>CM077025.1:18717639-20083056 GCA_039090855.1 Macrothele yani
CAAGTCACTCCTCATTCGTGCGTTTCTCGCCAAAACAAGAACTGTTGTCCTCATACACTCACCGTACTCACCTGAACGCGCCCCTTGCGACTTCTACGCCTTCGCTGAGCTGACATGTCGACTTCACAGTCGCCGGTTTTCGAGCGCAGAAGTGAGAAACGCATCGCTGGTTGCACTGAAGGACATTACAAATAATGGGTTCCAGAAGTGCTTCGACGAACTCTACAGCCGCTAGCAGAAGTGTGATGTTGCAAGAGGGTGTTATTTTGAAGATGGATGTGCTTCAGCTTGGCAACTCTTAACTATCTATGGACTACGGACCCAGTCAGAAAAAATTTGAATCCTACCTCGCACAGCTCAGTGTTTCCAAGCTTTCGCACATCAAAAAGTTTGGAAACTTTGATTTCTGGAGAAAGCTATTCAAAATATAGGCAATATGGGCTCTTATATTGTTAATATTACGAAGAACAATTTTTGCGCATAAAGATATTTCAACTGAAGCCAGTAATAGACATCATTATCTTCCGTGATGTCAAACTCTCGCATTTCTTAAATTCATCCCGTAAAACTTTCGCAACCACAACAAACTAGCGTTATGAGTATAACGCCCGGAAAATATAAATGAAATGTCTTACCTTTTATATGAGATGGAAAGAAACACATCGCATTTAAAATAAAATGAACTTTATTCTTCTATTTTTCCATTGAACATTTTTCATTTTTAGACAAAAAACGTCATAGTGCTCCTATATAGACATAAATAAAGCTGTTCTTTTCATGTAGCATAACCACAGAAATTTGAAAATTTAATTGTCCTGTTACAGGAATTGAACCTGTATCTCCCGATTTGCGCTCAAGTATGCTAACCATTACACCAACCAGGACAATGAAATCCAAACAACTGTGACATTAATCTGAAAAGTCAGACTTTGATTTCGCTGCGCCAGTCGAAACAAACATGTCTCAATCGTAGCGCTAAGTTAGATCACCAGCAAATGAAAAAAATTCAAGTTGGAAACACGTGGAATAATTAATATAGACATAAATCAAGTTACATAAATCATGTTACATGGAAAGAAAAGCTTGATTTACGTCTATATTAATTATTCTATGTGCTTTCATCTTGATATTTATTCATTTGCTGGTGATCTAACTTAGCGCTACGATTGAGGCACGTTTGTTTCGACTAGTTTAGTGACATCAAAAAGTCTGACGTTTCAGATTAATGCTTCAGTTGTTTGGATTTAATTGTCCTGAGTGGTGTAATGGTTAGCATACTCGAGCGCAAATTGGGAGATGCGGGTTGGATTCCCGTTCCAGGATGATTAAATTTTCAAATTTCTGTGGTTATGTTACATGGAAAAGAACAGCTTGATTTATGTCTATATTAATTATTACACCAAATGTGATACTAAGGATATTAGTATCATTTGATCAAAACGTGTTATAGAAATATATAATATTAACATTACACAACTTAACAAGAAGTGTGTATGTTTGTGAAAAACTCTTCACACGTTATTCTTGAGTAGCCAAGGACATTTTATGTACGTTGAAGCATACCACATCCAATGTATGAGAGCAATAATATCTGCGACCATTTGCAATAGGCTGACTTATTATTGACATAGTAGTATCTGCAATCATCTGCTACAGGCAGACTTTTTTCTTTTCCTTTCCCTCTCTTCCCTATATATATATATAATGTAATTACTGCGTAAATTCTAGCATATTAAATATTTATTTTCCATATTTTATTTAACAATACTCTCTGACGTATATTTAAACAGACATAACGACTCACTTGGAGGTAATGCCATCAAAAGTCTAGTGCACTCAAATATGTTCAGTCCATATATATGATATTAAAAGTCAGATGAAATTTAAATAGGTTAAATCACAAATCCGAAATAATCCTCTTTGCCGTCACAGATGGCCAAGCCGTATGTATGACTAGGACTCAACCATATGGTTCCACATAATGAAAATGTCCTCTAATGAAAACTTTAAAATATTTATAAACATACCTTATGACAATGATACACATTAAAAAATAACCAAGGAAAGAAACTGAAAGGCTAAAACTTCAAGTCATAGTCCATAGCGTCCTCAAATAGTAGTTGACGATCTTACAAAACAGATCGTCAACTACTATAAATGATACTAACAAACAGATCGTCAACTACTATAAATGATACTAACAAACAGATCGTCAACTACTATTTGAGGACGTTATGGACTATGATTTGAAGTTTTAGCCTTTCAGTTTCTTTCCTTGGTTATTTTTTGATGTGTATCATCGTCATAAGGTATGTTTTTATAAATATTTTAAAGTTTTCATTAGAGGACATTTTCATTACGTGGAACCATATGGTTGAGTCCTAGAGAATATGAATTGTCTGGAGTTGTGGCATGCATACAGCTTGGTCATCTGTGACGGTAAAGAGGATTATTTCGTATTTGTGATTTAGCCTATTTAAATTTCATCTGACTTTTAATATCATATATATGGACTGAACATATTTGAGTGCATTAGACTTTTGATGGCATTACCTCCAAGTGAGTCGTTATGTCTGTTTAAATATACGTCAGAGAGTATTGTTATATAACATATGGAAAATAAATATTTAATATGCTAGAATTTACGTAGTGATTACATTATATATATATAGAGGGAAGAGAGGGAAAGGAAAAGAAAAAAGTCTGCCTGTAGCAGATGATCGCAGATACTGCTATGTCAGTAATAAGTCAGCCTATTGCAAATGGTCGCAGATATAATTGTTCTCATACATTTAATGGGGTATACTTCAACGTACATAAAATGTCCTTGGCTACTCAAGAGCAACGTGTGAAGAGTTTTACACAATCATACACACTTCTTGTTAAGTTGTGTAATGTTAATTTTATATTAATTATTACATTCGTTTCCAACTTGTTAGTATTAAGTTTTAAAATGAATTTATATTGAATGACTGTTTTGTCTCCTTCAAAGAAGTATGATTTGTTGAGACGGCTCACTGAGCTATAGTCTGTTTTGAACATCTTTTGAAAAAGTCAGGTTCTTCCCCTTTTCTACAAGGAAAGAATCCCCTTGTAGACGCAGAGAAGAGAACGAAGGCTTGCCCGAAAGTCAGTGTCTATTAAACATCTGTTTCTCTAAGAAAAGCGAAATTCCCGTTTCTGAAAAAATCCCCCTTAAAAGCATCTTGACACTTCATCTCTCGAGAATCGAAGCAGTCAACGTCACTCCTCTGTCACAGCGGGAGTAAGTACCTCTTGGCTATGTTTAGAATGTTTGAGTCGGGTGCTCCGGGAATAAAAAAGTAATTTAAACACTGCATGAAAACCCTTCTTTTGCATTTATTCTATCAACATACTTCAGCTGGGGGAACAAAAATACTCGACTTTTTACCTTGGAGAAGCTTACTTAAAAAGCAAATTATTTGCGTGCGCAATATTAAATAATTTAAAAACACTTTCACATCACAGTTACAACGTAACGTTACTTACTCCCTGTGTAAATTTCCTGCAGTTGAACGTGTCACGAAAACTTCTGGAAAAAAAAGGAAGTATGTTTTTCAATTAAAGGGAATTTGTTTTAAGAAATTGCATTTGCATATCATATTGAAGGAAATGGAATCTTCAAAATAAAAATTAGTGGTTAATTTCTGTTGCTTAACGCATAAACAGAAATGTTAGTAGATGTATTAATAACGTCGTCTCGGCATGATATTGAAGATAGTCTTGAGTGAAAGTGAATGATGAGAATCACTTTAATCACTATGAAATAATAAATTTATGAATATTTGTTAAAACATCACACGAGATCTTTCATGCCAGCTACTGGCACATCGTCAGGATAAAGTTAAAATCCTATGATAGTGTAAAAATCTTTTAGAAATTGTTTTTCTAACTGCTGCAGCTCTTTATATGTACAACATCAATCAGTCATAGACGTAGTGGACATGCGTCTTGATACTGATGCGATTCCCTGGGTCTATGATTGGTTGGTGTTGTATGTACTGTATAAAGAGCTGCAGCAGTTAGAAAAAATTTTAGAAGTTTTTTACTCTATCATAGGATTTTAACTTTAACCTGATATGCTAGTCGCTCGCACGAAAAATCTCGTGTGATGTTTTAACAAATATTCATACTTTTATTATTATTTCCTTGTGTGATTAAAGTGATTCTCATCATTCACTTTGACTCAAGACTATGTTCAATATCGTGCCGAGACGGGTGTTACTGCCACATCTAGTGATTTCTTCACGATTTTTAAGAAATGTTGGTATTTCATTCTGAATATAGCTCTACGTAACTTTCTGAAAGAAGAAATAGGAAAGTAAAAAGAAGGAAAGAAAAAGTTTGCATCTCTTTTTATGTGAAACGTTTCCGTGATAATAGGCAAGAAGATGAATGGAAACTCAGGGTTGTTCTTCAGAAGTCGAATGAATGGCAGTTTTAAATAATTTTAATGTAGAAAAAAGGAAAATATCTATTTGCTCCTCGTTTAGAAAAATCAATGCATTTTAAATATAATAGCGGATAACATTGTTTGTTGTTAGACGTAGGCAATTTAAAGGAATTTTGCCATTCCTATATACTCCTGGAAGTTGAGGTAATTAGCGAAACCAAAACTCAAATGTTCTCAACCTGGCAAGAAAACATTGGATAGTTACGCATGAAAGGGGCTTGTAAAATTGTTCTCATGATTGCATAAATTGGATATGAAAATTATTTTACAAATCGAACCATTAGACGCCTAAATAAGGGATTGAAGGCTTGGAGATATTGGCCATAATTATAACTAGAGGTCTTAAAATAATTCTCCAGTCTGACAAATAGAACACAACATACTGGGTGGTTGTTAAAATACGTATCTCTATTCTCGGTTGTGTAGAAAAGCGAAAAATGGAGATATTGGAACGACAATTGGTACGTAGTTCCTTTAGGGCATGCAAAAAGGGTTTAGTGGGGAAAATAGTTCAAAATTGCTCAGCTAGCTGAATAGTGCCCTGCAAACGCAAAAAAGAATAGACACGTGCGTGAATGTGCTATTTGTTGACCATACAAACGTTTCAAAACAAATTGTGACCAATGTGCTGGACATCAGAATTCGATGGCATACTGCAAACGAAGAGCGGCATGAGACACAGCTGCTCGCAGCATGTCACGGTCGATGTTGGCCACTTCCCGACTGAGAGTCATTTTCAGATCTGAAAGAGATTATCAGTCGTGATGCCGTCCCGATAAACTCTGTCTTGCAGGTGTCACTAAAGTCAGAAATCACAAGAAGTTCGCTCCGGTAAGCAGGATGGCTAGGACTACAGTACCGTTCAACTCTTCAGAGATTATGCGTGCATTGCCGAATGTTAAATTGAGCAATTCCTTCACCAGCAGACCGACATGTAAAGATGTTCCGTTTTGCATGAATGCGATAATGTCCAAACATTGCCGTTCCTGCAAACGCCGATAGCATGTTGTCACAGAAGATTGCAATACCGTTTATTGGCTATAGCACACCTTACAGGGCCCTGGAGTGGGGTGTTTTCTAAGAAAAATGGTCCGATGATGAAATCTGATTGTTAATCCATACCAATCCGTCATATATAGAGGATTTTAGGAAAGGGGGTGTCTGACCCTAGGTCTTAAACAACTTTTAGAAATAGGAAGCTAGGAGATTTGGGCTAGAGTGCCCGATAGGAAAGTCACACGGAAGCGAGGTATAAAGGGGGGAGGAAGACGCCCTTATTTATTACTGGGGGCCAATACCTGGGACCCCGACGGCTTAACGTGACCATCCGACGCACGGCGGATATTTAGTGGTTCGAGCGTTCGTACCTGCGTGGGATCGAACAAGAGGTCTTCTCCGTGGCGGTCACGAATGCTGACCACTAGGCTACTCGTGACCCTACGTATGAACTATGTAGATCTCTTTCGTACATACTGAGGGTGAGCCGAAATATTTGCAATATTTGGATCACTTTGTCTTCATACGCACCTTTACGGCGAAAGCTGACTAGCGTTCTAAGTATAGGCCATCGTGTTGCACCATCTTTAGCCATCTGTCCGCTAATCGATTCCGCGGCGGTACCAGTTCTAGTCCTGCGAGGCAAAGAACTCCTTCACCCCAGCTGCCACTTCCTCCTGGTTGCTGACATGCCTCCCGCGAAGGAAGTAGACCATGGACGGAAACAAGTAATAACATGCTGGGCGTGGCATCAGTTCGATGCCCTCAGGAGTTTTGCCAGGGTCGTTCTTGCGGTATGAGGCCGAGCGTTGTCCTACTGTAGGAAAGCGCGCTTTTTGTTCACAAGTGCCGGGTACTTCTCCTCTAAAACGGCATACATCCGCTCCAGCTGTTCAGAGTAGAGATTGGCGTTGATGGTCCAATCATCTTTTACAAATTCGTAATGGATTATCCCCTCAAAATTCCACCAGACGCAGAGCATCACCTTGTGCTCGAAGCGCCCACGTTTGGCAACAGGTTCTGGAAGCTAGACCGGGCTCAACCATTGCCGTTGTGTGTTATGATAACAGAAACAGACACACTTTTCATCGCACGTAACATTTCTATTGATGAAAAGTACATCGAGCGGGTTTCCTAGAAGTTTCGTTCACACTTGCACTCGACTGCTTGCTTCAGCTGGCCTCATTTTGTGAGGGACAATACGGCAACCCCTGTAGATCTTGCTGAGGTCCTGAAGGTGACGAACCAGAGTGGTCTGTGATACGCCTAACTAACTCTCCTGATAATCTCCGAGTGCTGGTTTTCGGATTTGCCTCTGCGGCCTGGTTACGGTTTCCCGAGTGCTGTTGTCGGATTTGTATCGACGGCCTGGGCCACCGTCGCTCGCTGCCTACCTGACCTTTGCCGATAGTCGTGGTTTCTGTCATCTGAGTGGAATTTCTTGAACCATGTGGTTGCGGTGCCGTGGTTTGAACGAGGCATGGTAGGGGGAGCCTAATGGATGGGACATTCAATTTCCGAAGTTGTGTGAACACTCAACGTTCCTCGATCCACGGTGTCACGTGTGTACCCAGAATACCTCATGGAAGGCACTACCACCCACTGTGGACGGCACAATGACAGACCACGGGTACTGAATGACCGTGACCAGCGGCGTCTGAACAGGACTGTTGATGTTAATAGACAAACGACACTGGCTCATAACATTCACATTCAATGGAGGATGTACCGGAGACATGTCAATCAGGTCAGGGCAGCGTAATTTAGTTTTCGTGGCGTATGGGAGCAAAATACCCACAAGAGTGTCTTTGTTAACACCACGACATGTTAGCACAGCGCCTTACCTGGGCTCGTGAACACGGCAGTTAGACCCTGGAAGATGACACCATCTGGCGAGGCCCAATGAGTCACATTATCAGTTGTTACGAGCTGATGGTAAGGTTCGGGTGTGGGGCAAACCACATCAGGCTATGTACACAAACTGTCAACAAGGCACTGTGCAAGCTGTTTATGGCTCCATACATGTGTGGGGTGTCTTTATGTGGCACAGTTTGGGTCCTGGTAAACACGTCATTAACCGGTAATTTCTTTGTTGATCTGCTGGGTGGCCATTTGCAACCATACTTGGAATTCATGTACCCCAAGAACGATAGGATTTTCCAGTCGGACAGTGTATCATACCATCGGGCCCAAGTTGTCCAAAGTTAGTTCGAGGAGCATTCTAGACAGTTCCGACGGAGGTAGTGGCCTCCACGTATGCCTAATAAGAACCCAATAGAACACATATGGGACGTAGTGCAAATGCCCATTGGCATCCAATATCCTGCACCTACAAATACCAGGGAACTGTGGGCTGCTATTCAGAAGACATGGTTTAACATCTCTCCAGAAGTCTTACTGCCACTTGTGGAATCGATGCCACACCGAGTTTCTGCATATATAAATATAAACATGTATATACACTAGGGTGCATAGGAAAGTCCCTTTAGCCTGGAATAATTTGCAAACCGAGAGAGGTAGAGTTGTGCAAGTGAGATAACGGTATAGTAAAGCTAATATGCCCGATCGAATGCAACCAATAGCCGCGCCCTTAGTGCCAAAATGCGGAAGTTACCCATTGCAAAACGAAAAGAGAAAGAGCAAAATTTCCAATCACAAAGTTGTTGAGTATCAATTAATTAGTACAAAACATCATTTGTTTCACACGGATAAGATAAATTGTCGCCTGCATACCTTACAATGTCCGAAATCAATGCGCGACGATTCGAAACTGCATATTCACATTGCGTAAATGTAGCCGTATGAAAAATGCAGATTGTGACGTTGTACCGTACCTACGATATAAAAAAACCAGTAGCAGGATGTACCCTGATCAGAAGTTTAGGTCTTCGTACGCTGTGTGAGATTGGCGAGCTAGGATATCTGTTGTTACGTAAAAAATCAGGTGTATGCTACAGCGCCTACAAGTCTGCTGGATCTACGTCGTCGTGTTACAGATGCTTGACAATAGTGTGACACCTTCCATGCTGAGGAATGTGCATGCAGAGTTACTTTCACGAATACAAAATGCGTATCGTGGGCAATGGCGAACTCCTCGAACATACTCGACATTAACTTTTTATCAGTGTGCGCCAGTTTGCCTTTTTTGTTCTTGTTCTGTCTGACGTCATTAAACTGTATTGACATAAGCGCGCATTTATGCAATAAATTGTATGCATTTGCTCATACCTATGTCTGTTTCCTTCAAACGTTCACACAAAGGGTCGCGCATCGATTTCCGATATTTTAGGGAACAATTTTATCTTCTCCGTGCAAAACAAGTGTCGTTTTGCGCTAATTATTGGATACTAGACAACTTCGTAATTGGAAATTTTGCTCTATCTCTTTTCGTTTTCCATTTGCAAATGGCTAACTTCCGCATTTCGCCACTAGGGGCGCTGCAATCGGTTGCATTCGATCTTGGCGTAGTCGCTTTACTATTCTCGCTATCTCACTTGCGTAACTGTACCTCTCTCCGTTCGCACGTTATTCCAGGCTAAAGGGACTTTCCTACACGCACTGAGTTAGCTTTGCATTAGGTACACCTAACTAATAACGCGTTGGTGCACCTTCCTGTGCAGTCACGGTCCGCAGAATCCTACGAACAGATGATTCTATAAGGTGTAAAAACAACCTCCTAGCGTAACCTAACACAAACATAGCATCCACACTCATTCTGTGGAAGCAGATCATCAGTTCTCACGCCTCATTCTAGCATATCCCATAAATGTTCAATTGGGTTACAATCAGGGGAGTTTGGCAGACAAGGCAATGCGACGAATTCCTTGTGGTGTTCCTCCAACTACTCAGTAGTTATAGGAGCCCGATGGCACGGGGCGCTGTCCTGTTGAAAGATGGCAATGTGGGCCGGGTAAACCTCCTGCAGATATGGATGGAGATGGTCGACTGACAGGTCCCTGTAGGGTCCACCATTCAGTGTTTGTTGGATAACCAACGGATATAGGGCTTACCAGGAAAGACGGGTAAACCTCCTGCAGATATGGATGGAGATGGTCGACTGACAGGTCCCTGTAGGGTCCACCATTCAGTGTTTGTTGGATAACCAACGGATATAGGGCTTACCAGGAAAGACGGGTAAACCTCCTGCAGATATGGATGGAGATGGTCGACTGACAGGTCCCTGTAGGGTCCACCATTCAGTGTTTGTTGGATAACCAACGGATATAGGGCTTACCAGGAAAGACGGGTAAACCTCCTGCAGATATGGATGGAGATGGTCGACTGACAGGTCCCTGTAGGGTCCACCATTCAGTGTTTGTTGGATAACCAACGGATATAGGGCTTACCAGGAAAGACGGGTAAACCTCCTGCAGATATGGATGGAGATGGTCGACTGACAGGTCCCTGTAGGGTCCACCATTCAGTGTTTGTTGGATAACCAACGGATATAGGGCTTACCAGGAAAGACGGGTAAACCTCCTGCAGATATGGATGGAGATGGTCGACTGACAGGTCCCTGTAGGGTCCACCATTCAGTGTTTGTTGGATAACCAACGGATATAGGGCTTACCAGGAAAGACGGGTAAACCTTCTACAGATATGGATGGAGATGGTCGACTGACAGGTCCCTGTAGGGTCCACCATTCAGTGTTTGTTGGATAACCAACGGATATAGGGCTTACCAGGAAAGACGGGTAAACCTCCTGCAGATATGGATGGAGATGGTCGACTGACAGGTCCCTGTAGGGTCCACCATTCAGTGTTTGTTGGATAACCAACGGATATAGGGCTTACCAGGAAAGACGGGTAAACCTCCTGCAGATATGGATGGAGATGGTCGACTGACAGGTCCCTGTAGGGTCCACCATTCAGTGTTTGTTGGATAACCAACGGATATAGGGCTTACCAGGAAAGACGGGTAAACCTCCTGCAGATATGGATGGAGATGGTCGACTGACAGGTCCCTGTAGGGTCCACCATTCAGTGTTTGTTGGATAACCAACGGATATAGGGCTTACCAGGAAAGACGGGTAAACCTTCTACAGATATGGATGGAGATGGTCGACTGACAGGTCCCTGTAGGGTCCACCATTCAGTGTTTGTTGGATAACCAACGGATATAGGGCTTACCAGGAAAGACGGGTAAACCTCCTGCAGATATGGATGGAGATGGTCGACTGACAGGTCCCTGTAGGGTCCACCATTCAGTGTTTGTTGGATAACCAACGGATATAGGGCTTACCAGGAAAGACGGGTAAACCTCCTACAGATATGGATGGAGATGGTCGACTGACAGGTCCCTGTAGGGTCCACCATTCAGTGTTTGTTGGATAACCAACGGATATAGGGCTTACCAGGAAAGACGGGTAAACCTCCTGCAGATATGGATGGAGATGGTCGACTGACAGGTCCCTGTAGGGTCCACCATTCAGTGTTTGTTGGATAACCAACGGATATAGGGCTTACCAGGAAAGACGGGTAAACCTCCTGCAGATATGGATGGAGATGGTCGACTGACAGGTCCCTGTAGGGTCCACCATTCAGTGTTTGTTGGATAACCAACGGATATAGGGCTTACCAGGAAAGACGGGTAAACCTCCTGCAGATATGGATGGAGATGGTCGACTGACAGGTCCCTGTAGGGTCCACCATTCAGTGTTTGTTGGATAACCAACGGATATAGGGCTTACCAGGAAAGACGGGTAAACCTCCTGCAGATATGGATGGAGATGGTCGACTGACAGGTCCCTGTAGGGTCCACCATTCAGTGTTTGTTGGATAACCAACGGATATAGGGCTTACCAGGAAAGACGGGTAAACCTTCCTGCAGATATGGATGGAGATGGTCGACTGACAGGTCCCTGTAGGGTCCACCATTCAGTGTTTGTTGGATAACCAACGGATATAGGGCTTACCAGGAAAGACGGGTAAACCTCCTGCAGATATGGATGGAGATGGTCGACTGACAGGTCCCTGTAGGGTCCACCATTCAGTGTTTGTTGGATAACCAACGGATATAGGGCTTACCAGGAAAGACGGGTAAACCTCCTGCAGATATGGATGGAGATGGTCGACTGACAGGTCCCTGTAGGGTCCACCATTCAGTGTTTGTTGGATAACCAACGGATATAGGGCTTACCAGGAAAGACGGGTAAACCTCCTGCAGATATGGATGGAGATGGTCGACTGACAGGTCCCTGTAGGGTCCACCATTCAGTGTTTGTTGGATAACCAACGGATATAGGGCTTACCAGGAAAGACGGGTAAACCTCCTGCAGATATGGATGGAGATGGTCGACTGACAGGTCCCTGTAGGGTCCACCATTCAGTGTTTGTTGGATAACCAACGGATATAGATGCAGATATGGATGGAGATGGTCGACTGACAGGTCCCTGTAGGGTCCACCATTCAGTGTTTGTTGGATAACCAACGGATATAGGGCTTACCAGGAAAGACGGGTAAACCTCCTGCAGATATGGATGGAGATGGTCGACTGACAGGTCCCTGTAGGGTCCACCATTCAGTGTTTGTTGGATAACCAACGGATATAGGGCTTACCAGGAAAGACGGGTAAACCTCCTGCAGATATGGATGGAGATGGTCGACTGACAGGTCCCTGTAGGGTCCACCATTCAGTGTTTGTTGGATAACCAACGGATATAGGGCTTACCAGGAAAGACGGGTAAACCTCCTGCAGATATGGATGGAGATGGTCGACTGACAGGTCCCTGTAGGGTCCACCATTCAGTGTTTGTTGGATAACCAACGGATATAGGGCTTACCAGGAAAGACGGGTAAACCTCCTGCAGATATGGATGGAGATGGTCGACTGACAGGTCCCTGTAGGGTCCACCATTCAGTGTTTGTTGGATAACCAACGGATATAGGGCTTACCAGGAAAGACGGGTAAACCTCCTGCAGATATGGATGGAGATGGTCGACTGACAGGTCCCTGTAGGGTCCACCATTCAGTGTTTGTTGGATAACCAACGGATATAGGGCTTACCAGGAAAGACGGGTAAACCTCCTGCAGATATGGATGGAGATGGTCGACTGACAGGTCCCTGTAGGGTCCACCATTCAGTGTTTGTTGGATAACCAACGGATATAGGGCTTACCAGGAAAGACGGGTAAACCTCCTGCAGATATGGATGGAGATGGTCGACTGACAGGTCCCTGTAGGGTCCACCATTCAGTGTTTGTTGGATAACCAACGGATATAGGGCTTACCAGGAAAGACGGGTAAACCTCCTGCAGATATGGATGGAGATGGTCGACTGACAGGTCCCTGTAGGGTCCACCATTCAGTGTTTGTTGGATAACCAACGGATATAGGGCTTACCAGGAAAGACGGGTAAACCTCCTGCAGATATGGATGGAGATGGTCGACTGACAGGTCCCTGTAGGGTCCACCATTCAGTGTTTGTTGGATAACCAACGGATATAGGGCTTACCAGGAAAGACGGGTAAACCTCCTGCAGATATGGATGGAGATGGTCGACTGACAGGTCCCTGTAGGGTCCACCATTCAGTGTTTGTTGGATAACCAACGGATATAGGGCTTACCAGGAAAGACGGGTAAACCTCCTGCAGATATGGATGGAGATGGTCGACTGACAGGTCCCTGTAGGGTCCACCATTCAGTGTTTGTTGGATAACCAACGGATATAGGGCTTACCAGGAAAGACGGGTAAACCTCCTGCAGATATGGATGGAGATGGTCGACTGACAGGTCCCTGTAGGGTCCACCATTCAGTGTTTGTTGGATAACCAACGGATATAGGGCTTACCAGGAAAGACGGGTAAACCTCCTGCAGATATGGATGGAGATGGTCGACTGACAGGTCCCTGTAGGGTCCACCATTCAGTGTTTGTTGGATAACCAACGGATATAGGGCTTACCAGGAAAGACGGGTAAACCTCCTGCAGATATGGATGGAGATGGTCGACTGACAGGTCCCTGTAGGGTCCACCATTCAGTGTTTGTTGGATAACCAACGGATATAGGGCTTACCAGGAAAGACGGGTAAACCTCCTGCAGATATGGATGGAGATGGTCGACTGACAGGTCCCTGTAGGGTCCACCATTCAGTGTTTGTTGGATAACCAACGGATATAGGGCTTACCAGGAAAGACGGGTAAACCTCCTGCAGATATGGATGGAGATGGTCGACTGACAGGTCCCTGTAGGGTCCACCATTCAGTGTTTGTTGGATAACCAACGGATATAGGGCTTACCAGGAAAGACGGGTAAACCTCCTGCAGATATGGATGGAGATGGTCGACTGACAGGTCCCTGTAGGGTCCACCATTCAGTGTTTGTTGGATAACCAACGGATATAGGGCTTACCAGGAAAGACGGGTAAACCTCCTGCAGATATGGATGGAGATGGTCGACTGACAGGTCCCTGTAGGGTCCACCATTCAGTGTTTGTTGGATAACCAACGGATATAGGGCTTACCAGGAAAGACGGGTAAACCTCCTGCAGATATGGATGGAGATGGTCGACTGACAGGTCCCTGTAGGGTCCACCATTCAGTGTTTGTTGGATAACCAACGGATATAGGGCTTACCAGGAAAGACGGGTAAACCTCCTGCAGATATGGATGGAGATGGTCGACTGACAGGTCCCTGTAGGGTCCACCATTCAGTGTTTGTTGGATAACCAACGGATATAGGGCTTACCAGGAAAGACGGGTAAACCTCCTGCAGATATGGATGGAGATGGTCGACTGACAGGTCCCTGTAGGGTCCACCATTCAGTGTTTGTTGGATAACCAACGGATATAGGGCTTACCAGGAAAGACGGGTAAACCTTCCTGCAGATATGGATGGAGATGGTCGACTGACAGGTCCCTGTAGGGTCCACCATTCAGTGTTTGTTGGATAACCAACGGATATAGGGCTTACCAGGAAAGACGGGTAAACCTCCTGCAGATATGGATGGAGATGGTCGACTGACAGGTCCCTGTAGGGTCCACCATTCAGTGTTTGTTGGATAACCAACGGATATAGGGCTTACCAGGAAAGACGGGTAAACCTCCTGCAGATATGGATGGAGATGGTCGACTGACAGGTCCCTGTAGGGTCCACCATTCAGTGTTTGTTGGATAACCAACGGATATAGGGCTTACCAGGAAAGACGGGTAAACCTCCTACAGATATGGATGGAGATGGTCGACTGACAGGTCCCTGTAGGGTCCACCATTCAGTGTTTGTTGGATAACCAACGGATATAGGGCTTACCAGGAAAGACGGGTAAACCTCCTGCAGATATGGATGGAGATGGTCGACTGACAGGTCCCTGTAGGGTCCACCATTCAGTGTTTGTTGGATAACCAACGGATATAGGGCTTACCAGGAAAGACGGGTAAACCTCCTGCAGATATGGATGGAGATGGTCGACTGACAGGTCCCTGTAGGGTCCACCATTCAGTGTTTGTTGGATAACCAACGGATATAGGGCTTACCAGGAAAGACGGGTAAACCTCCTGCAGATATGGATGGAGATGGTCGACTGACAGGTCCCTGTAGGGTCCACCATTCAGTGTTTGTTGGATAACCAACGGATATAGGGCTTACCAGGAAAGACGGGTAAACCTCCTGCAGATATGGATGGAGATGGTCGACTGACAGGTCCCTGTAGGGTCCACCATTCAGTGTTTGTTGGATAACCAACGGATATAGGGCTTACCAGGAAAGACGGGTAAACCTCCTGCAGATATGGATGGAGATGGTCGACTGACAGGTCCCTGTAGGGTCCACCATTCAGTGTTTGTTGGATAACCAACGGATATAGGGCTTACCAGGAAAGACGGGTAAACCTCCTGCAGATATGGATGGAGATGGTCGACTGACAGGTCCCTGTAGGGTCCACCATTCAGTGTTTGTTGGATAACCAACGGATATAGGGCTTACCAGGAAAGACGGGTAAACCTCCTGCAGATATGGATGGAGATGGTCGACTGACAGGTCCCTGTAGGGTCCACCATTCAGTGTTTGTTGGATAACCAACGGATATAGGGCTTACCAGGAAAGACGGGTAAACCTTCTGCAGATATGGATGGAGATGGTCGACTGACAGGTCCCTGTAGGGTCCACCATTCAGTGTTTGTTGGATAACCAACGGATATAGGGCTTACCAGGAAAGACGGGTAAACCTCCTGCAGATATGGATGGAGATGGTCGACTGACAGGTCCCTGTAGGGTCCACCATTCAGTGTTTGTTGGATAACCAACGGATATAGGGCTTACCAGGAAAGACGGGTAAACCTCCTGCAGATATGGATGGAGATGGTCGACTGACAGGTCCCTGTAGGGTCCACCATTCAGTGTTTGTTGGATAACCAACGGATATAGGGCTTACCAGGAAAGACGGGTAAACCTCCTGCAGATATGGATGGAGATGGTCGACTGACAGGTCCCTGTAGGGTCCACCATTCAGTGTTTGTTGGATAACCAACGGATATAGGGCTTACCAGGAAAGACGGGTAAACCTTCCTGCAGATATGGATGGAGATGGTCGACTGACAGGTCCCTGTAGGGTCCACCATTCAGTGTTTGTTGGATAACCAACGGATATAGGGCTTACCAGGAAAGACGGGTAAACCTCCTGCAGATATGGATGGAGATGGTCGACTGACAGGTCCCTGTAGGGTCCACCATTCAGTGTTTGTTGGATAACCAACGGATATAGGGCTTACCAGGAAAGACGGGTAAACCTCCTGCAGATATGGATGGAGATGGTCGACTGACAGGTCCCTGTAGGGTCCACCATTCAGTGTTTGTTGGATAACCAACGGATATAGGGCTTACCAGGAAAGACGGGTAAACCTCCTGCAGATATGGATGGAGATGGTCGACTGACAGGTCCCTGTAGGGTCCACCATTCAGTGTTTGTTGGATAACCAACGGATATAGGGCTTACCAGGAAAGACGGGTAAACCTCCTGCAGATATGGATGGAGATGGTCGACTGACAGGTCCCTGTAGGGTCCACCATTCAGTGTTTGTTGGATAACCAACGGATATAGGGCTTACCAGGAAAGACGGGTAAACCTTCTGCAGATATGGATGGAGATGGTCGACTGACAGGTCCCTGTAGGGTCCACCATTCAGTGTTTGTTGGATAACCAACGGATATAGGGCTTACCAGGAAAGACGGGTAAACCTCCTGCAGATATGGATGGAGATGGTCGACTGACAGGTCCCTGTAGGGTCCACCATTCAGTGTTTGTTGGATAACCAACGGATATAGGGCTTACCAGGAAAGACGGGTAAACCTCCTGCAGATATGGATGGAGATGGTCGACTGACAGGTCCCTGTAGGGTCCACCATTCAGTGTTTGTTGGATAACCAACGGATATAGGGCTTACCAGGAAAGACGGGTAAACCTCCTGCAGATATGGATGGAGATGGTCGACTGACAGGTCCCTGTAGGGTCCACCATTCAGTGTTTGTTGGATAACCAACGGATATAGGGCTTACCAGGAAAGACGGGTAAACCTTCTACAGATATGGATGGAGATGGTCGACTGACAGGTCCCTGTAGGGTCCACCATTCAGTGTTTGTTGGATAACCAACGGATATAGGGCTTACCAGGAAAGACGGGTAAACCTCCTGCAGATATGGATGGAGATGGTCGACTGACAGGTCCCTGTAGGGTCCACCATTCAGTGTTTGTTGGATAACCAACGGATATAGGGCTTACCAGGAAAGACGGGTAAACCTCCTGCAGATATGGATGGAGATGGTCGACTGACAGGTCCCTGTAGGGTCCACCATTCAGTGTTTGTTGGATAACCAACGGATATAGGGCTTACCAGGAAAGACGGGTAAACCTCCTGCAGATATGGATGGAGATGGTCGACTGACAGGTCCCTGTAGGGTCCACCATTCAGTGTTTGTTGGATAACCAACGGATATAGGGCTTACCAGGAAAGACGGGTAAACCTCCTGCAGATATGGATGGAGATGGTCGACTGACAGGTCCCTGTAGGGTCCACCATTCAGTGTTTGTTGGATAACCAACGGATATAGGGCTTACCAGGAAAGACGGGTAAACCTCCTGCAGATATGGATGGAGATGGTCGACTGACAGGTCCCTGTAGGGTCCACCATTCAGTGTTTGTTGGATAACCAACGGATATAGGGCTTACCAGGAAAGACGGGTAAACCTCCTGCAGATATGGATGGAGATGGTCGACTGACAGGTCCCTGTAGGGTCCACCATTCAGTGTTTGTTGGATAACCAACGGATATAGGGCTTACCAGGAAAGACGGGTAAACCTCCTGCAGATATGGATGGAGATGGTCGACTGACAGGTCCCTGTAGGGTCCACCATTCAGTGTTTGTTGGATAACCAACGGATATAGGGCTTACCAGGAAAGACGGGTAAACCTCCTGCAGATATGGATGGAGATGGTCGACTGACAGGTCCCTGTAGGGTCCACCATTCAGTGTTTGTTGGATAACCAACGGATATAGGGCTTACCAGGAAAGACGGGTAAACCTCCTGCAGATATGGATGGAGATGGTCGACTGACAGGTCCCTGTAGGGTCCACCATTCAGTGTTTGTTGGATAACCAACGGATATAGGGCTTACCAGGAAAGACGGGTAAACCTCCTGCAGATATGGATGGAGATGGTCGACTGACAGGTCCCTGTAGGGTCCACCATTCAGTGTTTGTTGGATAACCAACGGATATAGGGCTTACCAGGAAAGACGGGTAAACCTCCTGCAGATATGGATGGAGATGGTCGACTGACAGGTCCCTGTAGGGTCCACCATTCAGTGTTTGTTGGATAACCAACGGATATAGGGCTTACCAGGAAAGACGGGTAAACCTCCTGCAGATATGGATGGAGATGGTCGACTGACAGGTCCCTGTAGGGTCCACCATTCAGTGTTTGTTGGATAACCAACGGATATAGGGCTTACCAGGAAAGACGGGTAAACCTCCTGCAGATATGGATGGAGATGGTCGACTGACAGGTCCCTGTAGGGTCCACCATTCAGTGTTTGTTGGATAACCAACGGATATAGGGCTTACCAGGAAAGACGGGTAAACCTCCTGCAGATATGGATGGAGATGGTCGACTGACAGGTCCCTGTAGGGTCCACCATTCAGTGTTTGTTGGATAACCAACGGATATAGGGCTTACCAGGAAAGACGGGTAAACCTCCTGCAGATATGGATGGAGATGGTCGACTGACAGGTCCCTGTAGGGTCCACCATTCAGTGTTTGTTGGATAACCAACGGATATAGGGCTTACCAGGAAAGACGGGTAAACCTCCTGCAGATATGGATGGAGATGGTCGACTGACAGGTCCCTGTAGGGTCCACCATTCAGTGTTTGTTGGATAACCAACGGATATAGGGCTTACCAGGAAAGACGGGTAAACCTCCTGCAGATATGGATGGAGATGGTCGACTGACAGGTCCCTGTAGGGTCCACCATTCAGTGTTTGTTGGATAACCAACGGATATAGGGCTTACCAGGAAAGACGGGTAAACCTCCTGCAGATATGGATGGAGATGGTCGACTGACAGGTCCCTGTAGGGTCCACCATTCAGTGTTTGTTGGATAACCAACGGATATAGGGCTTACCAGGAAAGACGGGTAAACCTCCTGCAGATATGGATGGAGATGGTCGACTGACAGGTCCCTGTAGGGTCCACCATTCAGTGTTTGTTGGATAACCAACGGATATAGGGCTTACCAGGAAAGACGGGTAAACCTTCTACAGATATGGATGGAGATGGTCGACTGACAGGTCCCTGTAGGGTCCACCATTCAGTGTTTGTTGGATAACCAACGGATATAGGGCTTACCAGGAAAGACGGGTAAACCTCCTGCAGATATGGATGGAGATGGTCGACTGACAGGTCCCTGTAGGGTCCACCATTCAGTGTTTGTTGGATAACCAACGGATATAGGGCTTACCAGGAAAGACGGGTAAACCTTCTACAGATATGGATGGAGATGGTCGACTGACAGGTCCCTGTAGGGTCCACCATTCAGTGTTTGTTGGATAACCAACGGATATAGGGCTTACCAGGAAAGACGGGTAAACCTCCTGCAGATATGGATGGAGATGGTCGACTGACAGGTCCCTGTAGGGTCCACCATTCAGTGTTTGTTGGATAACCAACGGATATAGGGCTTACCAGGAAAGACGGGTAAACCTTCTGCAGATATGGATGGAGATGGTCGACTGACAGGTCCCTGTAGGGTCCACCATTCAGTGTTTGTTGGATAACCAACGGATATAGGGCTTACCAGGAAAGACGGGTAAACCTCCTGCAGATATGGATGGAGATGGTCGACTGACAGGTCCCTGTAGGGTCCACCATTCAGTGTTTGTTGGATAACCAACGGATATAGGGCTTACCAGGAAAGACGGGTAAACCTCCTACAGATATGGATGGAGATGGTCGACTGACAGGTCCCTGTAGGGTCCACCATTCAGTGTTTGTTGGATAACCAACGGATATAGGGCTTACCAGGAAAGACGGGTAAACCTCCTGCAGATATGGATGGAGATGGTCGACTGACAGGTCCCTGTAGGGTCCACCATTCAGTGTTTGTTGGATAACCAACGGATATAGGGCTTACCAGGAAAGACGGGTAAACCTCCTGCAGATATGGATGGAGATGGTCGACTGACAGGTCCCTGTAGGGTCCACCATTCAGTGTTTGTTGGATAACCAACGGATATAGGGCTTACCAGGAAAGACGGGTAAACCTCCTGCAGATATGGATGGAGATGGTCGACTGACAGGTCCCTGTAGGGTCCACCATTCAGTGTTTGTTGGATAACCAACGGATATAGGGCTTACCAGGAAAGACGGGTAAACCTCCTGCAGATATGGATGGAGATGGTCGACTGACAGGTCCCTGTAGGGTCCACCATTCAGTGTTTGTTGGATAACCAACGGATATAGGGCTTACCAGGAAAGACGGGTAAACCTCCTGCAGATATGGATGGAGATGGTCGACTGACAGGTCCCTGTAGGGTCCACCATTCAGTGTTTGTTGGATAACCAACGGATATAGGGCTTACCAGGAAAGACGGGTAAACCTCCTGCAGATATGGATGGAGATGGTCGACTGACAGGTCCCTGTAGGGTCCACCATTCAGTGTTTGTTGGATAACCAACGGATATAGGGCTTACCAGGAAAGACGGGTAAACCTTCTGCAGATATGGATGGAGATGGTCGACTGACAGGTCCCTGTAGGGTCCACCATTCAGTGTTTGTTGGATAACCAACGGATATAGGGCTTACCAGGAAAGACGGGTAAACCTCCTGCAGATATGGATGGAGATGGTCGACTGACAGGTCCCTGTAGGGTCCACCATTCAGTGTTTGTTGGATAACCAACGGATATAGGGCTTACCAGGAAAGACGGGTAAACCTCCTGCAGATATGGATGGAGATGGTCGACTGACAGGTCCCTGTAGGGTCCACCATTCAGTGTTTGTTGGATAACCAACGGATATAGGGCTTACCAGGAAAGACGGGTAAACCTCCTGCAGATATGGATGGAGATGGTCGACTGACAGGTCCCTGTAGGGTCCACCATTCAGTGTTTGTTGGATAACCAACGGATATAGGGCTTACCAGGAAAGACGGGTAAACCTCCTGCAGATATGGATGGAGATGGTCGACTGACAGGTCCCTGTAGGGTCCACCATTCAGTGTTTGTTGGATAACCAACGGATATAGGGCTTACCAG
This sequence comes from Macrothele yani, assembly GCA_039090855.1. NCBI lineage: Eukaryota > Metazoa > Arthropoda > Arachnida > Araneae > Macrothelidae > Macrothele > Macrothele yani. The sequence goes on from CM077025.1 coordinate 18,738,858, forward strand.
GAAAGACGGGTAAACCTTCTACAGATATGGATGGAGATGGTCGACTGACAGGTCCCTGTAGGGTCCACCATTCAGTGTTTGTTGGATAACCAACGGATATAGGGCTTACCAGGAAAGACGGGTAAACCTCCTGCAGATATGGATGGAGATGGTCGACTGACAGGTCCCTGTAGGGTCCACCATTCAGTGTTTGTTGGATAACCAACGGATATAGGGCTTACCAGGAAAGACGGGTAAACCTCCTGCAGATATGGATGGAGATGGTCGACTGACAGGTCCCTGTAGGGTCCACCATTCAGTGTTTGTTGGATAACCAACGGATATAGGGCTTACCAGGAAAGACGGGTAAACCTTCCTGCAGATATGGATGGAGATGGTCGACTGACAGGTCCCTGTAGGGTCCACCATTCAGTGTTTGTTGGATAACCAACGGATATAGGGCTTACCAGGAAAGACGGGTAAACCTTCTGCAGATATGGATGGAGATGGTCGACTGACAGGTCCCTGTAGGGTCCACCATTCAGTGTTTGTTGGATAACCAACGGATATAGGGCTTACCAGGAAAGACGGGTAAACCTCCTGCAGATATGGATGGAGATGGTCGACTGACAGGTCCCTGTAGGGTCCACCATTCAGTGTTTGTTGGATAACCAACGGATATAGGGCTTACCAGGAAAGACGGGTAAACCTCCTGCAGATATGGATGGAGATGGTCGACTGACAGGTCCCTGTAGGGTCCACCATTCAGTGTTTGTTGGATAACCAACGGATATAGGGCTTACCAGGAAAGACGGGTAAACCTCCTGCAGATATGGATGGAGATGGTCGACTGACAGGTCCCTGTAGGGTCCACCATTCAGTGTTTGTTGGATAACCAACGGATATAGGGCTTACCAGGAAAGACGGGTAAACCTCCTGCAGATATGGATGGAGATGGTCGACTGACAGGTCCCTGTAGGGTCCACCATTCAGTGTTTGTTGGATAACCAACGGATATAGGGCTTACCAGGAAAGACGGGTAAACCTCCTGCAGATATGGATGGAGATGGTCGACTGACAGGTCCCTGTAGGGTCCACCATTCAGTGTTTGTTGGATAACCAACGGATATAGGGCTTACCAGGAAAGACGGGTAAACCTCCTGCAGATATGGATGGAGATGGTCGACTGACAGGTCCCTGTAGGGTCCACCATTCAGTGTTTGTTGGATAACCAACGGATATAGGGCTTACCAGGAAAGACGGGTAAACCTCCTGCAGATATGGATGGAGATGGTCGACTGACAGGTCCCTGTAGGGTCCACCATTCAGTGTTTGTTGGATAACCAACGGATATAGGGCTTACCAGGAAAGACGGGTAAACCTCCTACAGATATGGATGGAGATGGTCGACTGACAGGTCCCTGTAGGGTCCACCATTCAGTGTTTGTTGGATAACCAACGGATATAGGGCTTACCAGGAAAGACGGGTAAACCTCCTGCAGATATGGATGGAGATGGTCGACTGACAGGTCCCTGTAGGGTCCACCATTCAGTGTTTGTTGGATAACCAACGGATATAGGGCTTACCAGGAAAGACGGGTAAACCTTCTACAGATATGGATGGAGATGGTCGACTGACAGGTCCCTGTAGGGTCCACCATTCAGTGTTTGTTGGATAACCAACGGATATAGGGCTTACCAGGAAAGACGGGTAAACCTCCTGCAGATATGGATGGAGATGGTCGACTGACAGGTCCCTGTAGGGTCCACCATTCAGTGTTTGTTGGATAACCAACGGATATAGGGCTTACCAGGAAAGACGGGTAAACCTTCTACAGATATGGATGGAGATGGTCGACTGACAGGTCCCTGTAGGGTCCACCATTCAGTGTTTGTTGGATAACCAACGGATATAGGGCTTACCAGGAAAGACGGGTAAACCTTCCTGCAGATATGGATGGAGATGGTCGACTGACAGGTCCCTGTAGGGTCCACCATTCAGTGTTTGTTGGATAACCAACGGATATAGGGCTTACCAGGAAAGACGGGTAAACCTCCTGCAGATATGGATGGAGATGGTCGACTGACAGGTCCCTGTAGGGTCCACCATTCAGTGTTTGTTGGATAACCAACGGATATAGGGCTTACCAGGAAAGACGGGTAAACCTCCTGCAGATATGGATGGAGATGGTCGACTGACAGGTCCCTGTAGGGTCCACCATTCAGTGTTTGTTGGATAACCAACGGATATAGGGCTTACCAGGAAAGACGGGTAAACCTCCTGCAGATATGGATGGAGATGGTCGACTGACAGGTCCCTGTAGGGTCCACCATTCAGTGTTTGTTGGATAACCAACGGATATAGGGCTTACCAGGAAAGACGGGTAAACCTCCTGCAGATATGGATGGAGATGGTCGACTGACAGGTCCCTGTAGGGTCCACCATTCAGTGTTTGTTGGATAACCAACGGATATAGGGCTTACCAGGAAAGACGGGTAAACCTTCTGCAGATATGGATGGAGATGGTCGACTGACAGGTCCCTGTAGGGTCCACCATTCAGTGTTTGTTGGATAACCAACGGATATAGGGCTTACCAGGAAAGACGGGTAAACCTCCTGCAGATATGGATGGAGATGGTCGACTGACAGGTCCCTGTAGGGTCCACCATTCAGTGTTTGTTGGATAACCAACGGATATAGGGCTTACCAGGAAAGACGGGTAAACCTCCTGCAGATATGGATGGAGATGGTCGACTGACAGGTCCCTGTAGGGTCCACCATTCAGTGTTTGTTGGATAACCAACGGATATAGGGCTTACCAGGAAAGACGGGTAAACCTTCTACAGATATGGATGGAGATGGTCGACTGACAGGTCCCTGTAGGGTCCACCATTCAGTGTTTGTTGGATAACCAACGGATATAGGGCTTACCAGGAAAGACGGGTAAACCTCCTGCAGATATGGATGGAGATGGTCGACTGACAGGTCCCTGTAGGGTCCACCATTCAGTGTTTGTTGGATAACCAACGGATATAGGGCTTACCAGGAAAGACGGGTAAACCTCCTGCAGATATGGATGGAGATGGTCGACTGACAGGTCCCTGTAGGGTCCACCATTCAGTGTTTGTTGGATAACCAACGGATATAGGGCTTACCAGGAAAGACGGGTAAACCTCCTGCAGATATGGATGGAGATGGTCGACTGACAGGTCCCTGTAGGGTCCACCATTCAGTGTTTGTTGGATAACCAACGGATATAGGGCTTACCAGGAAAGACGGGTAAACCTCCTACAGATATGGATGGAGATGGTCGACTGACAGGTCCCTGTAGGGTCCACCATTCAGTGTTTGTTGGATAACCAACGGATATAGGGCTTACCAGGAAAGACGGGTAAACCTTCCTGCAGATATGGATGGAGATGGTCGACTGACAGGTCCCTGTAGGGTCCACCATTCAGTGTTTGTTGGATAACCAACGGATATAGGGCTTACCAGGAAAGACGGGTAAACCTCCTGCAGATATGGATGGAGATGGTCGACTGACAGGTCCCTGTAGGGTCCACCATTCAGTGTTTGTTGGATAACCAACGGATATAGGGCTTACCAGGAAAGACGGGTAAACCTCCTGCAGATATGGATGGAGATGGTCGACTGACAGGTCCCTGTAGGGTCCACCATTCAGTGTTTGTTGGATAACCAACGGATATAGGGCTTACCAGGAAAGACGGGTAAACCTCCTGCAGATATGGATGGAGATGGTCGACTGACAGGTCCCTGTAGGGTCCACCATTCAGTGTTTGTTGGATAACCAACGGATATAGGGCTTACCAGGAAAGACGGGTAAACCTCCTGCAGATATGGATGGAGATGGTCGACTGACAGGTCCCTGTAGGGTCCACCATTCAGTGTTTGTTGGATAACCAACGGATATAGGGCTTACCAGGAAAGACGGGTAAACCTCCTGCAGATATGGATGGAGATGGTCGACTGACAGGTCCCTGTAGGGTCCACCATTCAGTGTTTGTTGGATAACCAACGGATATAGGGCTTACCAGGAAAGACGGGTAAACCTCCTGCAGATATGGATGGAGATGGTCGACTGACAGGTCCCTGTAGGGTCCACCATTCAGTGTTTGTTGGATAACCAACGGATATAGGGCTTACCAGGAAAGACGGGTAAACCTCCTGCAGATATGGATGGAGATGGTCGACTGACAGGTCCCTGTAGGGTCCACCATTCAGTGTTTGTTGGATAACCAACGGATATAGGGCTTACCAGGAAAGACGGGTAAACCTTCTACAGATATGGATGGAGATGGTCGACTGACAGGTCCCTGTAGGGTCCACCATTCAGTGTTTGTTGGATAACCAACGGATATAGGGCTTACCAGGAAAGACGGGTAAACCTCCTGCAGATATGGATGGAGATGGTCGACTGACAGGTCCCTGTAGGGTCCACCATTCAGTGTTTGTTGGATAACCAACGGATATAGGGCTTACCAGGAAAGACGGGTAAACCTCCTGCAGATATGGATGGAGATGGTCGACTGACAGGTCCCTGTAGGGTCCACCATTCAGTGTTTGTTGGATAACCAACGGATATAGGGCTTACCAGGAAAGACGGGTAAACCTCCTGCAGATATGGATGGAGATGGTCGACTGACAGGTCCCTGTAGGGTCCACCATTCAGTGTTTGTTGGATAACCAACGGATATAGGGCTTACCAGGAAAGACGGGTAAACCTCCTGCAGATATGGATGGAGATGGTCGACTGACAGGTCCCTGTAGGGTCCACCATTCAGTGTTTGTTGGATAACCAACGGATATAGGGCTTACCAGGAAAGACGGGTAAACCTCCTACAGATATGGATGGAGATGGTCGACTGACAGGTCCCTGTAGGGTCCACCATTCAGTGTTTGTTGGATAACCAACGGATATAGGGCTTACCAGGAAAGACGGGTAAACCTCCTGCAGATATGGATGGAGATGGTCGACTGACAGGTCCCTGTAGGGTCCACCATTCAGTGTTTGTTGGATAACCAACGGATATAGGGCTTACCAGGAAAGACGGGTAAACCTCCTGCAGATATGGATGGAGATGGTCGACTGACAGGTCCCTGTAGGGTCCACCATTCAGTGTTTGTTGGATAACCAACGGATATAGGGCTTACCAGGAAAGACGGGTAAACCTCCTGCAGATATGGATGGAGATGGTCGACTGACAGGTCCCTGTAGGGTCCACCATTCAGTGTTTGTTGGATAACCAACGGATATAGGGCTTACCAGGAAAGACGGGTAAACCTCCTGCAGATATGGATGGAGATGGTCGACTGACAGGTCCCTGTAGGGTCCACCATTCAGTGTTTGTTGGATAACCAACGGATATAGGGCTTACCAGGAAAGACGGGTAAACCTCCTGCAGATATGGATGGAGATGGTCGACTGACAGGTCCCTGTAGGGTCCACCATTCAGTGTTTGTTGGATAACCAACGGATATAGGGCTTACCAGGAAAGACGGGTAAACCTCCTGCAGATATGGATGGAGATGGTCGACTGACAGGTCCCTGTAGGGTCCACCATTCAGTGTTTGTTGGATAACCAACGGATATAGGGCTTACCAGGAAAGACGGGTAAACCTCCTGCAGATATGGATGGAGATGGTCGACTGACAGGTCCCTGTAGGGTCCACCATTCAGTGTTTGTTGGATAACCAACGGATATAGGGCTTACCAGGAAAGACGGGTAAACCTCCTGCAGATATGGATGGAGATGGTCGACTGACAGGTCCCTGTAGGGTCCACCATTCAGTGTTTGTTGGATAACCAACGGATATAGGGCTTACCAGGAAAGACGGGTAAACCTCCTGCAGATATGGATGGAGATGGTCGACTGACAGGTCCCTGTAGGGTCCACCATTCAGTGTTTGTTGGATAACCAACGGATATAGGGCTTACCAGGAAAGACGGGTAAACCTCCTGCAGATATGGATGGAGATGGTCGACTGACAGGTCCCTGTAGGGTCCACCATTCAGTGTTTGTTGGATAACCAACGGATATAGGGCTTACCAGGAAAGACGGGTAAACCTCCTGCAGATATGGATGGAGATGGTCGACTGACAGGTCCCTGTAGGGTCCACCATTCAGTGTTTGTTGGATAACCAACGGATATAGGGCTTACCAGGAAAGACGGGTAAACCTCCTGCAGATATGGATGGAGATGGTCGACTGACAGGTCCCTGTAGGGTCCACCATTCAGTGTTTGTTGGATAACCAACGGATATAGGGCTTACCAGGAAAGACGGGTAAACCTCCTGCAGATATGGATGGAGATGGTCGACTGACAGGTCCCTGTAGGGTCCACCATTCAGTGTTTGTTGGATAACCAACGGATATAGGGCTTACCAGGAAAGACGGGTAAACCTCCTGCAGATATGGATGGAGATGGTCGACTGACAGGTCCCTGTAGGGTCCACCATTCAGTGTTTGTTGGATAACCAACGGATATAGGGCTTACCAGGAAAGACGGGTAAACCTCCTGCAGATATGGATGGAGATGGTCGACTGACAGGTCCCTGTAGGGTCCACCATTCAGTGTTTGTTGGATAACCAACGGATATAGGGCTTACCAGGAAAGACGGGTAAACCTCCTGCAGATATGGATGGAGATGGTCGACTGACAGGTCCCTGTAGGGTCCACCATTCAGTGTTTGTTGGATAACCAACGGATATAGGGCTTACCAGGAAAGACGGGTAAACCTCCTGCAGATATGGATGGAGATGGTCGACTGACAGGTCCCTGTAGGGTCCACCATTCAGTGTTTGTTGGATAACCAACGGATATAGGGCTTACCAGGAAAGACGGGTAAACCTCCTGCAGATATGGATGGAGATGGTCGACTGACAGGTCCCTGTAGGGTCCACCATTCAGTGTTTGTTGGATAACCAACGGATATAGGGCTTACCAGGAAAGACGGGTAAACCTCCTGCAGATATGGATGGAGATGGTCGACTGACAGGTCCCTGTAGGGTCCACCATTCAGTGTTTGTTGGATAACCAACGGATATAGGGCTTACCAGGAAAGACGGGTAAACCTCCTGCAGATATGGATGGAGATGGTCGACTGACAGGTCCCTGTAGGGTCCACCATTCAGTGTTTGTTGGATAACCAACGGATATAGGGCTTACCAGGAAAGACGGGTAAACCTCCTGCAGATATGGATGGAGATGGTCGACTGACAGGTCCCTGTAGGGTCCACCATTCAGTGTTTGTTGGATAACCAACGGATATAGGGCTTACCAGGAAAGACGGGTAAACCTCCTGCAGATATGGATGGAGATGGTCGACTGACAGGTCCCTGTAGGGTCCACCATTCAGTGTTTGTTGGATAACCAACGGATATAGGGCTTACCAGGAAAGACGGGTAAACCTCCTGCAGATATGGATGGAGATGGTCGACTGACAGGTCCCTGTAGGGTCCACCATTCAGTGTTTGTTGGATAACCAACGGATATAGGGCTTACCAGGAAAGACGGGTAAACCTCCTGCAGATATGGATGGAGATGGTCGACTGACAGGTCCCTGTAGGGTCCACCATTCAGTGTTTGTTGGATAACCAACGGATATAGGGCTTACCAGGAAAGACGGGTAAACCTCCTGCAGATATGGATGGAGATGGTCGACTGACAGGTCCCTGTAGGGTCCACCATTCAGTGTTTGTTGGATAACCAACGGATATAGGGCTTACCAGGAAAGACGGGTAAACCTCCTGCAGATATGGATGGAGATGGTCGACTGACAGGTCCCTGTAGGGTCCACCATTCAGTGTTTGTTGGATAACCAACGGATATAGGGCTTACCAGGAAAGACGGGTAAACCTCCTGCAGATATGGATGGAGATGGTCGACTGACAGGTCCCTGTAGGGTCCACCATTCAGTGTTTGTTGGATAACCAACGGATATAGGGCTTACCAGGAAAGACGGGTAAACCTCCTGCAGATATGGATGGAGATGGTCGACTGACAGGTCCCTGTAGGGTCCACCATTCAGTGTTTGTTGGATAACCAACGGATATAGGGCTTACCAGGAAAGACGGGTAAACCTTCCTGCAGATATGGATGGAGATGGTCGACTGACAGGTCCCTGTAGGGTCCACCATTCAGTGTTTGTTGGATAACCAACGGATATAGGGCTTACCAGGAAAGACGGGTAAACCTTCTACAGATATGGATGGAGATGGTCGACTGACAGGTCCCTGTAGGGTCCACCATTCAGTGTTTGTTGGATAACCAACGGATATAGGGCTTACCAGGAAAGACGGGTAAACCTTCTGCAGATATGGATGGAGATGGTCGACTGACAGGTCCCTGTAGGGTCCACCATTCAGTGTTTGTTGGATAACCAACGGATATAGGGCTTACCAGGAAAGACGGGTAAACCTCCTGCAGATATGGATGGAGATGGTCGACTGACAGGTCCCTGTAGGGTCCACCATTCAGTGTTTGTTGGATAACCAACGGATATAGGGCTTACCAGGAAAGACGGGTAAACCTCCTGCAGATATGGATGGAGATGGTCGACTGACAGGTCCCTGTAGGGTCCACCATTCAGTGTTTGTTGGATAACCAACGGATATAGGGCTTACCAGGAAAGACGGGTAAACCTCCTGCAGATATGGATGGAGATGGTCGACTGACAGGTCCCTGTAGGGTCCACCATTCAGTGTTTGTTGGATAACCAACGGATATAGGGCTTACCAGGAAAGACGGGTAAACCTCCTGCAGATATGGATGGAGATGGTCGACTGACAGGTCCCTGTAGGGTCCACCATTCAGTGTTTGTTGGATAACCAACGGATATAGGGCTTACCAGGAAAGACGGGTAAACCTCCTGCAGATATGGATGGAGATGGTCGACTGACAGGTCCCTGTAGGGTCCACCATTCAGTGTTTGTTGGATAACCAACGGATATAGGGCTTACCAGGAAAGACGGGTAAACCTCCTGCAGATATGGATGGAGATGGTCGACTGACAGGTCCCTGTAGGGTCCACCATTCAGTGTTTGTTGGATAACCAACGGATATAGGGCTTACCAGGAAAGACGGGTAAACCTCCTGCAGATATGGATGGAGATGGTCGACTGACAGGTCCCTGTAGGGTCCACCATTCAGTGTTTGTTGGATAACCAACGGATATAGGGCTTACCAGGAAAGACGGGTAAACCTCCTGCAGATATGGATGGAGATGGTCGACTGACAGGTCCCTGTAGGGTCCACCATTCAGTGTTTGTTGGATAACCAACGGATATAGGGCTTACCAGGAAAGACGGGTAAACCTCCTGCAGATATGGATGGAGATGGTCGACTGACAGGTCCCTGTAGGGTCCACCATTCAGTGTTTGTTGGATAACCAACGGATATAGGGCTTACCAGGAAAGACGGGTAAACCTCCTGCAGATATGGATGGAGATGGTCGACTGACAGGTCCCTGTAGGGTCCACCATTCAGTGTTTGTTGGATAACCAACGGATATAGGGCTTACCAGGAAAGACGGGTAAACCTCCTGCAGATATGGATGGAGATGGTCGACTGACAGGTCCCTGTAGGGTCCACCATTCAGTGTTTGTTGGATAACCAACGGATATAGGGCTTACCAGGAAAGACGGGTAAACCTCCTGCAGATATGGATGGAGATGGTCGACTGACAGGTCCCTGTAGGGTCCACCATTCAGTGTTTGTTGGATAACCAACGGATATAGGGCTTACCAGGAAAGACGGGTAAACCTCCTGCAGATATGGATGGAGATGGTCGACTGACAGGTCCCTGTAGGGTCCACCATTCAGTGTTTGTTGGATAACCAACGGATATAGGGCTTACCAGGAAAGACGGGTAAACCTTCTGCAGATATGGATGGAGATGGTCGACTGACAGGTCCCTGTAGGGTCCACCATTCAGTGTTTGTTGGATAACCAACGGATATAGGGCTTACCAGGAAAGACGGGTAAACCTCCTGCAGATATGGATGGAGATGGTCGACTGACAGGTCCCTGTAGGGTCCACCATTCAGTGTTTGTTGGATAACCAACGGATATAGGGCTTACCAGGAAAGACGGGTAAACCTCCTGCAGATATGGATGGAGATGGTCGACTGACAGGTCCCTGTAGGGTCCACCATTCAGTGTTTGTTGGATAACCAACGGATATAGGGCTTACCAGGAAAGACGGGTAAACCTTCTGCAGATATGGATGGAGATGGTCGACTGACAGGTCCCTGTAGGGTCCACCATTCAGTGTTTGTTGGATAACCAACGGATATAGGGCTTACCAGGAAAGACGGGTAAACCTCCTGCAGATATGGATGGAGATGGTCGACTGACAGGTCCCTGTAGGGTCCACCATTCAGTGTTTGTTGGATAACCAACGGATATAGGGCTTACCAGGAAAGACGGGTAAACCTCCTGCAGATATGGATGGAGATGGTCGACTGACAGGTCCCTGTAGGGTCCACCATTCAGTGTTTGTTGGATAACCAACGGATATAGGGCTTACCAGGAAAGACGGGTAAACCTCCTGCAGATATGGATGGAGATGGTCGACTGACAGGTCCCTGTAGGGTCCACCATTCAGTGTTTGTTGGATAACCAACGGATATAGGGCTTACCAGGAAAGACGGGTAAACCTTCTACAGATATGGATGGAGATGGTCGACTGACAGGTCCCTGTAGGGTCCACCATTCAGTGTTTGTTGGATAACCAACGGATATAGGGCTTACCAGGAAAGACGGGTAAACCTCCTGCAGATATGGATGGAGATGGTCGACTGACAGGTCCCTGTAGGGTCCACCATTCAGTGTTTGTTGGATAACCAACGGATATAGGGCTTACCAGGAAAGACGGGTAAACCTCCTGCAGATATGGATGGAGATGGTCGACTGACAGGTCCCTGTAGGGTCCACCATTCAGTGTTTGTTGGATAACCAACGGATATAGGGCTTACCAGGAAAGACGGGTAAACCTTCTACAGATATGGATGGAGATGGTCGACTGACAGGTCCCTGTAGGGTCCACCATTCAGTGTTTGTTGGATAACCAACGGATATAGGGCTTACCAGGAAAGACGGGTAAACCTCCTGCAGATATGGATGGAGATGGTCGACTGACAGGTCCCTGTAGGGTCCACCATTCAGTGTTTGTTGGATAACCAACGGATATAGGGCTTACCAGGAAAGACGGGTAAACCTCCTGCAGATATGGATGGAGATGGTCGACTGACAGGTCCCTGTAGGGTCCACCATTCAGTGTTTGTTGGATAACCAACGGATATAGGGCTTACCAGGAAAGACGGGTAAACCTCCTGCAGATATGGATGGAGATGGTCGACTGACAGGTCCCTGTAGGGTCCACCATTCAGTGTTTGTTGGATAACCAACGGATATAGGGCTTACCAGGAAAGACGGGTAAACCTTCTACAGATATGGATGGAGATGGTCGACTGACAGGTCCCTGTAGGGTCCACCATTCAGTGTTTGTTGGATAACCAACGGATATAGGGCTTACCAGGAAAGACGGGTAAACCTCCTGCAGATATGGATGGAGATGGTCGACTGACAGGTCCCTGTAGGGTCCACCATTCAGTGTTTGTTGGATAACCAACGGATATAGGGCTTACCAGGAAAGACGGGTAAACCTCCTGCAGATATGGATGGAGATGGTCGACTGACAGGTCCCTGTAGGGTCCACCATTCAGTGTTTGTTGGATAACCAACGGATATAGGGCTTACCAGGAAAGACGGGTAAACCTCCTGCAGATATGGATGGAGATGGTCGACTGACAGGTCCCTGTAGGGTCCACCATTCAGTGTTTGTTGGATAACCAACGGATATAGGGCTTACCAGGAAAGACGGGTAAACCTCCTGCAGATATGGATGGAGATGGTCGACTGACAGGTCCCTGTAGGGTCCACCATTCAGTGTTTGTTGGATAACCAACGGATATAGGGCTTACCAGGAAAGACGGGTAAACCTCCTGCAGATATGGATGGAGATGGTCGACTGACAGGTCCCTGTAGGGTCCACCATTCAGTGTTTGTTGGATAACCAACGGATATAGGGCTTACCAGGAAAGACGGGTAAACCTCCTGCAGATATGGATGGAGATGGTCGACTGACAGGTCCCTGTAGGGTCCACCATTCAGTGTTTGTTGGATAACCAACGGATATAGGGCTTACCAGGAAAGACGGGTAAACCTCCTGCAGATATGGATGGAGATGGTCGACTGACAGGTCCCTGTAGGGTCCACCATTCAGTGTTTGTTGGATAACCAACGGATATAGGGCTTACCAGGAAAGACGGGTAAACCTTCTACAGATATGGATGGAGATGGTCGACTGACAGGTCCCTGTAGGGTCCACCATTCAGTGTTTGTTGGATAACCAACGGATATAGGGCTTACCAGGAAAGACGGGTAAACCTCCTGCAGATATGGATGGAGATGGTCGACTGACAGGTCCCTGTAGGGTCCACCATTCAGTGTTTGTTGGATAACCAACGGATATAGGGCTTACCAGGAAAGACGGGTAAACCTCCTGCAGATATGGATGGAGATGGTCGACTGACAGGTCCCTGTAGGGTCCACCATTCAGTGTTTGTTGGATAACCAACGGATATAGGGCTTACCAGGAAAGACGGGTAAACCTCCTGCAGATATGGATGGAGATGGTCGACTGACAGGTCCCTGTAGGGTCCACCATTCAGTGTTTGTTGGATAACCAACGGATATAGGGCTTACCAGGAAAGACGGGTAAACCTCCTGCAGATATGGATGGAGATGGTCGACTGACAGGTCCCTGTAGGGTCCACCATTCAGTGTTTGTTGGATAACCAACGGATATAGGGCTTACCAGGAAAGACGGGTAAACCTCCTGCAGATATGGATGGAGATGGTCGACTGACAGGTCCCTGTAGGGTCCACCATTCAGTGTTTGTTGGATAACCAACGGATATAGGGCTTACCAGGAAAGACGGGTAAACCTCCTGCAGATATGGATGGAGATGGTCGACTGACAGGTCCCTGTAGGGTCCACCATTCAGTGTTTGTTGGATAACCAACGGATATAGGGCTTACCAGGAAAGACGGGTAAACCTCCTGCAGATATGGATGGAGATGGTCGACTGACAGGTCCCTGTAGGGTCCACCATTCAGTGTTTGTTGGATAACCAACGGATATAGGGCTTACCAGGAAAGACGGGTAAACCTCCTGCAGATATGGATGGAGATGGTCGACTGACAGGTCCCTGTAGGGTCCACCATTCAGTGTTTGTTGGATAACCAACGGATATAGGGCTTACCAGGAAAGACGGGTAAACCTCCTGCAGATATGGATGGAGATGGTCGACTGACAGGTCCCTGTAGGGTCCACCATTCAGTGTTTGTTGGATAACCAACGGATATAGGGCTTACCAGGAAAGACGGGTAAACCTCCTGCAGATATGGATGGAGATGGTCGACTGACAGGTCCCTGTAGGGTCCACCATTCAGTGTTTGTTGGATAACCAACGGATATAGGGCTTACCAGGAAAGACGGGTAAACCTCCTGCAGATATGGATGGAGATGGTCGACTGACAGGTCCCTGTAGGGTCCACCATTCAGTGTTTGTTGGATAACCAACGGATATAGGGCTTACCAGGAAAGACGGGTAAACCTCCTGCAGATATGGATGGAGATGGTCGACTGACAGGTCCCTGTAGGGTCCACCATTCAGTGTTTGTTGGATAACCAACGGATATAGGGCTTACCAGGAAAGACGGGTAAACCTCCTGCAGATATGGATGGAGATGGTCGACTGACAGGTCCCTGTAGGGTCCACCATTCAGTGTTTGTTGGATAACCAACGGATATAGGGCTTACCAGGAAAGACGGGTAAACCTCCTGCAGATATGGATGGAGATGGTCGACTGACAGGTCCCTGTAGGGTCCACCATTCAGTGTTTGTTGGATAACCAACGGATATAGGGCTTACCAGGAAAGACGGGTAAACCTCCTGCAGATATGGATGGAGATGGTCGACTGACAGGTCCCTGTAGGGTCCACCATTCAGTGTTTGTTGGATAACCAACGGATATAGGGCTTACCAGGAAAGACGGGTAAACCTCCTGCAGATATGGATGGAGATGGTCGACTGACAGGTCCCTGTAGGGTCCACCATTCAGTGTTTGTTGGATAACCAACGGATATAGGGCTTACCAGGAAAGACGGGTAAACCTCCTGCAGATATGGATGGAGATGGTCGACTGACAGGTCCCTGTAGGGTCCACCATTCAGTGTTTGTTGGATAACCAACGGATATAGGGCTTACCAGGAAAGACGGGTAAACCTCCTGCAGATATGGATGGAGATGGTCGACTGACAGGTCCCTGTAGGGTCCACCATTCAGTGTTTGTTGGATAACCAACGGATATAGGGCTTACCAGGAAAGACGGGTAAACCTCCTGCAGATATGGATGGAGATGGTCGACTGACAGGTCCCTGTAGGGTCCACCATTCAGTGTTTGTTGGATAACCAACGGATATAGGGCTTACCAGGAAAGACGGGTAAACCTCCTGCAGATATGGATGGAGATGGTCGACTGACAGGTCCCTGTAGGGTCCACCATTCAGTGTTTGTTGGATAACCAACGGATATAGGGCTTACCAGGAAAGACGGGTAAACCTCCTGCAGATATGGATGGAGATGGTCGACTGACAGGTCCCTGTAGGGTCCACCATTCAGTGTTTGTTGGATAACCAACGGATATAGGGCTTACCAGGAAAGACGGGTAAACCTCCTGCAGATATGGATGGAGATGGTCGACTGACAGGTCCCTGTAGGGTCCACCATTCAGTGTTTGTTGGATAACCAACGGATATAGGGCTTACCAGGAAAGACGGGTAAACCTCCTGCAGATATGGATGGAGATGGTCGACTGACAGGTCCCTGTAGGGTCCACCATTCAGTGTTTGTTGGATAACCAACGGATATAGGGCTTACCAGGAAAGACGGGTAAACCTCCTGCAGATATGGATGGAGATGGTCGACTGACAGGTCCCTGTAGGGTCCACCATTCAGTGTTTGTTGGATAACCAACGGATATAGGGCTTACCAGGAAAGACGGGTAAACCTCCTGCAGATATGGATGGAGATGGTCGACTGACAGGTCCCTGTAGGGTCCACCATTCAGTGTTTGTTGGATAACCAACGGATATAGGGCTTACCAGGAAAGACGGGTAAACCTCCTGCAGATATGGATGGAGATGGTCGACTGACAGGTCCCTGTAGGGTCCACCATTCAGTGTTTGTTGGATAACCAACGGATATAGGGCTTACCAGGAAAGACGGGTAAACCTCCTGCAGATATGGATGGAGATGGTCGACTGACAGGTCCCTGTAGGGTCCACCATTCAGTGTTTGTTGGATAACCAACGGATATAGGGCTTACCAGGAAAGACGGGTAAACCTCCTGCAGATATGGATGGAGATGGTCGACTGACAGGTCCCTGTAGGGTCCACCATTCAGTGTTTGTTGGATAACCAACGGATATAGGGCTTACCAGGAAAGACGGGTAAACCTCCTGCAGATATGGATGGAGATGGTCGACTGACAGGTCCCTGTAGGGTCCACCATTCAGTGTTTGTTGGATAACCAACGGATATAGGGCTTACCAGGAAAGACGGGTAAACCTCCTGCAGATATGGATGGAGATGGTCGACTGACAGGTCCCTGTAGGGTCCACCATTCAGTGTTTGTTGGATAACCAACGGATATAGGGCTTACCAGGAAAGACGGGTAAACCTCCTACAGATATGGATGGAGATGGTCGACTGACAGGTCCCTGTAGGGTCCACCATTCAGTGTTTGTTGGATAACCAACGGATATAGGGCTTACCAGGAAAGACGGGTAAACCTCCTGCAGATATGGATGGAGATGGTCGACTGACAGGTCCCTGTAGGGTCCACCATTCAGTGTTTGTTGGATAACCAACGGATATAGGGCTTACCAGGAAAGACGGGTAAACCTCCTGCAGATATGGATGGAGATGGTCGACTGACAGGTCCCTGTAGGGTCCACCATTCAGTGTTTGTTGGATAACCAACGGATATAGGGCTTACCAGGAAAGACGGGTAAACCTTCTGCAGATATGGATGGAGATGGTCGACTGACAGGTCCCTGTAGGGTCCACCATTCAGTGTTTGTTGGATAACCAACGGATATAGGGCTTACCAGGAAAGACGGGTAAACCTTCTGCAGATATGGATGGAGATGGTCGACTGACAGGTCCCTGTAGGGTCCACCATTCAGTGTTTGTTGGATAACCAACGGATATAGGGCTTACCAGGAAAGACGGGTAAACCTCCTGCAGATATGGATGGAGATGGTCGACTGACAGGTCCCTGTAGGGTCCACCATTCAGTGTTTGTTGGATAACCAACGGATATAGGGCTTACCAGGAAAGACGGGTAAACCTCCTGCAGATATGGATGGAGATGGTCGACTGACAGGTCCCTGTAGGGTCCACCATTCAGTGTTTGTTGGATAACCAACGGATATAGGGCTTACCAGGAAAGACGGGTAAACCTCCTGCAGATATGGATGGAGATGGTCGACTGACAGGTCCCTGTAGGGTCCACCATTCAGTGTTTGTTGGATAACCAACGGATATAGGGCTTACCAGGAAAGACGGGTAAACCTCCTGCAGATATGGATGGAGATGGTCGACTGACAGGTCCCTGTAGGGTCCACCATTCAGTGTTTGTTGGATAACCAACGGATATAGGGCTTACCAGGAAAGACGGGTAAACCTCCTGCAGATATGGATGGAGATGGTCGACTGACAGGTCCCTGTAGGGTCCACCATTCAGTGTTTGTTGGATAACCAACGGATATAGGGCTTACCAGGAAAGACGGGTAAACCTCCTGCAGATATGGATGGAGATGGTCGACTGACAGGTCCCTGTAGGGTCCACCATTCAGTGTTTGTTGGATAACCAACGGATATAGGGCTTACCAGGAAAGACGGGTAAACCTCCTGCAGATATGGATGGAGATGGTCGACTGACAGGTCCCTGTAGGGTCCACCATTCAGTGTTTGTTGGATAACCAACGGATATAGGGCTTACCAGGAAAGACGGGTAAACCTCCTGCAGATATGGATGGAGATGGTCGACTGACAGGTCCCTGTAGGGTCCACCATTCAGTGTTTGTTGGATAACCAACGGATATAGGGCTTACCAGGAAAGACGGGTAAACCTCCTGCAGATATGGATGGAGATGGTCGACTGACAGGTCCCTGTAGGGTCCACCATTCAGTGTTTGTTGGATAACCAACGGATATAGGGCTTACCAGGAAAGACGGGTAAACCTCCTGCAGATATGGATGGAGATGGTCGACTGACAGGTCCCTGTAGGGTCCACCATTCAGTGTTTGTTGGATAACCAACGGATATAGGGCTTACCAGGAAAGACGGGTAAACCTCCTGCAGATATGGATGGAGATGGTCGACTGACAGGTCCCTGTAGGGTCCACCATTCAGTGTTTGTTGGATAACCAACGGATATAGGGCTTACCAGGAAAGACGGGTAAACCTCCTGCAGATATGGATGGAGATGGTCGACTGACAGGTCCCTGTAGGGTCCACCATTCAGTGTTTGTTGGATAACCAACGGATATAGGGCTTACCAGGAAAGACGGGTAAACCTCCTGCAGATATGGATGGAGATGGTCGACTGACAGGTCCCTGTAGGGTCCACCATTCAGTGTTTGTTGGATAACCAACGGATATAGGGCTTACCAGGAAAGACGGGTAAACCTCCTGCAGATATGGATGGAGATGGTCGACTGACAGGTCCCTGTAGGGTCCACCATTCAGTGTTTGTTGGATAACCAACGGATATAGGGCTTACCAGGAAAGACGGGTAAACCTCCTGCAGATATGGATGGAGATGGTCGACTGACAGGTCCCTGTAGGGTCCACCATTCAGTGTTTGTTGGATAACCAACGGATATAGGGCTTACCAGGAAAGACGGGTAAACCTCCTGCAGATATGGATGGAGATGGTCGACTGACAGGTCCCTGTAGGGTCCACCATTCAGTGTTTGTTGGATAACCAACGGATATAGGGCTTACCAGGAAAGACGGGTAAACCTCCTGCAGATATGGATGGAGATGGTCGACTGACAGGTCCCTGTAGGGTCCACCATTCAGTGTTTGTTGGATAACCAACGGATATAGGGCTTACCAGGAAAGACGGGTAAACCTCCTGCAGATATGGATGGAGATGGTCGACTGACAGGTCCCTGTAGGGTCCACCATTCAGTGTTTGTTGGATAACCAACGGATATAGGGCTTACCAGGAAAGACGGGTAAACCTCCTGCAGATATGGATGGAGATGGTCGACTGACAGGTCCCTGTAGGGTCCACCATTCAGTGTTTGTTGGATAACCAACGGATATAGGGCTTACCAGGAAAGACGGGTAAACCTCCTGCAGATATGGATGGAGATGGTCGACTGACAGGTCCCTGTAGGGTCCACCATTCAGTGTTTGTTGGATAACCAACGGATATAGGGCTTACCAGGAAAGACGGGTAAACCTCCTGCAGATATGGATGGAGATGGTCGACTGACAGGTCCCTGTAGGGTCCACCATTCAGTGTTTGTTGGATAACCAACGGATATAGGGCTTACCAGGAAAGACGGGTAAACCTCCTGCAGATATGGATGGAGATGGTCGACTGACAGGTCCCTGTAGGGTCCACCATTCAGTGTTTGTTGGATAACCAACGGATATAGGGCTTACCAGGAAAGACGGGTAAACCTCCTGCAGATATGGATGGAGATGGTCGACTGACAGGTCCCTGTAGGGTCCACCATTCAGTGTTTGTTGGATAACCAACGGATATAGGGCTTACCAGGAAAGACGGGTAAACCTCCTGCAGATATGGATGGAGATGGTCGACTGACAGGTCCCTGTAGGGTCCACCATTCAGTGTTTGTTGGATAACCAACGGATATAGGGCTTACCAGGAAAGACGGGTAAACCTCCTGCAGATATGGATGGAGATGGTCGACTGACAGGTCCCTGTAGGGTCCACCATTCAGTGTTTGTTGGATAACCAACGGATATAGGGCTTACCAGGAAAGACGGGTAAACCTCCTGCAGATATGGATGGAGATGGTCGACTGACAGGTCCCTGTAGGGTCCACCATTCAGTGTTTGTTGGATAACCAACGGATATAGGGCTTACCAGGAAAGACGGGTAAACCTCCTGCAGATATGGATGGAGATGGTCGACTGACAGGTCCCTGTAGGGTCCACCATTCAGTGTTTGTTGGATAACCAACGGATATAGGGCTTACCAGGAAAGACGGGTAAACCTCCTGCAGATATGGATGGAGATGGTCGACTGACAGGTCCCTGTAGGGTCCACCATTCAGTGTTTGTTGGATAACCAACGGATATAGGGCTTACCAGGAAAGACGGGTAAACCTCCTGCAGATATGGATGGAGATGGTCGACTGACAGGTCCCTGTAGGGTCCACCATTCAGTGTTTGTTGGATAACCAACGGATATAGGGCTTACCAGGAAAGACGGGTAAACCTCCTGCAGATATGGATGGAGATGGTCGACTGACAGGTCCCTGTAGGGTCCACCATTCAGTGTTTGTTGGATAACCAACGGATATAGGGCTTACCAGGAAAGACGGGTAAACCTCCTGCAGATATGGATGGAGATGGTCGACTGACAGGTCCCTGTAGGGTCCACCATTCAGTGTTTGTTGGATAACCAACGGATATAGGGCTTACCAGGAAAGACGGGTAAACCTCCTGCAGATATGGATGGAGATGGTCGACTGACAGGTCCCTGTAGGGTCCACCATTCAGTGTTTGTTGGATAACCAACGGATATAGGGCTTACCAGGAAAGACGGGTAAACCTCCTGCAGATATGGATGGAGATGGTCGACTGACAGGTCCCTGTAGGGTCCACCATTCAGTGTTTGTTGGATAACCAACGGATATAGGGCTTACCAGGAAAGACGGGTAAACCTCCTGCAGATATGGATGGAGATGGTCGACTGACAGGTCCCTGTAGGGTCCACCATTCAGTGTTTGTTGGATAACCAACGGATATAGGGCTTACCAGGAAAGACGGGTAAACCTCCTGCAGATATGGATGGAGATGGTCGACTGACAGGTCCCTGTAGGGTCCACCATTCAGTGTTTGTTGGATAACCAACGGATATAGGGCTTACCAGGAAAGACGGGTAAACCTCCTGCAGATATGGATGGAGATGGTCGACTGACAGGTCCCTGTAGGGTCCACCATTCAGTGTTTGTTGGATAACCAACGGATATAGGGCTTACCAGGAAAGACGGGTAAACCTCCTGCAGATATGGATGGAGATGGTCGACTGACAGGTCCCTGTAGGGTCCACCATTCAGTGTTTGTTGGATAACCAACGGATATAGGGCTTACCAGGAAAGACGGGTAAACCTCCTGCAGATATGGATGGAGATGGTCGACTGACAGGTCCCTGTAGGGTCCACCATTCAGTGTTTGTTGGATAACCAACGGATATAGGGCTTACCAGGAAAGACGGGTAAACCTCCTGCAGATATGGATGGAGATGGTCGACTGACAGGTCCCTGTAGGGTCCACCATTCAGTGTTTGTTGGATAACCAACGGATATAGGGCTTACCAGGAAAGACGGGTAAACCTCCTGCAGATATGGATGGAGATGGTCGACTGACAGGTCCCTGTAGGGTCCACCATTCAGTGTTTGTTGGATAACCAACGGATATAGGGCTTACCAGGAAAGACGGGTAAACCTCCTGCAGATATGGATGGAGATGGTCGACTGACAGGTCCCTGTAGGGTCCACCATTCAGTGTTTGTTGGATAACCAACGGATATAGGGCTTACCAGGAAAGACGGGTAAACCTCCTGCAGATATGGATGGAGATGGTCGACTGACAGGTCCCTGTAGGGTCCACCATTCAGTGTTTGTTGGATAACCAACGGATATAGGGCTTACCAGGAAAGACGGGTAAACCTCCTGCAGATATGGATGGAGATGGTCGACTGACAGGTCCCTGTAGGGTCCACCATTCAGTGTTTGTTGGATAACCAACGGATATAGGGCTTACCAGGAAAGACGGGTAAACCTCCTGCAGATATGGATGGAGATGGTCGACTGACAGGTCCCTGTAGGGTCCACCATTCAGTGTTTGTTGGATAACCAACGGATATAGGGCTTACCAGGAAAGACGGGTAAACCTCCTGCAGATATGGATGGAGATGGTCGACTGACAGGTCCCTGTAGGGTCCACCATTCAGTGTTTGTTGGATAACCAACGGATATAGGGCTTACCAGGAAAGACGGGTAAACCTCCTGCAGATATGGATGGAGATGGTCGACTGACAGGTCCCTGTAGGGTCCACCATTCAGTGTTTGTTGGATAACCAACGGATATAGGGCTTACCAGGAAAGACGGGTAAACCTCCTGCAGATATGGATGGAGATGGTCGACTGACAGGTCCCTGTAGGGTCCACCATTCAGTGTTTGTTGGATAACCAACGGATATAGGGCTTACCAGGAAAGACGGGTAAACCTCCTGCAGATATGGATGGAGATGGTCGACTGACAGGTCCCTGTAGGGTCCACCATTCAGTGTTTGTTGGATAACCAACGGATATAGGGCTTACCAGGAAAGACGGGTAAACCTCCTGCAGATATGGATGGAGATGGTCGACTGACAGGTCCCTGTAGGGTCCACCATTCAGTGTTTGTTGGATAACCAACGGATATAGGGCTTACCAGGAAAGACGGGTAAACCTCCTGCAGATATGGATGGAGATGGTCGACTGACAGGTCCCTGTAGGGTCCACCATTCAGTGTTTGTTGGATAACCAACGGATATAGGGCTTACCAGGAAAGACGGGTAAACCTCCTGCAGATATGGATGGAGATGGTCGACTGACAGGTCCCTGTAGGGTCCACCATTCAGTGTTTGTTGGATAACCAACGGATATAGGGCTTACCAGGAAAGACGGGTAAACCTCCTGCAGATATGGATGGAGATGGTCGACTGACAGGTCCCTGTAGGGTCCACCATTCAGTGTTTGTTGGATAACCAACGGATATAGGGCTTACCAGGAAAGACGGGTAAACCTCCTGCAGATATGGATGGAGATGGTCGACTGACAGGTCCCTGTAGGGTCCACCATTCAGTGTTTGTTGGATAACCAACGGATATAGGGCTTACCAGGAAAGACGGGTAAACCTCCTGCAGATATGGATGGAGATGGTCGACTGACAGGTCCCTGTAGGGTCCACCATTCAGTGTTTGTTGGATAACCAACGGATATAGGGCTTACCAGGAAAGACGGGTAAACCTCCTGCAGATATGGATGGAGATGGTCGACTGACAGGTCCCTGTAGGGTCCACCATTCAGTGTTTGTTGGATAACCAACGGATATAGGGCTTACCAGGAAAGACGGGTAAACCTCCTGCAGATATGGATGGAGATGGTCGACTGACAGGTCCCTGTAGGGTCCACCATTCAGTGTTTGTTGGATAACCAACGGATATAGGGCTTACCAGGAAAGACGGGTAAACCTCCTGCAGATATGGATGGAGATGGTCGACTGACAGGTCCCTGTAGGGTCCACCATTCAGTGTTTGTTGGATAACCAACGGATATAGGGCTTACCAGGAAAGACGGGTAAACCTCCTGCAGATATGGATGGAGATGGTCGACTGACAGGTCCCTGTAGGGTCCACCATTCAGTGTTTGTTGGATAACCAACGGATATAGGGCTTACCAGGAAAGACGGGTAAACCTCCTGCAGATATGGATGGAGATGGTCGACTGACAGGTCCCTGTAGGGTCCACCATTCAGTGTTTGTTGGATAACCAACGGATATAGGGCTTACCAGGAAAGACGGGTAAACCTCCTGCAGATATGGATGGAGATGGTCGACTGACAGGTCCCTGTAGGGTCCACCATTCAGTGTTTGTTGGATAACCAACGGATATAGGGCTTACCAGGAAAGACGGGTAAACCTCCTGCAGATATGGATGGAGATGGTCGACTGACAGGTCCCTGTAGGGTCCACCATTCAGTGTTTGTTGGATAACCAACGGATATAGGGCTTACCAGGAAAGACGGGTAAACCTCCTGCAGATATGGATGGAGATGGTCGACTGACAGGTCCCTGTAGGGTCCACCATTCAGTGTTTGTTGGATAACCAACGGATATAGGGCTTACCAGGAAAGACGGGTAAACCTCCTGCAGATATGGATGGAGATGGTCGACTGACAGGTCCCTGTAGGGTCCACCATTCAGTGTTTGTTGGATAACCAACGGATATAGGGCTTACCAGGAAAGACGGGTAAACCTCCTGCAGATATGGATGGAGATGGTCGACTGACAGGTCCCTGTAGGGTCCACCATTCAGTGTTTGTTGGATAACCAACGGATATAGGGCTTACCAGGAAAGACGGGTAAACCTCCTGCAGATATGGATGGAGATGGTCGACTGACAGGTCCCTGTAGGGTCCACCATTCAGTGTTTGTTGGATAACCAACGGATATAGGGCTTACCAGGAAAGACGGGTAAACCTCCTGCAGATATGGATGGAGATGGTCGACTGACAGGTCCCTGTAGGGTCCACCATTCAGTGTTTGTTGGATAACCAACGGATATAGGGCTTACCAGGAAAGACGGGTAAACCTCCTGCAGATATGGATGGAGATGGTCGACTGACAGGTCCCTGTAGGGTCCACCATTCAGTGTTTGTTGGATAACCAACGGATATAGGGCTTACCAGGAAAGACGGGTAAACCTCCTGCAGATATGGATGGAGATGGTCGACTGACAGGTCCCTGTAGGGTCCACCATTCAGTGTTTGTTGGATAACCAACGGATATAGGGCTTACCAGGAAAGACGGGTAAACCTCCTGCAGATATGGATGGAGATGGTCGACTGACAGGTCCCTGTAGGGTCCACCATTCAGTGTTTGTTGGATAACCAACGGATATAGGGCTTACCAGGAAAGACGGGTAAACCTCCTGCAGATATGGATGGAGATGGTCGACTGACAGGTCCCTGTAGGGTCCACCATTCAGTGTTTGTTGGATAACCAACGGATATAGGGCTTACCAGGAAAGACGGGTAAACCTCCTGCAGATATGGATGGAGATGGTCGACTGACAGGTCCCTGTAGGGTCCACCATTCAGTGTTTGTTGGATAACCAACGGATATAGGGCTTACCAGGAAAGACGGGTAAACCTCCTGCAGATATGGATGGAGATGGTCGACTGACAGGTCCCTGTAGGGTCCACCATTCAGTGTTTGTTGGATAACCAACGGATATAGGGCTTACCAGGAAAGACGGGTAAACCTCCTGCAGATATGGATGGAGATGGTCGACTGACAGGTCCCTGTAGGGTCCACCATTCAGTGTTTGTTGGATAACCAACGGATATAGGGCTTACCAGGAAAGACGGGTAAACCTCCTGCAGATATGGATGGAGATGGTCGACTGACAGGTCCCTGTAGGGTCCACCATTCAGTGTTTGTTGGATAACCAACGGATATAGGGCTTACCAGGAAAGACGGGTAAACCTCCTGCAGATATGGATGGAGATGGTCGACTGACAGGTCCCTGTAGGGTCCACCATTCAGTGTTTGTTGGATAACCAACGGATATAGGGCTTACCAGGAAAGACGGGTAAACCTCCTGCAGATATGGATGGAGATGGTCGACTGACAGGTCCCTGTAGGGTCCACCATTCAGTGTTTGTTGGATAACCAACGGATATAGGGCTTACCAGGAAAGACGGGTAAACCTCCTGCAGATATGGATGGAGATGGTCGACTGACAGGTCCCTGTAGGGTCCACCATTCAGTGTTTGTTGGATAACCAACGGATATAGGGCTTACCAGGAAAGACGGGTAAACCTCCTGCAGATATGGATGGAGATGGTCGACTGACAGGTCCCTGTAGGGTCCACCATTCAGTGTTTGTTGGATAACCAACGGATATAGGGCTTACCAGGAAAGACGGGTAAACCTCCTGCAGATATGGATGGAGATGGTCGACTGACAGGTCCCTGTAGGGTCCACCATTCAGTGTTTGTTGGATAACCAACGGATATAGGGCTTACCAGGAAAGACGGGTAAACCTCCTGCAGATATGGATGGAGATGGTCGACTGACAGGTCCCTGTAGGGTCCACCATTCAGTGTTTGTTGGATAACCAACGGATATAGGGCTTACCAGGAAAGACGGGTAAACCTCCTGCAGATATGGATGGAGATGGTCGACTGACAGGTCCCTGTAGGGTCCACCATTCAGTGTTTGTTGGATAACCAACGGATATAGGGCTTACCAGGAAAGACGGGTAAACCTCCTGCAGATATGGATGGAGATGGTCGACTGACAGGTCCCTGTAGGGTCCACCATTCAGTGTTTGTTGGATAACCAACGGATATAGGGCTTACCAGGAAAGACGGGTAAACCTCCTGCAGATATGGATGGAGATGGTCGACTGACAGGTCCCTGTAGGGTCCACCATTCAGTGTTTGTTGGATAACCAACGGATATAGGGCTTACCAGGAAAGACGGGTAAACCTCCTGCAGATATGGATGGAGATGGTCGACTGACAGGTCCCTGTAGGGTCCACCATTCAGTGTTTGTTGGATAACCAACGGATATAGGGCTTACCAGGAAAGACGGGTAAACCTCCTGCAGATATGGATGGAGATGGTCGACTGACAGGTCCCTGTAGGGTCCACCATTCAGTGTTTGTTGGATAACCAACGGATATAGGGCTTACCAGGAAAGACGGGTAAACCTCCTGCAGATATGGATGGAGATGGTCGACTGACAGGTCCCTGTAGGGTCCACCATTCAGTGTTTGTTGGATAACCAACGGATATAGGGCTTACCAGGAAAGACGGGTAAACCTCCTGCAGATATGGATGGAGATGGTCGACTGACAGGTCCCTGTAGGGTCCACCATTCAGTGTTTGTTGGATAACCAACGGATATAGGGCTTACCAGGAAAGACGGGTAAACCTCCTGCAGATATGGATGGAGATGGTCGACTGACAGGTCCCTGTAGGGTCCACCATTCAGTGTTTGTTGGATAACCAACGGATATAGGGCTTACCAGGAAAGACGGGTAAACCTCCTGCAGATATGGATGGAGATGGTCGACTGACAGGTCCCTGTAGGGTCCACCATTCAGTGTTTGTTGGATAACCAACGGATATAGGGCTTACCAGGAAAGACGGGTAAACCTCCTGCAGATATGGATGGAGATGGTCGACTGACAGGTCCCTGTAGGGTCCACCATTCAGTGTTTGTTGGATAACCAACGGATATAGGGCTTACCAGGAAAGACGGGTAAACCTCCTGCAGATATGGATGGAGATGGTCGACTGACAGGTCCCTGTAGGGTCCACCATTCAGTGTTTGTTGGATAACCAACGGATATAGGGCTTACCAGGAAAGACGGGTAAACCTCCTGCAGATATGGATGGAGATGGTCGACTGACAGGTCCCTGTAGGGTCCACCATTCAGTGTTTGTTGGATAACCAACGGATATAGGGCTTACCAGGAAAGACGGGTAAACCTCCTGCAGATATGGATGGAGATGGTCGACTGACAGGTCCCTGTAGGGTCCACCATTCAGTGTTTGTTGGATAACCAACGGATATAGGGCTTACCAGGAAAGACGGGTAAACCTCCTGCAGATATGGATGGAGATGGTCGACTGACAGGTCCCTGTAGGGTCCACCATTCAGTGTTTGTTGGATAACCAACGGATATAGGGCTTACCAGGAAAGACGGGTAAACCTCCTGCAGATATGGATGGAGATGGTCGACTGACAGGTCCCTGTAGGGTCCACCATTCAGTGTTTGTTGGATAACCAACGGATATAGGGCTTACCAGGAAAGACGGGTAAACCTCCTGCAGATATGGATGGAGATGGTCGACTGACAGGTCCCTGTAGGGTCCACCATTCAGTGTTTGTTGGATAACCAACGGATATAGGGCTTACCAGGAAAGACGGGTAAACCTCCTGCAGATATGGATGGAGATGGTCGACTGACAGGTCCCTGTAGGGTCCACCATTCAGTGTTTGTTGGATAACCAACGGATATAGGGCTTACCAGGAAAGACGGGTAAACCTCCTGCAGATATGGATGGAGATGGTCGACTGACAGGTCCCTGTAGGGTCCACCATTCAGTGTTTGTTGGATAACCAACGGATATAGGGCTTACCAGGAAAGACGGGTAAACCTCCTGCAGATATGGATGGAGATGGTCGACTGACAGGTCCCTGTAGGGTCCACCATTCAGTGTTTGTTGGATAACCAACGGATATAGGGCTTACCAGGAAAGACGGGTAAACCTCCTGCAGATATGGATGGAGATGGTCGACTGACAGGTCCCTGTAGGGTCCACCATTCAGTGTTTGTTGGATAACCAACGGATATAGGGCTTACCAGGAAAGACGGGTAAACCTCCTGCAGATATGGATGGAGATGGTCGACTGACAGGTCCCTGTAGGGTCCACCATTCAGTGTTTGTTGGATAACCAACGGATATAGGGCTTACCAGGAAAGACGGGTAAACCTCCTGCAGATATGGATGGAGATGGTCGACTGACAGGTCCCTGTAGGGTCCACCATTCAGTGTTTGTTGGATAACCAACGGATATAGGGCTTACCAGGAAAGACGGGTAAACCTCCTGCAGATATGGATGGAGATGGTCGACTGACAGGTCCCTGTAGGGTCCACCATTCAGTGTTTGTTGGATAACCAACGGATATAGGGCTTACCAGGAAAGACGGGTAAACCTCCTGCAGATATGGATGGAGATGGTCGACTGACAGGTCCCTGTAGGGTCCACCATTCAGTGTTTGTTGGATAACCAACGGATATAGGGCTTACCAGGAAAGACGGGTAAACCTCCTGCAGATATGGATGGAGATGGTCGACTGACAGGTCCCTGTAGGGTCCACCATTCAGTGTTTGTTGGATAACCAACGGATATAGGGCTTACCAGGAAAGACGGGTAAACCTCCTGCAGATATGGATGGAGATGGTCGACTGACAGGTCCCTGTAGGGATATAGGGCTTACCAGGAAAGACGGGTAAACCTCCTGCAGATATGGATGGAGATGGTCGACTGACAGGTCCCTGTAGGGTCCACCATTCAGTGTTTGTTGGATAACCAACGGATATAGGGCTTACCAGGAAAGACGGGTAAACCTCCTGCAGATATGGATGGAGATGGTCGACTGACAGGTCCCTGTAGGGTCCACCATTCAGTGTTTGTTGGATAACCAACGGATATAGGGCTTACCAGGAAAGACGGGTAAACCTCCTGCAGATATGGATGGAGATGGTCGACTGACAGGTCCCTGTAGGGTCCACCATTCAGTGTTTGTTGGATAACCAACGGATATAGGGCTTACCAGGAAAGACGGGTAAACCTCCTGCAGATATGGATGGAGATGGTCGACTGACAGGTCCCTGTAGGGTCCACCATTCAGTGTTTGTTGGATAACCAACGGATATAGGGCTTACCAGGAAAGACGGGTAAACCTCCTGCAGATATGGATGGAGATGGTCGACTGACAGGTCCCTGTAGGGTCCACCATTCAGTGTTTGTTGGATAACCAACGGATATAGGGCTTACCAGGAAAGACGGGTAAACCTCCTGCAGATATGGATGGAGATGGTCGACTGACAGGTCCCTGTAGGGTCCACCATTCAGTGTTTGTTGGATAACCAACGGATATAGGGCTTACCAGGAAAGACGGGTAAACCTCCTGCAGATATGGATGGAGATGGTCGACTGACAGGTCCCTGTAGGGTCCACCATTCAGTGTTTGTTGGATAACCAACGGATATAGGGCTTACCAGGAAAGACGGGTAAACCTCCTGCAGATATGGATGGAGATGGTCGACTGACAGGTCCCTGTAGGGTCCACCATTCAGTGTTTGTTGGATAACCAACGGATATAGGGCTTACCAGGAAAGACGGGTAAACCTCCTGCAGATATGGATGGAGATGGTCGACTGACAGGTCCCTGTAGGGTCCACCATTCAGTGTTTGTTGGATAACCAACGGATATAGGGCTTACCAGGAAAGACGGGTAAACCTCCTGCAGATATGGATGGAGATGGTCGACTGACAGGTCCCTGTAGGGTCCACCATTCAGTGTTTGTTGGATAACCAACGGATATAGGGCTTACCAGGAAAGACGGGTAAACCTCCTGCAGATATGGATGGAGATGGTCGACTGACAGGTCCCTGTAGGGTCCACCATTCAGTGTTTGTTGGATAACCAACGGATATAGGGCTTACCAGGAAAGACGGGTAAACCTCCTGCAGATATGGATGGAGATGGTCGACTGACAGGTCCCTGTAGGGTCCACCATTCAGTGTTTGTTGGATAACCAACGGATATAGGGCTTACCAGGAAAGACGGGTAAACCTCCTGCAGATATGGATGGAGATGGTCGACTGACAGGTCCCTGTAGGGTCCACCATTCAGTGTTTGTTGGATAACCAACGGATATAGGGCTTACCAGGAAAGACGGGTAAACCTCCTGCAGATATGGATGGAGATGGTCGACTGACAGGTCCCTGTAGGGTCCACCATTCAGTGTTTGTTGGATAACCAACGGATATAGGGCTTACCAGGAAAGACGGGTAAACCTCCTGCAGATATGGATGGAGATGGTCGACTGACAGGTCCCTGTAGGGTCCACCATTCAGTGTTTGTTGGATAACCAACGGATATAGGGCTTACCAGGAAAGACGGGTAAACCTCCTGCAGATATGGATGGAGATGGTCGACTGACAGGTCCCTGTAGGGTCCACCATTCAGTGTTTGTTGGATAACCAACGGATATAGGGCTTACCAGGAAAGACGGGTAAACCTCCTGCAGATATGGATGGAGATGGTCGACTGACAGGTCCCTGTAGGGTCCACCATTCAGTGTTTGTTGGATAACCAACGGATATAGGGCTTACCAGGAAAGACGGGTAAACCTCCTGCAGATATGGATGGAGATGGTCGACTGACAGGTCCCTGTAGGGTCCACCATTCAGTGTTTGTGGGATGATAACCAACGGATATAGGGCTTAACGGATATAGGGCTTACCAGGAAAGACGGGTAAACCTCCTGCAGATATGGATGGAGATGGTCGACTGACAGGTCCCTGTAGGGTCCACCATTCAGTGTTTGTTGGATAACCAACGGATATAGGGCTTACCAGGAAAGACGGGTAAACCTCCTGCAGATATGGATGGAGATGGTCGACTGACAGGTCCCTGTAGGGTCCACCATTCAGTGTTTGTTGGATAACCAACGGATATAGGGCTTACCAGGAAAGACGGGTAAACCTCCTGCAGATATGGATGGAGATGGTCGACTGACAGGTCCCTGTAGGGTCCACCATTCAGTGTTTGTTGGATAACCAACGGATATAGGGCTTACCAGGAAAGACGGGTAAACCTCCTGCAGATATGGATGGAGATGGTCGACTGACAGGTCCCTGTAGGGTCCACCATTCAGTGTTTGTTGGATAACCAACGGATATAGGGCTTACCAGGAAAGACGGGTAAACCTCCTGCAGATATGGATGGAGATGGTCGACTGACAGGTCCCTGTAGGGTCCACCATTCAGTGTTTGTTGGATAACCAACGGATATAGGGCTTACCAGGAAAGACGGGTAAACCTCCTGCAGATATGGATGGAGATGGTCGACTGACAGGTCCCTGTAGGGTCCACCATTCAGTGTTTGTTGGATAACCAACGGATATAGGGCTTACCAGGAAAGACGGGTAAACCTCCTGCAGATATGGATGGAGATGGTCGACTGACAGGTCCCTGTAGGGTCCACCATTCAGTGTTTGTTGGATAACCAACGGATATAGGGCTTACCAGGAAAGACGGGTAAACCTCCTGCAGATATGGATGGAGATGGTCGACTGACAGGTCCCTGTAGGGTCCACCATTCAGTGTTTGTTGGATAACCAACGGATATAGGGCTTACCAGGAAAGACGGGTAAACCTCCTGCAGATATGGATGGAGATGGTCGACTGACAGGTCCCTGTAGGGTCCACCATTCAGTGTTTGTTGGATAACCAACGGATATAGGGCTTACCAGGAAAGACGGGTAAACCTCCTGCAGATATGGATGGAGATGGTCGACTGACAGGTCCCTGTAGGGTCCACCATTCAGTGTTTGTTGGATAACCAACGGATATAGGGCTTACCAGGAAAGACGGGTAAACCTCCTGCAGATATGGATGGAGATGGTCGACTGACAGGTCCCTGTAGGGTCCACCATTCAGTGTTTGTTGGATAACCAACGGATATAGGGCTTACCAGGAAAGACGGGTAAACCTCCTGCAGATATGGATGGAGATGGTCGACTGACAGGTCCCTGTAGGGTCCACCATTCAGTGTTTGTTGGATAACCAACGGATATAGGGCTTACCAGGAAAGACGGGTAAACCTCCTGCAGATATGGATGGAGATGGTCGACTGACAGGTCCCTGTAGGGTCCACCATTCAGTGTTTGTTGGATAACCAACGGATATAGGGCTTACCAGGAAAGACGGGTAAACCTCCTGCAGATATGGATGGAGATGGTCGACTGACAGGTCCCTGTAGGGTCCACCATTCAGTGTTTGTTGGATAACCAACGGATATAGGGCTTACCAGGAAAGACGGGTAAACCTCCTGCAGATATGGATGGAGATGGTCGACTGACAGGTCCCTGTAGGGTCCACCATTCAGTGTTTGTTGGATAACCAACGGATATAGGGCTTACCAGGAAAGACGGGTAAACCTCCTGCAGATATGGATGGAGATGGTCGACTGACAGGTCCCTGTAGGGTCCACCATTCAGTGTTTGTTGGATAACCAACGGATATAGGGCTTACCAGGAAAGACGGGTAAACCTCCTGCAGATATGGATGGAGATGGTCGACTGACAGGTCCCTGTAGGGTCCACCATTCAGTGTTTGTTGGATAACCAACGGATATAGGGCTTACCAGGAAAGACGGGTAAACCTCCTGCAGATATGGATGGAGATGGTCGACTGACAGGTCCCTGTAGGGTCCACCATTCAGTGTTTGTTGGATAACCAACGGATATAGGGCTTACCAGGAAAGACGGGTAAACCTCCTGCAGATATGGATGGAGATGGTCGACTGACAGGTCCCTGTAGGGTCCACCATTCAGTGTTTGTTGGATAACCAACGGATATAGGGCTTACCAGGAAAGACGGGTAAACCTCCTGCAGATATGGATGGAGATGGTCGACTGACAGGTCCCTGTAGGGTCCACCATTCAGTGTTTGTTGGATAACCAACGGATATAGGGCTTACCAGGAAAGACGGGTAAACCTCCTGCAGATATGGATGGAGATGGTCGACTGACAGGTCCCTGTAGGGTCCACCATTCAGTGTTTGTTGGATAACCAACGGATATAGGGCTTACCAGGAAAGACGGGTAAACCTCCTGCAGATATGGATGGAGATGGTCGACTGACAGGTCCCTGTAGGGTCCACCATTCAGTGTTTGTTGGATAACCAACGGATATAGGGCTTACCAGGAAAGACGGGTAAACCTCCTGCAGATATGGATGGAGATGGTCGACTGACAGGTCCCTGTAGGGTCCACCATTCAGTGTTTGTTGGATAACCAACGGATATAGGGCTTACCAGGAAAGACGGGTAAACCTCCTGCAGATATGGATGGAGATGGTCGACTGACAGGTCCCTGTAGGGTCCACCATTCAGTGTTTGTTGGATAACCAACGGATATAGGGCTTACCAGGAAAGACGGGTAAACCTCCTGCAGATATGGATGGAGATGGTCGACTGACAGGTCCCTGTAGGGTCCACCATTCAGTGTTTGTTGGATAACCAACGGATATAGGGCTTACCAGGAAAGACGGGTAAACCTCCTGCAGATATGGATGGAGATGGTCGACTGACAGGTCCCTGTAGGGTCCACCATTCAGTGTTTGTTGGATAACCAACGGATATAGGGCTTACCAGGAAAGACGGGTAAACCTCCTGCAGATATGGATGGAGATGGTCGACTGACAGGTCCCTGTAGGGTCCACCATTCAGTGTTTGTTGGATAACCAACGGATATAGGGCTTACCAGGAAAGACGGGTAAACCTCCTGCAGATATGGATGGAGATGGTCGACTGACAGGTCCCTGTAGGGTCCACCATTCAGTGTTTGTTGGATAACCAACGGATATAGGGCTTACCAGGAAAGACGGGTAAACCTCCTGCAGATATGGATGGAGATGGTCGACTGACAGGTCCCTGTAGGGTCCACCATTCAGTGTTTGTTGGATAACCAACGGATATAGGGCTTACCAGGAAAGACGGGTAAACCTCCTGCAGATATGGATGGAGATGGTCGACTGACAGGTCCCTGTAGGGTCCACCATTCAGTGTTTGTTGGATAACCAACGGATATAGGGCTTACCAGGAAAGACGGGTAAACCTCCTGCAGATATGGATGGAGATGGTCGACTGACAGGTCCCTGTAGGGTCCACCATTCAGTGTTTGTTGGATAACCAACGGATATAGGGCTTACCAGGAAAGACGGGTAAACCTCCTGCAGATATGGATGGAGATGGTCGACTGACAGGTCCCTGTAGGGTCCACCATTCAGTGTTTGTTGGATAACCAACGGATATAGGGCTTACCAGGAAAGACGGGTAAACCTCCTGCAGATATGGATGGAGATGGTCGACTGACAGGTCCCTGTAGGGTCCACCATTCAGTGTTTGTTGGATAACCAACGGATATAGGGCTTACCAGGAAAGACGGGTAAACCTCCTGCAGATATGGATGGAGATGGTCGACTGACAGGTCCCTGTAGGGTCCACCATTCAGTGTTTGTTGGATAACCAACGGATATAGGGCTTACCAGGAAAGACGGGTAAACCTCCTGCAGATATGGATGGAGATGGTCGACTGACAGGTCCCTGTAGGGTCCACCATTCAGTGTTTGTTGGATAACCAACGGATATAGGGCTTACCAGGAAAGACGGGTAAACCTCCTGCAGATATGGATGGAGATGGTCGACTGACAGGTCCCTGTAGGGTCCACCATTCAGTGTTTGTTGGATAACCAACGGATATAGGGCTTACCAGGAAAGACGGGTAAACCTCCTGCAGATATGGATGGAGATGGTCGACTGACAGGTCCCTGTAGGGTCCACCATTCAGTGTTTGTTGGATAACCAACGGATATAGGGCTTACCAGGAAAGACGGGTAAACCTCCTGCAGATATGGATGGAGATGGTCGACTGACAGGTCCCTGTAGGGTCCACCATTCAGTGTTTGTTGGATAACCAACGGATATAGGGCTTACCAGGAAAGACGGGTAAACCTCCTGCAGATATGGATGGAGATGGTCGACTGACAGGTCCCTGTAGGGTCCACCATTCAGTGTTTGTTGGATGATAACCAACGGATATAGGGCTTACCAGGAAAGACGGGTAAACCTCCTGCAGATATGGATGGAGATGGTCGACTGACAGGTCCCTGTAGGGTCCACCATTCAGTGTTTGTTGGATAACCAACGGATATAGGGCTTACCAGGAAAGACGGGTAAACTTCCTGCAGATATGGATGGAGATGGTCGACTGACAGGTCCCTGTAGGGTCCACCATTCAGTGTTTGTTGGATAACCAACGGATATAGGGCTTACCAGGAAAGACGGGTAAACTTCCTGCAGATATGGATGGAGATGGTCGACTGACAGGTCCCTGTAGGGTCCACCATTCAGTGTTTGTTGGATGATAACCAACGGATATAGGGCTTACCAGGAAAGACGGGTAAACCTCCTGCAGATATGGATGGAGATGGTCGACTGACAGGTCCCTGTAGGGTCCACCATTCAGTGTTTGTTGGATGATAACCAACGGATATAGGGCTTACCAGGAAAGACGGGTAAACCTCCTGCAGATATGGATGGAGATGGTCGACTGACAGGTCCCTGTAGGGTCCACCATTCAGTGTTTGTTGGATGATAACCAACGGATATAGGGCTTACCAGGAAAGACGGGTAAACCTCCTGCAGATATGGATGGAGATGGTCGACTGACAGGTCCCTGTAGGGTCCACCATTCAGTGTTTGTTGGATAACCAACGGATATAGGGCTTACCAGGAAAGACGGGTAAACCTCCTGCAGATATGGATGGAGATGGTCGACTGACAGGTCCCTGTAGGGTCCACCATTCAGTGTTTGTTGGATGATAACCAACGGATATAGGGCTTACCAGGAAAGACGGGTAAACCTCCTGCAGATATGGATGGAGATGGTCGACTGACAGGTCCCTGTAGGGTCCACCATTCAGTGTTTGTTGGATAACCAACGGATATAGGGCTTACCAGGAAAGACGGGTAAACCTCCTGCAGATATGGATGGAGATGGTCGACTGACAGGTCCCTGTAGGGTCCACCATTCAGTGTTTGTTGGATAACCAACGGATATAGGGCTTACCAGGAAAGACGGGTAAACCTCCTGCAGATATGGATGGAGATGGTCGACTGACAGGTCCCTGTAGGGTCCACCATTCAGTGTTTGTTGGATAACCAACGGATATAGGGCTTACCAGGAAAGACGGGTAAACCTCCTGCAGATATGGATGGAGATGGTCGACTGACAGGTCCCTGTAGGGTCCACCATTCAGTGTTTGTTGGATAACCAACGGATATAGGGCTTACCAGGAAAGACGGGTAAACCTCCTGCAGATATGGATGGAGATGGTCGACTGACAGGTCCCTGTAGGGTCCACCATTCAGTGTTTGTTGGATAACCAACGGATATAGGGCTTACCAGGAAAGACGGGTAAACCTCCTGCAGATATGGATGGAGATGGTCGACTGACAGGTCCCTGTAGGGTCCACCATTCAGTGTTTGTTGGATAACCAACGGATATAGGGCTTACCAGGAAAGACGGGTAAACTTCCTGCAGATATGGATGGAGATGGTCGACTGACAGGTCCCTGTAGGGTCCACCATTCAGTGTTTGTTGGATAACCAACGGATATAGGGCTTACCAGGAAAGACGGGTAAACTTCCTGCAGATATGGATGGAGATGGTCGACTGACAGGTCCCTGTAGGGTCCACCATTCAGTGTTTGTTGGATAACCAACGGATATAGGGCTTACCAGGAAAGACGGGTAAACTTCCTGCAGATATGGATGGAGATGGTCGACTGACAGGTCCCTGTAGGGTCCACCATTCAGTGTTTGTTGGATGATAACCAACGGATATAGGGCTTACCAGGAAAGACGGGTAAACCTCCTGCAGATATGGATGGAGATGGTCGACTGACAGGTCCCTGTAGGGTCCACCATTCAGTGTTTGTTGGATGATAACCAACGGATATAGGGCTTACCAGGAAAGACGGGTAAACCTCCTGCAGATATGGATGGAGATGGTCGACTGACAGGTCCCTGTAGGGTCCACCATTCAGTGTTTGTTGGATGATAACCAACGGATATAGGGCTTACCAGGAAAGACGGGTAAACCTCCTGCAGATATGGATGGAGATGGTCGACTAACAGGTCCCTGTAGGGTCCACCATTCAGTGTTTGTTGGATGATAACCAACGGATATAGGGCTTACCAGGAAAGACGGGTAAACCTCCTGCAGATATGGATGGAGATGGTCGGCTAACAGGTCCCTGTAGGGTCCACCATTCAGTGTTTGTGGGATGATAACCAACGGACATAGGGCTTGCCAGGAAAGACGGGTAAACCCACTGCAGGATATGGATGGAGATGGTCGGCTAAAAAGTCCCTGTAGGGTCCACCATTCAGTGTTTGAGTGATGATAACCAACTGACATAGGGCTTGCCAGGAAAGACGGGTAAACCTCCTGCAGATATGGATGGAGATGGTCGGCTAACAGGTCCTTGTAGTGTCCACCATTCAGTGTTTGTGATATGATAACCGATGCACATAGGGCTTGCCAGAAAGAACGGGTAAACCTACTGCAGATATGGATGCAGATGGTCGGCTAAAAGGTCCCTGTAGGGTCCACCATTCAGTGTTTTAGTGATGATAACCAACTGACATAGGGCTTGCCAGGAAAGACGGGTAAACATCCTGCAGATATGGATGGAGATGGGCAGTTAACAGGTCCTTGTAGTGTCCACCATTCAGTGTTTGAGGGATGATAACCAACGGTCATAGGGCTTGCCAGAAAAGACGGGTAAACCTACTGCAGATATGGATGGAGATGGTCGGCTAACAGGTCCTTGTAGTGTCCACCATTCAGTGTTTGAGGGATGATAACCAACGGACATAGGGCTTGCCAGAAAAAACGGGTAAACCTACTGCAGATATGGATGGAGATGGTAGGTTAACAGGTCCTTGTAGTGTCCACCATTCAGTGTTTGAGGGATGATAACCAACGGACATAGGGCTTGCCAGAAAAGACGGGTAAACCTACTGCAGATATGGATGGAGATAGTCGGTTAACAGGTCCTTGTAGTGTCCACCATTCAGTGTTTGAGGGATGATAACCAACGGACATAGGGCTTGCCAGAAAAGACGGGTAAACCTTCTGCAGATATGGATGGAGATGGTCGGTTAACAGGTCCTTGTAGTGTCCACCATTCAGTGTTTGAGGGATGATAACCAACGGACATAGGGCTTGCCAGAAAAGACGGGTAAACCTACTGCAGATATGGATGGAGATGGTCGGCTAACAGGTCCTTGGAGTGTCCACCATTCAGTGTTTGAGGGATGATAACCAACGGACATAGGGCTTGCCAGAAAAGACGGGTAAACCTACTGCAGATATGGATGGAGATGATCGGCTAACAGGTCCTTGTAGTGTCCACCATTCAGTGTTTGTGGGATGATAACCAACGGATTTAGGGCTTGCCAGGAAAGACGGGTAAACCTCCTGTAGGTATTGGTGGAGATTGTCGGCTAACAGATCCCTGTAGGGTCAACCATGTAGTGTTTGTGGGATGATAACCAACGGATATAGGGCTTACAAAGACAGGTACACTTCCTGATGATATGGATGGAGATGGTCGGTTAACAGGTCCTTGTAGTGTCCACCATTCAGTGTTTGTGGGATGATAACCAACGGACATAGGGCTTGCCAGGAAAGACGGGTAAACCTCCTGCAGATATGGATGCAGATGGTCGACTAACAGGTCATTGTAGTGTCCACCATTCAGTGTTTGTAGTCTAATAACCAACAGACGCAGAGCTTCCCAGGAAACGCTTCCCAGACCAGAACACCTCATCCACCGGTCTGCTGCACCTCAATTGTGCAACCAAGGAATAGGGCATAATGCTGCTTACTCCATTTGCGAACCCGACGATTAGCATGGTTCATCAGGAAATTGGGCTCTCGACTCCAGACGACCTTCTTCCATCTGTCAAGGCTCAATTGCCGACGTTTTCTTCGGCCATGCGAGGCGTTATTTTCAACGACTGGGCGTCTTCATGCATACCCTCTTTGTTTTCAGTCTGTTGAACCCCTCGAGAAACAAAGTGCGGCGCATGGTGTTGTGGAAATGGTCGAACTGCAGCGCTGTTGTACTGGAGGGTGAGCTGGGTGATTGTTGCATGTCGCTGCTGAGATTCCAGTTGTCACGTGACACTCACCTGTAGGATCAACCGCGCATGGCTTACAAGTGTAAGCTCTTCTGCTGAATGTGGTTGATCCAGTTCTTGTAAACCCCTGGTATAGTAGTACGGGAGCAGCCAACCAGTGCGGCTGTTTCCGAAATACTGGCACCTGCCATCCGGGTCCCAACCATGTGGCTGCAGTCAAAGTGGCTTAAGTAGCCATGTTTTCCCATTTCTGGCAAACTTTTACTGGTTACGTACAGAGGATAGGTGTGCATGATTTGTAGTAGCCGCTAATGACATTGATAGCACGTGGTACTCCGTTGTCGTTTTGAATATGTAAAACGGTGGGTGTTCGTAATTGTGTTGTAAAACTAACTCAGTGTGTATACATGTATGTATACGTATATATAAATAAATAATAATATGTATATATCCCCCCATTTTTATATATATCCTCTTCTGTATGGTGTCTACATAGACACCATACATATTATCTTCTGTATGGATTCTGCATAGGCATCATACAGATGATGATATTCGGTAGGTGGTGTCTATGTAGACCCCAAACACCAAAAGAACTCATAGAGGAATGGGCAGAGAATACTGTGCTTTTATAAGCATTTTGTCAAGAGATCCGTGCCAAAAATAACAGTTTATTCAAAATGAACAAGTAACAAAGTCGGAAGTAATAATATCATCGTTTTCCAGCAGGAAAAAAGTTTTCCTTTCCAAAGCCCTATTGGGAACTTCAGATAAAGAGAAACGCTTTTCAATTGAACAAGCTCTTCGTTTTTTAATTTGATTGCTTTGACACAGGGTTTACTTTTATCTCTTTAACGACTGTTAAATAATTCTCTGTAGAAAGCAGGAGCTTCATGGTGTCGCACCGCGGGAGGAGTGAAAATGGTTGGCTACGTTTCTTACCACTCTCGTCGAAATAAATTCTTATTTACGGTGCTCAGTAGTAATTTTATTACTAAAAGTGGGAATGTTAATGTAATCGAGCAAAGTTCGACGTGGTTCATATCATATAATTGCAATTTTCTTTTTTCTTCTTATTTAGATATAAATTTAAATTTGTTCGAATATTCCTTCTGATTTACAATCGAAGTGGCTGTTCTTTCATTGGCCTCACCATCTGTAGGCTCGGCGTGAAAAGATTAAGATGTATATATCGAGTGCTAAAAGAGATCAATCAGTATGAATAAAAGATACAGTACTTCAGCATAAACACACAATTAGATATACCTGTCTGTACTCAGTTAATGAGATATATACGAGGGTTGTTCCGAAAGCAATTCCAAAAGTAGGCGCATAACTTTTTTATTAACTGACAGAGGTCGTTCAAATTGCACGTGTTGGCTTCCTCTATTAGAAACCCTTTGTCATTGAGTTCTTGACGAAGGAAGGGTGCAGGCTGTCCAACATCCACAGAAGGGTACAGAATGTTTACGGAGATGACACCGTCGACAAGAGCAATGTGCACAGATGGATGAAGTTTAAAGAAGGGCAAACCAGCATTGAACACAAAAGACTCAGTGAGGGACCATCATCAGCGACCACTGAAGCGAACCATCAGCGAGTGGATGTATTGATTCGCGCGGAGAGATGTCAAATCTGTGAGCTTGTTGCACCCCTGGACTGTGGTCATACAGAAGTTGATGGAAGACTTAAGGAATAAGAAAATGTATGCAAAGTGGGTACCTTGGCAATTGACACCCGATTTGAAGGCGAGAAGTGTTTGAAGTATGCTCTGATCTGCTGGAAGAGTTTGAAGCCAATGAAAACACGCTGTTTTCCCGATCTGATGACAGGGGATGAAACGTGAGTGTATCTTTACGAACCGGAAACGAAGAATCAATCAATCCATCCATTGGCGTCACACCTCTTCACGAAGGCTTTAAGAAGTTCAAGAGCCAGTGATCTGCGCAGAAAGTCATGGTGACTGTTTTTCGCGATAACAGGAGTGTCATTCTCCTTGATTTTCTGAAACGTGGCCGTACTGTGACCAGTGAGCGGTACGTTGAGACATTCAAGAAACTTGCAGAAGCCATAAGGAGGAAGAGACCGAACAAGGATCTGAAAAGGATCCACTTTCACCATGAAAATGCGAGACCACACACATCTTTGGGAACAAATCAAGCGATCAGCTGATTGGGCTGGTCGGTGGTCCACCTTACAGCTCAGATCTGGCACCCTCCGACTTCCACATGTTCGTTTTGATGAAGGACAGTCTCCGGGGACAACGATTTGATTACACAGACCAGGTGAAAGTGGTTGTAAAGAAGCGGCTGCAACAGTCCACGCCTGATTTTTTCGAAGAGGATTCGAGAGGTGGGTTCAACATTATGGCAAATACATCGCCTGTGATGGGGACTATGTTGAATAGTGGCTTTGTATAGAGGAAGAGTTACTCTACCAACACGTGCAATT
The DNA here is from genome assembly GCA_039090855.1 of Macrothele yani. Taxonomy (NCBI): domain Eukaryota; kingdom Metazoa; phylum Arthropoda; class Arachnida; order Araneae; family Macrothelidae; genus Macrothele; species Macrothele yani. The sequence goes on from CM077025.1 coordinate 18,780,011, forward strand.
TTAACGACCTCTGTCAGTTAATAAAAAAGTTAGCCCACTTTTGCATTACTTTCGGTGCAACCCTCTTATATTGCATTTTGAAGGAAGCACTTACCTTAGTTTAAAGACGTAGCGTTAGCTTTTAATTATTCCTTGACGTAGTTGCAAACGTTGTTGATGAGGGTTGTATTCTTTGGGGGTATGGTAAGCTTAAAGAAAGAAGTTCAAACTGTGGCAGGTAACCAGAGAAAATGGTACTGCTCTTGTGAAATTAGCAGACCGAGATGTAACCATGCAAAGAAATGTTTCTTCTGCCATGTGACAAATAACTTCAGAGTGAGATGCTTCTTGTGACATGTAACCAGAAAGATCCTTCTGGCAAATGACAACAATCTCACAGGGAAGAGTTTCTTCTGACATGTGGGGAGAGAATTTTTTTTCTGGCATTTGATAAGTAACCTCACAATATAGTGATTCTTGTGACATGTAACATTACAGAAAATCTTCTGGCATGTGACATGTAACCAGAAAGAAAATCTTCTGGCATGTGACAAGTAACCACACAGAAAACCTTCTGGTTTGTGGCATTGAACCAAACGGAAAATCTGCCATGTGACAGGCAACTCGGAGTGAATTGATTCTTGCGATATGCTAACAGACAAATTTCCTTTTGTGACATTTTGCAGATAATCGCATTGAAGGGCTTGTTTAGACAGGTGAAAGTTGAATAAAAAGGGAAAAGCTAGCTGCGAGAATATAACCAGCAAAGTAGAGCTTGTGACAGGTAACAAGACGGAGAAATGAGGACTGTAGTAGGTACCTCGACAGTGAGGCCCAAATTTGTGACCGGCAACCAGAGAGAAAAGTATGAATTTTGTGATAGTTAACATAACAGGTAAGTTTTATTTCTGGAGAGTGACAGTTAACCGAAACAGTGATGTTTTTATTACATGTAAACGGACGGGGGAAGGGGGGGGGCATTGCTTCTTTTATATAGATAATCATTCACAGAAGTTTTTCTTCTGGCAGGAAACTGGTAAACACACTGTGAAATGCTACTTGTGACATGTGACCAGATAGGGAAGTGCTGCTTGTAAAAATTGACTTGAGGAAGAAATGCTACTTTTGTCATGTAAAGAGAGAATCATCCTTATTATTAGTGTCCGGACGAAGAAGTGCTACATATGAGAGATAAGATGCATACTCGTCAAAATATTCATCCACTGTTCCTGATCCTGACATTTGAATCATTAGCCGCAGTACACACGGAAGGTACTACTAGGAAGCTCTTAATGAGAATATACTGTGATGTTAAGAAATATGCTAATCAGCACTCCACCTCTGAATTTTTCCACAGAAAGTGTAAATTATTTGACTGTATTCGATCGTACATATAAAAAAATCCTTAAATCTGAAATTTGGTTCGAATCTGATGGCAAATAAAGAAGATATTTTGCAAACAAAGGTTGTGAGAGAATTTCTAGACTATATTATCAAAAGTATTCGGACACCACGAAGGTTTGGGACAAAAATGGCTTTATTAGCGTAATTAGTAGTTCTTCTGTGCACTTTACGCTCGTATGACAGCGGCAACACGTCGAAGGGACACTATTCAACAACTTCCGGAAGGTCTGGACACGAATGGCTCATCATTCATTCTGCAAAGCGGCTGCCAGAGTGGAGAGCAACGACGGTCGTTGTGGTCGATTTTGTATCCGTCGCTTCAGTTCATCCCAGAGATGTTTTATGGAGTAAGATCGGGACTCTGAGCAAGACAGTCTATGGCCATAGAAGAGTTGCGAGATCTTGCTGAGAACTGATCAAAATGGCGAGCCTTTGTTCATACATTCACCAAAAGTGGAACATGACTTGATGGATCCTAACAAGTAACAAACTATTGGGTTGATGCGAAGAAAATGTCCGGCCAAGGACTAGCACACGTGGACAGCGAGAACGGAAAAGTAGGTCAACTTATCTAGGCAAAATAATTCTCCTCGGCATCGACACATGGTTGCCATTTCTCCGGCAATGCCATGATCCCGGAACGAAAAATGTCTTGTGTCTGGGACCCAAGAAGTCATCAACTACACGTTGAATCTCCTTGTCTGTCGTGAACTGTTTCGCGGACAGGAAGTGATCCAGGCGACGAAACAGACAATAATCTGTCGGAGACAAGTCCGGAGAATAGGCAGAATGAGCCAGTGCTTCATAGCCCAAGGTACTTAGTGTAAGCATCATTCGTTGTACGACACGAGTGCTAGCGTTGTCCTGGAACAGAATACCACCATGTCTGTTGACCAAGGCCGGTTGTTTCTGCAGATATTTCCGGTGCATCTGGTGTGATTCAGCACAAAACGTTCTGCAGTGATGGTTTGGCCTCTTGCCAATAAACTAAAAATTATCCCGGCTGTGGACCCCCAGATAAAGAGCGTCATCTTCTTGGTGTGTAAGGGTAGCTTAGGATGCCGTCCAGCAGGCTGTTCCATGCTTAAGCATTGTGCAGATCGTTTCCGATTATCATAAAGGACCCACGTCTCGTCGCAGGAGACTATTCGATGCGGTAGCAGCTGTTTATTCTTGGCAAGCAGTGACGTGCACACTTCCAAACGACTAGTCTTGTTGGCAGTTTTCAACTCATGCGGCAGCCACATGTCCAGCTTTTTTACCTTACCCAGCCCAGTCAGACGCCGAACAACTGTCATGTGGTGGACACATACCTCTGCCGCTCTCTCACGACACGTTTTTTCTGGGGTCCACTTTAACCACACGTAACAGAACATCGTCAGAGACAGCTACAGGTCGGTGATCACGTGCTTCGTTTTGCAGATCCGCATCTCCGCTTCGAAATTTCACAAATCATCGCCAAATGGTTCGTTCGTTGGTTATATTCTCTCCAAACGCTTTAACGTTTCGAACGACAATTCCTGCACAATGACCCAGTTTAAGTTCATACAGAAAGATGACTCGCAGATCCAGTATCTGCATGTTTCCTTTTAAGCCACGTTGCGTCCAAACCAACCACGCCTGAACCTTGTTCTTCACACACGTGCTAGCTATTTATAGTAGCTCTCTGACGTAATACCCGCAACACCTGTGGGTGGTTCCATTCCGCTGTGGTAGGGGCCTATCTCCACTGCTCGTTCGAGCATGAAATTTCATTCGCACCAACCCAATAAACTACACTATCTCATCATCATCATCATTGTCAACCATTATCAATCCACTGCTGGACGAAGGTCTCCCCAAGTTTCCTCCACAACGGTCTGTCTTGTGCCAGTCTCCTCCATGTCACTCCCGCATATTTACGAATTTCATCCACCCATCTCCCATGTGGTCTTTTTCTGGGTCTTTTCCTGTCCCTTGGAATCCAATCTAAAATTTCAGCTGTCCATCTATGGTCTGTCCTTCTGGCAGTATGTCCAGCCCATTGCCATTTCAGGGATTTAACTCTGATCATGATGTCTTCCACTCTCATCATTTTTCGGATCCACGAGTTCCTCTTCTTATCTCTCCTGGTTATACCAAGCATGCACCTCTCCATGCTGCTTTGAGTTGTCTGCAGCCTTTGTATGTCTCTTTTAGTTAAGGTCCACGTCTCTGCACCATACGTAAGCACTGGAAGGATGCATTGATCAAACACTTTTCTTTTAAGACATAATGGCATATTGCTCTTGAAAATTATGCTGTTTCTTCCAAAAGCTCTCCAGGCAAGTTTTGTACGCCGATTAATTTCTTCATCAATGTGACCCTCACTTGATATCTGCTGTCCAAGATAAACGTACGTATCTGTTATCTCCAGTTTTTCTCCATCAATCGATAAATCTTCATTTCTTGTAAAAGCATTGAACATCACTTTTGTCTTCTGAAAGTTCATTTTTAATCCCACTTCTTTACTCTTATCAGCAAGTTCCTGGATCATACTCTGCAGCTCTGATGGGGTAGTTGCAAAAATGACTACGTCATCAGCAAAACGAAGGTGGGTTAGATAATCTCCATTAATCTTTATCCCTTTGTTTTCCCAGTTCAGTGATTGAAAGACATTTTCCAATGTGGCATTAAAGAGCTTCGGAGATATGGTGTCACCTTGTCTCACTCCCTTTCCAATTTTTATGTGTGTTGTATTTTCAAACAGCCGAATCTTTGCACTTGCATTTTCATAGATGTTATTAATAATATTAATGTATGCATCTTCAATATCGCAGGATTTCAGAGCCGTGGTAACTGCTGATGGTTTCACCGAATCAGAGGCTTTTTCATAATCGATAAAAGCCATGCACAATGGAAGTTCATATTCCCTCGCTCTTTCAATTAGTTCTCTCAGTACGTGGATATGATCTATTGTGCTGTAGCCACTCCTGAATCCAGCTTGTTCTCTCGGTTGAGCCATGTCCAGTGTTACCTTCAAGCTGTGTGAAAGAACTTTAGTGAAGATTTTATAAACCACTGATAGGAGGCTGATAGGTCTGTAGTTCCTGAGATCCTCAATGTCACCTTTTCTATGTAGCAGGATCATTGTAGCATTGTTCCAATCCTCAGGAATCTTCCCTTCATTAAGGCATCGAGTGAAAATTTGGGCGAGTACTGTTTCAATTTCTCCACTTGCTTCTTGTATGATGTCTATAGTAATTCCATCTTCTCCTGGAGCTTTCCCCCGCTTCATGTTCTTGATTGCATGAGCAACTTCTGCTGGGAGGACTGGAAGAACTCTGGTACCTTTCATGATGTCTGGAGTACATGTATCATCCCTTTCATATAATTTGGAGTAGAAATCTTTCACTCTTGTCAAAATTTCGCCTCTATTTCTTGTTATAGAACCATCTTCTTTTCTCAGAGCCATAATCTGTTTTCTTCCCTTACTGAGATGTCCCTTTGCTATCTTTAGGCTTTGGTTGTTTTCAATTGCTTTCCTCACTAGCTCACAGTTGAATTTCCTTACGTCTTCAGTGATACTTTTTCGTGCTGTCTTGCATAGCTCTATATATTCCACTTTGGAAGTCACATCTTCTTTAGTTGTCCTCATCTCTCTTCTTTTTTGCATCAACATTTTGGTTTTTCCTGATAATTTGTTTACATGCAACTTGTTCTTAGACCCAGCTAATTTTGTTGCTGTTTCCATGACAGCTTTGGTTACTTTTCTGTTAACTTCCGAAATATCCACTTCTTCCGATGTTAGGCCTTCTAAAGCAGAGAATCTGTTCTTCAGTTCCAACTTGAAAGTATTATGGTGTTTTTTAAGGTTGGTTATGTCAATACATTTTGTTTGTCTTATGAGCTTGCCACGTTCCAGTTTAGTGTTGAGGTGCATCTTACATCTCACCAATCTATGGTCACTACCTGTGTTGAACTTGTTTAGCACACTGCAGTCTTCGATGACAAATTTTTTGTTACACATAATAAAATCAATTTCACTTGTCGTCCCAATTGGATGTCTCCATGTCCATTTCCTGTGTGGCTTTTTCTTGAAAAAGGAATTCAAGATGAAAAATCCTTCTGCCTCTGCAAACTCAACGAGAGTATTTCCACGCTGGTTTCTGTTGCCGTGACCGAATTTACCTACTGAAGTTTCAATCTGTTGCCGGTGCCCTATTTTTGCATTGAAATCTCCCATAATTATCTTCAAGTGCTGCTTTACCTTTATTATTTAGATGACGAATTTCCTCATAAAATTCTTCAATTTCTTCTTCAGGATGACTTGTGGTGGGTGCATAAGTTTGAATAATCTGAGCCTGGTATCTTCTCGATAGTTGGATAACGAGTCGTGCAGCTCTGTCAGATAACGAGTCGTGCAGCTCTGTCAACTTCTACCACTTTATCCTTCAGTTTCTTGTTTATTATAAATCCAACACCACTAGTTCTGCCAGTATCTGTCCCACGATAATAGAAGAGATGTCCACTTTTTAGTTCAATGAGATCTTCTCCTTTTCTCCTTACCTCACTCAGCCCGACGATGTCCCACTTGATCCTTTGTAGTTCCTCTTCCAATTCAAGAAGCCTTGAATCAGAAGATAGGGAGCGTCCGTTGTAGGTAGCCAAGGTCAGCATCAAATGGCAGCCTAGCCCGTTCCTCCGGGGATTCTTAGCACCCTCTGCCTTCATGTCGCACTGGCCGCTGCCTTGGCCAGGTACATTCCAGCTGCCGGAGACTGAGGGCCAAGATTTAAGTTGTAGAGTCATTTTGGAGGTTTAAGATTTAAGTTGTAGAGTCATTATGGCCAAACACCTCCAAAATGACACTATCTACCAACAAGTAATTGGACACCCCTGCAATCGACGATATCTGCGGTCCTGATGCACGTCACGCCCGCAGCCGTTAAATATCGTGTGGGAAACAACAACGCAACCAGTCGCATGCAAGATGCCACGCAGTTCGGAGCTCTCTGATTTCGAGAAAGGTGTAATCGTCGGGTATCACAGAAATGGCCGATCCATACGTGACATATCCAGCTAGTTGAAGTACCTAAAATCGACAGTGGCCTACGTGATTGGCAAGTGGAAGATGAGAGCTGACTGTCGGAATGTGCCCCGACCCGGCAGACCCACAAAACTGGGAGTTAGAGACCGACGGGTGCTGGCCAGAGAAATTCGGAAGAACCGTCCCAAATCGATGGGCCACATCCGCGAGGAGTTTCAACAGGCATCCGGGAGTGTTCTTTCGATGAATACCATCCGTAAGGACGCCCATCTGCTCGGTTATCATGGACGTGCTGCCGCCCACAAGCCTTTGATCACCAAGTCCAATAGCGCTGCTCGGCTAGCGTAGTGCAAAGAACGTCGACAGTGGACCGTTGAACAGTGGAAACATGTTCTCTGGAGCGACGAATCAAGGTTCAGCCTCTGCCGTTTGGATTGCAGGGTCTGCGTTTGGCGTCTGCCTGGAGAACGCCTCCTGCCGGAATGTATTGAGGTCCACCATGACTTGGTATGGTGACAATTGGGTTAATCGAATATACTGGCCTGCGCAGAGCCCGGACCTTAACCCTATCAAGCACCTCTGGGACGAGTTGGAGCATCGACTTAAGGGGTGCCCCCCACCGTCCGAAATCGGTGAAGGAACTGACCTGTCTTCTCCAAGCCGAGTGGAAGAAAATATCGCTAGCCGTCGTACAACGCCTGGTTGAGAGTATGCCCCGGAGTGTCGCAGCTGTAATCGCCGCTCGTGGAGGCTCCACCAACTATTGAAGGTGAATAAACTTTGTTTTCCTTTGCTATCACAAGTGTCCAATTACTTGTCGGTAGATAGTGTATGTTATTGCACCAAGGCCGTGAGCATGGACGAAGTGCATCGTGAACAGCTGATACCATCTGAGCTATACAACCTGTAGCTATTGGTGCAAATCAAAAGTAACTTTGCACTCTAATAAGAATATAAACATTCTGCTCCTTTTATCACTTCTAGAGTCCGACGAGGCATTGAATCAATTAAGTATCCCACAAGATCTGAGTCTGATCATCTGGTCCCATGCTGCTGCTGTGGTGGACCATAAATCATCGCCAGCCCGTTGGTCGGTGTACCCAACAGACTGCTTGAGTTTGGGCTTGATAAAATATTATATCAGGCCCAAATATAGGATTGAGGTCCGCACCATTACGTGAACATACCATGAGAAACAACGGTTGTTATTTCAACTAGTTCGTAACAATTTTGCTGATGTGAATAGCTGAGTTACCGCGTTGCATATCCCAACAACGTCAGGAAGATGATTGAGCACATCTTTTGTCATTACATGCTCAAGAATGTTGCGATATGAAGTGCCAGTAAAACGTCCCTTAATCTTGTGCGTACAGAAACTTCAGAGCGATTCCTGAAGTTTCAGTACGGAATGGGAATCTACATATTACTTACTGAGTAAGCAATCATATGAATCAACCAGAAAAACAAGAAATGCATGCTTATTTCACCCTAATGCGTGGTCAAACAAACATGACGGAAAATTTGTAATATAATGTAAAATTGGGCACACAGTTTTACTGTTGCAGGCGACAATCTCCGGGCATGACCAAAGTTTCATAATTTACCGTACCTAATAAAAGTATTAATGTTTTTATTACACTTATGAATACTTGAAAAACTCGTATGAGGAATAAAGATCTATTTCATTATTTGTTTGCTGTTCCGCCTACGTATTATTGCTATGATGGGACCAACACTAGAGATGAGCTCGGGCCCGGCCCGTGCTCAGACGGGCTCAGAATTCATTAACTACCGAAAAACCCGGGTTTGGCCTCGAAATTACACGTCTTGAATTTCATTACTGTAATTAATTCAACACGTGTAATTCCGAGCCCGGTTGAATTACACGTGTTGAATTTCATTGTGGATTTGTTACCATGGTGGAAGGATTTTCAATTTCCTAAGCTAGCTGCCATTGCAAGACAAATTTTGCTTAACAAGACTTGCATTGTGCATTGTCCAAAGCTATGGCCCAAGCAATTATTAGTTTTAGGAGGTCTGGTATCGAAATACTGGGAAAAAATCACATTTCCATTTTTGGTATATTATTAAAAATCAAGAATCTTATCTTTAAAACGTTGTATTAATTTTCAAAATTGTACAGTTAGAGGTATTGTTATTTATTTTTCAAAATTTCCTCACTCCCGCGATTTTTGGGGTGACGTTGGTTTTTAGTGCGGCTGGTCGAGTTTTAGAGAAAAGAAGATCAAGTTGAAGCGCTGAGGCATTAGATGCTATTCGCTCTCTCTCTCCCTGATAAACTTGATCTAGAAACGGCACGCACATATGATAATATTGTGATTATTATACTATTAAGCCCAAAGCTTTGTTAATTTTACAAAATGCAGAATAATCTGGTGTCGAATGCTTTTACGTTTTGTTTTGTTTTAAATTTCGGAAATTTCCCTACAAGCTTTTTTTTATATTCTACTACATCACTTTAAACTACCTTTACCAATTAGCATGTATGTAAATCATATTGCAAAGATAAGTTTTCTAGAGTCAAAATTTCAAACACTTGCAACTGTTTGCACGGCGTTGTACGTTGTATAATGCAATTTGTTCAAAATAAAAGTAAATTTAGAAATCAAAAAGAAATAACGAATGAAATTTTCTGTTTCTAAACGATTTATTTTTCTTCAGCTTTTAACGAAATTACTGATTCCCCTGATACGGTCGAAGGGCACGTTGATTATTTATTTATTTTCAAATTGACATTTTAGAACATTTGGCTTTATGCGTAGTATTTCTGAAAATATATTAATAGTGTGAAGTGGATTAACTGAACTAAACTTTTAAACTAATCCTTGCTTGGGCCATGTCTTTGGCCAGTGTATAATGCATAAATGCGAGCCTTGATAAGCAAAATTTTCCAAAAATCCGGGCCCGGGCTCCTAAAATTGTGCCCGAACTCATCTCTAACCAACACTCCTCCTCTGCAGCATCGAATAGCTTCAAATCGAAACCCTTTCTTCTTAGTGTGCTTCAAAGCATTGCGAGGTAAATGCTTTTACCATTCAAGTAGGTTAGTATCTTTCTAGAAGGACCGTAATCCCTGCATTTTTGTGATTCCGCTTAGATCCCAGAGAGGTTTTGTATGCTATTATGCCGAAACTTTAGATTTGAGGTGATATCTTATTCCTTATCCCATGGTCTGTCAATCAGTTATGGTGGTAATCTGTTTGTTTTTTTTGTAATCAGTTTTATATTACATATTCCTTACATGCATGAGCTCGACATTTTGTAGCAAATCATTTTATCAGGGATTCTTTGTTTTTTTAGGATTGCAATATTGAATCAATCGCATATGCTAATTGGTACAAATTTAAAACAAGTTCCGCAATTCAATGTTAACATATTCATTTTTCGTAGCTAACAGTATTTGTTGACCAATCGGAACAAAATTTCAAACTTAAGGATTATTCAATGTGGAAAATCGTATACTTCCAAAATATTTGCATTCGATGGATAATTTCGGAAATAGTGCTGATCAGAAAATTTCTGAGTATCACACTGTAGTTCCTTTGTAAAGGTGCTTCACTCCTTTACATACTGCCAACACTTCAAAAGTTACGAGGAATAGTTTTTTCTTTTTTTTGATTGGAGGTTTAACGACCGCCGTGAGCAACTCAATGGGCTATAAGCAGTCGCCCGTCCCTAATTTAGGGTCACTGGTTCCAGGGAAGGGAGAGAGCCAGTGCCGTAAGACAAACACAACATCTATGCCTGACCGGGATTCGAACCCCTTACGGACGAATGATCAGAGGCCAACGCCTTAGACCACTGCGCCACCGGGGCGGCAGTTTTTTCTTTCGAGTTTACCAGTGAATAAAGTGTGGGATGTATACCTCAAATTTAAACTTCCTCTGAGTTCCTGTGTTCTTATTTAAATTCGTTTTTTTTTTCTCGTTAAATATTATCTAAACTTAACCTCACAGATTTCCTCCCGGTGAATTTCAAAATGGTAATCCTGACAGAAAGTCAAAGTGCAGGCATCGTAGATAAAGATGCATGTGATAAGAGGGTAGTGTGCAATTTTACATGAGCGATTCGAAAGTGCAATATTGAGCAAGGTGCATTCACGATTTAGAAGTGCAATATATTTTACATGAGCGATTCACAAGTGCAATATATTTTACACGAGCGATTCACAAGTGCAATATGTTTTACATGAGCGATTCACAAGTACAATATATTTTACATGAGCGATTCACAAGTGCAATATATTTTATACGAGCGATTCACAAGTGCAATATATTTTACACGAGCGATTCACAAGTGCAATATTGAGCGAGCTGTATTCATGGGGAGAGGGAGAGAGTGAAAGAAAGAGAGAGAGAGATTAACCAATGTGCAGATGTTAAGCGATATTTGTATGAGGTACTGGTGGTACATTTTATTCTCGTATTGAGTGAGTAAATTCAAAGAGTGTTTAGCGTCACGTATTTTGTACGGTGTTGATTGAATTTCGATGCAGTATGTTGTTACGAGCAAAGTGATTTCATCTGGTGACGTTCTTCGATGCTAATAAAAAGGAATTGCGTATAGTATATTGAATTTTGTGCGTACATCATCATCAACATGGGTACAATTCGCGTAGGTGTCTATTGCCATTTTAATTATGTTGTCTCATTGAAGTCCGTTCATTGCAGAGTGGCTCAGTTCTTGAAGTGTTCCACCGCACCAGTCTTTAATATCGTCAGCCTATACACGGTGAGGGCGTCCTCTTGCATTTCTTCCATTCATTAAGCCAAACGCCAATGTCTTTAACTTCCTGTCATTTTGCAGCTGTGTCCAAAAGGCCTTAGTTTTCTCTATATGATTTTTTGGAACAGGGACTCTTTTAGTTGTATTCTTCTGTATACTTCTTCATTTCTTATCCTTTGGGTCCATCCGATTCTTAAGATTTTACGATAGCACTTTATTTCAAAAGCAAATATCCTTCTCTCTGATTCCTTTGTCAATGCCAAAGTTTCGCTATAACATGATGCTGAAGACGCATGTCTCGAGAATGTTTAACTTAGTTTTGAGGCTAATAGCTCTGCTCTTCTAAATTTTATCCATGCCTTTTAACAGTGTTATATCTTTTGCAAATCTAATATATATATATGTCATTAAGATGTTCTCTGAGATTCAGAGGTTAGCACCTAAAAGAAAATTTGCTAGATAAATGTTCAACTGATGGAACTAGAATTTACTTACTGTTGCTGTATGAAACGTCTTCATTTACAGCGATCTCGACACAGCTCGAATTTCATTGACATCCATCAGACGTCGCAAACAAGACCTTTTGTATACATACTCATAGTGTTTTTTCTCATCATACATTCCTGAATCTAGTCCTCCCATGATTTCCTTGGCCTTCGTCTACCTTTCTTTCTTGCCACTTGGGCTGAAGAAGTTCTTTTAGAAAGCATCTCATGACTCATTCTTTCAACATGGCCAAACCACCCAAAAATATTAATCTCTACCTTACTAACAACATTTTGCCTCACATTACACATCTGCAACACTTCTTCTTTTAATATATATTAAACATGCTGTCTGAGTACGATATTTATGAAAAACTCAGTGTTACTAAATAAATGACATTTATTTACAGATTAAAAAGACTAAAGAGTTAAAAATCACAAGATCTTTCAAGGTTTCCAAAGCCCCCTTTTCAAGTCAAGTGCACGAAAGGATCACAAAATACGGACACATATGTAGCCAAAGGTAACCACAATACTTTGCGGCTTCGGAGACCATATGTTGCCACCAAAGACCGTGTACAAGTTGAAAAGTTGAATAACACAAAAACTATCTTACACAAGCTATACGTCATCGTCCTTGTAAAAAACGCGATGGGTCATCTGTGTTTGTGAAAGACGCGATACGTCATAATCCTTGTGCTTGTGTAAGATAGTTGTCGTGTTATTATAGAGGGGTCTGTGGCACGCAGTCCGGTCATCTTCAATATCGCTTCGCACCGCCTCGTGCGGCGATACATGCTGCAATTCGGGTCTGCATGGAGGTGAACAGACGCCTGATGTTGTCCTGTGTGCTCCAAATCCAGGATAGTGCGGTACGGCGGCAGCTGGCGTTTCAACTGGTCCCACACATGCTCGATAGGGGACATGTCCGGGGAGCGGGCAAGCCATGGAAGTGTGTGGGCATGACGTAGGCAGTCTTGGGCAACCCGAGTCGTGAGCGGGCTGGCATTATCCTGCTGGTATAGTGCACCTGGGATCCCGGTCAGGAATGGGAACACATGGGGCCGTAGGATCTCATACACATAACGCTGGCCACGTATCACTACTAGAGCTGATCGGCTATCGTAGGCAATGGCTCTCCAGACCATAATGCCTGCAGTGGATTAGGTGTGGCGCTCGATAGTAAGGTTAGGATTGTGCCGTTGACCCGGGGACGTCCACACCCGACACAATGGTTATCTGTCCCCAAAACTAAGCTGCACTAATCTCTAAACACCTCAAGTCGGCAGTACGGGGCCTTCCACATTGCTCTGGCCTGGCACTATTGCACACGGAGCCGGTGATGTTCCAGTGTAAATGGCAGCACAAGTAAGGGGCGTTGAGATAGCAGATTCGCTTCCGCGTGGCGTCGGGAAATGGTTCGTGGGCACACAGGAGCCGCTACATCTGCCGGTATAGTGGACCGGGTCCCCGTGGGATCCGTCCGTGCCTGGCGCATGATCCGTCGATCCTCTCTACTAGTGGTCCGTCCGGAGCCGCTCCACCGTGTGTGTGTGTGTGTGTGTGTGTGTGTGTGTGTGTGTGTATCAGTGCCGTCACGTCTCCACTGCTCCCACCACAGTCGGACGGTATGGTTAGAACGATCCACCTGGCAGGTTATACGGTGCGTCGACCACCCTCCGGTTTTCATCCCGACGATCAGGCTTCTGTCAAAGTCCGTAAGTTGCGTAAATAGACGTCTCTGTCGTCTACCCGGCATTCTTGTCACTCTGTACCATTGCCTGCGTCGGCCGGTGCTTTTAGGTGTCATGGGGCATCGACTACACTCCTGTTTATAAGGCTGTCGGTTCGTGCTTGCAGCGCCACCACAAGGTGTGCGGTCTTGCGCACTCGCACCAAACGTGGATCATTTGCATACGAGCACGCACACTAGCTATTTGCAAAGTTTTGCGGTTGTAGCATGTTTTCTTCTAGGTGCGCAAATTTCATTGTCTGCGAGTGTATTTCTATAGTTGCTTTAACCATTTATTTCTCCCTCAAATGCTTCGGGGTGCTGGGCATCACGAAAGCTCGTGTAGCACAGCAATCTACATCGTACGTTGCTCAACATAATTAGCAGTGAGCTACCGCGTGGAGGTATGGGGCAGAATTTCGTCTGCGTGCAATCTACTTCTGTATCTTTCGTTCTGGAAGAAAGTTTTCCTTTGCAGAAATCCAGTAATTCATGGTCTATGGAATTTTGTTACCCAAGCCCGGGCCGCCCCGGTGGCGCAGTGGTCTAAGGCGCTGGCCTCTGATAATTCGTCCGTAAGGGGTTCGGGTTCAAATCCCGTCAGGCATGGATGTTGCGTTTGTCTTACGGCACTGGCTCTCTCCCTTCCCTGGAACCAGTGACCCTAAATTAGGGACGGGCGACTGCTTATAGCCCGTCCCTAATTTAGGGTCACGGTCGTCGTTAAACCTCCAATAAAAAAAAAAAAACCCAAGCCCGGTATGGATAACCCTGTCGAATCCCTACTAAATACAATATCTAAACCCAGTTGCCGAAGAATTCTCTTTAAGAACTAGAAAGTGCAAAAAGTCTCGTGTGATAAATCATGTAAAATAACATTAAAAGAAAATGGAAGAAAATTCTCTCCATCTCTCAGAGCCCGAGCCCGAACTCCTGTAAGTATTTTGCAGCCCGAGCCCGCTTCGGGCTCTCGGGCTCGGCCCGTCTCAGCACTGGTGCAGAGGGGGTCGCGTGCTAGTATCCAGTGCTGCCACCGTAAACAGTTTTAAGTAAATAGAAGTAATTTATTCAAATCTGAAACAGTAATGCGAGGCAAATTCTTTATAAAGTAGTTCATCCCGTATTTGTCGTTGGGAGATATCGCGTGCCGGTCAACCTTATGAATGAGCAAATAGCGTGATAAGGTCAGACAGGTGTGTTAGGTCAGACATGATACGTAGAGAAAACTGAGAGTTCCGTGTGCACTGTATTTGTACTCTACGCGGAAGAGGAAATGAATAAGGTTTCGGGTAGTCTCTAACCCACAGAACATACTTGTGCAGTCACCACTCCAGGATTTGGTTACACGACGTCTTTTAGCTTGTGAATCACCCCCCCCTCCTCAGTGCTTTTCTCACGTTTGTTTTACGAGGTACCAACTGCATGTGGACAACTGTATATTTATTAAACGGATTATTTTTATTTCTATCTTCAACCTACTTCGAATAAAGATATATTTCTTTTTGTATTGAGGTTTAACGACTGCCGTGAGCAACGCAGTGGGCTATAAGCAGTCGCCTGTCCCTAATTTAGGGCCACTGACTCCAGGGAAGGGACAGAGCCAGTGCCGCAAGACAAGCACAACATCCATGTCTCACCGGGATCCGAACCCGGACCCATCTCGGACGAATGATCAGAAGAGCACTGCGCCGCCGGGGCGGCAATGACGAGAAATAACGATAGTGTTTAATCTGCGGCGGATGCATCGTATATTAATGTCAGTGGCTGTGTGGTTAGGTTTCATACTTTTTCCAGAGAGGAAAAGTTTTGGAAAATAAAAATATAGTTACTGTTGTGTAAAAAATGCTCCCTTCTTCACAAAAAAAAAAAAAAAAAAGAAAAACCTGCTGGAGAATCAAAAATAAAAAATCGTGTAGATGACGGAAACTCTCAGCTCTAGTGATTAAAAAACATAACAAAGCATTACTTACATAATATTACTCTCCTTGTATTGTAAGATTCTGTGAACACTGTCGAAAGTGTTTCTTCACTGAATCACTTGTTAGAAGTGGATTTGATATAGCATTTTGTCAGAAACACGTGTTTTACTTACGGAGGGTGAATAATTCACTACCGTACAAAATTTAATTTTTCGACAGAGGGTTGCATTACAAAAAGAATGATTCTTAAGTCGTGCTAAATCTAATCCATTAGACAAAAAGGCCGTCTTATGCATAATAAAATCTTTACTAGCTAAAACACATAAGTTAAAAACACACACTGAACATTAGATCTTTCGAATTGGCCACCAATTCGTCTTCAGATGTAACTACATGTGACTGAATGGCGAGAAACCCACAAGTATATATACAAAGCAAAACACAGCGTGACGTAAGCGGTGTGTGGAACAGACTGACCAATGAATTTTCAAAGATCCACCAACGGTGACATTACTTCAAGTGATTTAGATTAATTTCGTTATGCTGATTTCAAAAATAACATTTATTTTTCTCTGTCATGTAAGGACTTTTCACAATCGTGAAAACAAAATCATGAATATGCTGTGTATATGTATATACACTGCCGGACAATTGCTAAGGACGAATGACAATAGCAATGATAGCAACCATAAAATGGAAGGCAGGAAAATGTGGAAATTAGCATAAGTGCGGGATACAGTTAGACGTGTTGTGCGTATGCAAATTTTGGATTGCCGAATTTTTTGTGACGTCATAGCGCTGATAAGAGATATAAAGGATTTGACGCGTATTGACCGTTTTTGTTCAAACCCAAAGTTGAATGGGAAAAAATCAATTGACGAACTTGCAATTTTCAGTATGTCTTCCCGACATCACCTAGATGATTTTACGCGTGGCCGTATTATTGGCAAGATTGAAGAAGGGCGAAAAATAACAGATGTTGCAAGGGAGTTCGACGTCAGCCACAGTGTTGTTTCAAGGCTTTGGAAATCATTTCAAACAAATGGAGAGTGTAGCAAACGTCACGGGGGAGGTCGTGTTCGCAGTACGACACCTGCAGAAGATCGGTACATAGTGCTATCAACAAAAAGACACCGGCGCAGCTTAGCTAGTGAGGTAGCAAATCATTTTATGGCTGCTACTGGAAAGCGCATCTCCCGAAAAACTGTCGCCAGACGTTTGCATGAAGAACGACTATACGCCCGCCGTTCTGTTGTGTGCATCCCATTGTCCAGACGTCACCGTACCACCCGTTTGCAATGGTGCCATCAACATCGCAATTGGACTGATAACGACTGGTCTGCTGTCCTCTTCTCAGATGAGGGTAGATACAGTCTATCGTCTGATTGTCGACGACAACTGATCTGGCGTGATAGTGGTACTGCATATTGTCCAGCAAACATACAGGAAAGGGACCGATATCCGACAGTAGTGTCATGGTATGGGCTGGCATCATGATCAATGGCCGTACGTCCCTCTATGTGCTTCCAACTGGGAATATGACTGGCCGACGATACATTAATGATGTTCTGCTACCTCATGTTAGCATGTTCCGTGGTGCTGTCGGTGATAGATTCATTTTCATGGACGACAACGGAACATGTCGTCGAACAGTCGCTGTTCAGGAGTGTCTTGAGAGCGAGGATATTCAACGCCTCGTATGGCCAGCACATTCTCCAGATCTGAATCCTATTGAAAATGTGTGGGATGCTTTGTGGAGGAGTCTTGCTGGTCGCCAATGCCCTCCAATAAACAAGGACACCCTCATCCGTGCACTGACAGAGGAATGGGATAAATTACCCCAACAGCTGCTTGATAATGTTGTGCAAAGCATGGCACGACGTGTGGAATCTTGCATCGCCCTCCATGGTTGCCATATCCCGTATTGACATCTTGCGCCGGAACGCCTGCGGACGGTAATTGCATTTTTTTAACGTTTACGTATTTTGCACAAAATGGCCTGTTTGTCCCTTGAACACGTTCCAAAGCCTTCTGGATTTCAGAGCACAATAAATTGTCTTTCTTGTAATTTCCTGGCATTCTGACATTATTTTATTTCACTTGGCATCCAACCACACTTACTTTTATATGCGCTATATAGCCGTTTATGATCCGTCCTTAGCAATTGTCCAGCAGTGTACTATATTATATTGTTTATCAGTATTTTATAGAATTTGTTTCATTTTCTGAAGATAATATACAATCCACGACCCATTGATATTGATACAATCTAAATAAAAATCACTTGTGTGAAGATAAAAAATTAGTTAATGAAAAAAAATATAAACAAGATTAACCAAAATTAATGTATCCTTACAAAATCATTTTCCTTTTCCGTCAAACGAACGTTTATGGCTTTTCTTATACGGTTAAATTTCAGAAGCAGAATCTTTCTTTAGACCCCAGCAGTAATCCGCCATTATATTTACATCCCATTGTCCTTGACATCGTTTTTCCATACATTTTATATCTTGGTGAAATCTCTCGCCTTGCTCTTCACTCACAGTACCGAGATTTTCGGAAAAATAGTCAAGCTGAGAATGCAGAAAATGAATTTTCAAGCTTATGTTGCAGTCCAGGTTCTTAAATTTTTCTAGCATAGTTGCTACGATGGCTCTGTAATTAGAATCCCTGTAATTGTCTAAAAAAGTTTGAATGATATTTCTGAAAGTAACCCATGTTTCACTTTCTGTTGTCATTTTTCTTCAAAAAAAGAGGCGCGATTTTGTTTAAAATTTTATTTATATGAACTGATTTTAATGAAATATTGTATCACTTTCCAATTTAAATTTATCCATCTATTGTATCATTTTCCAACTGCCGCGATCTGCTTTAGCTAGTAAATTTAAATTTTTAGAATAAAAAAAAAATAAGATTATTTCAGGATATTTTTTATTTTTGTCATATATAAACAAAAATAACATGGGAAATTGTGAAAAATATGTAGGTGACAGAGAAAACCGGATGTAATATTCGTGATCAGCATACCTGAATTACTATATAACACTTGAAATTTTCAAAACCCCACAATCATGTCGGGTTGTGTAATATAGCATATTCTGGCTAGCGTTAGTCTACCTGTGATGAATTGTCATTGACGATAGAATAAACGTAGGCTTGTTTCAGCTGATCCATTACCATAGCTATTAGTGACTTCTTTTATTTTCTTTATTTTTATTGGTGGTTTAACGACCACCGTGAGCAACTAAATGGGCTATAAGCAGACGCCCGCCCCTCATTTAGGGCCACTAGTTCCAGGAAAGGTAGAGAGCCAGTGCCGGAAGAGACAAACACAACATCCATGCTTCACGGGTTTCGAACACGGATCCATCTCAGTCGAATGGTCATAAGCCATCGCTTACACCACTGCGCCACTGGTGCGGCGTTAGTGTTTTCTCTATTTACCATTGCTAGATACAGTATTTATGTTCAAAAATTCAGAGACAAAGTTCACACACATAGCAAATTTAGCATTTAAGCACGTAAACCCTGCAGATATCACAACTATAGATACCCCTGCAGTTAAACCTGTATTACCACTTCATCATCATCATCATCATCATTGTCAACCATTATCAATCTACTGCTGGACGAAGGTCTCCCCAAGTTTCCTCCACAACGGTCTGTCTTGTGCCAGTCTCCTCCATGTCACTCCCGCATACTTTCGAATTTCATCCACCCATCTTCCATGTGGTCTTATTCTGGGTCTTTTCCTGTCCCTTGGAATCCAATCTAAAATTTCGGCTGTCCATCGATGGTCTGTTCTTCTGGCAGTATGTCCAGCCCATTGCCATTTCAGGGATTTAACTCTGATCATGATGTCTTCCACTCTTGTCATTTTTCGGATCCACGTGTTCCTCTTCTTATCTCTCCTGGTTACACCAAGCATGCACCTCTCCATGCTGCTTTGAGTTGTCTGCAGCCTTTGTATGTCTCTTTTAGCTAAGGTCCACGTCTCTGCACCATACGTAAGCACTGGAAGGATGCATTGATCAAACACTTTTCTTTTAAGACATAATGGCATATTGCTTTTGAAAATTATGCTGTTTCTTCCAAAAGCTCTCCAGGCAAGTTTTGTACGCCGATTAATTTCTTCACCAATGTGACCCTCACTTGATATCTGCTGTCCAAGATAAACGTACGTGTCTGTTATCTCCAGCTTTTCTCCATCAATCGATAAATCTTCATTTCTTGTAAAAGCATTGTACATCACTTTTGTCTTCTGAAAGTTCATTTTTAATCCCACTTCTTTACTCTTGTCAGCAAGTTCCTGGATCATACTCTGCAGCTCTGATGGGGTAGTTGCAAAAATGACTATGTCATCAGCAAAACAAAGGTGGGTTAGATAATCTCCATTAATCTTTATCCCTTTGTTTTCCCAGTTCAGTGATTGAAAGACATTTTCCAATGTGGCATTAAAGAGCTTCGGAGATATGGTGTCAGCTTGTCTCACTCCCTTTCCAATTTTTATGGGTGCTGTAGTTTCAAACAGCCGAATCTTTGCACTTGCATTTTCATAGATGTTATTAATAATATTAATGTATGCATCTTCAATACCGCAGGATTTCAGAGCCATTGCAACTGCTGATGGTTTCACCGAATCAAAGGCTTTTTCATAATCGATAAAAGCCATGCACAATGGAAGCTCATATTCCCTCGCTCTTTCAATTACAATCAACTAATTTTAAATAATATTTTGCTGTCCCGGCGGCGCAGTGGCCTAAGCGCTGGCTTCTGATTATTCGTCTGAAATGGGTCTGAGTTCGAATCTCGGCAAGGCATGGTTGTTGTTTTATGTCTTAACGGGCTCTATCAGTTCCCTAGAACCAATGGTCCTAAATTAGGACCGAAGGACTTCTTACATCCCATCGAGTTGCTCACGTAGGTTAAACCCCCGAACAAACAACGGGGGAAAATGCTCTCGTATTTTACACACCTAAAAAAATAAGTAATTAAAATATCATTACAGATAAATAATTTAATTAAAGCTCATACGTTCTTAAAATTTACTAGGTGTAATGTCTTCATCATGCAAGCTATATTGTTCGTATGCTGGTTTGAACATCTTCCTAAATTCCCACGAAGACAAGCTCGTTGAACAAAATCGTGCCGCTCCACGACGAAGGGGTCTTAACGCTGGCTTCTGACCATTCGTGCGAGATGGGTAAGGGTTCGAATCCTGATGAGACGTGGATGTTGTCTTTGTCTTGCGGCATAGGCTCTCTCCATGCCCTGGAACCAGTGATCTAAAATTGGGGACTGGCGACTGCTTTACAGCCCATTAAGCTTCTTACGATGGCTATTAAACCCACCAAACAAAAAAAAAAAATAAAAAAAACACACAGCCCAACCATGAAAGTTAAAGTTATAACTCTTACTCATTTCTGTAACTTAGTGCTCAGTACCGCAACTGAAATATTACTCAGGAGGAAGAATTTCGGAACATTATTTCGGTAAACACACAAAAATTTGAAATTACATTATTGATCACGAATGTTCTTAAGTGTAGAATGTAGTGTTTTCTCTCCGTTTTGCTTTCAAGACTGGGAGAACCATCTTGCAAAAACTAATGCTTTCCATATCTGAGCGTCGCTGTCTTCCACGAAACTGAACTACGAAATGATATACCACACCCGGCTATTATGTAATATCCATGGGCTGCAAACGTGAGTAGTTCATTCATTTAAGAAACAATAAGAATCGATCCTTATTAGCCCCATGTGGTTCTCCGTCTATTAGGGGTTCATCATTTCTGATGTCGAGTTGCACGAGAGTGCCACGGGAGGGCGCTGCCCGCTCTTAATCTCGCTCTTGTTTGGAGCAGAGATCGACACAGATCCACAGGTCCTACCGCGTCGGAGACCCAGGAGGTTCCTTACAGCATCTGTCATCAGATGCGCGGCCAGGCTGCTCACAGTCATCAACATCCACAGATCCTCTTCTGATTAGCATTTTTTCCCCCATCCCATTGAGGGGTTATATGCCATTGGCATCCACTCGTTCTTACAGATAGCCTACGGTTAATAAAGTGTGCCTCGAAAGCTAAAGCTTCGGTCAGTGTGCGTGGGATTGTGGTGGTTCGAACCCGCATTCTCTTGGTCACCGGAGTGAGGTAGTGACAAGGGAAAGAAAGAGTGAGGAGTAAGAAAAAATATTCACGCTTTTTCCATCCCATAACATGTTTTCACGCCGCTGTCCCGTCATTTAAAGCGACAGGTAAGAAAAACTTGTTGATCATTTTATTTATCAGTTGCGTTTCATATTCTGTTTTCCGAAACGGAGTGAAAAAAACCCGGCATATTAAATGACCTCTTTGCAACTTCTGACTGTATTAGAAAAATTGTAATCAAATTTAAAGTTAGTTGATTTCGGACATAGACAGAAAAAGATTTTAAGATAGTTTAAACTTAAGAAACTAAATTGAACAGTGAAAATGAAGAACACGAGAAATGAACTAATAAAAATGTCATTTTGGAATTTTTTGTTTAATAGCAGCGTATAATATTATTTTGATTAATATATAAGAAATAAATAAGACGCAAATGTCGCACGAATTTGGTAAATTATCTTCTCCAATCTAATTTCTGTTGTAATATGTTTTACTACAGTAAAAAAAAATATTGGGATTTACAATTTCCTGCATAAAACAGTACTCACACAAAGATACATATTTAAGTTTGTTTCATGATTAATACAATGTAATTGCTAATTTAACCAACAATTTAAGAAAATAGAACTCGCTCTTAAAACGTTGCAGACATTTCAGTACATTTCGTCAGGTAAAACATGAAATTATAAGGCAAGAAAAACATATTTCATGATTTTCTCGATATGGGAGATAAAACAATAAGGAGAACTGCGTTACTGTCATTTCTCTACGGAGTTTGGGCTCTCTAGAATTTGCCACGTTATTCACTCGTAAATGTTTACAGACATGTCTGTGTCGTCAGACCAAAAATAAAGAATTGTTATTTCGTAATATAATTTCATAAAAATCAAGAATTTTCGTGGTGAATATATAACGCAGCGTTTGAAGTTGCTGGCGTGCTTAGCTTAAAACAGTTCTTAAGAATCTTAAAAACTGTATGTCGTTAGCTAAAGAATAATGAAAAGATGCAGAGGTATGATTTAACGAAACATTTCGTACGGTTTTCATTTTTAAACAGCTCTTGTTCTGTGATATTTAAACGGGCAATTTTAGGTAGGCATTTAAATTCAAAATTATTTCTTCCATTATTTTGCATGTGACAATAATTGTGAATGCCACAGAGTTTCACTAAAGTTCAAGCGAATAGTATAAAATATGCTTCACGACATAAAATTAGTTAAAGAATTATTGCTCAACAAATGTTACAGAAGAGAATACCGTTCCGCGTAGCTTTCGTAATTTCAAAGTTTTCAAGAAGTGAACTTGAGCGTGTACGAAAGAAATTTTTTTAAGTGATTGTTGCACGAGAAACTCACTTTCATTGATGGAATAGCTATTTTTTTATAATAAGAGCTAAACGACAACAGCAAAAAAAAAAAAACTGAACGCTAAAATGTTGATAGGGGAAACCTCGCTGTTTCGTTAAACTTCATTTTCCAAATTCAATAATCCTCTATAAATAAATGGAATAATAAATGTGCTTTTCGCATACTACTCTAATGTGTAGAATAACTGGATTGTCACTGAGTCACATCTCTAAGATAAAAAAATTGAATAATTCGCAGGAGAATAAAAATTCGAGGTGTTCTCCTGAATTTTCACCTGTAATTTTTAAACGTCTAAATCTAATAAATAACATCTAAGTTTTACACGGAACCTAAAGCCAAAGGTAGTATTTAGACAATGAACGTAATGGTTGCCAATTGTGATGTAGGTTTGAATTTAGATACCCAGCATTTTATCAAAAGACTATTCACCAATAAATTTTATTTACCAGTTTATTTGGCTCATAACCATGTGCTTTCACCGTCATTCGCAGCACACGTTTTGCTAAACGTTTCATGTATGTATATGATACTCATTATGAAAAAATAATGATCTTCTAGAATCGAATTCAAACCTTTATTAGAGAGCAACAATATGAAACTTATGAATGAATAAATTAAAGTGCGTATGTAGGTATATATGGACGGATGAAGGTTTTGCAGCCTCTAAAGCCAGCGCTGTTGTCTCAGTAGGAATTCTGTGGTAGAATATTACGCCGGTAGCAAAGAAGTCCATAAATGTTATGAACGCATGCCCTTTGAAGAATATTTCCTCGCAACAGAGCGAAAGCTGTTACCATCTCTTATTTTACATCAGCCGTTTGCTGCGTAAAATAGTTTCGGAGAACACCATTAATGTGACTTCGTGTAAGAAAAGTAAAATTGAGCTATAATATCGTCTGCAAGAAGGACTGATCTTTATTCGCAACACGTTTGTGTTTTGCGATTGAGTTTTTTTAACTTCAGGACTGAGTTAACAAAGTACCTAATTTTTCCCTCTACTGGAAAACTTTGCTTGCGAAATGTTTCTATTTGGGAAGAGAAAGGGTGTTTTCCTCTTACATAATTTCGCAGAAAACTGAACAAACTACATAAATCCTTGAAGCGAACTGTTTGTTTTGTAGTCATTGAGATACTAATTATCCCATTAAACCGCAAATGCGACCAAATGGTGCCCCAAAATTTCTGCGCTCTATAACATAAGCCCTTTTCGTGAGCACGACTGGTGTTACGCTATGTCTAAAACCATGACTAATTAAATGTTCAACTAAATGAGCATACGGTGCAACAGTTTACAGCCAGACGAAACATATACAGAAGTCAACTTAGGATAACCTTTCATTGATCAAGCAAATTGAAGAAATCCACAATATAGCCCTATATAGTACGGTATCATCTAGCTTTTAGGAAGATCGAATATCTCCACACATACCCTAAGCAACTGCTGTGTCGTCCTTTTTATTTATCGTTGTTATCACATTCATACGTCACTCTCTCTGACCTCAAAAGTGTTTGCCAACCGCATTCATGTGAGAGAGAAGATGTCACGTTAAGTGTGGAAAGTGCAAAGGAGAACAAACTCAAATTTACATAGACAAGTTGGTAAAATCATGCAATGCATTGATTATGATACGCTTTCCAACATACCAGAAATTATTACTCAAGTTATGAGGATAATGGCTGTGGAATAAATCTCGCTTCTGTGTCCTGACCTTTGACCCCATTTCGATGATATTCAACAGAAACGGTTCAGTGGACCTCTAGAATATCATACTGAAGTTTTGTCGCAATAGAAGCAGTTTTATGCACGTTATGAGAATAATGGCTATTTAATAAATCTTGCTTTTGTGCAATGACCTTTGACGACCATTTCGTTGATATTCAACAGAACCGGTTCACTATACCTCAAGAACAACATGAGAACGTTTTGTCGCAATCGAAACATTTTTAGGTAAGTTATGAGGCACAAGGGCAATGGAATGGTTCCCACTCCAGTGTCCTGACCTTTGACCGCATTTCGCCCATTTTCAATAGGGTTCGTCCCCAGTGGCCCCCTACCACATACTAAAATTTCATCGAAATCGAACCATTTTTACGCAAGTTATGACGCATAAGGGCAATGGAACAAATCCCGCTCTTATGTCCTGCCTGACCTTTGACCACATTTCTCCCATTTTCAATAGGGTTCGTGCCCAGGTGGTTCCCTACCACATACTAAAATGTCATCGAAATCGAGCCATATTTACGCATGTTATGACGCATAAAGGCAATGGAATGGATCCCGCTTTTATGCCCTGACATTTGACCCCATTTCGCCCGTTTTCAATAGTGTTCGTCCCCAGTGGCTCCTTATCACATACTAAAATTTCATCGAAATCGAACCATATTTACGCATGTTATGACGCATAAAGGCAATGGAATGGATTCCACTTTTATGCCCTGACCTTTGACCACATTTCGCCCATTTTAAACAGGTTTCGTCCCCAGGTGGTTCCTTACCAAATACTAAAATTTCATCGAAATCGAACCATTTTTACGCAAGTTATGACGCATAAAGGCAATGGAATGAATTCCACTTCTAAGCCCTGACCTTTGACCCCATTTCGCCCATTTTGAACAGGTTTCGTCCCCAGGTGGTTCCTTACCAAATACTAAAATTTCATCGAAATCGAACCATTTTTATGCAAGTTATGACGCATAAGGGCAACGGAATAAATCCCGCTCTTATGCCCTGCCTGACCTTTCACCCCATTCCGCCCATTTTCAACAGGGTTCGTTCCCAAGTGGTTCCTTACCACATACTAAAATTCCATTGAAATCGAACCATTTTTACGCAAGTTGTGACGCATAAGAGCAATGGAATGGATCCCGCTCTAATGTCCTGACCTTTGACCCTTTTTCGCCCATTTTCAGCAGGGTTCGTCCCCAGGTGGTCCCCTCCCACATACTAAAATTTCGTCGAAATCGAACTATTTTCACGTGAGTTATCGTGCGGATGGACAGAGCTGGAGCATATACGCTTCTGCAACCTACGGTTGGAATTAAAAATGAAAGTTAAACTAGAATATACGTCACAGCTCCCCAAATAGAAATGTTTAAATAGGAGTTGGATTTTACGAAAGCTAAAGCAAAACAATTCCTTTATCCTTATCATCACGCTGATATCAACTATAAACCTGTTACAAGTTATAAGCGCTAAGGTATACCTTCTAGTCTGTTATTATTTGCTTCATGATCCAGGGCATAATGTAGATGAGCTAGTCTCCCTGACAGGAACATCATGCCACTGGGTAGAAATAAATGACTCGTACATCCTTTCTCTGTGACATTTAATTCAGAAAACAACGTTTACTAATGCAATTTTCACAATTTAAAGTCAACTATACTGTGTAGTTTCGCTGAAAACTGTGGTTCAGCTTCGTCAGGACTAAGCTTTTCATTTCTTGCTTCTGACGATGTTACCAGTTTCAAGTGTCAAACGCCTCGTGCGGCGATCAGATTGCAGATTGATGAGTGCTTTTCACGCCCTTGATAGATATGGAGAGGAAGATAAATTATTCACGAGGTTATTACGGTTCTGAAATATATGAAAAGCTTTTAAAAATTCTAGGTCAAATGTTGATTTAGGTCTGTCTAACAGTGCAGTGTAATTAAATAGAAATTGGTGGTTCTTTTCCCACCAGTGCGGGGTTACGGAAGATTTTTTGATTTCACATTTTTTTATATATGACTGGTATATATAAAAAAAAATGTGAAATCAAAAAATATACCAATCATATATAAAAAAAATGTGAAATCAAAAAATATACCAATCATATATAAAAAAAATGTGAAATCAAAAAATATTCCGTAGCTCAGCACTATTGGGAAACTAACCACCAATTTCTGTTTAATCACGCTAGACTGTTAGATACACCTAAATCAACATTTGACCTAGACGTTTTAGAAGCTTTTCATATATTTCAGAACCGTAATTATCTGGTGAATGATTTATCTTCCTCTTCATACTTATCAAGCGCGTGGAAAGCACTCATCAATCTGCAATCTGATGGCCGCCTGAGGCTTTTGACACATGAAACTTGGTAACATCGTCAGAAACAAGAAATGAAAAAACTCAGTCTTGACGAAGCTGAACCATAGATTTCTGCCGAACTATGGTTGACTTTAAATTGTAAAAAAATTGCATTAATAAACGTTGTTTTCTGAATTAAATGTAATATAATTATGCAATGCCTATAGTTCAACTTTTTCAATCTTTTCTTTGCTTAGGCTTATGGTCATTGTTAAAGCTCATTTAGCAGTCGAAAAGGATTAGTGTCAATCGTTCCCCTAAATGACCACTTTTAATAAAAAAGTTAACGGGAAAGCTACACCTCCTGATAAGATGATACATTCGTTCCAGTCGCGTTCTGCCCACTTCTTAGACAGCGAAAGTATTCGTTCGAGCTCATGCCAGCACATTTTGCTAACCCCGAGTTAACTGATTCTAGCCGGTTAAAGAGTTTAGTCACTCTTTCTGTTTTCATGGGGTCTACATATCCCAACATGGTGCTACCAATCGTTCTTTCGTCATTAATGCGCTAAGAACGTCCCAGCTTTTACCGGAAGATAAACGAAAACTGCGTAATTTATAAAGCTAACGTCCTGAAGAAACATGTTTCAGGGCGAGAATTGTTACCACAGAAATGGTAGTCTAACATCACAACCTTCGTGCCGAAAATAAATCATGAATACATACTGAGATATTCTCTAGTATTAGGTAATTCCAAATTGCTTCTTGCCTCCTCTGTAGCCGAGCGGTAAGAGGCGCGAGATGCAATCAACCATTTGTGACGAGCAGAGGTTCGAGCCCTTTATGTGACACAGCTCACAAGCCCCACCCCTTCCTGAAATCATTGGCTCTAAATTAGACAAGTTAGTAAAATCGTGCCATGCATTGATTATGATACGCTTTCCAACATACCGGAAATCATTACTCAAGTTATTACTCAAGTTATGAGGATAATGGGTGTGGAATAAATCTCGCTCCTGTGCCCTGACTTTTGACCTCATTTCGATTATATTAAACAGAATTGGTTCAGTATAACTCCATAACAACCTATTAAAGTTTTGTCGCAATAGAAGAATATTTAGTCAAGTTATGAGGATAATGGCTGTGGAATAAATCTCGCTCCTATGTTCTGACCTTTGGTCTCATTTCGACGATATTCAGCAGAACTAGTTGAGTATAACTCCCGAACAACATGATAAAGTTCTGTCGCAATCGAAGCATTTTTACGTAGGTTATGACGCATAAGGGCAATGGAGTGGATCCCGCTCCTATGGCCTGATCTTTGACCCCATTTCGCCTATTATCAATAGGGTTCATTCCCAGGTGGTTCCTTACCACATACTAAAATTTCATCGAAATCGAACCATTTTATGCAAGTTATAACACGCATAAAAGCAATGGAATTAATCCCGCTCTAATGCCCTGACCTTAAACCCCATTTTGCCTATTTTCAATAAGGTTCGTCACCAGGCGGTCCCCTACCACATACTAAAATTTCATCGAAATCGAATCATTTTTACACGAGTTATCGTACGGACAGGCAGACGGACAACGCTAGAGCATATACGCTTCTTTAACCAACGGTTGGAAAGCGTAAAAAAGGGCGTCCTCTGATAACTTTAGCAGCTCAAACCATGTCCCCTTCTGGAGTCGGTGTCTGTAAATTACAGGAGGGCGTCTTCTGATAACCTTATGAAGAAGTTGTTAAAACCAAGCAAAAGGGGATGTCCCGACAGTAATATTTCGAAATGTTTTTCTGCAATACTAATGGAAACACTTATTGTCCTTCAAACAATTTTGCATTTCTTTAATTTTACATGGCTTATTTTTCCGGTGCTTATGTGCCGTGCTTGATGACCACGTACACGTTGTCACAGCGTGGCTAATGTCCCACAGGTATTTCTGAGACGTGTTAAGATCCCTTGCAATTTTTTCATCACATTCAGGAAAACCCGCTTCAATTGCTTCAAATTTCGAAACCGGTAAATTTCCGCAGCTGTCCAGCTGTTTGCCGATTTTCTCCTGAAAATGTTTCTGTGCCACTCGTTTGCCCATCCAAATGTTGAATTAAGTGACGGAGTGTCAACTCGTTTCCGTGCAACTGGCATATACTCCACTGAAGAGGTTTTTGGCAGGCTAGCTCAAGAATGCGAATTGCACTTCCTTTACGCACATTATTAAGGACGGCTCCGTCGCGTCGCAGCCTATCACCAACAATTTTCTATGGTCGCTATTCTTGGCATGCAAGAAATCCAGCAGACATTTGGCAATGGCCTTTGCGGTGGAAGATGTAAGAGTGGTTTGTCCAAGATATTTACTTCCAACTTCTTTCATTATAGTCACGTGTTCTTCAGTAAAAATTGTTTTTGAACCGCTTTCATTTCCTTTCTTCTTACATTATGGTTTGGTCCTTACGCTCGTCGAAATGTTGCCCTTTAATCACTTTACGGGCAGTCAGATTATCGTTTTGAAGCTGTTTTCTCTCTGCCTTTAAATTTTTTGCGTACCTATAACACCTGAAGTATCAGCTTGAGTTATCATTCCCACATCTTCCAAAAGTGCACTTGCAATGATGGCTCCATACATCCAGATATCTCACCCAGGATTTGAAGAGCGTTCTGGACCGAGTAATCCAAAAGGAATGGCAGTTTTGGCCATCCAGAATCAATACTTCTGGCTACGATCACAGACGAGAGGGAACATCAGAGAACTTGGCTTTCTCAGGATCCTTAGAGCAAGGCCACAAAGCTGCGATGCAATCCGTGTATTTGAAATTCCTCAATTAAACTTTCTGGGGGATGATTATTTTGACCTAATTGACTGGCAATCACGCGTCTTAAGCCAGCCGCCATTGACTGCTCATTTAACCGACGACGAAGTAATGAATCTATGCAACAGTGACTATAAGGACATTGTTAAGCGATTGGGCAAACAAAACTTCCCTTGTCACAAACAGGGAGTGGAGCGATGCGTTAAGTTGACAACAGAAGCATCTGCTGCTGTTTGCGAAGAAGAACAAAGGGACTGATTTATTAGAGTACGGTTGGAAGCACGGGAAATAATGCCAGCCTTCGAAAGTAAATCCGATTTCCGGGTAAAAATGAATAAAGAACACGAAATTGAAGATTAAAAAAGAACATAAAATTGTTTTGCCATAATGGATGGGTGGTTGGGTTGAGCACGGGCGGAAATCGATGTGCACACACCTCCTCATGATGAATTCTGGGATTTTTCTGAAACATGAAAAATGTGAAGAGCTGCACTACTGCACATTTGCACAATATGTTGTGCTTTCAGTGCAGTAGTGTAAACACTAACACAACTAGGAAGCAAATCACATGGTGAATACCAGGTGTCAAAGTATCGCAATTTTTCTTAAACATGGAGAATTGTTGCATTAAATTGGAACCATGAGATATTAGTTGTTTGCCTGAAAAATTGTCCACATCTTTTAGGTACCAACATATAGGTTTGGCGCACTAGGGAAAGTCTGTAACGAACACTGTTCTTTTCCCACAACGGACATGAAAATGTGACTATTTTACCCAAATATCGAAATTCTGGAGGTAAAGTGGAACCGTAAGATATTATTTGAATTTTGCTTTTTTTGCACATGGTTTATGTAGCAATACACAACCTTTCCTCACTAGGGCATATCGAAATTCGAAATTACGTTCCGGCCTAACCGACAGTTCAAAAGGCCGACAGATCAAAATATCGACAATCAGGACACGAACAGTACAAAACACCGACAATCATAACACTGACAAATAATAACTCCGTGTTTGACGTGTCGGTGTTTCGCACTAACTAGAACCTTAGTTGCTTCATATGTTTCACACACGGAAAATAGCCTAGTCAGTGTGAGCCTTTCTCATAGATGGCAGTGGCATTCCCTCTATCAGTTTTATGTTCCACTGAATAAAATCAGTCCTAACACATGGAGAGCACCGATATTTGCTTTCTGCAGCAAAATTCCTATTGAAGTTCGTTGAAAAATGTCCAAAGAGTTTCCCCCAAGGTCTCATGGATGTGAAAATTGTGCATAACTGGGATAGTAAATTTCGTGAAACAGTAAAGTCATGAGAGAATGACTTTCGCTTGGTAAGACTACGAAATAGTTGTACCGAGAATGACCTCCTTTTAATTGAGACAGTAGTTGTAGAAGACCGAAGAGTGACAATCTTTCAAATCCTAACGTCTTCAGACACACCTACAGTCTCTGTGCGCACGTTTATTCATAAACAAAAAAGACCGGTGGCAATGCTCTTCCTCAATGTACAGTTATTACACAAGATTGTTTAACGAATCTGATATATGTGTACGTTTCAGTTACTAAGTCATGTTTAGTTGAAATGTTGGATCAGCAGCTGATTCTGAAGTTACTACTAGTAGATTAACACAGTTCTGGAGAATTTCTTACGACGTTTGCAGTTTTAATGAATGGAAACGGACGTGTTATATTGAAAAGTGAGTGGTGCTGTAGTGTATAATACATGGGTTGGCAATAGAAGAGTAGATGACATCTACTTGGGATTTTTAACCCTTTAAGCGGCCGATTTACCTGAAATAATGGTGTTACAAAGCTATTTCTGCGAACCAAAATGTCACACGACCGCGGGGTTTTACGAAAGCTAACGCAAAACATTTTCCTTCCCTTTCTCATCTCAGCAGTGTCCATAAAACTGTCATGGTGATAAGAGATCGCTTCTAATTCTTTATTCTCTGCTTCATAACCCAAGTCATAATGGGGAAGAGCTAGTTTCCCTGACACGAACATCATTCCACTGGGCAGAAACAAGTAACTCAGACAACTCTCTATTTTTCAAGTTCGTCGATATTGCTATTGAACTTTTAGCTGGTAATCAGAAAGTATTAATATTAACCAATCCTGTAAAGGACCACGTTGAATAACGAAATTAAGAGGAAACAAGGCTTTCTGTTGCGCAGGTTATCTCGTTCCAGCCTTCTAAGGTAACGAATATATTCGTTCGTGCTGATTTCAGCCTATTTTGCCAACCCCGAGTTAATTCGTTCCAACAGGTAAAAGGGTAAATGATCATGGACTTGTTACTCTGGCGAAAAGTGAAGTCATGTCTATGCTTTGTGATGACCAAGTAACTAGAAAAATCTCGTTACTCATATGTGTTGCGTCAGGAAAGATCACAATGGTAATGGCTTTCAAGAATAAGGATTAGAACGAGAGATACAAACAAACCGCAAGAAATATCAAGATAAATCAACTTCAGGAACTTCCACGCGTTCTTTCAAGTGAATTTTGGGAATTAATCCAGCAGTGGAGCGTGTAGTATAAAACTTCGTCAAATTAATTAAAGTCACTCAATAGTGCAAGTGTTTTTCTTTCCCCCTTTCATACATGTTTTATTTCGAACTTATACAGTATATTCTATGGCCCCATTATTTTTACCAAAAGGAAAAAATATGAGCTTTGTCTGCCGAAATAATTAGGTGATCACTACTTTAAGTATTTCGATAGGATATACACTACTGAAGGTTTATTATACGGAGAGCCCGCTTATAAGGATAAGCTGAGGACCGAGGGTTAAATCCGGGAGTTTTCTAAATCTGTTTTGGGGTGAAAAATCGCACTATGTAAAAATCTGCGTACGTGACAATACGCATACACGTTTATATAGTATATCTATATACAGAGTGAGCCAAAAGTCACTGTTCACTTGGCAAGACAATACACGTACAAAAAGGGTACCTGTTGCAATAGATGCAGGAAACGTACCCCTCCTGTGTGTATACATGCATCAACGCGTCTAAGCATGTTCTCAAAGACACATGACAGGCCCATTTATTGGTCACAAATGACATTATTGGAATATCACATGCGACTATTTTGGCTGTTCACATATCCCGATTAGTGGAATAGCGCCTTATCGGAGAAAAACGTGACATCCATAATATCCTCTCCGTTGGCATTATTGAAGTCCTTGAAAAATCTTGCATTATTCCACACGCTTGTCGTAGTGTTGTGTTTTAGTCTGTGTGTTTCAGTTCGTGCACTGTTCTTTTTTTGTGCGAGTAGAGCTGCAGTCGCGTCTTCAGTGCCCTACGGGTGCTTCTGTACGACACAACTGCTTGTTGTGCAAATTTTCGAACTGATTTCTTTGTACTTTTAGTGACGCGAACGGAAATGTCCTCCTCTTTTCATCTGCTAACACTCACGGCCTACCGCTTCTCGGAGCATCTCTTATTGCTCCGGTTTTATGAAACTTTACAATTAACCGCCTCACTGCTTTGCAATAGGGTGCTTCAGTATCGCGAAATTTTTCTCTGCACTTGCGTTTCACGTCGTCCGTATATTCACCTCCACTACGGAACACATATCCAATCAGAAACACTCCACCCTCAAGCGACAACACCATGTTCAACCGGCCACTGTGACGCCTCACTACTAACTGATTCAATCACGGCCAGACGCCAGAAACACAGGCTGCGTCGTTCAAAGTCAAACAGCAGGATGCGCGTAACCACGCCCCAAATACACGAACATTCTCCATTTATAATATTTCATATAGGTGCGCGGTAACTACACTTTGTATATTTCTTATTACTATTTCTTAACACAGTGCGTAAGATGCACAGGGACTTCTGGCTCACCCTCAATATATCAGCATAAGGCAACAGTTTATCATTTTCTGGTTCTCTAAAGATTGTTACTTAGTTGTTTACAGATTAGTTTCCTCTTAAATATTTTGTCACTTATAAAAGTTTAGGATATCCCCCTTGACGGCCGTGTGAGTTGACCTCTGTTCGAAGATGCACACGAAGCAAAAGTAGCACTGAATTTCCCAATGGAACACTATGGACAGGGGCAATGAACATAATTATAAGAATTGTTATCTCCTGTTTCTCCTTACATCACATCCCGATTCGATTACTCCCCAATTCCCCTATGCAATCGTCTACCTGACGTTCTACCTCATCTGTAATTGTTGCCCAGAAATCCACTTAATACATGTGCGAACCCTACTTATCTTCTTTTTTGCCTAGGAGTATTGTAGCTGTTTTGAACTTTGCTGACGCAATGCCCCCAAGGCATTGCTCCTTCGGGTAAGTGGCGGAGAGAATCTCTTTTGCACAATTATTTTGTAAATCATTTTATTTTCTCCATTTTCCATTGCTTTTCTATCAAAATTCTTCCACTAGCACCCCAACATTCCTGTGTGCTGTTGCAATTTCGTCCTGTATTCCACCATTTCCAATCCTCCATTCCAGGACAATGCGCAGTTGATTTTCTGTGTCTCTTTAAATATATAGAGTTTCATTAAATTTTGTTACTTCGCGTACTCAAGTTGATATTCTTAGCTTTTCTATCTTTCTCTCTCGTTAAATCCGGGGATTTCATAAATTTTGTTCGTTAAAAACGATCAAATAAGTTTTTAATTAACCTTGTATCAAACAAACGTTCCTCTTTTCGTCGTTAAACCGGGGATGTCGCTAAATACGGGCTCGTTATAAGCGGGTTGTTTTGTATTTGACAAAAACCGATACCTAGATCCCAAATCCCAAAAAACTTAAGAAATAGGAAAAAGGACAACACAAACAATTTATTTCATCAGAACTTTTTTTTTGTGGAATCCCTACCCCGTTCATTTGTAACTGAATAGATCGTTTTCAAATTCAGCACATTTATGAATAATCTCGATCTCTAAACTCTTTTCGTATTTTTCTTCGGTGATTTAAACACTCCAACACACTGATTTTTTAGAAGAAACGAGAAATCTTTCTTTAATTTAAATAGGGAGTTCGTTAGTTATGAAAAATGGACTATATCAAATAAATGTATGAATAATAAATACTTGCGAAAATTATTCAACAAGAGATTCAAGAACTTAATCATTCATTTAAACTTCCCTGAAGGATTTTATCCATTTTTATTTGTGCATTTATATTACGCAGGCTCCAAAAAATAAAAAAAGGCATATGCCTGCTAATATTTCTGTGGGAAATCGTATCGTAGCCAAATTCTGATTTTTTTAATGGAAATATTATCCTTTTATAAAAACAATAAGAAAAAAGTCGCACAAAGAACTTATGAAATTAAACAAAATCGATCAAATTATCTGATCCTTATACGTAAATAATATAAAAATTTTAAATATGTCATTGAAACAATGGAAAGCGAATTACCGGAAGAATTAATTCATCCTAAATACTTATAAATAAATATATGGATTATTTGCTAACATTTCTTTTACAAGGAGAAATAAATAAAACATTAAAAACATACCGGGACGATTTAAAGAAATTTTCCTAAAATAAAAGACAGATGACGTAAATTTGAATTTAAACCTTCTTGAAATTTTAAATATTTATAGGCAATTTCCGCTATTTTTTGTGCTTTCAGCAAATCATCAATGCAGTTTCTCAGCACATGATAATTGCTAAAGTTAATATCTATTGAGCTTTCAATAAAATCAAATGAAAGTGTGATTTTGAAAGATACTGTATTCGCTTGTGCGTTCCTGCAGACTTAAAAAATGATTATTATCCGTTTTCTATTGTAATGCCTGGGAGATCAATAAGTGTCATGCTTAAGGAATAATTTTCCAATGGTTTTTACTATAACCAATCGGTTAGAGGACTCGTTATAGCAATGCTCATATTTTATCGTGTTTCACTTGAAAATATTCCATAGCTTCCGTTTAAGCTGTAAAATTTACTTTTTTCATAGAATTCCTGCCGGAAATAGTTTGCTTCAGTGATTTCGCATTGTACGTCTTTTCCGACTTCCTCTAATTGCAGCATTATTTTGTCACTGCAACTCGAAACAGTGTTCTTTTGTATTGTAAAGTGCCAATTTTTAGACTAATAGTTCTTTTTTTTTTATTATTTGCAGATATTTCACGTCCTGAACTGAATCACGTCAATGCAAAGTGTTGAATTTTCGAATGTGGAATTCCGGGCTATCATGAAATTTCTGTTCCTGCAGAAGAAAATTGCAACGGAAATCTATGAGTGTATGACACAAACATTAAGTGAGAAGTGCCGTTCATATTCCACTGTGGAGAAGTGGTGTGCCAACTTTCAGCGTGGATTTGAGACCGAAGATGCACCAAGATCTGGGAGGCTTTCAAGAGTGACAACACCTGAAATTGTTGATCGTGTTCATAATTTCATTTTTTCAGATCGGCTAATCTCGGTTGAAATAATAGCTGAGATACTGGAGATATCTAGGAACGTGCTGGGTTCATAATCCATGAGAACTTGGATATGCAGCAAAAGTTTGAACGCCGATGAGAAACGAAAACGAGTGGACACTTCCATATCGGTTTTGAAGAATTTTGAGTGATCTGGTGAAAATGTTTCACAGCGACTTGTAACTGTTGATGAAAAGTGGTTACATCACTACAATCCAGAGACGAAACAACAGTCCTTGCAGTGGCGGCATTCGGGTTCTCCACGGCCAAAGGAATTCAAGACTCAAAGGTCTGCAGGAAAGGTCATGGCAAGAGAGTACAATTCATGAATCCCTACGATCCAGAGACGAAACAACAGTCCCTACAGTGGTGGCACTCCGGTTCTCCACGGCCAAAGAAATTCAAGACTCAAAGGTCTGCAGGAAAGGTCATGGCAAGAGAGTACAAATCATGAATCCCTACGATCCATCGACAAAACGACAGTCCCTGCAGTGGCGGCACTCGGGTTCTCTACGGCGAAAGAAATTCAAGACTCAAAGGTCTGCAGGAAAGGTCATGGCAAGAGAGTACAAATCATGAATCCCTACGATCCAGAGACGAAACAACAGTCCCTGCAGTGGCGGCACTCGGGTTCTCCACGGCGAAAGAAATTCAAGACTCAAAGGTCTGCAGGAAAGGTCATGGCAAGAGAGTACAAATCATGAATCCCTACGATCCAGAGACGAAACAACAGTCCCTGCAGTGGCGGCATTCGGGTTCTTCACGGCTAAAGAAAATCAAGACTGAAAGGTCTGTAGGAAAGGTCATGGCAAGAGAGTACAAATAATGAATTCCTACGATCCAGAGACGAAACAACAGTCCCTCCAGTGGCGACACACGGGTTCTCCACGGCCAAAGAAATTCAAGACTCAAAGGTCTGCAGGAAAGGTCATGGAGAGAGTACAAATCATGAATCCCTACGATCCAGAGACGAAACAACAGTCCCTGCAGTGGCGACACTCGGGTTCTCCACGGCCAAAGAAATTCAAGACTCAAAGGTCTGCAGGAAAGGTCATGGCAAGAGAGTACAAATCATGAATCCCTACGATCCAGAGACGAAACAACAGTCCCTGCAGTGGCGGCAGTCGGGTTCTCTACGGCCAAAGAAATTCAAGACTCAAAGGTCTGCAGGAAAGGTCATGGCAAGAGAGTACAAATCATGAATCCCTACGATCCAGAGACGAAACAACAATCCTTCCAGTGGCGGCACACGGGTTCTCCACGGCCAAAGAAATTCAAGACTCATAGGTCTGCGGGAATGGTTATGGCAACAGTGTTTTGGGATTCGGAAGGCATTTTACTGACTCTCTCCAGAAGGGCCAAACAGTAAATACTGAAAAATATTCCGTGCCGATTAAAGGAGGTGTTGAAGGGAAAAAGGCGAGGAAAACTGCGGAAAAGTGTTTTCTTTTTGCAGGAAAATACGCCGGCTAACAAGGCTGGCAAGACAATGGATGTTTTGAGGGATCTGGGATTTAAGTGCATAGACCATCCACCCTACTCACTAGACCTTGCTCCATCGGACTATTTCCTGTTCTTGAACCTTAAAAAAGTTCGAAAGGGAAGCAGTTTTTGAAGGATTTGGAGGTGATATCAGCAGCAGAGCAGCATTTGAGTGATCAGACTTCAGAATTGTTTTTGGGAAGGGTTATAGAAACTAAAGAAACGCAGTGTCAAGTGTGTTGAACTTTGAGTGAATATGTGGAAGCGTCTGTAAGTTTCATGGCTCTATCCCATTTCCTTCTTGATGAGGCCGCAAACTCATGTTACAGTTGTTGACTATTGAAACAATAAAGCTTTTCTTTAGATACAATTAATTTGTTTATGCTGTTTCTATATTGTATGTTCATTCGTTTCGCCGGTAAGAATTGTTAGATTAAGTTGAGTAATGCAAAATTTCTTTATGCAACTAAATGGTATGATTAACTACCTTGGTTTTAATTTTTCTTTAGCTTATGATGTTTTTAAAACTGCGTTTTTGCAGATTGTTTGTTGAAGCAACGTAGTCACTTTAACATTAGCTTTTAAATAAATAAAACATTGCTAGAGTTTGTTTCGATGAAACCAACTTAATTTAAAATCCAAGTAAACTTTATTTCCATGCTAGTTGGTAAAGTTACAAAGCTTCACGAAAACATGAACATCAAGCAACATTATTTAAAAGTAATATTTGAACTCTCGTAACATCAAGGGAATATTATGTCCTATTTCGAGCTGTAAATCGTCTTACATTCGTAACACCGCAAATATTTCTTTACAGCGGGAGTGGATATTTACTTTCCTTTGACTCGGAAGCGGATTTAAGGCTTTGCCGTCTCCACTCGCCTTTAATATAAAGAATGTGTTGGCTACATTTTTATGTAACTCCTTCGAATCCGATAGGCGAGCAAAATGAAATGTTAAGCAAGGTAGGGGCGGAGGAATAGAGCCTATTCAAAGATAAGTGCGAATAAAAACAACCATTTCGAGCTCACATTAAGTGAACAATCACATGCGCCAAATGAAAACTTTAAAAGTCCGATAAAAAAAATTCAAAATACAGTGTCATTGTCCTGTAACTTAGAAATATTGTTACAAATGACAAAAGGTGGCAGCACGGTGCAAACAAGCTTAGTGACGTCACAATGGCAGTGTAAACATGGCCGCCCCACTTGAGACATGCGCCAAAGCGGAGCAACGTTCTGTCATCCGTTTCTTGAGTAGTGAAGGCATGAAACTATTGAAAGTCATCATCGAATAAAGTTGCGGTATGGAGATGCCGGTCTGTCACTCCAGCTAGTGTACAAATGGACTAGGAAATTCCGAACCCCGCGAGTTCTGTGACAGATTCTTCTCGACCGGGCAGACACACAGAGTAGTAACAGAAGAGTCTATTACAGAAGTTGAAGGCAATGTGATGGGGAAATATTGATCATTCGTCCGGTAGGAGTCTGGGTTCGAAACCCGGTGAGGCATGGATGTTGTGTTTGTTTTACGGTACTCTCTCTCCCTTTCTGGAACCAGTGGCCCTAAATTAGGGACGGGCGAATGCTTTTAGCCCTTCCAGTTGTTCACGGTGGACGTTAAACCTCCAATAAAAAACAACAACAAGAAAGATGACACCGAATTTTCGGGTGTAATAAGCACGTCTTTTGAATCCGTTCTGACGCAAACTAAACTTATCAAAGCTATTCAAAGTCAATGGAACCGGTATGGAAAACAATAGTATCTTACGGAAGAAAGAAGTTTTTCAATCGGGTTTTTAATCCCTCTGATATTGCTGTAAACGGAATCGTGAGATTACGCCCTCTGGTTGCAGACTTGTGCGTTAAGAAAAACATGAATTTATATGAGAAACATTTTGCACCGAAAACGCTCTCCAACACAGAAAGAATTTTTCAAATCGGACTCTTAGAAACAGAGATATCGACAAATATAAGATGTGACTTTACGTCCCCTGGTGGGGAAACTATGCGTTATTTTAGGAAGAAAGTATTCTCAAAAGGGTTTTCCGTATGAGCACTATCGATCCAAGAAAAAAAAATTTTAGTCGAGTTTTCAGGAGCCCAGATTTTACTACAAATACATCAGAAGCAGAAATTAACACTTATGCCCCCTGGTGGCCAAAACATTCTTTATCAAACATTAGAAATTAAGTGAAAGATTTTTCCATCAGGTCTTGTATGCAATACAAAAAGAATTTCTTAAATCGGAGTTTTAGAAGCAGAAATAACGCAGAAAACGCAATTTACCTTTGTGACGCCTAGCGGAAAGTCTGATTTACTTGAAAATTTTGAATTTATAGGAAAAACATTTCGCATCGGAAACACTATTAAACAAAGAAGGATTTTTTCAAATCTGACTACTTGAAGTAGATATATTGACAAAAATGAGATGTACTTTTACGCCCCCTGACGTAGAAACCATGCATTATTTCAAGAAAATGTTCCTAAAAGGTTTGTCGACATGAGTAGTATCGGTCAACAAAACACTTTTTTCAATCGATATTTTAGCTCATATTTTGCTATAAATACATCACAAGCGGAAATTAAGGCCTACGCCACCTGGTGGCCAAACCATTTTTTACAAAAATTAGAAGTTATGTGCAAAGGATTTCTCATCAGGAGTTGTATCTTGTGCAGAAAGAAGTTTTCAAATCGGAGATTTAGAAGCAGAGATATAGGGGAAAAGCAATTTACCTTTACTAGCGGAAAGTCTATGAATTAAATGAAGATTTTGAAATTATATGGAAAACATGTCACACTGGAAACGCTATCCAACAGAGAAGGAATTTTTCAAATCTGACTCCTAGAAGTAGAGATATTGACAAAAATAAGATATACATCTACGCTCTCTGGCGTAGAAACCATGCATTATTTTAAGAAGAAAATATTGCGAAAAGGTTTACGATGTGAGTGGCATCAGTCTACAAAATAATTTTTTCAATCGATATTTTAGAAGCTGAGATTTTATGGCAAATACATCAGAAACAAAAATTAACACTTACGCCCCCTTTACCAAAAATTTGAAATTATATGCAAAAAGATTGTTCACCAAGAGTTATATCCACTGAAGGAAAAAAATTAAATCGGAGTTTTAGAGGAAGAGTTATCGGGAAAAATATTATTTACTTTTACGCCACCTAGCGGAAAATATATGCGTAATTTGAAAAGTAACTATATCTAAAATACTCTTCGACATAAATGGAATAGAAAGATAAGACTTTTTTCAATCGGATGTTTAGGAGCAAATGTGTGGAATAAAACGTATTTTTGAATTCGACATCATCTGCATTTACACTAGCGGCGTGACTGTACATCGTAAAAAAAAAAAAAAAGAAACGAAATAAAGGATCACCATTCCCATATTTCAAGCTTCCGAATGCAAAAACAATTTTTCAAATCGAACTAATAGTTGCTGAGATATCGTGGGTACAGACGGACGGACGGACGGACAAACCGGTAACATAAGCACAATATTTTTTTACAAAAGACGTGCTAAAAAAATATCTGTAATTTTGAACATTAGTCATGGTTCAGCGCACCACATTATCCATGATGTGCTCCAATTCGACAAAGTGTTTGAACGGTGGGTGCCACGCCACCTGACTCCAGAACTGAAACAACGACGCGTTGATGTCTGTGAAGAACTTTTGCAGAACTCTAAAGCAGAAAGGGATGGCTTCCTAGAGAGAATTGTTACTAGAGATGAAACCTGGGTTCACTATCATCAGCCAGAAACCAATAGAGTGATCAAGGAATAGCGCCATCCCTCCTCACGAAAACCAAGGAAGTTTCGCACGCAGCCAACTGCAGAGAAAGTTATGCCGACTTAGTTTTGGGATGACCGAGGTGTAATTTTGGAGCACTACATGCCCAGTGGGAGCGCTTTAACCTGTGACACGTATGCATATCTTATCAGGAATCATCTTCCACCTGCCATCAAATCCAAATTACGTGGACTTCTATGTACTGGTGTCTTGTTGCAACATGACAACGCTCGCCCGCAAACTACCGGTGTAATGGTTGAAACCCAACAAGACTTGCACTTCGTCTTCCATATCCACCGTATTCACCAGACCTTGCACCCCAAGTGATTACTACCCCATCATTGAACAACTCAAAGATGAGATGGGACGATAGACTTTCAGGTCCGATGATGGAGTGCAGTAGGTGGTGCATGAGTGATAGTGTGTAGGTGGTGCAGTAGGTGGTGCTTTGCACACGCGACCGAAAGACTTTTTTGCTACAGGAATCTATGCACATTCTAAGCGCTGGAGGACTTCTAGTGCACAAAATTAAGATTAGATTAAAAAATTATGCAGGTGGGTACCACTTTCGTACAATAAATTCTGAGAAAAAATTATTTAAGGCACACATTTGACTCTCCCTTGTATAAATAGATCTGTTTCCTAAAACAATTTATAACAAAGTGTCGTCTATCATTGACAAAAAGGGCTTACTTGTGCCATTAATTTCTGAACGGTTTAAAAATTTGTGATTAAAGGTATGCATTGGGTAGAAGTTTCCGTCTCCTTTCGTTTTTTCTTTCTTCTACACCTTTTCTTCTTTTACCATTTTTAATGTTTTGATATATGGCAACGCAAAGATTTTCCAGCAGGATAACTGGATATATGTTTCGTCACAGTTTGTACTTGTCAGTTGAGAGCACATGTTCTCCGAAAATTAATTGACTCTTAAACACCTATTGTATTTACAATTACAAAGCCAATTAGTTGGGCCATCGAGAAAGTAAGTAAAGTTTGAAGATAAAACAACAAAAAATCTTGATAACTAATTTTCAGTGTTCGATAAATTCTACATACCTTAATCTACATTTCAAAATATTTCCCCTTGGATACTAAGCCGTTTGTCATATCGTGGAACAAGTTTCTGGATACCCTCCTAATAGTAGTCTGTTCCCTGGATTCTACATAATCTAATCTAGTTTTCAACATATTTCCCGTGGATGTTAATGCATTTGCCATATCGTAGCTTAAGTTTTTGAATACCCTCCCCATTAGAAGTCTGTCCTCTGCGTCCTACATATTTTATTCTACTTTTCAACATATTTCCCGTGGATGTTAAGGCGTTTGTCATATATCGTGGCACAAGTTTATCGATACCCTCCTCACAGAAGTCTGTACCCTGGGTTCTACATATTGTATTCTACTTTTCAACAAATGTCCCGTGAATGTTAAGGCGTTTGTCATATAGTGGCACAAGTATCTGAATACCCTCATCATAGAAGTCTGTCCCCTTTGTCCTACATATTTTATTCTACATTTCAACATATTTCCCGTGGATGTTAAGGCTTTTGTCATATTGTGAAACACGTTTATGGATACCCTCATAATAGAAGTCTCCCTGGGTTTTACATAGTTTAATATACTTTTCAACATATTTCCCGTGGATGTTAAGGCGCTTGTCACATCGTGGCACAAGTTTCTGGGTACCATCATCATAGAAGACTGCCGCCTGGGTCTTGAGCCACCGCTCAGCCGTCGAATTTTGCGTCATCGTCATAGGACCTCTGGCCGGCAAGAAATCGTTTGAAGTGGAGAAACAAATGATTGTCACTGGACACTAAGTCTGGGTTGTAGGAAGGGTGGATCAGCTGTTACCATCCAAATTTGGTGACCAGGTTTTATGTCACATTCAGAGCATGAGGGCCTTGAGTTGTTCTGGAGAACTACTCCCTTGCGAAAACGTCTTGTATAGCTCTACAAATGTAATCAGTTATAACCTGTAACATGAAGAATCCGTGATACAAATTTCATTTGAATAACGCTATTCATTCTAGGTGTTGCAGTTTTGACAAAGAGTAGTGTATTACGTATAAAATAGTAAAACTGTGCTAGTAATCCGATTTATTGGCGTAGGAATATATAAACAGTCATTTTCAAATTTTCGCTCCTCAACGAGATGGCTTTTCAAGAAAGATAGGCAGAAACTGATTGGTGTGCAAAAGCTTGGAAACGCTTGTTTATATGCATGCTAATATATATATATATATATATATATATACTATATAACGATTGTTTATATACTCCCCCGACATTGCACCCTCAGACTTTCATCTGTTTCGCTCTAT
Source organism: Macrothele yani (assembly GCA_039090855.1). NCBI lineage: Eukaryota > Metazoa > Arthropoda > Arachnida > Araneae > Macrothelidae > Macrothele > Macrothele yani. Next base: position 18,823,631 of record CM077025.1, read on the forward strand.
GCAACTTGTCCTAGCCCAACAGCGGTTCACAGCAGCTCCAGCGACGAAACATTTCGTCACTGCATTCTTCATCTCAAAGCCCGAGTCCTTGTATCACAGGGGCATTCATTTGTAGCCTGAAAAAGGGCAAAAGGTCACTGACACTAACGGCCGAAATTTCGCTGATTAAATGTGTACTGGTTTCCTGATTGTTCCTTTCTCCTTAAAACGGCGGAAACTTTTGCATACCCCTAATAGGTTTAATATCCGTTATTTGAACAAAAGCTGTTAAAAATTTTGAAGATGACAATCCGTTTTTTGGTGTAAATATGACAAGGATGGTAAGTCAGATAATATCAGAAAACTTGAACATTTCGTCGTCCTGGAGCAGGAATCGAACCCGTGTCTCCCAGATAGCGCCCGGGTTTGCTAACCGTTACACCACCCAGAACGACCAAGTCTCAAGTTCCCGATTAATTTGAAATTTTCAAGTTTTCGGATATTACCTAACTTACCATCCTTGACATATTTACACCAAAAAATGGATTGTCATCTTCAAAATTTGTATGGTATGGTGTAATCCCGTATTCCATTTATAAAAACTGTTACATTGCTCGGTTTTGGGTGGATCACTGAAAAATCCAAATATTGTTGCATCACTGCATTGCGTGATGCAACAATACTTTGTAAAAAGAGAGCGTATTTTTAACAACACTGGAGGTACATATTACTTAGCATTCCGCTTCTGTTCATAGGTAAACCGCTTCTTTGATTACACTGAGTAGTGCGATATGTAAAATTTCTGCGAACCATTTTGAGGTCTCTTATCAATAAGCATCGAGTTTATTCTGTGACTGTTTCTTTCCAGAAAAGCAGAGGATCTTAGATTGCATTCGGCTATACAACAATTCTTCAAACACATAAAGCTCGCGTTTGACAATATTTAGTTTGCTTATTCCTAGGTATTCAGTTTCAGCTTTGGTGACTTTTCTTTTCCTTACAGAAATGCCTTTATTCTAGATGTAGTCTTTGCGCAGCAGATTTAGATGAAAATTTCATAAGAACGTGTCGCTGAGATTACATTTATTTTTGCGTACAGATCTTACTGAAAAAATCTGGAACAGATCTTGAGGTATTTCAGAGCTACTATCGTTGTAAACACACCAGGTGTAAAGTCGTAAAGCGAGATTAAAGGCAGGTTGTTTCTTTTACGACCTGAAGGAGGAATATAAATGCATTGAAACTTTGATCTTAACAGTTCCTTTAATGTCTAGAAAGGATTTACTGGCAGGCAGAAAAAGAAGAGTGTGACCTTAACCGTGTAATATTCCTGATGTTAAGAGCGTGCAGTTTCACAGTTTTGAAACTGTGCTCCACTGTAACAATAAATGACTGGAATACAGAAACAACAAAACCGTAGACAATGGCTTCTTAGTATCGGAATGCTTTTGTCCTAATCTATTTATTTTTAGAGACTTTCTTTCCGACGCTTTCTTCTAAATTCTCGTCATTGTGTTCTGTCACACCACTTTTAACTTATATACCTATTCTAACTAATAGGCACAAAAGAATCCAGCAAAAGATGTAATTTTTTTATTATTGAGTTATGCAGGCACTGTACTGCAGCATATTTTCCCCACTTAAATAAGGAGTTTGTTTGGAATATGCCTCCTTGTGTTGTTGTTTTCTGCTCTCGCTTTATTAATTGTTTTAAAAAATAATATGATAAGCTTAGTGTCATCGAAAAGAATAGATCACACAATTCTCGAAATACGTCTGAAAAATACACTGGAAGGGAAAAATACGAAGGATCATAGTACCAAAAAGAAAGATGGCCAGATAGAGAGAGAGAAAGAATAGGAAAACTAAAGAAGAGAAAGCCATAAAAACAAAAAATAAGAGAAATTCGTACAAAAAGAGAGGGAAATATATGCAATCAAATACAGTAAAGGTTGAACATATAAATTGATAGAAATAAATAAATATATTCATAGTGCGAGAGGGAACATATAGAGAGATACAGAACGTCGATATACACTCATCGTCAAAAAAATAGTAGCACCCAGAAGGACGTTTCGATGTGCAATGCTATTCGGGAGGACAATAAATGATTAAACATTGAGACTGATATGAGCAATACGTATTGAGCTACACACCAATAAGTAGTATCTCTCAATATGGCGTATCACCGCCATGTTTGATCACGCAGCATGCCAGACGTCTCGGCATGTAGTTGTACAGGTTCCTAATGGTGTCCTGCGATAAGCCATTCCATGCAACTTGAATCTTATCACGCAGTTCCTGCAGATTGTGCGGTACGTGCGGAGTGTGGATAGTTCGTCCAATAGCATCTCGCACATTTTCAATCGGCAATAGATCTGGCGATGCGGCTGGCCATGGCAGACAGTCAGTGCCTTGAAAGCAAGCTCCAGTGACAGCAGCAGTATGCGGACGAGCATTGTCCTGTTGGGAAATCGCACCGGAGGGAGCGTTCAGAAGAGGTAGGGTTACTGGTTAATAGGTAGGACCACTGGTTGCATGACCTTATTAAAGTAACGTTGGGCTGTCAAAGTTCCTGTAGTGAACACCAAAAGTGATCGGGCATCGTAGGCAATTGCATCCCACACTGTGACACCAGGCCTTCTGGACGTGTGACGCTGAAGAACACAGATTCGGCGATCGTGTCTTCCAAGACCAAAGCTGGATTCGTCACTGAAAATCACTTGCGATCATTCGGAGTTGTTCCACGACAGTCTAACACGAAAACTTTGTAGTCTTTGGCGATGATGCAATGATGTTAAGGGCTGTTATCGTAACTGACTGCGTGCGTGTAGTCCTACGTCGTGCACCAGTCTGCCAATCGTACTGACACTAATCGGATGATGAATGAAAGACACCACTGCTTGCTGAATATCCGCAATTGTGGCAGTTGGGTCACTTCGCTCATGTCGTACAACCCGTTGGTCCTCTCTCATCGTGATACGTCTAGATCTCCCTGACCCTTCCTTACGCTGCTGCGTGCCATGTTCTATCCACTGTCGCCAACAGCGTGCTCTGGTGATGTGCATACGACCGGTATGGCACGCACTATGGCGATAAGACCATCCCGCTTCCCTGAGCCTGACGATGCGGCCCCCTTTCGAACTCTTCCAACTGCTCGAATTGCTTCTGAAATTTCTTCCGAGGCATACTTTACTTGCAAAGGATGCAACTAACACAAGAGGACGAGTCAGAATGGCAAGCACGAGCAACGGGACGACCTTATATAGCCGGTCAGGCACAGAGCTATGACCCCTCATTGCTTGCGTCGCATCCGCGGCCGAGTGTGACGTTTGAATCATTTGCAAGTCTTGCGATGTAAAAAGTACCCACCAAGTTCCATTCCTGTCGCTTGCTTCCTTCTGGGCGCAACTATTAATTTGACGATGAATGTATACACATTATATTGACAAGAAATCACCTGACACCTAGAAGAGAAACACAACATAGCGTTTATGGACATGCATTAGTACAGTGTCTGTCCACCTTTGGCCTTAATGCATGCACTGACCCTTCGAGACAAGCTTCCCACAAGGTTTTGGAACACAGCTATAGGTATGCGCTTCCATTCAGTACATAATGCTGCCGTTAAACGTTGCTTAGTAGTAGGTTTTGGTTCCAAACTTCTTGTGCGGCGCTCTAATTCATCCCATAGGTGCTGTATGGGATTAAGATCAGGGCTCTGTGATTGCCAGTCCACACACCATACGGAATTATCGTCAAACCACGCTGTAACAGTTCTTGCTTTATGGCTCGGTGTAATATCCTGCTGGTACCAAAAAGGCTCAGTTCCATAGTATTGCCACACAGTTGGTAGGTTATAGTTGTCCAGAATATCCATGTAGACGTGCTGGTTAACTGGTTTGTACATGATAACCAATGAACCAATGGGCCGGGACCATACCACGAAAAACATCCCCACACGAGTACACTGCTGGCTCCAAACGTGACCGTAGAAACAGTACAATGTGGTAAAGAGCGTTCCCCGGCTGTCGTCATACCCACAGACGGCCATCATACTGATGGATCGTGTATCTGGATTCATCCGTCAATAGGACCCGTTTCCATTGAACTATGGTCCACGATAAATGTTCTTTACACTATGCTAAACAACGAGTAGCATTCAAAGTGGAAATGAAAGGCTTATGAGCAGTCGCACGACCACTGTATCCTGTGGAATGAAGTTCTCTACGAATGATACGTGTGCATACCGAGGTTCCAGCATTTTTACTCACCTGTACCTTGAGGTCTTGTGCAGTACTCCGTCGATTAGCTGTAACGACTCTCCTGAGGCTTCGAGGTTTTTTTTTTTTTTTTTTGGGTCTGCAGGTACGTTTTAGTGCTTCTTCAGGCACGCCATGTGTCTTCCACTCATTCAGTACACCCAAAACTGTTAACTTACGTATGTTTGAATGCCTCCCTGTTCATCTTATGGAGAACCCATTAATATAAAACCCAGCAATCTTTCCTTTCTCCAATTCAGTTCTCTCTCGCCGCGACATTTCCTCTGAACCTCACAGTGCGATATGATCGCGGTCACCTCCAGGCTTGTTTTTATACCGTTTACAGCTGTACCGCGCATCTTAACAACGCAGCGGATCCTTTCATTTGCTTTTGAAGGGGTGTCAGGTAACTTTTGTCAATATAGTGTATAAAACTGTATATACGGTGACAGAACGAGAAACACACACACATATATATATAAATATATATATATATATATATATTGATAAAGCCAAGGCTCAGTATTCTCGACACCTTCTACATTCAGTTGTTTTATTTTATTTTTTACCTTTTTTCCTTTTGATCACACAGGTAGATACATAACCTTTTCTATGTTGTACTAGGTGTGAGTCAAAATTATATATGTATTTTTTTGCTTAGGTATCTTCTTTATAGAATATATATATATATATATATATATATATATATATATATATATATATATTATAGGTTATCAGTCCATTGCTGGATGAAGGTGTCACCAAGTCTTTTCCACAACATTTTCCCCTGAGCCATTCTCTCTGGCATGTCACTCCGACATTATTTCGAATTTCACCAACCATCTCCTACATGGGATTCTTCTATTATTCTTTCTGTCCCTTGGAATCTAGACTAATAATCAGTTGTCCAACGATGTCTCTTGTTCTAGTCATATATCCAGTCCATTGTCACTTTAGGGTCTATATTTTGATCTTGAAATCATCCACTCTCATCATTTTCCAGACCCATGAGTTCCATTACCTATCTATCTCGGTTACATCACGCATGTATTTCTCCCTGCTGCCTTGAGTTGAAAGTAGCATATACACTGGCGGAAAGTGAAAAAAAACACCAACAAGGAGACGTCGGATACCAACGAAATTTATACAGCATAATAACGGAACACAGAGGATGACGTGACCAAAACGTTATGGCAAGATACAGCTGTATTTGCTGGTAAACTGAAAAATAACATTTCCATGTAACATGGTTAGTACGATGTTGAACCGCCATGAACTGCGTCACCTGGGTAATTCTGGCATGGAGTCTGTCGTACAGATGTTGGATGTAAGTTTAGGGTATTGAGTTCCAAGCATCCACAACCTGGACACGTAAATCGGGGATGGTCGTGGCTGGCCGTGGAGACCGGATAAGTCGTTGTCCCATAAAATCCCACACGTGGTCAATGGGGGACAAATCCGGTTAACGTGCAGGCCATGGAAGTTGTCTCACACCCTGAAGTGCATGTTGCGTTGCACGTGCCGTGTGTGGGCGTTCGTTATCTTTGCTGGAAAACAACACGATGGACCGACCTTATAAATGGCCCAACAACGGGCTGAATGATATTGTTGATGTAGGAGGTGCTGTTCAACGTACCCGGTACAAACACTAGTTGTGTACGGGAGTGATAGCTGATTGCTCCCCACACCAGGAGACCATGTTTTGGCCCTATGTGTCGCTGGTGGATGAAAGAAGAGTGGAGACGCTTCCCTGTGCGTCTGCGAACACGCATACGGCCATCGCAAGCTCCCAAGCAGAATCTGCTTTCATCGCTGAACACGACAGATCGCCATTGCGTTCTCCAGTGCAGACGTTGGCGACAGCACTGCAGCCGTTCCTGACGGTGGGCTGGAGTCAGAGGTACACATGCCAGAGGCACACGTGCACGTAGTCTTGCATCCAGTAGACGGTTGCGGATTGTTCGCACAGTCACCTCAGGTGCAACGGCAGCTCGGATTTGCGTCGCAGTGGATGTTCTGTTTGACAACGCCGCTCTTCTTATGCGTCGATCGGTCCGCTCATCAGTCCGTCTGTGACTCCCGGTTCCACGTCTTCTCGTGTAGGAATGTTCCTCGGACCATCTACGTCACCATCGTACCACCACCGATACTTCCTGGTCAATTCGCTCCGCAATACGACGATGCGACCACCCGGCCTCGCGGAGTCCGACTAGACGACCTCGTTCAAAGTTCGATAACTGCTGAAATCGTACACGTCTTCCATGTCCAGGCATTGCAGTTTTTTCAGAGTCTTTGCACGTGTCCGTACGCCGACGACTGATTACATCCACTTCGCCGTACTCCTTAGATACCGCCGAAGATAATTTGCATATTATGCCGTGCTGTGGCGTAAGCGCTCACCGGTTGGTGCCGAAATTAACATCACACCTACATAAACTCGACCCCATTAACATATGTACATTTCATGATCGTCCGCCAATTCCTTCTTGGAATTCTTTTTTCACTTTCCGCCAGTGTATATGCCAATTTTTAAATGAGGTCCATAAGTCTGATTCTAAATTACGAGCAGGGAGGAAGCATTGAGTAAACGCTTTTCTTTTAAGTCATAATGGAAAATTGCTCTTCAAAATGGTACTGTTTCTTCCAAATGTTCCCCAGGCAAGTTTTTACGCTTATTTATTTCTTTAACAGGCATCACTTACTTCTCTATATAAATGAGCCCCATGAAACTCAGGATCTTCAGTTCTTGTAAAATGATTGCGCATAAATTTGGTTTTCTCTCAGTTAATCTCTAATACTATCTACACTGGTGTGCAAAAATTAAGGACGAAGAGAAGAAATCAGCATAACAGCGGAACAAGCAGGCAGAACGGACCGAAAGACCACTGGAAATAGACTAGGTTCCGGTATGGTAGGACAAGCGCATATATGCAGCGTGACGTAGGGGGGGGTGTCGGAAGGGTATAAATAACACGGGCGGTGTACACTCAGCAATTCGGTGAAAGCTATTGCACGGTGTACATCGGTTTGAACGACGTCGAGGTGCTGCCACTGTGTGATATGGCCAACAGGCAATCCAGTAGACGGCATCTGGATGACTTTATCCGAGGTCGCGTCACTGGGAAGTTGGAAGAAGGTCGAAGTGTGACTAGTGTGGTCGAGGAGTTCGGGATCGCTCACAGCATCGTTTCACGAGCTCGGAAAGCATTTCAAACGACAGGAACAGCTGTCCGAGAGTTTAACAGTGGCCGTCCACGAGCAACCATGGCGGCGGACGACCGGTGTATTCTCCACCAGGTGAGAAGAGACAGACGGCGGACAGCGGGAGAAATCGCAAAGCACATGGAACAGACAACTGGACGTCCGTTATCGCGTTTTACCGTAGCCAGGAGGCTGCACAAAGGTGATCTATTTGCACGACGACCAGAACGTTGTGTGCCATTAACGCCTGCTCTGCTCATCGGAGACGGCGGTTTCTGTGGTGCCAGGAACACAAGAACTGGACGCATCAGCAATGGGGTCGAGTTTTCTTTACGGATGAGAGCTGAATTAGTCTTACGAGCAATTCTGGACGTATACACATCTGGAGAGAGCAGCGAACACGCAATCACACCTCCAAAATCATCGGTAGGGACCGGTTTGGAGGTGGCGGAGTTCTCGTTTGGGGCGGTATCAGACTTGGCAGCCGTACTGACCTCCACATCTTCCAAGGAGGTTCATTCACTGGTGTCCGCTATTGTACCGAGGTTCTCCTGCCTCACGTGCGTCTGTTAGTGGTGCTGTGGGTCCTGAGTTCCTCTTCATGGACGACAACGCTATACCTCATCGTACAGTGGCTGTCATAGAACTGTTGTAGAGTGAAGATATTCAACGCATGGATTGGACCGCAAGGTCCTCGGACCTAAATCCAAGCAAACACGTGGGGGACCTTCTCGGGAGACGCTTGGCAGCACGTCACCAGCCGTCAGCAACGATTGGTGCTACAAGAGGAATGGGCCGCGATGCCTCAACAGCTCCTTGCCAACCTCGTCCTCAGTACGGACAAACGTTGTAAATCCTGCAACACAGTCAGGGGTGATCATATCCCCTACTAAAGACTAGATTTTTCGTGGCAGCCGCCTGTCACATGGACGTTTCTGTCTTCTGTCCATTTGTGCTCGAACCTACCTTTTCAATAAGGTGCCTTTGTATCCTTTGGATTCCTTGTTTGGACGGTTTTGCTTACTTGTCCCATATTCATATATCTTGGGGATCTTATGGTATGATTTGAGTCGATGTGGAGCACTTCTGCACGGCGTTACATTCGAAAAACCGTCTCGTCCTTAATTTTTGCACGCCAGTGTATTAACTGTTGTGAGCGAGGTTCTGGATCATATTTCGCAAGTCTGATGTGGTACTTGCAAAAATGACTGTGTGGTCAGTAAACCGAAGCTGGGTTAAATTATCTCCACTAAACTTTTTTACCTTAAATTCTCACTTCAGTGATTGGAAAGACATTTTGCGATGCGGCATTGAAGATCTTGTGAGATACCTTCTCCCGATTCCTTTCTATTAATAAATTTTACAAGCAGGATATGCTCGTAGAGTCATACCTTTACACATTAGTTTTCATAGATGTTATTAATAATATTAACAAATGCGTCTTCAGTTCCACAGTATTTCAAAGACATAACTACTGATTGTTTCAAGGAATCAAAACACATTTCCTTATCTATAAAAGGTTATACACAGTGGGAGTTCATATTCATTCGATCTTTCAATAAGTTCACTCAATACATGGGTATAAGCTGCAATGTTGTAGCCACTCCTGAATCCAGCTTGGTTTCTTGCCCAGCACTGTCTTTAAGCCATTTGTTAATACCTTAATGAAAGTTTTGAAAACAAATAATAGGACGCTGAAGGTTCTGTAGTTCATGAGAACCTACAGTCTCCTCTATTTTATGCAGCCGGATTATTGTAGCAGTGTGCCAGTCATCAAGGGTCTTCGCTTCATTGAGGCATCTAAAGAAAACTTGGGCGAGTATAGTTCCTATTGCCTCACCGGCTTCCTGTACAGTATCCATTTAATTTCCTTACCGTAATTTCATCTTTCCCTGGATCTGTTTCACGGTCTTAACTGCACGTGTAACGTTTTCCGGGAGGACTGCGTGAATTTCGGTGTCTGTTTGTTCCTCTGTCTGTAACAGAATGAGTGATAAATTTCTCATAGTTTCATGTACAGCTCTGTAACTTTCATCAAAATTTCGCGACCATTTGTTTTAACAATACGATCTTCTTTTTTGAAGGCCATAATCAGATGTTTTTCATTAGTGAGATTATACTTTCCTTTCTTTAGGCTTTGATTGTTCTCAGTTGAATTTTTCATTAGTTCACAGTTGAATTTCCTTATCTGTTTAGGGATATTGTTTCGCACTGTCTTGCGTAGTTAAATATATTCCACTTTGGAAATTGCGTTTTCTTAATTTATCTTTGTCTCCCTTTACTTTTGAAGCAGCAGTTTTTTTGGTGTTTTCTTCATGTCGTTTGTGGCTTTGTACAACTCATTTTTTCGCTGTTTCCCAAAGGGCTTGGGTAATTTTTCTGTTAACTTCGAAGATCTCTATTTCTTATATACCTTCTAGTGCAGAGATTCGATTTTCCAGTTCTAATCTCAAAGTTTCAGCATGGTTTTATTTAAAGATCTGTCGTGTTAACATTTGTCGTTTACATTTTCAGCTTCTTGTGTCCTTCGTTTTTTGAATTAAGGTGCATTTTACATCTCGCCATTCTATAAGCAATTCCAGGTTTGATCTTGTTCAGTATACTGTAATCTTGAAAAATAATTTGCTTTTACACAAAATAAAACGAATATCACTCAATCGTATGCCTCATGTGTATTTCCAATGCAGCTCTTTCTTGAAAAGGGAGTTTTGCTGAAAAACGTTTCTGCTCCTGAAAACTGCAAGATTTTTTTATTTCTGAACACTCGTTTCTGTTGCCTTCAGTGAATTTGCCTACGAAAGTTTCATTCTGATGCTCTTGCTTTATATTCAAAACAGCGGTAAGCAGCATTTGAAGATCCTCATGATCAAGACAACGCTGCTTACCGTTGTTACGTAGAAGTTGATTTCCTCAAAAAACTGTTTGGTTTTTACATCAGGATGACTTTTGTTGAGTACCAATGGTTTAGATAATTTGAATCTGCTTTATTTTGGAGGGTTGAATAAACGCCTGAATTTACCTTAGACAACAGCTATCAAGCGAGGAAAATATTTGAAGAAGAAATTAGTAAAGCAACAAGTCTTGGCAGGAGAGAATTTGAAATTAACAGCGCAAGTTTTTCAAGGACAACTTTCCACTGTCTTAAAAGAAACGTGTTTCCTTAATGCATCCTTCCTGTTCTTACTCATGAATCACCCACCGAAATAGTCCTTAACTGAAAAAAAATTTATATTCAAATATTGCCGACAGATCAAAGAAACATGGGGATTGTTTATACTAATATCAGTAGGAAAAATAACTCACGGTTCAGGAAAATGACAAGAAAATTACTTTAAAGATCTTGAAGTGGCTATGGCCTGCATACAATGCTAGAATAACTGGCAACCGTTATGCAACTGAAGCACTAGACTGGCGACAAAGAGACAGGGAGAGACCAGGAAGAATACCACGTGGGAGATGTATGGATAAAGCTCAAAAGCGTGCCAGAATGACATAAGGCACCACATGGGAGATTGCTCGGTGATATACACCAGATTGACACCACGTGGGAGATTTCCAGGTGATATACGAAATCAGCGTGGCACCACATGGGAGATTTCCAGAGTGACTCCACGTGGGAGACTGCCAGGTGATATACGATACCAGAGTGACACCACTGGGAGATTTCCAGGTGGCGTATTACACCAGAGTGACACCACGTGGGAGATTTCCAGGTGATATACGAAACAAGCGTGACACCACGTGGGATATTTTCAGAGTGACTCCACTTGGGAGACTGCGAGGTGACACCACTGGGAGATTTCCAGGTGATTTACAAAACCAGCGTGACACCACGTGGGATATTTCCAGAGTGACTCCACGTGGGAGACTGCCAGGTGACAAACGATACCAGAGTGACACCACGTGGAAGATTTCCAGGTGATATACGAAACCAGAGTGACACCACGTGGGAGATTTCCAGGTGATATACGAAACCAGCATGACACCACGTGGGAAACTGCCAGGTGACATACGATACCAGAGTGACACCACTGGGAGATTTCCAGGTGGCGTATTACACCAGAGTGACACCACTGGGAGATTTCCAGGTGGCGTATTACACCAGAGTGATACCACGTGGGAGATTGCCAGGTGATATAGGACACCAGAGTGACTCCAAATGGGAGACTGCCAGGTGACATAGGACACCACAGTGACATCACGTGGGAGATTTCCTGGTGGCATACGACACCAGAGTGACTCCACGTGAGAGATAACCAGGTGACATACAACACCAAAGTGATATCACGTGGGAAATTACCAGGTAACATACGACACCAGAGTGACACCACGTGGCAGATTTCCAAGCAAAATAGTACACCAGAGTGACTCCACGTGTAAGATACGTGTATAAAATTCGAAAACCTGCCAGAGTGACATAGGCGTATGACGCTTAAGACAGATAGTTAAGGAACAGAGCTGGGAAAGTCTTACATACAGCAGTGGATTGAAACTAGTTATTGATGATGATAGTGATGTACATAGCTGCAATTTCAATTTTGAAGAAAATTCTAAACATAATTTTACTCATAAGGTTGAAAAATCTGGTCATACTGATTACTGCTTTACAGAGGAAGGTTTTTCAAAAACTGAAGTCTAAATTAATGTAGAATCGACTTTAAAATCACAAGTAAAATTCATAACTCTTTAAAAAATTGCCATCGTCGAGCTAGAAATATATGCAAAAACAGTAAACTACGTGATGGATGATAATGAAGTAAACACTCAAGGAAACAGAAAGCGAAGAGCGGCGATTAGAAAAAATACGCAATGGATAGCAAGGAAGTTTTCTAATTAATCACTCAAATAAAAATGGATGAGGAAAACAGAAATGAATCAAAAATTCCAATAAATAAATGAATAATTACAAGAATAAAAGAGCACGACGTCATAAGAATTGTTGCTCTTCACGTAGCAGAATAACGAAAACTTGAAATTAACCGTTGGACCACAGACTTAATGGCAGAAGGTAAAATAAACTGTTACGTTTGAGACAAATGGAATGCAAAAATAACTACAGTTTTGCAGAATAAGAAAAAGAAAAGAAAAGAACGGAAAACGTTAAATACTAAAGCATTGACTGTTAAATGGGTTGTATGGAGATGAATATTTTGTTCGTTTATTCAGAGAGACCGAAAAATCTCCTGTCAAAACAAAAGAAACGCAATTAAAGAATAGAAAACTGATGTCTTACCGGAAGAATTGTTTAAAATGTGGGAATCGTGACATAAACAACTGACAGTTTCTTCTAAAGAGCAAAAAAAAAATTGCGTCAATTGAATAAATTATGGAATGCGCAATAATGCTCAGTAAAAAAGCGAAATCGAGTGCGCTGAGAGAACAGAAAACGTATATTTAAATCCTTAAACGATATCGGGTTTAAAGTAATCCACAAAAGAATTGATTATTTACATCGCGCAATGTGGAAACTACAGAGCTGCAAAGTAGGAAATGTCGAATTGTGTAGTTTTCGCGAAATATTTTTTGTCTGAAATATGCTGTTTATTAGAGATTGGGACGTATATTCTAATTGTATTGATACCTGTACTCTTCCGTAAATTAAATTATTTTTCTCGTTAAAGATTTTTCTGATTTAACGCTACAGATTTCTTCTGGATGAATTTATAGATGGAAGACAGGTCAAAATGATGACAGCAGGTCAAAATGCAATTACGTAATAAGACTCAACAGATAAGAACTGGGGTTCAAAGTTTCACAGAATATGTTAATATGAATGTGCTTAAGCGACCTTTGTGCTATGTTATTTAGGCTATGATAGAGAACCACTGATGTTATGAGAGATACGCAATCTTTCAATCATTGTTGATCTACGATTCTATGTTGTGAGAGAGTAGAGAGCTGCGATTTTATTGTATTGAAAAAAAAAAAATTAAGACAGCTTTCACGTTTATTATGGCTCAAGTGCTACTGATTACAAAGATTCTGTGCCGCCTCGGTGGCGCAGAGGTCTAAGCGATGGCTTCTGATCATTCATCCGAGATGGGTCCGGGTTCGAATCCTGTGAGGCATGAATGTTGTGTTTGTCTTACGGCAGTGGCTCTCTCTCTCTTCCCTGGAACCAATTGCCCTAAAGTAGGGAAGGTGACTGCTTATAGCCCACTGAGTTGCTCATGGTGGTCGTTGAACCTCCCATTAGAAAAAACGTTCGGTTGATGTTTTGCTAACGACGTCCTGAATGAAACAAAACATCCGATTTGTAAGTAACGTTGTTTTTCTTTAAACCGTTTGCCGTATTGTTGCAGTATTATATACACACCGGCCACTGGATTAGAAACATTTATACAGATGCACATATGCGTCACTTATGCAGCGTATATGAAAAATACGTGGACATGTGCGTCACCAAGTGATGTGGGCAACTTTTTAAGACTGCATTCTTGTCAGTAGTGTTGATCACAGTGGGAAAAATAAAGGATCTCCGGAGATCGGTAAATGTCTTATTATGGCTGCCCGTTCCGAAAACAACAGAGCTGAATGAATTCTCAAAAGGTTTGGTATTCGCGGTATTTAATCAGAGGGGGAGGGGGCGCACATTGCTTCTTTAAGAGGCATGATTGCGACGTGACCACAATTTGAAAGAAACGAGATTGCCGTCGCCTGAGAATGCTTGTACTGACAAACAGGACTTTCTGTGTGCAGCAATTGATCGAAGCGTTCAATGAAGGCTATTTACGACCCATATCTCAGAGAACTATGAGCAAGAAATTACGGAGGATTGGTATTGACAGTCGTATGCTTACACAGAAGACACTGATTTCTGCCAAAAACACGAAGGTTTGTCTGCAGTGGTTTCAAGAACACCGTGACTCGACACTGTAAAACTGCAAAAAAAAAAAAAAAAAAAAAGAGTCATGTGGTCAGAAGAGTCCCGGTACGCCTTGATCGGTACTAAGAATGTGGCAGCAGCTCCATGAAGTAATTGACCCAGCTTGTCTTGTAAACACGACTCCATGTTGCGGATGTGGTGTTATTGTGTGCAGCACGGTCTGTTGGTATTGTAAGGGTCCCCTGATATTACTAAAAGGTTGTGCGTCCTGCAAGCATTACATGAACGTTGTTGCCGTTCAAGACAATCCTGTAATGTTGATTTTTCAATCCAGCAGGTGACGGCTGTTTCATGGATGACAATGCTACTATCCATTACGTAAGATGTAGTGAACAGGGGTTCAGCGAGTGTAAGAACGACTTTCCACTATCTTCCCTGCCCATGCCAAATCCAGGATCTTAACCACATTCAGAATGTATGAGACATTGTAAGGTGACGGACCCCCCCCACCCCCACTAATTATTTTCATGAAGTAACGTTTTCTGTAATTATTTTTCATTTCAAATGCAATGCAATGTAAATTCAAACGCACGTGTTGACACGTGGCACATTGCTTTGCATGCCGGATTATGTAACGTCGAACGAGACTAGCGGCATCCGTTGACTTCGACCTGGTCGACGAGGGTCTGATGTATTGGTCAAAGGTTACCACTCCCGGTGAATGGCTAACTCCACACCACTAGGATTTCCAGAGGCGGGAGGGGGATTAAGGATATAAAAGGAAGTGACACGTTTGCTGGCTGGAGGGGCTTTTCGCGTTTCACCTTTCAGGAGTAAGACGTCGTGTTTTCGGCCGCGGGTGGCCTAGTGAGCAACGTTCGTGACTGCCGCGGAAAGGACCTCAGGTTCGATCCCAGGCAGGTACGAACGCTCGATCCACTAAATATCCGCCGTGCGTCGGATGGGCACATTAAGCCGTCGGACCCCGGGTACTGTGCCCCCGGTAAGAAATAAGGTCGTCTTCCTCCCCCTTTCTACTTCGCTTCCGTGTCACTTTCCTATCGGGCACTTTAGCCCAAATTTCCTAGCTTCCTATTTCTGAGGGCTGTGTAAGACCTGGGGTCAGACTCTCCTTCCTAAAATCCTCTACATAAGATAATGATCATGACGTCTTGTTTTACTCTGAGAGTGTCGGTTAGACCTCTCAGGGTTTCTCGTTTTCACTGACGGAAGAGTCGGGGGTTTTTCGGCGATAAGAGATCGGCCCAGGTTTTAGACGGAACGACTGAAGTCCAAGTGCGGAGGTTCTTCCATGATATCGTGAGAGAGTAAAGTGTTCGCTATCTGGAAACCTGTTGGCACGTGGAGATAGCCAATCGAACGGAACTTATTATTTCATCTATTAAATTTTATTTCGTCTAACCAAGGACTTGCTATTGAAGTTCCTCATTATCGTAGATCGTAAGAATTGCTGACTACACGTTCCAGTATTTAAGCGGTCGAGTTCAACTTAACGGCACTCACAAGAACCTACGTCAGGCCCGTTTGAGGGATTCGGATTCAGTAAGGCCTAGTGGCAAATCGAACTCAGCGGGACCTGACAGGCATGTGAAAAAATAGATCCGGGAGCAAGGTCCTCTTCCATCAAATCTGAGCCAGTGAAATGACTCTGAACCCCTGGGATGCTGTAGACGAAGATGCACTCCGTCATCTTGTCCAATGTATGACAACCCCCAGACGCCCCCATACGTGCTGAACTTCGGGCTACAGGAGGTCCAACCCTATACTAAATAAAAGTTCCTAATTCGATGGCTGATATGTGTAGTTGTATGTTAGTTAAGACTTTAAACTTCTATGGGTGATAAGAAATCTAAGATGCCACAGTGAAGCCAATTTTCTACATCAAATTAGCCACTTAGCACCCAAAACGCTCATACATGCAGACGACCATGGTCACCCGAACTGCCCGTCTAATGCGAGTAGAATTTCCCAGTCTATGTGGCTTTGCATGGCCTCTGGGGGAGTAACTGACGTCACATTCAGTTTCCATTATTGTCCCACAAAAAGGAAGTGAACCAGGAGTTGGTTTCTCAAGTGGTGATATATTTCCCTGTCATGACATCGAATCGCCTCTCCGTCGAAGAATGCAGTGATTGCTCCCGGAAAACGGCTGAAGGTCAACACATGTCCAGCCTAAGGATCGGAAGTGTCGTATGGTGACCCAGTGCTAATCTTTCTTTTGTTAATCTGTCAAACGCGGGACAGAAATAAAACGAGCCAGAAAAACCGGTTGACATGAATGTTGTGTTTGTCTTGGCACTTAAACTCCCGGTTCCCTGGAACCAGTGGCCTTATATTAGTATTTGTCATTTTCTTGTAGGACTTCCGTCCACAGTGAGTAGAGTTTAGGTTCAAGCCACCTACAGCGAAATCGCCTTTTGGGCAGGACACAGAAACGGAAGGAATGAGAGCAAGTCTAGCGACTTTGACAGAACAATTTGTAGTGAGATTAGAGTACAGTAGATGGCGCCACCGTACCAGTACAATGTTGCACATAGAGGGTGAGATAATTTCAGGGGGGGCATAGGAAAGGATACCCATTTAACAAGTGGGTCCAGCCTGGGGGCCGTCACTTAACGTGCTCGTCCGATGCACGGCGGATATTCAGCGATTGTTAGTAAATCACACCATCTCTGAAAGATCAGCCCAGGTTCGAACCTGAGGACCTTGCATTGATAGTCTGACTCGCTAACCACTAAGCCATCCGGGGATAGGCGACTGCTTATAACCCACTGAGCTGCTCACGCTGATCGTTAAACCTTCAAACAAAGCTAAAAATTCTAAAAGTAGCAACAGATAGTTTCGAGCCTCATGATATTCTAGCCGACATGCGATTTTTAGGGTCCTGATTGTTAAAGGACTAAATTTTACGCGAGATAAGAGGTCTAGTGTTTTACAGCAACGCCGAAATCAAAAGTAAACTAACGAACTCAAATCTTTAGTTTTCTACAAGGAAGATAGCTTAACTTTAAGATAACAGTTAAAAGTAAACATATAGTTTGACTTTTATTTCACAAGGTCTATAGAAAACTATCATACATAAAGACTCGGAAGAATGCCCAGAACCTCGTGCTTCAATGGAATGTATCGTCGTCATAACAGTATTTAGCAAAATGTGACACTGATCATGAGATCACTGAAAAAAAACGAAAATATTTGCGTACGGCAAGATATTTTTTTATGGTTTAACTACCACCAAGAGCAACTCTAAGGGCTCCATTAGCAGACATCATCCGTAATTTAAAGCCACTGGAATCATTTAAAAGAGAGAGAGCGCCAGAGCCGTAAGACAAACACCCCACCAATGCCTTTTCTCGAACTCTAACGTAGGCCGGTCTTCCCTGCAACCAGCGTCCCTAAATTAAGGGGTGGCGAATCCTTATAGAGTTTATAAAATAATCATTTTCTCCTTATAAAATCAGATTATAAAATAGTCATTAACTCTTTATAAAGTTAGATTATAAAATATTCATTAACTGCTTATAAAATTAGATTATAAAATACTGATCAGCTACTTATAAAATTATGTTAAACTCTTTTTAAATTTGATTATCAAATAATGAGTAACTCCTCGTAAAATAATTAGATCATAAAATAATTAGTGATTCCTCATAAAATTACATTCTCGTGGGAGTCGTGAAATATCTCAGCGGAATAAGTTTGATACACATGGCGAATACTGAAACAAATATATCTTTTTTTTCCATCTTAAATTCAGGAATCTTGTAGAATTCTTATGATCTATGTAGTTTATAGGTATAATTTTACCATTAATCCAGTCTGTGAAAACAAGCTACTGCTCTTGTTCTTTGAAGATGTCAGTCAATGATCGATGAAATTCATTCAAGTGTTACCGTGAGAATTGTGGTTCAATTTTCAATAAACGTTTTAAGACTGGAAAAAGAGTCGCATTTTATCCTTTTCCCCCCTTATTAAGTTGGTTAAACCTAAAACCTTTCCTCCGTATTTCCAGTAGTAAAAACTTCTGTAGATATTTCTTTTGCAATAAATGCGTTCCCAAGGATGAGCAAATTTTCGCATCGGTAAAATTACTTAAAAATTTACATATTTAATATTTGCTAAAACTTAATCATAATTACACTGGTGTGCGAAACTTAAGGACAAAGTGGAAACATTAAAATAATGCCGTAAACAGCAGCAGCAGAAGCACCCCAAAACAAATGACTCAGGATGATGTCTGGGAACTGAAGCAACAGCACATGAGCAATAATGAAGCACGATGTGTGGTTTGCGTGACGTCAGAACCAAATGCTCTCACGCAGTCCAATAGCATCTGTTGAACGGAAGCCACTGGACTGTGTGCTACAGACGATCGATTGTGTTTGTTGTTTGCTAGAGACCACGAAATCGCCAGTCGAGAACGTCTTGATTTTGCTGGTGATCAAATAACTAGGAGGCTCGAGGAGGAGCGAACTGTGAGTGTGGCCCAAGATTATTCGGTATCGGCCATAACATTGTATCGCGTGCGTAGTCAACCTTGAAGATTACAGGTACGGCTATGGGGTACAGGTACAGCCTTGAAGATTACAGGTACAGCTGTGGGAAAGACCGATTGCGTCGTCCACAAAAAAAAAAAAAAAAAAAAAAAAAACACCAGCAGTGAGGACTGCTACTGCTCCTACGGTGCAAGAGGTATCTACACCAGACAGCAAGTAACCTTGCAAAACAACTGAACATGAGCACAAGACGCCCCTGATCGTGATTTACAGTAGTCAGGTGACTATACAAATGTGGACTGTTTGACCGACGACCAATACACTGTGTTCTTTTACAGCTGTTCAATGGAGACACAGTTTACTGCGGTCCAGAGAACATAAGGACTGGACAGAAGAACAATGGTGTATGGTACTCTTTACGGATGATAGTACATTTAGTCTCTCTAGCGATTATGGATGTGAGCTTGTTGCATTTTGTGAGTAGGTATCATACTAAAACACTACGTAAATCAAAACTTCACCTACAGTGAAATGCGAGTCACTCAAATAAAGTTCAAGAAGTTTTACTTTCACCTAATTTTTTAATAAGCACTTGATCATTTGTACTTCAACAAGGTGAAATTACGAAACTTGTATTAATCTTCACAATCACGATTAACTATGAAACACACTTGCATAACGTATGACACGTAGCTTTCAAACTACTTAAACGGCGATTGCAGGAGCATTAACGTTCACCATCAAAATTCCCCTTCTCACAGCTACTGCGTAGCCATTATATATCTCGTCTTGCTCTTATCACTTTCATACGTCTCTTACGTACGGACCTCGTGCTGTTATAGAGAAGATATCACGTTAAGTTTGGAAAGTGTAAAAGGGAACAAACTCAAATTTACATAGAAAAGGAACTAAAAATGAAAGCTAAAATGAAACATACGTCACAAGCTAATCTGGCATGAGGTAGGCTCTGGATATCGAAAACATTCAATGAAAAGAATAGATATGGTGGCCGCGGTGTTCTTGTACGGGGAGGCATTCTAATCGATGGACGTACGGAGCTCCAGATACTAGAGAAAGGTACTGTAACAGGTGTGCACTACTGTAATGAGGTATTCCTTTCCCATGTTTGTCTGTTCGGAGGTGGCATTAGCCCACAGTTCGTGTTAATGGACGGTAACACCTCACCTCATCATAACGTGGCTGTTTAGGAACAGCTGAAAAGTGAAAGCTTTCAGAGGATGGATTGACCAGCACGTTTTCCCGAATTAAATACCATTGAACATGTGTGGGACCTTCTGAGGAGATGCGTTGCAGAACTTCAACACACACCGGAAACTGTCTAACAGAGAAATACGGCGTTGAAAAAAGAATGGGCGATGCTATCACAAGAACTCAACAACAACCTAGTACGAAGTATGGACAGAGGGTGCAAATCATACAACGACTTTCGGGGTGATCATATCCTCTACTGAGGACCTCCTGTTCCCTTCGCACCACTTTTGGCAGTGATGCATCTGTATCATGGCACCCAGTGCTATGTAGCCAATTCTGAATAAAGTATGGACAGACGGTGAAAATCATGCATCGACCTTAGGGGTGATCATATCCCTTACTAAGGACCTCCCCTTCCCTTTGTACCGCCTTTGGCAGTGATGAATCTGTATCATGGCACCCAGTGTTATGTTGCCAATTCTGAATAAAGTATGGACAGACGGTGAAAATCATGCATCGACCTTAGGGGTGATCATATCCCTTACTGAGGACCTCCCCATTCCCTTTGTACCGCCTTTGGCAGTGATGCATCTGTATCATGGCACCCAGTGTTATGTTGCCAATTCTGAATAAAGTATAGACAGACGGTGAAAATCATGCATCGACCTTAAGGGTGATCGTATCCCCTACTGAGGACCTCCCTTCCCTTCGTACCGTGTTTGGCAGTGATGCATCTGTATCATGGCACCCAGTGCTATGTAACCAATTCTGAATAAAATTTCACTATATCCTTTAGTATCTGAAGTTGTGTCGGTGTTGTTTCAATCATCATATTGGTATGTAATGGCGTTCCTATGGTTTCAATTTCACATATCTAGGCTGCTTCTGTGCGACCCTACAGGACAAAATCTGCCTTGCCCATAAGTTTTGCACACCAATGTACGTTTCAAATCAATCATTTTTCGTTGGCTAATGTTGAGACCTGCTAATAGATGGCACTACCTGTACCTTGATGACCTCAACGGAGAAACAAATGTTTGATAGCTTTTATCGGATTTAGAAACAAGCAGTACCTACAGTTGTGTTGACACTTTCAGCTAAATTACTGTCAGAATATTTAATGTGTAAGTGGCTCAAATCATTCTAAACATTTCATACTATCACATGAGAAGACTCAAATTTTTGATTCCATTCCAAAAATTAATAACATCATTGAAAACAATCAACAGCACTCTAAGAACTTCTGATTTCTAATTCCGAAATAAGTCATCAGACATTTGTTTGTCCACTGATTTCATCAGTACAGGACGAGCCATCTATTAGCAGGTCGCAACAGTACCCAAGGAATAAATTTTGATTTTTAATATAATAATGGTTAGGTGTTAGCAAACATTAAGTATACCACGCTATAAATTAATGTTATTTTATCAATGTGCAAATGTTCATCCTTGGTAATGCGTTAATTGCGATGAAAATGCCTACAGAAGTTTTTACCATTTGAAACATAGGACAGAGTTTTTGGGTGGAACCACCTTAAGTGAAGAGAATGCAACATCTGCGGCGATGTACGAGTATAGCTTTTCTTTCTTCTTCCATTGAAAGTTTTGTGATTTATACCTCTATTTAACCTTCCTTTTCAGTTTTTTTCTTCTGTAAATTTAGTAACTGTTTGGTTAAACATATCTTAACTGAACGGCACATTATATCTCCGATCAGCTTTTGCATTTATGCAATACTAACATTGGGTCAGAGTAACAAAAAATGACTACACAGAATGTGTGGAGTGAGTGGAGTTAATGGAGTTGCAAAGAGATTGTGAACAGATTGTTAAAGATTGTCCTTATTATACGATTGTTGTCTGTGTTGATAGCAACGCGATTATATTCTGTCAGTGATTATTTATATTATGTAAAGTACAAGAGCTTGAAGAAAAAATTATTGGAATTATGCAATTCAAAGCCGATTCATTTTACCTGACTAGTTATTTATTTGTAAAGCGTGATGTATGTTCAACGAAACCGTCGAACATTTGTCAATTAGTTAACTAAACAGTTAACCATTTATCGAAAGCTAAAACTCTGCCTTTTGAAATTTAAAATTGTGATATTTTATTCATACATAATGGCAGATTTGTAGTCGGAAATTGAGGAACACAGAGACAAATTCGTTTTATTTTTAAGAAGAAATTAGCGTCAAAACGCAATGGATTGAAATCTATTTAGATTAAACAGATTATTTACTTTGCAGTTTGTCGAACAAGTTTTATTTGTTCGTCAGTTTGTCAAGAAAGCGGCTGCTACTCTACTGAGCAAAAAAGGCTTCCTCAAAAAAGACATCTCTCCAAAAGCTATCAGCCAAATACTATCGCAATTGTTCGCTTCAGGAAGACTCTATTTTTCTGCTTAACAACACAAGTTTCCTCAGCAGGTGCACTGCGATTGGTCCCCTGGGAAGCTGAGCAAGAGGAGAGCATGCTTCAATATCTCCCTCTATATGTGTGCCTTAGATCGCAACCGAGGCAAAATGGTCCTATTGTTTCAACAATTTAGATGATATAGCAGTTTTAGAGCATACATATCAGAAAATAATCGATTTAAGACAGCACGTTCGAAAATATGTACCAAAAATAATGCGAGTACATGACAAGTGATTTAAAATTACGGAGTAAATACTGGGAGGTTTTTTTTCGGCACTCAGACAAAGTATGAATTCGCATAACGTCTTGAAAATTCAATTAAATTTCAATTTCACGAAAAAGCAGTACTGATTAACAGTCGTACTTCACGCATTCAACTTAAGACGTGAATTAATCTAGCACGTGGAGTTACAAAAACGTGGAATCTTAATGATCATGCATAGTTTCCATTCTACCGATAATTTGTTTCTTGGATAGTATACTGACGCTAAGAAAAACATTTAATTATTCAAAATTCCATGAAAACTTGTTCATGTTGAATAAATAATGACAAAAATCAGATCTCCATGATATGTTAAATTTCGTGTGTTCAGTATTATTTTATGAAAGCCAAAGCTCTTCCAAAAAGCAGTTATTTTTCAGTAGTTAACTATTTTCTCACGTTTTCATGCAAATGAGATATGCAATTATTTCGAATGAATTTTCTGCCTTCTATTCGAATTCTTTTTTCATAAACTAGTCAAAAGCTGTTACATCTATTTCTGCGACAGCTTTCGGCTAGTTTATAAAACAAATACCCCCATCTATTTTTGTGGGAAATTGTACCCTTGAAATGGTCAACAATATTAAATATTTGGAATAATAATTTAAAATAATTCAGAATGGAATATTAATACACAAAATATTGTAAATAAAATTTCAGGGGTGTTGGGTTTAATTACGAGAATTTCAAGTAATTTAATAATTAAAACATTATAAATTCTGTATTACATTCCGATTTATCTATGTTTGACTTGTTATATTTTTTAGTATGTGATCAAACTACTAAAACTAATTTATATAAATTAAAATTATTACAAAATAGAATGGTCGAAATTTTAAATAATTTTAGGGGAATTAATTTGAATATATGGGTACGGATTTATATCTATGGATTTTCACATACATATTGAGAAATTATGGCAATATAGATTATTAATGTTTATGTATAAAAGAATGAAAGAATAAAGGAGAATAGGCATCAATATTTAATTCAGCTCAACACTGTGGGTCATGACTATCGAACGAGAAACAGAAATGCATTTTTCTTACCAATGCCTATATATATAATTATCAATAAAGAACATACACAACCAAACACTACAAACCACAAATTAAAAATCAAAAATTAACACCAGGAGTCTCAAAGCACATTGCAACCTCTTTCTAAAGTAAAAATCAAACCTTTCGAGCCGATCTCAAGGGAACATAAACTTATATATATATCATCATCATCATTGTCAACCATTATCAATCCACTGCTGGACGAAGGTCTCCCCAAGTTTCCTCCACAACGGTCTGTCTTGTGCCAGTCTCCTCCATGTCACTCCCGCATATTTACGAATTTCATCCACCCATCTCCCATGTGGTCTTTTTCTGGGTCTTTTCCTGTCCTTGGAATCCAATCTAAAATTTCGGCTGTCCATCTATGGTCTGTCCTTCTGGCAGTATGTCCAGCCCATTGCCATTTCAGGGATTTAACCCTGATCATGATGTCTTCCACTCTCGTCATTTTCGGATCCACGAGTTTCTCTTCTTATCTCTCCTGGTTATACCAAGCATGCACCTCTCTCCATGCTTCTTTGAGTTGTCTGCAGCCTTTGTATGTCTCTTTTAGTTAAGGTCCACGTCTCTGCACCATACGTAAGCACTGGAAGGATGCATTGATCAAACACTTTTCTTTTAAGACATAATGGCATATTGCTCTTGAAAATTATGCTGTTTCTTCCAAAAGCTCAACAGGCAAGTTTTGTACGCCGATTAATTTCTTCATCAATGTGACCCTCACTTGATATCTGCTGTCCAAGATAAACGTACGTATCTGTTATCTCCAGCTTTTCTCCATCAATCGATAAATCTTCATTTCTTGTAAAAGCATTGAACATCACTTTTGTCTTCTGAAAGTTCATTTTTAATCCCACTTCTTTACTCTTGTCAGCAAGTTCCTGGATCATACTCTGCAGCTCTGATGGGGTAGTTGCAAAAATGACTACGTCATCAGCAAAACGAAGGTGGGTTAGATAATCTCCATTAATCTTTATCCCTTTGTTTTCCCAGTTCAGTGATTGAAAGACATTTTCCAATGTGGCATTAAAGAGCTTCGGAGATATGGTGTCACCTTGTCTCACTCCTTTCCAATTTTTATGTGTGTTGTATTTTCAAACAGCCGAATCTTTGCACTTGCATTTTCATAGATGTTATTAATAATATTAATGTATGCATCTTCAATACCGCAGGATTTCAGAGCCGTGGTAACTGCTGATGGTTTCACCGAATCAAAGGCTTTTTCATAATCGATAAAAGCCATGCACAATGGAAGTTCATATTCCCTCGCTCTTTCAATTAGTTCTCTCAGTACTTGGATATGATCTATTGTGCTGTAGCCACTCCTGAATCCAGCTTGTTCTCTCGGTTGAGCCATGTCCAGTGTTACCTTCAAGCGGTGTGAAAGAACTTTAGTGAAGATTTTATAAACCACTGATAGGAGGCTGATAGGTCTGTAGTTCCTGAGATCCTCAATGTCACCTTTTTTATGTAGCAGGATCATTGTAGCATTGTTCCAATCCTCAGGAATCTTCCCTTCATTAAGGCATCAGTGAAAATTTGGGCGAAGTACTGTTTCGATTTCTCCACTTGCTTCTTGTATGATGTCTATAGTAATTCCATCTTCTCCTGGAGCTTTCCCCTGCTTCATGTTCTTGATTGCATGAGCAACTTCTGCTGGGAGGACTGGAAGAACTCTGGTACCTTTCATGATGTCTGGAGTACATGTATCATCCCTTTCATATAATTTGGAGTAGAAATCTTTCACTCTTGTCAAAATTTCGCCTCTATTTCTTGTTATAGAACCATCTTCTTTTCTCAGAGCCATAATCTGTTTTCTTCCCTTACTGAGATGTCCCTTTGCTATCTTAAGGCTTTGGTTGTTTTCAATTGCTTTCCTCACTAGCTCACAGTTGAATTTCCTTACGTCTTCAGTGATACTTTTTCGTGTTGTCTTGCATAGCTCTATATATTCCACTTTGGAAGTCACATCTTCTTTAGTTGTCCTCATCTCTCTTCTTTTTTGCATCAACATTTTGGTTTTTCCTGATAATTTGTTCACATGCAACTTGTTCTTAGACCCAGCTAATTTTGTTGCTGTTTCCATTAGAAGCTTTGGTTACTTTTCTGTTAACTTCCGAAATATCCACTTCTTCCGATGTTAGGCCTTCTAAAGCAGAGAATCTGTTCTTCACTTCTAACTTGAAAGTATTATGGTGTTTTTTAAGGTTGGTTATGTCAATAGATTTTGTTTGTCTTATGAGCTTGCCACGTTCCAGTTTAGTGTTGAGGTGCATCTTACATCTCACTAATCTATGGTCACTACCTGTGTTGAACTTGTTCAGCACACTGCAGTCTTCGATGACGAATTTTTTGTTACACATAATAAAATCAATTTCACTTGTCGTTCCAATTGGATGTCTCCATGTCCATTTCCTGTGTGGCCTTTTCTTGAAAAAGGAGTTCAAGATGAAAAATCCTTCTGCCTCTGCAAACTCAACGAGAGTATTTCCACGCTGGTTTCTGTTGCCGTGACCGAATTTACCTACTGAAGTTTCATTCTGTTGCCGTTGCCCTATTTTTGCATTGAAATCTCCCATAATTATCTTCAAGTGCTGCTTACCTTTATTATTTAGATGACGAATTTCCTCATAAAATTCTTCAATTTCTTCTTCAGGATGACTTGTGGTGGGTGCATAAGTTTGAATAATCTGAGCCTGGTATCTTCTCGATAGTTGGATAACGAGTCGTGCAGCTCTGTCAGAGGAACTTTCAACTTCTACCACTTTATCCTTCAGTTTCTTGTTTATTATAAATCCAACACCACTAGTTCTGCCAGTATCTGTCCCACGATAATAGAAGAGATGTCCACTTTTCAGTTCAATGAGATCTTCTCCTTTTCTCCTTACCTCACTTAGCCCGACGATGTCCCACTTGATCCTTTGTAGTTCCTCTTCCAATTCAAGAAGCCTTGAATCAGAAGATAGGGAGCGTCCGTTGTACGTAGCCAAGGTCAGCATCAGATGGCAGCCTAGTCCGGTCCTCCGGGGATTCTTAGCACCCTCTGCCTTCATGTCGCACTGGCCGCTGCCTTGGCCAGGTACATTCCAGCTGCCGGAGACTGAGGGCCAAGATTTAAGTTGTAGAGTCATTTTGGAGGTGTTTGGCCATAACTCACCACGCTGGCCAAGCGGGTTGGTGAGTGTGGGATAGCATTTCCTCTGATCCCGATGGTATAGTTATACCGCTATTGGCGGTCGTCAGAGCCCCTTTAGTGGGAACAGGATGCACCACGAGAAGGCGGGGTTGACATTTGTCAAGGAGAGGCTGTGATGTTACGCATCACCTGACCTTACATCCCATATATATATATATATATATATATATATATATACAAATATATATATATATATATATCACCAACCCGCTTGGCCAGCGTGGTGAGTTATGGCCAAACACCTCCAAAATGACTCTACAACTTAAATCTTGGCCCTCAGTCTCCGGCAGCTGGAATGTACCTGGCCAAGGCAGCGGCCAGTGCGACATGAAGGCAGAGGGTGCTAAGAATCCCCGGAGGACCGGACTAGGCTGCCATTTGATGCTGACCTTGGCTACCTATAACGGACGCTCCCTATCTTCTGATTCAAGGCTTCTTGAATTGGAAGAGCAACTACAAAGGATCAAGTGGGACATCGTCGGGCTAAGTGAGGTAAGGAGAAAAGGAGAAGATCTCATTGAACTGAAAAGTGGACATCTTCTATTATCGTGGGACAGATACTGGCAGAACTAGTGGTGTTGGATTTATAATAAACAAGAAACTGAAAGGATAAAGTGGTAGAAGTTGAAAGTTCCTCTGACAGAGCTGCACGACTCGTTATCCAACTATCGAGAAGATACCAGGCTCAGATTATTCAAACTTATGCACCCACCACAAGTCATCCTGAAGAAGAAATTGAAGAATTTTATGAGGAAATTTGTCATCTAAATAATAAAGGTAAGCAGCACTTGAAGATAATTATGGGAGATTTCAATGCAAAAATAGGGCAACGGCAACAGAATGAAACTTCAGTAGGTAAATTCGGTCACGGCAACAGAAACCAGCGTGGAAATACTCTCGTTGAGTTTGCAGAGGCAGAAGGATTTTTCATCTTGAACTCCTTTTTCAAGAAAAAGCCACACAGGAAATGGACATGGAGACATCCAATTGGGACGACAAGTGAAATTGATTTTATTATGTGTAACAAAAAATTCGTCATCGAAGACTGCAGTGTGCTGAACCAGTTCAACACAGGTAGTGACCATAGATTGGTGAGATGTAAGATGCACCTCAACACTAAACTGGAACGTGGCAAGCTCATAAGACAAACAAAATGTATTGACATAACCAACCTTAAAAAACACCATAATACTTTCAAGTTGGAACTGAAGAACAGATTCTCTGCTTTAGAAGGCCTAACATCGGAAGAAGTGGATATTTCGGAAGTTAACAGAAAAGTAACCAAAGCTCTAATGGAAACGGCAACAAAATTAGCTGGGTCTAAGAACAAGTTGCATGTGAACAAATTATCAGGAAAAACCAAAATGTTGATGCAAAAAAGAAGATAGATAAGGACAACTAAAGAAGATGTGACTTCCAAAGTGGAATATATAGAGCTATGCAAGACAACACGAAAAAGTATCACTGAAGACGTAAGGAAATTCAACTGTGAGCTAGTGAGGAAAGCAATTTGAAAACAACCAAAGCCTTAAGATAGCAAAGGAACATCTCAGTAAGGAAGAAAACAGATTATGGCTCTGAGAAAAGAAGATGGTTCTATAACAAGAAATAAAGGCGAAATTTTGACAAGAGTGAAAGATTTCTACTCCAAATTATATGAAAGGGATGATACATGTACTCCAAACATCATGAAAGATACCAGTACCAGAGTTCTCCCCAGTCCTCCCAGCAGAAGTTGCTCATGCAATCAAGAACATGAAGCCGGGGAAAGCTCCAGGAGAAGATGGAATTACTATAGACATCATACAAGAAGCAAGTGGAGAAATTGAAACAGTACTCGCCCAAATTTTCACTCGATGCCTTAATGAAGGGAAGATTCCTGAGGATTGGAACAATGCTACAATGATCCTGCTACATAAAAAGGTGACATTGAGGATCTCAGGAACTACAGACCTATCAGCCTCCTATCAGTGGTTTATAAAATTTTCACTAAAGTTCTTTCACACCGCTTGAAGGTAACACTGGACATGGCTCAACCGAAGAGAACAAGCTGGATTCAGGAGTGGCTACAGCACAATAGATCATATCCACGTACTGAGAGAACTAATTGAAAGAGCGAGGGAATATGAACTTCCATTGTGCATGGCTTTTATCGATTATGAAAAAGCCTTTGATTCGGTGAAACCATCAGCAGTTACAATGGCTCTGAAATCCTGGGGTATTGAAGATGCATACATTAATATTATTAATAACATCTATGAAAATGCAAGTGCAAAGATTCGGCTGTTTGAAAATACAACACACATAAAAATTGGAAAGGGAGTGAGACAAGGTGACACCATATCTCCGAAGCTCTTTAATGCGGCATTGGAAAATGTCTTTCAATCACTGAACTGGGAAAACAAAGGGATAAAGATTAATGGAGAATATCTAACCCACCTTCGTTTTGCTGATGACGTAGTCATTTTTGCAACTACCCCATCAGAGCTGCAGAGTATGATCCAGGAACTTGCTGACAAGAGTAAAGAAGTGGGATTAAAAATGAACTTTCAGAAGACAAAAGTGATGTTCAATGCTTTTACAAGAAATGAAGATTTATCGATTGATGGAGAAAAACTGGAGATAACAGATACGTATGTTTATCTTGGACAGCAGATATCAAGTGAGGGTCACATTGATGAAGAAATTAATCGGCGTACAAAACTTGCCTGGAGAGCTTTTGGAAGAAACAGCATAATTTTCAAGAGCAATATGCCATTATGTCTTAAAAGAAAAGTGTTTGATCAATGCATCCTTCCAGTGCTTACGTATGGTGCAGAGACGTGGACCTTAACTAAAAGAGACATACAAAGGCTGCAGACAACTCAAAGAAGCATGGAGAGGTGCATGCTAGTATAACCAGGAGAGATAAGAAGAGGAACTCGTGGATCCGAAAAATGACGAGTGGAAGACATCATGATCAGAGTTAAATCCCTGAAATGGCAATGGGCTGGACATACTGCCAGAAGGACAGACCATAGATGGACAGCCGAAATTTTAGATTGGATTCCAAGGGACAGAAAAGACCCAGAAAAAGACCACATGGGAGATGGGTGGATGAAATTCGTAAATATGCGGGAGTGACATGGAGGAGACTGGCACAAGACAGACCGTTGTGGAGGAAACTGGGGAGACCTTCGTCCAGCAGTGGATTGATAATGGTTGACAATGATGATGATGATGATTATATATATATATATATATATATATATATATATATATATATATATATATATATGTGGGATGTAAGGTCAGGTGATGCGTAACATCACAGCCTCTCCTTGACAAATGTCAACCCCGCCTTCTCGTGGTGCATCCTGTTCCCACTAAAGGGGCTCTGACGACCGCCCATAGCGGTATAACTATACCATCGGGATTAGAGGAAATTCTATCCCACACTCACCAACCCGCTTGGCCAGCGTGGTGAGTTATGGCCAAACCCCTCCAAAATGACTCCACAACTTAAATCTTGGCCCTCAGTCTCCGGCAGCTGGAATGTACCTGGCCAAGGCAGCGGCCAGTGCGACATGAAGGCAGAGGGTGCTAAGAATCCCCGGAGGACCGGACTAGGCTGCCATCTGATGCTGACCTTGGCAACGTACAATGGACGCTCCCTATCTTCTGATTCAAGGCTTCTTGAATTGGAAGAGGAACTACAAAGGATCAAGTGGGACATCGTCGGGCTAAGTGAGGTAAGGAGAAAAGGAGAAGATCTCATTGAACTTAAAAGTGGACATCTCTTCTACTATCGTGGGACAGATACTGGCAGAACTAGTGGTGTTGGATTTATAATAAACAAGAAACTGAAGGATAAAGTGGTAGAAGTTGAAAGTTCCTCTGACAGAGCTGCACGACTCGTTATCCAACTATCGAGAAGATACCAGGCTCAGATTATTCAAACTTATGCACCCACCACAAGTCATCCTGAAGAAGAAATTGAAGAATTTTATGAGGAAATTTGTCATCTAAATAATAAAGGTAAGCAGCACTTGAAAATAATTATGGGAGATTTCAATGCAAAAATAGGGCAACGGCAACAGAATGAAACTTCAGTAGGTAAATTCGGTCACGGCAACAGAAACCAGCGTGGAAATACTCTCGTTGAGTTTGCAGAGGCAGAAGGGTTTTTCATCTTGAACTCCTTCTTCAAGAAAAAGCCACACAGGAAATGGACATGGAGACATCCAAATGGGACGACAAGTGAAATTGATTTTATTATGTGTAACAAAAAATTCGTCATAGAAGACTGCAGTGTGCTAAACAAGTTCAACACAGGTAGTGACCATAGATTGGTGAGATGTAAGATGCACCTCAACACTAAACTTGAACGTGGCAAGCTCATAAGACAAAAAAAATCTATTGACATAACCAACCTTAAAAAACACCATTATACCTTCAAGTTGGAACTGAAGAATAGGTTCTCTGCTTTAGAAGGCCTAACATCGGAAGAAGTGGACATCTCTGAAGTTAACAGAAAAGTAACCAAAGCTCTTATGGAAACAGCAACAAAATTAGCTGGGTCTAAGAACAAGTTGCATGTAAATAAATTATCAGGAAAAACGAAAATGTTGATGCAAAAAAGAAGAGAGATGAGGACAACTAAAGAAGATGTGACTTCCAAAGTGGAATATATAGAGCTATGCAAGACAGTACGAAAAAGTATCACTGAAGACGTAAGAAAATTCAACTGTGAACTAGTGAGGAAAGCAATTGAAAACAACCAAAGCCTAAAGATAGCAAAGGGACATCTCAGTAAGGGAAGAAAACAGATTATGGCACTGAGAAAAGAAGATGGTTCTGTAACAAGAAATAGAGGCGAAATTTTGACAAGGGTGAAAGATTTCTACTCCAAATTATATGAAAGGGATAATACATGCACTCCAGACATCATGAAAGATACCAGTACCAGAGTTCCTCCAGTCCTTCCAGCAGAAGTTGCACATGCAATCAAGAACATGAAGCGGGGAAAAGCTCCAGGAGAAGATGGAATTACTGTAGACATCATACAAGAAGCAATTGGAGAAATCGAAACAGTACTCGCCCAAATTTTCACTCGATGCCTTAATGAAGGAAAGATTCCTGAGGATTGGAACACCGCTACAATGATCCTGCTACATAAGAAAGGTGACATTGAGGATCTCGGAAACTACAGACCTATCAGCCTCCTATCAGTAGTTTATAAAATCTTCACTAAAGTTCTTTCACACCGCTTGAAGGTAACACTGGACATGGCTCAACCGAGAGAACAAGCTGGATTCAGGAGTGGCTACAGCACAATAGATCATATCCATGTGCTGAGAGAACTAATTGAAAGAGCGAGGGAATATGAACTTCCATTGTGCATGGCTTTTATCGATTATGAAAAAGCCTTTGATTCGGTGAAACCATCAGCAGTTACAACGGCTCTGAAAACCTGTGGTATTGAAGATGCATACATTAATATTATTAATAACATCTATGAAAATGCAAGTGCAAAGATTAGGCTGTTTGAAAATACAACACACATAAAAATTGGAAAGGGAGTGAGACAAGGTGACACCATATCTCCGAAGCTCTTTAATGCCACATTGGAGGGTGTTTTTCAGTCACTGAGCTGGGAAAACAAGGGGATAAAGATTAATGGAGATTATCTAACCCACCTTCGTTTTGCTGATGACGTAGTCATTTTTGCAACTACCCCATCAGAGCTGCAGAGTATGATCCAGGAACTTGCTGACAAGAGTAAAGAAGTGGGATTAAAAATGAACTTTCAGAAGACAAAAGTGATGTTCAATGCTTTTACAAGAAATGAAGATTTGTCGATTGATGGAGAAAAGCTGGAGATAACAGACACGTACGTTTATCTTGGACAGCAGATATCAAGTGAGGGTCACATTGATGAAGAAATTAATCGGCGTACAAAACTTGCCTGGAGAGCTTTTGGAAGAAACAGCATAATTTTCAAGAGCAATATGCCATTATGTCTTAAAAGAAAAGTGTTTGATCAATGCATCCTTCCAGTGCTTACGTATGGTGCAGAGACGTGGACCTTAACTAAAAGAGACATACAAAGGCTGCAGACAACTCAAAGAAGCATGGAGAGGTGCATACTTGGTGTAACCAGGAGAGATAAGAAGAGGAACTCGTGGATCCGAAAAATGACGAGAGTGGAAGACATCATGATCAGAGTAAAATCCCTGAAATGGCAATGGGCTGGACATACTGCCAGAAGGACAGATCATCGATGGACAGCCGAAATTTTAGATTGGATTCCAAGGGACAGGAAAAGACCCAGAAGAAGACCACATGGGAGATGGGTGGATGAAATTCGAAAGTATGCAGGGGTGACATGGAGGAGACTGGCACAAGACAGACCGTTGTGGAGGAAACTTGGGGAGACCTTCGTCCAGCAGTGGATTGATAATGGTTGACAATGATGATGATGATATATGTACCTGGCCAAGGCAGCGGCCAGTGCGACATGAAGGCAGAGGGTGCTAAGAATCCCCGGAGGACCGGACTAGGCTGCCATCTGATGCTGACCTTGGCAACGTACAATGGACGCTCCCTATCTTCTGATTCAAGGCTTCTTGAATTGGAAGAGGAACTACAAAGGATCAAGTGGGACATCGTGGGGCTAAGTGAGGTAAGGAGAAAAGGAGAAGATCTCATCGAACTGAAAAGTGGACATCTCTTCTACTATCGTGGGACAGATACTGGCAGAACTAGTGGTGTTGGATTTATAATAAACAAGAAACTGAAGGATAAAGTGGTAGAAGTTGAAAGTTCCTCTGACAGAGCTGCACGACTCGTTATCCAACTATCGAGAAGATACCAGGCTCAGATTATTCAAACTTATGCACCCACCACAAGTCATCCTGAAGAAGAAATTGAAGAATTTTATGAGGAAATTTGTCATCTAAATAATAAAGGTAAGCAGCACTTGAAAATAATTATGGGAGATTTCAATGCAAAAATAGGGCAACGGCAACAGAATGAAACTTCAGTAGGTAAATTCGGTCACGGCAACAGAAACCAGCGTGGAAATACTCTCGTTGAGTTTGCAGAGGCAGAAGGGTTTTTCATCTTGAACTCCTTCTTCAAGAAAAAGCCACACAGGAAATGGACATGGAGACATCCAAATGGGACGACAAGTGAAATTGATTTTATTATGTGTAACAAAAAATGCGTCATAGAAGACTGCAGTGTGCTAAACAAGTTCAACACAGGTAGTGACCATAGATTGGTGAGATGTAAGATGCACCTCAACACTAAACTTGAACGTGGCAAGCTCATAAGACAAACAAAATCTATTGACATAACCAACCTTAAAAAACACCATAATACCTTCAAGTTGGAACTGAAGAACAGGTTCTCTGCTTTAGAAGGCCTAACATCGGAAGAAGTGGACATCTCTGAAGTTAACAGAAAAGTAACCAAAGCTCTTGTGGAAACAGCAACAAAATTAGCTGGGTCTAAGAACAAGTTGCATGTAAATAAATTATCAGGAAAAACGAAAATGTCGATGCAAAAAGAAGAGAGATGAGGACAACTAAAGAAGATGTGACTTCCAAAGTGGAATATATAGAGCTATGCAAGACAGTACGAAAACGTATCACTGAAGACGTAAGAAAATTCAACTGTGAACTAGTGAGGAAAGCAATTGAAAACAACCAAAGCCTAAAGATAGCAAAGGGACATCTCAGTAAGTTAAGAAAACAGATTATGGCACTGAGAAAAGAAGATGGTTCTGTAACAAGAAATAGAGGCGAAATTTTGACAAGAGTGAAAGATTTCTACTCCAAATTATATGAAAGGGATTATACATGTACTCCAGACACCATGAAAGATACCAGTACCAGAGTTCTTCCAGTCCTTCCAGCAGAAGTTGCACATGCAATCAAGAACATGAAGCGGGGAAAAGCTCCAGGAGAAGATGGAATTACTGTAGACATCATACAAGAAGCAAGTGGAGAAATCGAAACAGTACTCGCCCAAATTTTCACTGATGCCTTAATGAAGGAAAGATTCCTGAGGATTGGAACACAGCTACAATGATCCTGCTACATAAGAAAGGTGACATTGAGGATCTCGGAAACTACAGACCTATCAGCCTCCTATCAGTAGTTTATAAAATCTTCACTAAAGTTCTTTCACACCGCTTGAAGGTAACACTGGACATGGCTCAACCGAGAGAACAAGCTGGATTCAGGAGTGGCTACAGCACAATAGATCATATCCACGTGCTGAGAGAACTAATTGAAAGAGCGAGGGAATATGAACTTCCATTGTGCATGGCTTTTATCGATTATGAAAAAGCCTTTGATTCGGTGAAACCATCAGCAGTTACAATGGCTCTGAAAACCTGCGGTATTGAAGATGCATACATTAATATTATTAATAACATCTATGAAAATGCAAGTGCAAAGATTCGGCTGTTTGAAAATACAACACACATAAAAATTGGAAAGGGAGTGGAGACAAGGTGACACCATATCTCCGAAGCTCTTTAATGCCACATTGGAGGGTGTTTTTCAGTCACTGAGCTGGGAAACCAAGGGGATAAAGATTAATGGAGATTATCTAACCCACCTTCGTTTTGCTGATGACGTATTCATTTTTGCAACTAGCCCATCAGAGCTGCAGAGTATGATCCAGGAACTTGCTGACAAGAGTAAAGAAGTGGGATTAAAAATGAACTTTCAGAAGACAAAAGTGATGTTCAATGCTTTTACAAGAAATGAAGATTTATCGATTGATGGAGAAAAGCTGGAGATAACAGACACGTACGTTTATCTTGGACAGCAGATATCAAGTGAGGGTCACATTGATGAAGAAATTAATCGGCGTACAAAACTTGCCTGGAGAGCTTTTGGAAGAAACAGCATAATTTTCAAGAGCAATATGCCATTATGTCTTAAAAGAAAAGTGTTTGATGAATGCATCCTTCCAGTGCTTACGTATGGTGCAGAGACGTGGACCTTAACTAAAAGAGACATACAAAGGCTGCAGACAACTCAAATAAGCATGGAGAGGTGCATACTTGGTGTAACCAGGAGAGATAAGAAGAGGAACTCGTGGATCCGAAAAATGACAAGAGTGGAAGACATCATGATCAGAGTTAAATCCCTGAAATGGCAATGGGCTGGACATACTGCCAGAAGGACAGATCATCGATGGACAGCCGAAATTTTAGATTGGATTCCAAGGGACAGGAAAAGACCCAGAAGAAGACCACATGGGAGATGGGTGGATGAAATTCGAAAGTATGCAGGGGTGACATGGAGGAGACTGGCACAAGACAGACCGTTGTGGAGGAAACTTGGGGAGACCTTCGTCCAGCAGTGGATTGATAATGGTTGACAATGATGATGATATATATATATATATATATATATATATATATATATATATATATACTATCTACCAACAAGTAATTGGACACCTGTAATAGCAAAGGAAAACGAAGTTTATTCACCTTCAACAGTTGGTGGAGCCTCCACGAGCAGCGATTACAGCTGCGACCCTCCGAGGCATACTCTCAACCAGGCGTTGTACGACGGCTAGCGATATTTTCTTCCAATCGGCTTGGAGAAGAAAGGTCAGTTCCTTCAACGATTTTGGACGGTGGGGGCACCCCTTAAGTCGACACACCAACTCGTCCCAGAGATGCCCGATAGGGTTTAGGACCGGGCTCTGCGCAGGCCAGTCCATTCGATTAACCCAATTGTCACCATACCAAGCCATGGTGGACCTCGCAACATGACAGGTGGCATTGTCATCCTGAAAGTAACATGGGTCAACCCCGTAAAACTGCCACAACGTAGGAAGCGCATGGTCATCCAAAATGGTGCAGTAGGTCTCGGCGTTGAGTCTACCAGGAATTTCGACCAAGGGTCCCGTGCCATACCAGGAGAAACACCCCATAGCATAATTCCACCGCCGCCGAACTTCACAGTTGGCACAATACATTCCGGAAGGGGATTTCTCCTGGCATACGCTAAACCCAGACCCACCCATCCGAACGGTAGAGGGTGAACCTTGATTCGTCGCTCCAGAGAACCTGTTTCCACTGTTCAACGGTCCACTGTCGACGTTCTGTGCACCACGTTAGCCGAGCAGCGCTAATGAACTTGGCGAGCAAAGGCTTGTGGGCGGCAGCACATCCATGATAACCGAGCAGATGGGCTTCCTTACGGATGGTATTCATCAAAAGAACACTCCCGGATGCTTGTTGAAACTCCTCGCGGATGTGACACATCGATTTGGTGCCGTTCTTCCGAATTTCTCTGGCCAGCACCCGTCGGTCTCTTACTCCCAGTGTTGTGGTTCTGCCGGGTCTGGGCACATTCAGACAGTCACCTCTCATCTTCCACTTGCCCATCACGTAGGCCACTGTCGATTTTGGGTACTTCAACTTGCTGGATATGTGTCACGTATGGATCGGCTATTTCTGTGATACCCGACGATTACACCTTTCTCGAAATCAGAGAGAGAGAACTGCGTGGCATCTTGCATGAGACTGGTTGCGTTGTTTTTTCCCACACGATATTTAATGGCGGCGGGCGTGACGTGTATCAGGACCGCAGATATCATCGATTGCAGGGGTGTCCAATTACTTGTTGGTAGATAGTGTATATATATATTATTAAATTACTATTGAAATGTAATATGGTCAAATGTAACTCCTTAACGCAAAATAAATTAAATTAAATGAAATGTACAGCCCATTTAATTGTATAATGTAGTCACTGAAGATCATTAAATATTTGACACTACATATAATTTTGTGTAAACCTACCGGAATTTTTAGAATAGGTGTATTTCAAAAATTACCAACTTCTTAATGTTTTTGGTACGAATGAGTTCATCAAGATTGTGACTGTGGAAATACTTTTATATTTCACTATTTTCTCGGCATTTCACTTAAAAACATGGAAATTGGGGTACCATGCGACTAATGAAGAGATCCCGTGATATGCCTTCATCATGGGAAGAAAGGATTTAACCTCGACACAGGGTAATGCACATAATAGACAGCCTTTAATCAATGGTCAATATGTCTACTCGTAGCGGCGACGTCGGCATTAAGACAATTGGTAACACTGTTACTGAGATAGTCAGTCGTATCACGGATGAAATTTCAACACCATACCATTGATTTGTTCCGCTAGCTGCTATGAGGTGATAACAGAAGTGGTTCTCAGCATTTGAAATACAATAGAGCTCGGCACATGCTCAATGATCGACTCACACAGTTCTCTCGAAAGGACACAGTGGAATGACTAAACCACATAGGCTTGGTATCTAGAAGGTGAGTTTAGAATATGCATAAATGCAGTGTATTACTCAGGTAATTGACAACCCCGGTGGCGTAGTGGTCTAAGCGATGGCTTCTGATTATTCGTCCGAAAGGAGTCTGGGTTCGAATCTCGGTGAGGTATGGATGTTGTGTTTGTCTTACGGCCCTGTCTCTCTCTCCCTTCCGTGGAACCAGTGACCCTAAATTAAGGACGGGCGACTGCTTATAGCTCATTGAGTTTGGGAAACTCTGACTGAATACACAGAAATGATAATGTAATCTTCAATCACTCAAATACGTAGGTCGTTCAAAAAGTAAGAAGACTGACGTCACAGCGCCAAAACAAACCCACGCGGAAAAATGCAGCTTCCTATGTCGGAACAACTTCAAGGTCAGTCACGTGATGACGCATCATTACAGCGCTCCGCTAGTTTATTTTTGTAATACACGGCGTACAGTTCAGACGTGTTCCTATAACCCAGTTCGGACTCATGACGCAGCTTCAATCACTCAAACACCTAGGTTGTTCAAAAAGTAAGAGCACTGGCGTCGTATCGCCAAACAAACCCACGCGGAAAATGCAGCTTCCTATGTCCGAACAACTGCAAGATCAGTCACGTGACGACGCGTCGTTACAGCGCTCAGCTAGTTCATTCTTGTAGTAGACGGCGTAGAGTTCAGACGTGTTTCTGTAACCCAGTACGGATTTAAAACTGGCGCAAAGAGCAGCTACAAAATTTTGCATTCGTTTGAATAAAACCACCACAGAAACGCACGAAATTATTAAAACAGCCTATAAGGAAGATGTTTTGTCCCGTGCAAGAGTTTTTGCAGTGGCACAAGAAAATTGTGAATAGTGAAGAGTGTCTGGAAGATACACCACGCTCCGGTAGGCCTTCGACATCGACTGCGGAGATTAACGTCAATACTTTCGAGGCACTCCTGCTCGAAGACCGCTGAATGACCATTGAGAAGGTTGCTAATGAAATGCAGATGTTCATTAGTTCTGTTAATGACATTGTGAGAAACGGGTTGGGGAACCTAAGAGTCGCTGCAAAGCGGATCCCCACTTACGGATGAACACAAGGCAAATCGTGTTACTAAATATCGCCAATGAAATTGACGGCTACGACATGAGTCACACATCTTGAATGCATTCGTCACATGAGATGAAATTTTTTTTCACCATTTCGATCCAGAAACAAAACAGAGCACCCAACGAAAACACCCACAGTTCCCGATAGAAGAAAGCAAAGGTTCAAGCAAGGGCAGGGAAGGTTATGCACCTGGTTTTCTTCGATACAAAGGGAATTTTGTATGATTATGTTGTTCCACAAGGGAGAACTGTTACCTGTGCCTATTATTCTGAAGTTCTCAAAGGTCCTCTAAAAAATGTTTCCCCAAATTCCCCAGAATATGCACAAGCTGGTTGGATTTTACATCAATATAATGCCCCTGCACATCGTGCTGTGCTTACCCAGTGGGTTATCTAGTATCTAGGCATCGAAATGATGGCGCACCCTCCGTATTCACCTGTTCTGTCACCGCGAGACTTCCGCCTATTCCTTGAAGTGAAAAAAACAAGCAAATTCGTGGCTGTCTGTCTGCATCAAATACTGAACTGAAGAGTGCTGATCCAGAAACGAAAAAACAGAGCACCTAACCGCATGCCGAGGAAGGGCTTCGAACACACCTTCCGGAATTGGATAAAAAGGTAGGACCGGTACGTTCAGGTTGAGGAAGAATACTTCGAAAGCATGTATGTATAAGTACGTTTACTGCATTGAACTTCTACCATATGAACACTTCCATAAAACTCTTCAAACATGTGGCCCATCAGTTTTTTCGTATATCGAAAATGTCGTTAGCACCACGACCATTCATTAGTGCATTCACTTGGCTAGACGTGGCTTTATTCTATCCAACTTTTGAACATCTAAGAGCATCAAAGGCAAGGACGATCTCAAGTTTAGGGATACTGGTACCAGGGAAGAAACAAAACCAGCGCCTTAGTACAAAAGTTCTGTACTACCCATGTGTTCCCAAAGACCGAAACTCCGGTGCAGTTCGGAATATTAGCTTAAAAGCCCGCTTCTTTAAATCGTAAACGGGGACGGATTCTTCTAAAACGGTAGAAGTCACTGAAAACGGGAAGGCCAAATCTTCTGGATAGGGCATCGCATGAAATGCAGCGCACTGTTTCGTTAGATTTATTGTATGGCTGGCTTTCAGTGTTGACTGCATACAATGCTCTGATGTCCCTTGTAAGATGTTTCTTAAGTCTCTTTCTGATAAAGTATGGATACAATCGATATTCGCGAGATTCCTCACTTCGTGAGATTGGTTTTCGATAATTTCTTTCTGATTAAAAAAAGATATCAACTCGATACTTCTTGTGGTAGCCTTTCTTGGAGATCATCCGATTTTGATGTGAGTTTGATATCCCTTCATTTTCTCATGTACGATCGATTTCCAATGATTATTTTATGACGGAATAAAATTTCGACTCCTTCAGTGAGATGATTTTTCCGAATTATCATTTTTTTTGAAGTAGTAAGTACGTGGAGAATATTAAATCTACATTTTGAGTCTAATATGCTGGTATCTTGCAACCGAGAAGAATTGTACATTTTTGTTTCACGAAGCCTCCATGATTTCCGTGTCTTCATTCTGTTTTTGTTCCGATTGAGTTTGTTTTCAATAATGAAAGTGTTTTTTCCATATCTGGAAAAGTATCTCTTTAATTTCCTGGAGCTCTTCATCATACTTGGAAAGTGCTCTATAATCTAAAGACAACGAACTGCAAATAATGCTGGGTGATTCCGTGGGAAATCACACACTTTACAAAAAAAGTGGTTATTGACCTATTTTTAAAACAATTTCTTTTTTTGTCCACCTGAAAAGTCATATTTTGAGAATTCAAATCTGGGGCTTATTTATTTAACGTCCACCATTTTGGATTTACAAGCGAAAATGGCAGCCGCGTTGTGAGAAAGTCAAACCCTAACAGTCTTTTTGTGTTTTTAACTGCACAAAAAAACCTATGAATAGCAGAAAGCTCCAACTGGTCTCATTTTAAAGAACATAGGTCCATTTATAAATTTTTTATTTAGCTTTCGAGCCATTACAGTTCTTATAAAGGACCAAAAATCAAAATAGTCTTTGGCTTATTTTTTGTCTTCAAGGGGTACTTTAAGCTGAAACAAATAACTATTGGCTTATGTAATCTTTTCATGGGAAAAGTATGTGAAGTAGTCGATTTTTCAAAAATCGCAAAATTTGAAGCTCTCTATCTAAAAAGGGGAAGACATAAAAAATCTAAAACTTCTGCAAAATACCCTTCTATGTGCCTACACAAAGATGTAAAAATTCCTAATTGTTTTTTAAATAATTTGTTAGTTACAGAGAGTCAAAGGTGCAAAAATGTGAAAACCGTATTTCATTTAAAAGAGGGAAAATGATTATACGTTTTTACCTTAAAAACCAAAATGAAGGACGTTAAAAAAATAAACTCTAAATTAGAACTCTCAAAATATGACTTTCCAGATGGAAAAAATA
Source organism: Macrothele yani (assembly GCA_039090855.1). Lineage (NCBI taxonomy): Eukaryota > Metazoa > Arthropoda > Arachnida > Araneae > Macrothelidae > Macrothele > Macrothele yani. The sequence continues at coordinate 18,865,441 of CM077025.1, forward strand.
TTTTTTTCTAAAAATGTGTCTGTAACCTAGATTACTTTCAACGGAATGACCCTGCTGTAAAAATTCCAGCAACTCAACCACACGCCCCTGAGTGAATATTGGCCGTCGCAGAGAATTAGCATTTTTCAATTTAAATATCGAGATCATGTTGCGTTATTTACATGACAGTCATCATCATCTTCAAAATTATCGTCAAAATCTTCACCGTCAGTATCTTCTGCAAATTCACCATCTTTTGTAGCGTGATCAACTGGCACACATCCAAGACGTGCTCATATTCCGATCATAACTAACCAAATGTAATTTCTTTTATAGTTAATATTTTCTCTGCTTCTTTTTTGCTTCGTTTGTCTTCTTCTTTGCATCATATTTTCGATTAAGTAGTCCTTTGGGAGTTCCTTTTTCAAAGGAGTTTCGTCTACATCAGATCTTTTTAAATGGGGTACAATTATGAGTTTATATCTGCAGAGTATTCACATTATATGTAGTTTTCTTTGCCTTTACTCACGGACTTAACTAATCAGTTTAATGAACTCTAAGAACTATTATTCAGTAGCTGTCACGTTGTTAAATTATCGTCAAAGTAGTATGTTATTGTTACAGTCACAACTAGCATCCCTGTTTCTTGGATCTCGAGCTTATTGTTGAAATCACGTTCTTGTCAGATATTTAGCTAGATGCTTGCTTTGAAAAGATATTTGTTTTGGGATAGTAGATGTGTAACGTACCAGGAGATGTGACGTACCTGCCCGAAGGACGCACACGACATAAAGGCAGATAGGAATCAGAATAAAACGTCCGCGTAGCTCAATTGGTAGAGTGACTTATTCCAGAATGAGGGGATCCGGTTTCGAATCCTGGCGCGGATAAAAATGACGGAGAAATTTACTTCGTTATAGATGTTATATGCTTAGAGACGGATGTTACTCGAGTTTGTTTGACGCGTGTGTATTGAGAGCTGTGGTTCATTTTTTTTTGAAGTAACCACTCTCTTCGCTGACCTGAATAAAAATTTAAGACTGTAAGTTCATCTCTTGAAGTGTTCTTGAACTGATATTTCTGGACTTAAAGACATTAAATGTTAAGCTATCTGGAGTTTCCGTTAAAATGAAGCAGCTACGATAGTTACTGAAGCTTTGCGTATTGTTGGTGTTCTAGGTTAACTGACTTTTCATGTATATTTATATCCTCAAAATCAAATAACACTACAACTCCAGTTAAGTCTTCTCTTTTCATCACGGGCATAACCTCACTGCTATATAACGTATATTGTAATTTAAATTTCATTTTTAGTTTCTTTCTCTATGTAAATTTTGAGTTTTTTTCTTTAAGCGTTTTGTACCTTAATGTTATACTTTATCATTCGCTAAATGATGTTGGCGACACTCTTGAGGACTGAGTGCGTGACACTGACAGATAAGAACGAGATGTATAATGTTGGAGCGAGCAACGAAAAAGGGTAGTGGCGAGGTGATGTCATAATCGTGGAAGCTGCATTACACTGAAGCGGTGTTTACTTGTAGTCTGTGCGTTCGAGTTGTGTTGTTATATATTTAGGGTTGGAGTTTGTTAATCAAGTTTTCTGCTTACTAACTTACGTTAATTAGCTTCAAAATATTAGTACTGTTATGAATCAAGTTCTGTATGAGTAGTGCTTATGAGATATTGACAAAATAAAAGGAACGAACTGTTAAGTAACTACTTCTTGAACTTTATTTGAGTGACTCCTGCTTCACTTAAAATGAGTGGATACGAAGCATTGACGGTATGTAGTGTTCAATAAGCCACATATACACGTTTCAAATATTAAAGAAAGCAACAGTTATTAATAAGAATTATTGGGCTTCTGGTGACAAAGTTTGATCCTACAAAATACATCCGATTATGGATCCTTAGAGGACACCATCGAACAGTGAATATGAAAAGCCAGGAACGGATGAGAACGATAGAGACATGATTGAATGGTTGAAAATAATGCAGTTTCAAAATAGTGCAGTTCCCTTCTGTTCCTCAGTGCAATGTAACTCTTAGCGCGAAATGAACTCTCATTGTGGATAATCTGGACATACATAGATTTTAATTTTACAATAGCATCCGTTATGCATTGTAAAATGTTACAGAATGATGTTAAATAAATTTTGTTTGAATTATAATATGATGCAGGATACACCGCAAAACAGATACATAACTAGAACTTACTATTTTACTCGTGCACAGTATGTATCTAGGACGCAATAAATACGGCTTAAGCACGATTACAAAGATACTCTACAACTGCACATACCCATCCTAAATGAACAAACACTTTTATTTGAAATTAAAAACATCTATGTACAGCTAAGAGCATATTAAAAAATTAAAAGTTAAAAGGTGAGCACTTTCGGTCGCCTTTTAACTTTTTAATATGCTCTTAGCTGTACATAGATGTTTTTAATTTCGAATAAAAGTGTTTGTTCATTGAGGACGGGTATGTGCAGTTGTAGAGTATCTTTGTAATCTTGCTTAAGACAGATATTTATTGCGTGCTAGACAGATACATAAATTTGTCGAAAAAGCCAAAATCAGACGTTCTAATCTTTCTATGCCGTAGCTATGCTACGTAGGCTGAATTCCCTTCATACCAAATGTTTGCTACCAACTAGAGAATACGTTCAAGAAGATGAATTACGGTGTTGGCACAAAGTCTCCTGCATCTTTACATACCATGCTTAAGAAAAATACTGACAAACTTCCTCTTTACAATGTGGTGGGTGTTTATGCGATCCCCTTACAATTTCCGGACTGCTTCAGACGATATTCCATTGAAATGACCATACGTTCGTTTGGAGTTTGAATCAACGAGCATAAGAGAGAGACAAACTACAGTAAAGTAACTACGTCGCCACATACAGATGGCTAAACACCGGTTCAGGTAGTGGACCAAAATTCCAAATGTAAAATTTTTCGGGTAGTGGTCTAAGCAATGGCCTCTAATTATTCGTCCGAAAGGGGTCCGTGTTCGAATCCCGGTGAGGCATGGGTGTTGTGTTTGTCTTACGGCACTGGCTTTCTTCCTTTCCCTGAAACCGGTGACCCTAAATTAGGGACGAACGACTGCTTCTTATAGCCCAATGAGTTGCTCACGGTAGTCGTTAAACCTCCAATCAAAAAAAAAAAAAAAATCGTATCCCTAGAGTTAACCGTGTGACGTAAAGCATCGCTGACGTAATGTGAGAATGATTTGGATTAGATGACGTCACACCAGCAGCTGTGTTCTTTGTTGCCATGACAACAAAACAAAGTGGTATACGCGTATAGGTGATGACGTAACAAATATTTGTTTCTCGGTTGTTGCTATGACGACCTAAAAAGTGGCACGGAGGAGGAGGGCTCTAGCAGATTATTATTAGAGATTAGCTCTGTACTTCACCCGTAAATCGACAGGTATTCAAGAAAACTTGGAGACCAACAGTTCCCACGAATTTGGAACCAGCTCTTCAAATTACGCCTCTTTCTCTTCAAGATATCGCGTTTTCAACCACCGTGTCTTTGAATGAAAATCACATTTGTATTTATTTTTTAAATATCTGGTTAAGCCACCGCATTCAAAATGTTGAAGCATTCTATTATTCACATTGCAGTTTCTGTCTACATTCCTTGAAAAATCCATCTGGTTTACGTGCAAGAGCTTGGAAACGTATATTTATACGAGGGTCATTTCAAAAGTTTTGCACACTGTGGGTTATCTCTTAAAAATCGAATTTATTTCACAATATACCTTTACTGGCTTTCGAAATAATCTCTATTTTTCTTTATGACAGTGGCCTAACGTTTGGGCAAATCTTGTACTCCAGTCAGGACACCTCCATTGATGAGGCTTCGTATTACTCGGATCGCCTCATTATATACATCCTGAATATTTTTCCGCGGAGTAGCTTCTTCAGTTTTGGAACAAGTCATAGTCTGGTGGGCTCATGTCAGGACTGTATTTCTTGTGGGGAAGCGATTCTCATCCATAAATTTCCGGAATTCCTCTTATCATACGGACAACATGCGACCTCGCGTTGCCGTGCAAAAATGATGACACTAGCTACGAGCATGGCGGGCCTTCTTTGGCGAATCTTTGGGCGCAAAATATTTTGCAGAAACGTTCCGTAGCATTCTGCTGTTATCTTGATCCCCTCAGGCACTATGTCGGTTGCTATCACTCCAATCTTGTCATAGGCCTTAATCATCATCACCTTAAGCTTCGATTGTTGGCGGCGGAATTTCTCCTGGCGAGGTGATTCTGGATGTTTCCACTGAGCGGACTAAGATTTCAGTTTTGGATCAAAATCTCGTATCCAGGTTTCGTCTATAGCAACAGTTCTGTCCAAAAACTGACCGCCTTCTGTCTCGTATTACTGAAGCAATTCTTCTGCGATCCCTTTGCGAACTGCTTGCTGCTCTTCACTCAGATTATGCGGAACCGATTTGGCAGGCACTTTTCTTTTCTGTAATTGTTTACTTAGAATTCTGAAAACCGAAACGGTAGACATGTTTGCTTCATATGCAATCTCTTCGCATGTTTTCCGGCGATGTTCTTCCAAAATGCTGTTGATGACAACTACAGAAGTGTCGTCCGTTGCATGTGATGGCCGGTCGCTTCTCCGGTCGTCTTCGACGCTTTCCCGACCTTTGTGGAAACGAGAAGCCCAATGTGACATTGTTCTACCATCCACCACACTAACCCCACGAACTTCGCACAGAGGTTTCACAGAGCTTCGCATTTCATTAGGGATTTTCCTCGCATAGTTTCAATTTTAATGTAGGATTGCTGGTCGCTGACCTGACTCGCTTTCTTCCTCCATTTCTAGACAGAATGTTTCGGAACAGGAACAAATCAGCCAGCAAATATAGACAAAACTTTGTATACTGAAGTCTGACTCACAACTAACGCAACGATTGGAGCAATTGCATCATCCTAAGGGCCGCGCCTGCGCAGTGTGCATAACCTTTGGAATGACCTACGTATTTTTTATGTCAATAAATCGCATTACTTGTATACTTTTATTGTTTTATGATCATGTAAGTTATGTTTTTGGCATTTTGTATCATGCAAAAAATAATATGGCGTAAAAACCAATGTTCCGAAATTGATTTGTCTTTTACAAACAACTTCCCCTTTTGCAGCAGTTTCTGTTTTAAGATTTCCGGCACTTTCCTCTCTAAAAACAGAAACACTGAATGTAAAGAAGTGATAACAATGACAGTGCAACAACCCTGTTGTCCATCTCCATCGGCATCCGCGCGGTGCAATACTTTATTCTACGTATATCCTTTTAAATCTCAGGAATACGGTTAGCAAATATTTCTCTGCGTTGATTGTGCTCTGTTTGGATGGTACTCCCTCTGGTCCTAATTTACTCGCTTCTTCATCTTTGACGATTTCTTCCCTCCTTGCATTGCAGTTATTTCTTGCTCTGTTGCGTTTACTGCTAAGGGCCTTACAGTACGTCGTTCTTCTTCTTCTGATCCCTTCCCTCCCAGGTGCATGTTTCCAGTCCTTCATTTTTTTGCGTCTTATGAAGCTGATTTGAATGCTTTGCATGCTGTACCTCTACTCTCTCGTGCAAAAGTATGCTTTCTTTTGCTACCAAACCGGTGTGTTTGCGTGCGCTCTGCGAAGTTTTTTCTCGAATCATTTGAGCTTGATTCCCTATGATGACTTCCTTCTAGCATTCTCCTATTCATTCTGCATTAGTACATTTATTGCTCTTGTTATTACTAGATTTCCTCTTAATCCTCAATCCTATCCAACTACGAATGAAGAAACTTCATTTCTTTGTCCTTCCTTTGGAAATACGGATTCACCATTTCATGATGAATTTTTTCTATAGTGGTGTAAATATTTTACAGTCAGACCCAACTAGATTTTGTGTAAACGCTCTGCAGAAAACCCATAAAACCCAAAATACACTGCCGGAAAATGAAAAAAGAAAACCAAGAAGGAGATGTCTGATACCAACGAAATTTATACAACATAATAACGGAATACAGAGGATAACGTGATCAAAACATTAGGGCAAAATATAGCTGTATTTGCTGGCAAACTGAAAAATAACATTTCCATGTAACATGGTTAGTACGAGGTTGAACCGCCATGAACTGCGTCACACTGTGCAATTCTGGCATGGAGTCTGTCGTACAGATGTTGGATGTAAGTTTTGGGTATTGAGTTCCAAGCATCCTCAACCTGGACGCGTAAATCGGGGATGGTCGTGGTTGGCCGTGGAGACCGGATAAGTCGTTGTCCCATAAAATCCCACACGTGCCCAATGGGGGACAAATCCGGTGAACGTGCAGGCCATGAAAGTTGTCTCACACCCTGAAGTGCATGTTGCGTTGCACGTGCTGTGTGTGGGCGTGCGTTATCTTGCTGGAAAACACCACGATAGACTGACTTTACAAATGGCACAACAACGGGCTGAATGATGTTGTTGATGTAGGAGGTGCTGTTTAACGTACCCGGTACAAACACTAGTTGTGTACGGGAGTGATAGCTGATCGCTCCCCACACCAGGAGACCATGTGTAGGCCCTGTGTGTTGCTGGTGGATGAAAGAAGGGTGGAGACGCTTCCCTGTGCGTATGCGAACACGCATACGGCCATCGGAGGCTCCCAAGCAGAATCTCCTTTCATCGCTGAACACGACAGATCGCCATTGCGTTCTCCAGTGCAGACGTTGGCGACACCACTGCAGCCGTTCCTGACGGTGGGCTCGAGTCAGAGGTACACATGCCAGAGGCACACGTGCACGTAGTCTTGCATCCAGTAGACGGTTGCGGATTGTTCGCACAGTCACTTCAGGTGCAACGACAGCTCGGATTTGCGTCGCAGTGGATGTTCTGCTTGACAACGCCGCTCTTCTTATGCGTCGATCGGTCCGCTCATCAGTCCGTCTGTGACTCCCGATTCCACGTCTTCTCGTGTGGGAATGTTCCTCGGACCATCTACGCCACCATCGTACCATCAGCGATACTTCCAGACCAATTCGCTCCGCAATACGACGATACGAGCACCCGGCCTCGCGGAGTATGACTAGACGACCTCGCTCAAAGTCCGATAACTGCTGAAATCGTACATCTCCTTTCATGTCCAGGCATTGCAGCTTCTTCAGGGTCTTCGCACGCGTCCGTACGCCGACGACTGATTACATTCACTTCGCCGTACTCCTTAAATACCACCGACGATAATTTGTATATTATGCCATGCTGTGGCGTAAGCGCTCACCGGTTGGTCCCGAAATTAACATTACACCTACGTACACTCGACCCCATTAACATATGTAAATTTCATGATCGTCCGCCAATTCCTTCTTGGTGTTCTTTTTCACTTTACGCCAGTGTACATCTTCTAAGTTCTACACTCTATAAGCATGTGCAACGCGTCAAACTTCAATCTTTCCCGCTATGATTCTTACAATAAGTACAGTTAACTATCGTTAAATTCCCCCCCCTATGATCTTTGATGAATTTAATACAGGACGAAATATTTACAAAGCTATTAACGAAATTTTCTCCTCGACAGTATCGTGTTAGCCGTTACTTTTTACGTTTCTGAGTTTAACGACTATCGTAAGCAAATCATATGCCTATAGTCACCCACCCGTCTCTAATTTAGGGACACTGGGTCCAGGGAAAAAGCAGAGCCAGCGCCATCCGACAAACACACCATTCATACCTGATGCGGATCTCAAACCTGGACCCATCTCTGACGAATGATCAGAGATAGTCACTGTGTCAGAACACATGGAGCGCCGCGCACAAGTCACTGTGTCAGAACACATGGAGCGCTGCGTTTGATTTGCATCATATCGTTCCCTTCCACGAACATGGAAGTGGCGTGTCTGTTTTTACGAAGTATCTCAGGGTACAAATATATTTTCACTTCTGCCTAGCGGATAGGTGCTTTTTTACTTACAGAATCAGAATACAGATGTCAACAATGAATTAGTTCACTCCAAAACATCTTTAAATTATTAATGTATCTAATTTTTACAATTTGCAACAGTGAAACTATTAAATTCATTTTAGTAGCATTGCAAATATAATTCAGTATAGAAGCGCTGCAGTTACAATGGCTCTGAAACCATCAGCAGTTACAATGGCTCTGAAATCCTGCGGTATTGAAGATGCATACATTAATATTATTAATAACATCTATGAAAATGCAAGTGCAAATATTCGGCTGTTTGAAAATACAACACACATAAAAATTGGAAAGGGAGTGAGACAAGGTGACACCATATCTCCGAAGCTCTTTAATGCCACTTTGGAAAATGTCTTTCAATCACTGAACTGGGAAAACAAAGGGATAAAGATTAATGGAGATTATCTAACCCACCTTCGTTTTGCTGATGATGTAGTCACTTTTGCAACTATTCCCCCAGAGCTGCAGAGTATGATCCAGGAACTTGCTGACAAGAGTAAAGAAGTGGGATTAAAAATGAACTTTCAGAAGACAAAAGTGATGTTCAATGCTTGTACAAGAAATTAAGATTTATCGATTGATGGAGGAAAACTGGAGATAACAGACACGTACGTTTATCTTGGACAGCAGATATCAAGTGAGGGTCACATTGATGAAGAAATTAATCGGCGTACAAAACTTGCCTGGAGAGCTTTTGGAAGAAACAGCATAATATTCAAGAGCAATATGCCATTATGTCTTAAAAGAAAAGGGTTTGATCAATGCATCCTTCCAGTGCTTACGTATGGTGCAGAGACGTGGACCTTAACTAAAAGAGGCATACAAAGGCTGTAGACAAATCAAAGCAGCATGGAGAGGTGCATGCTTGGTATAACCAGGAGATATAAGAAGAGGAACTCGTGGATCCGAAAAATGACGAGAGTGGAAGACATCATGATCAGAGTTAAATCCCTGAAATGGCAATGGGCTGGACATACTGCCAGAAGGACAGACAATCGATGGACAGCCGAAATTTTAGATTGGATTCCAAGGGATAGGAAAAGACCCAGAAGAAGACCACATGGGAGATGGGTGGATGAAATTCGAAAATATGCGGGAGTGACATGGAGGAGACTGGCACAAGACAGACCGTTAAGGAGGAAACTTGGGGAGACCTTCGTCCAGCAGTGGATTGATAATGGTTGACAATGATGATGATAGAAGCGCTAGACATATCCAAGGAAACCTCGGTGACATAGAAACATATATTTATTGACATAATGTTAAGTCACCATCTGTTGAAAATGCAGTTTGCGTGAAATGGATGAACACATATCCTGAGTAGTGCTATGGGAATGTATACCACTCTTCACACAGAAAAGCAAAATAAACGAAACTAAATGAGTTTGCATCTGATACTACGTATTTTAAAATATTGAGCACACTGGTTCGATTACATTCAAATCGGTGGACTCTGTACATCATAGGGAATATTGAAGTTCATTTTTATGTTCCTCCAACTACGTTTTAAAATCTCTGGTTACGTGTATTGTATAAAGGCACTGTAATTCTAAAATATGGTATAGTGTTGAGAAAATAATGTCTGAACTCTTCAATGCACCTAGTCACTGGCGGCAGTTCTACCACACATTGTTGCGACGGGATCTAACGCAAATGCTGACCATCCTCCATGTTTGATAATTAGTACGAGACAAAATTACTGCGCTGTAAGGAGTTTTGTAAAGCTATCATCCGACGCCCAGTTCTTATATCACGTCTTAAGCTGCAGAGCAGTTCCGTTTGTCACGAGAGGTTTCCAAATATAAAAACACTGCCATAAAGGGAAATTTTCTCAGCGCATGCATGCATTGCTGGAAATTGAATCGTTAAGACGAAGACTGAGTTTTTATGGTTACTGTCATAACAGTAGTTCCATATCCTCCCATAATTATTTCCAACAATCTTTTGCCTCTCGTGATGTGCTCAGTTTTAACAAATGTTTTTTTTTTTGTAGATAATATATATCCATCCTTTATGAATCCAGCCATGCCTTCTGTAGCAATTTTTATGGAGATAGTTGTACAGTCCATCAGCTATATTCTTTAACACTCTTCCAAGGAGAACACAAAAGGTAGCTAACTCTCTTTGGAACGGCCAGTTCTTTTACTTTCTTTGTGCAACGATTCACCTTCCGTAATATCTATTCCGACTGTCTTGTACCAATACTTGGCCGTGTACTTTGCTGCAATAAACGAATAATTCGTTTCATCTGCAAATATACTGTATGTACACTATCTACCAACAAGTAATTGAACACCTCTACAATCGACGATATCTGCGGTCCTGATACACGTCACGGCCGCGCCGCAGCCGTTACATATCGTGTGGGAAACAATAACACAACCAGTCGCATGCAAGATGCAACGAAGTTCGGAGCTCTCTGATTTCGAGAAAGGTGTAATCGTCGGGTATCACAGAAATGGCCGATCCATACGTGACATATCCAGCGAGTTGAAGTACCCAAAATCGACAGTGGCCTACGAGATTGGCAAGTGGAAGATGAGAGGTGACTGTCGGAATGTGTCCCGACCCGGGAGACCCACAAAACTGGGAGTTAGAGACCGACGGGTGCTGGCCAGAGAAATTCGGAAGAATCGCACCAAATCGATGGGCCACATCCGCGAGGAGTTTCAACAGGCATCCGGGAGTGTTCTTTCGATGAATACCATCCGTAAGGAAGCCCATCTGTTCGGTTATCAAGGACGTGCTGCCGCCCACAAGCCTTTGATCACCAAGTTCAATAGCGCTGCTCGGCTAACGTGGTGCAAAGAACGTCGACAGTGGACCGTTGAACAGTGGAAACAGGTTCTCTGGAGCGACGAATCTAGGTTAACCCTCTACCGTTCGGATGGCAGGGTCTGGGTTTGGCGTCGGCCTGGAGAACGCCTCCTGCTGGAATGTATTGTGCCAACTGTAAAGTTCGCCGGCGGTGGAATTATGCTATTGGGGTGTTTTATCCTGGTATGGCACGGGACCCCTGGTCGTAATTCCTGGTAGACTCAACGCCGAGACCTACTGCACCATTTTGGATGACCATGCGCTTCCTACGTTGTGGCAGTTTTACGGGGCTGACTCATGTTACTTTCAGGATGACAATGCCACCTGTCATGTTGCGAGGTCCACCATGGCTTGGTATGGTGACAATGGGGTTAATCGAATGGACTGGCCTGCGCAGAGACCGGACCTTAACCTTATCGAGCACCTCTGGGACGAGTTGGAGCGTCGACTTAAGGGGTGCTCCCACCGTCCGAAATCGGTGAAGGAACTGACCTGTCGTCCCCAAGCCGTGTGGAAGAAAATATCGCTAGCCGTCGTACAATGCCTGGTTTTGAGTATGCCCCGGAAGGTCGCAGCTGTAATCGCCGCTCGTGGAGGCTCCACCAACTACTGAAGGTGAATAAACTTCGTTTTCCTTTGCTATCACAGGTGTCCAATTACTTGTTTATAAATAGTGTATTTCAAATTTCTTTAAAACATACGGTAATTTTGTTATTTTATACACGCTTTTATATGTATTGCACAGTATTTCAAAACATTTTTGTTTAATACACTGGTCACAAAAAGCTTAGGGATATTGCGGTTTCGAGAGAAAAACTGGGTAATATGCAAGTATAGCGACTACTGGAAATCAGGTATCAGCGTGGGTAGCGACTACTGGAGATCGGTTATCAGCGTGGGTAGCGACTACTGGAGATCAGGTATCAGCGTGGGTAGCGACAACTGGAGATCGTGTATCAGCGTGTGTAGCGATTACTAGAGATCGTGTATCAGCGTGGGTAGTGGCTACTGGAGATTGGGTATCAGCGTGGGTAGCGACTACTGGAGATCGGGTATGAGCGTGGGTAGCAACTACGGGAGATCGGGTATCAACGTGGGTAGCGACTACTGGAGATTGGGTATCAGCGTGGGTAGCGACTACTGGAGATCGGGTATCAGCGTGGGTAGCACAATCATATGTGAATTAACATGTGAGGTGAGACCTCAGATAAGAATTACCCTGTGAGTAGTGGAAAACGGGTCGTTTCATAGCTTGGCCTAGAAGCTGGCAGAATGCATTACTTTCAGTGTGGAATCAATCTGAAGTGATGTCCAGACGACGTTTAAGAATTGACAACAGAAATAAATCTACCGTCATTTTACAGTTAGGGGTACAGATGATCGATGTGGCTGCTCTTTTAGGAGTTTCGCAAGTGTAGTAATTCCGATACAGACAAGATTTCTACGGTATGGAAATGTTGCAGATCAACTCATAGTGGTGGCCCGAGGATAACCACCAGGATGCAAGATCGCTGCCTGACAGTAAGTGCTCGGGGAAGGCTTAGTATCACCAGCAGGCAACTCCGGGAATCACTTTGAGCTGCTTCTGGTATCACAGGATGTACTCAAACGGTACGAAATCGTCTTCATGAGTACGGACTCAGAGCAAGAAGGCCGCTGAAATGTATGGCATTGACATCAGTTCACCGTCGGCAAAGGTGTACCTTGGTCCAACAGTACATGTCATAGAACACAAGAGTGGCACCACGCACTCTTCACATACGAATCCCGTTTCTTTCTTTATTCTGATACTCGAAGAGGAAATTTGTGGATGAGATCCGGCACACGAACGCAACCACACTTATGTGCAGTCGACCAGTCTTACCAGCGGCAGTCAATTCTGGTCTGGGTAGGAATGTATTTTAATGGCCGCACTTCCTTGTACTGCATGTTTTCCAAAATAACATGGATGCCTTAATGTACCGAAACGAGATCATTTTTCCTTTTATGACAATGCGACCAATCGCAGTTTTTGGAGCTTCGGACACTGTGATTGGTGTTACAGCTGCCTGCAAGATCACCTGACCTTCATCCTATTGAGAACATTTGGGACGCTGTATATCGGCGTCTGGATAACCACGTGACATACTCCAGTACACTGGCAGACCTCTGTGACAAGTTGCTTGTAATATAAGACTTCCTCTCTAACAAATTCTCCAGTTTTTTTTTCTTTTTCTTCACATCAATATATCTTACTACGCTTGATAAATTTACTTTATCTTACATTATATGTTCCGCCTTCAATAATCATGGAAATCTCTCTCTTTCGCTCTCTGCCAGCATGGTGGAGTTACTTGACTTCTAAAATTCAGTATTTTTTTCAACCTGCCATTGCATCTCGTTAACATTATGGACTCCGATGCACTCTATCTAATATTGAAGTACGTTTTTCTGAAGTTTTCAAATGTTTTGCGTTTCTTCTTTAATCGCAGTCTCTTCTTTTCCTTACACCTAATCTATATAATTCAACTTCCTCTATAGGATGCCCGAAGACACAGTTTAATAATCGCCTTTTCGACATCTGTTGAATTTACCACCAGTTAAGCAGCTTGTACTCATGGTTAAAAATATAGATAACCTTGTGACGTATTTTATCTATTTTCTCTTCCGTTTTTGTTGGCTGTCTCTTTTTTAAATTTTTTATCATTCGCGTTATACCTCTGAATGGTAACGCCATATCTGAACTCCTAAACTTTTCTCTTCATGTGGAACTACTAGCAGTCAATCAGGAAAGGACTGAATGAAAATACATACGGCGTGTACGATATATGTCAGTGAGAGACATTAGGAATCTTCAATACTAGATGTTTGCTACCAAAGATATAACTTCGTTAGTTGCTTGTTAATATAAGTTGTACGTATTTTTACCTGTCCTTTGTGCAGTGCTGTAAATACACTATCTACCAACAAATAATTGGACACCTGTGATAGCAAAGGAAAACGAAGTTTATTCACCTTCAATAGTTGGTGGAGCCTCCACGAGCGGCGATTACAGCTGTAACCCTTCGGGGCATACTCTCAACCAGGCGTTGTACAACGGCTAGCGGTATTTCCTTCCACTCGGCTTGGAGAAGACAGGTAAGTTCCTTCACCGATTTCGGTCTGTAGGGGCATCCCTTAAGTCGACGCTCCAACTCGTCCCAGAAGTGCTCGATAGTGTTAAGGTCCGGGCTCTGCGCAGGCCAGTCCATTCGATTAACCCCATTGTCACCATACCAAGCCATGGTGGACCTCGCAACATGACATGTGGCATTGTCATCCTGAAAGTAACATGGGTCAGCCCCGTAAAACTGCCACAACGTAGGAAGCGCATGGTAATCCAAAATGGTGCAGTAGGACTCGGCGTTGAGTTTACCGGGAATTATGACCAAGGGTCCCGTGCCATTCCAGGAGAAACACCCCCATAGCATAATTACACCGCCGCCGAACTTCACAGTTGGCACAACACATTCCGGCAGGAGGCGTTCTCCAGGCAGACGCCGAACCCAGACCCTGCCATCCGAACGGTAGAGGGTTAACCTTGATTCGTCGCTCCAGAGAACCTGTTTCCACTGTTCAACGGTCCACTGTCGACGTTCTTTGCATCACGTTAGCCGAGCAGCGCTATTGGACTTGGTGATCAAAGGCTTGTGGGCGGTAGCACATGCATGATAACCGAGCAGATGGGTTTGCTTACGGATGGTGCTCATCGAAAGAACACTCCCGGATGCCTGTTGAAACTCCTCACGGATGTGGCCCATCGATATGGCGCGGTTCTTCCGAATTTCTCTGGTCAGCACCCGTCGGTCTCTAACTCCCAGTTTTGTGGGTCTGCCGAGTCGGGGCACATTCCGACAGTCACTTCTCATCTTCCACTTGCCAATCACGTAGGCCACTGTCGATTTTGTGTACTTCAATTCGCTGGAAATGTCACGTATGGATCGGCCATTTCTGTTATACCCGACGATTACACCTTTCTCGAAATCGGAGAGCTCCGAACTGCGTGGCACCTGGCATGTGACTGGTTGCGTTGTTATTTCCCACACGATATTTAACGGCGGCGGCCGTGACTTGTATCAGGACCGCAGATATCGTCGATTGCAGGGGTGTCCAATTACTTGTTTGTAGATAGTGTAGGTTCTGAGGAAGACGTAACTCATGAACATTTGACTGGAAATGTTCCCGCTCTGAGGTATATCACATTTCGGCAGAGTAAGTGAAAAAGCCTATGGAGTTAATTCTTATTTCGGTTTTTACAGCACGCTATTAATGATTAATGAGAACTGTTATGTAAGTCTGCCTTCGAGCAAATGTCCGAAATGGCTTTTATGAGCAGAAATATAATCTTCAGTGTGTCTTCTTATCGATTGCCGATGTTCGAAACATTGCAGAGTTTCTAAATTCGTTGACAACCATCCTCGATCCGGCAGCATAGAACTTGTGTATAAGGAAACAGTTTAGCTTAAACATGCCACTTAAGGTGTCCCCTCAATAAGAAATCCAGTGGATACAAATGTGGAGAGCAATGTAGGTCGTGAAGTTAGTTCACATCTAAATATTTAATGAGCAGGAAGCACAGGATTGCAACATTCTCGAGAAGTGGGGATAAAATATGCTGCACCTGCGTCGTTGAGGAGCTGTATGAAACGCTGTATTGCGAACGCAAAAGTCTTTTAGCACTGCATGAAATTTCCCTTCCAAGAAATGAGCGTATTGCTGGATATTGGATGTTGGTGTCAGGAAAAACGGACAGATCAGGGGATGGATACCGATCATTGGTATCAGTCCAAGCATTAACATGAGACTTTTGCAAATACTGTGATTGGACTGTTGCATGAAGACATTTTCATGCCCAGTTATGAATGTTATAAAAATTCACATCTGGCAAATTGGGATTTATCAGTCAGCAGCACACAGCGTAGAAAACCAGGTACCACTGTGCCATTGCGAAAACATGAGACATACATACATACATATCATTAAGTTGTTCTCTGAGATTAAGAGGTTAGCTGCTCAAAGAAAGTCCATCTTTCAGATTAACGTTTAAAACTGATTGAACTAGGTTTTACTTACTGTTGATATATGAAATGTCTCATTTACAGCGATCTAGGCACACAGATCGATGTTCAACGTCATCCATCACAGGTCTCGCACAGGACCGTTTTTACTTCATGCTCATGATTTTTTTCTGATGCTGACATTACTGAATCTGGTCCTCCCATGATATCCTTGGCCTTCCTCTACCTTTCTTTCCTCCCACTAAGGCTGAATAAATTCTTTTAGTATGCATCTCATCACTCATTCTTTCATATGGTCAAATTACATAAGAATATTTGTCGAGGATGAAAATTAGGAACCGCAGCCAGTACCTGCTTCTGTCACGTACCACAGTCGTCACAGAAAGTGAACGACAAATCTGCCGCAATACATTCCGTCGGTGTAGCCTAGTTGGGAGAGCAACTCACTCCGTAGCGAAGAGACTGGTTCGATATCCGTCACGGACAAACTTGTGTTTTCTCACTTCTCTATAGAAGGTGCTGAACATGTCTAGTTTGCACCCAGTCATTAGATGAGAATAAACTTTTCTCCCAAAGACGCCGATGAATAGCTGAAAAATTCTCCTTCATTGGACATCTTTGTTGCCGAAAATCCACGTTGTCGAGTCCTTGAGAGTCCCTACTATTTCAGTTTGCTTATCTATAAATGCAGTTAATGTCGGCAATTTCAGAGAAATAAAACATTATAACCAAGGACAAGGACAAGATCACAAATATTGTGACGGTAAGGTGGCTATTGTTAGATCGACAATAGAAGGAAGACACTAATTCCTTTAGACTGATTTTTCTTATACTTCTTTTGACACACATAGAAGGATAAGGACCGCAAATATACAGATTTTGTTGCTCTTTCTACACTGAAGAACCATTGAATTAGAGACAGCTATCGTTATGCAAATGTGCCACTGGGGAGGGGGCTGTAAATGGAAACGATATGACGTATGCAGCGATGCAACAATATAAGGAGTGATGCGACGGGAATCAGTAAGAGTCAGACGCAGTATGGGTAAGACGAAGGATCTAAGCGCATTTAACCGTTGGCAAATTGTCGGTCCCGAAGAATGGCTCACTCCATCTCGGAAGTCGTGCAGGCACTGGGATTTTCACAAGCCACTGTGCCACGGGTGCACCGTGAGTACATCGTATCCGGTAAAACCATCCCTGCAAAGATCAACTGCCGTGGACAAAAACGTGTGAATGAGCGGGATCATCGTCGGCTAGCTCGCATTGTAACAGCGGACAGACGGGCCACAGTGCAAGAAATCACTCGGCAATTTAACGCTGGTGCACAAAAACGTGTAAGCAGCCACACCATCCAGAACCATCTCCTCGCTATGGGGTACAGAAGCCCTCGTTCCACGAGGGTACCGCTGCTAACCGCACATCGCAGTGTGCAAAGATTAGCATGGGCGCGGGAACATCGCAACTGGACCCTAAACATGTGGGAAAATGTTGTCTGGACTGATGAATCGAGATTCACGTTGGTACATGCGAATGGCAGGATACGAGTACTGGCGCAAATCACATCAAGCGATGGATCCTTCTTGCCAGCAGGGTACTCTTTAAGCTGGTGAGGGTGGCATTCTCGTCTGGGGACTGTTTACGTGGGCTGAAATGGGACCCCTGGTACGTGTGACATCGTCCCTCACAGGTTAACATTACCGGGATATTCCGTTTGTGCGTCTTCAACATCCAACTGGGACCTCATCCTGCAACAAGACAAAACACCGTGCCATCTCTCCCGAATTGTATCCGAATGGTTAGATGAACACTCCACCGACGTGACCTTGCTTCCTTGGCCAGCTAGGTCACCTGACCTCAATCCCATCGAGCACATCTGGGATGCCATCGAGAGAGATGTTCGAGACTCTGACCCCCCTCCATTAAATCTTCGTGAACTGTGGGAGCTTGTTCAGAGGTCGTGGATTCGTATGGCTTCCCAACGCTTCCGGTGTCTTGTCGAGTCCATGCCGAGACGAATCGCCACAATCATCAGGGCGAAAGGTGGTGCTACACGTTACTAGACAGGTATCTCTAATTCAATTGCTCTTCAGTGTATTAAATGTGTCCCGGGTGAGGCATGGGTGGTGCATTTTTCGGAAAGCGCAAGTTCTGCAACATCTGTGGAACCAGTGGTCAAAAATTAGGGACGGCCAACTTCTAATATTCTTATATGCATATGAATGTAACTAACTTTCGAAAATTTATCGCATTTAGCCTTAGATTAACGAAATGTGTTGCAGAAATTTCAAGCACATCCTGCTGTCATTTCTATATAGTGCGTCGCATAAATATAGAGACAGAACAAATTCTCGAATAAAAAAGAAACAACAACGAGCTGAAATGTACACCTCATATTCATAGCAAAAATAGCATAGGACACGCAGCTGCACAATAGTTTGACGGAAACATAACCATTACAATGCCAAGTACACGAAAAAAATAGAAATACGCTGTCTCAAAAATATAAGACTTGCTAGTTATGAGCACCTCCGGTACGAATAGTTGAGCCGTTGTTCCGAATAACACTGAAAACCCATGCTGTCCAAAAAGTGATGTAAGTGTTCTGGACGGAGTGCATACCAGCTTCGTTCAATCTGCTCTTTCAATGCCACCACACTTTGAGAACTGTCGTCCATACACATCACGAGCTAGGATACCCCAGATGTTCTCGATAGGGTACAGATCTGGACTGAGTGCTGGCCAATCCATTCCGGTCACATCATGAGTGTTAAACCAGCTTTTCGTTGGTGCAGACCGATGGACAGAGGCATTGTCTTGCTGGAAAAAGTAATCAACACCCGCTAGAGTTTCAGCAAACGGTAGAATGTTGCTGCTGATTATGTCCTGATACGTTTCGGAGTTTTGTCTGCCTTGCAGGAAAGCGATATCCGTTGTCTGAACGCAAAAGCTCCCCAGACCATCACAGATCCCCCTCCTTTCTGTCTGCTGAAGAAGGTGCGAGGCTGTCGTCGTAAATCATGCCAATAGCAGTTACAATCGTCAGGGCTGTCCAGGTTGAACGTTTTCTCATCGGAGAAAATAGTTGTGATCCACTCGTCCGTTCAGTGCATGTGGCTGCTTGCTCATATCAATCTAACTTCCTTGTGGCGCCGCTTGAGGTGTGGCAGACAGCGCATTTTACGGAGCACGATGTTGCGACTTTCCTTGATTCGTCGATGAACTATGTCCTTTGAGACGGTGACACCAACAGTCCGAGAAACGTGACGTAGTGATAACCTTTGGGATGAGTCTAAACGCATGATGGCACGAACATCTCGTTTGGTTGTTATTCGAGGCCTTCCAGGCAGTTTTATGGCAGTTAACGCCCCGCGTTTCGATAAAGTCTTATAAATGACTGCCCTACTCCTCCCCATGGCTTTACAAATTTTCGCTACAGGCAATCCATTTGCTCTGTCTCCAAATCGTCTGCCCCTCCTCACTAGAGATTTGACTGTTGCGTGGCATTTCGGCAAATGAATGTCGGACGGCAGGTCCGCTGTCTTTTATAGGCTGGACTGAATTACGGCCCATGCGCGTGAAAATATGCTAATTCGTACATCTCATTTGCATATGGCTACTTTACATAGTTATCTTTATATTTATGAGAAACCTAAAATTACACTATTTCACTTTGTGGTGTTCTTTTCACACAATCCGGTCATCTCGACGGATCAAAACGTTTGTTGTAGGGTTATGTCTAATTAGGTACCACTTCAGCTTCCTACCTATATTCACATTGCGTTCACGGCGCGAAGTCGACTGTCTCTATATTTATGCGACGCATCTTATGAACGTTTTTCCACTGATAGTGACAATCGTCTTTTTGAAAAATGCTGGGCTCATCAGCTGCTGACTGCATGCGTGTCTTCATAATCATTAAACTGAAGTGCTCGTTGAATGTGTTTCTAAAACTGAAGTTCACGCTTATATTGGGATTGACGGTTCACTACTTCTCTCATATTTTAAATTACTGTTCGTACACATTGGAGATGAGTCTCAATTTTGCTTTCACAACTGGACGCTACACGTGTTTGGATAAATATATAACGACCTCTTGAAGTAGTTTGACGCGAAGCTCTTTGCATCAATTAATTTGCGGCATTTCTACATTCTAGAATGAATATCCTCTTTTGTGGCAGCGTTCTAAAATTATTACACCTGAGACATTTGTGGTTGGTAAGTACCAGATACAGCTGCATGTGGGAGAACGTGCACTTGATGTATTCGCGTTCATCGTCATAATCTCAGTCAAAAACACTTTTTCTCTTTGCTGAATAATATTTTGTTCTTCGAATCACATCTTTTATGCACAATCACTACTGGAATATATGATGAATTACGTCTCAGATCAAACTGAATTTATTTTACACACATATCAAAGTTATTCCTTGTTATTCAGAGGTTAACTTTTGGAAACGATATCATCTGCCAACTCAAAGTTGCTCATGATGTTACTCTTATGTGTTGATATGTAGAAGATCACCATTTACAGTGATGAGTACACTCAACGTGAGCTTCATTGACATCTATTACGCCTAGCACAAAACTTTTTTCAATTAATCCAAATTTTTATTTTTCGCTTTCATGAATTCTCGAATATTGCCCTTTCATTGTTTTCTCGAACTTCCAGTTTTTTCTTCCAAGATAAAATCTCTTACTTAGCAAATCATCACTAGTTCTTTAAACATGGTCAAACTTCCTAAAACAAAATTTGCCTCCACTTTAAGTTGCATTCTGCTTCCAATTATCTCCGTTACACACATGATAAGAACTGCCTGGCCATTAACTTACCGGAAGTAACACATCTCTGCACAGAATAAATGTCTCCCGTGTTTCTTCTGCAGTACCCAGGTTTTATGTCACATAAAAGTAGGAGCAATTTCACTTTCACACACAGATCCATTCATTGCTTGTTTGAGAGCCCATCTGACCTATGAAAATCTCCTAAGCTATGACTTTCAGAGCTCAATTCACTTACCCATTATAACTTCACCATCTAATCCGTTACTCGGTCAAACAGGCTTCCGAAAAATACAAATTAATTCACCTGGTCTGTATCTGCACCATTTAAACTGATGCTGCTCACTCAAAAACCAAAGGTTTGATTTTTACCCTTATTTATATTCTATTTGATTTTAATATACACGTACTTCGTTGATCCTGCAAAATATATTTCGCAACTCACTGCTGCAAACAGGACTGTGTCGTAGAGGTGTGCACTAGAGTTCAAAACCGGTCAAACATTTTAGACCCGGATGTCACATAATTTCAGTTTCTCATGTTTTCTTGATAACATATCAAGCTTCAGAATATGTTTCAGAGCAACACCAATTTTAACCAGCTTCTGCTCATCATTGCCACTCAAAAGGAAGGAATACTCATGAAATCAGTATTCACATTCTGGAAACTTTCAATTATGAAAATTGGTGTTGCTGTGAAACATATTCTGGTATCTTAATGAGACGAAACAACGTCCGGTAATTCACTTTTCCCTTTCTTGTTTTTAACAAAAACGTATTTGTTGGCCTCGACGAGTTTTTCAATCTCCATAATATTTAATTCATTCATATTAACAAAGAAGGCATCAATTCCGACACGACATGCAATGGAACGGGATGTTAGCACGTCAAACGAAAACTTCTGGATGCTCAGTGCAAAAGATGCGATGTGAAACGTAACTCTCAGTCTTATAATGTGACACGCGGGGTGTGAGAAAATGAATCACTAGAGAAGCCTGCCGTGTTGGCCTGTATCTTGCTCCGGACAATCGCACTGAAGAGAAACGCAAATGAAGAATCGTTTTACAATATGCTATCGTCGGTCGATGGAAATCTTTGCTTTAAGAAAGGGACGGCAATATTTTTGCATGAAAAATTCATTTTTCTCTCCGCTGGCACAAGCATCAAACACAAGGACATCAAATTCTGATATTGAATATGCCAAGAAAGTATATATTAATATGTCAATATTATATATTAAATATATAGCGAAGTATATGTTATTTTGTTTTCAAAAATAAAATGTAAATAAAACTGGGTTGAAATTGGATCAGAAACATTTTGCCCCGACCCGTTTGACCCGCAAGAAATTGTTGACCCGTGACCCATTTCCATTTATATAGTCTGCACGATCCTTGATTTGGAAAGACCTGCCCAGCTCAGAGTTTCCAGTTTGCCGCCCGGCCCGATCCGTTTTATACATTCATTAAGCGCTCTCCATCACACAGAGAGATTTATAGCATAAATTCATTTCATGGTTGAGGTTTTGGCCTAACTATTGGATTGTCGGAAAAGTCATTACATATTTTACCCAAGTTTTGCAAAGGTCATTTATTGATAGAAAGAACAAAGATCAATCAATGATAAATGCCCGTTTTGATCGATAACCTTTTGCCATCTTTCCGTGAGCTGCAGAATGCCTCATTCATAGAAGGACTTGTCTTTCTTGGCGAAAAACTGTACAAGGTGCTGATTTGCAGCCTCATCTGAATTGAACGTTATACCACGCAAGGACTGTTGAAGAAAGCGAAACAAGTGGAAGTCTGACGGCGCAAGGCCAGGCGAGTATGCTGGGTGTGGCAACACATCCTACCCAAGCTCCAATAATTTTTGGCGGGTGATCAAACTTGTTTGTGGTCTCGGGTTGTCGTGATGGAACACAACACTTTACGATGAACGATCTCTGGATGTTTCTGGATGATGGATTCGTTCAAACTGTCCAGTTGCCGACAGTACACATTCGAATTGATTGTTTGGTTCAGTGGTAGGAGGTAGAAAAATACGACACCTTTAAAATCCCACCACACTGAGACCAGAGCCTTCCGCTGATGAATGTCTGCTTTGGATGTCGTTTGATGCGAAGAAAAAAAAAAAAAAAAAAAAAAAGCACGTCGGGACCAAGACCGTTTGCGCAGCACATTGTTATACACAATCCACTTTTCGTCACCAGTTATCGGTCATTTCAAAAAAGGATTGTTTTCTTCACGTTTAATGAGCGTATTGCAGATGTTTATACGCGCCGTCAATTGAGCTTCTTTGAGTTCACGAGGAACACACACATCGAGCTTGCTTACGTATCCCAGCTTCTTCAGGTGGTCGTGAATACTTGAATGATTAATGTGCAATGTGTCTGCAATCTCTCGTGTCGTGTAACGTTGGTTTGATTCAATCAATACCTAGATTTGGTCGTCATCAACCTCGGTGGGCCTCCCCGGCAGAGGGCATTGTTGAGGTCAAAATCACCAGCACGGAATTTTGCGAACCACCGCTGGCACTGACGTTCTTGTACACCATTATCACCGTACACTTTAAGCAACGTTTCACAAGCTTGACGCGCGTTCTTCCCTTTACGGAAGTAAAACAGTAAAATATGGCGAAAATGCACAATTCGGTCTTCCATCTTCAACTTGATGTCAAACCTCCGCAAATCAACCAAATCGCTCACTATTCCTTTTAGATTGCACCTAGAACTATCACCTGTCGAATGCCATAGCGATAACAGAGCTGCTCATGCATCTAGTACTTCCAAAACCACCCAACCGCCGTCGGGTGCCAAAATACGTCATGGCTTTTCCGACAACCCAATACATATTTCTGATTGATACAAATATAAATTCTTTCCTCATTTGTACTTAAAGACAAACAAGATGGTCCTGGATCCCGAAACACAACGGCTGTTCCATGAAAACAGAGTAAAATCACACAAAATGAAGAAATATAGGTACAGCAAAATATATTTATTCTTTCTCAAAGTATCTTCCCTTGGATGATATGCAACAGTCCCATCGATCAGTCCACTTTTCAAAGCATGTGGCGAAGGCATTTTGTGGAAGATGCTTTAGCGACCCCTGTGCGGCTTGAATAACGTCAGCATCTAGGTTGAATGTTGCACCACGGAACTTCTTCATTGTTGGAAACAACAAGGAATCGCACGGCGTGAGATCAGGATTGTAGGTAGACTACACCTTTATGATCAAAGAAAATTATCCTCATTACCTTCCCAGCTGATTTGGTTTGGCGGACCTTCTTCGTAGGTGAGCCTGTGTGTTTCCAGATGTTGCGCGCTACGTGAGGGGCTCCAAATAGTGAACCAATGTTTCATCGGCAGTTATTACTGTGTTCAGAAAGTTTGGATCCTTTGCAATCACTTGTTTCTACTCATGGCACACCTGAACTCTGGCTAACAATCGTTCCCTCGTCAGGTGATGAGGTACCCATCTGGAACACACACAATGCAGAGTAATTTTTCGCGTAGAATGCGGAATGTCGACTTTTTTTAAATATTAGTTGACGGTGCTATTTCTTCACGCGTCATTCGTCGATCTTCTTACAGGATTGCCCAAACAGTGATAACAATACGTTCCGTAACAACACTTTCAGGTCGACCAGACCTAGGAGCATGCTCTGCTAACAAACACCTTTTTTGAAATCATGGTGCCATCTAAAAATTGTTATCTCACCCAAACGTTTATCTTTTTAAGCTTTTCTCATTAAATCAACTGTTTCTGAAGCCGTTTTGCCTAAACGATCGCAAAATTTTATCGCACAACGCATTTTTCTAACTCTAGATCACTCACCTCCATAGCTGTATGGCGAAATGCAGATGTACCTTAAACAACTGCGCAATAACAAAACCAGAATCGTCTGCCACGGCTAATAACTGTTGGAATAGATACTTCTTTGATTCAGTTAGTCGTCTACGTGGCTATTTTTCAACTTTGCAATGTTGCCAACTCAAAAGAAAATTGATTTCCCTGTTTCTATGGAACGGCCTTTGCGTGTAAACAAATACTTCTCGAACTTCCTCATCTCCACGATATCAACGAATGGTGCCAGAAGTTCGTTTTGGTTTCGGAAGCTGATAACTGTTCATATAAACATTTCTCGGAAAAAGAAGAAAAAAGACACGTGTTTTAGTCGCTAAAGCGTACAACGTGAAAACGAAATTGATTGCATCCTTAAAAGAAATAAACCTCAGATTCTAATTTTACAGACCGCCTTGTTGGCATCAGCTGTAACTAATCAATACATTTGGTGGCATATCCATTTCAATCAGTGAACTTTACCGTATGATTGACGGTGCAAGTCATTCTTCGTTTTGTGAGACAAACATCTTTCTATAATGTAGGAGCAAAATGTTAAATTTTCCAGTACAGCCCAGGCCTGACTAGAGCCCAGAAAGTTTTACTTAATTAATAAATAAATAAATTAAAAAAAAAAAAGCCCATGCCCTATCCTCGGGCACAGTTGGGCTCGGTTTTCACTGGCTAGACCAGGTCTGTGTAGACCTCTGTGTCACCACCATACCTTTTGGACAACTTATGTTTGTGTTCCGGCACATTTCTTTCAAGAAAAAAAGACAATTTGCAGGTGTATACGAGGGTCATAACAAAAGTTCTGCACACGTTAATCTAAAACTGAAATACGAGGGTCAGAACAAAAGTTCTGCACACGTTAATGTAAAACTGACATACGAGGGTCAGAACAAAAGTTCTGCACACGTTAATGTAAAACTGACATACGAGGGTCAGAACAAAAGTTCTGCAAACGTTAATGTAAAACTGACATACGAGGGTCAGAACAAAAGTTCTGCACACGTTAATGTAAAACTGACATACGAGGGTCAGAACAAAAGTTCTGCAAACGTTAATCTAAAACTGACATACAGTGAGGGTCATAAAAGTTCTCCACACGTTAATCTAAAACTGACATACGAGGGTCATAACAAAAGTTCTGCACACGTTAATCTAAAACTGACATACGAGGGTCATAACAAAAGTTCTGCACACGTTAATCTGAAACTGACATACGAGGATCATAACAAAAGTTGTGCACACGTTAATCTAAAACTGAAATACGAGGGTCAGAACAAAAGTTCTGCACACGTTAATGTAAAACTGACATACGAGGGTCAGAACAAAAGTTCTGCACACGTTAATGTAAAACTGACATACGAGGGTCAGAACAAAAGTTCTGCAAACGTTAATCTAAAACTGACATACAGTGAGGGTCATAAAAGTTCTCCACACGTTAATCTAAAACTGACATACGAGGGTCATAACAAAAGTTCTGCACACGTTAATCTAAAACTGACATACGAGGGTCATAACAAAAGTTCTGCACACGTTAATCTGAAACTGACATACGAGGATCATAACAAAAGTTCTGCACACGTTAATCTAAAACTGACGCACGAAGGTCATAACAAAAGTTCTGCACACGTTAATCTAAAACTGACATACGAGGGTCATAATAAAAGTTCTGCACATGTTAATCTAAAACCGACACACGAGGGTCATAACAAAAGGTCTGCACACGTTAATCGAAAACTGAAGCGGATTATGCAATCGGGAAAATGATTGCGTCATGTCAAGGTCAGATACTGACACCACAGCGTTCTGACACCACAGCTACGCAGTGGTGTCAGAACGAAGCGCTATCATTTGCTGTGTGGAAGTAAGAGGGATTTGGAAATGCAAGCGTGCAGCTCCTCAGGTCTAATCATGGCGTTAGACCAGCGCTCATATGTGAAAATAGAAACTCTGCGCGTGTAAAACTACGACACAGGTCCACACTGCTTTGCAAGTAGTTTGTGTGGAAAGAACTATTGATCGAAGGAGAATTCCTGGCTGGGCATCGCGATTTCTAGAGGACCGAAGCAGCATTGAAGATGGTCACCTCTCAGGCTGACCACAAACGCAACAGACATAACATCTGTCACCTTTGCTGCAATGCTTCTCGAAGATAATTGCCGTTTGACGGTCAAGGAGATTGCTCATCAGGAAAATTTCTCTACCATGTCTATTCACGGCATTTTGACCGACTCACTTGGAAAAAGAAAAATCGCCGCGCTCTGCGTACCTCCATCAACTCTCCCCGGAGCAGAAGGCAGCCATAAGGTGCATCGCACAGGATCACCTCCACAGGTTCCAAAGTGAGGGCGATACCTTCCTGAGTATAATTGTCGCAATTGATGAGACTTGGACCCGTGACATTGAACTATAACTGAAATCACAATCAGCGTAATGGAGGCATCCAAGTTTTCTACGCTCCTTAAAGTGCCGTCGGCAACAATCCAAAGTAAAGCAAATGATGATTTTTGCGTACGATGCCCAGGGTGTTGTTGTCTCTGATCGAGTGCCGTTAGGGTAAAATGTCAACGCACATATATTATCGTGACATTCTGAGGACAAAGTTGAGACCGAAAATTCGTCAAAATCGCCCCAACGTTTTGGAAGCTGAAGCGATCTTGCTGCATGACAACGCATCGTGTCATGGTATTTTCTCGAAACATGGCTGATAAACTTTATCCCACCCACCATACAGCCCTGATCTCAGTCCACCCGACTTTGATCTTTTCCCAAAGTTAAAAATTCGGCTCCGTGGCATCAGCTACGAATCGATGGACGAACTGTCATTGGAGGTGACCCGAGTAATACGACAGCTGAACAAAGATGGCGGACTACGGGGCATCCAGGACCTACGTCACAACTGTCAAGCTGTCATTAGCAGTGGACGGGAGTACACTGAACGGCAAGAAGGTAAGTTTTCTCTGTTACTTCACACTTGTCTCAAAACTGGACAGTGTGTAGAACTTTTGTTAGGACTCCGTATAGTATTTTGCCCATTGAGTTTAGTAATTCATTCCATTTCTATGCACAGGTGAAAGGGTGCTTTGATCAGGCATGATTTGATGCATCTACAAAGGCGTAAAATCTTCTGAGCTGTCCATCTGAAAATTTTGGTTCGAGATTTAGTAGGCCCAAAGCAAAACCTTTTTTCAGTAACGTACTTAAGAGGGCAAATAATTTTCGAAAGGAATGCAAATAATTTGAATTCCAGCACATTACGCGGAGTACAAGCAACTAGTTGTTGTTTCTTAATTTCTTGAAAGCATCCCAGGTGTTTCGATGCATCATCATTTCTTTTTTCTCTGAAGAAACTGCATGTAATTGAATCTTGTGTAGAAATGGACTGCGGTATTAACAAGAAAAAAAAAACCCTTATCCACGCAGGGATGAAAAAAAAAAGGAAAAAAGCGAAATCTTCCCATTTTGCATAAACAGAAAAATCCTATTTATCTTCCAGACTAACGAGAACTCGCTCTTTCAACATTAGAGGGGCAAAGACGGCCGATTGTTGCTCCTTTTGCTTCATTTATTTTGTTCCTTATTAGCTTTAGTCGTCGTTTTTATGCGCGTATATTACACCCTCAGTGGTAGAGAAAAATAATTCTCAGGAAATTGTTTCTCCCCTGCCGCAAACTTTAAAATTCTAGGTCTTAATCGGATTTAAAGTTCTCTTTTTTTTTATGAGAGGATGAACGTGGTGGAAAGAAAACGCTACTAAACGGAGAGAAAACCTGGAGCCTCTTTCCTAGAAAAAGCAGCACGTAAAAAATGCGGGATATTCACGTTTAAAAATTAGCATGAAATAAGCGTCTTGTCGGACTAAATATTCTACAATTAGGGAACCAAATTAATCCCAAAACAATTTAAAAACTGATTTAGAAGCAATCAATGTAAACTCCTAAGAATCAAAGAAAAAGATGTGAAGGCTTGAATCAGATGTGGAGTATCCTAATCCTTCCAAGTTAACGATTCCATTTTTTTAGTTAATCCTCGCCATGAAAAGTGTCATTAAAACTTCATGTTTTTCAAATTGAAATGTTGTATGGCCATTATTTAAGTCTATTTTTTAAACAAAAAAGGTACCACCACTTTGCAATAATGAAGTCCATTGAAGAAATAATACGTGTTTTTTACGCTTTCCAACCGTAGGTTGAAGAAGCGTATGTGCTCCAGCTTTGTCCGTCCGTCCGCACGATAACTGGCGTAAAAATGGTTCGATTTCGATGAAATTTTAGTATGTGTTAGGGGACCACCTGGGGACGAACCCTATTGAAAATGGGACAAATGGGGTCAAAGGTCACGACGTAGGAGCGGGATCCATTCCATTGCACTTATACGTCATAACTTGCGTAAATATGTTCTATTTCAATGAAATTTTACAATGTGGTAGGGCACCACCTGGAGACGAACCCTATTCAAAATGGGTGAATTGGGGTCAAAGGTCAGAACATAAGAGCGGGATGCATTCCTTGCCTTTATGCGCCATAACGTGCGTAAAAATGGTTCCATTTCGATGAAATTTCAGTATGTGGTAGGGGACCACCTGGGGACGAACCCTATTGAAAATGGACGAAATGGGGTCAAAGGTCAGGTCATAGGATTGCGATCCATTCCATCGCCCTTATCCCATATTATTAAGGTGGACGTCAAGTAATTTTGCTTCCTATACTTCCAATGGAAAAACTTTTGTACACATTTCCTTCACAATTAATGTGTTCCCAAGGTTGAAAATTTGAACATCGATTAAAATAACTTCTTAATATAACTTGGAATACTTAATATTTTCTAAAACATAACCATAATTATATTAAAAATCAATAAGCTTTCCTTTGGTGGTATTGAAACCAGAAAAAGAATGGCGCGACCTGTACTTTGATGACGTCAGTAGACAAACAAATGTTGGATTGCATATTTATGGTTATGTTTTAGAAAATATTAGGTATTCCAAGTTATAAAATGAAGCTATTTTAATCGGTGTTCAAATTTTCATCCTTGGGAACGCATTAATTGGGAAGAAAAAAGATGGCGCGACCTGTATTTTCATGACGTCAGCATTCAAACAAATGTGCGGATCCTATTAAAGTTTTATGACGTCACACTTTTGCTAGCAGATGGCCACGATTCCCATCTGCCTCATTACTTCACGCGTCGTGTGCGTATGTTCGACTGCACGATAACTCGCGTAAAAATCGTTCGATTTCGATGAAATTTTAGTATGTGGAAGGGAATCACCTGGGAAAGGAACCCTATTGAAAGTGAACGAAATGGGGTCAAAGATGAGGACATAGAAGCGGGATCCATTCCACTGTTCTTATGCGTCATAACTAACGTAAAAAAGGTTCGATATTGATTAAATATTAGTATGTGGTAGGGGATCACCTGAGGACAAACCCTATTAAAAATTGGCGGAAGTGAGGGTCAAAGGTCAGGACATAAAAGCGGAATCACTTCCATCGCCATTATGCGTCATAACGTACGTAAAAATGTTTCGATTTGGATGAAATGTTAGTGTGTTGTAGGGGCCTGCCGGGGGACTAATCCTATTGGAAATGGGCGAAATGGGTCAAAGGTTAGGACATAGAAGCGGGGTCTATTCCATAGCCCTTATACATCATAACTTACGTAAAATTGCTTCTATTGCGACAAAACTTTATCATGCTATTTCGGAGGTATACTGAACCAATTCTGTTGAATATCATCGAAATGGGAACAAAGGTCAGGGCGTAGGAGTGAGATTTATTCCAAAGCCATTTTATGATTTCTAGTATGTTGGAAAGCGTATCATAATCAATGTATTGCGTGATTTTACTAACTTGTTTTGTTTTAATTGAAGCTTTAAGGCCACTGTGAGCAAAACGAGGGGCTACCAGCAGTCACCTGTACTTAATTTAGAGCTACTGGTTTCTGGAAAGTGGGAGAGCCAGTGCCGTAAGACGAACGCAACACCATGCCTCGTGAGGATTCGAACCCGCATCCTTCGCTGTCGAATGGTCATAAACCAACGACTAGACCACTACGCCCCCGGAGCGACATACGAGATACACGATAGCAGAAGCATTTAAAACACAATTCGTCATTTACGATCCCTTCTGCGAGTTATTTCCGTCCAAGGTTAACGGAATACAAGTTTATCTCAACCCGCCTACCTCGAGGCGAAGAATGCGACGTCACAATCACGTTACCTGTGATGTGCTTGTACAGCAGGACGCACATGAGATAAAGGCAGATAGCAGTGAGAGTACATGCCCGTGTAGCTCAGTTGGGAGAGAGACTTTCTTCGGAGTGAGGGGACCCGGATTCGATACCCGGCGCTGAGAAACTTGTACGTTATATACCGTCTTATGGGTAACCTGTGAATGCAAATGAAAGCTACAGGAGATGTAGCATTTGAAACACTTCTTAACTCAAATAGTGCATAAAGCTGCAACATTGTAGCCAAAGTTTATAGTTAAGGTAACATACCTTACATACAGAAGAAACTAACAACTTCATGAAATTTTAACAGGAATAAACCAAATTCTTTTTCAAAACCGTAACCGTTAATTAATGAGCTTCAAAATAAAATAGAGGAAATCTTATTTCCAGCTGCCCCCAAAATGAAACTAAAAATCAGCCATAAATGAGTGAAAAGAAACTTTAAATAAATCGGTCTCTAGAGATGTGCTAACCAAGGCAGTCTAGAAAATAAAAGGCTATGACATTAGAGAGAAGAGTCCCCTATGTGTATGAGGAAAATCTCATGTTACATTGCCTAATTCGTTGATGTCGTATTTCACGTGATAAACGACAGTGTTACAAAGCAATTGGAAGCCTTGGTTTCTGCCTGGCATTACTAAAAGAGAGAACTGATGTCTCTAATATCATGGCCTTGTATTTCCTAGACGGCCCTGCGCTAACTCAGAGCTCTCTGAACTAGGAAGATCCAAATAAATGATGGGTCACAGTGGAATTTTTGCACGCCAGTGTAGAAAGGGGGAGGAAGACGCCTTTATTTATTACCGGGGGCCAGTACCCGGGGTCCGACCGCTTAGTGTGCCCATCCGATGCACGGCGGATATTTAGTGGATCGAGCGTTCGTACCTGCTGAGATCGAACCTGAGGTCCTTTCCGCGGCAGTTACGAACATTGCCCACTAGGCCACCCGCGGCCCCAAATCACATTATTTCCGTAACCAGCATTTAAATTGCCGGCGATTTTCATCACAATAATGCTCCTATTGGCTAGTGCCATACGGGATAGCTTTCGCTCACATCTGGTGTCGATGAGCCGTGGGTCTAACCACACCTTTTCGGCGGTCCGTCGCTTTTTTTGCTTCTCGGACCACTTTTTCAAGGTGCTGATCACGGCTGACCGTCAGCACACCAGAAGCCTTACCACTCTGAAATACTCTGACCCAGTTGTCTGGCCATTAAAATGTTTTACCTTTGTCAAACTCGATTAAGTTAGCCGCCTTTCCCCGTCTGAAGAACAAAAATAACATCGATTAACCTAGCGCAGTATCGGATGTTATTTATATCGTTTTATGACCATCACACGCGCAGTCATTTATCTGCAGTTGATTCGATTTGCATAAAGACCGCTCTAGTCAAAGTTTTTGGCTCTTCGGTGAACATAAACCACAAGTAGTGAATTCGAGATGTGTGAATTCGCACTATATAGAAAGGAAGAACATAAAGTGTATCTGTAAGTCGAGAATGTCTGTCTGTAAATTTACACGAATTTGCGTGAAATGCCTATGATCAGAAAAAATCATAACTGCGTACAAGTACGCTACTATTAACGTTCTTATTTCGGACTCTAATTGTAAAGAACTTCGCCGTGAAATAAGGACAAATACAGAGGACCTTGCTTAATGTAATCATCCTGAAGTGAAGGTGATTTGATGAAAATTAGTAGACTTGGTAAGCCCAATCGATGGAATGAAAGTGCAGCAATTGCTTAGCATGACGTTCTAATACTCGAGGGTTAACAGGACGCTTGAAAGTCCAACGGATTGATTTTGATATTTTTTAAATGCCGTAAAACAGTTAAAGTGTGGTCGTGGGGACAGAAAAGAATTGCAAAAATTCATTTGTAGTTGGCGATGCGCAATTATTTTCTTATTGGAGGTTTAACTACCATTGTGAGCAACTCAATAGGCTATAAGCAGTCACCCGCATCCCTAATTAACAGCCACTGGTTCCAGGGAAGGGAGAGAGCCAGTGCCATAAGATAAACACAACATCCATGCCTCGCCGGGATTCGAACCCGGACCCCTTCCGGACGAATGATCAGAAGCCATCGCCTAGACCACTGCGCAACCGGGACGTATAAAAACTGAAAAAAAGTGGCGATGCTCAATTTACTCATGCTGAGTATGGGCCTGACCTGTTCTGAACTGTGCTGAGGTCTTAGAATTTGCTGCATTTCCCTTGTTTTTCAGCAATTTTGAAGGTTTACCATCGTTTTGGGATTCATATTTATCCATTTCCATTCCTTTATCTGTTCATTCAGCGTCTGTCACAGTAACAGACAAGTTCTGCTTCTAGTGAAGCAAAAGTATTGAGTTGGATCACGTGACCTAATTTTTTTTTTTTTTTGAGTGAAGGTTTAACGACCGCCGTGAGCAACTCAATGGGCTATAAGCAGTCGCCCGTCCCTAATTTAGGGTCACTGGTTCCAGGGAAGGGAGAGAGCCAGTGTCGTAAGACAATCACAACATCCGTGTCTCACCGGGATTCGAACCCGGACCCCGTTCGGACGAATGATCAGAGGCCATCGCTTTGACCACTGTGCCACTGGGGCGGCGACCTAATTTTCCACATCTATTCTAAAAAAACCCTTCACTTGGGATTTCTTTTCGTACTGAGAATGAGTGTCTGTGTGCATGTGGATGGGAGTAGACTTGTTCTAACGTCGGGTGGGGAATGGTTAGTGTTATAATTAAACAAACAGTATTTCAAGAGGTGATTTTCATTTTTCTGTGTGAAAAAAAGTAGATTTTTTTTTATTTTTACGTTATTTTGTTATTTCAGGTCTTAAGAATATGTGTACCAAATTTCAAGTGGAAATTCGCAAAATTGGCCAAGTTATAATCCATTATTTTCCATCGGGGTCACAGAGAGAAACTTCTGGATGAATTCAATCACGAATCGGCAATCCATAAAGATGTCGAAAATGCTATAAAGCCAATTTGCAATTATGAGAGTTGCTAGAAAGATGTTTGGGTGGTGACACTAAAAACAACGAAAGTTTCAATTCTATTGTTTCGCGGTTCGCTCCCAAGCATCTTCACTGTGGTTCAAAAACCATCTAAATGGCAACTTATGTAGCAGCAGGCATTTTTAATGAAGGTTTTTCTGCTGTCCTGAAAATGATGACAACGATAGGAATCTTCATTGGCGAGCAAACGAAGGTATTTGGCCAACTCGCGGGACCAACAGCGTCTGCAGAGATCGTCGAGACGCAGCCTGCAGGCTACAAAAGAGGCTCGTACAAGGCGTGGAAGTGAAAAAATGTCTCTAAACGAATTCTACGAAGCAGAGAAAGGAACACTGTTGTATGGCCCTGGTATAGCATATTAGCAGCAAAATACTGTAAGTACTCGATATAACTCCGTAAACTGTACTCGAAGCTTCAAATGCGTTTTTTTCGAAACAGCTTTTTCGCGAATGGTTGGCATGATATTTCAAAAACTATTAGACCGATAGACTTCAAATGTAAAACTGCATGTTCAGCAAACATCCTTTTTATCGTTTGATGAACCAGAAACATGATACGGTACGTACATTTTTTTAATAGCAAAAAACATTGTCAATTTTTTGAGCTAAATTGATATGAGTTTGACAAGTCACCATTTCCTCAAATATATATATATATATTTTCTGGTTCATCAAACGATAACTACTTGTGTATAGAGTAAAACGCCGTTCGAGTTTTTGTTTCAGATCACCTTTAGTGGAGAAATCATGTCAGCCAGCGACCGCGGATCTTTGCGCAGTGTCATGGTCGAGGGAGATTTGCGAGCGTGATTCTTCATGAAACTTATTACAAATTGTTTTGTAAATACCTGAAACGATAAAAAAATATATCTACCTACTTTGGAATCAATTGGTTGCATAGTTTCGTCAATAAAAAATCCAAACAAAAAGCGGTAATTTCAGCACAAAAAAAGAGAATTCCCCCTTAAGTAATCTGTTTGTGTGTGTATGCAAACATTTAAGTATTTTTATTAAAGAAATGCCATAACAAATACAATTTTAATAAGAAATCAGTGCAACATTTTGTTTCATTCAGAAAACTAAAGAAGAAATTAAAAGCTGCGGCCTGCGGGCATTCCCACTGTGGCTGAGGGTGAGATCTTCAGCGAGCGCAGGTACTAATCGAATGACATTTCATAAAATAGGAGGGTGACTATTTGTCTGCAGTTTCCGTAAGGCATACCTGATAAGCGAGATGGATTACGTAGAAAAAGCTCAATGACGTAGGGCAGAGGCTCAAAGTTTAAAACATGATCTGCCCACCCACGCCATTTAGCAAATCCCGTTCCCATGCGGTCACGTTACGCATATCTGTATGAAGAGAAAAATAACCTCACAACGATACTGTTTGCATTAAGAAAATGTAGTACTCAATTATTTCTGAACTTTAATTTAAGTTCTAGAAATGAGGTTTTGGAATTGAAACATGTGAGGAAATATAGTATACTGGGTGGCAAACTAAAGTCAAAAGTTGAGGGGGACGATCCCACCCCAAGATAAAATTGAGGAGGCTCACCATCCCCGTTAACATTCGATTCTCCTCCCATGGTATGTGCCACATGGCTCCAAAGAGACATTACGTTCAACGCAGAAAAAATACGTGCGTACATGCAATTTTTCAACTTTTTGATTAGGAGAAATTGCTTCTTTTGAAATGGTAGCTAGGAATTAAGGTTATGCGAAACAGTTTCTTTATCACGACGTTTTTGTTAGCGAAGTCATCACTAAAGATTAATTGAACCAACGCATGTTAAGGAAAATATGGTCGGCAGTGCACTTGGTAGAGCCCCATTAGCTAGATATCTATTGCCTGTTTAATTGTATGTGTGTAAGGACATGGGTTCTTAGTTACCAGCTTAATGGCAGATGTGAATATTTTCGATAAATTAATGCTCTTTAGGGTTCGGCTGTAGATATTAACTAAAAGTATGTTTCACCAAACCACTAGCATTGCTTAAATGTGAATACTGCAATATTCCATAAAGTTCTTGCTTCGAATAGTTTAAGTGACGCAAACATTCTTAATTAAGCACTTAATGGATCTTTAACGACCAGAAAGATCAAGTTTTGTACTTGCGAAGTTAATACCTTTATTAGGTCCATTCTAGACACGTTAAATGTGAGAAAACACCATAGAATCATCCAGTACTTTGACATCTGGATGCAACAGATTCTCGAATAAGCTGAATTCTTTTCAGTACCTTTCATAACCTCAGTAAAAATTTTAGGCTTCAATATATAACGCGCTCACGATCTAACCGACTTCTAACAACAGCGAGCATCTTAACAAGAGACTCAACACATCTATGAAGATTGTGCATACATCTAACGAGAGACAACATCATACAATAGTAAACATCATTCATATCTGTCTCGTAAACATACAGTATGTCATTCAACCTTTGACCTCAAGTCAGGATGCCACAAAAAACATTCAGCGACAGAGAAAACTTTGTATTAAGTTCAGAAAATTCTGAATGGAAATGAACCATAATTTTCATAAGTAACACGTAAATGTTTAGCTAGAGTACACCGCTCAATCGAACACTGTAAAAAGTCACAATTACCTAATTTAGGTTCGCTGGCTGCGGGGATGAATATGAGAGAGAGAGAGAGAGAGAGAGAGAGAGAGAGTCGGAGAAAGGGTTAATGCGGTAATTAAATGGCAAGCTTGAGTGAATCTTAGCAATATACATCTAATTACATTAAATTTGTTATTTATTAGTCAGAATCTAATGATTATGATAACATCAATTGTGATTAAGCCGCATCAACTGTAATACGTTTCGGATAAGTGTTTGGCAAAAAAAACCCATAATAATTATAATTAAAATTTTTTTTTTTATAAACTACTTATGAGTACTTTATCTGAAAAACACGTAGCAATCATTCGACGAGGTGCGCTCGTCTGAAGACCTTGAATGTTCTTAATCGAGATGAGCTAAAGATAGTAGTATGCTAAAATAGATCGAAAAGGACCTATTAATACTGCGTGACACGCACTGTTCCAGCCTACCCC
Organism: Macrothele yani; assembly: GCA_039090855.1. Lineage (NCBI taxonomy): Eukaryota > Metazoa > Arthropoda > Arachnida > Araneae > Macrothelidae > Macrothele > Macrothele yani. The sequence continues at coordinate 18,902,173 of CM077025.1, forward strand.
CTCCTGAAAAATCAAAAGAAAGGAGCAATTATCTTCGACTTTAACGGTACTCTTAATGAGAGAATGATGTGTTAAGCTCATAGTTATGCACTGAAGAATGTTTTACAAGGCCGAAGTATGGTTCATTTCATCAGGTGCCTTTTTATCATTTAAAAGGTAATTTGCGTAAATTATATATCGCTTAATCATTGTTCGAGTGCATAAAAAAGGCATTAAGAAAGGAACAACCGAGAGGATTCGTGATTTTCCGGTGATGGAGGCGAGTAACACATCGATCAGCGACCCATATGTCTCCACCTGACAGCTGCATAAGCAGCCAACGATTGGATCCCATTGACAGTGAAGAATTGTTTTGCATCGGTGAGTTGCCTGCACCTCCACCCTCATCAGTAACATTAGTGTACCAAATCACTCAGGGAGCGAAAATCGATTACGCTTTCCTTTCAATACCACAGATGGGTGAGACAAAGTTTTTACAGCACTTGTTCTTTTCCACTTTGTTTGAGTGCGAATGAAAGAATTTGAAAGAACTGTACAGTTGACATGCGTCTCGCATGTTAACTGAGCAAAAATCCTAAATCGTCATAAAGTTAAAGGAATTTACTTTGTGACAGTCTCATTTGACGGTTAGAATCATTATGAGCTTCATTGCTCCATTCTTACTTCTACAAAACGTCCAAGGAAATTATATCTCAAAGAGCTCCATGTAATGTTGATAGCCATGCAAATCGCACTTACAAAAATACTTCATGTTTACTAACGTCATATTTGATGATTTAAATGTTTCTTTGAATATCTCTCTTCTGGCAAATTAATCGTAACTGTTTTTTTAGCACGTCTTTTGTAAAAAAAGATCGTGCTTCTGTTATCGGTTTGTCCGTACGTCCGTCTGTACCCAGATATCTCTGCAACTATTAGTCCGATTTAAAAATTCTTTTTGCATTCGGAAGCTTCAAATATGCAAATGATGATCCTTTATTTCGTTTTTTTACGATGTACAATTTTGCCGGTAGAGGGCGTAAATACAGATGATGTCGAATTCAAAAATACGTTTTATTCCACATATTTGCTTCTAAACATCCGATTGAAATGTTTTTTATCTTTCGATTTCACTTATGTCGAAAAGTATTTTAGATATAGTTACTTTTTCAAATTGCGCATAGATTTTCCGCTAGGGGGCGTTAAAGTAAATTACATTTTTCCCGATAACTCTTTTTCTAAAACTCCGATTTGAAAAAATTTTTTCTTCGGCGGATACATCTTCTGATGGAAATTCTTTTGCATGTAATTTCCAATTTTTGGTAAACAATACTTTGGCCACCAGAGAGTGTAAGTGTTAATTTTTGCTTCTGATATACTTGCCATAAAATCGGAGCTTCTAAAATATCGATTGAAAAAATTATTTCGTTGACTGATGCCACTCACATCGATAAACCTTTTCGGAATATTTTCTTCTTAAAATATTGCATAGTTTCTCCGCCAGGGGGCGTAGATGTACATATTATTTTTGTCAATATCTCTACTTCTAGAAGTCCGATTTGAAAAATTCCTTCTTTGTTGGATAGTGTTTTTCGTGTGACATGTTTTTCATATAATTTCAAAATTTTCAAGTAATTCATAGATTTTCCGCTAGGGGGCGTAGCGGTAAATTGCGTTTCCCCCTATATCTCTGCTTCTAAATCTCCGATTTTAAAAATTCTTTCTGCACCGGATACAGCTCCTGATGGGAAATCGTTTGCACATAATTTTCTATTTTTGTAAAAAAATAGTTTGGCCACCAGGTGGCGTAAATCTTAATTTCCTCTTCTGTTGTATTTGCAACAAAATATGAGCTTCTAAATTCTCGATTGAAAAAAACGTCTTTTGTTGACCGATACTAGTCATGTCGACAAACCTTTTAGAAACATTTTCTTCTTAAAATAGTGCATGGTTTCTACGCCAGGGGGCGTAGATGTATATCTTATTTTTGGCAATATATGTACTTGTAGGAGTCCGATTTGAAAAATTCCTTCTTTGTTGGATAGTGTTTCTAGTGTGACATGTGGTTCATATAATTTCAAAATTTTCAAGTAATTCATAGACTTTCCGCTAGGGGGCTTAAATGTAAATTGCGTTTCCCCCTATATCTCTGCTTCTAAATCTCCGATTTGAAAAATTATTTCTGCACCGCATACAGCTCTGATGGGAAATCGTTTGCACATAATTTCTAATTTTTGTAAGAAATGGTTTGGCCACCAGGTGGCGTAAGTCTTAATTTTAGCTTCTGTTGTATTTGCAGCAAAATATGAGCTTCTAAAATCTCGATTGAAAAAAAAGTCATTTGTTGACCGATACTACTCATGTCGACGAACCTTTTAGGAACATTTTCTTCTTGAAAAAATGCATGGCTTCTACGCCAGGGGGCGTAGATATATATGTTATTTTTGTCAATATCTCTACTTCTAATAGTACGATTCGGAAAATTTCTTCTTTGTTGGATAGTGTTTCCGATGCGAAATGTTTTTCCTATAAATTCAAAATTTTGAAGTATATCATAGACTTTCTGCTAGTGGCCACAAAGGTAAATTGCGTTTTCTGCGTTATTTCTGCTCCTAAAGATCTAATTTGAAAAATTATTCCTGTATCGCATACAAGACCTGATGGAAAATATTTTTTACATAATTTCTAATGTTTGGTAAAGAATGGTTTAGCCGCCAGGGGTCATAAGTGTTAATTTCTGCTTCTGAAGTATTTGTTGCAAAATCTGGGCTCCTGAAAACTCGACTAATTTTTTTTTCTTGGACCGATACAGCTTATATGGATAAACCTTTTGGAATAATTTCTTCCTAAAATAATGCATGGTTTTCCCACCAGGGGACGTAAAGTTACATCTTATTTTTGTCGCTATCTCTGTTTCTAAGAGTTCGTTAGCTCACGATTCCGTTTTACAGCAATATCTGAGGGATTAAAAACCCGATTGAAAATCTTTCTTTCGTCAGATCTATTGTTTTCCATACCGGTTCCATTGACTTTGAATAGCTTTGATAAATTTAATTCGCGTCAGAATGGATTTAAAAGACGTGCTTATTACACCCGAAAATTCGGTGTCATCTTTCTTGTTGTTTTTTTTTTCGTTTGAAAACTCGTGTTTTGATGCGTTTATGGAAATCGAACCGCAAAGCAATTGCAGTATTTTGCGCAGTTGGTTTACTGGAATAAATGTACAGAAGACTTATTAAACAAAGTATTAGAGATAGGGGTGATGGGCAGTTGACATGGGCATCTCCCGCGCGGTCTAAAACAGACCCAAGCCGAAAGCAGGCGATAGATAGGCGGACAGTAGGGCTTCCCAACAGTGTATTTCACTCGATGAACATGAGTGAACATGGTGATCTGAACGACTTTTATCGTTGGATGCATTGTCGGCTCAAGACAGCCATGTGTTTTGCGCCAACAATGCGTAAGACAGATGGTTATCATGCAATTGCCCGAGTAGTAAGAACTCTAGGAGTCCGGAATGCAACCGTATCGAATGTGCATTGTGAGTTTACCACCGACAGACTTATCAGCGCTCACAGAACAACCGTTTGGCGGCCAGACGCCACTGATGACCGTTGTCGACGTAGACTATCCAGGCTCTAACAGACCGTAAACAGCGGCGCAAATCGCAGCGAGTCTAAATGTCTGAGCACCAAGCAGCGCCAGCGGTACGGAGTACACTGTGTTTTTTGAGCTACGGGAGCCGACGCCCTGCTCGTATGCTACTGATGACTACTCGTCATCAGACATTACGTCTCGCCTGGTGACGAGAACATCAAAACTGGACCTCTGCAAAGTAGTGCTTGGCCATGTGGTCAGATGAATACCGTTTTCAGGTGTACCGCGCTGGCATGAGGCTATGGCCCCGTCATGCCAGGTCGGCTGTGTTCAAGACGGTGGTGGCTCTGTGGTAGTTTGGGGAACCATCCTATGGGACACATTCGGTCCCTTAGTGTGTCTGGAGAGGTTATTGGTGATCAGCCAGCACACCCTTAACCGCTGAGCTCTACCAGCATGTGCTGGCTGAACCCTCACGGTGTCACGTCAATTCGTCGCGTGCGTCAATTCGTCGACTAAATCTACAGTTTTCAATTCAGAACCACCAATTCTGGTATACTATTTCGTGGTATTCTAACTTAGACTGTAGACGGTTTTGAGAAGCGGTTGGAGATGGGGATCATAGCCCTCCCCTACAGAATTGCCGTAAAATCTAGTTTTCAATTTAGAACTACCAAATTTGGTATATTATCTCATGGTACTCTAACTTAGACGGTAGACGGTTTTTGGAACGGGTCAAGGCCCAGGGGTAAGACCCCCATACAAAATTTTCTTAGTCTATGTTTTTCAATTCAGAGCCACCAAATTTTGTCATGAAACTCTAACTTAGAGGGAGACGGTTTTCAGAACGCGTTGGGGCACGGGGGTTAGAACCCTCCCCCCTCCGTCAAAATTTTCGTAAAATCTACAGTTTTCAATTCAGAACCACCAAATCTGGCATTCTAACTTACACCTCGTGGTATTCTAACTTAAACTGTAGATGGCTTTAGGAAGAGGTTGGGGCCCGGGGGTCAGAGCCTCCCCCCTTATAAAATTGCCGTAAAATCTAGTTTTCAATTTAAAACCACCAAATTTGGTATATTATCTCATGGTACACAAACTTAGACGGTAGACGGTTTTTGGAACGGGTCGGGGCCTCGGGGGTTTAGAGCCCCCATACAAAATTTTCGTAAAATCTACAGTTTTCAATATAGAACCGCCAAATTTGGTATACTCTCTCATGGTACTCTAACTCAGACGGTAGACGGTTTTTGGAAAGGGTCGGAGCCCGGGGTTCAGACCCCCCCCCCCTCCATACGAAATTTGGTAAAATCTGGTTTTCAATTTAGAACCACCAAATTCGGTATACTATATCATGGCACTCTAACTTAGACGGTTTTGGGAACCAGTCGCGGCCCGGGGGTTAGAGCCCCCGTACAAAATTTTCGTAAAATACACCGTTTTCAATTTAGAACCACCAAATTTGGTATACTATCTCATGGTGTTCTAACTTAGACTGTTGACGGTTTTTTGTAAAGGGTCGGAGCCCGGGGTTCAGAGCCCCCCCTCATAAAAAAATTCGTGAAATCTACAGTTTTCAATTTAGAACCACCAAATTTGGTATACTATAACATGGTACTCTAACTTAGACGGTAGACGGTTTTCAGAACACGTCGGGGCATGGGGGGTTAGAATCTCCTCCCCGACAAAATTCTCGTAAAATCTACATTTCAAAATTGCCTTTATTCTTCAGTAAAATAACATTTCTATGTACATGACAATGGAATTCTGCCAATAAATACAGCGGTATATACATCAGCTGGAAAGTTCCAGTGAAACGTAAAACAAAATATTGTTAAAATCATAAAAAAAATATTTCGCCACGTAGGGCGAAGGAGAGGCAGACAATAAAGCACGAGCGATACAAACGAAAATGTTTACCTACAGTATTGTAGACAGGGCAAGACATGATTCTATACTATGCACAAATTCCAATTAAGCATTACTACCATACTAAAGATTAAACATTAGGTACTAATTCACAGAAATGCAACAGTGATGCTACATTCAAAATTTACAACATATGTACAGAAGTATTCAGTGACAAGGGGAAATAACGCTAAATGTACTCAGAAGGGCATCTTGTTGCATTAAATTATACACACAGTGACTAATATTTTAAAAAAATATTCAACATAATGAAGGGGACATTGCGTGGGCAGTAAAATCTACAGTTTTTAATTTAGAACCACCAAATTTGGTATACTATCTCATGGTACTCTAACTTAGACGGTAGACGGTTTTTGGAATAAATCAAGGCGCAAGAGCCCTCACATACAAAATTTTCGTTAAATCTATAGTTTTCACATTGGAACCACCAAATTTGGTATCATGAAACTGTAACTTAGACGGGAGACGGTTTTTGAAACGGATCGGAGCCCGGGCGGTAAGAGCCCCCCCCCTTCCAGAATTTTCGTAAAATATACCGTTTTCAACTTTGAACCACCAAATTTGGTATACTATCTTATGGTACTCTAACTTAGACGGTAGGCGGTTTTTGGAACGGGTCGGGCACGGGGTAAGAGCCCCCACCTATAAATGTTTTTCGTAAAAACTAGAGTTTTCAATTTAGAACCACCAAATTTGGTATACTATCTCATGATATACTGTAGATGGTTTTTTTGAAAGGGTCGGAGCCCGGGGTTCAGAGCCCCCCCCCCCGCCATAAAGAATTTCTTGAAATCTACAGTTTTCAATTTAAAACCACCAAATTTGGTATACTATATCATGGTACTCTAACTTAGATGGTAGACGATTTTCGGAACGGGTCTGGTCCCGGGGGTTAGACCCCCCCATACAAAATTTTCGTAAAATCTACTGTTTTCAATTTGGAACCACTAAATTTGGTATACTGTCTGATGGTACTCTAACTTAGACGGTAGACGGTTTTGAGAACTGGTCAGGCACGGGGTAAGAGCCCCTCCCCATAAAAAAATTTCGTAAAATCTACATTTCAAAATTGCCTTTATTCTTCAGTAAAATAACATTTCTATGTACATGACAATGGAATTCTGCCAATAAATACAGCGGTATATACATCAGCTGGAAAGTTCCAGTGAAACGTAAAACAAAATATTGTTAAAATCATAAAAAAAAAAAAAATATTTCGCCACGTAGGGCGAAGGAGAGGCAGACAATAAAGCACGGTTTTCAATTTAGAACCATCAAATTTGGAATACTCTGTCATGGTACTCTAACTTAGAATCCAGACTGTTTTTGGAAACGGTTTGAGCCAGGGGTCAGAGCCCCCATGCCAATTTTTGTAAAACCTACAGTTTCGAATTTAGATCGACCAAATTTGGTACACTACCTCATTGTAATGTAACTTAGACCGCAGACGGAAAGAGTCGGTGCCCGGTGTGAAGGGGGCCCATTCAAAATTTTCGTAAAAATTACAATTTTTACTCTTAAGAACTGCTTCCCAATACAGCACTCCATTACCCCACCTACGGTCTAGGTTAGAGCCCGTAGATAACAATAAAGTGAAAAAATATCAGGTTCATGGTGTATTAAAAACACAAATTAATAAACGTTAGCTTTCACTACCAACGGTTGCCTTATCAGGCAGAAATACAATGTAATGTAAGTAATGTAAATTCTCTTTTGCTTCGTATAATTAAATTAACTAAATCAAAAAATTTAAAATAAGTTTACTGGAAATTTACGGAAATAGCTTTCTCATTCATTAACTTTCACCCGCTGAACTTGGTGATTTTAGAAATAGTAATATTTACCTGGGAAATACCGGGTACCCCTGCTAGTAAGAACTAAAGATAATGTTACACTTTTAGTCAGGTACAAAACAATAATTAGAAAGCCCTAGGACTGGGCCTGTTTAGCAATTTTCAGTCTACTGTGCTAATTTTCATAAGGTTTTCATAGAAGTCCAAGATTTTAGCAATGCGCTTTTCTGAGGTTGGAACTATTAAGCAGACCCTAGGCCTAGGGCTTTTTGATAGTTTTCAGTCCTCCGAGCTGATATTTATGTAGTTTTCATAGAAAATAAAATGAATTCTGTTTAAATGTTACTCGAGCACAAAGCATTAATAGATACGCCTGAGACCTAGGCATATGCATTTATAGTAATTTTTATAATGCTGTGATCATATGAGGTTTGCATGACAAATCAATTTAAGAGTGTTACGCTTATCAAAAATTATTTAAAAGGCCTAGGCCTTGCGGCCAATAATTAGTATTTGGTGCCTAAGTGAAAGCGCAACATTATTACCTTGATTTGTTATGCAAACCTTATAAATACGACCAGAGCGATTAAAAGTTACTAAAGAGTCCTTGTAAGTAATATTTTTTGACCGAGTGCAAGTGCAATTTACGATATGTCAACAGGTCAAAATATCTAAAGTAACAATGAAATTTTGAATATTTCTTTTATCTTTCTTTTTATTTCAGTTTTGACACTTGTATTAAGTTTTAAAAACATATATTTCTCCTATCGTTTACCTTTATTGTGCTTTCAACAGAATTTCTTACCATGTTTTGGGTATTTTGTTTTGTGTGGTTGCAGTTTTTTTAATGTTTTGGGCATTTCATTTTGTGTGGTTACTTGTTTTTATGTTTTGGGCATTTAACTTTGTATGGGTGTTTTTGTTATGTTTTTGTTATTTTCTTTTTCTGTGGTGGTTGTAATGTCGACAGGATGGAAAAGGGGAAACTGTGGACAGTCACGATGTTTACTTGCTTATAATTTTTTTTTCAAATACAGCACATGATTTTGTATTGATTTATACCACTTACTCATTAAGCGACTACAGGTTTCTTTAAATATGAACTTTTTCTGAGAGCCTTTTGTTTCCTCTACCTAGCTTTTTCGGCTCTGCAATTTCTTTTTTTGGTTTTAGAATATTTTCCTTATTATTAATCTATTTTCTCATGCAAACTCTTTATGCAAGGTATGTTTATTCAATCGAAGTATTTTGCAATTATACGTGAAGCCCTGTTGCTGAAGTAAAAAAATATTTCCAACTGAAACAACGCAGTTCAGATATTTTCCCGCTGTTAACTCAAAGAATGAAAACAAAAACAACAAATCTGTGCAATGGTTGAGGCATTAGACAGTACTTACTGGTAACCAGGCAAAGTTTTAAGGAAGAATGAGCTTAGGAATTTCTAACTGCAACAAAAAAGATCATCCGCACTGTATCCCTCCCCATCCCCTAGTGCCGGCCTTTGGACTTCTTGAAAGAGAAGTCTTAAGGACACATCTGTATTGTAATTGCCTGAGCATTCGCGACAATCTTCTGGTGTCGTAGTAGAAAAACACACTTCCTACTTCGCCTAAATTGCTTGGATGTAATGCCAACGAACAAAGTTTTGCTGTCGCATTGGATTTCTGTTGCTTTTGATGGAATACTTTTCCCCTGGGGTTCCCCGCTTTCAGTATAGTCTTCAGGACACACGGCAATACACCCCAACGTAAAACACCAATTTCACGGCAATTAACTGCAATTAGCGAAAGAGAGGGGCGGTACAGGAAATAAGTCGAACGAGACAGATCTGAACTTAGAAAGTCGGGGGAAGGTGTTGCATGAAAAACTGTGTTTGGCTTACAGATCATTTGGCACGTAGGGACGTAGGTTTCGTTTAATACATTACGGGGTAAACAAATTGTCTTTTCAGTATAACCATTTTCTTTCATACGCATGGTGCAGCACAGAAAAAATTTGAATTTATTTTTGAGAATTAGCATGACGCCTACCAGCCCAGAGTACATCTGCCCAGTCCGCGCCTGCTGCCGCCTCCGGAACCTGGCTCCCGGGTTCTTCGCATCTGTTGATCTCCCACCTGGAGCGTTCCAGCTGTAAAATACATGTACCTCTGCGTTTTGGAAAAACAAAAGATAAGATGCCGATCCTTAAAATTAACCACTTCTTGTGACCGCAGGTACGAAAATCTTGAACTTCGCTTAAACCTTAACTGGAGGAACAAGCTTCACGTGATTGTCTGTATTCTGAGTGTTTTATTGAATGGTTGCTCATCAGTTCGTAGTTGACTGGAGAACAGAGAACTTGCTTGTTGAAACCTTTGTTGTGCGTTGTCAAGTGATAATAGTGGAAATATATCATTCTAAATATTTTGGAAATAGAAAGTGCATTGTTTTCCGAAGGCACTATGCAGATGAAGAATGCAACATAAATAGTTAACTCACAAAAAGAAAATGATTTGCTGAAATGGAAAGGGTATTTATTTTGCCATAACAGAGTGCGAGGTGATTTACGGTATTGTCATTGTATTGAAAGAAATTATGGAAATTGTACTGGCTTTGCTAGTACTATTCTTATTGGAGATGAACACAGGATGCGCAATGAGAAACCACATAATCATGCTCCAAGACCGGAGAAAAGTGATGTTGCTGTTGCAAGAGCGCAAATAAAAGAACGAGCGAGAAATACGGACGAAGCCCCTGCACAAATTATTCAAACCGTGACAACGTCAATGGCTACAGTAAATGCAGCTTACATGCCTAATATGGATGCACTAAGGCAAGTTGTAAAACGAATACGAAGAGAAGACATGCCTTTTATCTTGGACAGCAGATATCAAGTGAGGGTCACATTGATGAAGAAATTAATCGGCGTACAAAACTTGCCTGGAGAGCTTTTGGAAGAAACATCATAATTTTCAAGAGCAATATGCCATTATGTCTTAAAAGAAAAGTGTTTGATCAATGCATCCTTCCAGTGCTTACGTATGGTGCAGAGACGTGGACCTTAACTAAAAGAGACATACAAAGGCTGCAGACAACTCAAAGAAGCATGGAGAGGTGCATGCTTGGTGTAACCAGGAGAGATAAGAAGAGGAACTCGTGGATCCGAAAAATGACAAGAGTGGAAGACATCATGATCAGAGTTAAATCCCTGAAATGGCAATGGGCTGGACATACTGCCAGAAGGACAGATCATCGATGGACAGCCGAAATTTTAGATTGGATTCCAAGGGACAGGAAAAGACCCAGAAGAAGACCACATGGGAGATGGGTTAATGAAATTCGAAAGTATGCAGGGGTGACATGGAGGAGACTGGCACAAGACAGACCGTTGTGGAGGAAACTTGGGGAGACCTTCGTCCAGCAGTGGATTGATAATGGTTGACAATGATGATGATGATGATATCATAATCATAGGGTAGCCCTGTAATACTTAGGCAGACGGGATGTATTTTTTACGGACCCTCATTATATGTGATTGTAGCTGAGCCTCCCCTACATTCTGGTTTCTGACGGGCTGGAAACATTACTTTTTTAAGGAAGTGTTAACGATTAAAATGCAACGTATCGCTGTGCTTACAGTTAAGAGAAAAATAGAAAGTAATGCAGCGTCGTATTTATAGAGACATCGCAAGTTCAGAATCAAGAAATAGCGTGAACTTTAAAATTCTAGCAATACACAGGGTTCAAAAAAGTTTTGACATTACTAGTTGTATATACTGTAAACAAGGTACTTCTAGTCTTTTAAATATTCCAAAAATAAATTTAATTCTTTAAGACGGCAGATTTTTCTTCCCCACGAGAAATCTGGCATTATTATTTCACATTATACAACACGCGCTTTGCATTATTATTTCGTTGCATAACGTTAGAATGGGCTTAACGGAATGAAGGTAAATCAGAATTTTTAAGACAAAATTTGTAACACAAATCACGAAATCTTGGATCTGGTCTGCACTGAATTTCTGGTGGTTTCTTTATTTAATTTGCTGATGCTGACAGCCTGTAATCGATTTGAAGGAGTTGAGTTTTAGAATAAGATTAATTTTCAGAAAAATTTGTTTTTCATGCAGATTGTCGCGCACCGAAGTGAGAAAAAAACTCTGGTAGCCGAGTGCTTTTCACGCAGGGAAGGGGGGGGATTATCGTTCCTTTTTTCGCAAAATTTTTCGTATTTGTTTTGCAAACTGCTTAGTATTCATCTGAGGATTTTGCGTTTTACCGAACATCATCGGGAAATTAATGCACACGAGAGGTTATAATTTATTCTCTTAACTAAAGGGAAGTTTCTTTGATATGAATTTCAAAGTTAGTCTTGTAAAGGAATTTTAAGGTGCATTCACAGTCTGAAGTTTTTCAAAGGTCTAATATTTTTGAATCGTTCTGCAGATAATATTTAAACAGCTCCAATTATGCGATGATACTTGTCATGGCAGGCATACTGCAATATAAACATACAGGTACATGTAAGTCATCAAGCGGAAACATTTTGCACGGGGAAAAGACTAAAATAAGGTATTGAAAATCGCAACATGATTTAAAATGTCCGATGAAAAAAAATTTCTTTTTTTATTTCAATCTGAACTTTACAAACACAAAGTGCTCAAAGTAAATTTACACTTAGCGAAAAAAAATGGGAGATAAGGATAATTTTGTCGGATCTAAAACCTGTGCCTAATTTAATTTGCAAGTACAAACTTGTTGTTAAGCTATTTTTTAAAAAAATGGACCATGGAATAAATATCTATTTGAAAAATTGTTTAACATCACATTTCGGAAACGTTCTTCAAAAGATAAATGATTCATAGCTACGTGTCATTTCAGCTTTTTTTAATATAAGGATTTTTCGCTACGTGGCATTAATCGAAGTTTTCCCGGTATACAGTCAAATGCAAATTTTGTTTTGTTCGTATCTAGTGGCTAAAGCATAACGAAGGTATTCATAGATTTTCCACGTACAATTTTTTTCTGCACCTGATAAAACTGATAATAAAGCCTTGGACGGTGTCGGCAAAAACAGTTTTACAAATGAAATATTTTGAAACCCATATTTTCTACCAAATACAAGTTGACCATGTTCTGCTGGAAATCCGCACTATCAGTCTGAAAAAAAGAGTGCAGGTATATAATGTTTAGCATAGTTGTAACTGAAGTATTTAAAACAACTTTATTTCAAATAAGGTTTTAAGCCTTTAACCGGATGGAACGGATTAACTGAGGATTAGAGCAAAGTGTGCTGAAATCAGCTAGGACAAATATATTCGCTTTCTCAGAAGCGGTCTTAATGCGACTGGGAAGAGCGTAAGAAAGCGTTGCTTTCCCCTTAGGTTTGTATTTGAAGTGGTAATTCAGAGCGATAATTTATACTAATTCTTTCTGGCTGTTTATCTGCTAAAAAGGATATGACAATGGTGATGATTATGAAGAAGGAAAGAAAAGATGTTTGAGTCACTTGTTTCTGTCAAGTGGCATGATGTCTGTGTCTTCTCCACCATGGGCCTTGGATCATGTAGTAGAGAATAAAGAATCACGTTCAAAGTGACAAAGTAATATGCGCGTCAAATGCCAATCGTGTGCGTCACTATTACATAACCGTGTTTATCGTGCAGTAGCAGCTATCCGATTTAAGAGCACTTGTAATTGTGCTTTCGTGGTGTTAAGATGCCTCTACGAGTGATTCCGTTCTGTGAGGGGCACAGACTCCACTAGCTTCTGGAAATATGCTGCAGGCAATGCACACCATACTTCCTGCAGAGTGTTCCACAATTCGGGTGTATTCCGAGGTCTCGGATTCCTGCGTTCGATAGCGCGTTGCATAACACCCCAAATGTGTTCTATCACGTACAGATCTGGGAACTTGGGTGGGAATGGCAACACCCAAACTCAGATGAATGTTCCTCTAAGCATAATGTGGCGTCCCGACACTTGTGTGGAGGTGCATTGTTCTGTTGGAACAGGCCCAACCCATCAGCATGAATGCAGGGCATGAACGGGTGTACCTCGTCAGAAAAGATGCGCACATAGCGTTGGTCGGTCACAGACGTTTGTAGACGAACCAGGGGTCCCAATGAAGTCCAGCTAAACACACCCCATACCATTACGGACCCCCCCCCACCATCCGGTACAGTTCCCTGTTGACAGGCGGGACCCATAGCTTCATGGGGTTTGCGCCACACACGAATCCTTCCATCTGTCCGATACAGTTGGAAACGCGCACGGTAAAACCACATGATTTGATCGACTTGCAGTTGTGACTTAAAGAAATAAACTCTGGGAATTCGGACGTGAAGTACAGCACAGAAAATATAACAATAGTAATCAAAATTTATGTAAAACAAAATAAACTAAACCGGATTGGGCTACTTGTTAGCCACCAGGCTACTTGTTTCCAGTCACCAAGTGTCCAGTGGCCGCCCCGGTGGCGCAGTGGTCTAAGCGATGGCCTCTGATCATTCGTCCGTAAAGGGTCCGGGTTCGAATCCCGGTGAGCCATGGATGTTGTTTTTGTATTACGGCACTGGCTCTCTCCCTTCCCTGGAACCAGTGACCCAAAATTAAGGACGGTCGACTGCTTATAGCCCATTGGTTTGCTCACGGTGGTCGTTAAACCTTCAATAAAAAAAAAAAAAAAAAAAAAAAAAGTTTCCAGTGGCTGAGTTGCCGTGCCCAAGCGAGGCGCAAAGCTCTGTGCCGTGCACCCATCAAGGGGACTCGAGTTGGGCGTCAGCTCCCAAAGTCTATATCGTTCAGGGTACGTTGCACAGTCCGGACGCTGATGCTTGTTGAGGCTCCAGCATTGAATACAGATGCTAAGTGCGAGAGTGTCGCTTGAAACGATTCTTGACAGCCGACAATGGTCATGTTCACCCAATGTCTTTTTACGGCCACACGTAGGTTGGAGGTTTTGCCGGAATTCTTGTAATCACGGTACACCCTTGCAATGGTCGTCCGTTTAAATCCGAGCTTCGTTTCTACCTCCGAAATACTATGGCCCATCTCACGAGCGCCAACTATGACACCGCGTTGTTATTACTTGTCATTCTCATGCCGAAAACAGCTCTGACAGCTGGCAAGGATGTCTATCGCTTTATAAATGCACTGGCAAACGCAACCGAGTACGCGCATAGGTGACGTTGCTATGCATTTTGGATAAGCTCGTCTGTACCAGTTTTTCTGGCACTTTAGTGTATATAGTTGCCGTTTCGAAAGAAAGAAGGTTATTCATATACAGCAATCCAAAAAAGATGCAAAGAAAATTATTGCGATTCTTAAAAATGGCATATATCAAGTAATTAAGCGTGCATTAGAGAACTTTACAGCTTTCCTGAGTGGTGCACAAACGCTACGGAAAAAACACCGTAAACCAAGAGGACCCCAGACGTGGTACGAAAAGACATGTGTCTTGTAATGATATCAGGGTCCGATGTAGCTCTTCCGCCGCTCTGATCAAAAATGATTTGTGCTGCCCTTTCCATTTAATTATAAATAATTATTCATTTTATTTTAAAATATAATTTTTAACAGTGACCAGTGAGTCAAATTTTTGTAGACATTTGTTTTATAACAAAATATTTTTGTTTTATAAAATTTAATATTAATTAAAAAACAGCAAGAAAACGAAATAAAAATTATATTTAAAAATGAATAAAACAACAACGTAAACACAAAATAACAAACTGCAACACAAAAGTTTTAAGAACATTTTCAGCTTTAAAAAATCTAACTTTTTCTCGGCAAACTCTTTTATAAATTCTTTAAAACATATTTTATCGCATAACTCGTATTCTGTACCAATCATAGCCATTTCACTTAGTCTATTTTGTGTCATGGTGGACCTTAAGTAATTTTTAATTATTTTTTATTTGGAAAAACTTCTTTCACCACTAACAACTGTCACAGGTAGTCAACAGAATTCTGAGAGCAATACTTATATTTGGTCCAAAATTTAATTCTGTGATAAATTTTACAACTTCCCGAGGAGACAGATTTTTATCTAAATATGTACAAAGGACTGACAACTCATCTGCTGCAAGATCTAGTCCATTTATATCAGATGCGTCTTCGTCGGTAGAAATAACTTCAAGGTCCTTAAAATGACCTAACATTTCATCCTTAGGCATCTCTCATAAGCCATATATGTCATAAAGAAAAGCAAAATAACTGTGTTCACTAATTTGGGAAAACCTTAACTCGAGTGAGTTTACAGCTGTGTCTCTTATGTGAAAAAAAAAGCCGCAATCTTAAATTTTTGTTCGGCATCGACAATAGGCTCACCACGACACTCATAATGAAACTGTCTATTTTTAGATCTAACTTGATGTTTAGGCGAAGTGTTAAAACTTGAATCGCTGTCAATTCCAGCAGCTAATTCTTTGGTATCTGCAATAAGTTGATTAAAAAATTAATCTGAATGTGAATTTTCAAAACATTCTTTGGTATTCTTTAATAATTGAATTAAAAAACTGAACGCAAAGTCTTTACTTTGCATTAATTTACTGACAGGGTTAATTCGATTCAAAGTTTAATACGAAATTATAATGGAGCATAAAAATTTAAACTGTTTAACTTAATTCACCAAACCAGAAGCTTCATCTCGGGCAGAAGTGTCCATATCTCAATCTTCATATATGCTAAATTATGCACCATAAATTTGACCTATTTGATATCTTAGTGGTTTTATTGCGTCTATTCGACTTTCCCAACTTGTACCCCTTAACGATTTTAATGTTAAAACACGTAACATTTTTCAAGAGAATCGACCATCACAAAGTTGAAGACGAAAAGAAGACATATATCTTCTGCACCACATTAAAAAACTTGCAGCTTCCAGTGAGGACTTTGCCATAACAGTTACTACTAGATTTAATGAGTGACTACTGCAAGGGACATAGAATGCTCGCGGAGTCATGTTTCATATCCTTGCTTCGACCCCACTGTTATCACCTTTCATATTGGATCCATTGTCAAATCTTTGTCCTCTCATGATTGTAAATGCAATTCCAGTGCACCTAGCTGTTCTAAGAGAACCTCGGTTAATTCCAAGCCTGAAGACTTTTCGATAGGTACAAATCCTAAAAAACTCTCATTTATTACATATGACGTTCTTGAATGGTCCCTGGTTTGATTGATAGAAACATCTAATTATCATAGTCATCTGTTCAGTGTTGCTAGCATTACAGCTACAATCTAAGATGATTGAATAACATTTTGATTTACTAACTGCTGTTAGGATATGCCAAGTAATGTTGTCAGATATTATTTCAATTAGCTCATTCTGAATACTTTTACTTAAGTAGCTTGCTTGTCTCTCGTCTTTTCTCAAAACCCTGCGTACATGTCCTTCCACAACGGGATTAAATTCGGCCAACAACTCAATCAATTTCAAAAAGTTGCCATTGTTATTTTGATAAAGTTTATCAGATATACCCTGAAATACCAAGCAACTTCTTCCTAACATTTTAATGATAGAAACAATACGCAACAAAACTCCATTCCAATGGTTTATTTTTGAACTAATGATCCTCTGAGATTCTGTGTCTATTGTTGGCGATGATTTAAGCCTGCGCGTGAGTTCAAACCAGGAATTTTTAGCTTCTACGTCGCTTCTTGACGTCTGATGAGACTTTTAACATATCACTTACATGTTTCCAATTGTTGTAGCCATCTTTAGGTAGAAGGGATGCAGTTACGTTAAAAATTTTACAACAAAAACAATAAACAACATCTTTTATAGTAGAATAAGCAAACCAATCCCTCACAACTTGTACGCCATTATTAAGTTTTCTCTTGTAGTTCCTCGCAGTATACCTGCGACCCTTATCATCCTGCGGAAATTCCTACTCATACTGAGGACTTGGAGGACCTTTATTTAGTAAAAATATTCTTCCTGCATCTCCTAATCTATCGGACCAGGTTGCTGGACCGGAAACCAAAATTGTGCCCAAATTCGTTGTCTCTGTCTTGTCAGCATCTTTTGAAGATGAAGATAATTGACTATTCGTTTGTACTGCTGCTGTAGACGCTGCAGCACTTGCAGTAGCATCTGCATCTGTAGTAGCACCTGTTGTAGTAGAGTTACAATTTTGTGTACGTTCAAAATGCGGTTAAAGTGCAGCTACATCAGGTTTTCCTTCATGTGCTAGTGGCCCTGGTCGTTTATCAAGTGTCTCTGACTGTGAGGAACAAACACCTTTCTTAACGAAGGAATCTGATACCCCCGTTTCCTTTTGACGTTCTGCGTCTTTCTCGAGCTTTCTTTTTTAATACTGGTACCCCGACAAACGTTTAGGTGCCCTGCCAACAGACATTCTGCAAAAAAAAAAAAAAAAAAATGGTTGTATAATAAACGTAAAAATAGGTGTACTTTTGTAGAACATCAAAATCTATCGGTAAAAAATAATAAAACAAAAAACAGATATACGGAAAAAGTATTGAAACGTATGATAGTCACAGTATGAAGATTATGAACTTACCTTCCAGTTTTATCCGTAGACAAATATTCAAATGAAGATGCTTTGGTGTAGAGACAGGCAAACTAATGATAGTCGGTTTACTTAGCAGCTTTATCCAATGACAGTTAGGTTAACGTGAGCAGTGTTCAAAGTGTAGAAGCCCAACTGCACAAGCAGTTCTATACCTGGTATTACTATTTCGCAACAAACACTACTTTCCAAACCGATTGGCAATGTTTCCAGATCACCACCTATAAATCCTGAATTATTAGAAGCATTGCCAGATCATCGCCCAGATACGTATATCGCCAAAAACCCAAAAGTTACTACCTAACTTCAGAAGAAAAAGAATCCCCTAAAAAATTTCAATTTCATATCAACTCTTTTACCGCTTTTCCAAAACGTTTGACTTCTTACTGGTTTTTACTGATTTTAATTTTCTCTTTCTACCAATTTTGCCGTCCCCACAAATTTGCCGCTCTGGGTAGTTCCCCTGCTTGCGCCCCACTAGTTCGGGCCCTGAATGAAAGATAATCAAGCAACTCAAAAAAGCATTGCACAGCATGTAGGTGTCTCACAGGCAATTGTAAACCGCATTAGTAAATATGAGCTACCCTTAGAAAAGCGGTTTAAGTCTAACGTCCACAAACTCCTTCCGCGCCACATTTCGGAGCAGATGACGAACTGCAGGAAACTGCATGAGATACACCTAGCAGGGGACAGGTGGAAGCTTGTGGTCACTTTAAATGAAGCATGGATATATCTTAGTAACACAAACAAAATCCGGGCAATATACTATCAAGAAAAAGGTGCCAAGGCATACCCGGTATGGGTATGTGAATGCAAAGAAAGTTTTTCACGTGGATTTAGGATTGTGGCAGGTTATTGTTATAATGGCAAGTTAAAGCTGCGAAAGGTTGCAAATAACGCAATAATTAATGGAGCTTATTATCAGACAATCATTCTTGACCCAATTTACCGCGAGGAAATTCCATCCTTATACGGCGCCTTGGCTTAAACTGTATGGATGCACCAAGATAAGACTTCCAGCCATACGGCTAAGTCCACAGTGGCATGCATGCGGAAGATGGAAGCAGAGACAGAGATTCCCATTATGCCATTCTCCTCAATTCCTGATGCCTCTCTAATGAATTTCTGGGGCTTCGGGTTACATAAACGAACCCTGAAAACTAGACGACCCAAAACAACTGTCAGCCTTTGGAAAACTTGCAAAGAGGAGTGGAAGAGAAATGATCTTGTCTGTCTGCAAAGGAGCCTGCTACAGTGGAAGCTATACTCAGGTATTCTCTATCTACTGGAGCGGATGACATCACAAGGGGTGACGACAGAGCAAGGCACTACCACGGACAGGTTAATGGTGTGTTACACACAATCGTTAGATGGGATTCCAGCTGGGATAATTTGACAGACAAGGGAGCACAGGAACTGGTTGGACATAATCCCCGAATCATTGTTATACAATGAGAGAGATGTGTGATACCAGGCGTCGTTTTTCTGGAAAATTCCAGTGTAATCTACACACACACACACACACACACACACACACACACACACACACACACAGTTTCCATCCGTGTAGGAAAAAAAATTCCATGTTTTGGCACAATCTCGCGATGATGAGGTGTTCAACGTGGACGAGGAAACGCAGTGTTGTCCACGAGAAGAATCCCTACAAATAAATACTTCCCGCCTAAAGCCTGTTTCCTTTTGGGGGGGGGGGGGGGTGCAGATGGCCTAGTGGTTAACGTTCGTGACTACAACGGAGGAACCTCAGGTTCGATCCCAGACAGGTACGAACGTTCTAATCACTAAATATCCGCCGTGTGTCGGATGGGCACGTTAAGCTGTAGGACCCCGGATACTCCTCCTTCTTCCCGGTTATAAATAAGGGCGTCTTCTTCCCCCTTTCTACTTCGTTTCCGTGTCACTTTCCTATCGGGCACTCTAGCCCAAATTTTCTAGCTTCCTATTTCTAAGGGTTGTTTAAGACCTGAAGTCAGACACTCCCTTCCTAAAAGGCTCTACATGGGATCTGATCTGGTCTGTTTCCTTTCAATAGCTCAGTTTATTTTCAACTGTTTTCCCGTGCAGCGTCTAATACACTGGCGTACAGGATTTAAGTCCACAAGGCAATAGCGGGCATATAATGCAAACCGTTCAATGAAATGTTACGATGTGCACAGAACATATAAAAATAGGAACGAGATACAAATATCCGCAGTGACGTTTACACAACAGTGAGCAAAATGCTCTCCAATATGTAAATTGAGTTACAAGACAACAGAGAATAGCAGTGGTATTTCTTGTTCCCAGCGCAAGTAGGAAGCTTTTCGGTGACTGCGAATGCTTTCCTTATGCCTCATACACGTGTATCCGGCGCTGTGCAGTGGCGAGAGATTGAACAACTAGAAGCAGGGCAGTCTTTGCGTCAGGTGGCAAGTGACTTAAATATCCACCTCAGAGTGGTTTCACGTTTATGGCAGCATCGATATGGTGTCTCACGAAGGCCTGACCAAGGCCGCCCAAGGCATACGACATCTCACGAGGACCAGAATGTCACTTTAACAGCTCGGCGTCATCGGAGCTCTCCGCTACCACTGTTGCTACGGTATCAAAGCAAACGATATATCGAAGGCTTAATACAATTGACCCTTTCGCCTGGAGATTCATGATTTGTGTTTTGCTACAGTATATGCATCTCACAGGAGAGTTCGCTTCAACTTGTGCAGACAACATCGTTTTTGGAGCCCGGACGAGAAGACTGGTGTTCTTTGGCAGACCAGTCAAGATTCAGTCTAGAAATGGATTGTAGGCGGCATTTCATCTGGAAGGAACATATAACCCGTAATGACACAACAAACGTCCGCGAACGTGACTCTTTCGGAGATATCGGTCTCCTCGTGTTGGGTGGCATTTTGTTCAATCACCGCACACCACTCCATTTGTTCGCTGGAGGCTATATGAATGCTGGTCGCTATTGGAACGAGATCCTAAAGCCCTATGTCAGACATTTTCGGGGAGCTGTTGGCCCTCAGTTCACTTTAATGGATGATGACGCTCACCCGCACAGGTCGCAGCTTGTCGTTGATTTCTTGAAGAACGAAGATATTCGGCGTATGGACTGGCCAGCCAGATCTCCAGCATGAACCCTATAGAGCTTGCCTGGAATGCTCTGGAACGACTCGTATCAGCTCGTCAGAGTCCATTCGAAAACCCTACACCGCTCTCATCGAGGAATGAAATTTTTTGGCTCCAGATTTCATTTAAAACGGGATGGTAATGAGTACATATCGTCGTTGTGACAGTTGTCTCTCCGTATGTGGTGATCACATTTTTCATTTAGATACTTTTACGTAAGATTCTTACATCTCATCTAGCTGACTTTTATTACCCTTATGATTGATTCTATTTTCGTGGGGAATGTTACTACCTACTGTTATGTATTTTCCTTTTTATCTTCGCGGACCTACATTTTGGACAGTACGTGCCAACAGGCGTTCACCTCGACGGTTTAACACTGGACGTCTACACCCCCTCCTCCTGCCTTCATGGTCAATATGCATCTTTCTTCGAACTATTCCCGCCACATTTTCACTATATGAGCCTTCGAGCAGCCAAAAAAAGACAGCGGTTTCTGAGATGGTGATAGCTCCTTCGTGGACGACAATGCTACCGCCACTTAAAACAAGATGTGTTTAGACAGCATGACAGCGACATCCAGTGTCTTTCCTGGCCATCATAAAGCGTGGATTCGAACCCTATTAAGAGCCACTTGTAAAATCTATTTGGAAACAACAAATAAAATTGGAAACACATATTTGCGACTTAAATTAAAAAAATTCACATATTTTTCCAAATCTTTATGGCTGCATAAAATTCATTTATTAAATGACCAATACTGTAAATATTGTGGAATTTTAAAAACCATTGAGCACATTTTTGTAGAATGCAACTTTGCAAAATATATTTTGGTACGGTTAAAAAATTACTTAAATTTATCAGGACTTAGATAACCATGTACCGTTAAATATAGGAATTAAAAAATAATGCAATTCACTATGTAGTAGCCATAACAAAATATATCTTTGGAAAAATAGAAACTTAATGTTTTACAACAAAAATATCGAAATGCAGAATGAATAAAAGTAGCGATTGGATGTGACTTTCGACGAGTATTAAAATGTGAAACTAGAAAATGTGGAGTAAATAAGACTTTTAAGAAGTGGATGTAACTAAAACCAATAGTTTACTGAAAAGGAAGTATTATAATGTTCTCAATGAACTACTTTTATATTGTGAATCTTTTAGTTTTCTTGTGGCAACGTTGTCTTCAAATTTTTACTGTCTTTCTTAAGTATTTTTTATCTTCTATGTTTTTCCCTTTTTCGAAGAATCACTTCACTATGGGACTTTTTTTTTAGTGCTTCCTAAAGGAGTGACTCTAAATAAATTGAACAAAACTTGTTCGCGTGGTTCTTCCTGGTAAGGCTCCCCCACAAAGATCATGTGAAAGTTCTGTATGAATGAACAATCTAAAATAATTATTACAAATTTTATGTGAATTCCTATTGGATCCATAAGAACTTAGATTTTTTAGTGGATGAAATGTGGATTTCAGTTTATGTTCCTTTGCTGTCTTTATCAACCTGGAACCGTTTATTTTTAAATACTTATGATAGTTTTATCTAAATAAATAAGTGGTCTCTATAAAATTTAAATTACTAAATGAGTAAATGTTATAAAAGAATGTAAAAGTTGGGTGTCACGTCAGTTCGTCGCCTGCGTCAATTCGTCGCCTGCGTCAATTCGTTGACTACGACAATTCGTCGCGCGTCAATTTGTCGACCAGGACGATTCGTCGAGCGTGAATTCGTCGCGCGTCGAATTTGTCGACCAGGACGATTCGTCGAGCGTGAATTCGTCGCGCATTAATTTGTCGACCAGGACGATTCGTCGAGCGTGAATTCGTCGCGGACAAATTCGTCGACTACGTCAATTCGTCGCGGACAAATTCGTCGACTACGTCAATTCGTCGCGGACAAATTCGTCGCGGACAAATTCGTCGCGGACAAATTCTTCTCGTTTACAAATTTTGGTTACATTCAAAACGCATGCAGGAAAACGTACGATTTCGAAAGTCTTCCGCAGGGATCATATTTATAAGGTTTGGACACTCAAACAGGTTAGTAACATTACGATTTTTCTTTGGCACTAAAACTAAATTAATATGCCTATGCCTAAAGCCTAAGATTGAGCCTTTTTAACAGTTTTTATTCCATCGTTCTCATATCTATAAGGTTTAGACACCATGTTAAGTCAGTATTATAGCGATTTTTTTGTCTGAGTGTCCTAACCTTATAAATATGATCACGGCGGAAGACGTTCGAAATCGTACGTTTTCCTGCATACGTTTTGTATGTAACCAAAATTTGTAAACGCGACAAATTGACGTAGTCGACGAATATGTCTGCGACGAATTGACGCTCGACGAATCGTCATGTTCGACGAATTGACGTAGTCGACGAATATGTCTGCGACGAATTGACGCTCGACGAATCGTCGTGTTCGACGAATTGTCGTGGTCGACGAATTGACTCAGGCGACGAATTGACGTACACTGGCGGAAAGTGAAAAGACAACACCAAGAAGGAGACGTCTGATACCAACGAAATTTGTACAGCATAATAACGGAATACAGCGGATAACATGATCAAAACATTATGGTAACATACAGCTGTAAATGCTGGTAAACTGAAAAGTAACATTTTCATGTAACATGGTTAGTACGAGGTTGAACCGCCATGAAATGTGT
Source organism: Macrothele yani (assembly GCA_039090855.1). Classification (NCBI taxonomy): domain Eukaryota; kingdom Metazoa; phylum Arthropoda; class Arachnida; order Araneae; family Macrothelidae; genus Macrothele; species Macrothele yani. The sequence continues at coordinate 18,925,793 of CM077025.1, forward strand.
CACACTGTGCAATTCTGGCATGGAGTCTGTCGTTCAGATTTTGTATGTAAGTTTGGGGTATTGAGTTCCATGCATCCTCAACCTGGACGCATAAATCGGGGATGGTCGTGACTGGCCGTGGAGACCGGATAAGTCGTTGTCCCATAAAATCCCACACGTGCTTAATGGGGGACAAATCCGGTGAACGTGCAGGCCATCGAAGTTGTCTCACACCCTGAAGTGCATGTTGCGTTGCACGTGACGTGTGTGGGAGTGTGTTATATTGCTGAAAAACACGACGATGGACCGACCTTACAAATGGCACAACAACGGGCTGAATGATGTTGTTGATGTAGGAGTTGCTGTTTAACGTACACGGTACAAACACTAGTTGTGTATGGGAGTGATAGCTGATCGCTCCCCACACCAACAGACCAGGTGTAGACCCTGTGTGTCGCTGGCGGATGCAAGAAGGGTGAAGACGCTCACCTGTGCGTCTGCGAACACGCATACGGCCATTGGAGGCTCCCGAGCAGAATCTGCTTTCATCGCTGAACACGACAGATCGCCATTGCGTTCTCCAGTGCAGACGTTGGCGACACCACTGCAGCCGTTCCTGACGGTGAGCTGGAGTCAGAGGTACACATGCCAGAGGCACACGTGCGCGTAGTCCTGTATCCAGTAGACGGTTGCGGATTGTTCGCACAGTCACCTCAGGTGTAACAGCAGCTCGGATTTGCGTCGTAGTGGATGTTCTGCTTGACAACCCCGCTCTTCTTATGCGTCGATCGGTCCGCTCATCAGTCCGTCTGTGACTCCCGGTTCCACGTCTTCTCGTGTGGGAATATTCCTCGGACCATGTACGCCACCATCGTACCACCACCGATACTTCCCGTCCAATTCGCTCCGCAATACGACGATACGACCACCCGGCCTCGCGGAGTCCGACTAGATGACCTCGGTCAAAGTCCGATAACTACTGAAATCGTACACGTCTTCCATGTCCAAGCATTGCAGCTTCTTCAGGGTCTTCGCACGTGTCCGTAAGCCGATGACTGATTACATTCACTTCGCCGTACTCCTTAAATACCACCGACGATAATTTGCATATTATGCCGTGCTGTGACGTAAACGCTAACCAGTTGGTCCCGAAATTAACATCACACCTACGTAAACTCGACCTGATTAACATATGTAAATTTCATGAACGTCCGCCAATTCCTTCTTGGTGTTCTTTTTTCACTTTCTGCCAGCGTATAACCTAAAAGTGGTGTGTAAAAGTGAAGTAGGAAAAAAACCCATAAAACCTTACTAATTCTTTATTAATCCCTCTTAGTCGGCTTTCAATAAGTTCGAGCATGAGCTCCCAGAGCAAAGTCCTCTTCCGTCAAATCTGAGTAGTTAAAGGACTGTATGGTGAACGCTTGGTATGCTGTGTACACGTACAGAGATGCACTTCAACACCTTCTATGCCAAACCGTATACGTGCCTCAATTCGGACTAAAGAAGGTCCAACCCGGTATTAAATAAACGTTTCTAATTCAGTGGCCTGTGTGTGTAGATGACTATTCGTTCTTGTTGTAAGAAGTAGATTCTTCCCAGTTTTATGCGACGCAAAGAAACACAACTTCAGGTCACATATTTTATCTCATTTGTCAAGAACTTCTAGAGAAAAAACAACAACGTAATGTTCACGTAAAAAGCCTCGTACACAGGGAAGAATGGGAAGCAACACCATGTGCTGAGGCTGGTACGTTCGTAATACGGTCAGTGTTTCCACCGACTTCATATTCATGGCTGACTGGATTTTCATTTTTATTTCCACGTAGAGAGACAGTATTTTCTTTTCTTTATTCTCTTATGAACTTCGTCCTGTTCGATGAGTGAGTTTAACGGATATCTGCTGACAGGAAAGATGAAAATATTTTATTTGTATTCAGGCGGAGATGTTTATCATTCGCTTCAAATATTGATTTTTCACCTGGGCACATCCGCTAATTTTGATGAAGGTTGACGTAAATGAAAATGATTTCATGCTAGCAGAAAAACAAATCTTATTCACGTCGAACGAAATTAATTAATGCAGAAAATTAAATAGCATTTTAAGCTCTTTTTCTGTACCAGTTTTTTTGTCACTTCATTTAGTGCCCATTGATGCGGTTCTAATCCTCGAACACTTCTCATCACTGAAACTAGAAGGGCGACGGTGTTTGCCAAAATAAGACAGCGATGAAAGTAATTGTCACGCAAGCCGTTTATGAATTTTTTAAAACAAATAATGAATTCCACAGGAAATATTTCCGCGTGACTTGTGCAGACATCTCAACTGACGTATAGTAAGAGAGTAGAACAAATAAAACCGACGTAGTAACATCGATCGCAAGACGACTGTAATGATCTGAAAAATACAATATAAGATTTAAAGTTCCATTTCAAAAATATCTCAATACTTTTATGAAACAGTTGCTTGATAATGGAGACAAGTGTCTCTCTATAATTCAGCAGATTTTTAAAATATTTGGGTATAATAGTTCAAAATACAAGATTACCTTTTTGAATTACACCGCGATCTCCACACATGTAAAACAAATTGAACTTGCAGAAAATATGCATGAATCTTAAATTATATATGTATATATATATATATCATCAACCATTATCAGTCCATTACTAGATGAAGGTCTCCCAAAATTTCATCCACAACTGTCTGTCTTGAGATACCGTCTCCCATGTTATTCCGGCATGCTTTCGCGTTTTCTCCATCCATCTCCCATGTGGTGTTCTTCAGGATCTTCTTCTTCTCTCACTTGATTTCCAGTCTAAAATTTCGGTTGTCTATCGGTGGTACGTTCTTCTGGTAACATGTCCAGCCCATTGCCATTTCAGGGATCTTACTCTGATCATGATGTATTTCGCTCTTGTCATTTTCCTTATCTACGAGTTCCTCATCTCATCTTTCCTGGTTACACCAAGCATACATCTCTCCGTGCTTCTTTCAATTGCCTGCAGTCATTGAATGACTTTTTTAGTTAAAGTCCAATGTCTCTGCTCCATTTGTAAGAACTGGAAGATATTAAACACTTTTAAGACATAATAGCATATTGCTCTTGAAAATTGTATTTTTCTTCCAAAAGCTTTTCAGCCACGTTTTATACGCCGATTAATTTCTTCATTAATGTGACCTTTGCTTGATATCTGTTGTCCAAGGTAAATGCAGGTATCAGTTACCTCAAGCTTTCCCCCTTCAATTGCATTGTACATCAGTTTTGTCTCCTGAAAGTTAATTTTTAATTCCACTTCTTTCCTCTTGTCAGCAAGTTCCTGGATCATGCTTTGCATTTCTGAAGGGAGAGTTGCAAAAATTATTACGTCATCAGAAAGCCGAGAGTGAGTTGAGTAATCTCCATTAATCTTTAACCCTTCGTTCCCAGTTCGATCATTGAAAGACACTTTGCAATATGACATTGAGGAGTTTGGGAGGTATGGTGTCACCTTGCCTCACTCACTTTCCAATTTGTATTGGTGCTGTATCACCGAACATCCGAAACTTTGCATTTTCATTTTCATAGATGTTATTAGCAATACTAATGTAAGCATCTTCGATACCGCAGGATTTCAAAGCCATTGTGACTGCTATATATATATAGTATATATGAGATATATATATAGTATATACACTGCTGGACAATTGCTAAGGACGGATCATAAACGGCTATATAGCGCATAAAAAAGTAAGTGTGGTTGGATGCCAAGTGAAATAAAATAATGTCAGAATGCCAGGACATTACAAGAAAGACAATTTATTGTGCTCTGAAATCCAGAAGGCTTTGGAACGTGTTCAAGGGACAAACAGGCCATTTTGTGCAGAATACGTAAACGTGAAAAAAATGCAATTACCGTCCGCAGGCGTTCCGGCGTAAGATGTCAATATGGGATATGACCACCATGCAGGGTGATACAAGATTCCACACGTCGTGTCATGCTTTGCACAACATTATCAAGCAGCTGTTGGGGTAATTTATCCCATTCCACTGTCACTGCACGAATGAGGGTGTCCTTGTTTATTGGAGGGCATTGGCGACCAGCAAGACTCCTCCCCAAAGCATTCCACACATTTTCAATGGGATTCAGATCTGGAGAACGTGCTGGCCATACGAGGCGTTGAATATCCTCGCTCTCAAGAGACTCCTGGACAGCGACTGTTCGATGACATGTTGCATTGTCGTCCATGAAAATGAATCTATCACCGACAGACCCACGGTACATGCGAACATGAGGTAGCAGAACATCATTAATGTATCGTTGGCCAGTCATAGTCCCAGATGGAAGCACATAGAGGGACGTACGGCCATTGATCATGATGCCAGCCTATACCATTACACTACATGTTGGATATCGGTCCCTTTCCTGTATGTTTGCTGGACAATATGCAGTACCACTATCACGCCAGATCAGTTGTCGTCGACAATCAGACGATAGACTGTATCTACTCTCATCTGAGAAGAGGACAGCAGACCAGTCGTTATCAGTCCAATTGCGATGTTGATGGCACCATTACAAACGGGCGGTACGGTGACGTCTGGACAATGGGATGCACACAACAGGACTGCGGGCGTATAGTCCTCCTTCATGCAAACGTCTGGCGACAGTGTTTCGGGAGATCCGCTTGCCAGTAGCAGCCATAAACTGATTTGCTACCTCACTAGCTGTGCTGCGCCGGTGTCTTTTTGTTGATAGCACTATGTACCGATCTTCTGCAGGTGTCGTACTGCAAACACGACCTCCCCCGTGACGTTTGCTACACTCTCCATTTGTTTGAAATGATTTCCAAAGCCTTGAAACAATATTGTGGTTGACGTCGAACTCCCTGGCAACATCTGTTATTTTTCGCCCTTCTTCAATCTTGCCAATAATACGGCCACGCGTAAAATCATCTAGGTGATGTCGGGAAGACATACTGAAAATTGTAAGTTCGTCAATTGATTCTTTCCCTTTCAACTTTGCGTTTGAACAACAACGGTCAATACGCGTCAAATCCTTTATATCTCTTATCAGCGCAATGACGTCACGAACAAGTTCGGCAATCCAAAATTTGCATACGCACAACACGTCTTACTGTATCCCGCACTTATGCTAATTTCCACATTTTCCTGCCTCCCATTTTATGGTTGCTATCGTTGCTATTGTCATCCGTCCTTAGCAATTGTCCGGCAGTGTATGATATATATACAGGGCCGGCTGGACCACAGGGAAAACCGGGGCGGTCGCCCGGGCCCCGCGCCTTCACGGGGCCCCGCACTTTACGAAACAAAAACAAAATTGTTTTTGCTAGAATTCTCTTTATTTATAGTTGTTGTTCTTTAGTTTTGGGGCGGAAGACCCTCAAAAATATATTTTTACGTTTTCCAACCGTAGGTTGAAGGAAGCGTATATGCTAAAGCTTTGTCCGTCTGCCTATCCACCCGATAACTCGCGTAAAAATTATCCAATTTCAATTAAATCTTAGTATGTGGTAGGGGGCAACCTGGGGACGAACCCTATTGAAAATAAGCTAAATGGGGTCAAAGGTCAGGACATAGGAGCGGGATCCTTTCCATCGCCCTTATGCGTCATAACTTGCGTAAAAATGCTTCGATTGCGACAAAACTTTACCATGTTGTTCCGGAAGTAAACTGAACATGTTATGCTGAATGTAATCGAAATGGGATCAAAGGTCAGGGCACAAGAGTGAGATTTATTCCGCAGCCATTATCCTCATAACTTGAGTAAAAATGCTTCTATTGCGACAAAACTTTAGTATGTTGTTCCGGAGGTATACTGAACGAATCAATAGTCAGGGTTGGAAGAAGAGTTTGTCTGCGCGCGATTTCTGGTATGTTGGAAAGCGTATCATAATCAATGCGTTGCATGATTTTACTAACTTGTTGTAATGTTGTTGTTTTTTTCAGTTTATAACACCCATCCCCCATCAACTTATTTAAACCTTAAAGTTTTCCATATTCATGAAATAAGAAATTAAATTTCATCACATTTTGTGACTCGCAATTATATACTCAACAATTTGTGTGTAAACCTGGTACTGAAATTTAAAAATATAAAAAGAACAATATCAAAGTTGTGCCTGGGCTATATATGAAGGCCAATCGTTCAGTGATTTTAAAAACAGTGATGGAAATAAAAAAAATAAGTAAATAAAGCAATTTTTATACATGAGCGCGTATAAGAGGTGAATAAAGTCATTAATTTACCAATTATTCCACTTTTCATCAAAAATGAATCACTAAAACATGTACCAGGAAAAAAATATATGTATTCGAATTTATTTAACAGGAATCGTTATTATCCAATACGCAAAAATGTTTGCTATGAAAAAATATTCGCTACGCAGATTAGTTAAAGCTCTCTTTTTTATCATTTTGTAGGAAAGTTTTTATTAAGATAATAAATCAACCTTAAACTTCCTCCTCTACAGAGAGAAAGTCGTAGATTTCAGCACTTTTTATTCTCTTCCTCTCTCTTTGTCTGTCTGCCTGTCTTTCTGTCTCTCACTCTGTATCTGTCTCTCTCACTCTGTCTGGCTGTCTGTGTCTCTTTTACTTAATATCTGTCTCTGTCTCTCTCATTCAATGTCTATCTCTCTGTCTCTCTCTCAATGTCTGTCTATCTCTCTGTCTCTCTCTCAATGTCTGTCTGTCTGTCTGTCTCTCTCTCACACTGTCTGTCTCTCTTTAACTCTGTCTGTCTCTCCCCCACTCAATGTCTGTCTGTCTCTCTTTCTCTCTGTCTGTCTGTCTCCCTCTCTCACACTCTACCTGTCTGTCTGTCTCCGTCTCTGAAAAATGAAAATACGCGAAAATTATCATAAAGAAACTGTTTACACACTCTCTCTCTCTCTCTCTCTCTCTGAATTTTCATGGTCCTGATGGTCTTTTTCTTAAGCTCACAATAATTTGAGATAATCATTTTCCTTTATGATAATTTTTGTCTATTTTCATTTTTCATGCAATGATTTCATTAAACTATGAAATTCATTTCCTAGGGCCCACTATATATGAAATTTCGCCCTGGGCCCTGCAAAAGTTCAATCCGGCACTGTATATATACTGTATATAGTATATATATATATATATATATATAGCATATATATAGCATATATGAATATATATATATATAGCATGGGATGTAAGGTCAGGTGATGCGTAACATCACAGCCTCTCCTTGACAAATGTCAACCCCGCCTTCTCGTGGTGCATCCTGTTCCCACTAAAGGGGCTCTGACGACCGCCAATAGCGGTATAACTATACCATCGGGATTAGAGGAAATTCTATCCCACACTCACCAACCCGCTTGGCCAGCGTGGTGAGTTATGGCCAAACCCCTCCAAAATGATTCCACAACTTAAATCTTGGCCCTCAGTCTCCGGCAGCTGGAATGTACCTGGCCAAGGCAGCGGCCAGTGCGACATGAAGGCAGAGGGTGCTAAGAATCCCCGGAGGACCGGACTAGGCTGCCATCTGATGCTGACCTTGGCTACGTACAATGGACGCTCCCTATCTTCTGATTCAAGGCTTCTTGAATTGGAAGAGGAACTACAAAGGATCAAGTGGGACATCGTGGGGCTAAGTGAGGTAAGGAGAAAAGGAGAAGATCTCATCGAACTGAAAAGTGGACATCTCTTCTACTATCGTGGGACAGATACTGGCAGAACTAGTGGTGTTGGATTTATAATAAACAAGAAACTGAAGGATAAAGTTGTAGAAGTTGAAAGTTCCTCTGACAGAGCTGCACGACTTGTTATCCAACTCTCGAAAAGATACCAGGCTCAGATTATTCAAACTTATGCACCCACCACAAGTCATCCTGAAGAAGAAATTGAAGAATTTTATGAGGAAATTTGTCATCTAAATAATAAAGGTAAGCAGCACTTGAAAATAATTATGGGAGATTTCAATGCAAAAATAGGGCAACGGCAACAGAATGAAACTTCAGTAGGTAAATTCGGTCACGGCAACAGAAACCAGCGTGGAAATACTCTCGTTGAGTTTGCAGAGGCAGAAGGGTTTTTCATCTTGAACTCCTTCTTCAAGAAAAAGCCACACAGGAAATGGACATGGAGACATCCAAACGGGACGACAAGTGAAATTGATTTTATTATGTGTAACAAAAAATTCGTCATAGAAGACTGCAGTGTGCTAAACAAGTTCAACACAGGTAGTGACCATAGATTGGTGAGATGTAAGATGCACCTCAACACTAAACTTGAACGTGGCAAGCTCATAAGACAAACAAAATCTATTGACATAACCAACCTTAAAAAACACCATAATACCTTCAAGTTGGAACTGAAGAACAGGTTCTCTGCTTTAGAAGGCCTAACATCAGAAGAAGTGGACATCTCTGAAGTTAACAGAAAAGTAACCAAAGCTCTTATGGAAACAGCCACAAAATTAGCTGGGTCTAAGAACAAGTTGCATGTAAACAAATTATCAGGAAAAACGAAAATGTTGATGCAAAATAAGAAGAGAGATGAGGACAACTAAAGAAGATGTGACTTCCAAAGTGGAATATATAGAGCTATGCAAGACAGTAAGAAAAAGTATCACTGAAGACGTAAGAAAATTCAACTGTGAACTAGTGAGGAAAGCAATTGAAAACAACCAAAGCCTAAAGATAGCAAAGGGACATCTCAGTAACGGAAGAAAACAGATTATGGCACTGAGAAAAGAAGATGGTTCTGTAACAAGAAATAGAGGCGAAATTTTGACAAGAGTGAAAGATTTCTACTCCAAATTATATGAAAGGGATGATACATGCACTCCAGACATCATGAAAGATACCAGTACCAGAGTTCCTCCAGTCCTTCCAGCAGAAGTTGCACATGCAATCAAGAACATGAAGCGGGGAAAAGCTCCAGGAGAAGATAGAATTACTGTAGACATCATACAAGAAGCAAGTAGAGAAATCGAAACAGTACTCGCCCAAATTTTCACTCGATGCCTTAATGAAGGAAAGATTCCTGAGGATTGGAACACCGCTACAATGATCCTGCTACATAAGAAAGGTGACATTGAGGATCTCGGAAACTACAGACCTATCAGCCTCCTATCAGTAGTTTATAAAATCTTCACTAAAGTTCTTTCACACCGCTTGAAGGTAACACTGGACATGGCTCAACCGAGAGAACAAGCTGGATTCAGGAGTGGCTACAGCACAATAGATCATATCCACGTGCTGAGAGAACTAATTGAAAGAGCGAGGGAATATGAACTTCCATTGTGCATGGCTTTTATCGATTATGAAAAAGCCTTTGATTCGGTGAAACCATCAGCAGTTACAATGGCTCTGAAAACCTGCGGTATTGAAAATGCATACATTAATATTATTAATAACATCTATGAAAATGCAAGTGCAAAGATTAGGCTGTTTGAAAATACAACACACGTAAAAATTGGAAAGGGAGTGAGACATGGTGACACCATATCTCCGAAGCTCTTTAATGCCACATTGGAGGGTGTTTTTCAGTCGCTGAGCTGGGAAAACAAGGGGATAAAGATTAATGGAGATTATCTAACCCACCTTCGTTTTGCTGATGATGTAGTCATTTTTGCAACTACCCCATCAGAGCTGCAGAGTATGATCCAGGAATTTGCTGACAAGAGTAAAGAAGTGGGATTAAAAATGAACTTTCAGAAGACAAAAGTGATGTTCAATGCTTTTACAAGAAATGAAGATTTATCGATTGATGGAGAAAAGCTGGAGATAACAGACACGTACGTTTATCTTGGACAGCAGATATCAAGTGAGGGTCACATTGATGAAGAAATTAATCGGCGTACAAAACTTGCCTGGAGAGCTTTTGGAAGAAACAGCATAATTTTCAAGAGCAATATGCCATTATGTCTTAAAAGAAAAGTGTTTGATCAATGCATCCTTCCAGTGCTTACATATGGTGCAGAGACGTGGACCTTAACTAAAAGAGACATACAAAGGCTGCAGACAACTCAAAGAAGCATGGAGAGGTGCATGCTTGGTATAACCAGGAGAGATAAGAAGAGGAACTCGTGGATTCGAAAAATGACAAGAGTGGAAGACATCATGATCAGAGTTAAATCCCTGAAATGGCAATGGGCTGGACATACTGCCAGAAGGACAGATCATCGATGGACAGCCGAAATTTTAGATTGGATTCCAAGGGACAGGAAAAGACCCAGAAGAAGACCACATGGGAGATGGGTGGATGAAATTCGAAAGTATGCAGGGGTGACATGGAGGAGACTGGCACAAGACAGACCGTTGTGGAGGAAACTTGGGGAGACCTTCGTCCAGCAGTGGATTGATAATGGTTGACAATGATGATGATGATGATGTATATATAGCATATATGAATATATATATATATATAGCATATATGATAATCATCATCATCATCATTATTGTCAACCATTATCAATCCACTGCTGGGCGAAGGTCTTCCCAAGTTTCCTCCACAACGGTCTGTCTTGTGCCAGTCTCCTCTATGTGACCCCTGCATACTTTCGAATTTCATCCAATCATCTCCCATATGGTCTTCTTCTGGGTCTTTTCCTATCCCTTGGAATCCAATCTAAAATTTCGGCTGTCCATCGATGATCTGTCCTTCTGGCAGTATGTCCAGCCCATTGCCATTTCAGGGATTTTACTCTGATCATGATGTCTTCCACTCTTGTCATTTTTCGGATCCATGAGTTCCTCTTCTTATCTCTCCTGGTTACACCAAGCATGCACCTCTCCATGCTTATTTGAGTTGTCTGCAGCCTTTGTATGTCTCTTTTAGTTAAGGTCCACGTCTCTGCACCATACGTAAGCACTGGAAGGATGCATTGATCAAACACTTTTCTTTTAAGACATAATGTCATATTGCTCTTGAAAATTATGCTGTTTCTTCCAAAAGCTCTCCAGGCAAGTTTTGTTCGCCGATTAATTTCTTCATCAATGTGACCCTCACTTGATATCTGCTGTCCAAGATAAACGTGCGTGTCTATTATTTCCAGCTTTTCTCCATCAATATATAAATCTTCATTTCTTGTAAAAGCATTGAACATCACTTTTGTCTTCTGAAAGTTCATTTTTAATCCCACTTCTTTACTCTTGTCAGCAAGTTCCTGGATCATACTCTGCAGCTCTGATGGGGTAGTTGCAAAAATGACTACGTCATCAGCAAAACAAAGGTGGGTTAGATAATCTCCCTTAATCTTTATCCCCTTGTACATTGGAGGGTGTCTTTCAGTCGCTGTTTTTCTCAGCGACTGAAAGACACCCTCCAATGTGGCATTAAAGAGCTTCGAAGATATGGTGTCACCTTGTCTCACTCCCTTTCCAATTTTTATGTGTGTTGTATTTCCAAACAGCCGAATCTTTGCACTTGCATTTTCATAGATGTTATTACTGATATTAATGTATGCATCTTCAATACCACAGAATTTCAGAGCCATTGCAACTGCTGATGGTTTCACCGAATCAAAGGCTTTTTCATAATCGATAAAAGCCATGCACAATGGAAGTTCATATTCCCTAGCTCTTTCAATTAGTTCTCTCAGTACGTGGATATGATCTATTGTGCTGTAGCCACTCCTGAATCCAGCTTGTTCTCTCAGTTGAGCCATGTCCATTGTTACCTTTAAACGGTGTGAAAGAACTTTAGTGAAGATTTTATTAACCACTGATAGGAGGGTGATAGGTCTGTAGTTCCCGAGATCCTCAATGTCCCCCTTTTTATGTAGCAGGATCATTGTAGCGGTGTTCCAATCCTCAGGAATCTTCCCTTCATTAAGGCATCGAGTGAAAATTTGGGCGAGCACTGTTTCGATTTCTCCACTTACTTCTTGTATGATGTCTACAGTAATTACATCTTCTCCTAGAGCTTTCCCCCGCTTCATGTTCTTGATTGCATGTGCAACTTCTGCTGGAAGGACTGGAGGAACTCTGGTACTGGTACCTTTCATGATGTCTGGAGTGCATGTATCATGCCTTTCATATAATTTGGAGTAGAAATCTTTTACTCTTGTATTATTACCTTTATTAGTTTATAGTACCACCTTAGCTGTGTTTGATATTTTGTGGACTTCACTTGTTTATGTTTTTTTTTAATTTTTTTTGTTTTCATGAAAATTTTGATGCTTTGGGAGAAGAGGGCACGTCAGGCCTATCAGGCCTTTTCCCTCCTCATTCCCTGTTGTTACAAAAATATAAAGTGTGCTATACATTTATGATTACGTAATACCATGTCTGTAACAACTAAAATGCAATAAATGAAAAATGAAATATACACAGGGTGATCAGAATCGACCGCTCGACCGCACAATAAACCCACTGGACAAAGCACACATGAAAAAAAAGCCTCACAGATCCTCTCAGGGCAACTCCCACTTGGAGGGTTATGACGTATAGTTTAATTTAACTTTCATTTTTAGTTGTCTTTCTCTATGTAACTTTTGAGTTCATTCTCTTTAAGTGTTTCAACCTCAACGTTATATTTTTCTGCTCACTGAATATTTTGTGGCAACAGTACTCAGATGAGGGTGCGTGGGGAGTGTGCGTGTACAATAAAAATGAGATCTATAAGGCAGCAAAAAATGGTGGTATGGTGTCCTAATCGGGGAAGCTGCATTACGCTGAAGCGGTGTCTGGGTGTTTGAGTTGTGTTGTTGTATATTTAGTGTTGGAGTTTGTTAATCAACTTTCCTGCTCACTAAATTACGTTAATCAGCTTTAAAATATTAGTGCTGTTACGAATTAGTTTTTCATGAGTAGTGCTTATGAGATTTTGACGGAATAAAAGGAAGTAACTATTTCTTATTTGAGTGATTCGTGTTCACTTAAAATAAGTGGATAAGAAGAACCGACTGTATGTAGTGTTCAGTAAGCGACATATACCTTTTCTTATCAGAATAATATGACCACCTACCTACTAATGGGAATGACCACGGTTGCCTCGTATGACAGCGGAGAGTCGGTGTGGCATGGAGCCATGGAAGGTTGCCTGAGGCATACGGGCCCATTAGGACGGCAGCAGAGCAAGGTGGTCCTGGAGATGATGTGGTTGTGGGTCGGCACGTTGAACCAAATAGTCTCACAAGTGCTCTACGATATTGAGGTCAAGCGATTTCGCCTGCTTAGGGAGAACGGAGACATTGCTGTCGTGTTCCTGAAACCAGACACCCCCCTTTAGCGACGTAGCATGGCGCATTGTCCTTCTAGTTTACACCAGCACCACAAGGTAAGATATTGAACATGAAGGGATGCATGTGTTCAGCGAGGATAGAGAGGTAGCCATTGGCGTTCAGGGATCCATCCTGTGGTACCAGCGGTCCCCAGTCATACCAGGAAAACATTCTCAAGACATGCACCCTTCCACTGCCAGCCTGTAGTTGACAGACAAGCTTATCCGGGTGTTATTTCTCGTGTGTCTTAAGTCATATCCGCCATCGCGCTTCACTTCCGGAGAAGGCAGCCTTTTCCCACTCTTCCACTGTCCAATAACTGTAGTCCCATGCGAACTGCAGGCGTTGTTGCTGATGGACCAGGGTTAACATGAGCACCTTGACGCAGCGTCGACTACTGAGACCCATGAGTAACAAAGTTCGCTATACTGTTATCGGGGACAAGTACCTGAGTACACCAGCGTTCACTTGAGTATTCAATTGCTGCATTGTTGAGCGTCGATTGCACGTTACTAGTCGACGGAGGCGGCGTTCTCCTTTGGGTTCGATGGCTTTTGAGGTTCCACAATTATGACGTTAGGAGGTTCTCTATATGCCAACGGTCCATTCTTGGTACACCCTTACTACAGCACCTCGCGAACATCCCACGAAGTTTGATATTTCTGAGATGGTTCAAGCCCTTGCGCGATAGCCGATGGTAATTCGTTTTTCAACGTCCATTAAATCACTAACTCCTCCCATTGGGCCCAGGTCACGCACTGTGGCCCATCTGTACTGGCTGGCAGCTTATATCTCCGTGTTCACCTTGTCACGTGCACTTTTTGACGCGTCTAGTCGGGAACATAGTGATTCCTGGGGTGGTCATATTATTGGGATACGACCGTGTATGTGTGGAAATACTTTTTAAGCCCACTGAGTTTTTGAAATTTCTTCCTTCTTTTATAAAATGGAGTAGTGATTCACGCCCGAGTGTATAAATTGTGTTGCGAACGAGCAGATTATTTTTTTTATATTTTACCATAAAGAACAAAAAGTCCAAAAGTTCAGTCCAAGAAGCACAGGTTTTTACGTTTTCTTCTTTTGCAACATTATCATGATCCCGTTGAACGTCATTTTGCTTTGGCAACCACAATGGCCAAGCGGTCGGAGTTGCATCATTTGAACTGGCTAATCTGTTGAGTTTTGTGAGTACCGCTGAGAATGTGGTGCTGGGTAAACAGTGTTGTTTTGTCCATGCGAGAAATACCGGAGGAGACATATTCCCATACTTCCGAAATGGTCATTGAAGAATTTAACCCGACCTTCATGAAAACGTGAACAGAAAACCTCAGGACTGAAAAAGAGGGTAGTTCTTGTACGTAAAAACTGCTCCTGATTAAAATCAATTGAAGATCCATACACACTCAGATCATGGTAATGGCTTGTCGTGGGTTTTAAGATAACTTTTTTGTTTATCTTGTTCTACCATCTATTGTTTTTTTACTTGTGTGATCATCTTCCTTATTTTATGATTTTTATAATGATCGAAGATGTTCTGTGCTTTGTGGAGGTAATTCTTTCTGTCATATTTGGGGATAAAATGCGTAGCTTATCTATCTACTTAATTATCGAATTACAGAGTAAGGAATATCGTACATATGCTAAATATAGAATGGCACAGTAACAGTATGTAAAGCAGTGCACCCGCGGAAAAAGGAAGTGCATCTGTAAAAATAATTCAATAAGTTATAAGCCTAAAATACAAAGACAGCTTTTAAAAAAAAAAAAAAAACATATCTTTTCCTCCCCTAGCAGTCACCCCTGACTTGGAAAGATTTGTACCGATCATAGAGTTGCCGAATTCCTGCTGTGAATAACGTTTTATCTTTCTCCTTAAACGAACACTTCGTTGCCTCTTTTAATTCGTAATCATCTGCAAAACGCCCAATCCGCACATCTTTTTTTCAGATTTTTGAAGAGGAACTCACTAGTGCCCAGGGCAAGTGAGTACAGAGGGTGCGGGGAGAGTTGAAAGCGACATTCTGTCTCGGCTTGAAGAGGAACTTACTAGGGGGGGCGAGATCAAGTGAGTACAGATAGTGGGGGAGAGTTGAAAGTGACATTCTGTCACAGCTTGCATGGAAACACCAACAGTGTGGATTGGATTACTGTTGTGGAGAAGCATAACATTCCGTCGCAGGTTGCCCCCCCCTTTTATACTTGATAGCTTCACGCAGTAGCGCGGAATAATTCATAGTTCTTTTATGAGGCAAAGAATGAATTAACCGCAACCCTTCTGAGTCCACACAAATGGTGGCTATAATCTTCACTGTACAGGTTGTATTTTGAACTTCATTTTGGTTGTTGTTCATGACGTTTCCACTGCATGCTCTCTTGTTTAGTATCAAGTTCCTAATCGTGACGCCACATCTCAATAGTCACAATGCCGCCCCGGTGGTCTAAGCGATTGCCTCTGATCATTCGTCCAAAAGGGGTCTGGGTTCGAATCCCGGTCAGGCATGGATGTTGTGTTTGTCTTACGGCACTGGCTCTCTCCCTTCCCTGGAACCAGTGACCCTAAATTAGGGACGGGCGACTGCTTATAGCCCATTGAGTTGCTCACGGTGGTCGTTACACCTCCAATAAAAACAAACAAAAAACAGTCACAGTGAAGGAGTAGAAGGAATCTGGATCGGCCGCCCCGGTGGCGCAGTGGTCTAAGGCGCTGGCCTCTGATCATTCGTCCGTAAGGGGTCCGGGTTCGAATCCCGGTCAGGCATGGATGTTGTGTTTGTCTTACGGCACTGATTCTCTCCCTTCCCTGCAACCAGTGACCCTAAATTAGCGACGGGCGACTGTTTATAGCCCATTGAGTTGCTCACGGTGGTGGTTAAACCTCCAATCAAAAAAAGAAAAAAAAATCTGGATCGCAGTTAATGCGGTCAAGTTGAACCCGAGTTGTTTCCACACTATGATTTTCACGTCTGAGGTGGCAAAATTCGAGAAGGTGCACCATCGACGTACACACGGACCATCCGTGCATAAATACAGCCTGGCGTGTCACCTTCCTTCGTCAAAAATTAAATCCCCGCTCAGTTACGTAATTTCATGTGTCGCTAATCCATTGAAACCTTATAGACTTCAATGCACTGTGGCGCCGTTTCAAAAACTGACACAGCGACGTGGCGTGGCTGTTATATCACTGAAGGATGATGCAATACTTGCGTTAGCCGCCACCACAACTTTCAAGGTCAGGCTTAGAACTTATTGAAAGTCCCTCCTAAATTGGATAAGTTTCCAGGAAACTAATATCATTCATTTGAGATTCAATGGGATGGTGATATTTTAACTCTACAAGAAATAGGAAAAGGGGGGGGGCAACTAAAACTGTTTCATCAAAATAGAATCCTTTACTATTTTGAATTTTTATTACATAAAAAAAAAGTTGCGTGTAAATTCCATGGTACACTGTAAAATATTACCGTGAATAGTCAGTGTTTCACCCGGATGAAGCCGGTTTTCAGATTGTAAGCACGCCACCTGGCGGTCAACCATAAATTTTCGGTAGATAAACTACTTGTTCACTGTGTTTAAACTGTTTGCCCTGCTACTGTATTTTAACCTTGACAATCTGACAACGTTCTTGTTAAAGTAGTTATATACCTGTTTTTTCATGTACAATCACTCGACTGACAACACATGGGCAACACGTTTTTATTTCCCGGTCAGTAGACATATTATTTATTCATGGTCATTAGACATGTTAATGAACATTATGGCATTAGAAGTTTTTATTTCACACTAGACATGTTAATAAACATAACATGTATTATTATTTATTTGTCATGAGGCATGTTAATGAACATTATGGTTATTAGACGTTTATATTTATCGGTCATTAAACATGTTATAAACATTACGGTATGGTACTGTAAAATTACGATTTATTGACTGGCCACTCAGTTTCCGGTGTATCTACCGTCCCTGCAATTTTTCACAGCGTATTATAAGATCTAAAAAAACAGGCTTGAAACCGTGTCATTAATAAACGAAGAGATAAGTTATGCCGTTAATGATTTTAACTTTAGTTTCCGTTTTCTTTTGACGAAGAAACGAATTATTCGGCGCAATAATCGACTTCAGTTATAGGTGTGATGAGGCTGGGTAATATGTAATTCCTGAGAAACGAATGAAAAATATTTAATGACTTAACGCATTCATTCGTCTTTCGGTTTTATTTCCTCCCAGCTGCATTCCAGTAAGACAAAGGATTTAATCCTCTTCACCTTTGCACTCAATACATGCCGACGTATTATTCTTCTTTCATAATCTAACACCCAGGCTTTCTAATTAACTTTTCCATATCACTTTCATTTGCTACAACGGCTGGTTTATGAGAGTTCGTTCAGCCCGCTCGGGCCTCAAAACGATCATACCCTAAGAAGGGATTAAACAAGGGTTACTAAAGACTACGTGTTGATATGCTTTCCTCATTTTTCATTTCTTTTTCTACTCACGGTACTCCATCTATTCTAGCGTCGCATTCGTTGCAGTAATCTCTTTCTCGCGCTATTCCCTCTCAAGTTATAAACAACAACAAACGCGTTATAATTAAGTGAACAAAGTTGGAAAGGCGTTTTAATTAAATTCTGCTTCTTTTTCTTTCCCTTTATTTTTTCTCAAGATTGGTAATTTGCGTAGGCACCGACAGATGCTGACAAAGCTTAAGGAAACTGGGCTCGGAAATAATAATAAAAAAAAACCGAAAGCAAAGGCATAGTCAAAAGCTAAACGACGATGGGGAATAGCACTAGAGTGAAAAAGCCAGGGCGAGAAATTAAGGGATTTAGATGCAAGGTTTTAAACGTTAATCACATTTCCGTTTCCGAAACCGTCATTAGAAAATCACGAATGCTTCAAAAGTGCGAGAGAGGGCTCGAGATCATTTGTGTTTGTCAAAGAAAGAGAAAGAGAGAGAGAGAGAGAATTATAATTCACGGTAAAGTACTATATAGTGTTCGAATGCGAAAATGCTAGGTCACATCATTTTTCTTAAATGCAGCTTTTAGATTGATAGAAAGACTTAATGATATTTCGTCGTCCGTATTTTGATGCAACAAGAATAATATATTTTTATCCTTTTTCTCTTCTTTCACTGAAAAGTGCCAGTACCTGCGAATTTCAGACGTCTTCTTTTTTTTGTTTTAGCGAAACGTAAAGCATAACTGTAATTAATTCGATATTTATTTCAACACTGCATACTTAAAGTTGTCCATTTGGGGAGTTTAACGAAGGATTGGCGTTTCTATGTTTTCTAGACAGAAATAATTTTAATTCATAGTCAAATGCTATTAATAACAAGGAATAATACACCAACTGTACTTAAATAGTATAACTAGTGATCCGAAATTTCTTGGCATAGAATAGAATTAAAAGTTTTCAAGCTTTCGCACATCAACGAGATGGCTTTCTCAAGGAAGGTAAACAGCTAACTGCAAACTGAATAATAGAACGGTTCAGCAATTCGAACGTGGTGACTTGACTTGACAATAACGAATAGATGCGAATGTAATTAGGCATTAAAGACCCGAGGCGTTATGCTCATGTTGCTCGCGGAATCGTGGAAGGAAATCCAATCATGGAAATGATTGCCTCTTGGTTTCCCTTCCATGATTCCGCGCGCTAAACGAGCATTAACGCATTGTGTCTTTGAAAACCTTATTACGTTCGCATCTATTCGTTATTGTCAAGTCAAGTCACCACGTTCGAAATGTTGAACCGTTCTATTATTCAGTTTGCAGTTTGCTGTCTACCTTCCTTGAAAAAGCCATCTGGTTGATGTGCGAAAGCTTGGAAACTTTGATTTCTATTCTACGCCAAGAAATTTCGGATCACTAGTATAGTTATACTATTTAAGTCAAATGCCATCTTCCGTTCCATTCCGAAATGTCAGATCACATTGTTTGTTTCTTAAACAGAGGCTTCGTAAGAGAAAAAAAGCGTTTTGCACTGTAAGAAATAAATAAGAGGTGTGAATTCACGGAAAATTTCTGAATATAACGTGCAGCAAAGTTGCCGGTAAGTTTAACGAAATTTCCGTTTTTAAAAGTTCCCGTCGTTTTCACAGAATTTCCGTATTTTCAGAGATTTTCCGTAGTCAGCAATTCCGTTTATTTCAGAAAAGCCCGTTTCATGTTTTTACGTATTTATACGGAAATTTCGAAAAACCGAAGATTCTGAAATTTTTAGCCCTTACACCAGATAATCCTTTCGGTTTGGTGAGACTCGAACCGACGTTGGCTCTACAGAAACTGCACCTTCAACCACTCACCGCAAAGACTCAGGTATCGCATTCACGTTCAAGATGAAACTATAATTGCGAAATGATGAATCATTTATTTTTATTTTTTGTTATTAATACGAGTGATTTAGTCATTTTATTTTCTGTTGGAGCTTATTTTTTTACGCTTTCCAACCGTAGGTTGAAGAAGCGCATATGCTCCAGCTTTCTCCGTCTGTCTGTCCGCACAATAACTCGCGTAAAAATGGTTCGATTTTAACGAAATTGTAATATGTGTTAGGGCACAACGTGGGAACGATCCCTCTTAAAAATGGGGGAAATGGGGTCAAAGGTCAGGAAGTAGGAGTGGGATTCATTCAATCGCCCTTATGTGTCATACCTTACGTAAAAGTGCTTCGATTTCGACAAAATTTTGTTATTTCGGAAAAATGCTGAACCAATTCTGTTTAATATAATCGAAATGGAGTCAAATGTCAAGGCACAGGAGCGAAATTTATTCCACAGCCGTTATCTCCTAACTTGACTAAAAATGCTTCTACTGCGATAAAACTTTAGTATGTTGTTCCGGAGGTATACTGAACCAATTCTGCTTAATATAATCGAAATGGAGTCAAAGGTCAAGACACAGGAGCGAGATTTATTCCACAGCCATTATCTTTATAACTTGAGTAATGATTTCTGGTGCGTTGAAAAGCGTATCATAATCAATGCATTGTATTATTTAACTGAATTGTTTGAATATGTATGCAATAATTTTATTTTTTTTGTAGGAGAATTCATCAAAAATTAAATATTTCTTTGGGATTTTTCGAAGCAACAGAATGCTTTGGAACTTGTGATATTTTAAACTAACAATGGCTTTCAATTATCTTTAAGTAATGGTGAAATGTGCTGTTTTGTAGTATTATTTCAAAAAATTCTAAATATAAAATTTACTCTTGATTGATATAATAGCTTTTGTGTTAAGTACTCGACAGACTGATACATAGACATCGTACAATCAACTGCACAATAATTTAATTATTCGGTTTCTTACGGTAACACAATATATAAATGCTGGCGCACAAAATGTTGGAGAGGAGAAGAAATATCCAGTGTCACAATAACCAAAATGCATTCGATATACTATCCACAATGTCCTGTCTCTCTTCCTCGCCGGGCATCTGATTACGAAAGGAATTGCGGAAAGGTTTCTGAAAATTCAAAATTTTCCTGGCGTATCAGGAAAATTTACACTTTTCTAGAGTGTATAGCATTTCGACGACCATAGTGGGACCATACAAATAAAATGTTTTTATTCTTTCTGTTTTTTTCTTTGAAAAGTACCGGTAACAGCGAACTTCATAGGTCGTTTTGTTTCTCTGTAGCGATACGTAAGAACAACTTTAATAAGCTTCACATCAATTGAAACGCTCATAGTTGTTCATCTGGACAGTTTAGCGAAGTCTCGTGATTTTGGAAGCAATTTATCCCAGTTTGGTGCTAATTACTCCAGGATAAGAAAATAATTTCAGCTGCAGTGATGGTGCTGCTTATGTTCACCGACAGTGTTTGCCCCACAGTTTCACCGAAATTGTTACGAGTCTCCAACAAGTGTAAAAAGCAAATGAAAGAAACATAGGAGTTTGGACAGGTATCACACAAAAAGGTTAAGAATTCTATAGAGAAGAAATGTGTCAACAGCGTGTAAAGCAACCATATGCGCTTAAATTTAGGCAACATGGAAGGAAGAGCTCAAAACAGACGAGAGATTTTCAGGCAAATGGTGCAGCGTGGTAATTTTAGACAACATGGAAGGAAGAGCACAAAACAAAGATTTTCAGACAAAGGGTGCAGCGAGGTAATTTTAAACAACATGGAAGGAAGAGCACAAAACAGCTAAGAGATTTTCAGACAAAGGGTGCATCCTGGTAATTTTAGACAACATGAAAGGAAGAGCACAAAACAAAGATTTTCAGACAAAGGGTGTAGCGTGGTAATTTTAGACAACATGGAAGGAAGAGCACCAAACAGACAAGAGATTTTCAGACAAAGGGTGTAGCGTGGTATTTTTGGCATTTAAATGAGAAATCACCTCCATAGCTGAGAAGAAATGATAAGGCTTATATTTTTCAGTCAGTGTGTTGTGACACCTCCTCTTTTGTTCACAAGCATTAAGTATCACAGTGACGTACTGAAGATTGAAGAGGAAGTGCTTTAGCTGACTTATGGTTAGTGCCTCCTGCAGAAGAGACGAAATGCTAGCAAAGTTCTGAAAGTGTTGTGAAGCCGGGGTGATCCATTAGCACGCATTCACCGTTTTTGCGCGTTAATGCCATAGGGATGTGCAATGCAAAGTCGAATTCCGATGATCAATAAAAGCCTTCAAAAAGATACAGGAGATAACGCAAAGGTATATTACTCGTATACAAAGGCTCAAGTGCGAGTCTGCAAATGTACACAGGAGTGAGCGCCCACACTGAAGCTACAATGTATTTTTACGTATATCCCATAACAGTCATGGAGACTTAGTTGAAGATGTTCCGGTCCTAATTGGGAATAAGCGATGAACTACGTAATTACTAGAGTACGCATGTTACTTGAAAATTATTTGTCTGTTGGTAAAAGAGTTTTTGCTGCCTTTATAGAGTTAGAGAAATCTTTTGACTAAGTAAACAGGATGCTGCTGAATAATTATCTTATAACTAGTGAGAGTCATGTATGCTGGCAGTAGAGCATCTGTTTGATTGAATGGTGTTCTATCGAAACGAGTTTCTATTGGTGCAATAGTCAGACAAGGTTGTGTAACGTCACGGTAGCCCATTTTATTGATACACTCGTCGCATGCTTGATGCTAAAACTGACAATAGTGGTTTATGTCACAGTAATATCCATGTGTGTGCAGATTGCTGTATGCTGATGACACAGTCCTGTTGACGGAGAGTAAAAGTGAATTTCAGAGTATGTTGTCCAGGGTGTACGAAGTTTTATGAAATTCAAACTAATTTTCTTCCCCTTGCAAAAAACAAAGTTAAGATTTTTTGTCAAACAGAGGTCATCGCTCTTTCCACCTTATAAACGTATAAACGTGGAAAGAGCTATCACCTCTGTTTGAAACGTGGAAAGAGCGATGACCTCTGTTTTATGTTCCTAGTCCACGTCAAATGTCTGTATTAATTATTCATTCGCCTTCTAATTATTTGTTCAGTTGATGCTTACCATCTTTGGCGATCCCCAGCATTGTGCGTGGCTCCAAGAAGCAACCTGCCAAATCGGCTTGGCAGTTAGTGTGTGTGAGTCTGGAAGAATTCGAAGCCGCTGTGGTGCAGTGGAAGCATATCCGGCGCGTAACTGGAAGACCCTGGGTTCGATTCCCGGTGGCGGTTAATGATAGTTTTTCCGTGACTCACTTATAAACGTTAAAAGAGCGATGACCTCTCTTTGATGTTCCTAGTCCACGTCAAATGTCTGTATTAATTAAGATTTTTTGAGAATGGAACTGTTAGTACCGAATGCATAAGTCTAAATGGTACAGTGATAGAGGCGGCGAATGAATTTGTATTTTAGGAACCATGTTTGACATAGAAAACAGATTACACGGTCGTATCAGAATAATATGACCACCCCAGATACCACAGAGTGCACGTGACAAGGTCGATCACACGGAGATATAAACGGTCGGCCAGAAAAGATGAGCCATAGTGCTGGACGCGAGCACAATAGGCAGAAGTAGTGATTTGACGGACTTTCAGAAATGTATGATCATCGGCTTCCGCGACAAGGGTGGAAGGGTCTCAGAAACAGCAGACTTTCGTGAGCTGTTCGCGAGGTGCTGTAGTAAGGGTGTACCAAGAATGAACCTCTGGTACACCGAGTACCTCCCGACGTCATAACTGTGGAGACCCAAAGGCCATCGACTGGTAAAGTAAAATCGACTCGCAACAATGCAGCAATTGAACACGCAAATGAACGCTGGAACACCCCGGTACGTGTCCCCGACAAGAGAAGAGCGAACCCTGTTGCGCATGGGTCTCCGTAGCCGACGCTGTGTCAAGGCGCTCATATTAACCCATGTTCATCGGCAACGACGCCTCCAGTTCGCATGGGACTGCCGTTATTGGACAGTGGAAGAATGGAAAAAGGTTGCCTTCTCCGACGAATCGAGGCTTTTACCTTCCAGAAGTGACAGCAGGTGGCGAATACGGCGTCAGACACACGAGAACCAACACCCGGGACCCTCTTGTCGGTCAGGTACATTACGGTGGTGGCAGTGTGCATATTTGGGGGATGTTTTCCTGGTATGAGCTGGGACCATTGGTACCACTGCACCGGTCCCTGAACGCCAATGGCTACCTGTTCATCCTCACTGACCACATACAGCCTTTCATGTTGAACATTTATCCTTGTGGTGATGCTGTCTACCAACAGAAAAATGCGCCGTGCTACATCGTTAAGGGGTTGCGTGACTCGTTCCAGTAGCACGACATCGATGTCTCCGTTCTCCCTTGGCCTGCTAAATCGCTCCATCTCAATACCATAGAGCACTTGTGGGACTACTTGGATCGACAGGTTTGACGTTCCGACCCATTACCACGTCACTTCAGGGACCTCCGTGCTCTGCTGCACTCCGAATGGGCACATGTGCCTCGGGCACCCTTCCAGTGCCTCATTGCGCCATCCAGTGCCTCATTGCGCCACGCCATCTCGCTTCTTTCATCCTTGCCAAAGGTTGTTATTCTCATTATGAGGTAAGTGGTCATATTATTCTAATAAAACTGTGTGCGCTAAAATTTGCATGCGAGGAAATTCATCTTTGAATAGGTGCTTTAGGAGGATTTCACAGGATTCATGGGTTCTCGAAAAGCCCCCGAATGTCTGTGAATGAAAGTGCAATTGCTCCTACTCTGTTGTAGGTAAATGAAATCATGATACGACAGAAAACGCACAGGAGGTATTTGTGTGCTGGAGAAGTGCGTTGCTTCTGGGGGATTTGTGGCAACACGCATTTTGATTTATTGGGGTAAAAAGTTTTACCATGTGATTTAAAATGTTGTTAGTAAGGTGAAGACAAATATTCTAAGATGGTTAGGCTATGTTAAGTGAATGAGTAATGAGATGCTTACTAAGAGAATACATTCATCCCAAGTAGTAGGAAAGAAAGCTAGAGAAAGGCTAAAGAAATCGCTAGAGGCTGAGATTGATAAGGAAGAAATAATGAGTATAAAGTACAAAAGGTCTTGTGTGAGTAGTGTGAAGGATGTCAGTGAAGCTCGAGTTGTGTGCTAAAATCGTTGTAAATGGAAACGTTGCCCGCCCCAGTGGTCTAAGGTCTGGCTTATGATTATTCGTTCGTGAAGGGTCCGGGTTCGAATCCCGATGAAACATGGATGGCCTTACGGCACTGTCTCCCTCCCTTCCCTAAAACCAGTGACCCCAAATTAGGGACGGGAGACTGCTTATAGCTCATTGAGTTGCTCACGGTGGTCTTTCAACCACCAATAAAAATAAATGGGAACGCTTGATACATCAACGATTAGCACGATCGAGTCTAGCCTGGAAAATAAACTTTCTTTGAGGTGCTAACATCTGAACCTCAGAGAACACTTTAGAGGTAGGTATATACATGTAAATAATGAATTGATGGTCACTATAATCGAGCGAATGTAGCGATTTGCTATAGTTCGTCATTAATGCTACCGGGTGAGCCAAAAGCCACGGTGCACCTGGCACAGTTGCCGCGTTTGTGGTCCCCTGAAGAATATGGTCCCTTTTATGCGTCTTCGAGATATCGCACCCCACACGCTAAATCTTCTAATCATGTAATGGCATTTCGTGCATCTAATGCAGATAAGTGGAACATCGTCTCTTCGGAGAAAAACGTGACGTCCAGATTATCCTCTCCGTTATCAGTAATGAAGTCCTTGAGCCATCTGCAATATACCACACGCTTGTCGTAGTCTGTGTTTCAGTTCGTACGCTATTCTGATTTTGTACGGGTAGAGCTGTAGTCGCGGCTTCAGTGCCCTACGGGTGCTGTTGTACGACACACCTGCTTGTTGTGCCAATTTTCGAACCGATTTCTTTGGACTTTTGGCGATGCAAACGGAAATATCCTCCACCTTTTCCACTGTTAACAATCGCGGCCTACCGCTTCTCGGAGTTTCTCTCACTGATCCGGTTTTGCGAAACTTCTCAATTAACCGCCTCACTGCATTGTGTTGGGGTGCATTTTCAGTATCGGGAAATTGTTCTCTGTACTTACGTTTCACAGATACATGTACTTGGAGTGCCACTTTTCCAAAATAAGAAATCAGCGCTGCCAACGTTTTGTACTGGTTTTGTACAGTTTTGTACACCCAAAAGAAAATTGTGTACACCACCGGAAGTGGTACTTTTCGGCTCTCTAAAAGCACTCCAAGTGCATGCTGGAGTGCCACTTTTTCAAAATCGAAAATAAATACTGCCAAAGTTTTGTACTAGTTTT
The DNA here is from genome assembly GCA_039090855.1 of Macrothele yani. NCBI lineage: Eukaryota > Metazoa > Arthropoda > Arachnida > Araneae > Macrothelidae > Macrothele > Macrothele yani. The sequence continues at coordinate 18,951,715 of CM077025.1, forward strand.
GTACAGTTGTGTACACCCAAAAGAAAATTTTGTACACCACCGAAGTAGTACCTTTCGGCTCTCTAAGAGTGGCACTCCAAGTACATACTGAGTGCCACTTCCTCAAAATCGAAAATAACTACTTCCAAAGTTTTGTACACCCAAAATAAAATTTGTACACCACCGAAAGTGGTACTTTTTTGACTCTCCTTTGTAGCCCTCGAGCATGTACTCGGAGTGCCACTTTTCCAAAAACGAAAATAAACACTACCAGACTGTTGTCTTAGTTTTGTACAGTTTTGTACACCCAAAAGAAAATTTTGTACACCACCGGAAATAGTACTTTTTGACTCTCCTTTTTGGCCCTCGAGCATGTACTTGGAGTGCCACTTTTAAAGAGCCAAAAAGTACCACTTCCGGTGGTGTACAAAATTTTCTTTTGGGTGTACAAAACTAGTACATAACTTTGGCAGCGTTGATTTCTTATTTTGGAAAAGTGGCACTCCAAGTACATGTATCTACGTTTCACTTCGTCCGTATATTCACCTCCACTACGGAACACATGTTCAATCAGAAACACTCTACCCTCTACAGACAACACCATGTTCAACCAGACACTGTGACGCCTCACTACTGACTGATTCAATCACGGCCAGACGCCGAAAAAATACCGGCTGCGTCGTTGAAGGTCAGACGGCAGCACGCGCGTAACCCCGTCACAAACACACGAACATTATTTATTCACAATATTGCATGTACGTGCGCGGTAACTACACTATATAGATTTCTTATTATTTCTTATCACAGTACGTCAGGTGCCCAGGGACTTTTGGTTTACCCTGTATAAGCGAGCGCTTTCAGCATTATTGTGAAAATGTTAATAGTATCTGCGCCAAATCGAATATTGAATTATTAGTATTATTACACGCGAGGGTTTCTGGCTAGTTTTTAGAGTTGAGACTTGTGACATGCCTGCCCCGCATGACGCACGTGAGATAAACGCAGATAGCAGTGAGAGCACATGTCCGCGTAGCTCAGTTGTGAGAGCGACTTACTCCGGAGTGTGGGGACAAACGTGTACGTTATAGACTGGGTTCTAATTCGAGATGAAGCGTGGGTGGGATGTCTGACGGTGGGTCTGTCTCTTCCTTGGAACCAATGTGCCTAAGTTTGGGATGGGCGACTTAACTTTGAATATAAAATATTTTTGTGCTTTTATTTTTTAATGACAGTATTTATTACCGAGGCAAAAAGTCGTAGACGATTTGGAAAAGAAGGAAGCTATCACGTTTGAAGTGTCGCTTAATAAAACGCAAATCTGCGGAATTAGTTTGTTAATAAAATTAGTCATGCTTAAGGCGATCCATTTTTAAGTCCTTCAAAGAGTCCATTTCCCATTTCGAGCATTTAAAATTTTATATTTCACCAGGAATTTAAAAATAGCTTTAGCATTATGTCTTAATTATTGTAGTGAGAACATATGTGTGGTTTCATTTACATAAACTGGGAGTGAATTAATTGTGATATTTTGAATTTGAATTTAATGAAAATTCTGCCACACAACACAGTTTTCATTTCATTTCATTTCATTTATTTATTCTTTCAGTTGCCACTACAGCAACTAGGAAAAGGAGGTAAAAGGCCGTGAGGCCTGACATAGCCCTCCTCTCCCCAGAATACAAAAACATAAAGCTTAGCAGAAAAGGCAAGCCAACACATCTTTGGTAGGTACACGTACTTGCTCACAACCAACACATATAAAAATGTGTTCCATCAACAATAGTCTTCATTATATCTAAACAAATAAGTATCATATACACTTCCCTACATAATTACATATATATTTATAAATAAACAAAAAATAACGTTTGCACCTAGCTCTATAATCATAACACAACACAGTTTTCATTTCATTTCATTTCATTTATTTATTCTTTCAGTTGCCACTACAGCAACTAGGAAAAGGAGGTAAAAGGCCGTGAGGCCTGACATAGCCCTCCTCTCCCCAGAATACAAAAAACATAAAGCTTAGCAGAAAAGGCAAGCCAACACATATATGGTAGGTACACGTACTTGCTCACAACCAACACATATAACAATGTGTTCCATCAACAATAGTCTTCATTATATCTAAACAAATAAGTATCATATACACTTCACTACATAATCACATATATATATATATATAAATAAACAACAAATAACGTTTGCACCTCACTCTATAATCATACCAACCCACATTTCTTCCATTTAGTCGAAATTGCCTATTGTTTACTAATATAAAATATTTTTGTTCATCTATATTTGGCAAAACACAAACATCAATAATTGTCATATGTACTAAACTAAATTTAAATATTAATACAATATTAACATAATGGAATAAAAACATGAAATTACAGTAATATCACAAAGTTCAATATAAATTAATAACATTTAGTACTAATTATTTACTCCAAGAGAGAAAAAAATGCTAAACCACCTCAAATATATCTAGTATAATAATCATAAACATACGAGCACTAATGCCGTTTACATTGACCAACCAAAAAAATCAATACAATGTAATTCATTTGAAAAAAAAATGTAATATACTATGAAACTGTAGCATGGAGCTAGGGAGGAAGGCTTAAATTTAAGCCTGACAAGCCCCGATCTCCAGTGGTAAATGTGTCAGGTCAAAACGATAAAAATAGCAACATTAAAAATACGACCGGTGTTGAGCATACCGTGAAAAAAAGAATACAAGAACTCAAACAAACAACAAAAACTCTCGTAGCAGTTTTTTAAATACCCTAGAGTCCACAATTTTCCTAATGTACAATGGCAGACTGTTCCACTCACGGGGTCCAGCTGCAATAATACTGTTATGCAGCAATCTGGTGCGTGCCCTAGGAACCACAAAACTTGCATGACCTCGAGTATCATGTGAATGGGACAAACGCTGTAATTGCAATAGTTCAAGATACCTATTCGTATAGACTCTGCCATGCATAAGTAGTAATAACTAAAAATAAATATTTTAGCGAAGGGAAGTGCGTTATAAAGACAATAAGTACTACCAGTATTTAAAGATGAGTTTATAAGTCAAATATATTTCCTCTGAAGACCAATAATTCTGTTTACGTTACCATCCGTTGTCTGACCCCAGTCCAAAATACAATAAGATAATATAGGATAGATAAAGGAATAACATAGTAATGACCTGAGTCTTATTGTCAAAAAACCAGAGATCCTAGATATAGCCCCAATACGAGACAAGAACATTTGCTAAGTACCTTATATGGACATCCCAACGCAAAGTCTCATGTAGTATAAACACCCAGAAATTTCACCGAAGACCCAAATGCGACAGGATCCTCGTTCAAGAAAATACCAGAAGGCGACGACGGCCGAAGACCACGGCCCGATAAAAAGACAGGTTGTTTTATTAGTATTAATTGTAAGAGCGTTACAACAAAACCAGCGATAAATCTCCTGAAGGTCACGATTTGCACGAGGCAACTATCTCTGACAACGAATCCCCACTGGGAAGAAAAGCTGGTGTCATCAGCAAACAAAACTCGGTGATAAGTAGAAGCAACATTAAACATATCGTTAACATAAATTAAAAAAAATAAGCATAGGGCCCAAGACGGAGCCCTGAGAAACTCCGAAATGAACTTTCTGAACTGAAAGTGAATACCCTGTATTTGCACATATTGTGTACTGCTAGTTAAATAATTCTCCAAAAATGAAAGTGCGACTCCCCTAATCCCAATATGTTGTGATTTAGTCAAGAGAATATCATGGCGAACACAGTTAAATGCTCTTGACAAGTCACAAAATATACCCAAAACACACCTTCCAGAATCTACATTTGACTGTAAAAAATTTATAGCATCCAATAACGCTGTCTCCGTTGAGTGACCCTCCCGAAAACCGAGCTGATTCCAATATAAAGTTTTATTCAGATCCAAAAATCCTGATAATCTATTCAAAACCAGCCTCTCCATTTGCATCTAGACGGTAATTAGCAACATCAGTTCTATTGCCCTTTTTATGGATAACCGAAACAATACTTATTGTAAAGGAAGAAGGAATTCTCCCAGGTAAAGAGATACAATTGATAATATGACTCAAGGGTATTACCAAATTTTGAGAAGCATACTTAATTACTCTCGAATGAACGTCATCCGGTCCAGCTCCCTTTGATGAATCCAGATTAGTCAGAACCGACATAAGATCATCTTAAACAAGATGAAGATAAAAAGAAGATAATCTCTAATGCGACACGAATTCGGAATAATGCTCATCTGAATGTGGGATATCAGCCAATAACTTTGCAGGTAATTCAATAAAATACGTATTAAACAAATTTACAATCCGATCCAAGTCAGTAACTCTAGTGCCCATGTGATCAACCTGTATGGGATCCCTCTGAACCCGAGACCTGGATAGCAACTCATTAATTGGTTGCCAACCTTTGTTGCAGTCGCTAGTATTTGAAAACCGACTTAAAAATAAATTTTCTTTGCACGTTTCAACTTAGAGTTAAACAAGTTTCTATATCTTCGAAAATTCAATAAATCTGAAGCATTTCTTGAACGCAAGAATATTTTTAATAATCTACTTTTTCCTATGAAAGCATCTCAATTCCGAGTAAAACCAAGGCTTTCTGCAACGAGGCGAGCGCCTTATGGTCCTGAGAGGAAATATTGAATCATAAAAGCTCCAGAAAGTCCCCCAAAAACATCAAAAGCACAAATCGGATCAATAAGTCGTAAAACAGGGGACCAATCAACGCCAGATAGGGCGAGATCAAAAGACCTTAAACTCTCCTGTCCTTAGAAACGCAATCGAATAGCTGGACAATTCGAGGAATATAATCTCCCATTACGCCCCTTCAAACAAAATATAGGCAAATGATCACTTATATGGTATGACAGTTCACCAGAAAAATAATCATAATCGCTTGTAATACATAAATCCAATATAGAGGAAGTGGTACTTTTAATTCTTGCAGGAATAGTTATTGCATTTACAAACCCGGACGAGGTAAAACCATCACAAAATGATTGCGAAGTATCGATTGAGACAGACATATCAATATTGAAATCACCGAGACAATATAGCGTCTTTCCCGCAAGATTCATCTCGTCCAAATAACACGAAAAAAAGCCAACGTAAGCACCCTGGTTACCATTATAGGAGGACGATATACCGTACTTATAATACAATGTTGCGTTTCAATAGTAATCATTTCAAAGTTATTATTTACAGTTGTGTATTTATCACATGATAAAACAATAACAGAACGTTTAGCAAAAATTGCCCCCCCCTGAGCCCCAGAACGCGAAGTACCGAAACACCGAAAACCAGGCACATCACATAAACGTGGAACATCTGCATCAAACAAAGTCTCAGATACACAAAAAAAAAATCAGTATAATAATCAAGGGTACATAGTAGCTCAAGCAGTAAATCTAATTTACCAAATAGGCTACGAGCATTAATGTGCAGAAATCTCAATTGACGATAACACGATGCAAGTAAACCATGGAAATTACCCACGGAAACCACATGCTGAATACAATTCATAGTCACAATATATAAAGTGTAGTTAAATAAGTTAACAAAGTAGTTACATACCAAATGCATACTATATACGACCAGGGTCCAGGTCGACCTTGCTTTTAATAAATATATAAATCCTACTGCTGTCCGAAAATTCAGGAATAAGATCAGATAATTATAAAGTTTTTCTGCTCTTTCCAAGAAGAGTGTTCCTGACTGCCCTAGTTTTAAATTGTACAAGCAGTGGCATGGTTGGACGTGATCCTCTACCGCGCAATCTATGAACGACCTCAATGTCACTTTTTGAAAATTCACTAAAACCCAACTTACCGCAATATTCTGTACCATATCTCTTAGACCATCTTTAGTCTTGTCATTATTCTCCGGTATACCATGAATCTCTAGGTTTTTATGGCGCGTATACTGTTCTAAGTCTCGAGACAGTCTTAGAATTTCGGATTCCTGAGCTGTTATCCTCTTCTAAAGAACCACAACCTCTCTACGAGATTCTTCTAGCACTGAATTTGATTTATGCAATCCATCAAGACTATCATCATATTTTAAGGAGAAGAACTCCACAGACTTCTTTAAATCGGAAATTTTCACATTTCGTAATTCATTCAGTTAAAGAATTTTTCTTTTGTTACGGAGTTTAACGACCATCGCGAACTCCTAACGCTATGTATAGATATCCGTCCCTAATATGGGGACCCTTTTTCCAAGAAAGGAAGAGAGCCATCATAAAAGGACAAGTACTCCAATCTTACTTCCTCAGGGAGAGGAATCTAGGCACAATTAAGACGCTTAGTTAGAAGTCCGCGTTTCTGACCGCTCGATTACCGAGGCTGCAATGAAAGAAGGGGCGTAGCGCTTGTAATTGTATTATTGGCATATTTTCACTGTATTCCATGTAACCACTTCCTTCAGAAAACTTGAAAATTTTCATCGTCCTGGACGAGAATAGAACCCGCACCTCCCGATTTCACGGTAGAGCTTGCTAGTTGCTACACTTCGGCAGGAATGGCTTCGACTAGCGCAAATATGAAGGTTTTCAGATATTTGTGTTCAGTTGCTTGGAATTTCCTTGTCCTGGGTAGTGAAATGACTAGCATGCTCGATCGGAAATCGGGAGGTGCGGTTCGATTTCCGCTCTAGGACGATGAAAATTTTCACGTTTCCTGAAGGAAGTAGTTACATGGAATACAGTGAAAATATGTCAATAATACCATTACAGTGCCTACCATGTATTTAGGAATAATTATTTCGTCGGGGAATTTCGTTTCCCAATTGTATATGGCGTATCACTGTTTAAGTATAAATGTTGCACTATCCACATGTCTTTATTTTCACTGCGTAAGTATCATGTATACACTGAGTGGCCACTTTATTATGACCACCCCCTCAGTACTTCGTTGGTCCACCATTTGCCTTTAATACTGCGTCGATTCTTCGTGGCATGGACTCCACGAGATGTTGATATGTGGTTTGTGGAATCTGACACCATGCTTGAGGAATAGCACTTTCCAGGAGTGTGAGATTGCATGGTAATGGATCCAGCTGTCTGATGGCTCGTTCAACTTTATCCCACAAATTCTCAATGGGGTTGAGATCTGTTGATTGTGGGGGCCACCTAAGCAAAGTAAAGTCACCGGCATGTTCCTGAAACCAATCCTGTACAATACGAGCACCATGGCAGGACGCATTATTCTTGTTGAAAGTATCCATCGCCATTGGGATAAACCATCCACATAACAGGATGCACTTGGTCCGCAACGATGTTTAGATATGATTTTCCAGTCAGATGTTGATCAACACGAATTGAAGGGCCCAAAGCATGCCAGGATAACATTCCCCAAACCATAACGTTGCCTCCACCAGCTTGAAGGGTTGTAGCAATGTATTTGGGGTCCATGCCTTCGTGCTGTTTCCGCCAAATTCTCACTAGGCCATCGGCATGATGCAACTGAAAACGTGATTCATTGGACCACATAATTTGTTTCCAATTATCAACTTGTCCAATCCTTGTGCTCCTGTGGGAACTGGAGACGTTTTCTCTTGTTAACTGCAGACAGCAAAAGTGTTCGAACAGGCCTCCGGCTGCCATATCCCATCCGATGCAATGTACGGCAAACATTGCGTGCGGAAATCATTTGAGGGGATCCTTGATTAAGATGGTCTGTAATTTGCTGCACTGTTGCCCTTCTGTTGTCTGTTACCAGTCTTGGACACTCGACCACACGTTGCACGTAGAGACCCAGTTTTTTGGCTGACAGTCCAGTCTTTAAACACTTTAACAACGCTGCTCTGGAACATTTCACGAATGCGGCGGTTTCGGTGATACTCGCTCCACGGCTCCGAGCTCCTACAATCATCCCATGTTGAAAGTCCGTCAAATCGCATTTTTTACTCATCTCGTCACCCAAAAATCACATATACTACTGTCGCAAGCACTAAGATTTCCTTTTTATACTTATCTCGCAATCTGGCGGCAACAGCGTGCAGCCATAGCTCATTTGCTTAAAACCGTCAGGTGGTCAAATTAAAGTGGCCACTCAGTGTACAAATTTTTCAATGACTAATACCGTGTTTTCGCGAAAATAAGACCGGTTTTTATATAAATTTTTGCTCCAAGAGACGCATTAGGGCTTATTTTCAGAGAATGTCTCATTTTGTCATGTACTACCAACTTTTTTCTTTTTGTTTTCATCTACATTTATTCATGTATAAAAATGTACATTTATTCATGTATAAAAATGTACATTTATTCATGTACAAAAATCTACATTTATTCAAATACAGTCATGTCATCTTCTTCTGGAACATCGTCATAACTCTCCAAATCCTGAATTCCAGCCAGCATTTCCGCCAAAGATTTTGTAAAAAATCTTTGAAAAAGGAAAACTCCTTTTCCAAAGAAAATAAATTCCTTTTTCAAAGAAAAATATTTGGAAAAGGCCGAATTTTGGCTTTTCCCCCCAAAGATAGCTTTCACCGGTAAAGTTTTCCGCGTCGAATTCCCTTTTCGGAACTGGATGTTACAGCTGTCGAACAAAAGACGACTTCTTTTCATCTACCGCTAGCACTCTGAACCGAACTGAATGCATGCGCCATAATTACAAACACCATATCCTCGGCTGAGTTCAAAGTCAATCGGCTTTCTTTCTTACTCTGGATATTCAAGGCAAATTAAAATCATAAGTAGGGTATCCTCCAGTGATTTTGGCACTCGCTTCAGTTTTTTTAACAGTGATAGGCTGGCTGACTAAGGTACTACGTATCATAACTGGGGCTTATTTTCGGGGTAGGACTTATATTACGAGCATCTGGGAAAATGATGCTAGGGCTTATTTTCCGGTTAGGTCTTACTTTCGGGGAAATACGGTACCTACACTATAATAGAGGCACTTCCACTGTTTGTTTACAGGAAACTGTTTATCATGCAGATATTGGTGTGATAAAGAGTTGCGATGAAAATACATATACCTGTAGCTTCTGCTTGGAACAGTTTAAATGCAAACATGTCTCATTTATAGAAGGGTTTTAGTACTTCGTAAGATATATTTCGTGTGATTTTGGTGCTTTAGTGGAGTGGGAATGTGCGCATGTCAAAATATAGAGATTGCAGGGAAGAGACGTTCGAAGACTGGGATCAAGAAGAGAGTAAATGTTTACAGTGTTAAAGTTTTACAAGGAGGTAATTTTCTGGGAACAACGAATTGCTACTGCAGGAAAAAGTGACGAAGAGTTCGTGAATATAAGAAAGTGAAAGGACCGCGAAAATACGAAGTGTTGGGTTAAAAATGAGGGACAGAGAATGCATAGGGAGCGGATGAAGCAGCAGAAAAAAAAAGGAAAGCAAAAAGATAGGCAAGACAAGAAGAAAGCTTGCAAAGAGTGGACGAAGATTAGAGGTTTGAGTAACTAATTAGCAAGAGCGGCGAGGGAGCAGAAGGAACACTAGGAGGTAGGGAAGGTAGGGACAGAAAGAAGCTGAGGGTGAATGAAAATGATGAAGAGGACAAGAAGGAAGGTCAGACCACGTCATGATGACATCAGTGTATGCGATATTGGCATCTTTAGGCATTGTTTATATGTTCTGACATTACAACTACAACTTAGCTTGTGTAGCATATGTTAAGAGGAGGAAAAGAAGTCTGAGTGAAACTGGTATAAACCGGAATAAGTAGAATGATAATTTAATGAAAAAATGTCGTGTATCAAATTTCCGAACGAGCATTAGAACAGCGATACGGTTTGTAAAAGGAAATGTGGAGACATTGATGCGGATTGAATAGGGGAAGCTGGTTTGGCAGCAGTAGAAGAAGGTTTGCTAGCGAAAGTGGGTTTACGTAAATTCTTAAAGGAATAGGAAAGTGTGAACCGGAATGAATAGAAGAGGAAATGTGAAAAAAGTCTCAAGTTTAGAATATGAGATTGACGTTTGGTTGGAAAGCGTGCTTTAGAAGAAAAAAATCAAATAGATGGTGCAAGAATGTAAGACGGTAGAGCGACACAGAGGGGAAAAGTTGCATAAAAAAGAAGACGTATGAAAAGAAGCACGGGGAGAAAAAAGAGAGCGGGTAAGGGAATTTCTGGAAGTGAGTAAAATAAATTTTCGAGGAGGAAAGCTAACTGGAAGAAGAATCAGAAGTGTCTGGATCTGATATCCAGCATAATATCTTGTTCCAATTTATGTTCTGACAAACTGGTAGATTTTGAGATGATTTTTGTGGTCCTTTACGTCTACTTACAGTCGTGGCCAAATGTCCTGCACCAGTAAACCGAAAGTCAATTCTTGATGATTAAAGTCTACTTGTACAGCGTAATGGTAAAGTCAGGAATTCATATTATACACCAATTTAAAGAACAGTTTATGCTGAATTCAAATAATTATACAGAATGTTATTAACAGCAATAGAAGTGAAGTTACAAGCAAAAGTACAGCGTTTAGTCATGAAAAGCAAAAAAATAGTTGAATTTGTGAAATTAGTGTACAATGCATTTAATGTAAAGTTACTGTACAGTACACTATTGAAATTTGGAGGACAACTGAAATAACTTACCAACAAGCAAAATACGATTTAATATTTAATTGGATGATTACGGTTTTTTTAGTAACAAAGTGCACCTTCCTGGCATAGAACTAATGAGTTTCTCTAGTTGTCCATTGGTGATAACACGGTGCCATAATACCTCTGCATTGTCTGAATATGCTTAAACTATACAACATTAGAAGTAAGAAAAGCAAGTTAACTCGCGGGAAATGTGAAGCTTTAAATAAAGTGTAAGATGATAGTTGTGGATAAAAGTAGAACTTTATTAACAGGCTTATGTTAACAAATATTCTTCAAAATCACTTTAGCTCCAGAATGGAACTAAAATGATTTTTAAGTAAGTTCATTTTAATTAGAGTTACACGAAATAACAGAAAGGTGAAAACCATTGAAACGATCCAAATATTACTTGTCGAACCATATTTAGGAAACTTTCCCATTTATCATAGATATCCTAGTTAGAAATGTAAACAGCGGAGCCTCCAAGCCAAATAAACGAATATGTGAATGGGGGAAAAATCTTTGCAATAAACAAAAATGTCTGGATACCACTTGAAGGAGAGAACCCAGTTAATTACTCGTATTGTTTCCAAGATTGCTTTTGTAAAATCAGTGACTCGGATTTAGAGATTTAATTCGTAAGACGCGTTGTTCAGGGTGAACGCAGCTAATGGGTTTATCACTTCCCAAAAGCTTTCTTCTTAATAAGGTACACATACAAGGGCCTTATTAAAATTTATTTTTGAAATGTTGGATGAATGAATTGCGATTCAACGAAGATTACGTTGGTTAGTATTTAATGATAAAAGAACATACACTCGCAGACTAAGCAAATTGAATCGGAACACATTATACTGTATTTATCATGAGAATATCTCCGGAGAGAGATGTTTATCGAAATACACTGCTGGCCATCCAAAATGCAACACCAAGAAGGAAGCATCCGATTGGCCTGAAATTCGTAGCAGGCGTCGCCCGCGAGAGGACATGCAAACGATTATCATTCCAGCAAAATGAATGAGAGAAATGATATACAATACTTTGGACTGCGTTGTGACGGTGATGAAGGCAAGTTGTGCTGATTGGATCTAAGACATACGGATTTACAGTGAAAACAGATAGCTCTCAATAATTCTTCTTTTTGCACTTTGGAGGCCAGTTCAAGACACATCCTCACAAGAGTTTGTTCAACTGACTTCATAGTTCTTGTGAGAAGCCTGTAACAATTCAAGAACTTTATTTTGGAATACTAGCCCATCCTCCTGAAAGTCCTCATCTGTTTCCGAGTGGTCAACTCCAGAAAGCATTGTAAATTTTAAAGCGTTAATAAAGCGTTTGCTGTCTCCACTTTTGCTATTATCACCTGAACTATCGTACTGTGTTGAATAATAAATTATTCGAAGAGGTTGCTGCAGTGTGCGAACTATTAATTACATAAGGATGCATTACAGCCAGGCTACGAACACATTCTAACTAAAACAAATTGTTGATTAGACGAAAAGAATGCAGGAGCTAAGTTCTGAAAAATGGAACATTATTTATATGGCAGGAGGATAAATAAACTGTAGAACAAGTGCAGACTGGAAAGAACACGGCACAAAGAACAAAAAGTACAGAATGACAAGGAAACAGCACATAGTACAAGTGCCTAGTGAAATGGGAACGACACAAAAAAAGGTGAAGACTGACAAGTGAACAGCAAAAAGGAAGAGCAAGAGCAGACTGATAAGGGAACAGCACTAAAAATAACAAATACACACAGACAAGGAAATGATACAGAGAAAAAAAATCCAGACTGACAAAGTAACAGCACAAAGAAGAACAAGTGAAGACTGACAAGGGAAGTGCACGAAGGAGAACAAGTACAGACTGAGAAGGGAACTGCGAAAAGAACAAATGCAGTCTGACAAAGGAGCAGCACTAAGAATAAAAAGTACAGACTGAAAAGGGAATGGTACAAATGTGCAAATAGATTTTCATGATGAGACATATTTCATTTCATAAGGCACGAAAATATGTTCTAATGACCAAAGTTTTAAAGAGTAAAGCGCTATTGAGGACTGAGTTATGGGTCTTGGGAAATACCTTAAGAAACAATGGGAAACGCTGCAAGGACGCACACTATCAGGTAAAAGGAAGTCAAATTGTGTTCAAATCGAAAGAAGAACCGTTGTATTAGCTCCAAGCCCCTTACTACAGTTAGTTGGAAGTTTAGGAATCAACGAGTTATTTTAACAGTGAAGACTGTCTCAAGGTACAAATGGTTGAAAGCTTTGAGATGTAAATTCATCTTCCTTTCGGTCTTCTGTGATCCCAGACATAAAAGATAGTCCATGAGAGTCAATATTTCCTTTCCTGAATATCTAGGTATGTAGAAAACGAATTCGATCAAATTTGTGAACTGAGTAGCACTGACCCGACAATGGGCAACAGACGGGTCACGTTTGCACAGTGCTAGATAGTGTAGTAGGCACTGGATGATACCTATACATCTCTAAATTTTTACAAACCTATCCATCGCAATTCTCCCACTCTTTGTATACCGTTAAGCGTAACAAAGGATCCTAAACTAGCATGGAACTTCATTCTTTCGATTTCAATACATCTTAACTTCATTTAATATGAAATTGAACGTTTTACGGTTTATCACTGATTCCTATAACACATCCGGTCCCATAATTCAGTTTCGCCGTTTCCTATGGCGGACTGTTTAGACTCTATTACTTCCATGAAACCAATGGCTATAAATTAAAAACGGGAGGCTTCTTATAACTTTAGATGATCAAGGTGGTCGTTAAACCCAGAGAAACAAGTATATTTTGATGCACAGCACCAATTCCTTATGGTGATGTGCACCACAACATTCCGCGTAAAATATGTTCTATGGTCTTATCAAATGCTGGCCACACCGTCAAACATGATTTTGACATTTGGACAATCCATTTATGAGAGTAGTTGTCATTAATATTCACAAATTTACTAAAATAGGTTTGTAAGCACTATAATGGAAATTAAATAATTGGTATACAAATTTTGGCCTGAGAAGTTTTTTTATACTAACTTGTCAAATATATACTCATTGTCATAAAAATCCGCGCAACAATAAAAAAAAAGCCGCGCCATTAGCGCGAAACTCTGCGAATAGGTACGGGGAATGCAGACATGCTAAAGATTAAAGTTTAGTACAATTCCTCATGCCCGCGCGTCCAAGATCGCGCTTCAATCGCAATCCTTTGGGCTTATAAGGCGCCGCACAGGGGACTCCACTTTCGTGCCGAAGTGCACGGTAAGGGTCAGGTGAGACCCCTGAGCGATAGACATGCGGAGAAGCCGCTTTATATGTGCGTACGGGCAACTGACGGAGTTAGAACGACGCCGTATCTTCGGGATGAGAGAGGCAGGGTGGCAGCCGCACTGAATTGGCCGCCATTTGGGAGGGTCGGATAGTACGGTGCGATCGTGTTGGGAGCAATGGACACGGGAAGGCACCCAGACACACCACCAGCAGAGAGGATCGTGAGAGCTCCACGCTCACATGCCACGGCGTCCTTGTCCAATATTCAGAGACATGTGGCGGCTGTACAAGGGACTCGTGTGTTACCTGTTTACCAGAACCATTTCCAAACGCCTGGCAGGGAGAATTTGCACCCTTGACAGCTCTTAAGGTTTTCTGATATTAACACCTCATCATCGTCGGCGTCGATTGCAGTGGTGTCAGAAGCGAGCAACGTGGAATGCTACGGACTGGCGACGTATACTGTTCAGCGACGAATCCCCTTTTTGTATGGGAACGGACGATCACTGTGTCAGACCGTGGAATATCGCAGGTGAGCGCTACAATACCAACCTCCATGTACAGCAGCAGGCGTGCTGGTCTGGGGAGCCGTCGCGTATGACAGCCGGACTATCCCTCGCACTGCTCCGAGGGACGTTGAACTGCCCTGCACTACGTACAGGAGATCCTGCGGCCCCGCGTGCTTCCATTCCTGTCGGGTCGGCTAGGAGACATTTTCCAAGAAGGTAACGCCCGTCCGCACACGGCTCGGGTTACCCAGGACTGCCTACGTCATGCTTCGACGCTTCCGTGGCCGTCCAGATTACCTGATCTCTCGCCCATGAGCACATGTGGAACCAGAAGGGACGCCAGCTTTCACCATGTCCAGGTTTTGTGAGTCGGAGCGTCAGTTGCAAGCAGTGTAGGCCAATCTGCCCCAGGGTAACATACGGCGTCTTTTTGACTCAATAACGGACAGTATCACCTCATGTGTCCGAGCACAAGGCGTTCCGACGCGGTACTAACGCTGACCACAATGTGTGCCTATGTCCGCGGGAAATAGTCCTGCTGCTGTGATATTGTAATCACTTCTGTCTTTGATATGTACCATTTCACTACTAAAATCTCATTTCAGTCCGATGCCTCCTTCTTGGTGCGCTGATTTTTATAACAATGAGTGTAATAATACCTTACAAACCATTGCCTTGATGCATATGAATCCTTTAATGAATACTTATATGTCCATTTTCTATTAGCAAGTTCTGTCATAACCTTTAAAAATCTCATGGAAAATGTTCTTTAACTTTTTATAACAACTTTCAGAACAAACAACTTTCAGAACTTTAAAATGGTCATGTAAAATGTTCTTTAACTTTTTATAACAACTTTCAGAACATGATAAAAATGTAACTTAAAATTGATAAGATATTTCATTGAGCTTTATTTTCAACTTTCTACTTTCCATAAGATACTTGAAACCAAACTTTTCATTAATGCCTGGAGGGGTGCACGACTTTGTACTTTGGAATGCCTTGTAATCGTTCATCTTAAAATGTCTTCGATTATCTATTCAATTATCTGATGTGGAGATGATCTAGTCCGACTTTTTCTTATTTTAGGACACAGGAATCTATAGCTTAACGATTCCTCGAAGAACACAGAAACGTAGAAGAAGAAATAAAATAATTTAAATTTCCAAATATATTTATTTAGTGCAATAACGCGAGAAGTTACCGAACTGATTTTCTGATATCATAGAACATAAACAAGGCTAATTCAAGACTTTTATTTTTTCAAATATCGTTAGGGCACACAGATCACTAACGATACGTTACGATGTTTATGCCTTCTGTACTTTCGTTCTTTCTAAAATGTCAGTTAAAGTTTTTTTTTTTTTTTTTAGCATTCTTTTCCGTAGACTCAAGCGATCGCCTAAGAAAAGACTCGGGCAATGTGGTATAGCAATATGTCGAGAAAAATAACGGTTTTTATTCTGAACCTCGGCTTTTATAAAATATTTTTGCTCCATATGCACATATGTACATGTACAAAATATGCTGTTTATACATGCGATAAAAGCAAACCACGTCTTCAATAAGCAAATTAAAATCAATTTATTTACAAATTAAAAGCGGTTAAAAGCAGACTAGCGCTTTCGGGGATCTCCCGTCCCCATCTACTGGTCAATGCGCCATGCGATTCAACAGAGTCAACCCTTATATACTTGATAACACGACCCATCATGCACCACGTCACCAACAGACCATGATGTCACAGTATAAGCACAAATTGTAAAATTTCAATTCCAAAATCAATATAACATAAATATAAGAATACAAAATATTTACAAAAATGTACTAATTCGGATGTTTTAAAATTCCTCATGTATCAAAGTCTCTTGTGGAGCAACCATCTTTCGCCAAGGTCTTGGTACAAACGTGGGGAGATCTAAATTACAACAGTTGTCTCCGTATGCAATAATATATAAACTTTCTGAAAAGAAAACAGTCTTTTTGTTGACATTGGAGTTCAAGATTTTGACATTCTCCCAAACAGGAGTGTAACCACCCTGTTTAACAGCTATAGTAAAGGCAGTATTAATATTTTCTGTCCGGATTGTGTACTTGTGTTCACCCAACCGGGTATTCAGAGTCCTAATTGTAGAACCTATATAAAATTTGTCAATAACACCCGAATCCTCATGGGCGAGCGGAATGCAGTATACACCATATTTCATGAGTTTGGGTACTTTATTTATCTCTGTCATTTCTCAGTAAAGTAAATACATTTTTAGTGCAAACTCCAAATTTCAAATGGCATAACTTCTTGAGGGTGTTAACTATTGGAGGGAGATAATCCATCTCAACCTGGTGAACCTTCTCAATAGACCGGGAAAGTAGTGCTCTGGGTAGCCGAAGATCCGTGCCAAAGTTGGGGCCTTAGAGAGTTCGTCCCGTCTTGCTTTGTTGGAAGAAGAGTGTGTGAATGCGCGTTTGATTAGAAATCGAAGTGATGATGCTTTTTGCTCAGGGGGTGAGAAGAGTTAAACGGTATGATACATGGTATGAACGTAGGTTTTCGGTACACAGAGTATTTAATCTGGTGAGGTTGAGGTTCCTTGATAACAAAAAATCAAGAAAAAGTAGCTTACCCCCCTGCTCAAGTTCTTTCGTAAATTTTATTGTGGGAAAAAGTGAAGATAAGCAGTCAATGAAAACATCTAGTTGGGGAAGTGAGTAGGGCCAAAAAAGTAGCATATCATCGACATACCTGATTATTAGTAATGGTTGAAGTGGAGAGTCCAGCAAAACTTTGTCCTCCAAGGATTGTAAAAGAATCTCAGCCAGCACAGGGGAGAGTGGGGAGCCTATGGGCGCACCCTCTCTCTGTTGGTATATTCTATTATCAAATTTAAAATACGATCTTCTGGCCACTAATTTCAGTGCTGAAAGAATGGCATCAGTTTCCAGCGGAGAGATAGAACTATCTTCTTGTAATTTTTCAGCAATGATAGAATGCACCAGATCAAGTGGTACATTTGGGAATAGTGAAACAACGTCTAGAGATGCCATAATAAAGCCAGTTTGTGGAGGGTCAAATTCCTTGATTCTCGCAAGAGTATCAGCCATTTGTATGCGACTTCACACGTAGTCTTGAGGAAATCTGGTTAAGAAATCTCACCTTACAGAATTTCAGGAAAAGAACTGCAATATTTCTGTAAGTTGGAGATCCTCTTCGATTACTCTTATATATCTTATTTAATACATCAAGCGAAACAAGGGAGCCTGCAGTGGAATACTAATCTTCGGTTCTGGACGTTCGGATTCATTGAATATGTTTTGCTGGTTAAAACAATGAGAAGCAGTAAAAATCAGTTGGACTATTATCTGAGGGAACGTGATATTTGTGAAATTGTCTCCGAGCGTGGCTTTAATCCGATCTGACCGGAATACACCGCCGTGGAATAAACTCTTGAATTACAAGCACCGGCAACTAAATGAGAAACCTTTATGCCGGTGTACGCAAACGTCAGTTACACAGCTTATATTAAAAATATGTAATCAAGGGCGTTACCTCATTACCTGGGCAACTATTTGATGCCGCCAGTGGTGTTGATCACAATGGGAACAACGAAGCATCTTTCTGACTTCGATAAAGAGCTTATTGTGGGGTCTGGTTAATTTGCCAGATGTTTACTTCACCGAAGGGTCACTTGACCAAAAATTACTTCACCGAAAAGATTGTTTCACCGAAAGATCACTTGATCGAAAAGTTCATTTCACCGAAGGGTCACTTGATCGAAACGTACTTTTCACCGAAGGGTCACTTGATTGAAAAGTTCATTTCACCGAAAGGTCTCTTTACCTAAAATTTCATTTCACCGAAAGGTCTCTTTACCTAAAAGTTCATTTCACTGAAAGGTCTCTTTACCTAAAAGTTCATTTCATCGAAAGGTCTCTTTACCTAAAAGTTCATTTCACCGAAGGGTCACTTGACCGAAAATCACTTCACCGAAAAGATTGTTTCACCGAAATATCACTTGATCGAAAAGTTCATTTCACCGAAGTGTCAATTGATCGAAAGGTACTTTTCACTGAAGGGACACTTGATCGAAAAATTCATTTCACCGAAAGGTCTCTTTACCTAAAATTTCACTTCATCGAAAGGTCTCTTTTCCTAAAAGTTCATTTCACCGAAGGGTCACTTGACCGAAAATCACTTCACCGAAAAGATTCTTTCACCGAAATATCCCTTGATCGAAAAGTTCATTTCGCCGAAGTGTCAATTGATCGAAAGGTACTTTTCATCGAAGGGTCACTTGATCGAAAAGTTCATTTCACCGAAAGGTCTCTTTACCTAAAATTTCATTTCATCGAAAGGTCATTTCACCGAAGGGTCAGTTTATCGATAACTTTGAATTTCATTACAGGATCTGTTGAAGCATGGTGCAAGTTCGGCAGACAGACCACCGAAACGTTAAGGGATTATACTCAAATTGCAGTTTTGATTTCTTCGTGTCACAGAGAACGCAAAGATTTAGTTTTAAGACAAACCTTTTAAAAAAAAAAGCCTTTCGGCTTAGGCCTTTTTAGCAAATTCTATTCATGTTCATAAGGTTTACATAAAATTCATGTTCATAAGGTTTACATAAAAAGTAAAATTAATAATGTCGCAAATTTTTTCAGGCACAAAGAATCAATTTTAGGTTCCTAGACCTTGGTTTAGGCCTTTTTAACTCAAATTTAATCGTGCGAAATGATGTTTATTAGGTTTACATAGAAAGTGAAGTTAATAATTTTGCACATTTTTTCAGGTAAAGGAATCAATTTTATGGCCCTAGGTCTCGGCTTAGGCCTTTTTAGGAAATTTTAACCGTGCGTGCTCATGTTGATAAGGTATACATAAAAAGTTACTCTACATTTTATGTAATGCTTATGGATGTGAGTAGGGTTAAAATCTGTTAAAACCTGTATCGAGGCCTACGGTCAAAAAGAACTAATGTTTTGTGATTCAGAAAAAACAGAACATTATTTACTTGATTTGCTATGTAACCCTTATGAATATGAGATCGGAGGATTAAAATTTGACTAAAAGGCACAGATCTAGGCCTTTTAATTAATGTTATATTTCGAAAAACCTACTCACGGGGAGGTGTTTCATAGAAATTAAAAGTGTATTTTTTATACAATCCAATAATGTTTAGATGGCCGGTTTTTCAAAAACCCGCACCACACTCTAACAGATCTCTAACAACAAAATTCTAAGTTTTCGATAAACTGACCATTCGGTGAAATGATCTTTCGATATAGTGAACTTTTAGGTAAAGTAATCCTTCGGTGAAATGAACTTTTAGGTAAAGTAATCCTTCGGTGAAATGAACTTTTCGATCAAATGTCCTTTCGATGAAATAAACTTTTAGGTGAAGTGACCTTTCGGTGAAATGTACCTTTCAATCAAGTGATTTTCGGCGAAGTGATTTTCGGTCAAGTGACCTTTCTATAAAATGAACGATGACCCGTATTGTGACTGCTCGTCTGGCTTGAGCAACGATTTCTAAAACAGCAGAAATGACTGGTTTCTCAAAAGGTTAGGTATCCTAGCTCTTAAATCAGTAGAAAAATAATTTACGTTGCTTGCCTGAGAGGCGTAATTGTGGCGCACCACCGTCTCAGAAATCTTGTGATGAAGAACAGGACGTCCTGTGTGAAACAATTGACCGAAATAATCAATGACGGCTGTTCCCCACCCATATCTTAGCCAACTTTACGCAGATAATTGAAGGGGATCGGTATTAGCAGTCACACGTCTGTACAAAAACCACTGATTTCTGCTAACTGGAAAGTATATTAACAATGGGGTTATAACGAAGTAAATTTCTCCGTCATTTTTGGTCCACGCCGGGGATCGAACCTGAGTCCACTTATTCCGGAACAAGTCGCTCTACCAATTGAGCTACGCAGACGTTCGTTCTCGCTGCCATCTGCCTTTATGTCGTGTGCGTCCAGCGGGGCAGGCACGTCACAGGGTCAGGAACACCGTCATTGGAAGACTAGGAAAAAAAAGTCATGTGAGACATCGAGTCGCGGTACACTTTACACTGTACCCATAGAAGACCGAGAGTTTTGTGGGAGACTTTTGAAGAAATGGACCCAGCTTGCCTTGTAAGCACAACTTAAGGTTCTGGAGATGGTATCATGGTGTGAGGAACATTCTATTCGTACGGAAGGGGACCACTGATATTGCTGTAAGGTCAGGTATCCTGGGAGGATGATTGAACATTGTTGCCGATCAAGTCCATCCTGGGTGCCCCGGTGGCGTAGTGGTCTAAGCTATGGCTACTTGTCATTCGTCCGAGATCAGTCCGGGTTCGAATCCAGTGAGGCATGGATGTTGTTTTGTCTTACATGGCTGGCGCTCTCCCTTCCCTGAAGCCAGCGGCCCTTAATTAGGGACGGGAGACTGCTTTATAGACCATCGAGTTGCTCACGGTGGTCGTTAACCCTTTAGCCGGCCGATGTATATGGCCTTGCCCACTCTTTTCTGCGCTTCCCAAACCTATATGTCCTCATGTAAGTCCTGTATTTACGAAAGTTGTGGCAAAACGATTCCTTTCCGCTTTTCATTTGAGAAGTACCAACCACAAATCTGCCACTGGTTGTAAATTATCTCTCTTTGTCTCTCCGTCTTTTTCTCCCTGTCTCTGCCTCACTCTCTTTCTTCATCTCTCAGTCCCCCCCTCTTTCTCTCTCTCTGTGTTTGTCTGTCTCTCTCCCCTCTCTCTGAGAAGTACCAACCAAAACCTGTCACTGGTCGTAAATTATTTCTCTTCGTCTCTCCGTCTTTTTCTCCCTGTCTCTGCCTCACTCTCTCTCTCTCTGCATCTCTCAGTCTCGCTTTCTCTCTTCCCTCTCTCTCTCTGAGAAGTACCAACCAAAAGCTGTCACTGGTCGTAAATTATGTCTCTCCGTCTTTTTCTCCCTGTCTCTGTATCTGTCAGTCTCTCTTGCTCTCTCTCTCTCTCTCTCTGTCTCTCTTGCTCTCTCTCTCTCTCTCTCTGTCTCTCTCTCTCTATATCATTCTATCTCTCTCTGACCCTCTCTCTCTCTCTGTGTCTCTCTGTCTCTTTCCCGTCTCTTTCTCTCACAATCTCTCTCTCTGTATTTCTTTCGCTATCTCTCTCTCTCGCTCTCTGTGGTCTAGTGCTTTATTCCCTGCTTCATGACTGAAGTCCCTATGGGGACGACTACATTCCTTGGCGCGGACATAATGCCATTGGGTAGGAACGATCGAGTGATTCAAACATGCAACGCTCTCTGATGAGTAAGATCACTCGTTTCGGCTTCGTTCGGTCCACTTCTTAGACAGCGAATTCATTCATTCAAGCTTATACCAGCTCATTTTGCTGACCCCGAGTTAATTCGTTTCAGCCGGTTAAGGGGTTAAACCTTCAATAAAAGCAACAAACAAGTCCATCCTGCAATGCTGACTTTTTATGTAGCATATGACGGCTGTTTCATTAAAGGCAATGCTGCTGTCCATCGTGCAAGATGTGTTGAGCGGTGGTTCAGCAAGCATGACAGCGACTTCCACGATTATCCCTGCCAACAAAAAAGCCCGGATCTATACCTTATTGAGAATGTATGGGAGACGTTAGGAAAACAGACCCCGGAGTAAAACCCTTTTCCGTCAAATCTGAGCCAATTGAAGGTATGCTGTAGACGTAGATGAACTCCAATACCTTATGGAATCCATGCCGCACGACATTCGGGCTAAACGAGGCCCAAATCGATATTTAATCCAAGTTTCTAATACAGTGTCCGGTGTTTGTAGAAGACCTACTTATTTACACCAAAATTAAGAATTAAACTGTTAAAGTTAATAAAAACTTACGTACTAGCATGCATATTTGTGGCTGAAGTATCACTAAAAAACAGAATTGCATGTTTTATTTCAAAACTTTATTGTCGAAATGTGAACAATAAAGATTCCAAGCCAAACAAAGGAATGTGAATCAGGAGCAAATTCTTTTCAATTAACGAAATCTTCGGATATTACTTGAAAGGCAAACCACACTTGATTACTCATATTATTTCCAAGACTGCTTTGTTTAGAGATTTAATGCGCGAGACACAATATTCATGTTGGGTAACAAATGGGTTTAACGTTCTATATACGAAAGAAAAAATATATATGTAAGGTTCTTCGATGTGCAACATAGCCTCTCCTAGACAAATATCAATTCCTCTTTTTCGTGGTACCTCCTGTTCCCAATTAAGGGTGTAATATTTCATTTGCAGAACAGTGGAATTTGGGCCGCATATGATTCTACTCCTGAGTGGCTGTCATTCCAATTCAACTACGCCGGAAGTCTTATCGCTACTTCACTGTCGATTTGAATCATGCGTCACCTCAGTATTACGTCATCAACATCGTCGCACATAGTACGTCACAACGGGATCTGACGACAGACGAATAAAATCAGCAACTTTTCTCAAAATTCTTACAATATTTATTATACATCGACTACGGTTTCGCAGAGCGTTTGGCTCGACATCCTAGGATGAATGGAGCGTAAACATTCAAATCATTGTGACATCATCAGAATTTCATTTCATTTCACTTAGTTTATTGGTCTTGCTGTTACATATTAAAGTTAATAATTCTGAACAGTTGTGCATAAACATATTGTAACGTACCAGGAGATGTGACGTACCTGCCAGAAGGACGCACACGACATAAAGGCAGATAGCAATTAGAATCAATGTCCGCGTAGCTTAATTGGTAGAGCAACTTATTCCGGAATGAGTGGACCCGGGTTCGAATCCTGGCGCGGATAAAAATGACCGAGAAATTCACTTCGTTATAATGGCGCCCGAACTATCAGGATGACCCGACCGTTCAAAATCTCGCATTGGTGTGATGTTATTTCCACACCGCGAGATAGGAAAAATATGAGCAGCACTTCGAAAGAAAAAAGAAAAATAAGGGGGAGATGATGTAACGTACCAGGAGATGTGACGTACCTGCCAGAAGGACGCACACGACATAAAGGCAGATAGCAATTAGAATCAATGTCCGCGTAGCTTAATTGGTAGAGCAACTTATTCCGGAATGAGTGGACCCGGGTTCGAATCCTGGCGCGGATAAAAATGACGGAGAAATTCACTTCGTTATAATATAAATAACAGCAGGGAAGAACAAGGTAGAGGCCGCAAAGAGGCCTGACGTGGTGCCTCCTGTTCTCAATTAAGGGTAAATTCTTACGATCATGGATTTTGGTGAGTTGTTTCCACTTGCTTGAAGGAAATGGAGTCGACGTCATGTCGTTGACAAGCAGTGACGAGTTCCGGTATATGTGGAAAGCTTCTAATATACATGTATTAAACTTAATAGTTGAGTCAGGTTTATCAATAAGCGCAGCGTTTCGGTACAAAAATTTGTAGTTATTTTCGTAACAATGTTAGGCTGTAGTCTACTTCTTCAGTTCATAGTTCCGTACGTAGGTCATGTGTCCCTTCACACCGAAACATAAGGCGCTGCGGGTCTGTCCTATGCATGAAAGTCCACATTCACAAGGTATCTGATAAATTATCCAGGAGTTTGTCTTCGACGCAATCTTTTGATCCGTAAAAATTCATCTTGTTTATTGGTCTGAAAATAACTTTGAAATTAAAACTTTTGAGAAATTTTGAAATTCCGACGGAAATCTGAGGAGCAAACGGAAAAACCACCCAATTATTTCGTATTGGGAGATCTATAGGCATGCTCATGCAGACAGGCGTCGATTTCCTAAATTTTTTGGCAGCTTTGTATATAACTGAAGGGCTGTATCTCTTGTGTACTGCAATTCGTTCAAGAAAGTCAAGCTCTTTCTGTAAGGAATCCTCAGTTGAGCATATATGTATTACACGATATACGTATGCGAAGAAAGCAGGTATCTTTTGTTTCCATGGATGATTTGAATTTGCATGGGGGAGGGCGCTGGGAGGAAACAGCAAATGGATTTCGATAAACAGTTGTCCTAAAGGATCCTTCAGAGCGTGACACAAGGACATCAAGAAATGGTAAGCAGCCATTATTTTCAGTCTCACACGTGAACTGTATATGAGGATTAACTGAATTGATAAGTTCCACTAATGTAGGTATTTCCGAATTCATGTCATTCCAGGGAACAAAAGTGTCATCTACATATCGAATCCACAAGTCGAATGTAAAAAGCTAAAAGAGTTTGTCCTCAAAGTGGCCCACGTAGACTTCGCATAAAATTTGTGACAATGGGCTACCCTTCGCAAGGGGTAGCCCATTGTCACAAATGTCTGTTGGAAAAATATTCCACGAAAAAGGAAACTGTTTTGCCTTATACAAATTTCCACTAGTCTCAAAATTTCTTCTACTTCCGGTTGACTGAAATGATGTTCTTTGAGACTTGCTTCTCAAAGATTCGAGGGCTCCATTCACAAGGATACTTGCGAACATGGATTTGACATCAAAGGATAGAATGAACTGATCGTTAAATGGATGTCACTTTAGGCGATTGACAAACTCAATGTAATTTTTACAGCTGTTTTGTTCGAAGAAGTCGTTAAGGGTGATAGTTTCGAAGATAGAAATTTGGCCAACTTATGTGTAGCTGATCCAACGTTGCTAAGTGTGGGAAAGGAAGGGTAGTAAAATCTTGTGTATCTTCGGAAGTGCATGGAAAAACGTGGAAAACAGGAATATGAGGGCTTTAGATG
This sequence comes from Macrothele yani, assembly GCA_039090855.1. NCBI lineage: Eukaryota > Metazoa > Arthropoda > Arachnida > Araneae > Macrothelidae > Macrothele > Macrothele yani. The sequence continues at coordinate 18,976,815 of CM077025.1, forward strand.
ATTGTTTGAGCTTTGGTCAAGAGTTACACCACTTGTTACCATTTTCTGAACTCCTTTTAATTGTTTATCTGATGGATCATTTTTTATTTCTTTATAGGGTCCCTCGGAAATAAGTTTTTTGACCTCTGTCCTCGTAATGTTTTTTGTCCAGAATAACAACTTCTCCTCCTTTATCAGCTTTAGTGATGATAATATCATGATTTGACTGTAATTCGTCCAGAGCAATATATTCTTCTTTGTTGAGATTCGGTTTAAATGGTGGAAATGACTTTGACGTTATTGTCTGGCTGACGCAATGTCTAATCGTTTGTTTTTGATCGGTATTTAGATCGCTTCTTATCAGGGACTCCTCAACCAACGCAACGACATTGGATATTGGTACCTTTTTCGAAATCGCAAAATTCGAATTGTAACGTAAAATCAGTTTTTGAATTTTGCTCGGGTTAAAACTTTTCCAACCAGCGGAAGGAAGATTTTCCAACAGATGGAAGGAAGATGTTTCCAACAGACGGAAGGAAGATTTTTCCAACAGACGGAAGGCCTTGCAATGGGTAGCCCACGGTCACTTATTTTATGCGAAGACTGCATGCGTCATTTTGAGGACAAACTCTTTCAGCTTTTTATGTTCGACCTGTTGATTCGATATGCAAGTGACACTCTTGTTCTCTGGAATGGTATGAATTCAGAAATACCTAAATTAGTGGAACTTGTCAATTCAGTTGATCCTCATATACAGTTCACGTGTCAGACTGAAAATAATGACTGCTTATCATTTCTTGATGTCCTTGTGTCACGCTGTGAAGGATCCTTTAGGCCAACTGTTTATCGAAATCTATTTGCTGTTTCCTCCCAGCCCTCCCCCCATGCAAATTCAAATCATCCATGGAAACAAAAGATATCTGCTTTCTTCGCATACGTACATCGTGCAATAAATATATGCTCAACTGAGGATTCCTTACAGAAAGAGCTTGACTTTCTTAAACGAATTGCAGTACACAAGAGATACAGCCCTTCAGTTATATACAAAGCTACCAAAAAAATTAGGAAATCGACGCCTGTCAGCATAAGCATGCCTGCAGATCTCCCAATACGAAATAATTGGGTGGTTTTTCCGTTTGCTCCTGAGATTTTCTTCGGAACTTCAAAAATTCTCAAAAGTTTTAATTTTAAAGTTATTTTCAAACCCATAAACAAGATGAATGTTTACGGATCAAAAGACTACGTCGAAGACATAAGCTCCTGGGGAAATTATCAGATTCCTTGTGAATGTGGACGTCCATACATAGGACAGACCCGCAGAGCTTCAATTTTCCGTGTGAAGGGACACACGACCTACGTACGGAACTATGAACTGAAGAAGTCGTCTATAGCCCAACATTGTCCCGAAAATAACGATCAATTTTTGTTTGGAAACGCTACGCTTATCGATAAACCTGACTCGAATATCAAGCTTAATATATTAGAAGCTTTCCACATATACCGGAAGTCGTCACGGTTTGTCAACGACATGACTTCCACTCTATTTCTTTCAAGCGCGTGGAAACGATTCACCAAAATCCGTGACCATCATAATTCTGATGATGTCACAATGATTTGAATGTTTATGCTCCGTTCGTCCTGAGGATGCAGAGCCAAACGCTCAGTGAAATTATAGTCGATGTATAATAAACATTTTATTGTGGAAAAAGTTGGGTTGCTAATTTTATTGTCTTAACACCACAAGCTTAGTAATCATAAATTATATAAAATAAAAGTATAACCACGGCATGGAATGTAGAGGAAATTCTATTCAAAACCGCTTGACCAGCGTTGCGAGTTAGACCACCAAACCGAAGTCATCGCTCTTTCCACGTTGCGAGTTATAACTCTGTATTCTCGTCTCAAATTACTTCACAACTCAAACCTTAGTCTCCTTGGAACGAACGTAGCTAAGGCAGCGGCCAGTGCGTCACGAAGGCAGAGAGTGGTAAGAGTTACGAAAAGTATGGACTAGGTTGCCATCTGATGCTGAATTATGCGCTAAACTTAAAGTGTTTAATCAATGCATCCCTCCATTTTTGCTTCTAAATCTGGAATATGGAGCTTAACTAAACAAAACGCACACAGAGGCTTCTAGAAACTCCAAGAAGCATTGTGAGGTGCCTACTTGGTGTAAGAAAGAAATGCAGGAAAAGAAATTCATGAATCAGAAAAATGACAAAAGTTGATGAGACCCTTCAGTGGCAATGGCTAAGAAAATATTGTTAGAAGAAGTGACAACTGAGATGTAAGACTAGATACGAAGAGAGAGGAAAAGGTCCTGAAGAAGATCACGTTGCAGATGGGTGAATTAAGGTAGAAAGCATGCCAGTGTGGCATAGAAGATATTTATTAAGACAGAGAGTTGTGGTAGAGACGTCTGGAAAACTTCAGCCAGCAGTGGACTAAAAACTATCTCGCTAGATGGATGAGGATGGGCGTTGTTCATATCTTTCCCGCCATTATTTTTCTCTTCCCTTCTCTGAAACTAGTGGACCCAAATTAGTGGAGCACGCATTCTTGTGCTTTTAGTTCCTTGTGGAGGTCGTTTAACTCAGAAACAAAATATTCACTATAATATATTTCGTATTTGAATGTTTTGTCATAATTATTAAAAATACAAAATACTGCATGTTGGAAAACACGAATAATTAACAAAATTAAATCAGTTAGCTATCGTCACTTAGGTGGATTTCGAATCCAGCATTTAAAGACTAAGGTGTAAGTCGGAATATAGGCTTCGATTCGCGTATACTCATAATGGTTGGGGTAGCGTTATTTTTTTTTTATTGTGCACTCAAATCGCGGTTGGAATAGGCAGTGTGTCACCCTTTGGCCTCACTGGACTGCCCTCGAAGCTCGTGTCTTCTAACTGCTAATTCTTGTAATCTCTGTGAATCTCTTTTAGAGTCACAAACACAGTAATACTATAGCTATTTTTTCATGATCTCTATTCATCGTCTGAAGGGAAATTATGATGCGCCTATTTCGAGTAATGAGTCAGGAATAAATTGAGAGAAAGAAATTTCTTTCATACAGTGATCATCGTCTCATTATATCCACATACGTTGAGTTAGTTTTACATTGGAAACACCTACTTAAAAACGCGCGGGTCCACATTTCTGAGCAAACACGGCTAAAAGAGACCTGGGAATAGATCCTACAAGGTATCAAACATCCTCCATGCGTAACTTGACTCATGTCCGTTTCAGTAGCTCCGACAGCTAACGCTTTTACCGTGTAAGCATGATTGACATCAGTCTGCTCCATCAAATTGCTGACTCTGCAGGAATTGAATGAGCTCACTGGGCCCGTTTACTGCCGCAAAAGTTACGGTATTACTCCCGATCTGACGAGCCAGAGGTTTGGATCCGTGTACGGGTTGTGCGAAGTGGGAGTCGTACGTGACGGAACGTGAGAGCTATTCAGAGCCACTAGAAGATTGGTTTGCAAGCGGACATTTTTCTTTTCCTTTCTGGGCACAAGGCCTTTAATCTTTTTACACAGACACGGTACACAACATTGATACACAAACACATATGCACAAATTTCACAACGAGATAAATACACTGCTACAGAGATAATTGTTTAGACATTTTAGTTTCCATGGGGACACAGCCCCGTTCTTCTTCCTCGGGAACGCAATTCCGTTACTAGCTGTTGTTGAAGATATTAGCTGTACTCCACTCTGTTAAATTGGATCTCCCGCTCTCGTCTAACACTTGGGCAGCAGTCAGCGTCCAATTATTTCGTGTAGGATGAACAGCAGTTCTCACATCCCGTTCTAGAATATCCCACCAATGCTCAGTTGGGCTACAGTCAGGGAAGTTTGGGGGTCAAGGTAATGAGGCGAATTCTTTGTGTCCATCCAATGACGCAGTAGTTATACACAGTATGGCAAATAATTTTTAAGACTGGTATGTAAAAGGAAATAGAAACAAGAAATTATAATTTGTTTTGGTTTGTTATTCAAAATAAGTCCCTCCGGCTTCAATACACTTGTTACAGCGATTTAATAATGATTCGAATGCCTGTTCCAGTTTACTTTACGGAATTGCCTCCAAAGCTCGCGTCGAAGCTGTTTGTATGGTCGAAATATCATCAAAATAACACCCTTTTAACGTCATTTTAAGTTTTGGGAATAAAGAAAAGTCGCAGGGTGCTAAATCAGGCGAATACGGTGGATGATTTAACACACACACGTTATTTTTCGACAAAAATCCACGAACAAGAAATGAGGTCTGACTGGGTGCATTATCGTGCAACAAACACCAACTGTTTTCATCCTGATATTCTGGACGAATGCAAAGATTCTGCCCATCAAACAGTTCAAAATATTTAAATAAAACTCACCAGTAATTGTTTGTGCACTTGGAACAAATTCTTTGTGGATAATACCCTTACTATCGAAGAATGTAATGAGCATTGTTTTGATTTTCGATGGAACTTTTCTTGTTTTTTTGGCTTGTGGTGAGTTTTTTGACTTCCATTCCGCACTTTATCGCTTTGTTTTAGGATCATATTGAAAACATCATGTTTCATCACCAGTAACAATCGATTTTAAGAAGTTTGGATCATTTTCAACGGCTGAAATGATGTCTCTGCAATGTGCACTTCTCCTTGATTTTTGTTCATTGGTTAACGTGTGGGAACAAATTTAGCACATACTTTTGTTTTGCCCAAATCTTAATGCAGGATGGTTCGAATCGTTTCTTTGTTGATGTTTAAAGACTCTTCCATCATTCTTAGTGACGTACATCGATTGTTTGCCACGAAATCACGCACTTTTTCCATAATCTCAGGTGTCCCAGATAAACTTGTATAACGAAGTAAATTTCTCCGTCATTTTTGGTCTACGCCGGGATTCGAAACCCGAGGCCGCTTATTCCGGAACAAGTCGCTCTACCAACTGAGCTACGCAGACATTTGTTCTGATTCCTATCTGCCTTTATGTCGTGTGCGTCCTGCTGGCAGGTACGTCACATCTCCCCCCCCGTCAGAGGGCCGGGGACATGGCCCACGGGTCAGCCGTGACCATGAATCGTTGCAGGCAGCCATCCACTGTAGAACGTGCACTTGAGAACTCCCAGTCAATCTGCTGTGTGGAATGCAACATCACACATTTTTATTTTTCGAAGCGCTGGAGAAGGAATTCTCTGATTTTTCCTGTCTCGCGGTGTGGAAATAACATCACACCAATGCGAGATTTTGAACGGCCGGGTCATCCGGATAGTTCGGGCGCCATAATAACGAAGTAAATTTCTCCGTCATTTTTGGTCTACGCCGGGATTCGAACTCGAGGCCGCTTATTCCGGAACAAGTCGCTCTACCAACTGAGCTATGCAGACATTTGTTCTGATTCCTATCTGCCTTTATGTCGTGTGCGTCCTGCTGGCAGGTACGTCACAATTGGTCTTCCGGTATGCTTATCATCTTCTAGCGTATCTCTTCCGTCCAAAAAACATTTGTGCCACAGAAAAACATTTGATCTACTTAAACAAAACTCACCGTAAACTTGTTTCATCATTTGGTACGTTTCCGAGGCACTTTTACCAAGTTTTGCGTTAAATTTAATAACAGCCCTTTGTTCCATCTTAATAATTCAACATGAAAAAAATTTTACTTCTCTAATGAACGGCCGTTTCGTTTGAGTTACTTTAACAACTGCGCAGTACTTTTGGCAGAAAGCAAGCAGATGGTCACGGTTTATAACGCATTCACGATTATACTGGTGGCGCCACCGTAGGCTGAAATCTAGCGCCAGTCTTAAAAATTCTTTGACGCACTGTGTATGAGCCCGATGACACGGTGCGTTTTTATGCTGAAAGATGGCACTGTGTTTCGAGTATACCTCGTGCAAACATGGATTTAGATCTCGGCTGACAGGTCCTTGTAGAGTCCACCAACCAGTGTTCAACGGATGATAACCAAAGGACCTAGGTCTTGCCAGAAAAACGCTCCACAGACCAGAACACCACCTCCACGGTCTTATTGAACTCCAACTGTGCAACTAAGGAATTAGCCGGTTTCGCGTATAGCGTAAACAGCATGAAGCCTATGAGCAGGATACGGGACTCATCACTCCAGATGATCCACATGTCGTGGGTCCATTGGCGACTTTCCTTGGTCCATCCGAGATGTTGCTTATGATGACTGGGCGTCATTATGGGTACAATCATTGGAGTCCGGGTGTAGAACCGCAGGCGAAGCGAGGTACGGTAGATGATGTATGTGGAAATAGGTCGAACTGAACTGGTGAGTGACCTTGGTGACCGTTGAACATCGTTGGCTGACTAATGTCAGCCCTTCTGCGGGATGTCGTCGCGGGGCTGACTAATGTCAGCGCTTCTGGTGAATGTCTGTGTACTAATGTCAGCCCTTCTAATGGATGTCGTCCCGCGGCTGACTAATGTCGGCCCTTCTACTAGATGTCGTCATGTGGCTGACCAATTTGAGCCCTTCTGCTGGACATCTGTGCATGGTTAATCCAGTCCTGGTACACCATTGATACAGTTGTACACTCCACTGGGAGGCTTTCTCATGGCCATGTAGACATTGTATGTCTACATTTATATAATTATATTATTTAAACATTTATGTAATTTGTTGTCTACATTGCATTGCAAAATCATCCCAGTGGAGTGTGAAGGACTGGCGAATCTTTACACAAATTTTCACCGCGGAAATAAACGGATTTCCTTCTCTATAAGCGTTCCTTGCGTATTCACGACCTAGTGTATTTAAAATAAGAGTAACTCAGTATACTTAACCTTCGGAAAATTTCAACCGACTGAAATTTGAATTAACAAAAAAGAGAATGATTTCATTCCCAGTTGGGTGTGGATCACAGTTCAATATACACTGAAGATCAAGCAATTGAATTAGAGATACCTGTCTAGTAACGTGTAGCACCACCTTTCGCCCTGATGACGGCGGCGATTTGTTTCGGCATGGACTTTACAAGACACCGGAAGCGTTGGGAAGCCATACGGATCCATGGAGGAAGGTAAGAGCCTCGAACATCTCTCTCGATGGCATCCCAGATGTGCTCAATGGGATTGAGGTCAGGTGACCTAGCTGGCCAAGGAACCGGGATCACGTCGGTGGAGTCTTCATACGACCATTCGGATACAATTCAAGAGCGATGGCACGGTGCATTGTCTTGTTGCAGGACGACGTCCCCAGTGGATATTGAAGACGCACAAATGGGGGCAAATGGTCGTCTATGACATCCAGGTAACGTTGACCTGTGAGGGACGATGTCACACGTACCAAGGGGTCCCATTTTAGTATACGCAAATAGTCCCCAGACTAGAATGCCACCCCTCCCCCACCAGCTTGAAGAGAACCCTGCTGGCAAGAAGGATTCATAGCTTCATGTGGTTTGCGCCGTACTCGTATCCTGCCATCCACTTGCAGAAACGTGAATCTCAACTCATCAGTATAGACAACATTTCCCCGCATGTCTAGGGTCCAGTGGTGATGTTTCCGCGCCTTTTGCAGCCTGTGATGAGCGGTCAGCAGCGGTACCCTCGTGGGACGATGGCTTCTGTACCACATAGCGAGGAGATGGTTCTAGATGGTGTGGCGGCTTACACGTTTTTTTGAACCAGCGTTAAATTGCCGAGTGATTTCTTGCACTGTGGCCCGTCTATCCGCTTTTATAATGCGAGCTAGCCGACGTTGACCCTGCTCATCCACACCCTGTTGTCCATGGCAGCTGGCCCTTGCAGAGATGGTTTTACCAGATTCGATGTACTCACGGTGCACCGGTAACACAGTGGCTCGTGAAAATCCCAGTGCCTGCACGACTTCCGAGATGGAGTGACCCATTCGTCGGGCCACGACAATTTGCCCACGATCAAATGCGCTTAGATCCTTCGTCTTACCCATACTGCGTCCGACTCTTACTGATTCCCGTCGCATCACTCCTTATATTGTCGAATCGCTGCATACGTCATGTCGTTTCCGTTTACAGGGCCGCCAACCACGCCACATTTGCATAACGCCAGCTGTCTCTAATTCAATTGCTCTTCAGTGTATATATCTGTAAAACGTTTACGAATTTTTACCAAATCGATTAATTTCTCCGTGTTTTTGTTAATGTATAAAATGTGTATGTTTTCACTCTTCCTCGTGAAACAAATATCTATTGATCTGAGAGACGTTACAGGATTTAGTTAAATGAGAAAGGAAGGAACTAGAAGTAACAAAGATACGTATTATTTCGCTCTTTGATCGCTTTAAAGAAACAAAAGCGGCAATTCTCGAGAGGCAGTTAATTACGTCGCGTTTTTGTTTCATTCAAGTGCGAATACATGACAAAATTTTCCAAAAAAGAAAACAAGGGAGGAAAAAAAGAGCATCGCTTAGGTTAGAAATAATGCTGTATTACAAGGAAATAAAAAGTCAATTTGCAAGGTCTTTAATCATTTGGGTTCTGTAGTCAATATCTGGAGATCGTATCTCTTACATGTTTCAACGTAGTCCAGAAAATGAACGAATAGCTAATGGAGAAAAAAAAAACAGAGACAAATAAAAAAAATATCAAAATTAAGGCCATATGTGTAATATTCTTAAAAATGGCTCCTTTTGCCTTTGGTCGAATTAAATTGAGCCTACCGTAAATCTCAGAGAGAGAGAGAATTAATGAAAAAAAAAGCGAAGGGAAATGCAAAAAGACAACAAAATAGAAAGAGAAATAATAAAAGAAAAAACGAGGGAGTCCTTTTTTATTGTCGAAATTACCAAATAGTGAACAGTTGTATGGAACTAGAACACAAATATCCAAAGCGTCTGTTTTATTCACTTTGAAGAATGATATTCTCACTAAAGGATGACTTCTTTGAACGATTTGAAAGAAGCCGTCCTTCAGTGAGAATATTAGAAGCGTGGGCGTAAATTTTGGTACTGTATGTGCTTCATACTTATCCAAATTAATTAGAAAATTCTCTTGTACTGCATAGTGCTACTTACATTTTGTTTGTCATTGATGCGGTACAAAATTCATAAATGCAAACACAACTAATTCTTTTCGCCAAGTTAAAAGCCAGCATTTAATGCACAATAAGCAAACACCTTCATGATCTCCTATTTGTTTCCGACACAGCAGCACATAACATGAGCATCGTTTCCAGGGTTTTTTTTTTCGAAACAGAGCAGTACATAAAATGAACATCGTTTTTCGGGTTGCGTTTCTTTTCGAGACAGAGCAGCACATAAAATGAGCCTCGTTTTATGAGCCTCGTTTTATGAGCCTCGTTTTTTTTCACAATGTTTGTAGTTAGTCTTCCGTAGGTTTAAAATTTAGTAATGCCCATTATTTTTTGCTTGAACTTGTATTTCTCTTACAGAGAAAGTAGTTGAAAATATCATATTAGGCATGTGCACATTACACAAAGACACGCTATCAAACAAAAGTTGCAGAAATAAAAAATAAAAAAAAAGAAGAAAATCGCGCTAAAGTGATGCATCCCCCAAACTCATTTCCCAATGAAATAAGTTGGCGAAAATCACTCGACAATTACATATTTCACTTTAAAAAAAATCGCAAAACACATACACAAGAAAACGCCAAGTTGCCATGCAGGCAGGTAAGAACAAAGTCAAACACTATTGCATTAATACTGATGCACAGCTTTAATGCAATCTTTAATGCAATGATCTCACTTACAGTACAACTGGGATACGTACTCATGCCGCCATCCAAAGACAATTTAGGTTTTATATATTAATAAACTAGGTTTCTTTTTTTAATAACCAACCATATGTCGTAATAAAGGCAAAAAGAGGCATTTTCCTGGCACAACTATTTCCGGTCATCGCCAAATTGAAAAAACAAAACAAAATTGTTTACAGACAGAGCTTGTTTTTCATACTTGTAAAAACAATGTGTTGTCGTCTATCGGTGGCGTCTCTTTTAGTTCCTACAGAAATTACTCAATTAATTTTTTTTATATTTTTATTTCATAAAACGGGATCCTCGATGCATGCACACACTTTTAAGACATCAGTAGTTTGTTTTTAGATGTCCTACAGACAGGCACAGAGAACCGCAGCTGGTATTATTATTACAAATTTAAGTGCTTACTTCTTTGAAACTAATCAGTTTTGTTAGAATTGTTCTCGAATATTTGATGAGTACAAAACCATAATTACATTTCAAAAAGATTGATCCAAATGGCATGTATGACTCACGTGGTTTACTCGATTAAAAAACAAACATCAAGAGTTTAGGTTTTGGTAAAAAGATTTTACAAGAATTGAAAAATATTAAAAAGTGAAAATAAAGAAACCCACACATGAATTTGTCGAGGAAGTTTCACTACCCTTAATACATAATGACTGTATCGCACACTACAGCACATGATTAGGTACTTCGAATACGCTTCCCATCCTCGGTAACCGAATGATCAGAGGCGCGGGTCTCGTGCTAACCACCGTAATATATCATCATCATCATCATTGTCAACCATTATCAATCCACTGCTGGACGAAGGTCTCCCCAAGTTTCCTCCACAACGGTCTGTCTTGTGCCAGTCTCCTCCATGTCACCCCTGCATACTTTCGAATTTCATCCACCCATCTCCCATGTGGTCTTCTTCTGGGTCTTTTCCTGTCCCGTGGAATCCAATCTAAAATTTCGGCTGTCCATCGATGATCTGTCCTTCTGGCAGTATGTCCAGCCCATTGCCATTTCAGGGATTTAACTCTGATCATGATGTCTTCCACTCTTGTCATTTTTCGGATCCACGAGTTCCTCTTCTTATCTCTCCTGGTTACACCAAGCATGCACCTCTCCATGCTTTTTTGAGTTGTCTGCAGCCTTTGTATGTCTCTTTTATATACATATATGTGGGATTAAAAAAATGAACTTTCAGAAGACAAAAAAACAGTTCGTTTTTAATCCCACTTCTGACAAGAGTAAAGAAGTGGGATTAAAAATAAACTTTCAGAAGACAAAAGTGATGTTCAATGCTTTTACAAGAAATGAAGATTTATCGATTGATGGAGAAAAGCTGGAGATAATAGACACGTACGTTTATCTTGGACAGCAGATATCAAGTGAGGGTCACATTGATGAAGAAATATATCGGCGTACAAAACTTTCTTGGAGAGCTTTTGGAAGAAAAAGCATAATTTTCAAGGGCAATATGCCATTATGACTTAAAAGAAACGTGTTTGATCAATGCATCCTTCCAGTGCTTACGTATGGTGCAGGGACGTGGACCTTAACTAAAAGAGACATACAAAGGCTGCAGACAACTCAAAGTAGCATTTAGAGGTGCATGCTTGGTGTAACCAGGAGAGATAAGAAGAGGAACTCGTGGATCAGAAAAACGATAAGAGTGGGAGACATCATGATCAGACGTAGATCCCTGAAATGGAAATGGGCTGGACATACTGCCAGAAGGACAGACCATCGATGGACAGCCAAAATTTTAGATTGGATTCCAAGGGACAGGAAAAGACCCAGAAGAAGACCCCATGGGAGATGGGTGGATGAAATTCGAAAGTATGCGGGAGTGACATGGAGGAGACTGGCACAAGACAGACAGTTGTGGAGGAAACTTGGGGAGACCTTCGTCCAGCACTGGATTGATAATGGTTGACAATGATGTTGATGATGATGACATTTATGTGAGTCTCGGATAAGATATAAGCGATGTGTATGTCTTACATCGCTGGTTGTGTCGCTTCCATGCAGCCAGCGGGTGCAGTTTATGGACGGACCACATGTAATGACTTCAGATGCTTATGGAAGGCGTCCTCGGTGGCGCGGTGGTCTAAACGCTGGTTTCTGACAGTTCTTCCGGGATGGGTCCTGGTTCGAACCCCGTTGAACGATGGATGCTGTGTTTTCCTTACGGCACTGACTTTCTCCCTTCCTGAAATCAGTGCCACAAAATAAAGGACAGGCAACTTCTTATAACCCAGTAAATTACTCAAGGTGGTCATTTTTTTTTTTTTGATTGGAGGTTTAACGACCACCGTGAGCAACTCAATAGGCTATAAGCAGTCGCCCGTCCCTAATTTAGGGTCACTGGTTCCAGGGAAGGGAGAGAGCCAGTGCCGTAAGACAAACACAACATCCATGCCTGACCGGGATTCGAACCCGGACCCCTTACGGACGAATGACCAGAGGCCAACGCCTTAGACCACTGCGCCACCGGGGCGGCTAAGGTGGTCATTAAACTTCACACAAGAACATAGGCAAATAAAATCTGTTTTGTGAGGTTGTAGATCCCGAAAACCTTTTTTGAACATGTTTCATTTTGGTTTTCAAGATTTCACCAAAAGTTGAAATTCAACGACACTCCAAATGATGTCAAGACATTTCAGATATTACACACGTGCTAATGCATTTTTCGCTTCCTACCAATCCTGAAATTACCTTTTAGAACTGTAAAGTGAATATTTACCAAAGAAAATTATGGTGATTATACCTGGTGTTTCTTGACTTGACTGACTGCTAGTGTGATTAAAAGACAAACTCTTGGAGTTCCCGACTTGACATTCAATGTAAAAAGCATAATCAGAGGTAAACAGATCTTTCATAGGAGGAAGTAAACAAACACCGAGGGTAAGGTGAGTAGTACACGACACAAATCTAGGCATCTACTGTATATAGGGTAAAGTTCTTTACCGTGAGAGTTCGGATGGTTGCCGCATTCAGCATTTTCATACATATAATCAGGGACGTAATGTTGGCGAATAATTTACACCTGGATGCAAGAGACCATAGGAAAATAATGTTAATCATTGGAGCAAGCATTAGGAAGATGGCTGCACTTGTGAAATATTTGAGACTTATGAAGTGCATTGCGCAAGAAATAATGGGTAAAAGACGCAATCTGACTGACTTTGAACGTGGAATGATCGTGGGTGCTTGAAGCATTGATGCGAGCATTATCAAGACGGCAGCACTTGTGAAATGTTCGACGGCACCAGTTGTTAAAGTGTACACAGAGTGGACCACCGGTCAAAAAACCGGGACTGAGCGCAATGCGTGTGGTCATCAACGGCTACTGATGCTCGAGCTGACCGGAGAGTCTGCAGACTTGTTCAATCTAATAGACGAGCAACACTTCTTCAGACTACAGATAATCTGAATTAAGGACCAAGTCCGATGGTCTCTGAACGTACAATTCGTTGCACATTACGTCGTATGGGACTATAGGAGCAGACAGCCTGTCTGTAAACCTTTGCTATCTGCAGTGAATAAAAAGAAACGCGCCCAGGTCGTCCGGGAACAGAAGAATTGGATAGTAAGTGAGTGGAAACGGGTAATGTGGTCAGAGGAATCATATTTTCACTTATACCGTGCAGATGGAACAGTGAGGACATGGAGACAGCAGCACGAAATCATAGACTCTTCTTGCATCGCCAGTACTCTTAAAGATAACGGAAGCAACGTTACGGCCTATGGTATGATTTCGTGGTAGTGTTTGGGCCTTTTGATTCGTGTGGAGCAACGTCGGACACCCAAAGATAATTACAGGTTAATATCGTTGCCAATCAAGTTATGTTGATGGTTTACCGAAATAGAGATGGATACTTCCAACAGACAATGCTCCATGTCACAGTGCTCACATTGTACGCTAATGGTTTGAGGAGCATTATAGAGATTTTTCCCTGCTGCATTTGCTCCTCAATCACCGGATATGAATCCAATTGAGAATGTGTGGGGTGACGTCGAAAGGGGCATCAGAGAGGTGGATCCACTACCATCAAATCCTCAAGAGCTGGAGTGCGCAGTTCATCGCATTTGGGCTAATATACCCCAAGTCACTTACCGACATTTACCAGAGTCCTACGCACGACGAATTCAAGCAGTATTAAAGGGTTTTCAAGAGCTGAAGTGTTCAATTAACCACATTTGGGCTAACATACCCTAAGCCACTTACCGACATTTAATAGAGTCCGTACCATGAGCACTTCAAGCAGTATTACGGGGTCTTCCAGAGCTGGAGGGTGCTATTCATAGCATTTGGGCTAATATGCCCCAAACCACTTACCGTCATTTCATAGAGTCCTAAGCACGACGAATTCAAGCAGTATTAAGGGGTTTTCAAGAGCTGAATGGTTCAATTAACCACATTTGGGCTAATTTACCCTAAGCCACTTACCGACATTTAATAGAGTCCGTACCATGAGGACTTCAAGCAGTATTAAGGGGTCTTCAAGAGCTGGAGGGTGCTATTCATTGCATTTGGGCTAATATACCCCAATCCACTTACCGTCATTTTATAGTCCTAAGCACGACGAATTCAAGCAGCATTAAGAGGTTTTCAAGAGCTGGAGGGTTCAATTAACCACATTTGGGCTAATATACCCTAACCCACTTACCGACATTTAATAGAGTCCGTACCATGACGACTTCAAGCAGTATTAAGGGGTCTTCATTTCATAGAGAACTAAACACGACGAATTCAAGCAGTATTAAGAGGTTTTTAAGAGCTGGAGGGTTCAATTAACCACACTTGGGCTAATATACCTTTAGCCACTTACCAACATTTAATCGAGTCCGTACCATGACGACTTCAAGCAGTATTAAGGGGTCTTCAAGAGGTGGAAGGTGCTATTCATTGCATTTGGGCTAATATACCCCAAGCTACTTACCGTCATTTCATAAAGACCTAAGCACGACGAATTCAAGCAGTATTAAGAGGTTTTCAAGAGCTAGAGGGTTCAATTAACCACATTTGGGCTAATATACCCTTAGCCACTTACCGACATTTATTCGAGTCCGTACCATGACGACTTCAAGCAGTATTAAGGGGTCTTCAAGAGATGGAGGGTGCTATTCATTGCATTTGGGCTAATATACCCCAAGCTACTTACCGTCATTTCATAGAGACCTAAGCACGACGAATTCAAGCAGTATTAAGAGGTTTTCAAGAGCTGGAGGGTTCAATTAACCACATTTGGGCTTATATACCCTAAGCCACTTACCGACATTTAATAGAGTCCGTACCATGACGACTTCAAGCAGTATTAAGGGGTCTTCAAGAGCTGGAGGGTGCTATTCATTGCATTTGGGTTAATATACCCCAAGCCACTTACCGTCATTTCATAGAGACCTAAGCACGACGAATTCAAGCAGTATTAAGAGGTTTGCAAGAGCTGGAGGGATCAATTCATCATATTTGGGCTAATATACCCCAAGCCACTTACCGACATTTAATAGAGTCCATTACCAAGACGAATTCAAGCAGTATTAAGTGGTTTTCAAGAGCTGGAGGGTTCAATTCATCACATTTGGGACTTACCGACATTTAATAGAGTCGATAATTAGCCACTTACCGACATTTAATAGAGTCCGTACCATGACGACTTCAAGCAGTATTTTGGGGTCTTCAAGAGCTGGAGGGTGCTATTCATTGTATTTGGGCTAATATACCCCAAGCCACTTACCGTCATTTAATAGAGTCCATTACCAAGACGAATTCCAGCAGCATTAAGGGGTTTTCAAGAGCTGGAGTGTGCAATTAATCGCAGTTGGGATAATATACCCCAAGACACTTACCGAAATTTAATAGAGTCAGTACCATGACGAATTCAAACAGTAATAATAAGTGTTCAAGAGCTGGAGGTTGCAGTTCTTCGCAGTTGGGCTAATATACCCCAAGACACTTACCGAGATTTAATAGAGGCCATACCAACACGAATTCAAACAGTATTAAGGACAAAAGGTGGCATAACAATGGACTAATTACGTGGTCATAATAATTTAGCCACTCAGTGTATTTCTGTGTGTTTTTTGAGATGGTTTGGCGTTTTCACAGTTATAAGAGGAACAGATGAATTCATTTATTCATCACTTTAATTTCGAATTCATTTACCAAACACGCACTTTAAACCTGAACTGCGTATCATAAAAGTGAAGAAAAAGCAACATTAACCGTAATTTGAAAGGAGGTTGGGCGGAGCACCCTGTTTTGTACCTGAAAGCGGCAGTTTCTTTAGATCGCGCAGTTACGAACAAATTGAAGCAATAAATGTTGAATCACGTAAGCGTCACCGTACAGAGTTGACAGTTGAAGCAATAAAGATTTTCAATGCTCGTTTTTCTCCGAATAGTGTAGTTCTTAATGGACATAGATTTAATGCTCTCGAAGACGGCGGCAGACGAGCAAAAGAGAACCATTTCTGGCTCATTTGTTTAACGATGTACAACCAGAGCCAGCACCTCCTATCACAATTGTTTTCAGAAGAAATGTACGTCCTAAATGGAAAATAAAGATAGGATCTCGAAGTGCTCGTCGTTATTTTTAATGGCTTTCAGAGAATTAGCGCATAATGACTTCTTGATTTGCCGACGAAGCCGGTGATGTATCTTCAATTCAACAACTTATCAGACTTTCTTTTTTTCCCTTTACATTTCTCTTTTAATGCAAATACAGAAAGGTAGCTTCCCGACCACGTGAAACACTTGCGCGCTGTCTTTTGTTATTAAAATCCATTACATTTACTTCAACTTAAAAAAATCAAATGTTTCTTAAATGAAAGTGGTTTGCTTAACCAAAGTGGGGGAAAGGGAAAACGCTTGTTCTCATAATGTGATGACAACTCTTTCTCAGAAAAATTTGGTACAAGTTTAACTTAAATCGCTTTCCTCAAACAATCAGTAAAAAAAGTCAGCGGCAGGTGCTTATGAGATACTTAAAATCATGCTCCTACTTCTATGTTGACTTGCTTTGAAATCATGCTCACACATCCTTCACTGTCTTCTTATTAAATCACGGTAACACTTTTATTCTGATTTACTATGGAAGTCATTCTCACATTTCAGTGTGTGTTTATTCTGAAAATCGCAGTCACATAAACCGGGTAGTTGTAAAATGAGAAGCCCTACTTCGAGAATCTAGAAAAGCAGCGAGAAATCCAGATATCTCGAAGAAAGTTCCTAAGTAGCGTATTGAGAGTATGGAGAAACGATGTACGCGATGTACTGTATTTTCCGGCGTCAAAGACGCACCCCAATGTTTGAATGCAAATTTTGAGAAAAAAGAATAAATCTCCTCACTAGTCCGTGCCTCTTCATAAATCTGTAGCATCAGCTTGACGTTCCACGAAAATCATCCAGATCTCGTGCTGCTGCCCTCAGTTTTGATTCATTATAATTGTTTCTGTTGATACTGCACGACCCAGGTTTCTCTCTCCAACTACGGAATCCTTCATCTCTTCCTCCAGTTCTGGCCACTTAGGTGTACACTGATGCTGGTTACGTTTACTTCTTGATGCAGTCTTCAACAGGTCCTCTTGCTTCCTCCAGTTGCGGATCATTTTCTCAGTTAAATGTGGTTCAAAATAATTTTCCGCAGCTCTGTTGCCATGGTGTTTGGCATATTCAATTACCTGTAGCTGGTAGCCGATAGTGTAGGACGCTTTTTGCTTATAGATGCCATAATATGGGCAGAGTTAAAAATTTTAAGTCAAAGTCTTCTGAAGCTGTAGATCACTGCTAGCGTCAACAAGAACGGGTATGAACTGATTAAGGCCAACACTTTTAGTCTTAATAACGATAGGCCAGCAACACCGTACTCTAGTCACGAGAGTCAAAGATGACATCATGAAAGGAATGCAGCGGAAACTGAGGAAGGAACAAGAGGAAACAATAAATCTTACTACGGTAATATTGTAACGACGGCTAATAAATGCCTTGTTTTCGTTAAGTGCGAAAAATCATTTTTTCTCTTTAAGTGGTTTGCTGACGAATTGCTAAGCGAAGATACCACCTGTCTTTCAGCTACGACTGCGGGAAAAGCTTTTCGAACAGGCGAGCCAAGATTGTTTACCCGATTTGGCAAAAACCCATTGCAGCGGGTCTTTTGATTTACAGCTCCGTATGTGTGTGTGTAGGTCTCATAGTATAGACCAGGTGGTTTATCATAAATGCATCCTAGCAAAAGTGACGCGAGGAAAAAAAACATTAATCTTTTCATGGTGTTTCACGACAAAGGCAGGCTTGTTATTAATAAGGTTTACCGGTAAACATTTTAACATAGATAACCTTACTCTTAGGTTAGCATAGACATACGAAAAACGTATCCTTCGGTCTCGATGACGCACGGTAAATTTCGAGAATTATTTCAGGAAAAACATTGCGTCCGCGACGCTCGGAAATACGTTTGTTTGAAATTGTGCAGCAAGGGAACAATGGCGCTACGGGCGCAACAAAGGAACGTAAACGTGCATGGATTTAATGGTTATTGAGCGCACAAATGTTTCAGGACAAAATGGTTTTTATGGCTCTCGCAAAAAAGAATCGCCTCGTATTTGTAAAACTTTCTTATGAAAATCAGAATAAGGCGGATACAGTACGCCAATATAGATGAATCGAAGGATTACGGAGAAGGACACCTTACACCCGCTGCGTTGGAGGTGATGATACGGAAATTTTTTTTATCGGAGGTTTAACGATCACCGAGAGCATCTGAGTGGGCTATAAGCAGTCGCCCGTCCATAAATTGGGGCCCACTGGTTCCATGGAAGGGAGAGAGCTAGTGCCGTAAGTAAAACTTAACATCCATGCCTCACCGTAATTCGAATCCGGCCCCATCTCGGACGAATGATCAGAAGCCATCGCTTAGACCACTGCGCCACCTGGGCGGCGATACCGAAGTTCAAAGACACTGGAGAATTGGGTATAGCGCGGGGAAGAGGACGTCCACCAGTTTCCGAAAACGTCGTGGATGTAGAATGTAGTTGCAGTTGGCGGGACGCACTCCCACACAGCGGTGCCAGAGTTGTAACCCGATAATGTGCATCTTGCGAGGTTAGTAGCTTGAAACGTGCTACGGGTTACAGTGTGATGACAATCCTACGAGATACGTTGTAATTTTTTTTGCTTAAAATATCACTCTTTAAACATTGCCTTCGTAACATCTGTTGTACCACTGGAACTTCGTAGTGCTAAGCCTCAGATAGCTTCTACATATGCGAATCTTAATTACACACTGAGCTAAATAAGATGACCTAAACGCCAGAAGGGTGAAGTCGTGATAACAATATAATATTCAAAGCAAACAGAATAAATTCTGAATTAGGCTGTACCGCTTACTGGTCATCTATGTAAAACACTGGCGTGCAAAAATTAAGGACGAGACAGTTTTTCGAATGTAACGTGGTGCAGAAGTGCTCCACATCGACTCAAATCATGCCATAAGATCCCCAAGATGTAAGAATATGGAACAAGTGAGCAAAACCGTCCAAACAAAGAATTCAAAGGATACAAAGGCACTTTATTGAAAAGGTAGCTTCGAGCACAACTGGACAGAAGACAGAAACGTCCATGTGACAGGCGGCTGTCAAGAAAAATCTAGTCTTTAGTAGGGGATATGATCACCCCTGACTGCGTTGTAGGATTTACAACGTCTGTCCATGCTGAGGACGAGGTTGTCAAGGAGCTGTTGAGGCATCTCTGTCCATTCCTCTTGTAGCACCAATCGCAGCTGCGGAATCGTTGCTGGCGGCTGGTAACGTGCTGCCAAGCGTCTCCCGAGAAGGTCCCGCACGTGTTCGATTGGATTTAGGTCCAGGAACCTTGAGGGCCAATCCATGCGTTGAATATCTTTACTCTCCCATAGCTCTGCGACAGCCACTGTACGATGAGGTGTAGCGTTGTCGTCCATGAAGAGAAACTCAGGACCCACACCACCTCTAAACAGACGCACGTGAGGCAGGAGAACCTCGGTAAAATAGCGGACACCAGTGACAGAACCTTCTTGGAAGATGTGGAGGTCAGTATGGCTACCAAGCATGATACCGCCCCAAACGAGAACTCTGCCACCTCAAAACCGGTCCCTTTCGATGATGTTGGAGGTGTGATTGCGTGTTCCCTACTCTCTCAAGATGTATATACGTCCAGAATCGCTCGTCAGACTAAATCGGCTCTCATCCGTAAAGAGAACTCGACCCCATTGCTGATGTGTCTAGTTCTTGTGTTCCTGGCACCATAGGAACCGCCGTCTCCGATGATCAGGCATTAATGGGACACACTGTACTGGTCGTCGTGCAAATAGACCACCTTTGTGCAGCCTCCTGGCCACGGTAAAACGCGATAACGATGTCCAGTTGTCTGTTGCATGTGCCTTGCGATTTCTCCCGCTGTCTGCCATCTGTCTCTTCTCGCCTGTAGGACAATATACCGGTCGTCCGCCGCCGTGGTTGCTCGTGGACGACCACTGCTAAACTCTCGGACAGCTGTTCCTGTCGTTTGAAATGTTCTCCAAGCTCGTAATGACGCGACTTTGGGTAAAGTCTTCCAGATGTCGTTTACTGGATTGCCTGTTGGCCATATCACGCGGTGGCAGCAACTCGACGTCGTTCAAACCGATGTACACCGTGCAATAGCTTTCATCGAATTGCTGAGCGTACACCGCCCGTGTGATTTTTACCCTTCCTACCGTACCGGACCCTAGTCTATCTCCTGAGTGGTCTTTCGGTCCGTTCTGCCTGCTCGTTCCGCTGTATGCTAATTTCTCCTCTTAGTCCTTAATTTTTGCACACCAGTGTATCTCTCACGATGCTATGCGGAGACTAAGATGCTTGGACTAGCGCAAGTCCGATGATAATCAGATTCCTAAGCCAAGTTTGCTGAGTCTCAGTTGCTTGGAACTTCACTGTCCTGGGTGTTGTAACGGTTATCATACCCGAACGGAAATCGGGAAATGCGGGTTCGATTCCCGCTCCAGGGTGATGAAATTTCCACGTGTTCTGAGAGATATTTCATGGATGGCCAGTAAGTGGTACAAGCAAATTCAAAATCTATAATCTGTTTGCTTTGAATATTCTATCGATTTTTCATGTATTATGAGAAGTATTTGTTTCTTCCTTGATTTATCTGTGATGACACTTACGACCAAATGGTCCTTATTGACAAAACTTCACAACCTATGCACAAACGATCAACACAATTCAGAATATATTGTACAACAGATTATATCACACCTCACCACCACATTTTTTGCTGCTTGCTGCAATATAGTCTCGTTCCTGTTAGTTCACGCGCACACTCACGCATCCTGAACTCAAGACTGTTGCCAACATACATTCCGTGAGCCAGAAAATGTAACGTTAGGGTTGAAACGCTTTTCATAACTCAAAATTTGCATAAAGCCAGCTAAAAATGAAAATTAAATTTGAGTATGAGTTATAACGTATGATACAAGAACTGCTACCGGTCAACAAGCAACAAAGCATGAAATTTGCTCTGTGATTCTTGGCCCAGATTGAGGTTGACAGCCTGTTGCTTTCGGCTATCATGTGGTCAGATGAGGCACATTTATCTATGGCTGGGACTGTGAACTTCAATAACTGTCGAGTATGGGGAACTGCACGACCAGCTACTGCTCACGAATGATCTCCATAGCGTCTATATGTGACTGTATATGGTTCGGCGTCATTGCCGATTTCATCATTGGACCATTTTTTTCGAAATCACCATATTCCAGAGACTAGTGTGGTGCACTACAGCCAGTGAATGATATTGCGCTCTTTTGTGACATGTTATTTCCGTTTTGCAGGAATGGCAATTTTTGGACACTACCCTCGTCATACAAAACATTTAATACACCTCCAGATATCAGTCGGCAAGTGAAAGAATTGCTCAGTCAAACATTCTGCAACAAATCATTACGTTATCGATTGTTTAATTAATATATTTACTCGTTTATGTCAGATTCTGTTCCATTTTTAACCTTGTACCTTTCCTTTCTGCGATTCGAAGCTACATTCGTTCTAAAGAGGAAAGATATTTTATTTTACTTGGCGTTATTTTTAACAGCGAATTCTCCTGTCTTGTGTATTCAACCCATAGATTGGTACATTATATCCACGTAGCGTTGCTGTTTTTCTTTTCAAATAATTGATAAATTTTGTACACGTGTAAATCTTATTTTTTCCAACATAACGATTTTTTAATGTTTTTCCGAAACTTTTGTTTGAAGCGGTTTAGTGTATTTTAAAATGAAAGGTTACACAGAAATAAGTTCTTGTTATTCAGTGGGTGTATTTCATGGCTGTGTGTTAGTACAAGAATTTTGTTATGAAATGAGTTTCTATAAATACATGAGAGTAATTGACTATTTCTTACAGTTCATTCATAATTATTTATATAATTTTCTTCCGACGATAATCATCGTCGACGTGGCATTTCAGTAGGAATTTAATTCGCCTCTCTACATATGGCTTTTTTTTAACATCCGCTAAAATAACACGATGGCGATAGCGTCGTCTTCAACAAACTGGTACCACGAGAGACACAGCACGTGTTGATTCTGCGCATGAGCAGTCTCGTTATTTCCATCTTGTGTTGGGGTTGCTTCGGTTGCCATTTACGGGCTACTAGTAGCATTAGCTTGGAGGCCCAAAATTCACGGCGATGCTGCTGGGCCATCAATGGCTGCCAACTGATGGCGCTGACCAACGAACCGCTTCCGTGCCGTGAGCGGCAGATTTCAGCCTGCAGTTACCCATCACTGCCAGCTGGTGACCAGCAGTTTCCCAACACTTGTGTTTTTGCTGGGATTTGCTGTTTTTCGAGGGAGCAAAGGAACACCTTGTAAGGATTGAATTTGCTGAAAGATGGCGTTCCGCCCGCGGTATATCATTAGCTGAAATCCCAAGATGACCTGCGAATATGAATCGGATGAGTAAGCGGTTTGATAGTGAAAAGACGTACGATTTCTATGGCGGTATCTGTGGAGATTATTCATGGGTGTTTGTTATACGAATTTTAACTCGGTTCAACTGATGCAGAAACAGCTCGTCGAATTTGCTTAGCATTCGGGGCAGATGCTGTGAAATAACGCACATCTCGGAATTGGTTTCGAAAATTCAGAGACGGAGATGAATCCTTTCCAGACAAATCCCAGAGTGGTCGTCCAGTTAGCCTTGAAGCAGGAGCCCTGAAAGTTGCTAATAGGCAGGACAGTTGCTAAACATGCCAGGAACTAGCCCAGTCATTTGGTGTTAATGATGGAACCGCCCGAAGACATCTGCGTGCAATGGGTAAGGCATACAAATTGTCTAAGTGGGTCCTCCACGAATTATCTGCAGTGAACAAACATCAACATGTCTCAGCTTGTCTAGTATTGCTGTCTCTCTATGACTAGGAACCATTTTTGGATATGATACTCACATGTGATGAGAAGTGGGGCCTAGTACAGCACAGCAAAACTTTCGACACATTGGTTGTCCATTATTGACGCAATTGCTCATACATCGAAGCCAACACTGCATCCGCATAAGGTTATGGTGTGTGGGTGTGGTGGACAGCACCTTGTATTGTTCATTATGAACTATTGCAACGCGGCTAAACTATCACCGTTGCAGTGTACTGGAAAGAACTGAAACGTGTGCACGAGGAACTGAAAAAGAAGGAAACAGTACTGGTCAGCAGAAAGGGAATTCTGCTCTTTCAAGAAGACGCTCGTGTTCACTTCGCTTCATTGACCAGAAAGACTATCGAATAATTTGGGTGGGAGCTTTTATGTCCTCCAGCTTATTCAGCAGATAGCTCTTCTTATGACTATCACTTTCTTCTTTCACTCGACAATTATTTGCGTGGACACGATTTCTCCAACTCATCGAAGTTGGAGAAGTCGTGCCCTCTAAAACTACTTTTCTCATCCCATGGCCTGGTATTTTATCGCAGGGGTGTATTACAAGTTGTTAACACGTTGACATAACGTTGTTGATGCCCATGGTAATTATTATAGGTGAATAAATTGCTTTTCTACTACGTATGTGTTATACTTTGTATCAGTCTCTAGAAACGGCAAATACTTTCTCTTCCCACGACCCGGCCTCTACGGGATTAGCAATAGTCACCCTGAGTTATCATTGCTGCCATAAACAAACAAGTGAAACAGGGGTTAATTTCCCTATGGTCAGGGGCGGATTTCCCCGAAGGCGTATTAGGCGCGCGCCTAGGGCCTCAATGTTCGTGGGGCCCCACATATATATAATTGGATTTTCAGTTTTGTTTTGGTTTTCACGGACTGGATAAATCAATCCTTAAAGCGACTACTTTGTACTTTCAATTGATATTTTACTTTCTCATATTAATAGCATATTATTTTCTTGCTGTTGCTGTTATTCCGAATTTTCAAGTTCTTATCGATATGCGTATTTTGATTTTCTTTTAATGTTAGGTAAAGGAGGTATTCACGCTTCCCACACTTTTCATTGTTTAAGGCGAATTCTTAACTGGCCTGCTGTGCTATAAATGACTTTCATGCTACTTCCAGCCAAGGGAACATATCTGTGTTGAAACCTTCCCACCTTCCACCCGAGTTGCGATGACCAGTGCTTGTAAAAACTTCCTTGATGATCGGGGGTGTTTGCTGTTAATTGTTTTTTTCCTTCGTGGTCAGATAATCAATGAAGAAAGAAATATTCTTCATCAGATAATTGTTTTTAAGATAATCAAGTTCTTTCTTGGCTTTAATCCCTCTAAGCCATCCTAAACCAAAAGAGTTATTAATATTTAGGCTGAAAAAGTAAAGAAATTCGAGAATATCAAACTATTTTTTTCTTATTTTATAGTGTTAAAAGTAATTTTTATTGTATTGCAACAATATTTTCTCTTTACTTTCTGCTGCCATGGTTTAATACTGATAATTATCCAGTATTCTCACCTTTCTATTCCTTAAATCTGCATAAAACGAGCTATTGAAAAAGCAATAAAAAGTTTCAATGATACTTTTACTCAAAAACCTGCAGTACCTACTTTTCCATTTTCAAACCGGATCTTTTGCATTTAATTCGTATGCTTCTGTTTCTGATAAGTGCAGTGCAGTGCAGGTACAAATGGGATACAGGTATTTAAAGTGCCAAACTTAATATCCATTGATTTCCTATTAGCCTCAAAAATAATTTTCGAAATATCTCTTAAATCAAAAAGTTGATGTGCATAGACATACAAAATTATTACGCTAGCAATGTTTCTTACAGGATGTTCTAATAATAGGAAATATAATGGCATTTTGAAAAGCGTAAAAACCTTTTTCCTTGACTCCCTTCCCCCCCCCCCATTTATTTTGTTAATCTGATGGATGAAAGTTTCTGAGGCGATAAGAAGGAGGAGGGGGCCCCTGAACCTTTTAGCGCCCAAGGCCCAAACATATCAAAAGTCACCTCTGCCTCTGGGTGATATCATTCACCCTCAGAGCATCGCATTTCTTCTCAGAAAAATACTGCAGGGATTCTCCCACCAGGGAAAATTCTGAAGGTAACGTCTTTATGTGATGGCATGTCAAAATTATATAACGGACGTTTCGTGTGGTGGCATAGCACGAATTCTTCTTTTATTAAGCTATGAAAGGAAGGGGACAAAAATTTGAATAGTAATAACCGACGGTTTCGGGCTTTATAGTATTCTGAGCGACATAAGATTTTACGGTCCTGATCGTTAAAGGGTTAAACTATCATTGGAACACACAGCCACCTGTGCTCCAACTAGAGGGATAAACCGTGGACTTTATAATGATTTTTGGTTCTCGATTTATCGAAAGGATGCTGTGGGGATTCGGCACCATCTAATGAAATATTGGAGATTTTTATTCAAATTTAATAGAAGAGAGTATAATATATTTGCTCAAGTGAAGAATCGGTGACGTCATGAGGGACGTCACAATCTAACAGATATACAGTGAACGCAAATTAAAGTGAGGCGGAAGCAACGTCAAGAATTTTTAATATGGCACGAGGTTGAGATCCGGTACCAAGGCCACTTTTATGCACATTCACATTATTTGGAACAAAATAAATTAACAATCATATGAGTCATTTATTTCTAGTAAATCGAAATTTCAAAACACACGGATCGCGAATTCTTCAGGCAAAGCGATTATACTCCTGAAGGTAAATTGTGCAGAAACACCATTTTTTACGCTTTCCAACCGTAGATTGAAGAAGCGTATATGCTCCAGCTTTCTCTGTCTGTCCGTACGATAACTCGCGTAAAAATGCTTCAATTTCGATGAAAATTTAGTTTGTGGTAAGGGACAATCTCGGAAGGAACCGTATTGGAAATGGGGTCAAAGGTCAGGACATAGGAGGAGATACATTCCGTCGCCCTTATGCGTCATAACTTAAGTAAAAATGTTTCGATTGCAACAAAACTTCATCATGTTGTTCCAGAAATATACTTAACCTGCTTTGTTTAATATTATCGGATGGGGTCAAAGGTAAGTGCACAGGAGCGATATTTATTCCACAGACATTATTCTCATAACTTGAGTAAAAATGATGCTACGTACTGCGACAAAACTTTAGTATGTTGTTCCGGAAGTATACTCAAGCAGTTCCGTTTAATATCACCGAAATGGGGTTAAAGGTCAGGGCCCAGGAGCGAGATTTATTCCACAGCCATTATCCTCATAACTTGAGTAATAACTTAGAGTAATGATTTCTGGTATGTTGGAAAGCGTATCACAATCAATGTATTGCATGATTTTACTAACTTGTTTTATTTAAATAAAACACAGAGTCCGTTTTGTAATATACACAACATTACAAGAAGAAATTTCTTTATTCCGAACGAATAAATATCCTGGCAACCAAGTTAAATGAATTTACTTGATGAAAAATTAAAGCTAATATGCAGTGAATTTTTTAAAAATTATTTATTTTCCATCTGGTTCTCGAAAAGTAACTGGGACTCGCTTCCAGTGGTGTAAATATGTTTTCATGTGTCCTGTGCAAGGTTCTATTTTTTGGCACTTTAGGTTTCTTTTTTTGGGGGGAGGGGATAAATAATAAAACAAAAACGACATAAAAATTGTTTATAAATAACTTTTGTGTATACAAGAAATATACAAGATCATTCACATGTATTTATAAATTAAAATAATTATTTTAATTGCACTCTTCTGGCTTACATTTTAGAGAATTCGTTGATTACATCATCATAATTAATATCTCTAACGATATTATATTCAATCGAAATTATGCAGGGCGAGTTCATCGATGTAATCCTTGTGCTTTCTCTGCTCAGTGACGTCACAGGTACGGATGCTGAACCAATAAAGCCACATAATACAGCCGGCAAAGCCAAAACGTGCGCGCCCGGAGATCACTTTTTTTACTAACCTTGACAGGGAGCTCTGGTCACATGAGGAAGGGCGAAGCTCAATCTTTGGACGATCCCTCTCTTCCTCACGTGACCGGATGCGAATCTTTAAAAAGAACCTTTAAGCATCATTTTTAAAGAGATGCTCCTCTAACCATGGCCGACTTATGCAAGTCTGCTTAATAGCAAACATTTTTAACTGGACGCAATGAAAAAAGCGTTTTATTTTACCAACTGCTCATAAAATTTTATTTGTCCCGTCACTTACGCATTTTTACGAGACAATTGTTTTTGCCAGTTCCATTTCTGGACTCTATCTGTGTGCCTGTTCTGTTGCACGTGCCTAGTTACGGCACTGTTCGCTGCTATGGGGCATATGTCGTTTTTCCTTGGGGAGAGACTCGTGGTTACGAAGGAGACAACTCTCTCCTAGCTCGTCTACTTGAGATTTAGACTGATCCATTTAGACTACTGTTAGTGTAACATAAGAAGGACCATCAGGTGGTGAGTTAACCAATCCACCAACCTGGCGTGTGTGTGTGTGTGTGTGTGTGTGTGTGTGTGTGTGTGTGAAACAGTTATAAATTGAATACAACCTCTCAATAGTAGACGTCTTTAGACTTCAACATTTGTCCACTATTCGGGAATTCGACTTCAGAGCCCGCCTAGGCTCACATTATAAAAAATCTACGTACTAAACGCTTACATACAATACATAATTAAAATGCTACTTTTTGATTAAATGTTGCATTTTTATTTTTGTTTAACAGTGAGAAACAATACAATACATGTCAGGATCTCCGCTGGTGGGATGCTTCTATAAATCTTTAAATATGATTTATGTAATACAAATTTGGAAGATGTGAATCCATTATTGGTGTAAATATGGCATGGATGATAAGTCAAGTAATATCCGAAAACTTGAAAAATTTATCGTCCTGGAGCGGGAATCGATCCCGCGTCTCCTGGACAGCACCCGAGTATGCTAACTTCTACACCAACTAGAACGACCAAGTCCCAAGTTTTCGATTAATTTGAATATAACCATCACAGGATTCGCTAGTCGGAGCAACCGGCATTCATTTATAGCGAATGTGGAGGTTTGGAATTCATTCCCGTGATTCCCCGCAGGCGAAGAATATCAAATGAATGAAATACTGGATTTTATTCAAATTAATATTTATATTTTATATTCAAAGTAATCGGAAACTTGATTGTTCTGAGTGGTGTAGTGGTTAGAATACTCGAGCGTTAACCAGGAGACGCGAGTTCGATTTCCGCTCCAGGACGATGAAATTTTCACATTTTCGGATATTAACTGACTTAACATCCATGTCATATTTACACCAATAACGGTTTCACATCTTCCAAATTTGTATTGTACAATGGCGTAATCCCGTATTTCATTCAATTGATACGATTTATGCATTTTAATTGATCTGCTATTCAATTTGGCATTCCCGTAATGAATATAATTTTTGTTGTGTGCATGTTCAAGTAACGGCAGTGCAAGATATACTGTATGAGAAAAGGCAATTTATTCTTACAAACCCACTGTTGGCCATTTTGTGAAACATTTCCTAAAAGACCATGTTGCACGGAGTGTTTAAGGCGGTCCTTATTAAATACAAGGGTGATGTTCTTGTAGGTCTTCTTACATGCGTGGAAGCGGAACGAAAGTGACATTCGTTACGAGATGTGAAGAATGCGACCCCCCAAAACGGCTGAGGGATTTTGAGGCGAGGGAGGAGAAGGACACTCAAGGTTACCATGAGGAGGAGAAAGAGGGTTGTTATGTCCTGTAGATGGTCACCCACGTAAACGTCAAAATGTAAATATCCTGTAAATAGAACTGTTTCCCAGAATTCAAAAAATGTTTTACAATCTCACCTAGTATTTTTCTTAAGGGTCTGCTTCATCCATTCGACAGTAAAGGATAAACCGAACGGAAAATACAGGATCTGCCAGGAGAAATAAATGCCTGGAACACAGAGCGCTCCCTGCGTCACAGTACATATACAATATTTTTATTTTAAAGTACAGTACTACATACATTTATACGTATTTCGATGCATACCGTAAAATACGTACATACCAAATTCCCTCTATAACAGTTTAATTCCTTGTTTTGTACCAGAAAGCTGTGACGTATACCTCTCGTTTAACCTTATTTTTTTGCATTTCTCTGTTCTCGTGTAAATTCAGTTTTTCCTCATTAAATAATTTCTCTCTGAACGGCACATTACTTCTCCCGGCGAGCTTTCCGAAGTTGAAAACCTAGCAACGGCTCAAAATGCAATCAACGATAAACAAAAAGATAAAGCGCGATGTAAGAGAGAGATCAGTTGGAGAGGAAATTGATGTACAAAGAGCTATGTTTTCTATGTTTTCAATGTGTGGAGAGATATGTACGCAATTGGATATGTAGCGTGCTGATTTCGTCATGGTATATTTTAGATAAGAGAGATAAGTAATACCCATCGTATATTATTGGGAAACAGTAACCTGAAATATTTTTATCTTACTGCTGCAAGTTATTTATTGTTGATGTCTTGCATACTGGACGTGCTTGGAGACAATCAAAAAGGACACTGAGCTTGTACATATTGAATTCTCTGATTCTGGTATCATTGGTTGTATTGACATGGCAGTATCTTTTACATTGTGTAATTGATTTTTCTAGCTTCGACTTCTTCACCAAAGATACAAATTACGAAGGGTTCTTCGACACTCTGTGTGTCATGAGGGTTCTTTAATCCTTTGAGTGCCATAAGTGTCCTTTAATCATTTGAGTGTCTAACGCCTGCGAACGTTTCTCTAACTCAGTGTCATGGAACCTTGAGTTGGAGAAACCTTTTGTGCGCGGTAGATACGCCACTGACACTCAGAGTAAAATTATTTCATTCATCTAATAACTGAAACGTTAAAATTCTAGTCACTCATTATTCTACAGAACGGATAACAGGAACGTTCTTTGAACAGACCGAATTAGACTAAATAAAAACCACAGAATTATTTACACCACTCTCAGTTTTGCGAAGTTTAACATTGTTGCTGCTTTCGTTCGCTTTAATGAACCAGTTAGCTCTGATTTCTCCTTTCTGCTTCAAAAGTTCACTTATTTTCTTTTTGCCTACATTGAAGTGCGGGTTCAGCAAGAATCGGAACACTTAAATTTTCATTTTCAACCGCATTTAAACTTTTGGTTTTTTTCTCAACGTTACTTACTAACGATTTTCAAAACCCACAAGCTATCATTTTTTTTAAATTTTTGGTTGGAGGTTTAATTACCACTGTAAGCAACTCAGTGGGCTATAAGCAGTCTCCCGTCTCCAATTTAGGGCCACTGGCTCCAGGGAAGGTAGAGAGCCAGCGTCTTAGGGCAAACACATACTCCACGACTCACCGGGATTCTAACCCGGACCCATCTCGGACGAATGATCAGAAGCCAGCGCTTAGACCAGTGCGCCACCGGGGCAGTCAACAAGTTATCCAAGTAAAAATTGTATACATGCGCTACAAGCTACGCGAGTACAAGGTCACTATCACTCTGAAAGAATGTTAACAACTGACAACGAAATGAGATAGCGAATTGATTCCCTGTCAGAAAGCGGTGGCAAGTTACATTTACACCTGATGTTCAACATCTTTACATTTTGTTCAAGGTCTCGTGCTGCTTTCTCCAAAGAGGACGCAACAATTTGTTAAAAAATCAGTTGCGGACTTTATTCGGAGCAGATTGCTGGCGTTGAAGTAGAAAACGCTTTTGTGCAGTGGATTTAATGTTCTTAGGGGTGAAGCAAAAAGGGTGTAGGATATGCTTCGTAAGCGTTTGGGTCAATGTGAGAATCTAAAGCAGCCGTTTAACTCAATTCTGAGAAAACATCGGTCCTTTTTCTTGCCTCGGATTCTTGCATTTTAAAGTCACTCATCCGCACGCCTTTTTTGTTTGCGAACTGGTTAGCACGGAAATTAAGCATCTATCAGCAAGGAATGCTGGGAGGACATTTGTGTGTTATTTACGACATCACAGCAGACGCCTCCTTCTTCGAGTGTTGATATTTCTAAAGGAGACTGGTGTGTATGAAATTGGTGTTGTTATGAATTTCTATCGAAGATGTGATTATTTATTAAATTGTGTTGTTTTGCTTCATATGAAACTGCGGACGATGATGCCCGACGCCTTTGATAAACAAAGGTGAATCACGTCAAGTTTACGTTGGTTCAAAGAACTGTCAAACATCAAACAAAGATCCTCGCTCTCTCCACGTTTATAAGTGAGCCACGGAAAAATTCTCATTGGCCGCCACCGGGAGTCGAACCCAGGGTCTTTCAGTTACTCGCCGGATATGCTTCCGCTACACCACAGCAGCCTCGAATTCCTCCAGACTCACACACGCTAACTGCCAAGCCAATTTGGCAGGTTGCTTCTTGGAGCCCCGCACAATGCTGGGGATTCACCAAAGATGGTAAGCAGCAACTGAAGAAATAATTAGAAGGCGAATGAATAATCAATACAGACATTTAACGTGGACCAGGAACATCAAACAAAGATCCTCACTCTCTCCACGTTTATAAGTGAGCCACGGAAAAATGCCATGGACGCATTTTGGCATGGACATGGGCGCATTTTTCCGTGGCTCACTTATAAACGTGGAGAGAGTGAGGATCTTTGTTTGATGTTCCTGGTCCACGTTAAATGTCTGTATTGATCAAAGAACTGTAAAAAGGAATGATGAGCAACAAAATAGAGACTGACGACGTTGATTGAGAACTCTTCGTCTTTCCATTATTATAGTCTTATTTTCGTTAGTAGTGAAATATGATTGTGTTTATTTCATCGTGTGAATATTAAGGAATAAATAACTACAGAAAAGTAATTCGAAAGTATCAGAATTATTGTTTCCGCAGTCTGTGGAATATGGACATGCACAGTCGTATCAGAATAATATGACCACCTACCTAATAATGGGAATAACCAACCACCCTTCGCCCGGACGACAGCGGAGAGACTGCGTGGCATGGACACAATGAGGCCCTGGAATGTTGCCCGAGGCACACGTGTCCATTCGGACTACAGCAGAGCACGGAGGTTCCGGAGTTTACGTGGTTGTGGGTCGGCAAGTCGAACCAAATAATCCCACAAGTGCTCTATGGGATTGAGGTCGAGCGATTTCGCCGGCCTAGGGAGAACGGAGGCATCGCTGTCGTGTTTCTGAAATCAGACACACACTTCCTTAGCGACAAGGCACTACGCATTGTCCTTCTGGTAGACACCAGCACCACAAGGTTAAATATCAAATATGATGGGATGCATGTGTTCAGCGACGAAGAACAGGTAGCCCTTGGCGTACAGGGATCAGGGACCCATCCATTGGTACCAGCAGTCCCAGTTCATATGAGAAAGACATCCCCCAGGCAGACATGCGCACTGCCACCGCCGGCCTGTACTTGACCGACAAGCGTGTCCGAGTGTTGGTTCTCGTGTGTCTGACGCCGTATCCGCCACCGCGCGTCACTTCTGTGTAGTAGAAACCTCGATTCGTCAGAGAAGGCAAACTTTTCCCACTCTTCCACTGTCCACTGACGGTAGTCCCATACGAACTACAGGTGTCGTTGCTGACTGACTCGGGTTAGCATGGGCGCCTTGACAGAGCGTCTACTCCTGGGACCCATTCGTAACAGGGTTCGCTCTACTGCTATCGGGGATACGCACCTGTGTGCCCCAGCGTTCACTTGCGTGGTCAATTGCTGCGTTATTGCGCGTCTACTGCCCTTTACCGGTTAGACGAAGGCGAAGTTCTCCTCTTATGTCGATAGCCTTTGGGACTCTACAGTCACGACGCCGAGAGGTACTCGGTTTGCAAGCGGTCCATTCTTGGTACACCCTTACTACAGCACCTCGCAAACAGCCCACGAAGTCTGCTGTTTCTGAGATGCGTCCACCTATGGCGTGGTAGCCGATGATCATTCCTTTTTGAACGTCCAAGTTAGTACCTCTGCCCACTGTGTTCGCGAAACGCAATATGGCTCACCTGTCCTAGCCAGCTCCTTATACAGCATCTCCGTGTATTCAGCCTACTCACGTGCAATCTGTGACACACCTGGGCAGGTACACGGTGATTCCGGGGGGGGGGCTCCATATTATTCTGATACTACCGTGTGTATACCGTGGCATAGCAGCGATATTTTTTATTATGAAAGCATGGTTGTTCTAATATTGTGCGTATAGTGCTCATTATTTGAACTCAGAAATGTGACGGCCTAACACTATTGAAACCGCAGAACAACAAAATTGTAATGGTGATACTGAGGACTAAAGGTCACCCTACTTTCGTCCAAAGAAATAAAAAAAGATTCATCGCCGCAAAAGTTTACAGAATTTTTCTTTGAAATTTCGTGCTTCACTGTCCGTTATTCAGATGTAAATGTACAGAACCGTATATTTCTTCGGACTGTGGACCACAAATTGTTCCGCTAAATGGAGGTGTCTGTTATTCAGGCGTGTCCAATACGGAGATTTTACTCTATTTAGGAAGCAGTAATCCGGTATACTTGTTGCCAAATTTGATGAAACATGTGAACGCTAAAACTCAGATCGAGCACTGTACATTTGCATAAAATAAGTTCCCTTTATTTACTTTCTATTCTGCAAATAGAACTTCAACTCCCATTACTACTTGAAGAAAAACAATGAGGGCTTCATTACGGAGGTAGGGTATTTTTCGGGTTCCCGAATCCAAATGTGAGTTCATTATTTTCTATAGTAATGTAAAGTCAGTTATTCCCGCAAATGCAGAATTCTAACTTCTCAAATAGCAACACAAAGCCATAAATAAGGTGTATTTGCAATCTCTTTCAAAGGCTGAGCCACAACAAAATGTACATAAGTACATAATATCAAGAGAAAAACAACTTCTTTATGATCAATTGTACCTTGACATCAACATCAACTATTTCCCAAAAGACACTTACTTACTAAAAAACAGAGTAAACCTTCCATTTATATTTATGCCATCATTGATTATCTCCTTCGCCTTAACATTTCCCATTATCTGCAAAAGCTTATTAATATTTATGGGACTTTGAAGGGAAAAGGTGCTGTGTGGAAAATTCCTTTTTCCCTTTAGATACCCGAAAGAGAATGCATCTTCATTTTCGTATGCGCTGCGGATAATGCATTTTATGTTCGCTCGAGGTGAAATTTTTGGTATTTTTTTTTTTTTGGTATTTTTGTGTCAAAAGCCATTTTCTCGAAATGCGAGACAAGATATATTTTACTAAGCTGGTAGCTAATATAAAATTCATAATGATTTCTCCAATGTTTGTCGTTTTGATGGCAAAGAGATTTCATGCATCAGCTATTGACGCAAGTGTTATGAAGGTTTTATTTGAGCAATTCTTTGGCTGTATAGGAATTTGCCATTTTTCTCGCTTTTCCTCTACCCCCCACCTCCCCCATCATCATTCGAATGGTATGGAGTTTTTCTTTCAAGTTACTAAGAAGGGTCAAAATACAGGTATTATTTGAATGGTTGGAAAATACATTAATATCCATTTTATTTTCTCAGCCAAAGAATTGCTATTCCCAAACGCCGTTTTCGGATTTTATAATAAACATTTCTAAAGAAGAACATTTAGCAGAATTTTCTGTCATATTATTTCTTTTATGTTTCTAATTTGTACTCTTCTGTATATGAGACACATTTTCTTACCGTTGGGACGTATTTTATTGAATGAAGTCGTTGAAGAGCATTGCAGAAAATTCGCTATTTGAATAATCAGGATACGACAGTAGTCTGCTTCAGCGAATCAGACTAAAAAACGGATTGAACCGTTAATAAAATCGTGGAAAATAACAGAATGGTCAAGTTCAGTTACTAAAATATCAAATGT
This sequence comes from Macrothele yani, assembly GCA_039090855.1. Taxonomy (NCBI): domain Eukaryota; kingdom Metazoa; phylum Arthropoda; class Arachnida; order Araneae; family Macrothelidae; genus Macrothele; species Macrothele yani. The sequence continues at coordinate 19,011,811 of CM077025.1, forward strand.
ACTATCGGCAATCAGACGAAGTATTTTTTTTATCGATATTATGTCGGCTACTCGAAAATGCTTGCCATTTTCGATTTCCAAACAACAAATATCAGGGGAAAAAAGCGAGCAGAATTTTTGTATTGGGGCTCTAACAACCATTGCGATTAACTCAGTGGGCTATGAGCAGTCATCCATCCCTAATTGAAGGTGGCCACTGGTTTGAGAGAAGGGAGAGAACCAGTATCGTATGCTTCACTGGGATTCGAACCCGGACACTTCGCGGACGAATCATCATAAACCAACGCTCTGACCACTGCACTGCGCCACCGGGGCGACCGGTGTTACTTGACTAATGCATACAACATCTGAATGGAAGATACTTTGCTACTTGGGAACAAGTTTATAATATTCCAACTTGATAAAAGTTTGGTTTGGAGGCGAAAATGGAATGGATTCTATGGATTCCTTTGAATTGGAAGTTTCACCATTGAATGGTATCCCCAACAGTGAATGTAAGGAAAATTCCGATGAAGGAGGTTTATAGAATACCGTTGTTGGGAGATTTGCTTTCAGCTAAAGTCTTTGAATTTTTGATGCATCGTTCTGCTCGTATAAGAATGAGTGTTGTGAAGCATGAGTACCCTTGGTTTAACTGGAAGAGAGTGATTACACCCCAACATAGCCTTGAAATGGTCCAGCTGATGAAAATAAAGCTCAACAGTAATGGATCCGTAAGGAATCACGTACTTTGAGTTAGAGATAGCAGGACAAAATGAACTATTCTTTTGATATGCAAAAAGACTATTTCATGGTGACTTTCCAGGCATCATACAAACTGTACCTGGGTTGTGTAAGCATTGAATTGCATCAGCCAATCAGCTGTACACTGCGATTATATTTGGTGTAGCCCCTTTTTTTTCGAAGACGATAAAAAAAATGTTGCAGGGTGTTCACTACTTTGAAATGGCAAGCAGAACCTAACTTATTCTATTTTAGAGATCTACATTGGCCTTAGTTTTGGAATCTTGACATAGACAGTTTCAAGCGTAGGAACTTTTAAAGCCTGTTGTGACGTACCTGCACCGCAGGACGCACATGAGCTAAAGGCAGATAGCAGCGAGAACATACGTCAGCGTAGCTCAGTTGGGTGAGCGACTTATTCCGGAATGAGGGAACCCGGGTTGGATGCCCGGCGTGGACAAAAATGACGGAGAAATTTACTTCGTTATACTGTCTCGTATAATCTGTCTGTAAAAGTGTACTGCGAAACTATTTTTTCCCGGAGCATTGTCCCAGTTTAGAGAAAAGACAGCGGCAGAGACCTTACCTGGAGTGATGAAACGCTGAATCACCTCCTGCTGAGAAATAGAGAGCTGTGACATAGTAACAAAGAACAGCGGTTGAGATGATTTAAAATTTATTGTAAACGTGGATACAAATAGAGAGCTGTGGCAGTGTAACCAAGAACACAGATTCAAGTGGTTGAAGGACAATGCATTCAAGCATGTGGGTCGTAAAAGTTATTGTAAACGCAGAAACAAATTGTAATGTTTTGGCATTCAAATGGATGTGTGGAATTATCTTTTTTTTAAATTGCACCAAAACCTTAATATGCTATACTTCAATGTAAACTTTCTTCGTACTGAAACGTTTTGTACAGTTACATCGTGCTCCGGATATGTAGCTTAAATACATAATGCAGAACTAAGGCGAATGAATAATAAATACACAGTTGACGTGGATCAGGAACATCAAATAGAAGTCATCGCTCTTTCCAAGTTTATAAGTGAGTCACGGAAAAATTCTCATCGGCAGCCACCGGGAAAGAGCGATGACTTCTGTTTGATGTTACTAATCCACGTCATCGTGTGTATTAATTATTACTCATTCGCATCCTAGTTATTTGTTCTGTTGCTGCTTGCCATCTTTGGTTAATCCCCAGCATTGTGCGGAGCTTCAAGAAACAACCTGCTATGTGGTTTTCAGTGATTCGTATGTGAGACTGGATAATTCAAGTCCGCTGTGGTGCAGTGGTAGCATGTCCGGCGCGTAACTGGAAGACTGGGTTTTTTCCCGGTGGCGGCAGATGAGAATTTTTCCGTTACTCACTTATAAACGGGGAAAGGGCGATGACTTCTGTTTGACAGAACTAAGAACTGAATAAAATTTACGGTCAGGAAAGTCGAAGTGTACTTACTAGGTCAATCAATATTTGTTGGTTCTTAGTAGGTTCTCAAGCCGGATCAACATCATAGAATAAAATTTACTTCGTACTTAATCATCTAGCACCCCGACATCTGAATACAGAAGATTCGCATAGCAAGAATATTCTTCAAGTCTTTCAAACTCAACAGCAATTTAAGACTTCAATATCAACGAAGTATAACATCAGCTTAAATGATTGAATCACGCTCGAATAATGTATTTTCTAATAAACCTCTCGCAACCAATCTTTGTGTAACAAATCCCTCGTAACCAATCTTTCCATAACAAATCTCTCAAAACAGATCTTTCCGTAACCAAGTTCTCTAAGCTACCTCATCTTCCCTTCCTGATACAATCATAAACAGTGCTCTTACAAATCTCGATCACATACGCCATCACTTTTGTCCTAGTGTAAGGTTGCTAAACCAACATTCAGTTAGAGAGAAAATGTAGCGCTAAGAATACGAACTGCTTAAGGAGAACGAAACAAAATTTGCATAACTGACACCAAAAGAGACGTTAAATATATACGGTACAAAATAGAGACGTATAGGACAAAATAATTTCATCCGGACGACGCAGAGTAGTAATTTTGTTGGCTTCTGTTCGAAGTCGTCCCAATGATAGGTAATAGTAAATTGGACGACCAGCTTCAGAGCCAAGGTGCATAATTCACTCGAAGCAATGCTTGGCGAGCTCAGGACTAGTAAATAGAACGCAAACTGTCATGAATGTGTTGATTCTAGTAGAAGCAATAGAGCATGAATGCCAGTAACATGCATTTTCTGGTGGGTGTGAAGTTGACGAGCAAATGAACTAGTGATGGAGACAAGATGTTCCTTAAACCCCTCCAACTACCCATGAATAGGGGTGAGAAAAGAACTGTACGTAAAACTTGGATGAAAATTAATATGATGTGCTCAATATAATCTGAAACATCCAATAACCGATAATTTATTGCGCCCAAACGTGATGCAGCTGACAAAGTGGTAGAGAAAGTGAAACAAACTGTACAAAAAGAATGATCCGATGACACAGTAGGATCATGTGTCAGTTCTAAATGTAAGAGGCGAATATTAGGTATAAAGTAAAATTTGTACAAGCGATCATGGGTGAAAACATTTCCTCTATAATAAGAACAATTGTCAAAACGACAAGGAGTATCCAATATTTAGGTTTGCAGCAATAAATCGTTTTTGTAATTCACAAAGAATGAATAACATGTAAATACAGAAATATAAAATTACAAAATTATAAAATGTACCTAATATTTTGTTGCCCAGCCTTTAGCTTTAATCAGAGTTTTGCATGTTGATGGCATGCCGTGAACAAGGTTTTGTAAAAGATTGGGTTGAACTATATGATTCCAAGTTTGAATTACATCTTCACTGAGTTGAGATTTGGTTATTGGCTTCGTTTTTGATAGTTCATACGACACTTCGAACTACAAATTTTCGATCGGGTTTTAAGTCCGGTGACTGTGGTGGCCTATCAAGATGCTGAACATTTTTTTCCTGAAACTACTTTTTCACAACTTTAGCACGATGACATGGAGCATTTTTATCTTGAAAAACAAAATTGCCTATGATTATAGTATCTTTTTCCTGCTATTCAGATGTATTTCTTATTTCTGGGCATCAGTTAGCAGTGGTTTTTGCCTACATTTTCAGCCGCGTAAATCATAGCGAAGCAGCCTCCGCCTAACAGTAGATGTACTAACAGTAACAACAGTCACTTCAGATAATCTTTGAAGCAATTCAAATGAATTGAGCCTCCTGTGGGCCAAGCTTAGCTTTCTGAGCACTGACTGTGTCCTGCCTGGTTGTATTAGATCTGGGCATTCCAAAGCAAATCATATTTTCTTTTAACATTACCAGTGTCTTTTTACTTTTTTCAGTACCCTATAGATTGATTACAGCCCCCTCTTTCAGCGATTTGCTTTGAAGAATATCCTTCTTCATGCAGAACACTTAACTTAAGTCTGTCCGCTGTAGACAATGCCGCAGTTTTAACCAATACTGAAAATGTACACAAATTATACCCTAATAACAATAAGAAGCCACCACTACAATACTCTAGTAGCTCTGCGTCAACCCTTATGAAGGCTGGAGTAGAATTAGGGTAGCATTATGAAGCAGCCAATCAGGTAAAATAATGTCTATGATTGGCTCTAACAACCGATATGTAGCTAACGTGAATTTCAATGTGTTTGTCAAACTCCATATTTTATGTCATATCTTAAGAACAGAAGTAGCTACAGAAGAAACTAAGACATTTTTGAAATCTCCATTAAATGTAGCATATAATGGCATATACGATGAAATAACTATGAAAATTAGTTAAAAAACAGTTAAATTTAAAAATTCACAGTTATTGCAGGTGATGAAAAAAACAACAACTTTTGCATCGTGCTACCACAACCTCCTGCTTATCCATTAGCAACAGTGTTACTAACGTAAAATTTATGTGAAGTATTTACAAGACCTACACACTTATTCTGACAAACCATAAAAACTATGGGAAAACGTTTTATTTATGGGCTCTCAAAATGTATATGAAGTATCTACAAGACCTAAGCACATATTATGACATACCAGAAACAATGGAAAACAGTTTCATTCATGGGCTGTCAAAATGTATATGAAGTATCTGCAAGAAATACGCATTTCTTATGTCAAACCATAAAACTATGGGAAACAGTTTTTTTCATGGACTGTCAAAATATATATGAATTATTTACAAGACCTAAACATTTGCTATGACAAACCATAAACTATAGAGAACAGTTTTATTCATGGTATTTCAGAATTTATATGAAGTATCTGCAAGACCTAAGTACAAACCGTAAAACTGTGGGAAACAGTTTTATTCATGGGCTCCAAAATGTGAAACTCCAAGAATTTAAAGGTAATCATCATTTTTGTTTTCATTTATCATAAACATTGGATACTATGTGTGATTTATAGGAAATATCTCGCTTCGAAAGATTACAATCAGTATTGAAGAAGGCTCTATAAAAGATTATATATATAATTTTGGAACCCAGTTCTGAAAAGACAAGGATTATCTTTTCTTTTTGTTGCAAGTGTGCGAATGTATTTTCGCACTCTTTCGCAGTGAGTCAGAATGAGTGTCTTACAGAAAACGTTTTGAATGTGATTTTGAATTGAGAAAATAACTTTATGAATATTTAACTTAACTAAAGCCTAATTGTGCACGAATGTTCCCCAACATTTGATTTCCAATATGCAGCTAGCATGATGTATTTGATAAAAATTACGGTTTTATAAACAATGTGGTTATAAAAAAAATAGGAAGATCCAATGAGATAAAAATATATATGAATTATTTACAAGACCTAAACACGTAGCTAGATAGCGTGCTGGTGTGCAAACAATGTGGTTATAAAAAAATAGGAAGATCCAATGAGACCAATGGCAAAATTCTTCAACTAAATGATAAATTTCTTCGTCATACTGCGGCAGAGTGAAATGAGATGTGCGAATCTACACACGTTTCCTAATTTAAAACAATTATTGAGGGCAGTAAAATGCGAGTTAGTATATACAGTACGTCAAGACTATCATTTTGGTCCCGTTTTCGTCTCTGCGGTTTCGCTTTCATAGCTCATTCCCACGTAGAGAATAAAAAAAACATTCACTGCTAGGATCACTCACTACTAGAGAATTAAAATGATTCGTCCGGATAAGGACTGCATTTGATGCTACTAGGGCACCCATTTGATTTTGGGCTCATTCTCTACAGTAGAGAGTTAAAATTATTCGCCCCGGTAAGGATTCCATTTACCTAGGGTCATTCACTACTACAGTTTGAAGCATTCACAACGATAAGGAACCCATTCGATAGGCTAGGCGCGCTCACTATTACAGAATTAAAAATATCCCATTGGATAAGGAACTCATTCGGTATGCTAGGCATAGTTACTACTACAGAATCAGGAGTATCCAAACGGATAAAGATCCCATTCGGTGCCAAGCTCACTTCCTGTTGTATAATTACAAATATTCGGCCGGATGAGGATAAAATGCGATTACAGGCTTGCTCACTGTTGCCGGGAAGGAGCGATTCATTTATTTTTCTTCTTCCACTTCTTTGAAAACGAAATTTCCAAAAATATATCTTCCTAAATTTAGTAAGAGTGTTCAAACTTCGTAAGAGGAATTGAATGAGGAGGCTGTATAGGCCCAGTGATTCCGTTTGCAAGATTATATACACTCACGGACAATGAAATTTGCGCACATTGAAGAAAACATGCTACAACCACGAAACTTAGCTAGATAGCGTGCTGGTGTGCAAATGATTCCTGTTTGGTGCGATTGCGCATGACCGTACACCCTGTGGTGGCGCTGCAAACACGAACCGGAAGCCTTTAAAACCGGCGTGTAGTCGTTGTCCCATGAAAGCGAAAAGCACAGGCCGAAGCAAGCAAGAGCACAGAGTGACAAGAATACCGGGTAGACGCCAGAGACGTCGATTTAGGCAACTTTCTGACTTGGAGAGAGGCCTGATCATCGGTCTAAAAACCGCAGGGTGGTCGGCGAGCCCTAAATCCCGCCACGTGGATCGTTCTGACCATACCGTCCGACTGTGTTGAGAGCAGTGGACATGTGTCATCACTGCGACACGGCAGAGAGGCTCCGGACGGATTAGGACGACCATTGGTAGAGAAGATCACCGGACCGTGTGCCAGGCACGAACGGATCCCACGGGAACTCTGCCCACTACACAGACAGATTTAGCGGCTCCTATGTGCCCACGACCCATTTTTCGACGCCTCGCGGAAGTGAAACTGCGATCTCAGCGACCTTTACGTGTGCTGCCCTTAACACTGGAACATTGCCGGCTCCATTTGCAGTGGTGCCAGGTCAGAGAGACGTGGAACGCCATAGACTGGCGACGTGTGGTGTTTAGCGATGAGTGCCGCTTTGTTTTGGGGACAAATGGTAATCGTATCCGGGTGTAGAGGTCCCTGGGTCAACGGCACAATCCCAACCTCGCAATAGAGCGCCACAACTTTCTACTGCATACATTATGGTCTGGGGAGTCATTGCCTACGATAGTCGATCAGCTCTAGTAGTGGAACGTGGATCATTGACGTGCCAGCGGTATGTGGATGAGATCCTACTGCTCCATGTTTCCCCATTCCTAGCCGGAAGTCCAGGTGCGCTATACCAGCATGATAATTCCCGCCCGCACATGGTCTGGGTTGCCGCGGACATCCTACGTCTTGTCCAGACACTTCCATGGCTTTCCCGCTCCACTCCTCGGACATGTCCCTTATCGAGCAAGTGTGGGACCAGTCGAAACGCCAGCTAATTTGGAGCACACCGTCCAAAACGTGTGGGCCATTCTGCGGCAGGACAACATCAGACTTCTGTCCGCCTTCATGCTGGACCGTATTCCAGCATGTATCGCAGCACGAGACGGTTCGACGCGCTATTGAAGATGACCGGACTGCCTGCCACAGATCCGTCGGTAATTGTCCTGCAGCTATGTTTTTGCCCTCATGTGTATCATTGGTCTGTATCATTACGTCCATAAAATTTCAGTTCATTCCGATGCTTCCTTCTTGGTGCGCAAATTTTATTGTCCGTGAGTGTACTTGCAAATCAGTGGTTTCTGTAGTTGCTGCTACAAAGATCAAGTGTCGATCAAAAGTGAATGCCGATAGAGAAATGAGGGAAATAAGAGTGGCTGAATCGGAAATGAAATTCAAACTTCAGGATTTACATGAAAAAATGGGCTTTTGGTAATTTTTATAGTCAAAGAAACAAATTATGTTTTGTAGACCTATAAATCTATCTCGCACTTTCTTTGAGAGAAACAATAAAATATAATTATCAAAAATTATTTGGCGATATCGAAAACTATAGAACGGATTTAGTCGAAATTTCGCGGAGTCGTCACGTATTCTAAAACAGGATCTCCTGATTTCTCTTACCCCCTTGCCATTGTTCGAATACAGAAAAGGACAATAACGTTGGGTTTCTCCATCGCAGCATGTTTTCTCTAGAGTAAGTTAAAATCATTCGCCAGGAAAAGGATTATATTTGATGCTATGGTCACGCACTGCTACAGAGTTTGAATCATTCATCTTGATAAGGAACCCATTTCATGCCAGGCTCATTTACTAATAGAGAATTAAAATAAAAAAAGTAATTTAAAATTAAAAATAGAATTTAAATCGCACGGATAAGGAACCCATTCTATATGCTAGGCGCACTCACTACTACAGAATTAGAAGTATCCAAGCGGATAAGGAACTCATTCGATGTGCTAAGCGCAGAATTTGAAGTATCCGAAAGAATAAAGATCCCATTCGGTGAAAGAGAAAAAGGGAAATCCTTACAGTGTAAATTTTCATGCGCTACAGTAAGTTCTCTTTCATCTGAAATATGCTTATTAACCCTTTAAGCGGCAGGAGTGTAGAATATCTACGGCCAAACAATTCGTTTCTTCCTCTGATATCAGCAGTACCTACTATAAACCTGTAACTCGTGATAAGCGCTCCTCTATTCCTTCAATCTCTCCTCCACGACTCAAATGACGAATAGGGAACTGGTAGCCGTACTGAATCGGACATCATGGCACTGGGTCGAAACAAGTGACTCCTTTCTTGGGTTCATTGCCATTGATACACCCTTTTCAGCACGTATCAAATGTGGGCGCTCTTCCTTAGGTTTTTTTTTATTGGAGGTTTAACGACCACGTTGAGCAACTCAATGGGCTATAAGCAGTCGCCCGTCCCTAATTTAGGGTCACTGGTTCCAGGGAAGGGAGAGAGCCAGTGCCGTAAGACAAACACAACATCCATGCCTGACCGGGATTCGAACCCGGACCCCTTACGGACGAATGATCCGAGGCCAGCGCCTTAGACCACTGCGCCACTGGGACGGCTTTCTTAGGTTAATTGCCATTGTTTAAACCCTTTTAGCAGACATCCAGTGTGGGCGCTCTTTCTTAGGCTCGTTCTGTAGCTCTTTCTCAGGTTCATTCTTTCGCGGTTTCTTAGGTCCATTGTCATTGTTATACCCTTTTTAGCAGGCATCCAGTGTTGGCGCACTTTCTTAGGTTCATTCTTTCGCCTTTTCTGAGGTTCATTGCCATTGTTATACCCTTTTAGCAGGTATCCAGTGTGGGTGCTCTTTCTTAGGTTCGTTCCTTGGCTCTTTCTCAGGTTCATTCTTTCGCTCTTTCTTAGGTTAATTGCCACTGTTATATAGCAGGTATCCAGTGTGGACGTTCTTTCTTAGTTTCATTATTTAGCTCTTTCTTAGGTTTATTGCCCTTTTTATACCCATTTTAGCAGGTATCCAGTGTGGGCGCTCTTTCTTAGGTTCATTCTTTTGCTCTTCTTTAGGTTCATTCCTTTGCTCTTTCTCAGGTTCATTCTTTCGTAGGTTCATTGCCATTGTTATACCCCTTTAACAGGTATCCAGCGTGGGTGCTCTTGGCAGGTAGTCTGGAAACCACTTACCTGCTTAAGAGGGACCGAAATAATCGGTCAGAAAGAATTAGTGAAAATCATCCCCCTAAATAACCACTTTGAATGCCAAATGTAAGGGAAAGGGTTCTCTAGACCCACTTCTTAGACAGCGGATATCTTTGTTCGATCTGATTTCAGCCCATTTTGTTTACCCAGAGTTAATTCGTTCCAGCCGGTTAAAGAGTTATTGAGATAAAATAAAAGTAATGCTGCAGTTTTTGTTCTACATAAAGTACTTATACATATAAGTACTGTATATTTTCTGTTATGTCATAGGGACTATGACAGGGGAAAATATAGATGTTATGCCTCAATGGGTGAATGAGAGATATGAGAACAAATAAAAAATTATGAATTTGCAGTTTCAGTTCAAAACATGCAAAACTAGACAAAGTTTTAAAAACCAGCGTTGGCAGGGGATGTGTGTTCCTCGGCATGGAATAACAAAAGATGCCAAAAATGTTTCATACTTAAGGTATAACCCTCCGTCTTTTTTTATGTCGAAAACTCGATCGTGCGTAATTTTAATTTAAAAATCCATTTGAAAGCTATTCCTAAGGATATCAAAATGGGAACTATATAGAACTCAAATATTATTGGTAGTATCTTTGTTAGAAATCGTTAAGCAACTGTTAAAGATATTTTTATGCGAAACGGCAAGATCTATATGTTATTAAATGCTTTTCTCCTCCGTACGCACAATAGTTATTTACCATCAATTGATTTTTAAATGCAATTTTTCGAACGGGGGAAAGCCGGTCTGTTATTAATTTCGGCAAAGAGAGTTTATTCCTGCTTTTTCCCGGAACAAGAAAGACGAAGCATTTACGACGATATTCACGTAGCTATTTTTTCTTAATTTCGTTATATTTCAATTAACTCTGACCTTAATTTTCTTTTCAATCAAGTACCACTTACGAAAATTTTATAATGAGAGTCAATAATCCATTTCCTTTTGGGTCCGATGATTCTGGTTCTTCAAAAGATACTTGCCGGAAAGTTGTCGCTTGACATTTCTGCGCTAATTATGTTCTTTGTCAGAAGGCAAAGAAGATAATTATGATGGAACATTAAAGAGACAGAACGGAATGAATTTTTCTCATATTTTGATGCTTCAAATCTCTTTAGAAACATGTAGAAAACAAGATTTGCCAAAAGAACACAAACACATAATTGCGATCAATTTTGAGACTGTCAAGATAGGTGTTTCATATATGGTCAAATATATCAAAACTTTTAAGTGACTATATAAAAAAATATATATATAAGTATATGATATATATATATATATATATATAAATAGGGATGCAAGGTCAGGTGATGCGTAACATCACAGCCTCTCCTTGACAAATGTCAACCCCGCCTTCTCGTGGTGCATCCTGTTCCCACTAAAGGGGCTCTGACGACCGCCCATAGCGGTATAACTATATCATCGGGATCAGAGGAAATTCTATCCCACACTCACCAACCCGCTTGGCCAGCGTGGTGAGTTATGGCCAAACCCCTCCAAAATGATTCCACAACTTAAATCTTGGCCCTCAGTCTCCGGCAGCTGGAATGTACCTGGCCAAGGCAGCGGCCAGTGCGACATGAAGGCAGAGGGTGCTAAGAATCCCCGGAGGACCGGACTAGGCTGCCATCTGATGCTGACCTTGGCTACTTACAATGGACGCTCCCTATCTTCTGATTCAAGGCTTCTTGAATTGGAAGAGGAACTACAAAGGATCAAGTGGGACATCGTGGGGCTAAGTGAGGTAAGGAGAAAAGGAGAAGATCTCATCGAACTGAAAAGTGGACATCTCTTCTACTATCGTGGGACAGATACTGGCAGAACTAGTGGTGTTGGATTTATAATAAACAAGAAACTGAAGGATAAAGTTGTAGAAGTTGAAAGTTCCTCTGACAGAGCTGCACGACTTGTTATCCAACTCTCGAAAAGATACCAGGCTCAGATTATTCAAACTTATGCACCCACCACAAGTCATCCTGAAGAAGAAATTGAAGAATTTTATGAGGAAATTTGTCATCTAAATAATAAAGGTAAGCAGCACTTGAAAATAATTATGGGAGATTTCAATGCAAAAATAGGGCAACGGCAACAGAATGAAACTTCAGTAGGTAAATTCGGTCATGGCAACAGAAACCAGCGTGGAAATACTCTCGTTGAGTTTGCAGAGGCAGAAGGGTTTTTCATCTTGAACTCCTTCTTCAAGAAAAAGCCACACAGGAAATGGACATGGAGACATCCAAATGGGACGACAAGTGAAATTGATTTTATTATGTGTAACAAAAAATTCGTCATAGAAGACTGCAGTGTGCTAAACAAGTTCAACACAGGTAGTGACCATAGATTGGTGAGATGTAAGATGCACCTCAACACTAAACTTAAACGTGGCAAGCTCATAAGACAAACAAAATCTATTGACATAACCAACCTTAAAAAACACCATAATACCTTCAAGTTAGAACTGAAGAACAGGTTCTCTGCTTTAGAAGGCCTAACATCGGAAGAAGTGGACATCTCTGAAGTTAACAGAAAAGTAACCAAAGCTCTTATGGAAACAGCAACAAAATTAGCTGGGTCTAAGAACAAGTTGCATGTGAACAAATTATCAGGAAAAACCAAAATGTTGATGCAAAAAAGAAGAGAGATGAGGACAACTAAAGAAGATGTGACTTCCAAAGTGGAATATATAGAGCTATGCAAGACAGTACGAAAAAGTATCACTGAAGATGTAAGGAAATTCAACTGTGAACTAGTGAGGAAAGCAATTGAAAACAACCAAAGCCTAAAGATAGCAAAGGGACATCTCAGTAAGGGAAGAAAACAGATTATGGCACTGAGAAAAGAAGATGGTTCTGTAACAAGAAATAGAGGCGAAATTTTGACAAGAGTGAAAGATTTCTACTCCAAATTATATGAAAGGGATGATATATGCACTCCAGACATCATGAAAGATACCAGTACCAGAGTTCCTCCAGTCTTTCCAGCAGAAGTTGCACATGCAATCAAGAACATGAAGCGAGGAAAAGCTCCAGGAGAAGATGGAATTACTGTAGACATCATACAAGAAGCAAGTGGAGAAATCGAAACAGTACTCGCCCAAATTTTCACTCGATGCCTTAATGATGGAAAGATTCCTGAGGATTGGAACACCGCTACAATGATCCTGCTACATAAGAAAGGTGACATTGAGGATCTCGGAAACTACAGACCTATCAGCCTCCTATCAGTAGTTTATAAAATCTTCACTAAAGTTCTTTCACACCGCTTGAAGGTAGCACTAGACATGGCTCAACCGAGAGAACAAGCTGGATTCAGGAGTGGCTACAGCACAATAGATCATATCCACGTGCTGAGAGAACTAATTGAAAGAGCGAGGGAATATGAACTTCCATTGTGCATGGCTTTTATCGATTATGAAAAAGCCTTTGATTCGGTGAAACCATCAGCAGTTACAATGGCTCTGAAAACCTGCGGTACTGAAGATGCATACATTAATATTATTAATAACATCTATGAAAATGCAAATGCAAAGATTAGGCTGTTTGAAAATACAACACACGTAAAAATTGGAAAGGGAGTGAGACAAGGTGACACCATATCTCCGAAGCTCTTTAATGCCACATTGGAGGGTGTTTTTCAGTCGCTGAGCTGGGAAAACAAGGGGATAAAGATTAATGGAGATTATCTAACCCACCTTCGTTTTGCTGATGACGTAGTCATTTTTGCAACTACCCCATCAGAGCTGCAGAGTATGATCCAGGAACTTGCTGACAAGAGTAAAGAAGTGGGATTAAAAATGAACTTTCAGAAGACAAAAGTGATGTTCAATGCTTTTACAAGAAATGAAGATTTATCGATTGATGGAGAAAAGCTGGAGATAACAGACACGTACGTTTATCTTGGACAGCAGATATCAAGTGAGGGTCACATTGATGAAGAAATTAATCGGCGTACAAAACTTGCCTGGAGAGCTTTTGGAAGAAACAGCATAATTTTCAAGAGCAATATGCCATTATGTCTTAAAAGAAAAGTGTTTGATCAATGCATCCTTCCAGTGCTTACGTATGGTGCAGAGACGTGGACCTTAACTAAAAGAGACATACAAAGGCTGCAGACAACTCAAAGCAGCATGGAGAGGTGCATGCTTGGTGTAACCAGGAGAGATGAGAAGAGGAACTCGTGGATCCGAAAAATGACAAGAGTGGAAGACATCATGATCAGAGTTAAATCCCTGAAATGGCAATGGGCTGGACATACTGCCAGAAGGACAGATCATCGATGGACAGCCGAAATTTTAGATTGGATTCCAAGGGACAGGAAAAGACCCAGAAGAAGACCACATAGGAGATGGGTGGATGAAATTCGAAAGTATGCAGGGGTGACATGGAGGAGACTGGCACAAGACAGACCGTTGTGGAGGAAACTTGGGGAGACCTTCGTCCAGCAGTGGATTGATAATGGTTGACAATGATGATGATGATGATGATGATGATATATAAATATATATATAAATATATGATATATATAAATACACATGACCTTACAATTTTAAAGTATAGGAAATAGCAGTCTGTTTGATGGATCACTTACAACAAAGTTACTAACCACAACATCGCTTACACTAGTGCACTTTCAACAACCTATTGGCCTCAGATAAGGTTTTGTTAACCCGTGACCATATAACGGCACCTTTGACCTGGCAGGCTTATCTCTAGAATTCGTGTTGTTCTGATAACAACTGTTCTTTAATGTTCCAGATTTTTAAGCGTTAGTTCTGTGCTTCTGTTTTTCGACTACTTTTGCAGCTTAGGGCTGTTCTGACAGCAGCGGTTCTTTAGGAATCCAGACTTTTAAATGTTCCAGGTGTGTTTATGTTTTTTGGTTATTTTACGTGGCTTAGAAAACACTGTCAGCGAGTCCTTAAGTGTTGAACTTTCCGCTAACTTACGAAAAGCCACGATTACCAACTTGGTGTTTTCCTGATAAGTGCAAGTTGGTTTATGTTATTTGTTCATTGTAGCATTTTTACATACAGAGAGTTTTGATATTCTAAATAGGCCTATACTCCTAGTAAACTGCAAACCGTGCGCAACTTGGGTATATTAGCAAATTCTTCCTTTTTTTTCTTTTTTTCCTGTTTGAAGGTTTGTATTTCAAACATTATTTATTTATTTGAGAGTTGTTGTTGTTGCTTTGTTCTCTTTATTGTGCTTCGCTTATTGGTTTATTGAAGGGTTTTTAATAAATATATATATAAATATATAAATAGAATATATATATATATATATATATATTGGGATGTAAGGTCAGGTGATGCGTAACATCACAGCCTCTCCTTGACAAATGTCAACCCCGCCTTCTCGTGGTGCATCCTGTTCCCACTAAAGGGCTCTGACGACCGCAAATAGCGGTATAACTATACCATCGGGATCAGAGGAAATGCTATCCCACACTCACCAACCCGCTTGGCCAGCGTGGTGAGTTATGGCCAAACACCTCCAAAATGACTCTACAACTTAAATCTTGGCCCTCAGTCTCCGGCAGCTGGAATGTACCTGGCCAAGGCAGCGGCCAGTGCGACATGAAGGCAGAGGGTGCTAAGAATCCCCGGAGGACCGGACTAGGCTGCCATTTGATGCTGACCTTGGCTACCTACAACGGACGCTCCCTATCTTCTGATTCAAGGCTTCTTGAATTGGAAGAGGAACTACAAAGGATCAAGTGGGACATCGTCGGGCTGAGTGAGGTAAGGAGAAAAGGAGAAGATCTCATTGAACTGAAAAGTGGACATCTCTTCTATTATCGTGGGACAGATACTGGCAGAACTAGTGGTGTTGGATTTATAATAAACAAGAAACTGAAGGATAAAGTGGTAGAAGTTGAAAGTTCCTCTGACAGAGCTGCACGACTCGTTATCCAACTATCGAGAAGATACCAGGTTCAGATTATTCAAACTTATGCACCCACCACAAGTCATCCTGAAGAAGAAATTGAAGAATTTTATGAGGAAATTCGTCATCTAAATAATAAAGGTAAGCAGCACTTGAAGATAATTATGGGAGATTTCAATGCAAAAATAGGGCACCGGCAACAGAATGAAACTTCAGTAGGTAAATTCGGTCACGGCAACAGAAACCAGCGTGGAAATACTCTCGTTGAGTTTGCAGAGGCAGAAGGATTTTTCATCTTGAATTCCTTTTTCAAGAAAAAGCCACACAGGAAATGGACATGGAGACATCCAATTGGGACGACAAGTGAAATTGATTTTATTATGTGTAACAAAAAATTCGTCATCGAAGACTGCAGTGTGCTAAACAAGTTCAACACAGGTAGTGACCATAGATTGGTGAGATGTAAGATGCACCTCAACACTAAACTGGAACGTGGCAAGCTCATAAGACAAACAAAATGTATTGACATAACCAACCTTAAAAAACACCATAATACTTTCAAGTTGGAACTGAAAAACAGATTCTCTGCTTTGGAAGGCCTAACATCGGAAGAAGTGGATATTTCTGAAGTTAACAGAAAAGTAACCAAAGCTCTTATGGAAACAGCAACAAAATTAGCTGGGTCTAAGAACAAGTTGCATGTAAACAAATTATCAGGAAAAACCATAATGTTGATGCAAAAAAGAAGAGAGATGAGGACAACTAAAGAAGATGTGACTTCCAAAGTGGAATATATAGAGCTATGCAAGACAGTAAGAAAAAGTATCACTGAAGACGTAAGAAAATTCAACTGTGAACTAGTAAGGAAAGCAATTGAAAACAACCAAAGCCTAAAGATAGCAAAGGGACATCTCAGTAAGGGAAGAAAACAGATTATGGCTCTGAGAAAAGAAGATGGTTCTGTAACAAGAAATAGAGGCGAAATTTTGACAAGAGTGAAAGATTTCTACTCCAAACTATATGAAAAGGATGATACATGTACTCCAGACATCATGAAAGGTACCAGAGTTCTTCCAGTCCTCCCAGCAGAAGTTGCTCATGCAATCAAGAACATGAAGCGGGGGAAAGCTCCAGGAGAAGATGGAATTACTATAGACATCATACAAGAAGCAAGTGGAGAAATTGAAACAGTACTCGCCCAAATTTTCACTCGATGCCTTAATGAAGGGAAGATTCCTGAGGATTGGAACAATGCTACAATGATCCTGCTACATAAAAAAGGTAACATTGAGGATCTCAGGAACTACAGACCTATCAGCCTCCTATCAGTGGTTTATAAAATCTTCACTAAAGTTCTTTCACACCGCTTGAAGGTAACACTGGACATGGCTCAACCGAGAGAACAAGCTGGATTCAGGAGTGGCTACAGCACAATAGATCATATCCACGTACTGAGAGAACTAATTGAAAGAGCGAGGGAATATGAACTTCCATTGTGCATGGCTTTTATCGATTATGAAAAAGCCTTTGATTCGGTGAAACCATCAGCAGTTACCACGGCTCTGAAATCCTGCGGTATTGAAGATGCATACATTAATATTATTAATAACATCTATGAAAATGCAAGTGCAAAGATTCGGCTGTTTGAAAATACAACACACATAAAAATTGGAAAGGGAGTGAGACAAGGTGACACCATATCTCCGAAGCTCTTTAATGCCACATTGGAAAATGTCTTTCAATCACTGAACTGGGAAAACAAAGGGATAAAGATTAATGGAGATTATCTAACCCACCTTCGTTTTGCTGATGACGTAGTCATTTTTGCAACTACCCCATCAGAGCTGCAGAGTATGACCCAGGAACTTGCTGACAAGAGTAAAGAAGTGGGATTAAAAATGAACTTTCAGAAGACAAAAGTGATGTTCAATGCTTTTACAAGAAATGAAGATTTATCGATTGATGGAGAAAAACTGGAGATAACAGATACGTATGTTTATCTTGGACAGCAGATATCAAGTGAGGGTCACATTGATGAAGAAATTAATCGGCGTACAAAACTTGCCTGGAGAGCTTTTGGAAGAAACAGCATAATTTTCAAGAGCAATATGCCGTTATGTCTTAAAAGAAAAGTGTTTGATCAATGCATCCTTCCAGTGCTTACGTATGGTGCAGAGACGTGGACCTTAACTAAAAGAGACATACAAAGGCTGCAGACAACTCAAAGAAGCATGGAGAGGTGCATGCTTGGTATAACCAGGAGAGATAAGAAGAGGAACTCGTGGATCCGAAAAATGACGAGAGTGGAAGACATCATGATCAGAGTTAAATCCCTGAAATGGCAATGGGCTGGACATACTGCCAGAAGGACAGACCATAGATGGACAGCCGAAATTTTAGATTGGATTCCAAGGGACAGGGAAAAGACCCAGAAAAAGACCACATGGGAGATGGGTGGATGAAATTCGTAAATATGCGGGAGTGACATGGAGGAGACTGGCACAAGACAGACCGTTGTGGAGGAAACTTGGGGAGACCTTCGTCCAGCAGTGGATTGATAATGGTTGACAATGATGATGATGATGATATATATATTAGGTTTGAGTTAGGATATATATGACGAATATATTTATATATGACGAATTTCTATATAGGTTTCATTTGGCAACTTTTTATTATTTATTTTAAATCCCTGAAATGACAATGGGCTGAACATACTGCCAGAAGGACAGACCATCGATGGACTGCAGAAATTTTAGATTGTATTCCAAGGGACAGGAAAAGACCCAGAAGAAGACCACATGGGAGATGGGTGGATGAAATTCAAAAGTATGAGGGAGTGACATGGAGGAGACTGGCACAAGACAGACCGTTGTGGAGGAAACTTGGGGAGACCTTCGTCCAGCAGTGGATTGATAATGGTTGACAATGATGATTATATAATATAATTATAATATATAAATATATTTTTAATATATATATATAATTTTAAGTGACTGACATGTTGGGAATAACTTCAGTTTATTCTCTAGAGGACCCTTACCATGGCTTTGAAAATACATTTCGACACGCTACACTGGAGGAAAGCAAATTTAAGTTCGAAAATGTTGCGTTGTGCACAGAAAACTATATCGCTAATCAGTAAAATTATGGTAAGATTTCAGTCACTGCATATGACGATAAACGATTTTTTTAAACATTAAGGGCATGTTTAAGATGTCGGCACTGCAGCGAAGCGATTTACCTAAGTTTGATTTAACCTAGAAAACGAAAAAGTGAAGAATTGACAAGTATTACAGAATTAAATCCGCGCACGCGCGCTTATGTGTGTGTGTGTGTGTGTGTGTGTGTGAAAGATGTGTCACTAAAGCAATTATACACTATAATAACTTCTCAGTTTCTCAGTCCGTTGTTATTACTGTTTGCAAAATAAAATTCAATAGCGTCTTGATCATCAATCTTAGGGTATTTTCTCATCAAGCACTTAAATGAACTTTCGTACTATGTTCAAGATTGAGAATTTCCTGTAGTCACCTTCACGCAACACTTTTTCTTATGATCATTCGTTCGAGATAGGTCCGGGTTCGAATCCCGGTGAGGCATGGATGTTGTGTTTGTCTTATGGCGCTGGATCTTCCCCTTCCCTGGAGCCAGTGACCATGAATCAGGGACGGGCGACTGCTTATAACCCACTGAGTTAATCACGGTGGTCGTTAAACCTCCAATCAAAGAAAAAAATCGGAAAATATCTGTCTAATACTACAGGCGTGGTATTACGAATTGTACATGATTTCCATTTATCAATGCCTTTTAATGGCTATATTTTGTGATTTTTTAGAGAGTTTCTTATGATATCTATATGCACTCAGAGATTTATTGAACCGAGACGATTTTTTAGTAATATTGCGCCAAGGAAATTTTATTAATGCTTAATCGGCTGGAACGAATTTACTCATGGTTAGCAAAAAGGGCTGAAATGAGCTCGAACGGATATATTCCCTGTCTAAGAGGTGGGCCGAACGCGGCTGGGAAGAGTAACCTGCGCATCATGAAACGTTGCTTTCATATCAGCTTTGTAATTCAGAATGGTCATTTATGTTGATGATGGACACTAATCCTTTCTGATTAGTTATCTATCAAAGGGCTACAACAATGGAGACGCTCTTAAGAAAGAAAAAGAAGATGTTTCAGTTACTGATTTCTGCCCTGGGGCATGATGTTCGTGTCAATGAGATGTTCGTGTCCCTTGCCATCATGCCTTGGGTAACGGAGAAAATAATAAAGGAATACAAGAGAGCGCTTATTATCTGTAACAGGTATATGTTCGGTACTGCTGAGAATGAAAGGAACTCTTTTGCCGTAGCTTTCGTAAACCCCGGCCACTTCGTAAACATTTCTTTTTCTGGAGCGGAGAAAGGTTTGGGCACCATTTGCTTGGTTCAGGTACATCGTACACGTAAGGTGGACGTCAAGTGAAAATGCGCCGCTATACTTGCAATGGTGAAAATTGAATTACCTAAGTGCACATGCAAAAAATGCTTTCTGAGTCGTGAAAACTGACACACGGATGAAGAAGACCCTGAACTATATATAGTCAGTGGCTTGGAAATTTCAGAAAAAAAGTATAGGGAATATTTTAAAATTAAATTTCCGAGTGGAGTAGTGTTGCGTATCGTTAATAGGTGGCGCTCTACGTACGTCAAGTATTGAAAACGTGTCACTTCCGTAACTTTTTTCTTGAATATTAAAAGTTTTCATACAGACAATAATAACTCAGCGGTTATAGACTATTACGTAGAATGCCAGCAATTATTTAAATCACTTACATTACAGTTTATTGGCTTTTCTACCGGCAAACTTATATAAATGAGAAATCAGATGCTGGTAATCTGAGATACTGACAGAAGCTTTATCATAAATCATTATCGGATAAGGGACGCTCTTCACGAAATTCACTTAAAAAACTAAGACCCCTCCCCCCCCTAAAAAAAGAAATGCTCGCAAAAACACTGCGATCTTCAGCGTCATCAATACGCAGAAGGCGGCATTGCACATGCCTTTGTCTCCACCTTAAAAGGTTGATTGTCATTATCTTTCATGTTCGCTCCTAGACAATATTAAAGACTATTTGATTTACATAACAAGAGTACCAGATTCTTATGCATTCTACAGGATAAGTCACTAATTATGGGAAGTTGTAATCTCCTTTTGGTTTCCCGTACAGCTTGTTGCATTCGCATGTGCATACGAAGTGCCGGTATCGTCTTTGCGGTCGACTTTTGTTTTGCTGCCGTCGTGCCGTTAACATGGCCATTTTCCTTTCCTTTTACACCAAAGAACAGCCAGCAGTTGAAGCTTATTGTGGGCTGTACCAGAAGCTGAAATTCATATAAGCCGTGCAGCAGCACAGTGCAGGAATTGCATTTTGCTACTGCGGGGTATTTCTAACTGGATTTGTGACATACTACAGACGTGAAAACATGTATCAAGACGACAAATCTGCTGCGAGACATTCTGTCCGCGGAACTCAGTTGGGAGAGCGACTTATTCCAGAGTGAGGGAACTTGAGTTCGATGCCTGTCTCGCACAAACTTGTGTTTTCACGGGTTTTCAAGTTAAATACGAAGAAGAGGTGTCACACATAAAGAATACGCGAAGGAGTGTTTCAAATTTCTGGCAAAAACGGATGGATCACTGTCAACAAAGTGGCAAATCATATGCTAATTAGTCGTGGTTCTTCATCCGAAATAATCCTCAACATACATAATTTTCGCAATGTTTGTGGAAGATGAATCCCAAAACTTATCACGTGCATGAACCCAATCGTTTGAAAAACTGCCCAATGCCTTTGCACCTGTATGATACAGATGAAGACTTTTTTTCTTTTTGAAAAATTAACTGGATACCAAACATAGATCCTCCATTACCAGCCGAAGAATCAACATCAGTGATTGAAATGGATGGAAACATCGGGAACCACCAGTTTAAAATAGCAGTTCAGGACTGAATGAACAGCTGCAAAAGTGTTTTCTACAGTGTTTTGGTGACAATTAAGGGCCAACACTGAAAGTGTTCTTTACAGCGAGATGCTACATGACAAGCTGAATCCTGAAAATTGAAGCAAATGCCGAGGACTACAGTAGAAAGCAATTTCGTTGTTGCACGGCAATGCCCGTCCATATACTGTTGCTCACACTCTTAAACTTTTTCAAGAAATCAGTTTTAAGATGTTGGGGTATACAAATTAATTACTTGTGCATCAGCTGTTTTCTGTACGCAGAAATGGATTAAGGGGTTGGTGTATTCCCCACGGCCAAGAAGAAGTGCATGTAGAAGATTTTTTTCTGACGCCATGAAGGAACTCGTGCAACGCTGCACTAAATGCATTACAGAGCCGAAATATTTTCGAAAATGATATCGTAAACTCTTAGTTGCTGGAATATATTTTATAAATACGTTGCATGTAATTAATGACATATCCTTGCTGGCTCTTGTGGTTGCACCCAAGAAAGATATTCATGTCCTGTTCGAGATTCGAACCGCATCGCTGCTTATAGAAGAAACCATTTTCCAGTTCTTGAAGGAATTATTGATTTTGAATTGTATGCTACGTCAAGGAAATGGGAAGAGCATAAACACTGAAAGATGTACTAATGGACATATCAATCAGTAAAATATCCACACTCATGAAGAAGCACTGCTTTGAAAAAAAAAAAAAAAACTGACAGAAGGCACGGGAGAAAACCAAATTTTCATTTGTTCCCAGGTTTAACAATCTCTATGGGGTTGCATGTCTATAATAATTCGCCCTCCCCTGACTCAGGGCCACTGGTTGTAAAGAAGAGACAGAACTAGTACCATAGCACAAATTTGGCGCTTATGTCTCATACGGGACTCTATTTTTCACGGATGGGCAATATCATTATGACCATCTCTGTCTCCAAGACTGAAGCCCGTGGGTGGCCGAGTGGGCAACGTTCGTGACTGCCACGGGAGGGGCCTCAGGTTCGATCCCAGGCAGGTACGAACGCTCGATCCACTAAATACCCGCCGTGCGTCGGATGGGCACGTTAAGCCGTCGGACCACGGGTACTGGCCCCCGGTAATAAATAAGGGCGTATTCCTCTCCTTTCTACTTCGCTTCCGTGTCACTTTCCTATCGGGCGCTCTAGCCCAAATCTCCTAGTTTCCTATTTCTAAGGGTTGTTTAAGACCTGGGGTCATACACTCCCTTCCTAAAATCCTCTACATATGATCATCATCTCCAAGACTGGATGCATCCTGTAGCATATATATATATATATATATATATTGTAGACGACACGGGCAGGGCGTGTCAGCTCACTTGTGTGAAGCCTGTGTGTTGGAAAAAGCGTAGGTGTCAGGGAAGAGGAGCTATCACTTCAGCACGTGCGAATATTGTTGTCTGTTTGAGGGCTACAGAAGTGAAGGTGTTGTAGGAATGAAAAGAAAAGGGACACACATCCACTCAGCGTGCCGGAAAGGAGAGACCACTATTGGTTGACTGTCGAGGTGAAAACTGATTGGCACGTGTTGTTCGTGAAAACAAGCAGCTCGCGGTAACCGAATTAACGACAGACTACAACCATAGCTCAGGGAGTACGGATTTAGTGAAAACAAATCGGGATTGAGTCAGTGGCCAGTTCCTGTCGCCACGTTGACTGAACATCATCGGGCCCTCCGTCTGTGTTGGGAACAGGAGGTCCGTGAACGGATGTTGAAGGAATGGGAAAGAATCACCTGGTCCAATGAGTCCGTGCTCCAGTTCCAACATGACGATGGATAGGTCAGTATATCGCTCGGCATGGGTGCACAGCTGAAATTAGACTGAGTAGTTGGATGGAAGTAGGTCATCGCCGACAGGATCATGGTATGGGGAATGTTTCCGTGGATGTCATCGTCCTCTCACCTCCTTTTACGCACAGACAATTCTAGACCCTGCCTAGGTATTGTCTCGGACCAAGGGCTGCCCTATATGGTGTCCGGATGTCACCAGATGGCAGCAATTTTTAACGCTCTGTCTCATAAATCTTTCATCGTGAAGGGATGTATGGGGGATAAAATCCAAGCATTTCTTATGCTACCCTTTATCCAAATTCGCCAATTTGAGTCCGTGACGTATACATCTAATTTAACCTTCCTTTTGAGTTCCTGTATGAATATGTAAAGTCAATTTCTTTTCGATAAGCTCTTTTCTTACTTGATGACCCATTTTTCTGCCTGATGAGTTCTTAAAATGGGCAATCACTGGCAGCGGGTCAGTGGTAAATGAAACGGAGCGTAAGTGCAGGTTTAAGGTGTGATGCTTGCTGACATAGAGGCAAGAGGTGTACGAGCGAGATAAAAGCTAACTATAATATTGTATAAGCACATACACTGAAGTGCCAGAAAAACTGGTACACCAGTCTAATACTGGGTAGGTCCTCCACGGGAGCGCAGGACTGCAGAAATACGACAGGGTATGGACTCCACTAGCCTCTGGAAATATGCTGTTGGCAATGCACACCATACTTCCTGCAGAGCGTTCCACAATTCGGGTGTATTCCGAGGTCTCGGATTCCTGTGTTCGATAGCGCGTTACATGGCATCCCAAATGTGTTCTATCAGGTTCAGATCTGGAGACTTGGGTGGGAATAGCAACACCCCAAACTCAGATGAATGCTCCTCTAACCATAATGTGGCCTTCCGACACTTTTGTGGAGGTGCTTTGTCCTGTTGGGAACAGGCACAACCCATCAGCATGAATGCAGACATGAACGGGTGTACCTCGTCAGAAAGGATGCGCACATAGCGTTGGCCGGTCACAGACGTTTGTAGACGTACCAGTGGTCCCAGTGAAGTCCAGCTAAACACACCCTATACCATTACGGACCCCCCACCAGCCGATACAGTTCCCTCTTGACAGGCGGGATCCGTGGCTTCATGGGGTTTGTGCCACATACGAATCCTTCCACCTGCCCGATACAGTTGAAAATGCGACTCGTCAGACCAGGCTACTTGTTTCCAGTCATCAAGTGTCCAGTGGTGGTGTTGCGGTGCCCAAGCGAGGCGCATAGCTCTGTGGCACACATCAAGGGGAATCGAGTTGGGCGTCGGCTCACAAAGCCCATATCGTGCAGGGTACGTTGCGCAGTCCAGACGCTGATGCTTGTTGAGGCTCCAGCATTGAATTACGATTATACCTGCGAGAGTGTTACACGCCTATCGCGTGAAACGATTATTGAAAGCCGATGATGGTCACGTTCACCCAATGCCTTTTTACGGCCACACTGGCATCGTAGCTTGGAGGTTTTGCCGGAATTCTTGTAGTCACGGTACACCTTTGCAATGGTCGTCCGTGAAAATCCGAACTTCGTTTCTACCTCTGAAATACTATGGTCTATCTCACGAGTTGAAAATCGCTCAAATCGTTTTTACTTGTCGTTCTCATGCCAAAAACAGCTCTGACAGTTGGCAAGGATGTCTATCGTTTTATATACGCACTGCCGGACGTAACCAAGTACGCGCATAGGTGATGTTGCTATGCATTTTGCATATGCTCGTATGTACCCGTTTTTCTGGCACTTCAGTGTATGTGTTTATTGGGTTTTGTTATAGCGAGATAAAAGTATGACAGTACGCTCATGTCAAATTAGCGAGGCCACACCGGTGGCTCAGTGGCCTCAACGGTAGCTTATAGTAATTGTTCCGAGATGGGTCAGAATTTGAATCTGGGTGCTTTATTGATGTTGCGTTTGTCTTACAGTACTGCCGCTCTCCCTTTCCTGGTACCAGAGGCCCTAAATTAGGGACGGGCGTCTGCTTATAACCTAGTGAGTTTCTCATGGTGGTCGTTAAAACCCCAATCAATAAATAGAGCAACAACTAGCGAGCTAGTAGTTTGAGGTACGTGATTTATTCGCTAACCCTGTTATCGCGAAGTAAAGTGACTTCAGTCTTCTTCATCCTTGTGCCTATTTACCCAATAAATTTGGACATTGAATTAGTTAATAACTGATTCTGTTGTTCATTTGCTAATGACAGTTTATTTCAATGTGTGTAATAAGATACTTGCAATGGTTATTTAAATTTTCAGCTATTACGAAATAAAAATTAAAACCCAAGGGTTCAGAAAACAGAATTAAGTGGAAGTAAAGACACACAAATGGTATTATAGTAAACAACCCTTATTATTTTATAGTTCCATTGAGTATTTGTGGGATACAATGGAGCGTAGTATTCCCCGGTCCGTGTCCAGCTAGTAGAAGAATATCTAAGAGCACCTTCCGCGGTCCAGTAGGGTCAGTGCCTCATGTGATTTCAGTGGTTATCACAGAAAAAGGCGACCCGACACACTGTTAAATAGGCAGTCGTAATTTTAAGCCTCTTATATGTGTGTAAAAGCAATACGTAGAGGTTTGCCTCTGGCCTCTCGCCTGCAACAGCAACCATCTCAAGACTACGAAAACTTATATAGCGCACTCCCTGACTGTTGTCGATCATCACTTAAGATCACAGTTGTGCCATTTCCATTACAAATCTCAATTAAATTCTGACTAAACTTTCATAACAAAGTTATCATCTATTCTGCATATTTGTAGCTCTGACTTGTGACGTACTACAAAGGTAAAGCACGTTTGAAGACGACAAATCTGCAGGGATACCTTCCGTTTGTGTAGCTTAGTTGGGAGACCAACTTACTCCGGAGTAAGGAGGCACGGTACGGACCTCAGTCATGGAAAAATTTGTGTTTCCACATTGTTGCCCGAACGTAAAGATGAATGTACTGGCTGTTGGGTTTTTCGAAAAAAATGTGTGATATTTGTTCCACACATCGTCTAGAATTAATGAAAACTCGTTCTTCGTTTACAAAAAGGAAAAAAAATAAGAGGGAGATGATGAGACATACCAGAGAGGTGAAGCACGTGTCAAGACGACAAATATGAAGTGATACATTCAGTCCGCGTAGCTTAGTTGGGAAAGTAACTTACTCCGGAGTGAGGGGTGCGGGAATATGATCTCCGTCGCGGCCAAATTTGTGTTTTTACAGACTGCATCATGGAATCTGAGGTTTTTTCTTGTAGCTACCAACAACGTTTGACCTGGATGTTTCTTCGTAGTTGACATTGCGATAGAACAAAATTTGTGATTAAATATATTTTTAAATTATATGTTGGTACGTGTTTTTCAGACATAGACCTAGAAATCTTCATGAGGCAATAAAACTGCTCACAGAGTTCGAGTTTGCTCAAACCAGGAAGAGAAACTAGTTGTACACTCAAAAGTTATTTCGCACAGTTTCTTGGTGAGGATTAGCATTTAAAATTGCGATTGATAATGGAATTAACATCGCGCTGCAAAATCCTTGAAGTACGTGACAGGAAATTTACCGAAAGATAAGGTGAAAGCCATTAAAGTAAATGGTGCGTGGAAAAAGCGATCGAGTACGGTAAGAAATCCTCCATTCAGTGTGAAAATAAAATCCCCGTTAATCTATCAACAAGGACTGCTGTTCCCCTATCGCGTAATCTAAATGTTTAAGAAAAAAGAACAGGAAACGAGACGGTCATTAGGAACGTGCTCCAACTTATTTCGTTTCGTTAATCTGCTGCTTAAACGTAAAACGTTAAACTGAACAAAACAAAAAAAAATCTTCCTCAGTAAGTGTGTATAATAAACAGAAATGTGTAGTTGCATGTAGAAGGATAAGTATTTTCTGTTCCGATTGTCATGTATCTCATTGAAACTTATACTCGTGTATCTGAAAGAAAAAGTGAAGGTAGCAAAATGTTAAATAATATCATACGATTGTGCAAACTGCTTTTAACAACAAAAACTTAAATAATTCACTATGGGAGTGACATTGCGCCGCAAATTGGTTCATGGTGTTAAAGAGAACCGAAACTGATCCAGTGATATCGAATAAAGCAGAACCGTAAACCTGTTAAGCCCGAGAGTCAGAAAGTACAAGAATTTTTAAGATGACGGTTTAATCTGTACAGTAAATGGGTACGTATTGGGAAAAAGGGCCTTAAGCTGCATGCTAAACGTACTTGTACTTGAACAGACGGAGCTACGCTGTATCATAACTTATATCGGGAGGAGTTAGGCGATATCGCATTTCTGTGGAGATGGTGGGTTATACTGCACGGAAAATCCATGTGAGAGAAACTTATTGAAAAGTACATCAGTTGGAAGAGGGAGTTAATCGCAGAGTGAATCAGATAAGGGAGCGATATAAGTTGCTCTCCAAATAAGTAGAAGGATGGAACTAGACTGTACACAGTTCAGTGGGAGCTGCACGTTAATGCCATTGAAGAGAAAGTTAAGGCGTATGCTCTAAATTATTAGGGATCGGAGTGTACTGTATTCTAAATCAGTGGTGATGTGGAAATTATGCTGCACCGTAAATCAATGCATAAGAAGAGTAATGTTGCATCGTAAATCAATGTATATGGGGGTTATGTTGCATCGTAAATCAAAGCAGAATGCGAGTTATGTTGCACCGTAAATCAATGAAGAATGGGAGTTATGTTACATCGTAAAATCAATGCACAACGGAGTTATGTTGCATCGTAAAATCAATGCATAAGGGGGTTATGTTACACTGTAAATCAATGCAGAGTGGAAGTTATGTGTTGCCCCGTTGATCAATGCATAAGGGGGTTATGTTGCACCGTAAATCAATGCAGAATGGGAGTTAGGTTGCATCGTAAAATCAATGCACAACGGAGTTATGTTGCACCGTAAATGAAGTCAGAATGGGAGTAATGTTGCATCGTAAAATCGATGCATAAGGGGGTTATGTTACGGTGTAAATCAATCCAGAATGGGAGTTATGTTTCCCCGTAGATCAATGCAGAGTGGGAGTTATGTGTTGCCCCGTAGATCAATGCAGAAGGGGAGTTATGTTGCATCGTAAAATCAATGCAAAGTGGGTTATGTTACACTGTAAATCAATGCAGAGTTTGAGTTATGTGTTGCCCCGTAAATCAATGCAGAGTGGGAGTTATGTGTTGCCCCGTAGATCAATGCAGAAGGGGAGTTATGTTGCATCGTAAATACAATACATATAAAGAGGTTATGTTGCACCTTAAATCAATGCAGAATGGGAGTTATGTTGCATCGTAAAATCAATGCACAACGGAGTTATGTTGCACCGTAAATGAAGTCAGAATGGGAGTAATGTTGCATCGTAAAATCAATGCATAAGGGGGTTATGTTACAGTGTATACCAATGCAGAATAGGAGTTATGTTTCCCCGTAGATCAATACAGAGTGGGAGTTATGTGTTGCCCCGTAGATCAATGCAGAAGGGGAGTTACGTTGCATCGTAAAATCAATGCATAAGTGGGTTATGTTACACTGTAAATCAATGCAGAGTTTGAGTTATGTGTTGCCCCGTAAATCAATGCAGAATGGGAGTTATGTTTCCCCGTAGATCAATGCAGAAGGGGAGTTATGTTGCATCGTAAAATCAATGCACAACGGAGTTATGTTGCACCGTAAATGAAGTCAGAATGGGAGTAATGTTGCATCGTAAAATCGATGCATAAGGGGGTTATGTTACAGTGTAAATCAATGCAGAATGGGAGTTATGTTTCCCCGTAGATCAATGCAGAAGGGGATTTATGTTGCATTGTAAAATCAATGCATATAAAGGGGTTATGTTGCGCACCGTAAATCAAGGAAGAATAAGAGTTATGTTGCACCTAAAATCAATGCATAAGGGGAGTTATGCCTGCACTGCAAATCAATGCAGAAGGGGAGTTATGTTCCACTGTAAATCGCTGGGAGAGGAAGTTACTGAAAAAATAAATACGCGGATAGGTGGCGACTAGGGAGTAAAGTAAGCGGCGCCGAAAATCGGTGAGAAGAAGGAATTCAGTTGTACTCAGTTCTTTTGGAGTGGAGTTAAGGCGCATGGTAAACAATGGAAATAAGCAGTTATGTTGAACCGTAAACCGATGGAGGAATGGAGTTAAAACACAGAGTAGATAAGTGTGGGGAGGGATTTCAGCTTCTCTTAAGCTGCACCGTAACTAGTAGAGAATGGGAGTTATGCTGTATTCTAAATCAATGAGAAAGGAAGTTACTGAAAAGTAAATCAGTAGGAAGGAACATTTAATCTGCAGAATAAATTAATCGGTGAAGTACAACAATGTGCTGCGTAAGTCAGTGAGAAGATGCAAACACTTCTCAGGAGAGATATGAAGATTTGTAGCACCCTAAGTTAGTGAAAACAATGTATCAAGTTGTAGGATATATCAAACGGGGGATGGAATTAAATTACAGCGTAAATAAGTCTTTGGGGGAGCGTTTAACTGTATCGTGCCAAGAAGATTTAAGCTTCACCGTAAATCAGTGAGAAGACGGAATCAAGCACAACATAGATATGTGGGGGTGAGACAATATTTAGGAGCGCCGTGAATCATTATGAACATCAATGTTACATTGTGTTATAAAAGGATAGAGAGGTGAAATTGAATTAAACAGTAAATACTTCTGAAGGGAAGAGTTTAGTGGCCCCTCGTGTGTTAGGGGAAGAGAACTCAAGTTGCATCATAAATTAGTTTGAAGAATAAGGTAACTTGTACCGTATGTTATTGAGTAAGGGAGCTAAGCTGCAACCTAAATAAGTGGAAAAGTTGAGTTATGTTTCACTGTAAATCTATGGAGAAATGGAGCTCTGTTTTATCATAAATCATGAAGAGTAGAAGTTACTGAAAAATGAATTAGGGGATAGGAGTTAATCTGCAAAGTAAATTAGCGGGGAAGATTTTGTTATACAGTACCGAAAATCAGTGGTAATAGGTAGATAAGTTACACTGTAAAACGATGGGAGAGATGAAGTTTAACTACACCTTAAATAAGTATGGGAGGGGCGATTTTTGCTGTGCCACGCTTATTGTGGGAAGAGAACTTAAGTTTTATTTTTTTTAATCAGAGAGAGCGAGAGAAAGTTAAGTGGTACGGTAAATTATTGGGGAAGGGTGTTTAAGCCGCTGCAGTCACTTTACACAGTAAATAAGTGGATCCAAAGAGCTAAACTCTACCACGAAATTAAGGGGAAGAAGGAGAGAATCTTTGTCGTGAACAATGGAAAGAAGGGATTAAGTAGTTTGTAAGTCTCTGAGGAGGTGGATTTCAGCTGTACTGTAAATCACTGGGAATAAGGAGTTAAGTTGCATGGTTAATGGATGGGGATATGGCTTTAAATTATAAGGTAAATAAGTCCAAAGGAAGAATTTAGCTGAGCCGTATTTACTGGACAAAATAGGATTTAAACGCTGCACACTTTTTAGGATTCATTTTTTAAAGATTGCTATTCATTAGTATGACACTGTAAATTTTTCCGTCGAAGTGCGATACAATATTTTTAAAGATTAAGTAGAGATCTGTACTCATATCTTTGAGTCCATATTTCTTTAAGAACCGAGCAGCTGGATTGCAAATTAAAATGTCAGATGAACTATACTTTACGTACTGGGTCTGCTTGCGCATATTAGTATGTTACTTACTGAACTTCCGATAGGTACAGAAATTTGAGGAAATGACCGGGTGAAATTTCCATTTATATAAATTTTTACATAACATGTATCTCAGATAGCTTCCCACAGATTTTGTCATTGGGAGATATATTCTATCATTTAATAACTTTTAAAAGAGTAATTTCCCGGAAAATTTAAATCATAAAATACCAAACCAAAGGAAGAACTATTTTTTTATTGGACTGAGACAAAGTATTTTGAAAGGACATTTTATTGTAAATATTCACGTAATAATGTGTGGGAACAGCAGTTGATCACTTCATGGTATAGACTCTGGCAGATGTTGGAAACGTTCCGATTATATTGCTGCCCATGTTTCTCCAGAACAGCTTTGCGTAAATCGCCACGAAAAGTAATTTCCAGCGTTTAGAGCGAAAAGCAAACGAATATGTGGTTCAGAATGTTTCATTTCTTTATTGCTCAACAGTTTATTAGACAGAAGAATCGCTATTTAAAACAAATTTTCCAAAATGGAAGAACGTTTTAGAAATAGATCTAATATGAGGAGCTACTCAATCAAAAGCCTCGCACTTTCGGCAACTGAAGGTTCATCTAGGAAATGTAAGTTGGAGGGGGAACGGACGGAATGTAATGTATAGAAGATATCACCCACACATACAACATACAAACAATAAACTGACAAATATGGAAATGCGAGGGGTGTATTTAAGTAGCAGCAGGGAAGACGTCTCTTTGAAGTACAGTCGTAAATAGGAAGTCAGTGCAATAATAATGCTTAACAGCAAAGAAATATCAAGTTGTAGTGTGACTCTGATTGATACCGTTCTTGCTTTCCCCCTGAGACGTTGTCATCTGCTACCCTACCTTTTGCAATAATAATTTGGGTTACAGGGGCAAATTGAAGCTCTTTTTGCGGTGATATCCTCTTTTTATCCAGCATGGAATCGAATCCACTAGGACGTGGAATGTATCCTGTAATAACTTCGATCAGCTGGACAAAATGACACCTCCAAGTTGCGCGATGGAGCTTGAACTTCCGGTGGAGAGGCGAATACTGCGTTCCACTACATCCTGTAAATGTTGAACAGGATGCAGATCGGAAGAACTTAACGAACAGGGGAGCACAAGAAATACTTGAATATGATTCTCGAAACATTGCTGCTGAATGCAGGCAATTATGACTCGGTGAGTAATATTACTCAAGCAGCTCAGTATCTTTCGTATATACGACTATCATTCAGTACAGCACTACATAAAAAAAGGACAAAATGAAACAAATCCAGTATACAATCTGGTGGTTAAAGGATGAAGACATCCAGCCATACACATATCCATGAGAACAATCGCCATTCCACAATATCGACGCCAGTATCCTGTTTTTACCGAAATATAGGGTCAAATTGTAACTTTTCAGCAGAGCGGTGCCAAATATGGACTCTTCGCCGGCATCTCGGGGCTAGAACCTGGATTCATCTGAACAAGCGACACTTTCTCTCGTCCGATCTACGGATGACGGTCAGATAACATGAGCCCGGAATTGTTCGCTGGTTCTCTAAGCGTTTCTGTTGGATTCTATGCTGAGGAGAAATGTTCTCTTATAATCTGACGTTAACCAGTTGATAGCGATCTGTCTTGTTCTCTGGCATTACGTGGCAACCGGCGTCACATTCGACTGTTTAGCAGCGATGGTATCACATCTTCGGCAGGTTGAATGCACGTTAGACCTTCTTTGGAATAGTTCTGTCACACCTTCACTTTGTTGGCCCTCGAACCGCCAGCAATTTATGCGATTGAGGAGATACTGGTCCTGGAATTCCTTGCTGCGATTGTAGTCCCCGTTCAATTCAGACAAGCCCTTTCTCTATTGTATGAGCTTCGTACTACTGAACTGACATGCCGTGCCTTTGCTGTCTAAATATATGCGCACTAGTTAGTGACGTCACTGCTACGTAGCGCGTAGACACCAATCGAGAGAGGAGCATAATGATATGCCTATGAGTGCAGATCAGAAGAATAACAGAAACACAGTTATTAAAATAAATTAGCAAAAAACCAAAGTTGTTGAGAAGTAGATATGCTACAGAGGTTTAAAAGCAATAAAGCGAAAAAATCATTGAAGCATCTGGTTCCTTCAACTCCCAGGGAGAAATACTTCGAAATGAAGGCAAATAGTGTGAAGAGCTCAGATGTCCAGGTCCGTTTTTACAAATTTAGGTCGTGTGCTCACTAATGGCCTTTGAATTTCTCTCAAAAGCGTAGATTTCAGTTAATGCTCCCTCTCGGTCTTGTAGTGGAGAGACATGGGCAATAACGACAAAGCAATCCAGGAAAATATAAGTCTCACAAAAGAAAGATTAAATAAATAATGTGAGGAAAAGCTCTGAAAGTTAGAAAAAGGAATACATGGAATAGACAAGAAACCAAACCAGAAAATACACTGCCTGACAGAGAAAATGCCACACAACGAAGACGTGAAAGCAGCGCCATGCAAATTGCAGGATGGGTGCACACGTACAAATTATGCGAATAATTGAATTTGCAGGCCCATCGCATGAACGGCTCGCGGAATATAAGCTTACAACCAGCCCGTGAGGCCATCAGTCGAGACGTTGTCACAGCCGCGAGAACAGAGTGATTCTGCAGCAACCGTGTCTGGGGAACGAACAAAGGGTGCCGATGCCGTTAAGATGCCATCGTACGCTATCTCATCAAACGGATGAGTTCACGAGAGGTATCATCGAAGGCCTTCGTACCGCAAGAAGGTCCTTGCGTCGTATTGCAAAACAAACGCAACGTGATGCCACACCTGTCGGTCGCATTTTGTGACAGTGGTCCCAGGAATGATCTGTGCAACGTCGTAGGGGTAACAGAGCACGGAGACGGACATCCGAGCGGCGCACCGATCGTCGCATCGTACGTCATGCCATAGCGGACTCGCATGCCACAACGGGCGGCATTTTGTGGAGTGTACGGAGAGGCTTGAATGCCCGATATCGACGCTGATAGTGTCGCGCCGCCGATTAGCTGCGTCTGGTTTGCTGTCCAGCCGTCCGTTGCAAGGTTACCCTTAACAGAGAGCCATCGTTGTCACCGCTTGGCTTCGTGTCGCTCCAGAGCTGCGCGGAGTGCAGAATAGAACAATGTAGTGTTCAGCGACGAATCACGGTTTTGTCTCACCACGGATGATCGCCGCGTGAGTCTGACGGCGACGTTTCCAACGGGAGGATTTCCCCGCAATTATGGATCGCCACACTGCCCGGCAAGGTGGAATCATGGTGTGGGGTGCAATCAATGCCAACAGCCGCTCACCGCTGGTACATATTGACGGCACGTCGCTATGTTGACGAGGTGCTGCGGCCCGTTGCACTACCGTATCTGCAGCGCAACTGAAACGCCGCTTTTCAACAGGATAAGGCCGGACCGCATATCGCTCGGATGTGCAGGAATGCTTTACACAATGTGTGGATGCTTCCGTGGCCAGTACGATCCCCTGTCCTCTCGCCCATGAAGCATTTGTTGGACACGATTATACGTCACTTGGGTACCCTCCCACTCCCGCAAAATGAAGATGAACTGTAGACTCGGATCAGAACCAGATGGTCCACGATACCCCAGGACTCTATTCGGACACACATTGCCTCGATGCTACGTCGGACTCAACGCTGTATCACCCAAAAGGGGAGATCACACTCCTTATTGATCATCCTGTATATTCGGCCACTGGAGCGTAGTACGTATGTGACAATCAAATCATTTATTCAGGACCTACTTGACTATCTGTGTGTACAGTTTGGTCTGTTTTCGAGCTTTCCTTTATGGTGTGGCATTTTTGCTGTCAAGCAGTGTATGTTATATTAATCGAAAAGCAACGAAATGGAAATGGGGAGGTTTTCGTGCTCCGAAATAAAATAAATTTAAATACAAATGAGTTGTATAGAAAAACGCGCATGTACGAGCGTTTAGCAATTTATTTTGGTTTACCCTACTTCAGTGTAATCTATATAACGCGTAAAAAGCTGCCCACAAATTAATTAGATGAATGACATGCTTTGTCTTTAACAAGTTTAAGAACTTCTTCCTGAATTATTAAAAGTGTACAACGAAACGAATCTTCCAGAATCTCATTAATGAACAAGATCGATTTTTGACTTCGTAATTCCCACTGCAGAAAATGTTGATTCACACAACGGCATCGATTCAAACATTGAAAATAATTTAGCAATTATAGTTAAAATGTGAGAAAAGACTTCTCTTAAGACAAAATTATTTTACCGATGTGATTGACCGAGCGGTTTTTATAGGTCTGGAGGTGTTCCATGCTTTTCACTGCACCGACGGAATTTGTCGCTCCAGATTTGTTGTCTTCACACGTATTTCACCTGTGTAGCACGTCACATCATCTCCCTCTTCTTTTTTTTTTTTTTTTTGGAAGCGAAGAATGGATTTTCATTAATTCCAGACGATGTGTGGAACAAGCATCATATATTTTTCGAAGAACCCAACAGCCAGTAGATCATTTTCCACAATCGGGTGCCAATGTGAAAACACAAATTTGTCGGTGGTGGCAATCGAACTCGCGCGTCTTCTCTCCGGCACCAGTTGTTCTAACCGACTAAACTTCGCCGACGGAATGCATCGCTGCAGATTTGTCGTCTTTACACATGCCACTGTAGTTCCTCACAATGTCTAATAGAATGTGTGGTCCCCTTGAACGGCTACGACAGCTGAACACCTGTGTGGCATGGAATTGATGAGGTTATCAAGGACATTTTGCAAGTGCATTCGCCAGTCCTCAATGAGAGCCGTCTCCAGTTCACGGACAGTCAGCGGAGGTGCCGGACGAATTGCAATGCAACTTCCAAGTGTGTCCCAGGCATGTTCAATGGGAATTTACTCAGGAAAGCGAGCTGGCCACTAAAAACGCTTGGTTCCCTCCTCTTGAAGCATGTTGCCCACTAGAAGAGCTCTGTGAGGTCGAGCGTTCCTGTCTATGAAAAGCAACGAATCGCTGACTGCTGCAGTATACAACATGATAAATAGTCTGAGGGATGTAAGGTCAGGTGATGCGTAACATCACAGCCTCTCCTTGACAAATGTCAACCCCGCCTTCTCGTGGTGCATCCTGTTCCCACTAAAGGGGCTCTGACGACCGCCCATAGCGGTATAACTATACCATCGGGATTAGAGGAAATTCTATCCCACACTCACCAACCCGCTTGGCCAGCGTGGTGAGTTATGGCCAAACCCCTCCAAAATGATTCCACAACTTAAATCTTGGCCCTCAGTCTCCGGCAGCTGGAATGTACCTGGCCAAGGCAGCGGCCAGTGCGACATGAAGGCAGAGGGTGCTAAGAATCCCCGGAGGACCGGACTAGGCTGCCATCTGATGCTGACCTTGGCTACGTACAATGGACGCTCCCTATCTTCTGATTCAAGGCTTCTTGAATTGGAAGAGGAACTACAAAGGATCAACTGGGACATCGTGGGGCTAAGTGAGGTAAGGAGAAAAGGAGAAGATCTCATCGAACTGAAAAGTGGACATCTCTTCTACTATCGTGGGACAGATACTGGCAGAACTAGTGGTGTTGGATTTATAATAAACAAGAAACTGAAGGATAAAGTTGTAGAAGTTGAAAGTTCCTCTGACAGAGCTGCACGACTTGTTATCCAACTCTCGAAAAGATACCAGGCTCAGATTATTCAAACTTATGCACCCACCACAAGTCATCCTGAAGAAGAAATCGAAGAATTTTATGAGGAAATTTGTCATCTAAATAATAAAGGTAAGCAGCACTTGAAAATAATTATGGGAGATTTCAATGCAAAAATAGGGCAACGGCAACAGAATGAAACTTCAGTAGGTAAATTCGGTCACGGCAACAGAAACCAGCGTGGAAATACTCTCGTTGAGTTTGCAGAGGCAGAAGGGTTTTTCATCTTGAACTCCTTCTTCAAGAAAAAGCCACACAGGAAATGGACATGGAGACATCCAAATGGGACGACAAGTGAAATTGATTTTATTATGTGTAACAAAAAATTCGTCATAGAAGACTGCAGTGTGCTAAACAAGTTCAACACAGGTAGTGACCATAGATTGGTGAGATGTAAGATGCACCTCAACACTAAACTTGAACGTGGCAAGCTCATAAGACAAACAAAATCTATTGACATAACCAACCTTAAAAAACACCATAATACCTTCAAGTTGGAACTGAAGAACAGGTTCTCTGCTTTAGAAGGCCTAACATCAGAAGAAGTGGACATCTCTGAAGTAAACAGAAAAGTAACCAAAGCTCTTATGGAAACAGCAACAAAATTAGCTGGGTCTAAGAACAAGTTGCATGTAAACAAATTATCAGGAAAAACGAAAATGTTGATGCAAAAAAGAAGAGAGATGAGGACAACTAAAGAAGATGTGACTTCCAAAGTGGAATATATAGAGCTATGCAAGACAGTAAGAAAAAGTATAACTGAAGACGTAAGAAAATTCAACTGTGAACTAGTGAGGAAAGCAATTGAAAACAACCAAAGCCTAAAGATAGCAAAGGGACATCTCAGTAAGGGAAGAAAACAGATTATGGCACTGAGAAAAGAAGATGGTTCTGTAACAAGAAATAGAGGCGAAATTTTGACAAGAGTGAAAGATTTCTACTCCAAATTATATGAAAGGGATGATACATGCACTCCAGACATTATGAAAGATACCAGTACCAGAGTTCCTCCAGTCCTTCCAGCAGAAGTTGCACATGCAATCAAGAACATGAAGCGGGGAAAAGCTCCAGGAGAAGATGGAATTACTGTAGACATCATACAAGAAGCAAGTGGAGAAATCGAAACAGTACTCGCCCAAATTTTCACTCGATGCCTTAATGAAGGAAAGATTCCTGAGGATTGGAACACCGCTACAATGATTCTGCTACATAAGAAAGGTGACATTGAGGATCTCGGAAACTACAGACCTATCAGCCTCCTATCAGTAGTTTATAAAATCTTCACTAAAGTTCTTTCACACCGCTTGAAGGTAACACTGGACATGGCTCAACCGAGAGAACAAGCTGGATTCAGGAGTGGCTACAGCACAATAGATCATATCCACGTGCTGAGAGAACTAATTGAAAGAGCGAGGGAATATGAACTTCCATTGTGCATGGCTTTTATCGATTATGAAAAAGCCTTTGATTCGGTGAAACCATCAGCAGTTACAATGGCTCTGAAAACCTGCGGTATTGAAGATGCATACATTAATATTATTAATAACATCTATGAAAATGCAAGTGCAAAGATTCGGCTGTTTGAAAATACAACACACGTAAAAATTGGAAAGGGAGTGAGACAAGGTGACACCATATCTCCGAAGCTCTTTAATGCCACATTGGAGGGTGTTTTTCAGTCGCTGAGCTGGGAAAACAAGGGGATAAAGATTAATGGAGATTATCTAACCCACCTTCGTTTTGCTGATGATGTAGTCATTTTTGCAACTACCCCATCACAGCTGCAGAGTATGATCCAGGAACTTGCTGACAAGAGTAAAGAAGTGGGATTAAAAATGAACTTTCAGAAGACAAAAGTGATGTTCAATGCTTTTACAAGAAATGAAGATTTATCGATTGATGGAGAAAAGCTGGAGATAACAGACACGTACGTTTATCTTGGACAGCAGATATCAAGTGAGGGTCACATTGGTGAAGAAATCAAGCGGCGTACAAAACTTGCCTGGAGAGCTTTTGGAAGAAACAGCATAATTTTCAAGAGCAATATGCCATTATGTCTTAAAAGAAAAGTGTTTGATCAATGCATCCTTCCAGTGCTTACGTATGGTGCAGAGACGTGGACCTTAACTAAAAGAGACATACAAAGGCTGCAGACAACTCAAAGTAGCATGGAGAGGTGCATGCTTGGTATAACCAGGAGAGATAAGAAGAGGAACTCGTGGATCCGAAAAATGACAAGAGTGGAAGACATCATGATCAGAGTTAAATCCCTGAAATGGCAATGGGCTGGACATACTGCCAGAAGGACAGATCATCGATGGACAGCCGAAATTTTAGATTGGATTCCAAGGGACAGGAAAAGACCCAGAAGAAGACCACATGGGAGATGGGTGGATGAAATTCGAAAGTATGCAGGGGTGACATGGAGGAGACTGGCACAAGACAGACCGTTGTGGAGGAAACTTGGGGAGACCTTCGTCCAGCAGTGGATTGATAATGGTTGACAATGATGATGATGATGATGAAACAGTCTGAGATTCTCGTCTCTATATCTGTGGGCCGTCAGGCTGTCGTTTAGCATGACGTACACGTCCGTACGTCCACCCATACTTGTGCCTGCCTAGACCATCAAACCATGCTCGTCGTAATTTAATTTTTTCTGCACAAAAGCTAGTTATTTTGTGTCTTGCCCAGACCCTCAAACCATGTCCGTCATAATGAGATGTTTTCTGCATGACAGCTGGTTATTTTGTGTCTTGCCCAGACCATCAAACCATGCCCGTCGTAGTGCGATGTGTCTTGCACAAAAGCTGGTTATTTTGTGTCTTGCCCAGACCATCAAATCATGTCCGTCGTAATGAGATGTTTCCTGCACAAGAGCTAAATATTTCGTGTCTTGCGCATACCATCAAACCATGTTCGACGTAATGTGATGCTTCCTGCACAAATGCTAGTGGTTATTTCGTGTCTTGCCCAGACCATCAAACCATGCTCGTCATAATGTGATGTTTCCTGAACAAAAGCTGGGTTATGTCGTATGACTGGTTCCCCCGACCTAAGAACTAATCGATTGTCAGGCTCCAGACGGAATCTTGACTTGTCAGAGAAGAGAACTTGGCTCCACTCATCTTGTGCTCAACCACGATGCTCCTCAGCCGAATTTTTTCGGAGCGTATGCTGTCGAGCGATTAAAAAGACACGCATTATGCACATAAAGTTCACTTTGAGGATGGCAATTGCGAATAGTTTGAGTTGACAACCTGCGTCGTGTTGACACAAGAAACTATCGCTGCACTGAGTAACATTTTGCAACTTGCTCCGAAAGGCTGCTAGCGATTGATAACGATCATCCCTTGCCGTAGTTGATCGTGGGCGGTCTTGACTTTTCCTTCTTCGTAGACTTATCGTATCCTGGAATCGTGTCCACAGTCGGGAAATGACACTTCGTAAAACTCCAATGGCTTCATACTTAAAGAGGAAACTCCAATGGCTTCACCTACTCCCGCTGTGTCTGACCTGACCTGCTTCCAGTCTGCCAATAGCCCTCCACGGCGCTGATTTCGGTAAATCATGATGTTGATACATCGTTCTATCGTTTTATCTCCTATATTTAATTTCAGTAAATCATGCATACTTAATTTCGGTAAATCATTAATAAAATTTCGGTAAATCATTGGTAAATCATGCATAATTTCGGTAAATCATTAGTAAATCATGCATAATTTCGATAAATCATTAGTAAATCATGCATACTTAATTTCGGTAAATCATGCTGTTGATACATTGTTCTTGATTCATCGTTCTATCGTTTTATCTCCTATACTTAAAGAGGAAACTCCAAAGGCTTCACCGCCGCCCCGGTGGCGCAGTGGTCTAAGGCGTTGGCCTCTGATCATTCGTCCGTAAGGGGTCCGGGTTCGAATCCCGGTCAGGCATGGATGTTGTGTTTGTCTTACGGCACTGGCTCTTTCGCTTCCCTGGAACCAGTGACCCTAAATTAGGGACGGGCGCCTGCTTATAGCCCATTGAGTTGCTCACGGTGGTCGTTAAACCTCCAATCGAAAAAAAAAAAAAAGGCTTCACCATCTCCCGGCTGTGCCTGACCTGCTTCCAGTCTGCCAATAGCCCTCCACGCCGTTGATTTCTCGGTAAATCATGCTGTTGATACATCGTTCTATCTCCTATATTTAATTTCGGTAAATCATGCATACTTAATTTCGGTAAATCATTAATAAAATTTCGGTAAATCATTAGTAAATCAAGCATAATTTCGGTAAATCATTAGTAAATCATGCATAATTTCGATAAATCATTAGTAAATCATGCATACTTAATTTCGGTAAATCTATACTTAATTTCGGTAAATCATGCTGGTGATACATTGTTCTTGATTCATCGTTCTATCGTTTTATCTCCTATACTTAAAGAGGAAACCCCAATGGCTTCACCTTCTCCCGGCTGTGCCTGACCTGCTTCCAGTCTGCCAATAGCCCTCCACGCCGTTGATTTCTCGGTAAATCATGCTGTTGATACGTCGTTCTATCGTTTTATCTCCTATATTTAATTTCGGTAAATCATGCATACTTAATTTCGGTAAATCATTAATAAAATTTCGGTAAATCATTAGTAAATCATGCATAATTTCGGTAAATCATTAGTAAATCATGCATAATTTCGATAAATCATTAGTAAATCATGCATACTTAATTTCGGTAAATCTATACTTAATTTCAATAAATCTATACTTAATTTCGGTAAATCATGCTGTTGATACATTGTTCTTGATTCATCGTTCTATCGTTTTATCTCCTATACTTAAAGAGGAAACCCCAATGGCTTCACCTTCTCCCCGCTGTGCCTGACCTGCTTCCAGTCTGCCAATAGCCCTCCACGCCGTTGATTTCTCGGTAAATCATGCTGTTGATACATCGTTCTATCGTTTTATCTCCTATATTTAATTTCGGTAAATCATGCATACTTAATTTCGGTAAATCATTAATAAAATTTCGTTAAATCATTAGTAAATCTTGCATAATTTCGGTAAATCATTAGTAAATCATGCATACTTGATTTCGGTAAATCATACTTAATTTCGGTAAATCTGTACTTAATTTCGGTAAACCATGCTGTTGATACATCGTTCTATCGTTTTATCTCCTATACTTAAAGAGGAAACTCCAATGGCTTCACCTTCTCCCCGCTGTGCCTGATCTGCTTTCAGTCTGCCAATAGCCCTCCACGCCGTTGATTTCTCGGTAAATCATGCTGTTGATACATCGTTCTATCTCCTATACTTAATTTCGGTAAATCATGCATACTTAATTTCGGTAAATCAATAATAAAATTTCGTTAAATCATTAGTAAATCATGCATAATTTCGGTAAATCATTAGCAAATCATGCATACTTAATTTCGGTAAATCTGTACTTAATTTCGGTAAATCATGCTGTTGATACATCGTTCTTGATACATCGTTCTATCGTTTTATCTCCTATACTTAAAGAGGAAACTCCAATGGCTTCACCTACTCCCCGCTGTGTCTGAATTGCTTCCGGTCTGCCAATA
Source organism: Macrothele yani (assembly GCA_039090855.1). Taxonomy (NCBI): domain Eukaryota; kingdom Metazoa; phylum Arthropoda; class Arachnida; order Araneae; family Macrothelidae; genus Macrothele; species Macrothele yani. The sequence continues at coordinate 19,054,191 of CM077025.1, forward strand.
GCTCTTCACGCCGTTGATGTCGGTAAATCATGCTGTTGATACATCGTTCTTGATACATCGTTCAAACTGAAAAATTCAAGAAATGAGATGTCACGATAAACGCAGTAGAATACGGGAGCTACGAGAAAACCTTCGGATCTGAGATTTATGCATTCTGACGTCACAGATGATGATTTGTATAAGGATATGCATCATACGGCTTTCTACGTGTAGGGTTTTCACTACAGTATTTCAAACGTGTATATATGGCTTACTGAACACTAGATACAGTCAGTTCTTATCGACTCGTCTTAAGTGAAACAAGAGTCACTCAATATATAACAACACAACGCAACTCAACACCTAGCCTTCAAGTAAATCAAACTTAAGCTTAAAGTATCTACCACAATTATAACATCACACCACCCCACTTTTGGCTGCTGCTTCAGCATTATATTACTACGTTCAAAAAGTTCCGGAACTTTTTGAATATTTGCCAAATGTCAGTGAATTACGTCATTCCCCGCTGAGCAAGCAAAGAGCATGATGTGACCGACCAGACAGAACCGGTTTGATCCAGATCCAACACGTACAGCGTATGTGCGTAGTTCGAGGCTCTCCGTCGCGAGGACAACGATGTCGAATTTTGAACAGCGTTCAAGTGTAAAATTTTCCTTTCTGCTCGGAAAATCTTTCGCTGAGACCTTTCAAATGATTAAGTCCACATACGGTGAGAGTGCAATGAGTCGAACTAGAGTTTATGAGTGGCATCGGCGATTCGAAAACGGGCGACAGAGTATCGAGGATGATGGGAGGTCAGGACGACCTTCAACATCCATAACGGATGAACAAATCGCCATTGTCAAAGAAATTGTGGCCGCCCCGGTGGCGCAGTGGTCTAAGGCGCTGGCCTCTGATCGTTCGTCCGTAAGGGGTCCGGGTTCGAATCCCGGTCTGGCATGGATGTTGTGTTTGTCTTACGGCACTGGCTCTCTCCCTTCCCTGGGACCAGTGACCCTAAATTAGGGACGGGCGACTGCTTATAGCCCATTGAGTTGCTCACGGTGGTCGTTAAACCTCCAATCAAAAAAAAAAAAAAAAAAAAAAAAAAAAAAAGAAATTGTGAAAAATGACCGTCGAAAAACTGTTGCAGCGATTGCAGAAGTTGCTGGCACCTCAGTTGGAAGTTGCCTTGCCCTTTTAACAGAGAAACTGGGCATGCATCACGTGTGCCAACAAATTGTTCCCAAAAAACCTGACACAAGAAAAAATGGATGGGCTCATGCAAGTTTTCGGGGATAACATCGATGCAGTGGATTCAGATTCCGATCTCTTGTGTCGATTTGATCACTGGCGACGAGACTTGGTTCTTTCTGTACCACCCCCAATCCAACCGACAGTCAAAAGTGTTGAAATCACAGTCGTCACCACGACCGAAAAAAGATCAAAGCTGACTGCTCCAAAGGAAAGGTCTTGTTAACAGTTTTCTTCGATTGCAAGGGGGTCGTACACAAGACATTCCTTCAACTTGGTCGTACAGTAACTAAAACAAAGTACGTCAGCGTCCTGAAACGTCTCCAAGAATCAGTGAGACGCAAGCAACCCGATCTTTGGAAGACCAACTCGTGGATGCTCCATCACGACAATGCGCCGGCTCACAGATCCCTCCTGGTGTTCGATTACCTGTCTAAACATCACATTCCTGTTCTTCCACAACCAGCTTATTCCCCCTGATCTCGCCCCCGTGTGACTTTTTCCTTTTCTCCCAGATGAAGAATTCGCTTAAGGGGCGACGCTTCTCAAGCTTCGAAGAAGTGTAACGAGCTGCGACGGAGGCACTAAAGGATGTGGCAAAAGAAGGCTTGCAATCTGCATTTAAATCTTTGTATGAGCGCTGGCAAAATGTATAGTTGCACAGGGTAACTACTATGAAGGAAACACCGCATAAACAGGTATTATCTGTACTCATTCCTTTTTAATATAAAAAGTTCCGGAACTTTTTGAACGTAGTATTATGTCTCTTTTTTTTATCTATCAACATGCGTTTGTCCCGCTCTCTGACCTCAGAATTGTTGCCAACATCATTCCGCGAGAGAGAAGATATAACGTTAAGGTTGAAAACGCCAAAATTGAATGAACTCAAATTTACATAGAGAATGAAAGTTAATTTAGAGGAAAAGTGATATTCGTCAGAAGCATCTTGTGCTTTCACCGTTTCGGTAATACAGCACACGATTGGTTTGTATGATGTTACCAAAGTCGAATGCTTACCTAATGTTTTGAGCACGGTATATTATTTACAGGCGATATCCGTCGGCGTTTCAATACCTTAGAGACAATACACTTCATTCAGACCAGAAAGACTGAATCGTCTCTTCCACGTATCGATGAAACAATGATCGAATTTGTTACGTGTTAACTACGATTGCATCATTATGCAATCATACGTCTGCCAGCTTTTAAAAGTAATTCTTTCATGAAAGAGCATTTGAATGACGTCGACCACTTTCTACGGTTGTGAACCTGTCGATGTGTCTTGTTTCGCTTGACAAAAAGGATTTTCAGTCACGAACAGGGTCAAAGATTGAACGACGGATACTGCTTTCGAAACAGGAAGAACCGCCTTTTTAAAAAATAACTCGAGACAAAGCGAAAGAATTTTATCAGCCTCTTCGCATTAATAACGTCATGTTGCGTGTTCACATTCCTCCCAATTTATTCAAACTGCGATGAAAGAAATACTTCTGCATTGTGTCAAAAATTCACTTTTATTCCTAGAAGTTATTTTCGTAAATGCACTAGTCTAAACCTTAGTACTGGAATAATACTGATCTTTGAGGTATTTGAAGTTGTCACGCTGTTCTTTGAAAAAAAGAAACAAAGACCGAAAAAAAAAATTGAAGTAGTCACTCAATTAATTTCAAAAACAGATAAAATTACATTTATATTTCAAAAAATTCATTTGCATAATTTCTTCTGGATATCACAATTCCGTTGCTAACTTCCAAAACTGCAAAACCTTATTCACATTAAATAGAATCACTCCTACTCAAAATTGTAATTACAAAAGGAATTTTATAAATGCGATTCTCAACTAATTCCTCACATAGCGATAGTATTTTGTTGACGTAACAACAACAAAGATGACACCGAATTTTGATTTTATTGAGAACCGTTATTGAATCCTTTCCAACATGAATAAAATATTTCAAAGTTATTCATAGTCAATGGAACCCATTAGAAAAAATAGGAGGAAAAATCAACCGCGAGAAGCGGGATACTCGTGTAAATTAAACTTAAGGGTAAGAATCACATACACTCGTCTATACACGATACATATAAAATCTGATATAGTTAAAATGTGCAAGTTTAAAAGGGTTTTAATGTTAAAAGCAGATGAGAAAATCAACCTCATTTCTACCACCGATCAAACATCTGGAAAACGGAACAGTTTCATTTCGTTTCATTTAATTTCATTTTAGTTGCCGCATACAAATTTACATAGATTGAGTGAACGTGATTATAGGGCAGATATGCAACTACAAGGATAAAAGGAGGGAAACGTCCGAATGGGCCTAACTAGCCCTCTTCTCCCAAAACAATAATCCTTGAAACAAACATCAAGTCAAGCGGACATACTAGTGATGGGCGGCCCTAAGAGACACCTATCATTATAATTTTTAATTAACTGCCGAAGGAGCTCCACCCAATATCGTCCTAAATTAAAAACGTAAATTAAAAGAATGCCAGTTAAGGTAATAACAGATTAGTAAAAAGTCCAAATAATTTTATTCCGTGTTAATATTGCAAGTAATATCAAACATTAGTTTGTTTAGTGATTCAAGGGTTACAATCATTATAATTGGTATATAATGGTAAATTTAAGTACTTAAAGACACTGAGACTGTTCCAGTGGATTTATGAAGCAGCTGCTATCTATGTAGATAAAAAAGTAAAACTATTATAATGAAGCTGATCGTATTAAATGTTGTTTAAATTTTTCTTAAATAAATATTGTTTAGCGTTATTAAATCATCAGGAAAAGTATTCCAAAAGGTTGGTTCAGCGTAATTAATATGTGCTAAAGATCGTTCTGTTTGTGAAAGCATAGGCACTAATTTAGTTTTCTTTCTAGTGGAATGTTGATGGATGTGAAAAGTTAGTGAAAACTTTCCGCACTAACGGTTGAAAGGTCTGTTACGAAAATCAATAAATTGTGCTAAAAAATTTCTCTTAGCTAAAAGAACACAGCAGAGACAAAACGATTTTTATATCAAATAGTTAAAAGAATAGACATAGAAGAAAGCATGATCTAAATTTACGCCCTCTAGCGTAAGAATCTTGGATAATGCAAAGGTAGAAAATATGTGAAAAGTATTCTTCACAGCAAAAGCTATATTAAGGGGAAAACATTCTAAAACATCTCTTGGAAGCAGTGATAGCGAGAAAATAGTTTTTTTACATTTCTGCTAATGAGCGAGTAAATGTGCACTGTTTGGAAAAAGTTAGCTGTAGCGAACGGCATACAGCACAAAAAAATTCGAAAAGATATTTAGAAGGGGAGATACAGCGTCGAGCAGAAGTACGCGCTAACACCATTAAAACTTCACAAGTAGAGGCAAAGTGTTCCACAAAGAAAATTGTGTACGGCGTTCGAAGAATTTTTTAACCGGACTTTTAGAAACTGAGATATCACCAAAACCCGACGAGAAATTTGAGCCCCTAGAAAGAAAACTGTGCACCATTTTCGGCAATAAATGTACACAAATTATTTTGGCAGTTAATAGTATCTGACCGAAACAGAATGATTTCAATTAGGTTTTTAGACTCGCAGATGTTGCTGTTAATATGTTGCAAAAGGAAATACAAAATTATGCACTTTTAATTGTACACGTGTGCGTTAAGAAAATATTTAAATGATATGCAAAATATTTCACACCCAAAACGCTCTCCGATAGAGAATATTTTCTTAAAGCGGACTGTTAGAAGCAGAGATATCGACAAACATATGACATAAAGCTTATATGTGGTAGAAAAGTTGTGCACTGTTTTCAGCACAATGTATCCTCAAGACACTTTTCGAGGAAAGTGGTATTTGACCCCGAAAAAAGTTGTTAAATCGAGCTTTCAGCAGCTCAGATATTGCCGCAAATATAACAGAAATAAATACAGGTGTTATCTAAAATAACTTGAAACAATAGGTGTCACGCACCTTATACGGTGTGGGAGCATCCTTGGTGTTTAAAACTGTTTGAATCCTCCTTGGAACGGACGCATACAAGTCCTGGATGGTGATGGTAAGTGGTATGTTGTACAATTCTTCCTGCAGAAACTGCTTTAATTCCTTGAGAGACGCCGAAGGATGATAACGGGATCGCACTCTGTTTTTCAACACAGACCGCAGAGGTTCAATGTTGTTTAAGTTCGGTGATTGTGCAGGACAGGGAAGGTGTGCAACTTCATCCTCCTGTTCCTCAAACCATGATTGAACAGTTCGACTTCTGTGGATAGGGGCATTATCACCTTGAAAGGTGAAATCCCCTGACGGAAACAATGTCTGCGCCATTGAATGCACATGATCGGCCAAAAGGGAAACATAGTCACCTATAGTGATCCGTCCGTGTATGGTGATAATGGGACCTGCTGCAAACCACGAGATCATGGCCTAAACCATTACGGAACCACCCCCATGCTTCACTGTAGGGAGGAGGCAGTCTAGGTTGTAGGCTTCTGCGAGGGTTCTCCACACGTAAACCCCTCCAGTGGTGGGAATAGTGAGAAACTTGATTAATCGGAAAACAAGACACATTAGCATTGATCCGCAGTCCACGTTTTATGATCCTGGAACCGCTGTTGTCTCCGTTTCATATTCACCTGTGACACAAGGGGTTTTGCAATCACAGCTCTGCCGTAAATATTGTGCTTATGCTGTTCCTTTCGCACGGTATGGGTCGACACTGGGTTTTGGAGATTCCCCTATTTATATATATATATTAAGCTCAGCAGTCACTTTCATCGCCGTGGTCTTCCTTTTTGCGGTGACGATCCTCTTTAGTGCCCTCCTGTCTCTCGCAGTGAGTTTGGTTTTCCTTCCACAGTTGTGTCTCTCAGACGATGTTGTGCCGTGAACATTGTATGGTGTCATGACCTTCGACACGGTACCTCTCGATACCCCCAATACCTGTACCACTGTGGTTACCGACGCACCAATCAGACGGGCTCCTACAATCTTCCCTCTTTGGAACTCGCGACAGGTCCTTCACCTGCTTGTGTTATGGCAATAGCTCTCTCCCTTCCCTGGAACCAGTGGCCCTATATTAGGGACGCACAGTGATTGATTATAGCCTATATAGTTGTTAATGGTGGTTGAAAAACCTCCAAACAAACAAACAAACAAAATCAATGCAGCAGAAGTGGCGCGCGATCAAAGAGAAATTTCACCGAAGAACGACTCGCGTTGGTAGCAAGCGGACAAAATACCTTCAAAGTGGTTGAGTGGTCTGAGGTGTCGGCTTCTTAGCATTTATTCGAGATGTGTCAGGGTTTGAATCCTGGAATGAGGCATGGCTGGTGTGTTTGTTGATGGCTCTGTCCTATCTTTGGGACCAGTGGCCCTAAATTTGGAACGACAGAGTGTAACCCTAAGAGCTGCGGCTGGTGGTAATTAAATCCCAAAAATAGTATAGAAAGATACAGCTGGAGACAGTGTGCCATTCTACTGACAACGAGACCTGTGCGTAGGTAACTTTTACACACAGGATGAAATAATGATTTGGCAGGAGGTTATTTTAGAAATAAACTGCTCTTCCCATAAGCATATACACTACTTTAATAAATTCAACCAGACACATATTAATAGTGAGTAATTTTTAAGTAGTTCAGTTGCATCTGCTTCAACTTTTCATGGAATCATCACATAATGGTCATTCTGTAGTGCTTAGCAGAAAAATTAGGCATAACATTTTCAAAGGTTATGAAACGAATTGCGGTAATTTACTGGAAGAGAAAGAGATCAAGATTTTACCCGTCAAAACATACTCGCAGTGCTCACTGAATTATGGCAACCTGCACAATACTTTTTAGCAACGGCTGCCATCCAGCGTGGCATAGACTCCACGAGGTGTCTGTACTGTCACCTGGGAATCTACAGCCGAGCTCTTTGTATTGCAGTCCACAGTTCCGGTATAGAGCGGGGTGGTAACAGCATGAGGTGTTCCATAACATGTCACAGATGTTCAATTGTTTGATCAGGCGATTTCGGGAGCCATTCGACATATCTCATATCAGCAATGTGTTTGTCGATCCATTCCTTCTGAAGACATGTCCGATGACATGAGACTTTTCGTCTTGGAAAAATCCATCTCCTTCGGATTGGAGGTACAACGTTGTAGGGTGTACGTTATCCGCAAGTACAGTAGTTATTTCTAGTAGCCGACATCTGTATGTTGGTCCACACACACCAGGTGCTCATGCTAATTATTGTGTTCTACATCATACAACCGCCAGCCCCAGTCCGGATAGTTGATGCCACGCATGATGAATCATTGCCTCAAGCTGCTGACATGACGCTCTTTCGCCCATCGATGACCTTGAGCCAATAAACTCCAACCAACCACCTCACGCTGCTGACATGGCGATATTTGGCCCATCGAGGCCCTTGCGCCAATAAACTCCAACCAACCACCTGAAGCTACTGACATGACGATCTTTGGCCCATCGAGGCTCTTGCGCAGATAAACTCCAACCAACCACCTTAATCGGTTGACATGACGCTTTCTGGCCCATCGAGGTCCTTTGCCAATATTCTCCAACCAACCACCTCAATCTACTGACAGGACGCTCTTTGGCCCATCGAGGACCTTGTGCCAATAAACTCCAGCTGCTGACGTCAAATATGGATTTGACCATTGACAGAACATGCATCATATTGTGGCTCATCGAGTGAGCACCCCTACTGTCTATATTCTGTCGTCCAATACGCTTGATGACAGTACCAGGAAAGTTTTGAGTGAGTACTCAGTGTATTATGTACCTAACCTCTGTTACTTATCAAGCTTCACAAATCTGGCTTACGTCAAATGCTTGTACAGGTTAGCATTGGAGCTTTTGATTGTAAGTTACTTTTCACAAAAATATTAAATGTCTTACAGAAAAAAACCTGAGATTAATTTTATTTATGTTGCCATTAATTTTTAACGCTGTAGGTCACGTGCTAATGTCAGCAAATAGAAGGTTAATTCATACACTGATGAACAATAGCATCCGCTTGGCTAAAGTTTTCGCATGGTTCTTCAATGTGTTCCGCGAATATCTCATCGTCTTAAATCCTCTTAAAATGCGACGAACAAAAAGAGGAAAGTTCTCCATAACTGAAACTCACCCCGAATTAAATCTCTCAGCGAATGCTTTACGGTAAGCATATTAGGAGTATATTCTTTCGCGTATGTATGATTAAAGCCTGACTTAGCGAAAAATCCTGAGATAGTTCTCAATGCGCTTTCAAAATACTCCGTTGTCTTTAGCTAAAACAAATGCTACCATCACTCTCATCAGCTTAATGGAAATATATTCAGTGTTTCCCAGAAGATAAGGGAAATCTGCCATTCTTTATAAAGAAAAAAGAAGAAAGAAAACCGTGTTTCTTCAAACTCATGAAAGAATCGTTATGCTAATCTTCAGTGGAAAAATGAAAAACGAAAAATGCGTTGAGGATGTTACATGTTTCCAGGGAATCCGATTTTCTGGCTGTTGTAGATAGCACTGCCTTGTTCTCTTTTGATGCCGATTATATTTTGCATTTTTTTTTTTTGTATTTTCCGCTGTGTTACGGCATTTCTTTTGAAATTCAATTTTGCGATTAAATTGGCGTTAAAATATGACAATGGTTTCTTTCATTGTTCCACATCATTAAAATTGAATGAAAAGTAAGTAAAAGTAAAGACGGAAGAGGAAAAATAATCTGTTCTTAATTTGTTCGTGGATCTTTTGCGCCATATTAGGAAAAAAACAGTTTCGCTTTTTGTTCTCAGTATGACGTAGCATTTCAAGTTGCTTCAAGTGCCAATTAACTATAATACGCTGACAGAGAATGCATAATATTAGTTTTAGCTTCGAAAGCAGGATTTATTATGTCTTTGTCATGCTATTTTAAAACCGTCGTGCTGATCACGGAAAGTTGCAGTATAATGGATACTCCGAAAAGATGATGCAACCTAATTTTTGTTTAATTTATACTTCCAAAACAAATAAAACAAGAAAAATGATGCAACCTAATTTTTGTTTATTATATACTTCCAAAACAAATAAAACAAGAAAGATGACACTAAATTTTCGGGTGTAATAAGCACGTCTTTTGAATCCGTTCTGACGAAAATTAAATTTATCAAAGCTATTCAAAGGCAATGGAACCGGTATGGAAAACAATACATCTGACGAAAGAAAGAAGATTTTCAATCGGGTTTTAATCCCTCAGATATTGCTGTAAACGGAATCGTGAGCTTACGAACTCTTAGAAACAGAGTTATCGACAAAAATAAGATGTGACTTTACGTCCCTTGGTGGGAAAACCATACAATATTTTAGGAAGAAAGTATTCACAAAAGGTTTATCCACATGAGCGGTATCGGTCCATGAAAAAAAATTTAGTCGAGTTTTCAAGTGCCCAGATTTTGCTACAAATACATCAGAAGAAGAAATTAACACTTAGGACCCCTGGTGGCCAATCCATTCTTTACCAAACATTAGAACTGAAAAATATTTTCCGTCAGGTCTTGTATGCGATACAGGAAGAATTTTTCAAATCGGAGTTTTAGGAGCAGAAAACACAATTTACCATTGTGTGCCCTTAGCGGAAAGTCTATGATTTACTTGAAAATTTTGAATTTATAGGCAAAACACTTCGCATCGGAAACACTATCCAACAAAGAAGGAATTTTTCAAATCGGACTTTTAGAAGTAGAGATATTGACAAAAATAAGATATACATCTACGCCCCCTGGCGCAGAAACTGTGCACTATTTTAAGAAGAAAATGTTTCTAAAAGGTTTGTCGACATGAGCAGTATCGGTCTACAAACGATGTTATTTTCAATCGAGAATTTAGAAGCTCATATTTTGCTGCAAATACATCAGAAGCGGAAATTAAGGTTTATGCCCCTGGTGGTCAAACCATTTTTTACAAAAATTAGAAATTATGTGCAAACGATTTCCCATCAGGAGCTGTATCCGGTGCAGAAAGAATTTTTTAGTTTTAGATCGGAGATTTAGAAGCAGAGATATAGGGGAAAACGCAATTTACCATTGCGCCCCCTAGCAGAAAGTCTATGAATTACGTGAAAATTTTGAAATTATATGAAAAACATGTCACACGGAAAACACTATCCAACAAAGAAGGAATTTTTCAAATCGGACTCCTAGAAGTCGAGATATTGACAAAAATAAGATATACATCTACGCTCCCTGGCTTAGAAACCGTGCACTATTATAAGAAGAAAATGTTTCTAAAGTTTGTCGGCATGAGTAGTATCAGTCTACAAACGACGTTATTTTCAGTCGAGAATTTAGAAGCTCATATTTTGCTGCAAATACATCAGAAGTTGAAATTAAGGTTTACGCCCCCTGGTGGGCAAACTATTTTTTTACAAAAATTAGAAATTATCTGCAGACGATTTCCCATCAGGAGCTGTATCCGGTGCAGAAAGAATTTTTCAGATCGGAGATTTAGAAGCAGAAATATAGGGGAAAACACAATTTACTTTTACGCACCCTAGCGGAAAGTCTATGAATTACTTGAAAATTTTGAAATTATATGAAAAACATGTCACACGGAAAACACTATCCAACAAAGAAGGAATTTTTCAAATCGGACTCCTAGAAGTCGAAATATTGACAAAAATAAGATATACATCTACGCCCCTTATCTTAGAAACCGTGCACTATTATAAGAAGAAAATGTTTCAAAAAAGTTTGTCGGCATGAGTAGTATCAGTCTAAAAACGACGTCATTTTCAGTCGAGAATTTAGAAGCTCATATTTTGCTGCATATACATCAGAAGCTGAAATTACGGTTTACGCTCCCTGGCGGAGAAACTGTGGAATATTTTAGGAAGAAAATATTCCGAAAAGGTTTATCGATGTGAGTGGCATCAGTCCACGAAAGAATTTTTTCAATCGATATTTTAGAGGCTCAGAATTTATGGCAAATACATCAGAAGCAAAAATTAACTCTTCCGCCCCCTGGTGTCTAAAGTATTATTTACCAAAAAAAAATTGAAATTTCATGCAAAATATTTTCCATCAGGAGGTGCATCCGCTGAAGTAAAAATGTTTCAAATCGGAGTTTTAGAAGAGTTATCGGGAAAAATGTAATTTACTTTTACGCCTCCTAGCGGAAAATCTGTGCGTAATTTGAATAAGTAAGTATATCTAAAATACTCCTCGACATAAATGGAATCGAAAGATAAAATAATTTTTTCAGTCGGATGTTTAGAAGCAAATATGTGGAATAAAACGTATTTTTGAATTCGACATCATCTGCATTTACGCCCTCTAGCGGCGAAATTGTACATCGTTAAAAAAAAAAAAACGAAATAGAGGATCATCATTCGCATATTTCAAGCTTTCCAATACAAAAAGTATTTAACAAATAGGACTGATAGCTGCAGAGATAGCGTGGGTACAGGCGGACGGACAAACCGGTAACATAAGCCCGATCCTTTTTAACAAAAGACGTGCTAAAAACAAAGGATCTTTCGGAGTTCGATCAAGTGCTTATTGTGGGTGCCCGTCTGGCAGAAGCGACGATTTCTTGACTGGTTTCTCAAAAGGTGAGATGTCTCGGTCTTTAGTCAGTGGAAAAGTAACCCACACTGCTTGTTCAAGAGAAGAGGCGTAACTGTGGGCGAAGACAATCTGTCAGGAACGAGATCGCTGTCGTCTGAGAAGGCTTGTAGTGAGGAATAAGACTTTCTGTGTGCAGCAATTGACCGAAGAATTCAATGAAGGCTGTTCCCGACCCACACCTGAGTGAACTATGCTCAGGGAATTGAAGAGGATCGGTATTGTCAGTCGCATGTCTATACGGAAACCACTGATTTCTGCGGAAAACCGGAAAGTTCGTCTACAATGGTGTCAAAAACACTATGACTGGACACTAAGAGACTGAAAAAAAAAATCATGTGTCAGGCGAGTCACCGTACACCTTGTTCTGTACGGACGGCAGGCAGAGAGTTCTGTGGGCGCCCCATGAAGAAATGGGTCCTGCTTCTGTTGTAAACACAACTCAATGTCATGGACGTAAACATGGAAATAATTCGTGCAAAAAAATAAGTCATCAATTACCACTTTGGCACGATTTAATGTTCAAGTACGATGAATATTTATAGTTAAAAACATAAGTACCTACGGGGTTGGCAATCACCCCATCTTCAGATGTAAGATATTGTAGATTTCTACGCTCTTATATACAAGAAGACATGCGGTGCATTGTGGGTTATAACGAAGTAAATTTCTCCGTCATTTTTGGTCTACGCCGCGATTCGAACCCGAGTCCACTTATTCGGAATGGAATCACAACACTCTCCACACATTTATCTCAACACTGTTCAATTCTCTCGTACAGCACTTTCTTAACAACGCTCATCATAATCGCTCACAATAATAGCTCTCAATAATCGCTCTCATCAACACCTCAATAATCGCTCTCAATAATATCAACACACCTCTCATACAACAGATCAGTAGTCGCTTTTTATCTCGTGTTCTTATCTTATTACATGCATACGTCACGTGCATTCCACCTCAATTGTGTTGCCAAACGTATTCGTTTGAAGGAAAAGATATTTCGTTAAGCGTGAAGAATACTGAGAATAAACTCAAGATTTACATAGGGAAAGAAACTAAAAAAGGAAAGTTAATCTAGAATATCGTCACAGGGTACAATTGGAAATCTGTTGGTCACATGTTACAAATCTAGCTAATCAATAGGTTTCAAATGATGAAATGAGTTAAACATAAATATCCCTTTCAGAGTGCAATACAATAATAAATCATTTCTAAAGTTCAAATAAACCGATCGGAACAACTAATGATCAGCACTAAAGTTCAACGAATTGCGAAAATGCTTCCAAAGTCCAGACAATTCATATGGACTGTGATCATTGAAGCACTTATTGCCAAAGGCTGAAATAAATAAACTCTCGGCAAGCATTAATGAGTAGACGGAGGCGATAGTTACTAAAATCTTGGTGCCAGACCAATCAGGATACACGCTGCCTGCATTAACATTTCTTGCAAGTGCTGTAGTACGTAGGTCCACCTTTACGCTATATTTATGTTCTTCAAAGCGCAATTCCAGATTCCATCTCGTTGATCCCACGTAATTACTGACATGTTCACCGGAGGCTGAGTCTAAAAGCGGAATGTTATAAACACTCCAAGTTTGAAGTATCTCCGTTTTTTCTCGATCTCTTTTAATGTAAGAGAACAGATTTTTTGAACATTTTTTTGAACGAGAGCAAATGCGGAATAACACATTCGTAATGAAAGGATGGTATTCCACAGAGACCACGAACCTCTCTATTACGTTCGGGTTCCCTAACTAATGTGGTAGATAAAGCTGCTTTAATTTTGTTTTAGATAAAGCAGCTTTAATTTTGTTTTAGATAAAGCTGCTTTAATTTTGTTGTAGACAAAGCTGCTTTAATTTTGTTATAGATAAAGCTGCTTTAATTTTGTTATAGATAAAGCTGCTTTAATTTTGTTGTAGATAAAGCAGCTTTAATTTTGTTGCAGATAAAGCTGCTTTAATTTTGTTGTAGACAAAGCTGCTTTAATTTTGTTATAGATAAAGCTGCTTTAATTTTGTTATAGATAAAGCTGCTTTAATTTTGTTATAGATAAAGCTGCTTTAATTTTGTTATAGATAAAGCTGCTTTAATTTTGTTGTAGATAAAGCTGCTTTAATTTTGTTGTAGATAAAGCAGCTTTAATTTTGTTGTAGATAAAGCTGCTTTAATTTTGTTGTAGACAAAGCTGCTTTAATTTTGTTGTAGACAAAGCTGCTTTAATTTTGTTGTAGATAAAACTGCTTTAATTTTGTTGTAGATAAAGCTGCTTTAATTTTATCGTGCTAAGACGGTAACTGAGAACTTAGTTTTGTTTGTTTGTTTTTTCAATGTCATGGAGATGGCGTCATGGTGGGGGGCACGTTCTCATGGTACGAAACGTGTTCTCTGATATTGCTTGCTGTCTTTTAAGGATTACCTGAACATTGTTGCCGATCAAGTCCGTCTTGCAAGGTTGACTTTTATCCAGAAGGTGTCGACTGTTTAATGGACGACAATGATACAGTGCACAGCGAAAAGTGTGCTGAGCAGTGGTTCAGAGAGCATGACAGCGACTTTCCTCATTTTCCTTGGTCTCCAGAAAACCCGGATCTGAACGCCATTGAGAATGTATCGGACCTGTTAAAAAAACAGATCCAGGACAAAGTGATCTTCCATCAAATCTGAGCCAGCTGAAATAATTTCAGTGTGTGGTATGTATACAGTGTGCATAGAAAAGTCCCTTTAGCTTGAAATAACTTGCGAACGGAGAGAGGTACAGTTATGCAAGTGAGATAACGGTATAGTAGAATGACTGCGCCCGATCAAATACAACAAATAGCAGCGCCCCTAGTGGCGAAATGCGGAAGTTAGCCATTGAGAATCGAAAACGAAAAGAGATAGAGCTAAATTTCCAACTACAAAGTTGTAGAACATCAACTAATTAGTACAAAACGACATTTGTTTCACACGGTTAAGATAAATTGTCGCCTGAATACCCTACAATGTCCGAAATCGATGCGCGACGATTCGAATCTGCAAATTCACATTTCGCAAATGTAGCCGTATGCAAATGCAGATTGAGACATTGTACCGTTTCTACGATATAAAAACCAGTAGCAGGATGTACCCTGATCATATGTTTAGGTCTACGTACGCTGTGTGAGAATGGCGAGCTTCACTCACTCCCAATATTGCGAGAGGGTTCTTATTTTCGGCGAATGCCAACGTAAAGAGGTACCTCCAACTATTACAGGATATCATACCTGACTTTTTAAATGACATTCCCCTGTCCGCATTTCGTTCCTTGTGGTTCCAACATGACGGTGCCCCTGCACACCACCCAGCAGCAGTGCAACGCTTTCTCACAGATTGTTTTGGGCAACGAATCATCGGGTATGGTGGTGCTGTTGAATGGCCTCCATGATCGCCGGACCTCACTCCGTTGGATTTTTTCTCTGGGGTTACGTAAAAAATCAGGTATATGCAACAGCGCCTAGAAGTCTGCTGGATCTACCTCGTCGTGTTTCAGATGGTTGCAATAGTGTGACACCTTCCATGCTGAGGAATGTGCATGCAGAGTTACTTTCACGAATACAAATGTGTATCGTGGGCAATGGCGAACTCTTCGAACATACTCGACATTAACTTTTTATCACTGTGCGCCAGTTTGCCTTTTCTGTTTTTGTTTTGTCTGACGTCATCAAACTGTATTGACATAAGTACGCATTTATGCAATAAATTGTGTGTATTTGTTCATACCTATGACTGTTAACTTCAAACGTTTACACAAAAGGTCGCGCATCGATTTCGGACATTTTAGGGTGTTCAGGCGACAATGTATATTATCCGTGTGAAACAAATGTCGTTTTGTACTAATTAATTGATGCTCTACAACTTTGTAATTGGAAATTTTGCTCTATCTCTTTTCGATTCGCAATGGCTAACTTCCGCATCTCGCCACTAGGGGCGCTGCTATCGGTTGCATTTGATTGGGCGTAGTCGATTTACGATACCGTTATCTCACTTGCATAACTGTACCTCTCTCCGTTTGCAAGTTATTTCAGGCTAAAGGAACTTTCTTATGCACTCTGTATAATTGTTAACATAGTTCTACTGTTTTAAACATTACTTTTGCAATGCGTCTCTAATTTCCGTTCTGTTTGGAGCAATACACTCTATTTGTTCAAATATTTTGAAGAAAAATACGTTGGTTTTGCAAAAAAAAAAAAAAAAAAAAAAACCCTCCAGTGCGCGAGATCCAAACTTGCAGAAAACACGGTGTCAAAACATCAAGAACAGAAGAGACACCTAGAAACACAGAACAAAGAAAACAAATAGGCAACACTGTTTGTGGAGCTTCGGAATAATAAGACCGAGATCGTAACAGCAGCATAGTAGTTATTTCATTCTCCTAGGATACTACTGTTTTTGGTAAGAAATTGAAACAGCTAATTGAACGATGGGAACAAGTCACCGCTCATAATTAAGACCGTGCAACAGATTGAAGTAAAACATCTTTTAAACGAAAACCAGCATTATATTTACGTATGCTAACGTCGAGAACTTTTACACATCTAATACTTGTTTATCGTGATTCTTGTCATCAAGTAAGAATGACGCAGCTTTCTATTCAGTAAACACAATTTCAAGCTTACAAATTCTTAAGGTTAAATTTTTGATTTCCTTAAATACATGTTTTAAAATCTTTAATCTTGGAAAGATTTTAAAACATTATTTTGGAACAACTTACAGACGCACGAATAACAATTATTGCCGTGGTGTCCAGAAAATTCATTGAATGCCATTAGGGCACACTTTAAATTTATTTTGACAGCCTAGAAGTTGCGAAGAAATACCATACTTAGAATTTAGCTGTGTAAACGTATTGCCATAGGCGGTCAAAATCAAATGTTTGCTGTCTCGCGAAAACAGGGTAAATTGAGTAATCAATTAATTACTGGCGAGTGGATTCGACAGTGAAGACAGGTCTTCCAGGCTGTTTTATAGCAGTCACCTACTAATTGGAAAAACAGGCGCTATGTTGCATCGGTGAAAGAAAACAGGAGGATGAATTAGATTACTTCACATGAACCCCAGAAAGCTGGAAGCGTCCATAAGCTGCTTGGTGTTTGAAAGTTTTTCATTGCTGAGTCATCCAGACTGAACTAATCGATTTCCCCTCGCCTGTCCGCTCTATTAATGCATATTTAAAGTGCGACAACAGATAGTTCTTGGTATTTTGTGAATATTTACTCACGTACGCACATTTGAAGCCTGAATTCAGACATTCCAATTTAATCTGAATATAATCTAAACTTACTTCTTGCATTCCACGCGAATCGTTATAATACAAATGACTTCTTTTTCATTCAGTCGATGTAAATATGAGGACACGCTAATAGACCATATTTTAAATTTGCATTTTTTTTTATTTATTTTTTTTTTTTTGTGAAACTGATTTTTCAATCTCTGCGCTTTTGTGTTTTCTTGGAATTTCTTAGACTTAAAGCATCCTTTATAAACTCCAAGATAGGAATTTATTACTGTGCAACATTTATAACTTTAACTGCCAAAACGCAATTAGGCTACTTTTGTGTAGATTAATTTATTTAAGCAGAAGCAAAATTGATACGGCTAATCGATTTTTCGCGAATTTAAGGTGGACATCTAGTGATCTTGCTAAATATACTTCCAATGGAAAAACTTTTGTACACATTTCCATCACAATTAGTGTGTTCCCAAGGATGAAAATTTGAACATCGATTAAACTAAATTCATATTATAACATGGAATACTTAATATTTTCTAAAACATTAACCATAATTATATTAAAAATCAATAACTTTTCCTTTGGTGGTGTTGAAACCAGAAAAAAAGATGGCGCGATATGTACATTGATGACGTCAGTAGACAAACAAATGTTGGATTGCATAATTATGGTTATGTTTTAGAAACTATTTTAATCGATGTTCAAATTTTCATCCTTGGGAACGCATTAATTGTGAAGAAAATGTGTACAGAAGTTTTTCCATTGGAAGTATAGGAAGCAAAATTACTTGACTGAAATACTTACGTATAGGAAGCAAAATTACTTGACTGAAATACCTAATGTATAGAAAGCAAAATTACCTTAAAGCTGAAATACTTACACGAGTATTTCTACAGATTATGGAAGCATTTTGTCTGCTCGATTATTTTATCATCAGAATCGTTTTATGATGATCGCGTTTCCTTTTTTTTTTTTGCTACAGAGCAAATAATTTTTATCGTGTTGTTTTACTGGTACAAAATCATTATACAGGGTGAGTCAAAAGTCACAGGACCCCCTTGTATTTCATAAACAGGAACACATTTGTCAAATCTGATAACGACAATCAATTTCTGAGAAAATTCTGGTCTTGTTTGATATGCAACATGACTCGCTTATCATTTTAAAAATTTGACCTTGATTCAACATGGCGGATTTCAAGATGGCGGCCATTTTCCGGAAACAGCCTAAAAGTTAGGCCCCCTCATTGATTCTTTGCTGGGGTACTCAGATATTTCATTTTCCCTCCCGTTTCTGGAATACAAGGGTGTCCTGCGTCTTTTGACTCACTCTGTAGATACAAATAACCCTTTATAACAGCGGATTAAGAACCTCGTTGTGCTGCACCGTAGCAATGATGGAATTTATTTCCGTATTCGTGTTAGTCCTAACAAATCACGATGACGCATTGCAACTTATCATAGTATTTACCATCCATCCGCAATTTCAATGTTTTCAGAGTGACTTCGGTAATCTGCGGAATAAGTGAAATGCATTCTGTTATTTACAAAGAACTACCTCAGATTAACCCAAATGGATAGAAGGAGGACTGATTACCATTTTCGAGCAGCGGAGGTACCCTCTCAATTCATTAGTAGAAGAGTCTTTAAAAAAATTCGTATTCTGAGACATACAGGAAAGCTGTGCCATTTATAATTCCTCTTCTCGCATTTCGACTTAGTCCCCTGCACTTTTTCCACCGCAACTGTGGCGCTTTGCTTCAGGTGGAAATTTTTTTCAACTAGTGTTCTAAGCACCCAGAGCTGCAACCTCATAAGGGTCGCAGGTACATGCCTAAGTACATAGGAAGTTTTCAGTAAGCTTGGGAACAAATAAAAATTACTAGAGACAAGGTTTAGAGAACAGCGTGGGTGCTGAAGAAACTCAAAACTTGCAGTTCATATATATGTTACCGGCAATGTATGGAAACCAATCATTCTACAGAATGCCTAGACAATGTAAAGAATGCCTGGCGTTTTTAGGCAAAGTATGAAATAGTTATTATTTCACATATTTCCTAGACATTCTACACAATGCCTAAACAGAAACCGTCAAAGCATAAAATACGCTCGCTAATGATGGTTCTAATATGACGTGGCAAGGCACGTGACTTTCAACGCTTGTGTAAGACGGAGAATTCGCCATTTGTATTTCAGTCTTTGTTCGGAAGTCAAGTATAAAATACTCCCGCCAACGATGTTTCTAACGTGACGTCGTAAGGCACGTGACTTTCAACGATTCGCCTAAGACGGAGAATTCGCCATTTGCATTTCAGTCTTTGTTAGGAAGTGAAGTAAAAAATACCCCCGCTAATGATGTTTCTAATGTGACGTCGCAAGGCACGTGACTTTCAACGCTCGTGTAAGACGGAGAATTCGCCATGTGCATTTCAGTCTTTGTTCGGAAGTCAAGTATAAAATACTCCCGCTAATGATGTTTCTAATGGCAAGGTAATTGACTTTCAACACTCGCGTAAGACGAAGAATTCACCATTTGCATTTCAGTCTTTTTTCGGAAGTCAAGTGTAAAATGGAACAGAAAGTTGTATTTTTCCAGAAAGAATCATGGAATGTAGAAATGCAACGTCGATTTTAGTTGTTATGAGTGTGACAGAAGACGGTTTTTACCGAATTGGAATTTCTGAAGGAGTTTTAAAACAACTGTATGTGAGATCACGAATCACTTTATGCCCAAAGAATTTACTGACAATTGAAGACATTCTTCATCAAGAAATACCTCTCCGGTCAGCTGCTATTGCCTGCTAAGTCCACAGGAAGCGGCCAAGGATTTGTCAATTGTATGTGTAAGACAAATTGCCAAAACATGAAGTGCTTTTGTGTAAAAAAAGGAATGAAGTGCAATTAAAAATGTCATACAAGCCTTCCTTGTTACAACAAGTTGGTTAGAAAGTTCTGTATTTTATTTCATATTTTCTGTTTTGATTATTTTTCATATAAGTCTTTTCAATAAAAGCCTTTTCATGAAACTCTTTTAACGCTTTGCTTAAATAGCATTAGTCATTCTATATAGAATGCCTAGGTAAAGTATATACAGGGTGTATAGGAAAGTCCTTAAACAGAGAACTAACTTTTGAACGCAAAATGCTAGAGTTGTGAAAGTAGTGTGTACATATAGTGAAGTGACTATGTTCTATCAGATGAGACCGGTTACAGCACCCCTAGCGGCGAATTTTGGAAGGTAGCGATCCTATCGCGTGAACCAAGAGAGATAGCGAAAAAATGTCGATAGCAAACATGTAGAGCGTCACCGATTTAGTATGAAATGACGCCCTACATTCACCATAAACTCCAGTAGAAGTCCGGAAATGCAGATCTCTTGGTATCCGATCACCGGCATAAATACGTCACTCATCGCGTGCAGAAGTGTGACATTATAAAGTGATGCAAATTTACTAATAAAACTAATACATGTACGTGTATGCCATGAGCAATTTATTATGTACTGTACAGTAAAGTATTAGGAAATTCATACAGCAGTTGGACATTATGAAAAACAAAAACAAAATAAAGTTCTAGAAATACAAGATGTCAGTACTAATACTTAAGCATTCGCGATGTGTCCACCATCGGCAGCTATACACATCTGTATTCAAGCTAGAGCTTCTTGTTGGACGTTCTGCAGAATTTCAGGTGTTACGTTACTGCATGCTTGGATAATACGGGGTTGTAGAAATGTTCCATACACGACCAAATGTAAGGCCACATGTCGCACTGATGTCTCTCGTACTGCAGTGTGGGTGGGCTAGCGCATAGACCAGGACGCCCACTGGCTGCACGTGCACACCTGCAAGTGTTGGCCTACCTGAACGGGAACGACTTGTAATGCGCCCGGTTTCTCTCAGCCGGCGAACGACTGATGATAGTAGCCGCAGTAGGATGGGAACGATTAAGGAAACGTAATGCATATTGGCGTGCTGCCTCTCTTGCCCTACGACCGTATTCCCCGTACAACATAACCATCTCGCAGTACTCCTCTTTGAAATAACTAGCCATGTGTAGACTGGAAGATCCAGTCCACGCACTGCCTGACAAACCTTCCCTGGCCAACAATTTATGCTTCCCGATGAGATATGACGTGGCGTTTCCATTTGCATACTTTCATCCATTCTTCGCTGTTTTGCAGGCAAAATTCGTTTACAGATTTTACGCTTTGCGATGTCATTTGTGACGTATTTATGCCGGTGATCGGATACCGAGAGATCTGCATTTCCGATATTCTATTGGAGTTTTTGGTGAATGTATTGCGTCATTTGATACTAAATCGGTGACGCTCTACACGTTTGCTAGTGACTTTTTTTCACTATCTCTCTTGGTTCTCGCGATAGGATAGCTAACTTCCAAAATTTGCCGCTAGGGGTGCTGCAATCGGCCTCATCTGATACAACATAGTGACTTTACTATATGTACACACTGCTTCCACAACTCCAGCATTTTGCGTTCAAAAGTTATTTCCCTGTTTAAGGACTTTCCTATACATCCTGTATAATATTTGAAAATTTCATACTTTGCCCAAAAACGCCAGGTGTTCTATACATTGCCTAGGAATTCTATAGAATGCCTGATTTTCATACATTGTCGGTAAAATATACACCGAAAAACTAAAACATCATGACCACGCGTCTTTATGCAAATCAAAGAAACTGCAAGTGTACGACGGCGCGTGTGACGGTCATGAAATCGTATAAATAACACCTGACGCTGAGCTCTGTTCATCAATGTTGTTCTTCAGAAGGGAAGGGCAGCCATCTTAAGTGAGTTTGACAAAGGCCAAATTGTAATGGCCAGCCGAATGGGTCAGAGCATTTCCCAGACGGCAAGGCTTGCGAGGTTCTCATGGTCAGACGTGGATATTACTTCCAAAAAGGGGTCCGAAGAGGGAAAAAACATGTACTGCAGACAAGCTGCATGGGCTGACTAACGATCATCGATGCGAGAGACGAGCAAAAGCTATCCCGTATAGTAAGCACCAAGAGAAGAGATACTGTGGCATAAATCACTGGTAATTTGAATACTGGTGACGGGAGTAATATGTTACAACGCACAGTACATCGAACCTTGCTAAAAATAGGGCTACGCGGCGTCAGGCGACTCCTAGTTTCCCTGCTAGCCTTGGTTCACCGTCTATACTACCTACAATGGGAATGTAAGCATCAAAACTGGACCTTAAATGATTGGAAGAAAGTCGTCTGTTCCGATGCATCTCGTTTCCTGTCGTTCCAAGTGGGCGTCCGGATACGTGCGCGTCGTTTAACTGGAAAAGCATTGGCACCAGGTTGCACCGTACCAACACATATGTACGAGTACTGTCAAGATTTAGCATCCCCAAATATTTGGTCATCGTAGCCAACCATTTACACCCATTCTACGACCAAAAGATAGGCGTTCGGTGTGCTGTGTCTGCGAAGAGGATAGTCGGCCCATTCTTTTTCACTGACACAATCAACTCGGAGCGCTATGTTCAGCAGCTGGGCAGCACTACCCATTTAGAATACATCGATTGAAAACAGAAAAGATATATGCACATTAGTAGAGATGGGACAGTATGCAGCGATCCGACAATATAAGGAGTGATGCAAAGGGAATAAACTTGATGGGCTATAAGCAGTAGCTCGTCAATAATTTAGGGCAGCTGGTTCCAGGGAAGGGACGGAGCCAGTGCCATAATACAAACACAACTTCCATGCCTCACCGGGATTCGAACCCAGACCCAACAAGGACGAATGATCAGAAGCCATTGCTTAGACCACGGCTGCAGGGGCGACTTGTACCTTTGAAAACGGGAATTCTTACCACTTGCTCTGTAGAATGACCCATCTGTCTTGCGCCGGCAATGGGTCCACGATCAAAGTCGCTCAGATCCCCACGTTTACCCATGTTCTTCGATTGCGATACATTTTTGAGAAGTCTTGCCGTCCGCCTACATATCGCCTCCGTTCTGTTTAGGTCTGTTTCACTCTGTGTGGGGAAGTTCATGTCATCTGCCCGTCACTCCTATCTCTAGTGTTTTGTCTACTGAGTGCATACCCATGCCTCAATCATCTGACTAAATTTTCTTCTCTTGTGGGTTCCAAATGATCTTACAACCTTTCGGTTCATGTCATAGTAAATATTCCCAAAACAAAGAACGATTGACGGAACTACGAATGTGTTCATATGAATTTTTCATGAATTATGGATTTCACTGAAGCGGAAGATAAAACAGATAAAAGCTTCCTATTTTGCTATTTCTTCTACATGTTCTGGTTCGCTGATGTCTGTTTTAAAAGAATCAAGAAAAAATTCTAAGTGAAATAAAGGTTGTATTGTTAGCATGATGGAAATCTTCTTGTTTAACTTTCAAAACATCGTCATAACAAAGAAACATGCTCCAAAATGGCTGAAGAAAAAATTGTGTTTGACTTACAAAGCGCTAGCCAAAGAACTTAGTTCTGTCGTCTGACGGAAGCTGCCTGAAAAATGGTGAGGAGTATGCCGAAGAAAATCATATAAGACATCATTGTTTATACGGCAAAAACAGCAAATAATTGCTTTTATGTTTCTTACAAATGAATACATGCAGGCAAGAAACAAATTGATTCCCGTCCTTGTCCGCTGACAGAGGGATTCATAGTTAGAAATGCGAACAAATATGGATAGTTTTAATGCTCTATCTTTATTTACAGAAGTTGATATGATTCGATTTTAAATTACTCCGAAAGAATGATTGCTACGAAAAACGAAACAGCAAGATGCACTTTCAGAAATTAGTTTTTCCGAGTAAAACATGTTTTCCTTTCTCTGCTCTTCAGCTCACAAAGGGCGAAAAATAACTCAAGGGAATGCATCACTTCCCGTACAAGCTAAATTTTTAATTCTTTAAATTATATACTTTGTATATAGACACTATATTGACAAAAGTCACCTGACACTCCTTCAAAAGCAAATGAACGGATCCCCTGTGTTGTTGAGATGCGCGGTAGAGCTGCAAACGGTATAAAAACAAGCCTGAAGCTGAACCCGATCATATCGCACTGTGAGGTTCAGGGGAAATTTTGCTGCGGGAGAGAACTGACTTTGAGAAAGGAAAGATTGTTGTGTATTATATTAGTGGGTTGTCCATAAGGGAAACCGAGAGGCGTTGAAACATACCCAAGCCAACTGTTTGGGATGTACTGAATAAGAGGAAGACACATACCGTGCCCGAAGCAGCAAAACGTACCGCCAGACCAAAGACAATCGGCGATAGAGGACGTCAAAGCCTCAGGTGAGCCGTGACAGCCAATCAAAGGAGTACTGCACAAGACCTCAGTGTACAGGGGAGCAAACATGCTGGAACCTCGATATGTATACGTACCACTCGCAGAGAACTTCATTCAATGGGTTCCCGTGGTCGTGTGGCTGCTCATAAGACTTTCATCTCCACACGGGATGCTACTCGTCCTTTAGCATAGTATAAAGGACATTTATCGTGGACCGTAGATCGATGGAAACGGGTCCTATGGACTGATGAATCCAGATACACGATCTATCAGTCTGATGGCCGTGTGTGGGTATGGCGGCAACCAGGGGAACGCTATTTACCACGGAGTACTGTTCCTACGGTCAAGTTTGGAGCTGGCAGTGTACTCGTGTGGGGTTGTTCTTCGTGGTGTGGTACCGGCCCATTGGTTATCGTGGACAGTTCTGTTAACCAGCTCGTCTACCTCGATATTCTGAACAATTATGCCGTACTAACTCTGTGGCAATACTAGGGAACCGAGCCTTGTTGGTGCTAGCAGGATAATTCACTGTTCCGTAAAGCAAGGACTGTTACGATGTGGTTTGATGATAATTCCGTATCGTGTGTGGACGGGCCAGCACAGAGCCCTGATATTAATCCCATAAATCACCTACAGGATGAATTCAAGCCCCGCATAAGAAGTTTGTAACCAAGGACTACTACTAAGCAACAGTTAGCTGCATGATTATGTACTGAATGGCAGCGCATACCTATCGCCGTGTTCCAAAACCTTGTCGAAAGCATGTCTCGAAGGGTCAGGGCATGCATTAAGTCCAAATGTGGACTGACACTGTACTAATGTATATCAATAAATGCTATGTTGTGTTTTAGTTCAAGGTGCCTGGTGACGTTTTTCAATATAGTGTATATGAGTACGTTTACTCCAGCGTAAATATCTGGTCTTTTAAAAGTTCGCGGAACCCCGGTTAGGAAATATTTCTCTAAACTTTCAGTTCCTCACAAAGCGTTGTGAAGAAATTAAGATTTAGAGCAAGTGCCAATACTTCCGAGAAAAATCATGAATTTTGTTTTCCGTATTTTTATCCTAAATGATTTTTTTTTTGCTCTTGTCAACACGTTTCTGAATAATACTCTGTAACTGTGACAAATTACTTGAAAAAAATGACGACATCACAAGCAAACCGAAGGTTTTTAATTATATCTATTGATATTTATTCCTTTGTCTTTCCAGTTTAAAGACTGAAAGGCATTCTACAATGTGCAACAGAAAAAACTTGGGAGATATTTTGTTAACTTCTCTCACCCCCTTTTAAAGGTGACATCTTATCTTCCAAGCTTTTCAGTACCGCACTGCAGAATAACTTTGAATCATTGAGCTGGAAAGAGCACGGGATAAATATTAATGGAATTTGTTGTTTCTGTTATTTGACTTTACACTGCGATTAAAATGTGTAACGTACTAGGAGATGTGACGTACCTGCCAGAAGGACGCCCACAACATAAAGGCAGATAGGAATCAGAATAAAACGTCCGCGTAGCTCAATTGGTAGAGTGACTTATTCCGGAATGAGGGGACCCGGGTTCGAATCCTGGCGTGGATAAAAATGACAGAGAAATTTACTTCGTTATAATGGCGCCCGCACTATCCGGATGACCCGACCGTTCAAAATCTCGCAATGGTGTGATGTTATTTCCACACCGCGAGATAGGAAAAATAAGAGAATCCCTTCTCCAGCACTTCGAAAAAAAAATGAAGGGGAGATGATGTAACATACTAGGAGATGTGACGTACCTGCCAGAAGGACGCACACGACATAAAGGCAGATAGGAATCAGAATAAAACGTCCGCGTAGCTCAATTGGTAGAGTGACTTATTCCGGAATGAGGGGACCCGAGTTCGAATCCTAGCGTGGATAAAAATGACGGAGAAATTTACTTCGTTATAAATGGAACAGATAATAAAAATGATTATAATAAATCAAAAGAAGAAGAAAAACGGGCTTTAAATGACTGAATACAGAGCAGCAAAGAACCAATTTTGTTTGATGTTCATGAAGATGATGCAATCAAAGTAAAAGAAATGAAAAACATCGACTGAAAATGCAGCTCCTAAATTCTGATTAGTGCATGTTACAACAAAAAAACAAACATGACCAATGTATGAATAATATAGATGGCATAGTAGACAAAGAAAGCAACTAGAAATGTATATAAAAATAGCTTTGAGAACAAAAAACAGAAGGTATGATTCTCGCCGCACAAGGGCTAGCTCTAAAAATTAATACCATGAAAACACACTTTGAGAAAAGTAAGAATAAGAAAAATGCAGGTTATGCAGAGAAAAACGGTTGATGATATACTCATCTCCTTTAGCAAAACGAAGTTTACGAAGAGCAAATCAAACGCCTTACGAGGGTATGTTGGTATCCTGCATACCAACATACGCTCGTAAGGCGTTTGATTTTGCTCATGTTGGTATCCTGCATACCAACATGAGCAGAAAACAAGATGTATCAGTTGCCAGAGATTATTTGGATATTGAAAGAAACTGACGAGAAATACATTCGTAGATAAAAAGCAAACGGGTTTCTGGGAAATGTGAAGTTCAAATTTTATGGGATATTAAAATTTAAACAGGAAATATTAAATAATAATGCATATGTCATTACTGTGGTTGAGAAAAAGCTACAGAAATAGATGTGGCTACTATATGAAATTGCACAGTTGAGGAAAAATTCCTAAAAAGGTTATAAATACCGTGACTAGTATACTGCACATAATACAACATATCTGGGAGAAAGAGTAATAATAAATTTATTTCAGAAAACAAAATTTGTGCAATAGTATTAGATTACTATTAGTAATTGTTTTTTTTTGTTAACGACATACAAATGATTCATAGACATATGCAGTACTTTTCCAAATATAAGGCTACCCCACTCTTAAAATTATATAGCGCTTGTGGGAAAAACGCCTAGATTAGACTTATAGGTGCACATCAACTTAATTCTTAAATCAAACCGCAAATGCAAATCGCATCACAGAAAACAAACGTAGCTTTTTTTTTTTTTCAAAAAAAAAAAAAAAGTTTCTTTTATGCGCAGGGTGTGATATAAAAATCGAATTATAATCTTTCAGTATCAGAAACCATGAGTCAGTTTTCATTTGGTCGCTATCATGCGTAAAATTATTGACCCTGACAGGAGTTTTCTCTCGTTTGCGAATATCAGATGACCCACGGTTTTGGGAGAAGTAAATGCGGTAAAAAAACGTCGTCTTATATTCAGGTAAATACCGTAATGTATTTTGGGAAGAAAAAATATGAGGCAAGATAACCGTCTAAGTTACTAAAGGGAAATATTGAGTTCAGCTTTTATTGTCCTTCTCCTACAGTTTTTGTTGAACACAGCAAGGGAGCAATAACATAAAGTAGACGTTTACTTAAAATGATCTTTAATGCCTTTTCTTTGATCTTGTCAACACGTTCCCGAATAATATTCTGTAACTCTGAGGGGTGACTTGCAAAAATGATAACATTACAAGCAAACCAAAGGTGTTTTAATTATTTCTATTAATATATACCCTTGTCTTTCCAGTTTAAAGACTGAAAGGCATTCTGCAGTTACATTATCTATTTACATTGACTTCACGTATTTGGAAGATTTTCACCATTTTTCTTGCGCCCTTTGTATTTATTAGCTATAATTAAATAGCTTGTGCGGTTAAGCCCCATCAGATGGAAACGTCTCAGTTGCTGAACCCATCCCCACGGATTTTGTGAAGTCAGATACTGATTGATAAACCACACATAGCGCTGTGAATTGTTGGCCCCGTAGGGTAAAGCGAACGCACTCGGTTAGTTATCCAGAGATGTGGGGTTCGATTCCAGCGGTGGCGAATAACAATTTTTCGTCTGCTGTGTGTTGGTTAAAGAAAAACGTGGAAAGAGCGATGAATTTGTCTATTTACATTGTCTATACGTATTTGGAAGATTTTCACCATACTTAAAATGATTGGTTTAAATGGGCTGAAATGGGAATGATCTATTACAAAAACTTAAAATATGCTTCCTTTATGTCTAGAATAAAGCGAAATTGTACAGACTAAAATTTAGATTAGTAACAAAGGGTAATTTAATTAACAATAGCGTATGCAATGCGAGATATACATCCCGTTTTTATGAATCAAACCATCGTACTTCAAAGGAATAATTAGAGAGTTGTGTAACACTTCTGTCGTTGGAATTTGTACCCAGAAATATTAATCTTCCAATCTGAGTGTGTTCTAGGTGAACGAATTATAAGTGAACCTTTGGATTTAGATCTCTTGTGGATTCCATGAAGTCAAGGAGACTTTGAATTAAGAAATGATTCTTACTAATAGTTCTTTAAACAGATAGTAAGAAGAAGAATAGTGTGTGCTCAACATATATAAAGAAAAAGTGGGTGAGTTTCCACAATGAAACTGGAAAAGCTTACGACGGTAATTATTTCCTTTAGAGCAAACATTAATGGTCTGAGAATGGTAACATCTGGCGGAATGAGTTTTCGAGGCATTAAGATAATCTAGGTGAAGCAGTAGTGAAAATGTTGCAATAAAAAGAAAGTAAGTTGGTAGCTAACTTTGGGGAAAATTTTATAAATGTACAGAAGGAAATTTCTTCAAGTTAAAATTAATTTCTGAAACTTTATCAACTATTGGTGAAACTAGACTGGGAAAATGCCATATCTTCTATTCTCCTTAAAGAAACAAAAAAATACTGAAGAACTCTCCTGTTCGTTTTTTTTTCATCTTCCTTTTCTTTAGCTGCTTGATTCTCCAGGAATCATGCAC
Organism: Macrothele yani; assembly: GCA_039090855.1. Lineage (NCBI taxonomy): Eukaryota > Metazoa > Arthropoda > Arachnida > Araneae > Macrothelidae > Macrothele > Macrothele yani. The sequence continues at coordinate 19,083,374 of CM077025.1, forward strand.
AATAGCTTATGCTTTGTTTCGGCTCTTAATGTCTACCATTAACTCCTTTTAGGGTCATAAGCAATTCCTGTCCGCAATTTAGAGACCCTGGTTCCAGGCAAGCAGCAGAGCGAGCGCCATCTGATAAGCACGCCTTTCATGCCTCACTGGGACTACCTTGAACAAGACTACCTTGAACCCAAGACTACCTTGAACCCAAGACTACCTTGAACGTGTGTTCTGGAACAGAACCTTAGATCCCTTGGCCTCTGGGGCTGCAAGTATTATATTCTTGCACTCCATTGTATCTTTCATTATCATCCTCCTTCCTTGGAATCCCAGTTAGTCTAATTCTTTGAACATTATCTTTCCTTTTATCTTAAACTACTGCATATATTTCCTGTAGTTCGTCTCATAAATCATTTCTATGTCATTTTCTCTCTGATCAGTTTGTTCCTTGCTGTACGGCGCATGTATTTCGGCTGTAGGATTTAATTTTTCCTACAGATAATTGGGATCCAAACAAAGAAATTTCATTATTTAACATTCGTTTCCATTATTCTGTTTAGTTGTATCTTCTTGCGCGCAAATATCCTTCTAACTGTCCATTCCCTAAAACCGGTATTCCTAAATTAGGGACAGGTGACTCCTCATAGCCTTGGATGCTCAAAGGGATTATTAACTCCCCCAAAATCGCATGGGTTTTTCATCATGGATTGTTATACAGTTTTGTCCCTTATATCATGATGAGGGCTTGATAATGGTTCTAAAACTTTCTATTTCAGATCTATTTGAAAGAGGTTGAGATGAAAATAATCATTGTAGGAAAAAAGCGAGCTTTATTTGCTGTTTGAATTCGGGTCACTTTGTTTACATTTCAGCTATTGTTGTTTCTCCAAAGTACCTAAAATAGTATATAACAGTCTTAAATGTTGTGTCGTCATTTGAAAAAAGGATGAGCTTCTCTTGCTTTTTATTTCACGAATTTTCTAAATGTTAGGTGTTCTCTCCCTATACCTCTGTGTTCTTCTCTTCACTTATCCGTAGTCCTATACTTCTAGATGCATGTTTACGTTGTTCCATTAACTTCAATATATTTTCCCAGGAGAAAACAATATTCTTCCCCAATAGAAATATATGATCACTACAACCTAATGTCATGGTTTTTAGTTGCCCAATGAGCGCTTCTATCTGCGGTGCATGCTGGCGTTTGTTTTGCATTTTTTCGAGTCAGTCTTTCCTCGAGAACTGTGCGTTTTGTACTTTTTCGAGCCAGTTTTTCCTCGAGAACGGTGAGGTTTGTATTTTTTCGAGCCAGTCTTTTCTCGAGAACAAATTCACAGCATCCCTGATCCAGCGTCAAGTGCTTTATTATCGGCTTTCGGGCCAAGGGTGCCAGTATTTCTGAAACAGCCCAGTTTGTGAACTGTTCGCATGCTGCTGTGGTTACAGCGTCTCGTGATTAAAGAAATGACACTATTTTCGAATAAATGATGTGGAATCTGTAAAGCACCACGTGCCACTGACGTGAGAGGTGAACGTCGGCTGTGAAGGTGCGTGTGAGCCGCCCCGGTGGCGCAGTGGTCTAAGCGATGGCCTCTGATCATTCGTCCGAAAGGGGTCCGGTTTCGAATCCCGGTGAGGCATGGATGTTGTGTTTGTCTTACGGCACTGGCTCTCTCTCTCTTCCCTGGAACCGGTGATCCTAAATTAGGGACGGGCGACTACTTATAGCCCATTGAGTTGCTCACGGTGGTCGTTAAATCTCCAATCAAAAAAAAACCGGTGCGTGAGAGCCAATCGACCCGCTACAGTGGAGCAACCCATTGGCGGAATGAACAAGGGCGCTACCAGAAGTGTGTCTAAAACGACAGTTCAGCAAACCCTGCTGCGTATGCGGCTCCGATGCAGGCAGATGGTCACTGCACCTATGCTACCGAAGGTGCATTGGTAGAAAAGGCAGAAATGTGCACGACAGTATCGGAATTCCACCTTCGCTGATTGCCAAAGGATTTCCTTCTCCGATGATTCATGTTTTCTGCTTCATCGAACAGATGGACGTTGGCGTGTATAACGCGAGAAACATCGGAGAACAAACGCTCTTCAACCACTGCTGGAAGAACACAAGCTGATGGGGGCAGCGTTATGGTCTGGGGAATGTTTTCCGAGCATTCTCTGGGTCCACTCATACCTGTAGAAGACACTATGGACCGAATTCGTTATGAATCCATCCTTGCAGACCACGTACACCCATACATGCTAATTGTCTTTCCTGGGGCGGCATGATGCAGGCAGATGGGCGGATGGGATCTTCCAGCACGACAATGCGACATGTGATACAGCTAGAAATGTCCGAGGGTGGTTGGAAGAGCACAATGATTTCAAAATACTTCTATGGCCCCCTAATTCCCCAGACGTAAACCCAATTGGGAATCTGTGGGACCTCCTCATCGTATTGTTCGCTCTATGGATCCTCCACCACGCACCCACCAGCAGCTGTCAGATGCACTCCAGTCAGCATGGCTCCACATACCTCTGAATACCTTCCAACACCTTATTGAGTCACTCCCAGCCGGTCTAACTGCTGTCCGTGCTGCACGCGGCTGGTACTCCGGATATTAGCTGGTGATCACAATAATGTGACTCGACCGTGTATATATATAATTATAAACTTAACGTTTCGTATTTATAGTTCAAAGCAAATTTGTCCGAGTCAGGTCCGACTCAGATCCAATTAGGTGACGTCCGGGTTAAACATTTTGAGCCGTTTTCAACTCTAGTTCGGTGTCATCTGTCCTGTTGCTTTATGGTTTGGGAATTTTTTTTTTTTTTGATTGAAGGTTTAACGACCACCGTGAGCAACTCAATGGGCTATAAGCAGTCGCCCGTCCCTAACTTGGGGTCACTTGTTCCAGGGAAGGAAGAGAGCCAGTGCCGTAAGACAAACACAACATCCATCCCTCACCGGGATTCGAACCCCGCCCCTTTTCGGACGAATGATCAGAGGCCATCGCTTATTCTACTGCGCCACCGGGGCGGCTGGGATTTATTGACCAACATGAGCATCACTAAGAGCTATAAACGATTCACCGTCCCTAGTTTGGAGACACTGGTTCCAGCGTTTGGGGATAACCAGTTCCCTAAGACAAGCGCACCCCATTCATGGCTCTTCCTGGCGCAGCTCTAACGAATTTCCATTAACCAGCGCTTCCGACCAGTCATCCACCTGTGTGGAAATGATAATTTTATCCCACGAACGAATTGTAGTTGTAATTTTTCAATAGTGGATTGTGTTAATCTCATCACATCAGTGGAACGTTTCTCAAGGGTGGTTTTTTCTTCTTTTCGTGTTCGTAACTTTTCTGCTCTCTTAAAGGCCTGAAACATCACATGAATTAAACATTTTGCATATGTATTACAGGACTAGTCTACGAAAACTTTGCCGAGTACCAGTAGTAGAAAGAGAATGAGACAATTTCCTTGTACTAATATGCATCTGAAAGCGAACGATGTGTCTCAGTATCTTTGTTTCGGTGATCAAGCAACTATAAACACCGCTGCTCCGCTTTTCGGAATATTCATTTCGGAGAAGATACGAAACGGAATTTCTAATTCATTTTCGAGTTATTTCCGCTCTTTGATTGTCAACAACGTTGTCAATGGCAACGCATAGGTAGCAGAAATAACTTATTTTCGGTATAACTTCTAATGAGATCCCATTTAAAGGTGGAATCTAAATTAGAAATTCCGCTTGCGTCATATGTTTTCGTGTACGTTGTGGGCTATGTATCATAATTTATGATTCGAAGTACTTTTCGATGTACATATTAATGCTTTGCGCAGCGAGAGAGGGTTCCGAGCAATTTGCTTTAATTCTTAAAACTAGCTACTACTGCTAACAGAAATGATACTTCATGGAAATCATACGGAAACTTACGTGTTCGTGTGCGTTTTCGCACCTTTTCAATTTCCGAAAGCATTACATAATTACGAGAAGGAAGAACTAGTTAAACACAGATAAACAGGCATAATCCCCAAGATACGCGGTAACAAGGGCATTTCTCCTGGGTTCCCATGACAGGAGTAATTCTCGTGCAAACAGGGAACAGCCCAAGGTAATTATCTGTCATTGGTGGGTCGTGTTCGAAAGGGAAGGTTATCAAATAGGAGGAAATTTCTTTCTTTCGTGGCAACGAAAATGATATTCTCTAAGGGATTTTAATCTTCTAGAGAATATCTTTTAATACCAATTAAATCTTTACTCAGACGTAGGGATTTTTACAAATTTGAGCACCTTTTTAGTCGTTATGTAAACCCATGAATCAGTCTGAGAATTAAAATCGCATGCGCTTTAAAAAATGTAAAAAAAAAAGTTGAATTTGCCGGTAGAACCTTTCGACAAAAAAAGCGAAACCTGAACAGCTGCTGACTCATTATGAAAAACTGCCGAGTTATTGGGAGAACTAGGAACTCGTTTATTACATATTTCGCAATATTTCTTTCAGTTAAGTAAGTGCCGCCCCGGTGGCGCAGTGGTCTAAGCGATGGCCTCTGACCATTCGTCCGAACGGTGTCCGGGTTCGAATCCCGGTGAGGCATGGATGTTGTGTTTGTCTTACGGCACTGGCTCTCTCCCTTCCCTGGAACCAGTGGCCCAAAATTAGGGACGGGCGACTGCTTATAGCCCATTGAGTTGCTCACGGTGGTCGTTAAACCTCCAATCTAAAAAAAAAAAAAAAAAAAAGTTAAGTAAGTACTTTTAGATAAAATCCTTAGGTTTTTTTTTTTTTTTTTTGATTGGAGGTTTAACGACCACCGTGAGCAACTCAATGGGCTATAAGCAGTCGCCCGTCCCTAATTTAGGGTCACTGGTTCCAGGGAAGGGAGAGAGCCAGTGCCGTAAGACAAACACAACATCCATGCCTGACCGGGATTCGAACCCGGACCCCTTAAGGACGAATGATCAGAGGCCAACGCCTTAGACCACTGCGCCACCGGGGCGGCCCTTAGGGTTTTAATATACTGAAGTAAGTTTCAGAAAGAAGAATACAGAATTTTAAATTGGGTGGCCGTGTTCTGGGTAATCCTACTAACTGTTTTTTTTTATTATTATTGGAGGTTTAACGACCACCGTGAGCAACTCAATGGGCTATAAGCAGTCGCCCGTCCCTAATTTAGGGTCACTGGTTCCAGGGAAGGGAGACAGCCAGTGCCGTAAGACAAACACAACATCCATGCCTCATCGGGATTTGAACCCGGACCCCTTTCGGACGAATGATCAGAGGCCATCGCTTAGACCAGTGCGCCACCGGGGCGGCTAACTACTAACTGTGTCTGGGTTAGACTAACCGCGGATTTATGCGTGGCGTGTTCCTCCTGCGATATCCGCTTTGGGTTCTGAGTCCCCTGTTTTGCGGACGGGCAACTCATGCTCACGAGGATGTGCCGCGGGTGGCCTAGTAGGCAACGTTCGTGACTGCCGCGGAAGGTACCTCAGGTTCGATCCACTAAATACCCGCCGTGCGTCGGATGGGCATGTTAAGCCGTCGGACCCCGGGTACCGGCTCCCCGGTAATAAATAAGGGCGTCTTTCTAACCCTTTCTACTTCGCTTCAGTGTCACTTTCCTATCGGGCACTCTAGTCCAAATCTCCTAGCTTCATATTTCTAAGGGTTGTTTAAGACCTGGGGTCAGACACTCCCTTCCTAAAATCCTCTACATTTGATCAAGATCAAGCTCACGAGGATCTTTAATCCTCGAAACTAAAAAAGAAAGGAATTAATCTCTATTAAAGAAGAATCTACTCTAATGAATTTTATGCTCCAATTAGGATCTCATTTTTTGATCAAAATGTTAAAATATTAATAGACTCTATCAGACGCATTGTTTTAAAAAATTGAACTTTTTCAAGAAAGGCATAACCTTTCTTGAAAAAGTTCATAACCTTTCTTGAAAAAGTTCAATTTTTTAAAACATTGAGAAATTGATTTTAATAGCTTAGCAACATATCTGATAAAATATAATATTATTCATAAAAATCAACAGGGTTTTCAATCAGGAAGGTCTACTGAGACGGCTATTTTGTCTCTGTAGAAACATCTATTACAAAACCTACTTGAAAAAAAATCACACTAGCATTATTATTTCTGGATTTGAGAAAGGCATTTGATTGCGTCAATCATTCCATCTTATTAAAAAATTCTCCATAATATTGGTATAAGAGGATTACCTGCGGACATTTTAAAAAGTTACCTAACCGATAGACTCCAACTGACAAAAATTACAGATCATTACTCAACAAAAGAAAACATTATTATGGGTGTTCCCCAAGGAACAATTTTAGGCCCAATTTTATTTAATATATATATTAATAATTTCACCTCAGTTTCTTCGGATACAAAATTAATTTTATATGCAGGTGATATAATACTTCATCTTGAAGGACAAGGTATTCCGCAAATAACTGATTACTTTAATACAATAAAATATAAATATCAAGACTGGTTCATTAGTAATGAATTGATTATTTAGTATATATAAAAGTAAAGCAAAGTTTTTTGCTGGTCCAACTTTTAACCAAAACAATCAGCTAAATTCAATTATTTCCTTTGATGATATACCAATATCTACAGTTGATCCTTATACTTACTTGGGTGTAGTTATTCAGAATACCTTGAAATTGAACTTACACACAGACAAAAGAGCTCGTGAGATATCGAGAAAGATAGGAATTTTTGGCAGTGTGTTTAATAGTCTTACTACAAAATCCATTATATTACTATACTATTCTTTAGTACACTCTCCTTTAATTTACACTCCCTCTTGTTGGGGATCCACTACTAAACGTAACCTTGGGAAACTTCAGGTGCTTCAGAATAAAATAATTAGAATTTTAGAACTTAAATTAAATCCACGTTTAATTGTATTACAGGTTCACAAAACTAAGACCGAATCAGTCTTGATCCTAATAAACATAACATTTTGAACATTACCAGTTATATTTAGGCTCTTTGGGTACTAATATGTTTAAAAGAATTAAATTGGGTTTTAATGATGATATTGACATTCATAACGAAATTCATGAATATGATACGAGATTTAGTAATATGTTACACCCATGCTTTCCGAAAAATCAACAAATAAAACTCAGCATTGGATATCAAGTGCCAAAATTTTGGAACGACTTGCGTAAGGAAATTCATAATATTAATAACTACAGCTTATTTAAGAAAAGAATCACTATTTACTTACTCACTAACATTGTATTAAAAAGCAACAAGGGATCGGTTGGACCAGCTAGTCTGGAATGGAAGTAAGAGGGGATGGGGGAGAAATTACTCACACGATAGAATGGATGAAATATGGCCATACCATTTCGACTGCGTTCAATAACGTTTTATCGAATTAAAAGTTGATAAAGACGTCCACATTATTTAAAAAATATGAAATACAAATGTATGATTGTTTTAATATAATTTCACACCAATAACTGTTCCCTATAATTATTGCTCTCAACACACTGGGCATCGTTACCATGCATTTACTACTAACTACTAATATAACTAACAATATGCTCAATTGATGTAATGTATTTTATTTCTTGACTTGTGCTTTCTACGAAGGGAGATCGGGACTTGTTAGGTCATTTTGGCCTTTTTTCTGATCTCCCTAGCTGTTATATATGTCCATTAATTTGTTATTTCTCATGAGCATTTTGTATGTGTATAATAACAGCTAAACTAATAAATTAAATTGAAATTAATTTGAAATTAAATTGAAATTGAAATTAAATTGAAAGTTAAATAACCAGAGGAAGTGGTTATACATTTTGCCCCGCTAGTGATAAAACTGTATTTTATTCGAAGCAAAAATGGCGCTCAATATGTTCATAACTAATGGCATTCGACAAAATATTGTTTTTTTTAATCGATCTCTTTGGAGGAAGTTATGTGGAATAAAAGAGGTATTGAGGTAGTCATAACGGCGTTACGTCGACACAGATAATAATACACCGATGAGCCTTCATAATATGACCACCTACCTAATAAACTACAGGACCCCCTTTTAGCCCGCACAATAGCAGCCACTCGGCACCAATTCGATGAGGTGGCGATAGGTATCCTGGGGTATCTGGTACCATGATGTCAACAGCAGATCCTCCAGTTGCCATACATTTCGGGGAGGTGGTGATTTAACATGAACCCACTTTTCAAAGTCGAAACACAAATGTTCGATTGGGTTCATTATAACGAAGTAAATTTCTCCGTCATTTCTGTCCACGCCAGGATTCGAACCCGGATCCCCTCATTCCGGAATAAGTCACTCTACCAATTGAGCTACGCGGACGTTTTGTTCTTCTGATTCCTATCTGCCTTTTATGTCGTATGCGTCCTTCTGGCAGGTACGTCACATCTCCTGGTACGTTACATCATGTCAGGTGAATTTGGAGGCGAGGGCATTAACAGAAAGTCACCGGCATGTTTCTCAAACCACTCCTTGACGATTCTGTCAGTGGGGGCATGGCGCATTATCCTCTTGGTAATGGCCATCACCAGAAGCGAACACAATTACCATGAACAGGAAAACTTTGTCCGCAACGATGTTCAGATACCTGACAGCTGTCAGAGATTGTGCTATTGGGATAATGGGGCCTAAAATGTCTCAAGAAAACATCGCGCACAACATAACACCGAAATCGGCGTATTCGTACTCTGCCGTCTATGTGATTCACCAGGAATCTTGATTCCTCTGTCCAGGCCACTTTCTTCCAATCATCCACGGTCCAATCTCGATGATCTTGGGCCCATTTCATGCCTTGTTGGCGATGACGTGCAGTTAGTATGGAGGACCCGGCTGGGCATGCGCAGAAGGCTGCGATGAACTGTGTGCTGTGACACATTGCTTTGATCAGTCGCTGTGAACAATGCGATAGTCCCCGCTCACCTATGGCATCAGTGAGCTACGAACTACACATGGCTGGACGACAGTTCGTCGTTTGACCATCTGTGCACCACTTTTGATACGTACTAACTACAACGACACGTGGACAAACCATAAGCCGCGCTGTTTCGGAGATCGTAGTTCTGAGGCGCTGCGCCATCACAATTTGTCCTTCATCAAACTCCGACAAATCGGCAGCTTTTCCCATTTTGACTACGAACACTCTACTAACCGAAAGCCGGTCCTCGGGTTGTATATATACTGCTCTGTGAACTTCACCTACGCCCCCGTTCGGTCTCCAGGCGCGCTCATTTCTCTCGGATGGGGGTGGTCATATTGTAATGGCTCATCGCTGTATAATGCATCTCGGTCTCCGCGGTCTAGTGGTCTGCGGCGATGGCTTCTGGCCATGCTTTTAAGAGGGAGCTGGGTTCGAATCCCTGAAGACGCATTAGTTCATATGATTGTTCTATTGTGCTTCGTGTGTAATTTCCATGAAAAAGGCTTTAAATTAGAATTTCAAAAGATAAGGTAAAGAATCAGCATAAGAGACTTAAGTAAGAAATATCGCAGCTTTATTCTTCTACTCTTTGAAAGGTAGCTTGTACCTTTAGCGCAGATGTCTAAGCGCTGGCTTATGACTATTCGTCCGAGAAGGGCCCTGGTTCAAATCCTGCTGAGGCATGAAGATTGTGTTTGCCTTACGGCACTGGTTCTCTCCTTTCCCTGGAACCAGCTGCCCTAAATTAAGGACGGATGACTACTTATAGCCGACTGAGTTTTTCACGGTTATTGTTAAACCTTCAATAAAATAAAATAAGGTATAATCCGCTGATACAACGTGACTCACATCTTCGCACAGGATTCTTTTACAATATCCGCAATTAACAACCTGTGCAATGTCTCGACATCCCTAGAACTTTATTAAATCCACTAACTTCACGCACTAATTAGATTCACTGTATGAGATTGGTAGACAGACAAGATAATTTTATTCTTATAGATGTTTATAATTAGAACGCGAACGAATATGACGTCGTAAAAATGTACAGTTTCAAGTGCGTTCGATTCCCTAACTTATTGCACTGCCTGAGAAACGATCTGTCGTAATTGTGTAGAAAACGGAGTCTATAGGTAAATAATTTTCACATATTGCTATTAGTGATCCCAAAGGAGGACTGCCGAAGCGCTTCGTTAGATATCCACTTCTAGCAGAGGTGTAAGCAGGAGACATATCGGTAATCTGATGATGTTCCAGAATGCAATAATATGACAGGAAATGAGTGAATGCATGCCCAAAGCACTAATTAAGATTGAACTGATGATATGTTTTACAGATTCTCGGCGAGGTGTTACATAACACAGATATATTCGTGAATTTGCAGCGAAGCGCGGAGATGTGGCTGACAAAGTGCTTAGTTACCTCACTCTATTCGGACCTAGTTCGTTTTATGTCGAAGTGAGTGTCATGTATAAATGCAAATTTGCAAGCTTCACTGTCGAAACATTCCACAGCATACTTCGACAAAACTGACCTACAGCACCGAATTTAATCACGAGGTGATCATCAGACTGTTGGGGTTTAGAATCACATCATACAAAATTCGACAAATACTAGAGCTGGACTTTGGCTCGCTCTTGAGCATAAGGACGCAATGGTAACTTGGTTCTTCTTCAGAATCAAACGAAAACTGTTGGGTTGCAGAAAGACAGGTTTTTTGTTGATGCTCGGCCGTAACTTTTTCTATCAGATGCATTCGCGATGTGCTTATGTTTGAGATACAGTGTAGTCAGAGGGGTGGATTTGGGACGACTAAACCAGCACGGGAATTTTGGTCTCACAGTCCACCACAAAAGCACATGTACCCAAATGGAAGCACCTCGTCAAGTCCCTCATGAAAAAGATTGTGTTGAATCCTGGATGAGAGGGAACTTTTGAAACATGCATTGTTGAACGAATTCCGTGGAGAATAAATCTTTACAATTTAGCCGTGAAAGACTTCTAACGCTCTGCTCATGATCGAATTAAGTATCAAACCACTCTCAAAGCAGAGTGTTGTCCCAGATCATTATTGTCCTTTGAAAAACCCCGCACGGGGATAACTGGTTTTTCCAGTTATTTGGGGAGCAGCGCCCCCACGGCCCGAGCTGACCTTGTGACGGATCAATATTTCATTTCGTCTTGAACGATTATATAACCGAAGGGACAGCTGTTCATCCAGCTGATGGGGGATGGCGTCCCCACGGCCCGAGCCAACATGAACTATATGTGATGAATTTCACATTTTTTATGTTTTTTCACTATACATGAACCCGCCTCAGTTGTAGGTTGCTGAGGTTGTGATTATGCGCCAGCTCAGGATTTTAGTTTCTCGTTTTCTTTCCTGTCTTCTCCATTTCATGTTTCTTTCTTTGTTTTTCCGAGCTGGTTAGCTAGACCTGCCTGCACGTTTGCCGTGTGCGGTGACCCGTAAGGTGGAAAAGGGGATGCTGGAGGCTGAGGTTTCTGGAGGCCTGGGTGTTGTTGTCGCCAGTTGCCAACACTCCTCTTTGCCCCCTGCTTCACCCTAAACGGGCGGCTGGGAATTAACCCACTCCTAGTCAATGAGGTCTGTGGCCGAGTGGAGCCCAGACCTCTAACGGCTTGTCGTCTCGTACGACAGGGTGAGTCTGGGGATAGGGTGGGCATGCCAAAAGGGGTGTTCCCTAGGCATGGGAAAGTCTGGGTGCTCGCCGAGCACATGTCTGCCCTATCAACTTGCTATATCCGCTTGCTATCCCTAGAGTCGTGTCCTGCGTCCACTTGGGCTTGCGGACCTCCGGCTCTCCCTCGTTGGGCTCGATTGTGGGTGGGGAAGTCGGCGGACGAATTATTAAATTTTTTCATGGATGAAAATAAAATTTCCCCAGAACCAAAAAGCAAAAGAGGTATGGAGGAAGGGTCATCCCCTTCTGCAAAAAAACATGTCCCTGATTGTTCAAATGCTCGATTCTTTTTCGTGCACTCATTGGACCCTTCAAAGCCTTTGAGTGCCAAAAGTCCGTTTTGGATAAATAAAGCTCTTCAATCCATTGCAAGCTCTCCTAAGAGCGTAAAGAAGCTCAATCTGGAGATCTTCTGGTAGAAATGTCCACTGTGGCCTACAGCTCTACACTTCTTAACACCACCACGCTGCTTGAGACTCCGGTAAAAATAACACCTCATGGATACCTAAATTCATCTCGAGGTGTTGTCTCCTCTCAGGACCTCGTTGAGTGTGCTGAGGAAGAATTACTTGAAGAACTGAGGAGTCAACACGTTACGGGTGTGCGGCGTATTCTATTCAGGCGGAATGGGCAGTCCGTCCCATCCCGGAACATCATTTTAACTTTTGATAGCCCTTCCCTGCCTACATCCATCAAGGCAGGGTATCTCCACCTCGCGGTACGCCCGTACATCCCTAACCCTCTGAGATGTTTTAGGTGCCAGTCTTATGGCCATTCTCAGCAGTCGTGTAGGAGCAATCCCCGGTGTGCACGCTGTGGTGCCACAGAACATCTTCTGCAGGAATGTGTGGCCGAGGCTGAGTTTTGTGTGAACTGCAAGGGTTCACACGCGGCATCAGCCAAAGATTGTCCCAAGTGGAAGGAGGAGAAGGAAATCCAAAGGATCAAAACGGTGGAAAATATTTCCTATCCTGAGGCCAGAAGAAAAGTGGTCCCTGTTACATCTGATCGGCGATCATACGCTTCAGTGGTGGTTGCCAAATCTACGGTTGCCACTCAGACCGACATTGAGATCCCCCTTAAATGTCCATTCAATGTTAACGACATCATCGCAGCCGGACTGGAGGCACTCCAGTCTCGAGCTAGGGGTCTGAAAGCGCCACCCACCACTTCGCCGAAGCAGACTCATCCCACCACCAACAAGGGAAGTCAGGCCACTTCTTCTAACAAAAAGACCAAAGCCCAGGATAAGAAAAGCATTTCTTCTCCTCCAAAATCTCAGGAAACGACTCAACGTCGTGCGCCTCCTGGTAAGACACTTGGGACAAAACATGCTCCCATCTTAGCCCCTGGTCACACGCCTCCAGATCTGGGGGAACCCCCAGCAGAGGCGATGGAGCTGGACTTCGTTTGATCATTTTCATTTTCATTTCACTTATCACCATGGCTTCAATCATTCAGTGGAACTGTCGAGGTTTTCGGACGAACTTTGATGAAGTGAAACATCTGCTTTCATTTTACTCTCCGGTGTGCCTTTGTCTACAGGAGACGAAGCTTAAACCATCGGACCTGCTTTCAGTTCGAGGCTACAGTGCATTTCGGACAGATCACTCGTCTGGAAATATAGCCTGTGGGGGAGTTGCTATTCTCGTCCCTCACAGGGTTCCGGTATCTTCCGTCGCGGTTTCCACAACTGTGCAGGCCGTGGCGGTTCGTATTTCTATGCCTGTACCTCTTACTGTCTGCAGTGTCTATCTGCCGCCGGACGAGAACGTGAGCGTCTCGGTACTGGAGAGATTGGTTGATCAGCTGCCTTCACCCTTTCTAATACTAGGTGACTTCAATGCCCATCATCATTTGTGGGGTAGTGTCAGCATCAGCACGAGAGGTCGTCGCATAGAGTCTCTTCTGTCCTCGGCCCCTTTGTGCCTTTTTAACACCGGTGCTGACACGTACTTCCATGAACCGACACGATCCTTCAGTGCGATCGATTTGACCTTGGGATCACCATCAATTATTGCTGACTGGTCGTGGGCGGTGTGTAACGACCTCCACGGGAGTGACCACTTTCCAATTGTCCTCTCGCATCATGCGAACATGCCATCTTCTGCCTCCCGCCCTCCTCGTTGGAGGATGGAGCGTGCGAGATGGGAGGTCTTCACACCGTCAGCTTTGATATGTTCTGCAATGGTGACCCAAGAGTCAATCGACGCAGCGGTTCTTGAAGTCACAAATTGTATTCTTCAGGCAGCTGATCTTTCTATACCAAAAACATCTACCACACTCTCCAGAAGTCCGAAACCTTGGTGGACCCCTGAATGCGCAGCGGCTAGGAGAGCTCAACATAAGGCCTGGTCTACGTTTCGGCGTTATCCAACCGATGCTAATCTCGTTACATTCAAACGAGCAAAATCCTATGCTCGGTTGGTGCGTCGACGTAGCAAGAGGGAGTCTTGGATCCAGTATGTTTCATCTCTCACTTCGCGTGCCAGTTCGAAAAGTGTGTGGGACAAGATTCGTAAGATCCGGGGTAACTACAGCTCTCACCAGATCTCCATTCTCGAGAGTAACGGCTGCACATATGCTGGAGTCGGGGAGATTGCTGATTGTTTGGGGGAGGCGTTTGCCTCCGTGTCGAGTGACCTGGCGTATCCTACTTCTTTTCAAGAGTGAAATCCACTGCGGAACGCCAGAGAATCTCCTTTGCGCCTTTTCTCGACACCGGATATAACTCCCCCTTCAGCATGGTTGAACTCAGGGTGGCTCTGCATCGGTCCGGCGCTACGTCGGTCGGTCCCGATGGCATCCATTATGACATGCTCCGTCATCTCTCGCAGTCGTCTCTCGAGAATCTCTTAATCTTATACAATCGTATTTGGTCGGAGCACAGTTTCCCGGAATCTTGGCGAAAAGCTTTTGTTCTGCCTTTTCCCAAACCTGGCAAGGATCCCAGGTCTCCCTCTAGTTATCGTCCAATTGCTCTCACTAGCTGTCTGTGTAAAGTTCTTGAACGCATGGTTAATTCCCGGTTAATTCATTTTTTAGAATATCATCAAGTACTTTCACCATCACAAAGCGGCTTTCGTCGTCATCGTTCACCTCACGATCATCTCCTGCACCTTGAGACATCTGTGCGCGAGGCGTTCGTGCGTAGGCAGCACCTGGTTTCTGTATTTTTCGATATTGACAAAGCCTATGATCGAGCGTGGCGGCATGGTATTATCCGTGACCTCCACGCATGCGGATTACGAGGAAATCTTCCGACATTTATTTTAAATTTTCTTCGCAATCGGGTGTTCCAGGTGCGCCTGGGTACGACGCTATCGGCAACATTCCATCAAGAACAAGGTGTTCCTCAAGGTTGCATTTTATCTGTCACATTGTTCATCCTTCGCATTAATTGTCTGGCGCTCTTTGGCCAAACCTGGCCCTTGCGCCGCTAAAATCAACTAACTAACTAACCTCACAAATCTTCCTCCTGCGGTTTCGGCTACTGTCTATGTTGATGACTTGCACATTTTCTGCTCGTCATCAAGCATGCATTTTATTGAAAAGGCAGTTGCAGTCTGCAATTAATCAGATCTTTAAAACGGCGAATAGCAATGGTTTCGTTCTTTCTCCCGACAAGACAGCGTGTGTCCATTTCTGCCGGAGGCGCGGCCTCCATCCTGACCCAGAGCTGTTTTTAGACCGTGCAGCCATACCAGTTTTGCCGGAGACCAAGTTCCTTGGACTGACCGTCGACCGTGCGCACGTTCGGCGGCTCAAGATTTCCTGTCTGCGGGCTCTATCTATTCTTAAGATCCTTTCGAGAGTCTCATGGGGCGCAGACAGGATGTCTTTGATTCGCATTTACCATTCCTTAATACGGTCGAAACTGGATTATGGTTGTATCGTGTATGGCTCTGCGCGTCCTTCCGTTCTCCGGCCTTTGGACACTATTCACCATCAAGCACTGCGTCTTTGTTCGGGAGCATTTCGAACATCTCCGATTCCCAGCCTTTACGCTGACGCGAACGAACCATCGCTTGAATTACGCCGTCTGCAGCTGTCTATTCAATTCTACCTGAAACTTAGATCTCTTCCAGACCATCCTTTATACGATGCAGTTTTTCATCCCCAGCATGCTCGTTTATTCGGGAACCGGCCCTCGTGCGTTTCAACTTTCGGTCTTCGTATGGCGGCCGTAGCCCGTGATGTAGGGCTCGACTTGTCACTTGTTGGAGAGACCAGGGGCTTTGGGGACCCGCCATGGCACCCACTTGGTGTCATGGTTGATACCACCTTTACATCTTTCAATAAATCCTCAACCCCTGCGTCAGTGTACCAGCAGCTCTTCGCTGAGCACCGTGACCTACATTCTGATTACACTCCGATTTTTACTGATGGCTCCAAGATGCATGGAGTCGTTGGATCCGCGGCTGTCTGTGTAGATGACGTTTCAGTAGCGCGGATTCCAGCTGAGGCCACTGTGTTTTCAGCGGAGATGCATGCTGTGTATCTCGCCCTTCTCCATGTTCAGTCGAGTTCTCATCACCGGGCTGCGGTGTACACTGATTCCTTGAGCGTTTTGCAGGCTTTGTCATCGTTGGACTGCTGTGACCACCCTTTTCTTTTTACCGTACGAAGGCTTCTTTGTTCTTTGCTCGAGGCCGGTGTCCAGATACAATTTTGTTGGATTCCCGGGCATGTTGGAATCTCGGGTAACGAGTGTGCTGATGCGGCTGCTAGATCTGCTTCCTCTTTGGTCGTCACACCCTTGCCACTGTTTCACCGGGATTTCCGCTTTCTGGTTCGCGACCATATCAAGCGAACGTGGCAGGGTCTGTGGGACCAACAGGTGGAAAATAAACTGCATCGTATTAAACCTAATATTGAAGTCTGGAAATCCTCATATCGTCGGAACCGTAGGGAGGAAGTGGTGCTTGCTCGTCTCCGCATTGGGCATTGTCGATTCACTCACCGCTTTTTGCTGTGTGGCGACACTGCGCCGATGTGAGACGTGCAACTGCCGACTCACCGTCACTCATCTTTTGTGTACCTGTGTTCGTTTTCGTGATGTGCGTTTTCATTTCTTTCATTCTCATTTGTTGAACGAGGACGCCGCTACACTGCAGCGGCTGCTTGCTAAATGACCACTGTAATACTGTTGCTGTTTTATCATTTTTTAAACAAATTGACTATTTTAAACGTATTTAGATTTTAGCCCTATCATCATCCTCATTTCTCAGTTTTACTGAATCAGCTAGATTTTAATTATTGTATCATGTTTTTAATACTGTTTGTTTCATTATCTTTTTTAGCCCTTTCATCGTTCTCATTCTTCAGTTTTATTTGATCAGCCATATTTTAAACTTTATCGCACATTTTTTTATACTGTTTGTTTGTCTGTCTTTTGTCTGGCGCTCTTTGGCCAACCATGGCCCTTGCGCCATTAAAATCAACCAACCAACCAACCAACCATCCTTTGAAACACATTCCGATGGAGCCGAAGTGAATTTGCCCGCTGTATTTAAAAGCGGAACTACGTATGCCCTGTCTTGTGCCTGTGATAAGATGGTTAATAAAATACACAGTGGGTGTTGGTGTTTATTTGACACCAGTCAATATCCAAGTCCATATGAACGTCCATTGGCTCCGCGGCGTCGACCGGTGCGCTAGAGGTGCTCGCGACGAGCTCATTTGTACGCGCTCGTTTGGCATCTCGATAGCGTTTCCAGCGTTCGGCATTGGTAGTTCGTAGTTTCTAGGGTCCACAAATTTCCTGTTCTGCCAGTCTTTTCAGTTTCCGCAGCTCCTTTCTGCGCTCAACTTCGTATTTTCGTGGCATTTTGATGATTTTCCCCGCTTATTCTACAAATCTGCGAAAAAAAGTCTGATTAAAATTGTTGCTGTTGGTGGTAATGGTTCCACTATCCACCTTTATGGTCTATGGAACATCAATTATATAACTGACGTGCAAGATCCCCGGATTTGGCGGGATCACTTAAAAGTATTTAAGCAGAGCAATATTAATAAAGTGCAGTTACATTACTATCTTCTCTTATTGTTAACAGTTGCAATTGTAATTTTTTTAAATTCACACGACTAGCTCATTATGCTAACATCAATTAGATACCACAATCAATGTTCAATCACCTTTAGTTCAGAAGTATTGAAACCGAAGACAAAAGTGTACTCGCGGCGCAGCGCACAAAAATGGCCATCCCCTTCGGCACGCTGTCACGAACTTCCATTGATCCGCCGGCCCCACCATTTATAACTGTCACTAAATGTCATTTATGCGTTAGCAGATGACACTATTGCAGTTATCATGTCCCCGACAACCCTGGAGTTATTGAGAGTTGAAATCGGTTACACAATTATGTCGCCTCCACAGCTAATCTGTATCGTAACATAAAACCTAATTGTACGTCAGAATTTGGTTTTGGCAAAAGAAAATGAGTCTTTTGAAGACCTCATTTTGAACTAAATCACCATGAAGATCTTTCTGAATGTTGAAAAGTGCGCATGATGACAATGTTCCTACGCAACTATGTTTTACATTTATTTGGCCACTGATTGCCTGTCATGCAATAGTATTGGTACTTTCTCCTTGAGTACATGCCTTTGTTAAGTCTACCCATTTTGGTTCTGTGAACCAGTATTAATTCGTTTTTTCTTCTAAGATAAATGTGGGTGCGACAGGAACTTCGGAATGTCTCTGCCAGAGTCCCACTTTTTGCTGTGCGTCAGTCTTTGGACAAAGGCGTGAGGATGATAGGTCATCACAAAGGGTACGAGAATACCTTCAAGATTACAAAAGTAAGGTAGGTATTACCAATGTCCCTGGCTTTCAAGTCCAGATACCTACGACTAACTGTTGCTTAATTTATAACATTACACTTGGTCAGGCGGCACATTTCTCACATAATTACAGAAAATTTTGTTACGTCATTTTAAAGCAGTCGCCTAACATTAGCTAAAAGGAAGCGCTTTTTTTAAGGAAATAAGTTTTTAGAGATTAAAGCTCAAATGAAGTTAACATTTATTATATACAGTTACCAAAATAGTTATTCGTTCGTTCCAATAAATTTAGACAAAGAAGAATACGTGAAAGTGGGCCATTTCTCGAGTGGTATACTGGGAATTGTCGCGGTACACCGATGGACCATTGCGACCCTGAATGTTTCTTAGTTTTCCTAAGAAAATGTATTGTGGACACAGATCTGTGTATTGGTCTCGTACAGATGAAATTTCCGTTTTCTTCTGAGGAGCCAGTTCGGCCCTTCCTGTGGAGTGGTGTCGTCCAGCAGCGTCACATGGCTAACCTCACAAGGTCGGTATATACCTGGAGTAGTGGCTCATTTCTCGACAGGGTTCTATCGCGGTTCCACAGGCTTTCTTTGTACGAGTCCAAGCACGGGCATTCCGCGGGTATAGCTGCCCGAAACATTAATGCAGCATTTGGCGAGGCTGCTGAAAATGAAGGCGCCATACGTCGACAGCTTACAAAATTCCAGGCAGGAGACATATTCCTTGCAAATACGCCTCGTAGTCCTGTAGCTGTAATAGATGATGCGCTGAAGAATATCGTGGAAGCTGACTTTCAGTAATGTTTCTGTAGGTTTGCAGCGAAGATCAGTGTGCCCAGTACCAGGTCAAAGAGAAACATGCGAATTTAGTTTCAGGATTGTGGTTTCTCCAGTGCGAACTTCGTTAATGAAACTGCAGGTTCAAATCTCCTTTTTTATATACTTTGTTTTAGTTGATGCCAGCGACGTATTACCTAATTTAATCTTCTTTTTCAGTTTCTGTCTTCTTATGTTAAACTTTAGTTTAACCGTGTTAATCGTTTTTCATCGGAATGAACTACACCGACGAAGCTTATAATTGTAACTTTGCTGTCTTGAAATGTGCGTGACGTGTGAGATAGGTACATCACATACATTGATGGACCAAAGCAGCTGGGATACCTCTAAAATGCGGCGTTGAACTTCCTCCCGATCGGATAAAGCAGCAACGCTACAGGGCATGGTCTCCACGAAATCTCTGCAGTACTGTAGAGAGAGAGTGCACAACAGTTCTCCTGAAGAGCTTCCCAGGTTGAGGATTCCTGGCAATGACGGCACGTTGAACAGCATCCCAAATGTGTTCTATGGCGTATAAATGCGGCGAACGGCATCACCAAGTCAGGATGACAAACTCCGTTAAATGTTCCTCCAGCCATTATCGGGTGAATGTCGACGTGTGCGGTGGCGCATTGTCGTGTTGAAAGAGGTCTCACCGGTCGGAGTGGTTGTATGACATGAACGCGTGCAAAAGATGCCCAAGTATGGTTACGTTGCCTCCACCGGCCAGAGAGGTCTGCAACGTATGAGGCGGTACTAATGCGTGCCAGCTGAAAACAATCCGTACCATAACAGAGCCATCGCCGGCCTGCACTGTGCCTTTTAGGCATGCGGGATCCATTTCCTCGTGAGGTTATTTGGAAACACCCCGCACCATAACAGAGCCATCACCGACATGCACTGTCCATTGTAGGCATGCGTCATCCATTGCCTCGTGGGCTTGTCACCACACCAGGAGTTCGCCACCTGCCCAAGACATTTGGTACCGCGATTCGTCGGACAAGGCTACACGTTTCCCATCATCTTGTGTCGAATGGTCGGGTTTCTGAGCACGGGAGAGGCGCATAGCATTGTGTTGTCGAGTCAGCAATGGCACCCCAATAGGCAATCGGCCCCGGTACACCATAGAACACAGGGAACGCTGTTATGTTGGAACGCTGATATTACTACTCGGCCCAGCATTAAATTGTGCTATGATTTGCTTCGATGTTGTTCGCCGGGCAGAAATTACGATGTGTGCCAGACGTCGCTGTGCACGACCGTCCAGGGCTTTTCTACGGACACACTGGTCTCTCACTCTGGAAGCTTTCTCTGAATTTGTGTGGTCCAGGTACACTCTTGAAATTGACGACCGTGTAAATTCACATTCAGTGGTAATTTCCGGGACTGAGTGACCCATCTCCCGGACGCCGACTATCATCCAACATTCGAAAACGCTTAAATCCTGGTAAACTGCCATCTGAACTGCGAATGCTACTACTTGAGCTTGCGGAGACATCTGCCGTTATAGCTACACGGTCGAGTTATATTATTGTGACCATCGGCTAATATCCTGAGTAACCGCCGTGTGCAGCGCTGACAGCAGCTAGACGGGCGGAGAGTGATTTAATAAGGTGCTGGAAGGTGTTTACAGGTCTGTGGAGTCATGCTGACTGCAGTGCATCTGACAGTCGCTGTCAGGGTTCGTGGTGGAGGATCCATAGAGCGAACAACACGATCGAGGTGGTTCCACAGATGCTCAATTAAGTTTAAGTCTGGGGAATTAGGGGCCAGGGAAGTACTTTGAAATCTTCATTGTGCTCTTACAACAACTATCGGACATTTCTAGTTGTGTGACACGTCACATTGTCGTGCTGGACGATCCCATCCGCCCCACGGAAGATAATCAGAATGTTTGGGTCTACGTGGTCTGCAGGAATGGATTCATAAGGAGTTCCGTCCATAGTGCCTTCCACAGGTACGAGGTGACACAGAGAATGCCACGAAAATATTCCCCAGACCATAACGCTGCCCCACACCAGCTTGTGGTCTTTCAGCAGTGCTTGAAGAGTCTTTGTTCTTCGTTGTTTCTCGCCTTATACGCCAACGTCCGTCCGTTTGAAGAAGAAGAAAACGTGACACATCGGAGAAGGCAATCCTTTGCCAGTCAGCGGAGGTCCAATTCCGGTACTGCCGTGCAAATGTAAGCCTTTTCTGCCGATGCACCTTCGTTAGCATAGGTGGAGTGATCATCCGTCTGCATCGGAGCCCTATACGCAGCAAGGTTCGCTGGACTGTCGTTTTCGACACACTTCCGTTAGCCCCCTGGTTCATTCGGCCAGTGATTTGCTAAACTGTAGCGTGACGATTGGCCCTCACACACCTTCGAAGCCGACGTTCACCTCTCACATCTATAGCACGTGGTGTTCTGCAGTTTCCACGTCGCCTATTCGCAATGGTACCATTTATGCAATCACGATACACTTTAACCGCAGCAGCACGCAAACAGTTCACGAACTGCGATGTTTCAGAAATACTGGCACCCTTGGCCAGAAAGCCGATAATCATCCCTTTTTGCAAATCTGATAAATCCCTCGTTTTATCCATGGAAGCAAGGAGTTTTTCAGATTGCCTACAGCACACTTTACATGCCTTCCAAGCCAGCTCACGATACGTGCCTTCTTCATTGGCTACGTGCTGTTGATGTCAAAAGTAAGAGGTGGACACAATAATGTGACTCGACTGTGTATTATCTCACGTTTCGGGGGTTATCGTCCCTGTGATTTGCATGCTGGGTATTGCCGGAACTCCAGTCGCAGTTGGTGTTTCCATTATACTGAGAAACCCATGTGTTGCCATCACATTTCTCAGGTTTCCGTGATAGGAGAATTGCGCACATGCAAAACATTGCTCTCGTTAATGTCCAAGGATTTTAGTATTGGCATCTTGATTCCTTCGGTCTAGTGCACTCGGAGAAGGCTCTATGGAGCGATGAATTATTGCTGTTTTGCTCCGATGGACGTGTTTCGACTTGTTGATTGCTGTGAAAATGGCTCTCGGAAGACTCCAACTGCAAAGATTTTTGTGGTGGATTTGTAATGATTAGGAGGATGCTTGCGTTTTGATAGTATTTCAATTATATGTTAATGTTACACAGTGTGGTTTTTCTCATGTCACATGTGCCTACCAGGAAATAATCAGTCTATTACATAATGTTCTGCGCTGTATTGCACATTTGCTGTACAAAGAGTCAGTTTCATATTTTCATTATTTGTATTGTACCCGAAGTATAAATTTTCTGTAAAACGCAAGTTCTGTTTGTACTAATATACTTTACTCTTTGCACTGTGAAATTTACAGTTGTACCATTGAATTGTAATTCCGTATTAGTGTCTTCCCTATGCCGTTGCACCTTGTGTACATATGTTGTTGTTCATTACAAGTTAATCTATAGTATTGTGATTGAGGCACTTGTTTAAGCCTAAGTAATAGTTCTTTTTATAATTTGACAGTGTTTCACAATAGAGATATTGCATTCAATTTGTATAGAGTTCACACTATCATTGAAAATAGATCATTTATTCGCATATCTTTCAGATACTGAAAAGTATAAGCCTTCTGCTCTTTTCTTCTTTTTTTCAAGATTGCTCAAAATATACATGTTTGTTTTTGCACTGTAAAATTTATAGTTATACCTTGTACTGGTGTTCACCTATTAGAGATGGCACTCTGCTGATGCACATTGCGAACATATATTGTACATAGAGTAAGTCAACCCTTCAGTCCAGTATTGTCAGTGTTATGAATTTGCTTACATTGTATATAGTGCGTCCACATAGTGTAAATATCTCATCGTCATTGTAAATAGGTCATCTACTTGCTTATCTTTTGGTAACTGTTAAGCACAGGCCATCTGTATCTTCCTGTCCATGTTTGCTCCAAATAAATATTGTTAAAGCTCACGGTGGTCGTTAAACCTCCAATAATTTATTTTATTTTAAGTCCCATCTCTAGTTCGATATTTTGAACAATTTAGCGTTCTCAACACTGTGGTATACCGCCCAGGTGGCGCAGTGGTCTAAGTGCTTACTTATGATTATTCGTCCGTGAAGCGTCCGGGTTCGATTCCCGGTGGGGCATGGAGTTGCGTTTGTGTTACTGCACCGGCTCTCTCGCTCCCTTGGAACCAGTGGCACTCAATTAAGGACGGACGAATGCTAATAGTCCAATGAGTTTCTCACGGTGGTCGTTCAACCGCCAATAAAAACAACAACAAGAAAAAAAACACTGTGGTGTACTTCTAACCTCATTTGTTTGACAGCAAGTGTGCTCAATTCCACATTACACGAAGTGTTTGCTTGTTTGGTGAGAAAAACACTGAAAAATTAGACTGGCAACTTGAAGTACGAAACTCAAAGCAATAGAAGCGCATTAGAACTCCGAATCATATATTGACATCAGCAACTGTCCTCCTAATCGCCTTTGCAGAACATCGGAGGACTATTCCACTTATTACTCTCCAGATTTAGCAGAAAACACTCAACGGAGAGTTTCTGCTTTGATAAAATTCAGAGATTGTTGTATGTACTATGAGTTTCAAATTAAGGCGTTGTTGTTTTTTTTTATTGGAGGTTTAACGACCACCGTGAGCAACTCAATGGGATATAAGCAGTCGCCCGTCCCTAATTTAGGGTCACTGGTTCCTGGGAAGGGAGAGAGCCAGTGTCGTAAGACAAACACAACATCCATGCCTCACGGGATTCGAACCCAGACCCCTTACGGACGAATGATCAGAGGCCATCGCTTAGAACACTGCGCCACCGGGGCGGCAATTAAGGCGTTGGTTACAACTATAGGTATGTGTTTAAATACTTCCAGCAACATACTGTCTCTCTAAATTTTTCTCAAAATTATTCATTTTATCCATCTTTATAATGGAACCTTCAGAGATGTGTAAATAATAAATATCTGATAAGCCTGGGTACATGTGCAATGATTTATTTGTAATTGATTGCTTTTATAATTTTCTCCAACACGTTTTCATCCTAGAAAGAGGATGACTCATTTCAAAATGTGAATTTTGGGTGGGGTTTGGAAAATAAGAACCACGGAAAGCTGCTTTGGTTTGGTAGAATATCAGGAATTTCCCAGTAGTTTCTCGGAAGTTTCTATTGTCGGCACGTCATTCCACTGCGTATTAGTGAAATGATGGGTATAATGCTCTGGACGTAGTGATCTTACGATTGTAAACGTTCCGTCGTTTAGAAGGTAACAGTTGCTCAAGAGGTAATCTCGGCGCGCCAGCTTAAGTTGAAACAGGCGCAAGCTCGTGCGTGACTTCAGCAGAAAATGAGTTGTTTGAGAAGAACCACATTCTTACACGAAATACGTATGAGAAGAGTTGATGCCCTATGAGCCCCTACACGTTCTTGAGCCTTGTTAAAAGATGGAAGACTTAAGCTTTAGTTTCAAACTAGCACCATAAGTCCAGTAAATGACTAAGAACTACGCACTTCTTTCATATTCCTCGGAAAGGTTTTCTCAGTGAGATTTTCGAATATTAACAAACTGGATGGCAAACAGCGGAATTTTGTTCTGAATTGGAGACACATGCTGCATATTTAACGATAAACTTTTCATAACTTGTAACGCAGATAATTACAGTGCAAGAATGTATAGGCACGTGTATACTGGTGACTATTTTGTTAAAATCATCCTCACTTTATGTACAATTCCAGAAATCTTTTACTCATCAAAAACTTTTTTTAAAGGGAATAATTATGGAAAAGCTCAGATGCGATGATTCCATTTTAGGTAACCTGATTTAACATTCTTCACAAAACTACCAGAATATGAAAGGCTAAATGAGCAAGGCCTATTTCCTGTCTTACGTTTTCTTTTTCTAAATTTATTAATTTATATATTTACGACTGGGAGTTTAAGGACCATCGTGAGCAACTCGACGAACTATAAGCAGTCGCCTGTCCGTAATTTAGGGTCACAGGTACCAGGGAAAGGAGAGAACCAATGCGGTAAGACAAAAAACACAACATCCATCTGTCTCCGGGACCCGAATTTGGACCCATCTCGGGCGAATGATCAGAAACGGGTGCTTAAACCACTGCGACACTTAAATTTAGTTAAATCCGTAATAAAGTAGAATTTAACGCATCTAGATCAGTTATACCTGAACATTCTACCTTACGAACCACCGAAAGGAAACACATATTTTTCTACTACGCCTGTCTGTATGACCACAACAGAAGCTGAGATTTACTGCATCTATGGAGAAATGTAATTAACATTAAAATTGATTCATGAACAAAAACAAAGGAAGTAACAGAAATGGTAATATATAAAATAACGTCTTTGTAGCTACAAGTGGTGTTTAACATACTTCTAGATTTAGCACATATCATGAACCTTAAATTGCTAACGTCTGAGAAAAGGGATTTTATGCGTGCGAGATACCTTTACTTACAAATGTAAGCAAACAGTATTTGCATATATTTTGATGTCAGCTTATTAGGTACACTTGTCCTCGTCACATGAATGACTCGCACCAACTTGTAAGGCGTTACGTTAGCGGTGTGTTGTTATAAATCAGGCATACAAGCTAGTCCAGCGACAGTTAGGGTTCGACTAAGATTCAGAATGGGCAAATGAAGGGATCTGAGCAACTGCGAGCGTGGCACTGTAATTGCTCAAAGCACTTTCGATCGAGTATTTTCTAAACGGCATTACGATCAACTGTAGCAACATACACCATATTGGCAAAGGTCACCGGACACCTTTTCAAAATCAAATAAAGAGATCCGCTGCGTTTTTATGATGCAAACGTTATAAAAACAGGCCTGCAGCTGACCGCGATCATATAGCACTGAGAGGTTGATTCAAAATGTCGCGGCGGGAGAGAACTGAATATATTGTTGGGTGTTATATTAGTGTGTAGTCCATAAGAAAAACCGAGAGGCGTTTAAAAATACCCAGGTTAACTGTTTTGGATGTACTGAATACGTGGAAGACACGTGGCGTGACTGAAGCAGCAAAACGTACCGTAAAACCAAAGAAATCAGTGATAGAGGACGTCGAAGCCTCAGTAGAGTCGTTACAGTTAATCGACAAAGTACTGCTCAAGACCTCAGTGTACAGGTGAGTAAAAATGCTGGAACCTCGGTATGTACACGTACCATTCGCAGAGAACTTCATTCCATGCATTACCATGGTCGTGCGGCTGCTCATTAGCCTTTCATCTCCACTCGGAATGCTATTCGTCGTTTAGCATGGTGTAAAGAACATTTATCGCGGACCTTAGATCAATGGAAACGGGTCCTATGAACTGATGAATCCAAACACACGATCCATCAGTTTGATGGCAATGTGTGGGCACAGCGGCAGCCGGGGAATGCTCTTTACCACAGTGTACTGTTCCTACGGTCAAGTTTGGAGACGGCAGTTTACTCGTGTAGGGGCGTTTTTCGTGGTATGGTCCTGACTCATTCGTTATCTTGGACAAAACTGTTGACCAGCACGCCCACCTCAATATTCCGGACAATTGTGCCTTACCAACTCTGTGGCAATGCTGTGGAACCGAGCTTTGTTGGTGCCAGCAGGATAATGCACCGAGCCACAAAGCAAGTACTGTTATGGCGTGGGTTGACGATAATTCCGTATCGTGTGTGGACTGGCCAGCACAAAGTCCTGCTCTTAATCTCATAGAACACCTATGGGATGAATTAGAGCGTCGCGTAAGAAGTTTGGAACGAAGGCCTACCTTACTACTAAGCAACAGTTAGTGGCAGCATTATGTACTGAATGGAAGCTCATACCTATCGCTGTGCTCCAAAACCTTGTCGAAAGCATGTCTCGAAGGGTCTGTGCTTGCATTAAGGCCAAATGTGGACAGGCAACATACTAATGTATACCCATAAATGCTATGTTGTGTTTCATTTCTAGGGGTCCGGTAGCTTTTTGTCAATATAGTGTATATCGTGAATTGTACGACAGTCAAGAAACTTTAGAAAAGCAAAGATCTTGTGGACGAAAACAGCTGGTAGATAAGAATGGTCAAATTTGACTGTCACGCCCTGGTGGCGCAGTAGTTTTATCGATGGCTTAGGACCATTCGTCCGAGAAGGGTCCGGGTTCGAATCTCGGTGAGGCATGGATGTTGTGTTTGTCTTACGGCCATGGTTCTTTCCCTTCCCTGGAACAGTGGCCCTAAATTACGGACGAGCGACTGCTTATAGCCCACTGAGTGGCTCATGGTGGACTTTAAACCATCAATAAAAAAATTGGACCGCCGAAAATCGAGCAAGCGAACAGACGTACCTCAACATGAAAGAAACACAACAGAATTCAACGTTTTGTACCTATGACCCCCTACGAATGCACTAAGGGTCTCCCCATTGGCGCAGCGGTCTTAGCGCTGGCTTCTGACTATTCGTCCAAGATGCGTACGGATTCGAATCTCGGTGAGACTTGGATGTTGTATACTGGTGTGCAAAAATTAAAGACGAAGAGGAGAAATTAGAATAACAGCGGAACGAGCAGGCAGAACAGACCGAACGACCACTCAGGAGATAGACTAGGGCCCGGTACGGTAGAGCATGCGCATATAGGCAGCATGACGGGGGGGTGTCGGAAGGGATAATGCACACGGGTGGTGTACGCTCAGTAATTCGGTGAAGCTATTGCACGGTGTACACCGGTTTGAACGACGTCGAGTTGCTGCCACCGTGTGATATGTCGAACAGGCAATCCAGTAGACGACATCTGGATGACTTTACCCGAGGTCGCGTCATTGGGAAGCTGGAAGAAGGTCAAAGTGTGACTAGTGCGGCCGAGGAGTTCGGGATCGCTCACAGCATCGTTTCACGAGATTGGAGAGCATTTCAAAAGACAGGAACAGCTGTACGAGAGTTTAGCAGTGGTCTTCTACGAGCAACTACGGTGGCGGACGACCGGGTATATTGTCCTACAGGCGAGAAGAGACAGACGGAAGACAGCGGTAAAATCGCAAGGCGCATGCAACAGACAACTGGACGTCCGTTATCGCGTTTTACCGTGGCCAGGAGGCTGCACATAGGTGGTATATTTGCACGACGACCAGTACATTAACGCCTACTCATCGGAGACGGCGGTTTCTGTGGTGCCAGGAACACAAGAACTGGACACATCAGCAATGAGGTCGAGTTTTCTTTACATATGAGAGACGATTTAGTCTTACGAACGATTCTGGACGTATACACATCTGGAGAGAGCAGGGAACACGCAATCACACCTCTAACATCTTCGAAAGGGACCGGTTTGGAGGAGGCGGAGTTCTCCTTTGGGGCGGTATTATGCTTGGTAGCCGTAATGACTTCCACATCTTCCAAGGAGGTTCAGTCACTGGTGTCCGCTATTGTACCGAGGTTCTCCTGCCTCACGTGCGTCTGTTTAGAGGTGCTGTGGGTCCCGAGTTCCTCTTCATGGGCGACAACGCTACACCTCATCGTACAGTGGCTGTCGCAGAGCTGTTGGAGAGTGAAGATATTCAACGCATGGATTGACACGCAAGGTCCCCGGACCTAAATCCAATCGAACACGTGTGAGACCTCCTCGGGAGACACTTGGCAGCATATCACCAGCCGCCAGCAACGATTCCGCAGCAGCGATTGGCTCTACAAGAGGAATGGTCCGCGATGCCTTTGAAATAAATAAATGTTTCTTGACAACCTCGTCCTTAGCATGGACAGACTTTGTAAATCCTACAATGCAGTCAGGGGTGATCATATCCCCTACTAAAGACTGGATTTTCCTTCGCAGCCGCCTGTCTCATGGACGTTTCTGTCTTCTGTCCAGTTGTGCTCGAAGTTACCTTTTCAATAAAGTGCCTTTGTATCCTTCGGATTCCTCGTTTGGACGGTTTTGTTCACTTGTCCCATATTCTTACATCTTGGGGATTTTATGGTATGATTTGAGTCGATGTGGAGCACTTCAACAAGACGTTACATTCGAAAAACAGTCTCGTCCTTAATTTTTGCACGCCAATGTATTATAGTTATGTACTATTTTACGAGAATTAGAATGATATTCAAAGCTTAAGGTGGAAATCCAGTTGGTGATAGTTTTGCTTATTTAAATTTTAGGACTACTAAAACTTTGTATTGCTTTCCTTGCCTTGTATAATTTTTAAGGTCCTTATCCCTTTAACGACCGGAACCCTAAATTCTTGTGTTGCTCAGAATACCATAACGCCCGAAATTGTGTATCGTTGCTTTCCGAATTTCTGTCTCCCGTTTTACAGGTTAACAAAATGAGAATTAGTACTGGGTCAGCACGTGAAGCTTCCGCTCTTTCGGCTTGATATGCATTAACCTTTTAACGTATCCACGGTAGCCATTACAGCATTCTTCCACTGAAGAGAGATACCATATTCCGAGAATGAATGATATCACAGGGGAAAAATCAACTCCTATTTCTTTTATTTGTTTCAAGACTGAAATGGTAACCATGGGTGATTTCTAATCCCACAGAGGCCGTGCAAATTCAAAGAACAGGTGGGAGTTGGATACCAGTCTTTCTAAATAGGCGTTTCGGCCCGCCGTCGTCGTTCACATGTACGGGCGTTTTGGGCTTTATAGTCGTTAAAGGGTTAAACACTTGAACTAATCAAACGCTTTTTGATCAGATTAACATGACATCGATCTCAGCTCGGATGAGTTGTTCTGAATCACCGAATACGATCGTGTGCGTCTGATGTGTACATTAATCCATCGTTCTCCATGCATTCCACCCTCTCCCTTTATAATAAGGTCATTCTCGTCCTTACTTTTTCTTCCTCGAAGTATCCGTCGTGACATCATAGTCTCGACTCGCACTTTTAATCTGTTACTCTTACTTCTCTGACCTGTCTACTAGAGATGAGCTCGGGCCCGGGCTCGGAATTACACGTCTTGAATTTCATTACTGTAATTAATATCACACGTGTAATTCCGAGCCCGGTTGAATTATACGTGTTGAATTTTATTGTGGATTTGTTACCATGGTGGAAGGGTTTTCAATTTCCTAAGCTAGCTACCATTGCAAGACAAATTTTGCTTAGCAAGACTTGCATTATGCATTGTCCAAAGCTATGGCCCAAGCAAGGAGTAGTTTTAGGAGGTCTGGTATCGAAAAACTTGGAAAAAATCGCATTCCCATTTTTGTATTTTATTAAAAATCAAGAATCTTTTCCTTAAAATGATGTATTAATTTCCAAAATTGTGCAGTTAGAAGTATTGTTTTTATTTTTTTTTTAATTTTTCCACTCCCGCGATTTTTGGGGATGACGTTGGATTTTAGTGCAGCAGGTTGAGTTTTAGAGAAAAAAGATCAAGTTGAAGCGCTGAGGCATTAGATGCAATTCTCTCTCTCTCTCTTTTCATGATGAACTTGATCTGGAAACTGCACACACGTATGATAATATTGTGATTATTATACTATTAAGCGCAAAGCTTTGTTAATGTTACAAAATGCAGAATAATCTGGTCTGCAAAGCTTTTACGTTCTTTTTTTTAATTTTGGAAATTTCCCTAAATGCTTATGTTTTATATTGTAGTACATCACTTTCAACTACCTTTACCAATTAGCATATATGAAAATTATATTGCAAAGATTAGTTTTCTAAAGTCAAAATTTCAAACACTTGCAACTGTCTGTACGGCGTTGTACGTTTTATAATGCAATTTATTCAAAATAAAAGTAAATTTAGAAATCAAAAAGAAATAACGAATGGAATTTTTTGTTTCTAAATGATTTTCTTTTCTTCAGCTTTGAAAAAAATTACTGATTCCCCTGATACGGTCAAAGGGCACGTTGATTATTTATTTATTATGAAATCCACATTTTAGAACATTTGGCTTTATGCGTAGTATTTCTAAAAACACATTAATATTGTGAAGTGGATTAACTGAACTAAATTAATGATTTTTAACCTAATCCTTGATTGGGCCATATCTTTGGCCAGTGTATAATGCATAATTGCAAGGATTGATAAGCAAAATTTTTCATGAGTCCGGGCCCGGGCTCAGCAAACACATGTAATCAAAGAAAGCGGGCCGGGCTCAGCAAACACATGTAATCAAAGAAAGCTGGCCGGGCTCTAGCCCTTTGGACCCGGGCGGGACCGGGCTCCTAAAATTGAGCCCGAACTCATCTCTACTGTCTACTCTCTGTCGTATCTGCGTTTCTCGGCTCAATCTAATGTGACTTCGTTTCTGATACGCAGCATGAAAATCCCATAGGATACAGGTAGTTGCATCTAAACCTTTCCGTAGGTGCAAACCCTACGAGAAATATCTGGGTGTTGTGAAAAGTTAAAAAAAAAAAAAAACCCTCCGGAACTAAGAAGCATTTCTACAACACATAGCCTATTATGGAAAGAGGTTCTTCACGTGTAGGTTTAAAAATATTCAGACTAAATTAAAGAATTGAACTTTACATTTAAACGATTTTATATACAAATCTAGTTATGTAAAAGTCATTTTTATATACCAAGTCTGGTTATTTGAATTCAGTTTTTGTTCTTACTTTCAGATTTAAGATTAAGCTCCCACTCTCGATCAAATCTTTGAATGGAATTGATTCATGTTTACACCCTGGGAAAAATTAACACATGAAAATCCCATCTACTTCGTGTGTAATGAAAATACTGGAACCGATTTCCGATAGATTCTTTCCTTTGTTACAAATTGCTTCTACTCTCTATACAACCTCCCAGTTATTGAATTCTCAGAAATCAGTTTGCCTATTCTCGGTATCCACATACACTGATCGAACACAAATACTCACATGAAGGATGTAGCTTAATTATATTATATTTCTGCATTCTTGTGGTAATTAACCCGTGATGTGTGCAATCAGGCATGATTTCTAAAACTCCACAATATTCCTTTAAAGAGAAACTTGAAACATGCTCTTAATTAAAAACATTGAATGGAATATTAAGTGTTTTGTTCTCATTTCCTCATAAAACGGATTTACTATAAAATGTTCTTGTAGAATTACTTACACATTAGTTTCCCTAGGCATCACGTTAGAAACAAATTAGTATAATAAAAGTTGGAAAGGAATTCAAGAAAGTGTATAACGCGCTGAAAACTTTTCTTAGCGAGGAGTGTATTCAGTATTATCCATTAAACCGGAAGGAAATAATTAGAGAAAAACAAAAGAAGTAAATTAAAGCAGAAAATATCGTCAGTCGCTATGTATTCGCGAAAAAAATTATAGGGCTTGAATATGTATCTCGATATTAGTTGAATTACAGATAAAATTAAAAGAATTGAGCTTTACATTTAAGGGATTTTGTTACGATGAGCACATTTTATATTTACTATTTATTCACAGATGACTCCAATAACAGCAAATATCTCGTATTTCTTCATGCACACTGATATCGTACAATAATTTATCAAACAGTAAAATTGAGAACAAAGTGAATCAGTTAAACTGGAGTGAATCAAACGTTCGTTCCTTTTTGAGCTAAACATATTGTTTGGACTCCTTTGAGAGACGCGCGCCACTGTCGACTGGGTACTACGAGGACGTGGAACACACGAGGATGATGAAGTGCATTTGGTACGCAGCCACATAGCGTTATCCTGTCAGCAGAGGATGGAGGTCAGTAGACGTGCAGTTTGGGTTCTTCTACTGCATTATTGAACAAAATACCGTTAAATGCGGCATGCGCATCGAGAGAAATTTGAGCCGTACAAGGCGAGAAAAGAGTGGACAGCAGAGCACTGCGCAAAATGGTTCTGGCGTTAGAATGCCGGACACCATTTTCAAAGACAAGCCGAAGCTAGGATGACCAACTACCACAAACACTGACAGTTCTGGTCGAAGTTCAGACAGCGAACACTGGTACCAGTGCATGACAATTGGAAGTTCAGGTGGGTTCTTCCCATTCGACCATCGTTCGTCACTTGCGCTAGCTTGGTTTCACCTCCAGGCGCCTTCGAATGGTTTCCCATGAATTGACACCACAGCAGGCTCAACAGCATGTCGCTCTCTGTCGCATGTTGCTGTCAAATTCGTAGAACGGTAGGTATCGGCGTCGTGACGTCACAGGTGATGAAAAGTGGTTCCGTGGTCGAATTCCTCCGTCATTCAACCACGGAAAACCTGTAGCTGAGGCCACGCCAGGAAGCAGATCCGGTGCTGAAAAGAGAGTGGTTCTAGAGGAAAGATATGTTGTGAAATTAATAAACAGGAACTGCAAACCAACTATACTCAAAATAGTATAACTATAATAGCAATCCGAATTTTTTGGTGTAGAATAAAAATCAAAGTTTCTAAGCCTTCGCACATCAGCCAGATAGCTTTTTCAAGGGAGGCAAACAGCAAACTGAATAATGGAGCATTTCAATAATTTGAACGCGGTTACTTGACAGGACAATAAATTCATAGATGCAAATGCAATTATTCATTCACAGAAAACAAGGCGTTGTGTTAGTTGGGAACGCGGTACCGTTGGAGAAAAACGCAGCATAATTGACTAACTATATAATGTAGAAGAAATATTCTTCTCGTAATACGTGGAAAATACGTCGTGATAGTTAACACAGCAATGAGACATCTCTGAATTGACTCTATTTACTGTTCTTCACGTAATATCAATCACATCAGAAAACTTGAAAAATCCATCGCCCTGGAGCGGGAATCGAACCCACATCTCCCGATTACCGTTAGAGTATGCTAAACGTTACACAACCGGGAGATGCGCGTTCGATTCCCGCTCCAGGGCGATGGATTTTTCAAGTTTTCTGATGTGATTGATATTACGTGAAGAACAGTAAATAGAGTCAATTCAGAGATGTCTCATTGCTGTGTTAATTATCATGATTATTGAATAACTTATTCCAAACTTGGGGCAACTCTATAGAGATGCTGTTATTGCAAGCCTCACTGTAGGTAATCATCTCTAAGTTTCGCAAATGGCAGTAGAGTTAGGTGTGAAGTAGAAAGCTAATTTCTGTATATCATCTCACATAGGATCAGTGAACAACATGACTCCTCTGAAAAGGGCAGTGGTTACTTTTCCATCCCTGGTGTCTCGTTGATGTTCGTTGAGTCTAATTTTAAACGAACGATTGGTCATTCCGATGTAATATCACTTGCAGCCGTCCGGAGTTTGTAGTGGGATGGAATAAACAACTGCCTCGTTGAGAAGAGGGGGTTGTCAAAATTTCTCTTAAGGCTGGTATATAAAGATACCGGTAACCTTATGCCGACACCGAAGTTTATCTTTCTGAGCGCGTTCTTGAGTTGATAGGAAACATTTGGTATGTAGGCGCAGAAGGATTAACGCGGCTGGATCTAGTTTTTTCGATAAAGCTATGTATCTGGTTCGAGGTGTATCCGGTCTCGTTGGCCAATTCGATAATGTTTTAATGTTTTTTAGTTCGCACTGTCTAGAACGAGCATCGGAGGAGACGGCGAAAACTCTTCTTATTCGAGAACGGAAGAAATCTGTCTTGTAAGAACCAGGGCAGAATGAACTGCGGACCATCAGGGTGGGGACGGAGGTGGGTTTATAATAGACCTGTGCGAAGGCAGTTTTCAGGCGATTTGTTCACTAGGATGTCCAGACAAGCTAAGGTACTATTGCGTTCAAGCTGTATAATGAAATGGATCGATATACACCCTACGATCAATTTCACTATGGATAATCCTCTCCCTCAAGTTACACCTCCACAGTAGCCCGCCGAGAACTACAGGGATTTGAAGAGGTTGAAGTACTATCCCAATCTTCATGCAGTCCGGAGCTGCATACCATCCGACTACCACCTGTTTCGCTCCGTTTCCCATTTTCTAGAAGGAAGGCACTTTGTTTCACTGGTGAATGTGGAATCTGGCATAAGAGAGTTTCCGTCCTCGAAAACTGCGGAGTGGTATCCCCATGGGTTGGCAACTCTCGCGGAAAGTTGGCAAAAGCAAATATAAAACATGGTTTGCAGAATGAGGGGAGCGTTTACGGTTTTGTTGCTTCATTAAATATTTTAGCTACTAACGAAGCGAGCTTTTGCCTCACCTTGGCATGAGATTTGTTAGAAAAAACGACAGAATGACTTTTATCTTTGTGAAGAAGACTTTTATTTTTTTGCCTGTGGTGAAATTTGAATCCACTACCTCATCGTAAAGTTTCGCAATTTCTTGTCGAGTGTTTATGTGTGTAAGTTTTTTGTCGAGAGAGAGAGAGAGAGTGTGTGATTGTGTGTGTGAGAGAGAGAGAGAGAGAGAGCTATTTGACTCATTTCATGGGCATGTTACCAAAATTTATTCCAATTGCCATCAAGGTAAATTAACGCTGACGGAATGACCAACGATGGCTCAACAATTTATTAGGCGCATAATTGCAATAAATTGGCATTTCAGTGTGTACGTTTGTTCTATACCTGATCGGATAATGCGCCATATATTCATTATTGTTTTTAAAAAGCATTTATTGAAGATTAAATTTATACCTACTGTGTTTATTGTAAGTATTTACTATATTTGTAACTACTTCGCGGCTTCTTTCAAAAATGAGCATTGCATTTTTCTACGAAACTCTGCTTACGAATCTTTTGCCAAATTGCATTCGTGTGTGTAAAATATTCTCATGTTTGATAAGTGCTATAGAATTATTTTTTTATGTTTGAATATGATGCATTTCAAAACGAAACGCTTTCTGTACGTTGGATGTTCTTGCAGTTCTCAGAGGTCCCCAAGGGAATCCTTTCGGTAAAATTCATCTTTCCTTTGATATATTTACATACGTTTCTTGTAAATAAAATCATCTCAAGAAAGGTATTCTTTGCCGATGTTTATTTTTCTTTTCATTTTAAAATCCTGTAAGATATATTTTTTGCTCGTTTTGGTATTACAGCATAGTGGCGTATATGATCAAGTGCTATATCGTTTGTTTGCGGGAAATTTCATCTCGGTGTTACTTAAACTTCTTCAGATTTAAAATATTTTATCCTGAAAGGGAAATAGCATGTTACAGTATTTAGCACACCGAAAGAGAAAAATACACTGACGAAAAAAAAATCCCAACATTAAGAAGGTGTTGTGTTAGATAAAAGAAAGTTGGTAGGAGGTGAGAGTACATCTGTAAGATGACGTCTATGCAAATTTCGCGCTCGGCGCATACGTGTGGAGCTAGTAGCGCCCCTCGGAACATGCAAAACAGATTTGCTGTAAATACACGATGTAACGTTCGTGAGCGTTAGTTATCGTTGAGATTCGACGTAGTGTGATGATGTTAGTCAAGAATGCCTTTAAGAAGACGAAGAAGCCATTATCAACAGCTCACGGAGTTTGAACGAGGTCGTGTAATAGGGCTACGAGAAGGTGGATTTTCTTTCCGCAATATTGCAGAACGACTTGGCAGGAATGTAGCCACTATGCATGATTGTTGGCAGCGGTGGTCAAGGGAAGGTACTTCCTCAAGAAGACCGGGTTCCGGCCGGCCACGTGGCACTACTGAGAGGGAAGACCGCCGTGTACGGCGTATGGCCGTGGCGCATCGTACCGCGTCCGCGGCAGCAATTCGAGCTGCAGTTGCCACCACAATGACACAACGAACTGTTACAAATCGGTTAATTGAAGGACATCTCCGAGCAAGACGCCCTGTAGCGTGCATTCCACTTACTCCAAACCACTGCCATTTGCGACGTCAGTGGTGTCAAGCTAGAGCTCATTGGAGGACGGAGTGGAGATCTGTTGTGTTTTCTGATAAAAGCCAGTTCTGCCTGGGTGCCAGTGATGGCCGTCTTGGTTAGAAGGAGGCCAGGTGAGCGCCTGCAACTAACCTGTCTGCGGCCGAGACACACTGGACCTACACCTGGAGTTATGGTCTGGGGAACAATTTCCTATGACAGCAGGAGCACTCTAGTGGTTATCCCACGCACCTTGACGGCACAGTTGTACGTCGGTCTGGTGATTCAACCTATTGTGCTGCCATTCATGAACAGCATTCCAGGGGGTGTTTTCCAACAGGATAACGCTCGCCCACACACAGCTGTTCTAACCCAACATGCTCTACAGAGTGTCGACATGTTGCCGTGGCCTGCTAGATCACCAGATCTTTCACCAATCGAGCACGTATGGGACATCATTGGTCGACAACTCTAGCGTCACCCCCAACCAGCATTAACCGTCCCTGTATTGACCGACCAAGTGCAACAGGCATGGAACTCCATCCCACAAACTGACATCCAGCACCTGTACGACACAATGCATGAACGTTTGCGTGCTTGCATTCAACATTCTGGCGGTTACACCGGTTATTAATGTACCAGCATTTCACATTTAAAATGGCTCTTCTCGCGCTTACAATAAGCTGTGATCTTGAAACCTTAATCGATTAAATATGTTACCTATACAAATGTATTGCCGCCATTTCATTCCTCTACAGCTATTTTTCCGTGGTGTTGGGATTTTTTTTTCTGTCAGTGTATATTTATTTCAATTTTGACAAGAAGTTCCATGTCAACGTGTCTCGTCAATACATGATATGACCACCTTTCTCTCAGTAGCATCTGAATGCGTCCTGGCATGAAGCCCACAAAATTTGAACAGTGAATGCTGGTTTTTGTGTCCCTCTACTACACCTGAATCAGGCTTG
Source organism: Macrothele yani (assembly GCA_039090855.1). NCBI lineage: Eukaryota > Metazoa > Arthropoda > Arachnida > Araneae > Macrothelidae > Macrothele > Macrothele yani. Next base: position 19,121,225 of record CM077025.1, read on the forward strand.
GATGAGCTCCTACAAGGTGATTCCCTAAGTCCGAAGTCACCTCAATAACTTGGGAACAAAGACAGCTAGAGCCATGGAAGTAAGGCATGGTATAGTAAAACAACCATGCGTTATCGGATGAGAGTGTCTGCAGCGCTCCTAGTGGCAAAATGTGGAAGTTAATACTCCTATCTCGGAAACCATGAGAGATACGGGAAAGAAATCAACGAGAAATTTGTAGAGCATCAACGAATTAGTAGGAAATGGCATATGGTAGAAACGGCTGGGTAAATAGAAGGCTGGAAACGTGAGGGAAACACAAGGTTCATTATACTCAGGCATGAATACAAATGGAGTACATTGGTTGTATTTAATGCAACAGCGGTACTTACATAACGTTGCGTTTAACGTAAATATGATTCAATATGGCCACCATCTGCCACAATACACATCTAAATGCGAGACAGAACTTCCCGTTGTACGTCCGCCACAGGTGTCACGCTCTCGCACTCAGCGACGATACGCAGTCGGAGATCGTGGAGACTCGTCGGTTCCACCCTGTACACGTGATCCTTTAGGTAACCCCAGAGGAAGAAAAACATGGGAGTTAGATCCGGGGATCGTGGAGGCCACGCTACGGGACCACCATAACCGATGATCTGTTGGCCGAAAGTGTCGGACAGGAAGTGCTGTACCGCTGTTGGTTGATGTGCCGGAGCGCCGTTATGCTGAACCCATAATGAGCATGCATCTTGCAGAGACAGATCATCTAACCACTCAGGTAATGGGCTTTGTAACAGCTGCAGGTATCTTCGTTCATTGAATGCGCCCTCATAGAACGCAAGCCCGACAAGTCGGTCCTTCCAGATGCCACACCAGATATTGATCGACCAGCGAACCTGATTCTTCATTTCCCGTGTAAAAATGGATTCTGAACTGCCCAGTAATGGGTGTTTTGTTTGTTCAGCATCCCGGCGCGTGTGAACTGCGTCTCGTCAGTCCAAAGGATGTTTGATAGAAAGGCTGCATTTTCTTCTACGGTGTTCATCACAAAATTGCACCAATTTAGACGTCGTTGGTTATCCCCTGGCATCAGTACGTGCAGCGGTACTGTACGGTACGGGTGGGCACCATGCTGATGCAAAATGTTCCACATACGGGATTGTGATATGCCTCATGCCATACTGACTTCACACGTACTGGTGTGTGTGTTGGCCAAAACGTATGCCAGAACATCGACTGGTTGCACATCTCTACCCATTCCGGTGGGTCGGCCCGAACGGGGACGCGTTGCAATACTGCCTGTCTGTCGTAGCCGTCGAACCGCACGACTGATGGTCAACGCTGTCGGCGATGGCTGAGTCGGAAATCGTAAGCCATACTGGCGTCACGCTTCCCTCTCGTTGCGACCGAATTCTCCATATAGCAGTACCATCTCGCAATACTGTTCATTCGAATAGCCTGCCATGCTCGTTCTTTACCCGATTCTCACGTTATGAATGACATAGCTCCTGACCGACGATCCTTTGTAAATTACCACGCCGCGCCTGATACGGCAGATGAGGCGTTATGTCACACCAGATTTTGCATACGACACTCACAGGCGTGAGGTCGCATACGTCATAAGTTTCTCTCTGCTAGACTGTTACCGCGACAACGACACGAACCGGCTTCACCCAAGTTCGCGTTTCCAGCCTTCTACTTACTCCAGCCGTTTCTACCATATGTCGTTTCCTACTAATTCGTTGATGCTCTACAAGTTTCTAGTTGATCTCTTTCCCGTATCTCTCTAGATTTCCGAGATAGTAGTGCTAACTTCCACTTTTTGCCTCTAGGGGCGCTGCAGTCACTCTCATCCGATAGCGCATGGTTGTTTTACTATACCATACCTTACTTCCATAGCTCTTGCTGTCTTTGTTCCCAAGTTATTGAGGTGACTTAGGAGTTTAGGAATCATCCTGTATATAGTAGTGCAGTCCATTTCACAAAGACGACTTTCGCAAATTATCTAAAAATTCTCGATCAGATTTATACCTGGTGAGTTCCCAGGTAGGGCAAGTACGTTTATACGCTGCATGAAGTTGCACACCATTTTCGACGTGCTGCAATGGGCACGTTCCTACCGAAAGATGCCGAATGCATCAGCAGACCTCTTCGCCGTCACTGTTGCTTTGAAGAAGTTCGATGTACTATAGCGAACGCATCATACCATCGACCGGATGCAAATTGCCGAAGCCGAAGTAGCTGAAACTTCCCCTTAAACACTTTCTTTTGCGTATGTTTCACAGTCTGGTTGATATGGGAATACCGAAGCTTATCTCCGAGTAACATCCGAATGTGCCGACTCCGCTGGCCTTGGACAAAGAAATGACTTCCATCGCTGAACAACACTTTGCTCCAGTATTTCTTGGTCCAGTGTTTATATTTCAGCACCCACTTATGTCTTTTCTCTTTCGTCAGTTTCGCCAGGAGCTGTTTTTCACAAAGTCGTCGGGCCTTACGACCGTGCGGCAGAAGACATCTGCGCACAGTTCGAGATTCACCTCTATTCCTTTATCTTTCAAATCTTTGTTCAGTGCTACACTTGTCTTCTTTAGGTCTTTTTCACACTCCCAAATCAAGTGAGCGTCGTCTATTGGCGTTTTTGTTTCTTCTTTCTTCGACATTTGCATTTTCGAGTTGGTGAACTCGATACTGGTTTGTTCTTCAAATTCACTGCACGGTTGACCTTTGCGAGTTTGATACCGACTGTTTTAGCTATATCTCTGCACGTATAAGATATGTGTTCGTGAAAAGTAATAATGACCTGTGTGCGGTTTCTTGGTGACACGTCCACCACGATAGAAGTTTTTGAACGTCTAATGCAATACCGATGATGTAGTGATTGCGGTAACAACTCCAACACGCGCATACGCTATTGACAACTTGTCAACCAACGCGGTTATGGGAAATTCCTAAACGCCTCCGGTGAACAAATACGATATTGCTTATTTTGGAACATGCACTATATGGACAAAAGTCACCGGACACCTAGAAGAGAAACACAACATAGCATTTATTGACATACATTAGTACGGTGTCCGTCCACCTTTGGCCTTAATGCATGCACTGACCCTTCGAGACATGATTTCAACAAGGTTTTGGAACACAGCGATAGGTGTGCGATTCCATTCAGTACATAATGCTGCCGCTATCTATTGCTCAGTAGTAGGCCTTGGTTTCAAACTTCTTATGCGGCGCTCTAATTCCGTAGGTGCTAATTCCATCCCATAAATTCTCTGTGAGATTAAGATCAGGGCTCTGTGCTGGCCAGTCCACACACGATACGAAATTATCGTCAAACCACGCCGTAACAGTCCTTGCTTTATGGCTCGGTGCATTATCCTGCTTGTACCAACAAGGCACGGTTCCATAGTATTGCCACTGAGTTGGTAGGCCATAATTATTCAGAATATCGAGGTAGACGTGCTGGTTAAAAGGTTTGTCCACGACAACCAATGGGCCGGAACCATACCACGAAAAACACCCCCTCACGAGTACACTGACAGCTGCACACTTGACTTTAGGAATAGTACACTTTGGTAAATAGCGTTTCTTCGGTTGACGCCCTACCCACTCACGATGATCAGACTGACAGATCGCGTGTCTGGATTCATCAGTCGATAGGACCCGTTTCCATTGATCTACGGTCCACGATAAATGTTCTTTACACTGTGCTAAAAGACGAGTGGCATTCTGAGTGGAGATGTAAGGATTATGAGCAGCTGCACGACCACGGTAACCCATGGAACGAAGTTCCCTGCGAATGGTACGTGTACATACCGAGGTTGCTGAATCTTTGCTCACATGAACACTGAGGTCTTGTGCAGTACTCCGTCGATTAGTTATAACGATTCTCCTGAGGCTTCGACGTCCTCTTTTACTGATTTTCTTTGATCTGCCGGTACGTTTTACTGCTTCAGGCACGCCATGTGTCTTCCACTTATTCGGTTCCAAACAAAACAGTTGACTTGGTCTTGTTTAAACGCCTCTCGGTTTCTCTTATGGACAACCCACTAATATAACACCGAACAATCTGTCCTTTCTCAAAGTCAGTTCTTTCCCGCCGCGACATTTTCACTCAAGCTCACAGTGCGATATGATCGCGGTCAGCTGCAGGCTTGCTTTTATACCGTTTGCAGTTGTACCAAGCATCATAACAACGCAGTGGATCCGTTCATTTGCTTTTGAAGGGATGTCCGGTGACTTTTGTCAATATGGTGTATTTTGCCATGAGAAAGCTAATATAATGAACAGAATAAAAAATATCACTTTGTGTTCCAATTAATTTGCAAAAGGATGAATTTAGCCTAGAAATTATCATCGCATCGACTTTCGTTGTGAATTCCGATTTGGCGCTGATCACTATGCGAACGAAATCCAACTGAGTGTACAAAATTCCCACATTAACGTAAAATGCGATTTCGATGTAATCCACTCTTCATCGATGTCCGTTCTTAAGCACATTCGCTTCACTTTCTATTAACAAAATCTTTGCATCTGTATTAATTGAAAAGTGAGAACTATTCAGATTTACTCTTATGCTTCAGTATATCATCCCTCTCTATCCTAAAGTAGATGCATATTATTATCATCTTCTTTTTAAGAGAACAGAATTATTCCTGGTGTATATGGGGTAAACATGAATGGCAAAATAATCGACGCGAAAAATACTCTGGAAGTAATGTTTCTTCGAGTTATCCAATTAGCGGCCTGCTATCTTAAGGCGTAATTAATTATGCATTCAAATTAAGCACCCAGGGCAGAGTGTGAGGAAACAAGGCTCGCCATTAGAAGTATACTCCTGGCACTATTATTAGAAATGCTTTTTTATACTTTTTTGCTCCCAGTTTTTTCCCCTTGAGAATGGATTGAGAGCATACGCCTGCTAAGTTGCTTGATTAGAATTTTTGGTCGTCAGTTCTACAATGCTTACTAAGCTCTTTCATTCTAGGTAATGATTTAAAGAAAATCCGATAATAGAAACATAAGATACGGTATAGATATATGCATGAATATTCAATAGCCATCAGTGCAAATCAGATCTCCCAGATAAGTTAGAATTTGATATCTTATGTAAGTCTCTTCAATTGTTTTAAAAAAATACTTAGATAGATCTGTGGACCGTGAATTTGTGTAGGGCATTCTTTGTAAGCTTATTCGCTATTAACAATAAATCAGTGGACACTGAAAGCTGAAGAACTATCGATGATATATATTTTTTATTAGTAGCTATCGATGCTGCATATTCTATATCAGTAACTATCGATGATGCATATTATATATTAGTAACTATCAATGATAGATATTCTGTATTAGTATCTATTGATGATACATATTCTCTTCTAGTAGCTATCGACAATACATATTATGCATTAGTAACTATCGATGATACATATTCTGTATCAGTAACTATCGATGATACGTGTATTCTATATTAGAACTGAACAAAAACCACCATGGAGAAAAATTCTATTGTATTAAATCAGCTGAAATAGAATGTCCACAATGGACACAAATTCCGTTTTTATTAAATCAGAATGTATGCAGCAGAATAGCCGCGACATGCGTTGCAGATTTTATTTTGTACCTGCAGAGAGAAACGATATTCACAGAACCTTTATTCAGGTCCTGCAGAAAAAGTATATGAAAACGTCCCCCCCCCCGTTTTTCAATCCTCTCTTGCAGACTTGCGATCATGAGCGCAAGTTTTCCATTTGGGGACGGAATTCCGTCTTTCAAAACTTTCCGAAAAAATGGAAGTTCGACGAAGTAAAGATTTCTCTCATAATCGTAGTTTCTCCTTCTTCTCGCGACGTTCGTTCTGTCCATGTTATCAAATATATGTGCAGTAAAACTGATATCTAGTTAATACAAATTCTAGAAAAAAATATTTCTGCAATCAATATAAAGAGGAAAGTAACGTATTGAATAATTTCAAAAAAGAAAAATTCTTCCACAAATTTCTTGAATCACATTTGCACTTTAGCAGTGCCTGCAACAAATTTGCTGTCGATTTCATCTTTTCTCTTTGCGTCAGCCGTTTCATACCTGTGTTGCCAGTAATATCGGAACATAACCAATATTTGAGATATTGTGGCCATTTTATACGATGCGATAATCGTTCAATGCACGTTTCAAAACTGGTGCCAGACGATTATTTATCTAATAATGATTGGTCCAATTCCTGTTCTTCCAAAGGAGACAATTGGTCTAAAGTCGTTTGATATAATGGTAAAATCAGTCCATTGGTATGACTGGTTCGATGCCAATTCGTCTAATGGTATGCCGATTTGTTCAATTGTACCATAAGACCAACGGCGAGCTTTTCTTTCTTTTTTTCTTTTTTGAAATTAATCAATACGTTACTTTCCTTTTTATATTGATTACAGAAATTATTTTGTTTTCTAGAATTTGTATTAACTAGATATCAGTTTTACTGCACATAAATTAATTCAAACTCTAATGTCTAACACCTTATAATTAATTTAATAAGTAGACCGTTAAGATTTATCAATACTTTAAGATTATCATAAATTTCATACAATATTAGAAAGTAGTTTACAGAATACCCTCTACAAAATTGGAAAACGTATAAAAATAGCAAGAATTTTTCCACTTGAGAAACGCTTTGTGTTTTCGAGGTTTTTTGATTTCTGAGTTCTAGGCTGTATAATTAGAAGAAAGTGTTTTCACTAGTATTGGAAGATTTTCACGCTCTCGCTAACAGTCGCTAATTTCATCAACTGCTTCATAAACATTCTAATTTTTATCCGCTTCTCTAAGTAATCCTTTTCGTAAGCAGCAGGTCTTCGGTATTAAATGTCAAAGAATCATTGATGCAGATGTAGAAAACGGGATTTAAATAAATATAGCCAGAAACATTTTTGCGATTCCGTTGCAATTGTTCCTAGTAATATTATGAAATAATAAAAGCTACACTTTGAACCTGATGGGAAGGGCAGGGGTAAAAATGAAACATATATACAAGTTTATTGACTTTAAGCAAGGTTCAATTACTGTAGTGTATTGACTTTCTTTATTTTCTCCGTTTTACCTCACTACTCCACGTAGAAAATGTTTATTCTATTGAATAAACAAATCTTTTAAAGCGAGGGCAAAACTTCAGGTAAACATGAATCATAGAATGATGGAAATTTCGAGGGGTAGAATTAATACTTCTTTCAAAAAGTGAGATAATACAAAATGTATTAATAATCATACATTTACTGGCACGTGAAATCTCACAGCAAAGCATTTATCATATTCTGAAAATTTTCGTCCTAAAGAATATCTTTCGCTTCAGTGAAAAATGGGTGCAAATATTTTGTTGCAGTTATCTTACAAAATAGAACCTTTTATTTTTTTCTATAGATTAAGAATATCAAATCTGTTTTCTGTAATTAGTAGAAAAATCATAGAAACTCAAACATATGGCAAAGATTATTTTGAATTGGAACTGTTGCTATTGTTTTAAATAAAAGTGCGGTGACGTAACTAGTTTTTTACAGTGAACTGCAAAACGGGTTTTTTTTTCTGCCTAACCCAAGAGAAAAAGTTACAAAGAAACGTTAAAATAAATTCCAGAAACGGTATTAATCGCAACATGCTCTGGTTTCTTTGTCGACACAGTGAATGGTGATAATTTTGTACCTCATGAACGATTGCTGCGCTATTTGTTTTTCTATTCAGCCGCGTGCATTCTTTAATTCATACTTTTCTCATATGTGCGCTGCAACGAATATTCAGAAGCGTGTTATTCTTTTTTTGTTTCCGTAGCAATAAACTGTGAATAAAACCCTTAGGAGGCACTGGAAACCAAAACCTTTACAGAGTCATTAACAAGGCGGGAAGGGTTACACACAGAGAGAGAGAGAGAGAGAGAGAGAGAGAGAGAGAGAGGGACAATTTCCTCCTTCCAGGGTGAATGAAAAACCCATTTCTTTTACGTATATTAACCCACATTATCCTAACTGAAAAATTTCTTCCCGTCTTCGTATCGGATCTTAGGAATTCAAGATATTATTGTATAAAAAGTAGACCTCTTTCCTCCATTCGGTGCGAATGTTAATTGAACCGATCTCGCGCAGGATTAGACTAGTCGTAACATTGGATAAATCGTACCTATGGACCAACTGTCCCCTTTGGACGAATTGGATCAATTGACCCCTTTTAAATGAATTCGGCATTGGGCAAATCGGCGTTGGGCCAGCCGGTATTTGGGCAAATCGGCATCGGACGAATCCTACCAAGCTCTTGAAAATGTTAATTGTGCCAGTCGGGATTAGACTAGTTGTACTATTGGACATATCGTAACTTTGGGCAAATCGGCATTGGGCCAGTCGGTATTTGGGCAAATCGGCATCGGACAAATCGGCATTAGGCCAGCCGGTATTTGGGCAAATCGGCATCAGACAAATCGGCATTAGGCCAGCCGGTATTTGGGCAAATCGGCATCGGACGAATCCTATCAAGCTCTGGAAAATGTTAATTGCGCCAATCGGGATTAGACTAGTTGTACCATTGGACAAATCGTAACTATGCACAAATCGGCATTGGACCAGTCTGCATTTGGCTAATCGGCATCGACAAATCGTACCTTTGCCCTCTTTGAATGAATCGGTATTGGGCCAGTCGGCACCGGGCTAATCGGTATTGGAAAAATCGTTCTTTTGGTCAAATTGCTGCCTTTGAACAAATCAGCACTGGACCAATCGACATTGAGTTAGTCAGCATTGGACGTATCGTCGTCAGAAGAATCTTACCAAGCCCTTGAAAATGTTAATGGTGCCAATCGGGATTAGACTAATTGTATTATTGGACAAATCGGCATTGGACTAGTCGGCATTCGGCTAATAGGCATCGGACAAATCGTACCTTTGGACCAATTGCCCCCTTTGAACTAATCGGCATTGGACCAGTCGGCACAGGGCTAATCGGCATTGGACAAATCGTACTTTTGGGCACATTGTTCCCCTTGAACAAATCAGCACTGGATCAATCGGCATTGAGTTAATCAGCATTGGACATATCGTCGTCGGAAGAATCTTACCAAGCCCTTGAAAATGCTAATGGTGCCAATCGGGATTAGACTAGTTGTATCATTGGACAAATCGTACCTTTGGACGAATCGGCATTGGACCAGTCGGCACAGGGCTAATCAGCATTGGAGAAATCGTACTTTTGGACAAATTGTTCCCTTTGAACGAATCGGCATTGTGCGAATCAGCATTGAGCGAATCAGCATTGGACAGATCGTCGTTGGACGAATCTTACCTAGCCTTTCAAACCACGTATCATACTTACTCTGGTTACCCTCACAGCGAGTTCTCATACGATGTGCAGTATCGACAATTTATCCCGCTCAGCTGAAACTATGCAAATTAGTTACATAAAAAAAACCACAATGCAAAATCGTTCTATTTTTATGCTGACACCAAGGTAATAATAATTTAAATTAATAGAATACAGACAATGAATGTTTAAATACTATAACTGCAGCAATGCTCATTCGAGAATAGGAGAATTTCGTGATAAATGATAGCTAAGTGATTGCAAAATGTTTCATCTCTTACTTTCTTGTTACGTTTACATTCTCCCTATTTAATGCGCTCTTTCCAAATACTCTATTTACCATTATGTGGATTTCTAAGATTTTTGAGGTCGACAGATTGGATTACTCCTGCTCACATCTTACGCGAGTCGCTGGTTCAGGCTCATCGTGAGTCCCCCAAGTGGAATCGCACATTGACCTTCACTTATGAGGAGCAAGCGCTCCTCCATCTTCATTGTTTCCGTGCTGTCAGTTCTATACGGATAATTAGATATTACCTAAGAGAACTGCGTGCTCAACAAACTCGGCAATGTCTACGAAGGTGTAAGAAGATGTCTACTAAGATATATTTCAATATTAGGAATATATTGCGAGGAATATGACAGCCGTGAGCTACTACCCTGGAGAGGAAAGTTAAACTGACTTTTAGAGTTTTAAAAATTCGAACCTGTATTTTTACAAAGGAAAAATATAAGGTAATGTATTCTTATGCTCTAAAACGGAAAATGTCATACACTGCAATAATTAATGGCATCACAACCTTTATTTTCCCATTCACGACGATAATGTGCCCCTTTATAATATTTTATCATTTAATCAACTGCTACATCTGAGCCAAATAGCGGCCAAAATTTTCAACGCTCTCCAAGCAGAAATATTCACATAGCACCATGGTTTTACGAAAGCTGTGATAAATCAATTCCTCCCCCCCCCTCTAACTCAGCAGTACCGACCATAAACCTGTCACAAGTGATAAGCTCTCCCATCTGGTCCTTTACTCTTATCTCCATCACCCATGGCATCCTGCTACCGGGTACAAGCAGTTGGCTTAAATATGCACTCTGTCCTTTCATAGATTTAGAGATATTGTTATAAATCAATAGGTTACGATTACACCAAACTATAAAAGATCAAGACGCTTATAGCGTTGAATAAATCCATCACTTATTAGAATATTTATAGCAGAGGTATAGAAGCTGGATGTAAGACAGATTACATAGTCAAAGTGTGCATCACAATGTAGAGATGAAATAGACAAAATGCATCAAAATGTAAAGAATGCTATAACGTCTACGGTAGCAAAATCAACTAAAACGTAGGAACAGTACAATGTGGTAAATAGCGTTTCCCCGGCTGCCGCCATACCCACACACGGCCAACAGACCGAAGGATCGTGTATCTAGATTCATCAGTCCATAGGACCCGTTTCTGTTGATCAACGGTACACGATAAATGTTCTCTACACCGTGCTTAACAACGAGTATCATTCCGAGTGGAGATGAAAGGCTTATGAGCAGCCGCACGACCACGGTGCCCCATGGAATGAAGTTCTCTGTGAATGGTACGTATACATACCGAGGTTCCAGAATTTTTGCTCACCTGTACACTGAGGTCTTGTGTAGTACTCCGTCGATTAGCTGTAACGACTCTCCTGAGGTTTCAATGTCCTCTATCCCTGATTTTCTTTGGTCTGCCGGTACGTTTGTTTTGCTGCTTCAAGCACGCCATGTGTCTTCCACTTATTCAATACATCCGAAACTGATGACTTGGATATGTTTAAACACCTCACGGTTTCTCTTATGGACAACCTACTAATATAACACCCAACAATCTTTCCTTTCTCAAAGTCAGTGCTCTCCCGCCGCGACATTTTCACTCATCCTCACAGTGCCATATGATCGCAGTCAGCTGCAGGCTTGTTTGTTACCGTTTGCAGCTGTACCGCACATCTTAACAACGCAGCAGATCCGTTCATTTGCTTTTTGAAAGGGTATCCTGTGACATTTGTCAATATGGTGTAAATTGGTTGAAGAACTTAGCATGTAGATGCAACATCACCATAGCAGTAAAATCACTAACCCCTTCATTTAATCAGACATCTACTTGCAAGGAGGAACAATGCGAGACAGAAAAAACCGGCGTGCACACTATAATATTAATTTAACCATTACAACGCAGAAAAGTTACACATTGGGATGATAAAACGGTCTTTAGACACTAGATGTGAAAAACACACGTGAAATGTCAATCAAACCAGACCCTATATGGAATAACATCAGAATAGCAGCCCCCTTACGCGAACTTTAAGGAAAGTGCTGTCAGGGAAACAATTGAATTCCTCTCCAACAACACAGCATGCAAAAAATGATGCCATCTCTATGGAACTACCAATGGTTCAGCAGGCTTAATTAAAGGATAGAAAAAACGTCCATAGTACAGTGTATAATTGAGTAAAAAATACAAGTAATACTTCTCGTGATGCTTTACACACTACTTTCAAAAATAATCTTTGTTTCTTACGCTTTATAGCTCGATGCAATTTATGTCCAACTACTCAATTGTAAAAACCTCTCAGTGGAGAGCGAAAGCTTTGCGATTTCTACAAATTATTTTACGCCAGTAAATAAACGGGTATAATTATACTAAGCCATAAGAGTTTTGGTGTTGTTATAGTTCTTTTAGCTGGCAATCTGTCAGAAAGATTTAATGTCAATCATCCCCTAAATAGCCACAATGAATAACACAGCTAAGTGGAAAGCAACGCTTTCTGATGTGCAGTTTCCCTCGTTCTAGATGCGTCAGTCCCACTTCTAAGACAGCGAATATATTCGTTCCTGGTCATTTTACTAACTCCATGTTAATTCGTACCATCCTGTTAAAGCTTAATTCGTTCCAGCTGCTTAAACAACAAGAAATTGTAAGAACTGCTTATCTCTGATTTAGAGACACTAGTAGGAAGAAGAGAGAAACGGAATAGCAAAATCCGCATTTTATTCGGTGTTCAGAACCAGGATCAACAGAACAGCACAAGGAGAGAGAAAGACGACGTGACATAGATCCACTAAATTTAGAAATACGATGTGTAAAAATGTGAGACATAATCTTACCTTGGAGCTTCGTTAGTTTAATAATGTGATAATTAACTGTTATTGAATCCAGAATAATTTATGAGGTAAATCTTGCTGTCATTGAATATTATTATTACTTAATAAATAAAAAAAAAACGTTTCGAAGGCGATTAAAACACCATTGAATCAGATATGGCTAAAGCTCGCAAAAGGTAAGTCAGACATTCTCCTCCCGAAGAGAGCAAACTCAGTCGGACGTCACGTGACTGAGTCTCACTTCCCAACTGAGTTTTGTTTATGTGTGCTCTGATGTCTCGCCAGCCTAGCTGCGTTGTATCGGTAACCGTTTTGCATGAAACACTCTTCTTTGACTAAAATGTATTCATCTTAGATCTAACGCCATGAGGATTTTGCTGGAATATTTGCTGTGCTTATTATAACTTCAGATACAAAGCTAGTTATTATCTGCAGTTTTCATTTTGAGTTATCTTTCAATATCAAACACGGAATCAGCAAAAAAAAAAAAAAAAAAAGTTGTTCTGCTGAAATATAGTAACATACATCTGTTTTCTTTGGAGATTAACAACATTTTCGAAAAATTTCATTTGTTGGAATTGTGTTGCGCTTCTTCCGATTATTGCTTGAAATATCATCTTAACTCCCTCCGCCAGTGAATGTACACTGCTGGAAGTAGAAAATGCGACACTAGGAAAGAATGCAAGAAATAAGACGTAACTTACCACAGATGGAGAAAAAAAACTGATTTTTTTTTCGTTTGAGGGTATAACGACCGTAATTAAAAACTCGATTACTATAAGCAGTCGCCCGTCAATTCAGGGCCACTGGTTCCAGGAAAGGGAGAAAGACAGTGCCGTAAGACAAACACTTCTATGCCTCACAGGGATTCGAACCCGGATCCATCTGAGGCGAAAGGTCAGAAGCCAGCGCTTAGACCACTGCGCCACCGGGCAGCAAGATTTAATTTCCGATGGTTTACATGAATACGAAAGGTGAAAAGACAGTTGTAACGTACTACAAAGGCGAAGAACGTGGCGAAAAGGAAAAAAGCAATACATTCCATCGGTGTAGCTTAGTCGGTTAGAAAAACTAGCTCTGGAACGAGAAGTCGCCGATTCGATCCCCATATCCCGGTCACAGACAAATTTTGTGAATTTCACACAATATAATGTCGCCTGAGTCAGTAGGGTCATATATTGTTTTTTGTTTATTTGTTTTTTTCAGTGGTTCGACAGAAAGTTGGAATAATTCGTCTCTACTTCCGTTCAGACCGTTAGTTTGAAACGTTGTGCAAAATGAACTAAATAGACTTTTAATATTGAGTACTATTAAAAGAGCGGAGCTCTCTTTACGAGACTCGAGACAATTAGTTGTTCGGGCATAGGTACGAGATGACACATCCGATCACCGTGATGTTTTGCATGCGATTGGACATCGTCCATGGTCAGGTTTTGACGTCTTCCTATTCCCGAAATTCCGTGTCATTGAATCGTCCAAGAACCTGCATTTTTAGTGGGTTTTCCGGGTTTTGAGAAGGGGTTGTTTGTTACTTATCTCCTCCAAAGATCTTCAGCCGATCGCGGTGAAACTTGCCACAAAGAAAGGGAAGGGCAATGTGAGTGGCATGAGGTTGGTATCATGATGATTCGTCGTGTCGTATAAAAATAATGACTGTTAAAAACTGACCAATTTTAATAATAATTGAAAAAATCCGCTATATTCAAGACTCGGGACAATTAGTTGTTCGGACATAGCTAAGACATGACACATCCGATCTCCGTTATTTTTTGAATGCGATTGGACATCGTCCATGGTTAGGTTTTGATGCCTTCTGATTTTCGAAATTCCGTGTCATTGAGGAATTTCAATTAAAACTAGATGGCCTTTTACTTGAACCGTTTCACGAAAGTCGGCTCACTCACATTAGTTTAAAAAGTCGTTTGAATTGAATAACGAAGAAATGGGAAGACTCCGTCTGTAATCTCAACACTTGCTTAATCTGTAATAATAAGACGAAGTGTTTGTGTGTGTGTCTTTCGCTATACAAAATTAAAAACGTGGTTCCCGATCTGAGTGTGTCTTTCCGCTTGTTTACATGCAACCTGATAACAACCAACGTGAAGGCGTGAAGGAAAGTAGCTCATGATAAATTTTAGGCATTTCATTTTAAGAATGTTTCGTACTTTTGTTCTGGAAGACATACATTTTACGCGTTCATTTTTTAGGATTTGTTATAATAGACGCCTTAGATTTTGCAATAGCTTCGCTCAAAATTTGCCAACTGTACACGAGTTATCGGTTACCGTTAGCGGGTTGTTCTAGTTATAAATTCTATGCAGAACACGTATAGTATATCGTTTTATAGTTATATTTAAGCAGATCGCATGAAACAAAGTTTTTAAAATCCATATGATAGAAATATGAACACTTCTACTGCATTCCTCCTGAGATCGCTGATTTGAAATTCAGGAAAAAAGACACGCCCTGAAGTCATACCCCAGTCTTTTTTATTTTACCTCCGACATTTTATCATTTTGGAAATCATCTTCCTTCTTTCAACATGGAGAGACAGAATACGTGAATCACGGGGAGTTAGGAAACTGGTGCTCGTCTTCCCCTTTGACACAGGCCATTCCATTCCATCCTCTGAACAAGATGTCTGCCGTCACTTCTCAAGGCATGATCTCGTGATATCTCTGTGAAGTGTGCGTGAGGGATTTAGAAGCATCACCTGCGTGTGGGGGAGCTCACGGAGCGTGCGATAGAAGAGGTAGATTTCCGTAATGGAAAGCTGTTTCCTTTCAATATCACCGGCGAGCTCTGAAAACGGCGTCGACTTCTTTACATCCCAGCGGTGATCATTTCTGCAAAGTCGTGTTTTTTGTTGTTGCTGCTAACAGTTTCTTACAACGAGTTCTGATGTGAATATTTTACTTCATTATCTTTGGATAGACTGCTTGGAATGAAAAACCTCTGCTTGATGGTTTCCAAGAAAGACTTCTCTATTTTTGGAGAGGCATTTTTGATACACCTTACAAAATTCCGATATTGACTTCCCTGAAATAGTAAAAGGAATTATCCTTCTTTTTCTTGCCGAAAGATCTCAACTGAGTATATGACTTGTGAATATTTGTTATGTATTACATAGGATATAAATAGAATTTGCTGTAGTCAAACCCCTAAATTGCCGCCCCGGTGGCGCAGTGGTCTAAGGCGCTGGCCTCTGATCATTCGTCCGTAAGGGGTCCGGGTTCGAATCCCGGTGAGGCATGGATGTTGTGTTTGTCTTACGGCACTGGCTCTCTCCCTTCCCTGGAACCAGTGACCCTAAATTAGGGACGGGCGACTGCTTATAGCCCATTGAGTTGCTCACGGTGGTCGTTAAACCTCCAACCAAAAAAAAAAAAAAAAAAAAAAACCCCTAAATTAATTTTTTACGCCTGATGCGGTGCTAAGAATCAAACGCATTCTGTGTGTTCTTTACGGGAAAGAGAAATCAAATCGTACCGTATCAAACGTTTAGATGAAATCTATTTGCTATAGACGAATAATAGAATTTAAATCATATGGTTTGAAGAATTTGCACAAATAGTATGGTGTAAAGAATTCATTTGCATACTATGTAGTAACGATAAGTCAGAGAAATCAAATTATTTGGTTTTAAGTATTTGCACAAAGCATATGGTCTCAAGAGTTAATTTGAATACTGTGTAACGTACTACAGAGGTGAAGCACGTCTCAAGACGACAAATCTGTAGCGATACATTCCGTCGGTGTAGTTTAGTCGATTAGAAGATCTGGCTCGCTAGCAAGGAGATCGGAGTTCGATCCCTGTTATCGACAAATTTATGAATTTCACGACTGTATGTTCTCGATAAGCAGAAGTCAAATCATATGAAAATCCTCAGTGAAAATCATTCAAATACGTGGCGTCAGTGAAAATCATTCAAGTACGTGGCGTCAGTGAATAAACATAGATATCGCTCTATCCACGTTTTAGCAACACACAGCACCCGCAAAATTGTTATTCGTTCACCGCTGAGGAAACTAATCCCAGATCTCTCGATATCCAGTCGAGCACGTTAACCTTACACATTCATATTCAAATCATATGATTTCAAGAACTTATGTTCACACTATGTGTTGTTGTTGATATAGACGAATAATAGAATTTAAATCATATGGTTTGAAGAATTTGCACAAATAGTATGGTGTAAAGAATTCATTTGCATACTATGTAGTAACGATAAGTCAGAGAAATCAAATTATTTGGTTTTAAGTATTTGCACAAAGCATATGGTCTCAAGAGTTAATTTGAATACTGTGTAACGTACTACAGAGGTGAAGCACGTCTCAAGACGACAAATCTGTAGCGATACATTCCGTCGGTGTAGTTTAGTCGATTAGAAGATCTGGCTCGCTAGCAAGGAGATCGGAGTTCGATCCCTGTTATCGACAAATTTATGAATTTCACGACTGTATGTTCTCGATAAGCAGAAGTCAAATCATATGAAAATCCTCAGTGAAAATCATTCAAATACGTAGCGTCAGTGAAAATCATTCAAATACGTGGCGTCAGTGAAAATCATTCAAGTACGTGGCGTCAGTGAATAAGCATAGATATCGCTCTATCCACGTTTTAGCAACACACAGCACCCGCAAAATTGTTATTCGTTCACCGCTGAGGAAACTAATCCCAGATCTCTCGATATCCAGTCGAGCACGTTAACCTTACACATTCATATTCAAATCATATGATTTCAAGAACTTATGTTCACACTATGTGTTGTTGTTGATATAGACGAATAATAGAATTTAAATCATATGGTTTGAAGAATTTGCACAAATAGTATGGTGTAAAGAATTCATTTGCATACTATGTAGTAACGATAAGTCAGAGAAATCAAATTATTTGGTTTTAAGTATTTGCACAAAGCATATGGTCTCAAGAGTTAATTTGAATACTGTGTAACGTACTACAGAGGTGAAGCACGTCTCAAGACGACAAATCTGTAGCGATACATTCCGTCGGTGTAGTTTAGTCGATTAGAAGATCTGGCTCGCTAGCAAGGAGATCGGAGTTCGATCCCTGTTATCGACAAATTTATGAATTTCACGACTGTATGTTCTCGATAAGCAGAAGTCAAATCATATGAAAATCCTCAGTGAAAATCATTCAAATACGTGGCGTCAGTGAAAATCATTCAAGTACGTGGCGTCAGTGAATAAACATAGATATCGCTCTATCCACGTTTTAGCAACACACAGCACCCGCAAAATTGTTATTCGTTCACCGCTGAGGAAACTAATCCCAGATCTCTCGATATCCAGTCGAGCACGTTAACCTTACACATTCATATTCAAATCATATGATTTCAAGAACTTATGTTCACACTATGTGTTGTTGTTGATCAACAGGAGAAATCAAATAATATGGTTTGTTGTCAAGTGTTCATTTACATATGTATTGTCAATAAGTAGAGGAGAAATAAATTCCGATGTTTTCAAATATTCGTATAGAGCATCAGTCTTTCCTTTGCATAGTATGTGCAGTCGATTAGTAAAGGAAACCAAATAATAAAATTTGAAGTATATTTACAGCGTGAAAAGTGTGAATAATTTATTTGAATATCATGAAACGTATACTCAAATTTAACTTTCCTTTTTGCTTCCTCTACCCTTATGTAAGTTTTAGTTTGTTCTCGTTAAGCATTTTCTAATCTTAAGGCTACATTTTCTCTATCGTCGAAAGATTTTTATTTTGTTTGCAACCTGACGACAGGTCAAAAAAATCACGCCTGCAAGCAAATAAAATAGAAGTGTTGTTTTGAATTGCTTCTGAGAGAGATTGGTGACGAGATGAGATTGAATATTTAATGAGAGTTGATTTCATACGGAGAGAGTAACTTGAATGAGCTTTGATTTAAGTCACTCACGGTGAGTATTACGCTTCCATCGTCGATAAGTCTTAATTGTTTGTTGACTTTAGCGAGACTTGATTATTGTGTGTCACGAGGTGTTGTACTGATTATGAATTGACGTTATATACTACATGTGGTATTTTGTTAACCTACAGGGGTCGAACAAAATGAGGTTAACACCATGATTATAGGGGATATTATTTTTTTTTGTTGTGTTGGCTGGAAAAAAACCCCGCTGTGGTTATCTTTGTGTATCTTTTGTTTGTGTATAATCCATAGGCTGTATGAACTTATAGAACACACATAACATATTATATAGGTTACCGTAGGTTGCATTAACCTGTGGAATATGTTGGCTAAACTGAAGGAAAAACCGCTGAGATTATCTTTTGTATACACTGAAGAGCAATTGAATTAGAGACAGCTGGCGTTATGCAAATGTGGCGCTGTGGGCGGCAATGTAAACGGAAACGACATGACGTATGAAGCGATCCGACAATACAAGGAGGGATGCGACGGGAAGCAGTAAGAGTCGGACGCAATATGGGTAAGACGAAGGACCTAAGCGCATTTGATCGTGGGCAAATTGTCGGGGCCCGACGAATGGGCCACTCCATCTCGGAAGTCGTGCAGGCACTGGGATTTTCACGAGCCACTGTGTCACGGGTGCACCGTGAGTACATCGAATCCGGTAAAACCATCCCTGCAAGGGCCAACTGCCGTGGACAACAGCGTGTGGATGAGCGGGGTCATCGTCGGCTAGCTCGCATTGTAACAGCGGATAGACGGGCCACAGTGCAAGAAATCACTCGGCAATTTAACGCTGGAGCACAAAAACGTGTAAGCAGCCACGCCATCCAGAACCATCACCTCGCTATGGGGTACAGAAGCCATCGTCCCACGAGGGTACCGCTGCTGACCGCACATCACAGGGTGCAAAGATTAGCTTGGTCGCAGGAACATCGCCACTGGACCCTAAACATGTGGAAAAATGTTGCCTGGACTGATGAGTCGAGATTCAGGTTGGTACATGCGGATGGCAGGATGCGAGTACGGCGCAAAGCACATGAAGCGATGGATCATTTTTGCCAGCAGGATACTCTTCAAGCTGGTGGGGGTGGCATTCTCGTCTGGGGACTGTTTACGTGGAATGAAATGGGACCCGTGGTACGTGTGACATCGTCCCTCACAGGTCAACGTTACCGGGATATCCTGGATGACCATTTGCTCCCATTTGTGCGTCTTCAACATCCGACTGGGGACCTCATCAAATCTTTGTTAACTGTGGGAGCTTGTTGAGGGGTCGTGGATCCGTATGGCTTCCCAACGCTTCCGGTGTCTTGTCGAGTCCACGCCGAGACGAATCGCCGTCGTCATCAGGGCGAAAGATGATGTTGCACGTTGCTAGACAGGTATCTCTAATTCAATTGCTCTTTCGTGTATATTCCATAGGTTGTATGAACCTGTGAAATATGCAGAATAATCAAGTCTCATTATTCTATAGGTTACATGAATCTATGGAGTATACACAAAGAATATTACACAAACGATAATCACAACTTTTATTTTCAGTGTAGCCAACACAAATGATATTATCTCCTATAATCATGGTGTCCACTTTATTTTCTTCAATTCTCTTAGGTTAACAAAGCACCACATTAGAAAATAACTGCAATTCTTATTCAAACACTTTGTGACACAGAATAATCAAGTCTCGCCAAAGTCGACAAACAGCTGAGACTTATCGACCAAAAAAGGACACAACTTATGGAATATGCACAAAGAAAGGTGTAGTTGTGACGTATATCCTGTTTTAACTTTCATTTTTAGTTTCTTTTCCTATGTACTGTAAATTTGAGTTTGTTATCTTTTGTACTTTCCAAACTTAACGTGATATCTTCTCTCTGACATAAATGAAGTTTGGCAACACCCTGAGTTCAGTACGTAAGTGACGATGGCTACGCCGTAGCTACGCGAGTGGGATTTTGAGGGTAAACGTTAATGCCCCTCTTCGATACAAGATTGCTTAATTGCTGTTTAAGTATTTGTGAAGGCTACGTGTTCTACTTTAATGACAGTGTTGTGTTTTCGTAGTGAAAAGCTATTGTGGCTATTAACTCAAGTTCCAGTGTTGTGTTTCATAATTAATTGTTATTGGGGATATTAACCCATGTTTCGTGATCTCATCTTGTGCAAATGATCAAGTGACTATTGACATCAATGAGGTATTAGCTTAAGTACCAACTCCTTGAACTTTATTTGAGTTACTCGCATTTCACTGTAGGTCAAGTTTTGATCTACGTAGTGTTTCAGTAACTCAGCTATAAACAAACGCTACTCAGTATAAGTAGCGTTGTGTAATGCAAGTTGTGTTCTTCAGCTATTGGTACGAGCTGTCGGTGAAATGAGTGTCCTGTCATACTTCCAAAGAAGACAAATCATTGGAGCTCGTTTATCAGGAGCATCTGTGACAACAACAGCCAAATTGTTGGCCTTTCACGAGCGAACGTCTCTACAGTTATGACTGCATACACAAAGCATGGCATGATTTCATAGGAGCATAAAAACAGTGGACGAAAACCGAGATTGAATGAGAGGGACCGTCGAACACTAACAAGGATTGTGTCCAAACAACACAGACCTACTGCAGCAAAAGTGACAACAGAACTCAATATCAACCTGGAAGACCCTGTTTACTCAGAAATAGTCTGCAGAGAACTTCACGAAGCCAACATCCATGGAAGAGCTGCAATTGCAAATCTTTAATCCCAGAAACCAAAGATAAAATACCATGGTGTCATGAACGTAAATCCTGGACAGCTGATGACTTAAAATATGTGATATGATCCAGTGAATGCTCATTTATATCATTCCCAACATTAAGTCGAGTTTATATGTTGAAATACCCTCAAGGAAGTGTACAATTCGGAATATCTGGTTCCAATTGCCAAACATGGGGAAGGATCTGTGATAATTCGAGTGGAGTATAACTTGTGACTCGTCTGGCCTCATCATTTCGCTACATGGCCGAGTCACTGCCAGCAAGTATTTGAACATTTCCGGTGACCAGGTGCATCCTATGCTTCAAGTGTTGTTTCGTACGAATAAGGCCATTTTTCAAGATGATGATGTGCTCATACACAGAGCCGAAACAGTTCAGTCTTGATTTAAGGAAAGCAGTCGTGGTTGCTTTGGATGGTTTTCACAGGAACGATGGGTTCTCAAGAGAGTCCCGCATGGCTGTGTATGAAGGTGTAATTGATCCTACTCTGACGTATGGCGGTGAAACTTGGGTACTACAGAAGAAATATAGAAGACGTTTGTGTGCTGGAGAAATGCGTTACTTACGGGTGCTTTGTGGCAAGACATTGTGTGAGGAATGAATATGCGTTGGAGTTGTGTAATGAGAAGCAAAACATTGTTAGCAAGATGGAGACCAATATACTTCGGTGGTTTGGCCATATTGAAAGAATGAGTGATGAGATGTTTACAAAGAAAACCTTTTTAGCTTAAGTGGAAGGAAGAAAAGGCAGAGGAAGGCCAAGGAAATCATGGGAGGATCAGATTCAGGTGTGTTTGTATGAGAAATAGATTATGAGTAGGAAATATAGAAGATCTTGTGTACGGCGTGTGATAGATGTCAGTGAAACCCTAGTTTTATGTCAAGACCGCTGTAAATGGAAAAGTTTGATAAAGCAACAGTAAGTAAAAATGATCTGGTAGTTTGTGTTTCTTTGTTTAGCTAACTTCTGAGTCTCAGAGAACAGCATAGTGATATGTATCAAGGGGAACTTCAACATCATATCCGGACAGCTCAAGTATCTGCCTTGAATGTCTTTGTCGGAAGGTTCGGTGAGCAGAGTCAGAAGCAAATTTCCTTACCCCACATCTCTGAAACAATTAACTGATGTTCTGATCGGCTAATGGTACAATTTCCTACTGGAGTCTATTCAAATGCTGTGTGGATCTATTTCGAGAAGGCAAATGGTGGTCCAACGGCTTACTAATTAAGACATATAGCCTCTTTTCAATGTGTTCACATTATTTTGTCCAACCAGTGTATGTGTGCCTGCTATGGATCAATAAAGCAAATTGGACGTCGTAAGTAATATTTTTCATTTTAACTGGCCGTTATTTTTATTCAATGCCTAATTAGCTATCCAGAACTCGAGGTTAAGCTATACGGAAGATTTCAGTAAGGTATACAGCAAAGCCACTTACTGTAGTAGATTTACTCTTCAGTTAGAAGAGTATTTTACAACGAAGTTTTGTTGGGCTTTTAGTTGTACCATAAACAAATTACCAACGCCTTCATCCAATAAAACTTTCGTGACGTATATTCTAATTTAACTTACCTTTTTAGTTCCTTTTCCAATGTAAATTTGAGTTTGTTCTCTTTTGCATTTTCCAAATTTAACATGATATCTTCTCTTTCACATGAATGAGGTTGGCAACACTTTTGAGGTCAGAGAGAGTGACGTATGAATGTGATAAGAATGTTAGATAAAAAGGACGATTCAGCAGTTGCTTAGTGAGTGTGTGTGTGTGTGTGCGCGGAGATGTTCGATCGTTGCGAAGGAAGATTAAACGACAGATAATTAAAGCATTATATGTGAAGATTAAAACTCGCGATGCTATATTTTGGATTTCATCAAATATTGATGGACCAATAAAAGGTTATCGTAAGTTTGACTTTTGTGTATGCACTGGCGGAAAGTGAAAAAAGAACACCAAGAAGGAGACGTCTGATACAAACGAAATTTATACAGCATAATAACGGAATACAGAGGATAACGTGATCAAAACATTATGGCAAAATACAGCTGTATTTGCTGGTAAACTGAAAAATAACATTTCCATGTAACATGGTTAGTACGAGGTTGAACCGCCATGAACTGCGTCACACTGTGCAATCTGGCATGGAGTCTGTCGTACAGATGTTGGATGTAAGTTTGGGGTATTGAGTTCCAAGCATCCTCAACCTGGACGCGTAAATCGGGGATGGTCGTGGCTGGCCGTGGAGACCGGATAAGTCGTTGTCCCATAAAATCCCACACGTGCTCAATGGGGGACAAATCCGGTGAACGTGCAGGCCATGGAAGTTGTCTCACACCCTGAAGTGCATGTTGCTTTGCACGTGCCGTGTGTGGGCGTGCGTTATCTTGCTGGAAAACACCACGATGGACCGACATTACAAATGGCACAACAACGGGCTGAATGATGTTGTTGATGTAGGAGGTGCTGTTTAACATACCCGGTACAAACACTAGTTGTGTACGGGAGTGATAGCTGACCGATCCCCTCACCAGGAGACCAGGTGTAGGCCCTGTGTGTCGCTGGCGGATGCAAGAAGGGCGAACACGCATACGGCCATCGGAGGCTCGCAAGCAGAATCTGCTTTCATCGCTGAACACGACAGATCGCCATTGCATTCTCCAGTACAAACGTTGGCGACACCACTGCAGCCGTTCCTGACGGTGAGCTGTAGTCAGAGGTACACATGCCAGAGGCACACGTGCACGTAGTCCTGCATCAAGTAGACGGTTGAGGATTGTTCGCACAGTAACCTCAGGTGCAACGGCAGCTCGGATTTGCGTCGTAGTGGATGCTCTGCTTGACAACGCCGCTCTTCTTATGCGTCGATCGGTCCGCTCATCAGTCCGTCTGTGACTCCCGGTTCCACGTCTTCTCGTGTGGGAATGTTCCTCGGACCATCAACGCCACCATCGTACCACCACCGATACTTCCCGTCCAATTCGTTCCGCAATACGACGATACGACCACCCGGCCTCCGACTAGAAGACCTCGCTCAAAGTCGGATAACTTCTGAAGTCGTACACGACTTCCATGTCCAGGCATTGCAGCTTCTTCAGGGTCTTCGTTCGCACGTGTCCGTACGCCGACGACTGATTACATTCACTTCGCCGTACTCCTTAAATACCACCGACGATAACTTGCATATTATGCCGTGCTGTGGCGTAAGCGCTCACCGGTTGGTCCCGAAATTAACATCACACCTACGTAAACTCGACCCCATTAACATATGGAAATTTCATGATCGTCCGCCAATTCCTTCTCCGTGTTCTTTTTGCACTTTCCGATAGTGTATTTCATCTGGCCGTAAAACCTTAAGTTGAGCTACCCCGTGCAACTATTGCATCGTATTTTCATTTAGTTCAACGTTTCCTTAGTCATGATTTGAGACATAGCGTAACACCAATCTCACACACGAAAACGGGTTACGTTATACTCTACAACTATGTGTTGTCGATAAATAGGGAAAGTTAAATCACATAGTTATAATGATTCACACGGTCATATTATTCCGATTTGTTATCATAGAGCAAAGGAGATCAAATCGTATGGTGTTAAGAATTCGGACAGAGCGTATGGTGTTAAAAATTCGGACAGAGCGTATGGTGTTAAAACTTCGGACAGAGCGTATGGTGTCAAAGCACGTTCAAAATTAATAACGTATATACAGGGATGCAAGGTCAGGTGATGCGTAACATCACAGCCTCTCCTTGACAAATGTCAACCCCGCCTTCTCGTGGTGCATCCTGTTCCCACTAAAGGGGCTCTGACGACCGCCCATAGCGGTATACCTATACCATCGGGATCAGAGGAAATTCTATCCCACACTCACCAACCCGCTTGGCCAGCGTGGTGAGTTATGGCCAAACCCTCCAAAATGATTCCACAACTTAAATCTTGGCCCTCAGTCTCCGGCAGCTGGAATGTACCTGGCCAAGGCAGCGGCCAGTGCGACATGAAGGCAGAGGGTGCTAAGAATCCCCGGAGGACCGGACTAGGCTGCCATCTGATGCTGACCTTGGCTACTTACAATGGACGCTCCCTATCTTCTGATTCAAGGCTTCTTGAATTGGAAGAGGAACTACAAAGGATCAAGTGGGACATCGTGGGGCTAAGTGAGGTAAGGAGAAAAGGAGAAGATCTCATCGAACTGAAAAGTGGACACCTCTTCTACTATCGTGGGACAGATACTGGCAGAACTAGTGGTGTTGGATTTATAATAAACAAGAAACTGAAGGATAAAGTTGTAGAAGTTGAAAGTTCCTCTGACAGAGCTGCACGACTTGTTATCCAACTCTCGAAAAGATACCAGGCTCAGATTATTCAAACTTATGCACCCACCACAAGTCATCCTGAAGAAGAAATTGAAGAATTTTATGAGGAAATTTGTCATCTAAATAATAAAGGTAAGCAGCACTTGAAAATAATTATGGGAGATTTCAATGCAAAAATAGGGCAACGGCAACAGAATGAAACTTCAGTAGGTAAATTCGGTCATGGCAACAGAAACCAGCGTGGAAATACTCTCGTTGAGTTTGCAGAGGCAGAAGGGTTTTTCATCTTGAACTCCTTCTTCAAGAAAAAGCCACACAGGAAATGGACATGGAGACATCCAAATGGGACCACAAGTGAAATTGATTTTATTATGTGTAACAAAAAATTCGTCATAGAAGACTGCAGTGTGCTAAACAAGTTCAACACAGGTAGTGACCATAGATTGGTGAGATGTAAGATGCACCTCGACACTAAACTTGAACGTGGCAAGCTCATAAGACAAACAAAATCTATTGACATAACCAACCTTAAAAAACACCATAATACCTTCAAGTTAGAACTGAAGAACAGGTTCTCTGCTTTAGAAGGCCTAACATCGGAAGAAGTGGACATCTCTGAAGTTAACAGAAAAGTAACCAAAGCTCTTATGGAAACAGCAACAAAATTAGCTGGGTCTAAGAACAAGTTGCATGTGAACAAATTATCAGGAAAACCAAAATGTTGATGCAAAAAAGAAGAGAGATGAGGACAACTAAAGAAGATGTGACTTCCAAAGTGGAATATATAGAGCTATGCAAGACAGTAAGAAAAAGTATCACTGAAGACGTAAGGAAATTCAACTGTGAACTAGTGAGGAAAGCAATTGAAAACAACCAAAGCCTAAAGATAGCAAAGGGGCATCTCAGTAAGGGAAGAAAACAGATTATGGCACTGAGAAAAGAAGATGGTTCTGTAACAAGAAATAGAGGCGAAATTTTGACAAGAGTGAAAGATTTCTACTCCAAATTATATGAAAGGGATGATATATGCACTCCAGACATCATGAAAGATACCAGTACCAGAGTTCCTCCAGTCCTTCCAGCAGAAGTTGCACATGCAATCAAGAACATGAAGCGAGGAAAAGCTCCAGGAGAAGATGGAATTACTGTAGACATCATACAAGAAGCAAGTGGAGAAATCGAAACAGTACTCGCCCAAATTTTCACTCGATGCCTTAATGAAGGAAAGATTCCTGAGGATTGGAACACCGCTACAATGATCCTGCTACATAAGAAAGGTGACATTGAGGATCTCGGAAACTACAGACCTATCAGCCTCCTATCAGTAGTTTATAAAATCTTCACTAAAGTTCTTTCACACCGCTTGAAGGTAGCACTAGACATGGCTCAACCGAGAGAACAAGCTGGATTCATTAGTGGCTACAGCACAATAGATCATATCCACGTGCTGAGAGAACTAATTGAAAGAGCGAGGGAATATGAACTTCCATTGTGCATGGCTTTTATCGATTATGAAAAAGCCTTTGATTCGGTGAAACCATCAGCAGTTACAATGGCCCTGAAAACCTGCGGTATTGAAGATGCATACATTAATATTATTAATAACATCTATGAAAATGCAAGTGCAAAGATTAGGCTGTTTGAAAATACAACACACGTAAAAATTGGAAAGGGAGTGAGACAAGGTGACACCATATCTCCGAAGCTCTTTAATGCCACATTGGAGGGTGTTTTTCAGTCGCTGAGCTGGGAAAACAAGGGGATAAAGATTAATGGAGATTATCTAACCCACCTTCGTTTTGCTGATGACGTAGTCATTTTTGCAACTACCCCATCAGAGCTGCAGAGTATGATCCAGGAACTTGCTGACAAGAGTAAAGAAGTGGGATTAAAAATGAACTTTCAGAAGACAAAAGTGATGTTCAATGCTTTTACAAGAAATGAAGATTTATCGATTGATGGAGAAAAGCTGGAGATAACAGACACGTACGTTTATCTTGGACAGCAGATATCAAGTGAGGGTCACATTGATGAAGAAATTAATCGGCGTACAAAACTTGCCTGGAGAGCTTTTGGAAGAAACAGCATAATTTTCAAGAGCAATATGCCATTATGTCTTAAAAGAAAAGTGTTTGATCAATGCATCCTTCCAGTGCTTACGTATGGTGCAGAGACGTGGACCTTAACTAAAAGAGACATACAAAGGCTGCAGACAACTCAAAGAAGCATGGAGAGGTGCATGCTTGGTGTAACCAGGAGAGATAAGAAGAGGAACTCGTGGATCCGAAAAATGACAAGAGTGGAAGACATCATGATCAGAGTTAAATCCCTGAAATGGCAATGGGCTGGACATACTGCCAGAAGGACAGATCATCGATGGACAGCCGAAATTTTAGATTGGATTCCAAGGGACAGGAAAAGACCCAGAAGAAGACCACATAGGAGATGGGTGGATGAAATTCGAAAGTATGCAGGGGTGACATGGAGGAGACTGGCACAAGACAGACCGTTGTGGAGGAAACTTGGGGAGACCTTCGTCCAGCAGTGGATTGATAATGGTTGACAATGATGATGATGATGATACAGGAGTCGTACAGGTTAGAAAACGCAGCACTGTTTAACACTTGACTACACAGCAAAACAGTGGTCATCCCCGAAAAGTATCGCCCATGTTTCACGCTTGCAGGTATGAGCTATAACAGCAGACGATCCCCGACGACATCATCTCCTAACATCGGCGCAAAAGACTCGCACGGTGCGAAGATCACGCAAGTTGGACGTCCAATGACAGCAAAAAGAGAGCTAATCTGAGGAGTGGCTTTTATTGTACGTATTTAGTGCAAAAAACATGAGGCACTCGATCCATCCTGCATGGTATCCACAGGGCAAGCCAGTGGAGGCGGTTGTACACTAAAGAGCAATTGAATTAGAGATACCTGTCTAGTAACGTGCAGCACCACCTTTCGTCCTGATGACGGCAGCGATTTGTCTCGGCATGGACTCGACAAGACACTGGAAGCGTTGGGAAGCCATACGGATCCACGACCCCTGAACAAGCTCCCACAGTTCACGAAGATTTGATGGAGGGGGTCCGAGCCTCGAACATATCTCTCGATGTCATCCCAGATGTGCTCGATGGAATTTAGGTCAGGTGACCTAGCTGGCCAAGGAAGCGAGGTCACGTCGGTGTAGTGTTCATACAACCATTCGGATACAATTCGGGAGCTGCATTGTCTTGTTGCAGGATGAGGTCCCCAGGATATCCGAGTAACGTTGACCTGTGAGGGACGATGTCTCACGTACCAGGGGTCCCATTTCGGTCCACGTAAACAGTCCCCAGACGAGAATGCCACCCCCACCAACTTGAAGAGTACCATGCTGGCAAGAAGTATCCATCACTTCATGTGGTTTGCGTCGTCCTGCCATCCGCATGTACCAACGTGAATATCGACTCATCAGTCCAGGTAACATTTTTCCACATGTCTAGGGTTCAGTTGCAATGTTCCCGCGCCCATGCTAATCTTTGCACCCTGTGATGTGCGGTCAGCAACGGTACCCTCATGGGACGATGGCTTCTGTACCCCATAGCTAGAAAATGATTCTGAATGGTGTGGCTGCTTACACGTTTTTGTGCACCAGCGTTAAATGGCCGAGTGATTTCTTGCACTGTGGCCCGTCTATCCGCTGTTACAATGCGAGCAAGCCGACAATGGCGCAGCTCATCCACACGCTGTTGTCCACGGCAGTTGTCCCTTACAGGGATGGTTTAACCGGATTCGATGTACTCACCGTGCACCCGTGACACAGTGGCTCGTGAAAATCCCAGTGCCTGCACGACTTCAGAGATGGAGTGACCCATTCGTCGGGCTCCGACAATTTGCCCACGATCAAATGCGCTTAGATCCTTTGTCTTACCCTTACTGCGCCCGTCTCTTACTGATTCCCGTCGCATCACTCCTTATATTGTCGGATCGCTGCATACGTCATGTTATTTCCGTTTACAGGGCCGCCCCCAGCTCCACATTTGCATAACGCCAGCTGTCTCTAATTCAATTGTTCTTCAGTGTATGTTTTAGGACATGTTTACCTGGCAGGAACGTTGACCCCTGTTGCATATGGAACAACGTATGACTGTCACCCGCTATCGCGAATTGCTTGCTTACTCTATACTCCCAGCAATGTTGCACTTTTCCCGAGTGGCAACGGTGTCTTCCAAGATGATCATGCACCGAGCCACAATCCAATAAATTAATACATCGCTTTTTCCACGTTCCAGAAACAAATGCTATGTGTTTCTGGAACGTGGAAGGAGCGATGTATTTATTTATTTACTGACGCCACGTATTTGGAGGATTTTCACAATCCAATATTGTGCATGAATGGTTGTAGGAACTGTGGCGAGGTGGAATGCAACCCGCGTCTAAAAGTGAGTTTGAGAGGTCGGTTTCAAAAAATAACAAGAGCAAGGAATCTCTTTTATGAGGCACGAGAGAGAGAGGGAAGGGGGTAAAGAAAGGCGTGTCAGAGAAGCATCCGTCTTGCACGGGAACGGGACGTCCGAGACCTGAATGGGGTGACAGTTTTGGTGAATTATGAGACCCCTGTGTATGCATTGTGCAGAAAATGCACTGATGGGATTGGCTGAAGGCAAGTGAGTTGGGTAAAATTGCATTTCGGAACAGGGGCCCAGAAATTTGGCGAACACTCTCTTGGGTTTGTTGCAAAGGAAAGGATGCTGAAGAAATTTCCCTGATGACGGCGGTTATCAGGCTATTAGGATTTTTAGAGTGGCTGAGGTCATTCATAAAATATCTTCGTTCATTGTAGAGATCACCCTGTACTACGTTACAGATAACTACCAGTCAATTGATTCTGTGAAGTTGCTTCAACATGGCGTCTGGGCCCATTAATGCTCAAAAATTCTTGCGTGTGAGCAGGGACGCCGCCAACGGGGTGCGAGGATGGGCTTGAGCCCACCCTGAAATTTGTCGTGCCCACCCAGTTCGAAATTTCAGTATGTTTAACTTTAAAGCATAATCTGGAATTAACCAAGTGATAATGAGCCTTGTGTTTTGTTTCATGTAGATTTACGTATTTTTTACTAGGAAGTGAGTTGTTTATTTCTCCAAAAAAAGGTTATCAAAACAGCATTCGCAGGGTCATGAAAATTCAATTGTTCTCCACTCTTTAAAGTCCATAGTTTAGGCCTCTTTTTCATGCTTGTACATCCAGGGGGCTAATGAGGATTGTGGATAGGAATTCACTGAGGGGGTCGCTACTAATTGCTCTGCTGTTTGTTTCCTTTTCAAAATAGGGGATTCCAACACAGAAAGTGGAGTCTAGTGTTCTTAAGATTGCCTCGGGAAAGTGAAAGTGCAGGAAGTGACTGAAGAATGCTTTGTAGGAGAGGAGTGCAAGGCAAAGTCACTGGCTTGAAGGAAGGGAGATAAGTAAGGGGAAGGTATTATCTGCGTGGCACGACGTCAAAATTTGATTTAGAAAAAGACATTTTCCTTTATAAATAAATTATGTTCAAATACAATTCTATTTTTCGTAAGCGAAAATGCAAAATCTTGAAAAGCAATTTAAGACAATGCTTTCAGAGCAAGCAAAAAATTGAAGGCGACTTTCTGGTAACTCTTGTATCTTACACCAGTTCCGTAACTAGTGAGATCCGTGCATGTATGTCTGTGTGTGTGAGTCCAGGTGGAAGGGGTGGGATTGCTCGAATTCCTTTGTAGCTGATAACGAAAAGTATTAAAAATTCGTTCTTTCAGCGTTTCGTAAATACACGTTGCTATCAAGCTTGTCCCACCAAATATAATGCTCACCCACCCGTCGCCTATCCTGATTTCGAAGTCTAGCAACGTCCCTGTGTGAGAGGAACGTTACTTCACCCTGTGAACTCGCTGATGAACTGACCATCTGTTGGAATTACATGAATTCGCTCACTGGGATATATTGAATGAATTACTTACATAGTGGAGCATCCGAAGTGGATCGGATATTGTGTGCATAGTCTACACCTCTCTGCAATAAGGGCACGTAAATAAAAACC
This sequence comes from Macrothele yani, assembly GCA_039090855.1. Lineage (NCBI taxonomy): Eukaryota > Metazoa > Arthropoda > Arachnida > Araneae > Macrothelidae > Macrothele > Macrothele yani. The sequence continues at coordinate 19,152,730 of CM077025.1, forward strand.
TGTAAATAGAACCAGTGAGTCTGCTTTCGTGAATCCAACCTAAACAAGTGTATGTGAAAGATTAATATTGTCACACTTAACTAGAGGTTTGGCTGGTGGCAGCAACTACTGGTGACCGAAATCTGACATGCCGGTACTTACCTGATCCCAAAGCCACACACCAAGGCAAATAATAACCACACCACAGGAACACAGTTCATAATTCCAGAATATAGATTAGGCTCCGAAATACCTCGATATCAATACCAAAGAGCACTTGTGGGATGCTATGGAAGGGAATATCAGGCGTCTGGATACACCAATTACCTCCATACCTGCATTGAAAACAGCATTACACAGAGTTTGGTTGGCCATACCGCCCAACTGCTACCAGCATCTATTGAATTCTGGCCACGTCGGATAGCTGCTGTACTGAGGGCAAAAGTTGGACCAACAGCTAATTTTAGGTGGTCATAGTTCACTGATCACTCTGATGAATTCTATGCACTTTTGATAAGTACGACACATCTTTCAGCGTTGAGAGTTTATATGCATCATGCATATCGTTGTATATGGGATGAAGTCAAATTGCATATTCAGATGTATTCTACATGCTACCTACGGGTAGAGGTCAAATTGTTTGGCCTCAAGGATTCAGATACATTTTAAGTGCTTTCTATGGGAAGAAAACAGCTAAATCGTGTGTCATGTCAAGAGTTCTTTTTTGTTTGTTTGGAGGACCATCGTGAGCTACTCGATGCGCTATAAGCTGTAGCCCGTCATTAACCATTTTAACCGGCTCGGACGAATTAACTAGGGGTTAAACAAAATAGGCTGAAATAAGCACGAAATATATTCGTTTACTAAGAAGTGGGCCGAACGTGGATTGAATGAATGAAACTGCGTATCAGAAAGCGTTGCTTTCCTCCTTAGCTCTGTTGTTCAAAGTGGTGATACAGGAAGATGATCCTAATCAGTTTCTCTTGATTACCTGCTAAGAAGGCTATAGCGGCAAACCTAAGACAGGAGAGAGAAGAAATTTGAGCCGCTTGTTTCTGTCCAGTGGCATGATGTCCGTGTAAAGGGGGACTAGCCCTTCGCCATCATGCCATCGGTCACGGAAGAGAAGATAAATCGCTTTGGTGGCAGAGTACTATAAGCGCTGGCTTCTGATTAATCGGCGGAGATGGGTCCGGGTACGAATCCCAGCGAGGTATGTGTTGTGCTCATCTTACGGCACTGGATCTCTCCCTGACCTGGAACCAGTGTACCTAAATTAGGAGCTGGCGACTGCTTATAAGCCACATCGCGTTGCTCCCGGTGGTTGATAAACTCCCAACAACAACAGAACCATCGGCCGCTTAAAAGGTTAATTTAGGGCCACTGGTTCTAGAGAAATGGAGAGGGCCAGTGCCATAAGAAAAACACGATATCCGTGCCTCACCGTGGTTCGAACCCGGACTCTCTCAGATGATCTGAAACTAGCACTTAGACCACTATGCCACCGGGGCGGTGATGTCTAGAGTTCCAGTGCATTCTATGCATCTCCTATGGAAAAGTGAAATCATACCGTGCCACGCTTCAAGGCATATTCTCTGTGTTGCGTGTGGAAAGATGAAAATAACGAAGTATTTTTATCCATTTGATAAATTCAGATGTCTTACGATGTAGAAAGCACAACTCGCGACTCGTTAAAGAAATTAAATTCTTCCCCAAAACTTCATGTAACATAGAAATACATTGCAAATAAAGCTTTATCGCATTTCTCCTCAATTCGGATTGCTTGAGTTGATACACTTAACACATCTTCCAGATAAATCAAACAATGGGCTACGCAGTTCCGAAACTCACAGATAAAATGTACAACTCATATTTGGATAAAGTGCTTCGTGCAAATTCGTTCAGGAATATAAAACTCAATTGCTCAGATTTTTCATTATGTCGATAGGTAGAGCCCCTCATATTTTTCCGCTCCAGTAAACGAGTGGTCAGAAGCCCTAGTTACTGGCTAGTCATCCGAGCTGGACGCGTGTTCGAGTCCGAGATGAGGCGTAGATGGTATTTTTGTCTTACGGCGCTGCCTATTTTCTTTTCTTCGAAACAGTGGCCCATAATTACGGACATGCAACTGATTATAACTCTAAGAGCATCGTTGAACGCCGAAAGAAAAGAAAAAAATGCTCACTTCTTTCTTTCCGGGTGGAGCCACTGAAGAAAAGTTAGAATAGTACGTGAAATATGTGTAAATGCGTACGAAATATATGAAATATATGATTTTGATTCTTTATCTCTCTACAAAATGTCAGAAATTTGGATGTATTTGCTCAGTAGCCCATTTCTGGGATTTTTTTTTTTTTGAATTCTGACTAGGAAATGTATATTTATTGTGCGACGTAGACTGACTTGTTGGATAATTACATAATACATCTAACTCTATTCTCAAGAAGCGAAAAAGTCCAGAGTAGAAGTTTTCAGGCTTTGCTTTCAACGATAAGAGAGGATATGGGTCACGTGATCACATCTTCCTCGAATTGTCCGTAGGAAGTACTCAGTTCGTGTGTTGTATTTGTTTACCACAATACTCAGTTCATGCTCTGCGTTTGTTCAGTACAATGCTCGGAAGTGTTTTACATCCTATAACTTCGATTTATCGTGTAGCTACTCTCAGTTCCGATTAAAGTTTACAGTTCGTAAAACCAATATTAAGGTGATTCAGACTTCATACTCGCATACATTTCATTCTGGAAGAGAGAGAGCATTTCATCCACTGGGAGTGATGCTGTTTAAAAGTTGCTACCGAGAGTTACAACATAATATTGTAATAACGAAGCATATTTTATATGCTACATAAACATTAGCAGACTAATTTACAGACAACAGGGTTATTACATTGTTCGGGAAAATAATGTGTATTGTTTGACTGTACTTGCATTTTCATATTTGTCCAATGAATGAGTTTTAGTTGAATGCTTTAGAAAATTTTATGAATATTGACAGCTGTTTACTAGAGCAGCTAACTGCGTAAAGTTTCCTCTCGGTGAGAACAGGTGCGGATTTCTGGCTAGGCGCACTAGGCGCGCGCCTAGGGCCTCGCTATTTCCGGGGCCCAGAAAACATATAATTGGATTCTCAGTTTTGGTTTTCACGGACCGAAGCAAATCAATCCTTAAAGCGACTACATTGTATTGTCAATTGATATTTTACTTTCTCATATTAAATATATTTTTTTCTTGCTGTTGCTGATATTCCGAATTTTCGAGTTCTTATCGATGTACTTATCTTGAAAGGAACGGTTAAAATAATTTTGAGTTCCTTGTAGTGGTTGGTAAAGAAGGTATTCACGCTTCCCACACTTTTCCTTGTATAAGGCGAATTTTTAACTGGCCTGCTGTGCTATAAATTGCTTTCATGGTATTTCCAGTTAAGGGAACACATCTGTGATGGAACCTTCCCACCTTCTTCCCGAGTTGCGATGAGGAGTACTTGTAAAAAAACTTTCCTGATGATCGGGCGTGTTTGCTGTTAAGTTTTTTTCCTTCGTGGTAGGATAATCAATGAAGAAAGAAATATTCTTCACAGGATAACTCTTAGGACAATCAAGTTCTTTCTCGGCCCTAATCGCTCTAAACCATCTTAAACCAAAAGAGTTATTAATATTTAAGCTGAAAAAAATAAAGAAATTTGAGAATATCACACTATTTTATTTAATGGTATTAAAAGTAATTTATATTGTGTTGCAACAGCATTTTCTCATTACTTTCTTCTCTCTTGGTTTAATACTGATAATTATCAAGTATTCTCACCTTTTCTATTCTTTAAATCGACTTAAAACTAGTTTTTGAAAAAGCAATAAAAAGTTTCAATGATACTCTTACTCAAAAACCTGCAGTTCTTACTTTTCCATTTTCAAACCGGATATTTTTCATTTAATTTGTATGCTTCTGTTTCTGATAACTACAGTGCAGGTATAAATGGGATACGGGTATTTAAAGTGCCAAACCTAACATCCATTAATTCCCTATTAGCCTCAAAATTCTGTTTATGATAACTGCAATGCATGAAGTATATGTGATATTAAAAGTGCCAAACTTAATATCCATTGATTTCCTGTTAGCAGCAAAAATAATTTTTGAAATATCCCTGAAATCAAAAAGTTTGATGTGCACGGGCAGACAAAATTATTACACTAGCACTGTTTCTTACAGAACGTTTTAATAATAGGAAGTGATGGCATTTTAAAAAACTGTAAAAACCTTTTTCTTGACTCCCCCCCCCGTTTTTGTTAATTTGACGGATGAAAATTTCTGAAGGGATAAGAAGGAGGAGGGGGCCCCTGAACCTTTTAGCGCCTAGGGCCCCAAATCATCTCAAGTCTCCTCTTTGTGAGAGTATTACATAACAGATTCCTGAATGAAAATATCTTCTAAGTTTCAATACAGCACTGCATTCAATACACGTATTGTAATGTTATGATGCAAGCGATATATATCTTTTTCTTGCATATGTGGTAGATGAAATCTCTACTCTTGATGGTAAAATAAAGCCTGATCCGTACAAATCATATCTGTTGGCAGAATTCGAGTGTTTATTTTATTCAGTGAAATGTTACTTATGCGATAATCAGATTCGAGCTCGGTGATTTCTTCTGCTAATATCCAGTAATAATGCTTATTTTCTGATCATCCTATAGAGAGGAAGGTAGTTCAAAAAAACAACGAGACTGATTTTACATGAGAAAAAGTGTAATGCTGTAAACATCCTTAAACTTACATACTTTCGAAGTATTCTCCATCTACCTGACTGCACTGGCCCCACTTTTCTATCTACTTCTGGAAGGTGTGTTCGAAGCCCTTCCTCGACATACGGTTCGGTATACCCATAGCAGTAATGTTCAGTTCAGTATTTGATGCAGGCTGACACCCACAAACTTGTTTTTTCACTTCAGGGATTAGGTGAAAGTCACGCGGTGCCAGATCCTCTGGATCAGGACCTTGGCGCCAATGGAAGTGCACGCACCAGATCTGGCACTTCCATTGGCGACAAGTGATAACGCAATATAATTTGTGCTCATCTGTGAGCAAGTGGAGAAGCAACTCTGCAGCGACTTTTCAGTACTCTAACCGCTTTCTCACAGTATCGTCAACAGACATCTGCTGCACATTCCAACTTACTCAGTGGTCATTTGGAAGTTTTCCCGCTGGAGTTCCATGATGGTATTGAGCCATTCCTCTGCTTCAATATCATCGTAGTCGACGTGGAAGGCCTATCGGAGCATGACGTATCTTCCAGATACTCTTCACTCTTCAAAATTTCTTGTGCCACTGAAAAAGCCCTTCACGGGACAAAGCATCTTCTTTATAGGCTGTTTTAGTCATTTCGTGAGTTTTTGTGGCGGTTTATTCAAAAGAACGGAAAATTTTATAGCTGCTCTTTTCTCCAGTTTTAAAACCAACTGGGTTACGGAAACAAGTCCGAACTCTACGCCGTCTACTACAAGAACAGCATAGCGGAGCGCTGTAACGACGCGTCGTCACGTGACTGACCGTGCAGGTGTTCAGACACAGGCAGCTATATTTTTCTGCGTGGGTTTGCTTTGACGCTATGAGGAGAGTCTCCTTACTTTTTGAGCGATCTACGCATAAAGGACATTTCATAGGTCTGTGTCGCATACGACAACGACTACTTTGCAAACACAATAGCGTGTTACTTTTTTCACTTTCTTTGCGAAAAACAATTCACGGCATCAGAAACGCAAATACGTATTACGTTATTTCCTGTGAACAGAATTACTTCATTTTAAAAGCGATTATTATGTGTTTAGTTCTCATGCTCAACGTGAAGAGGGGGTCCGTTCTCACTTACAATTTTATTTCACTTCCTCTTCATAAAACGAGGGTACGTCCTTGTTATTTTAATTAATTTGTTTTGTACGAAAGAAACCAACATCTTTACAAATGCAACTGCTTGTAGTGAGAGTGATTTTTTTAAATTTCATTTCACCTTTTTGTTTGTGGAATAAATTTTTTCCCTTACATATGCATCTTCCTAGCGCCTTACATCACTTGATTTGGGTGAAAGAAATGTGCTTCCTAACATACGTAGTGCTTATTTGTTTCATGAGGCAGAGACGAACTACTTCAGAGAAATGATTGCTCATTATTTTGTTTCACCTGATGTTTGTGACAGAAACATACTTCCTTACGATTTTTGCTGTTGTAATTTTTATTTCACTTTGAAAAAGAAACGCAATTCCTTAGAAGTTAATATAATCCGTTTGAAAGAGATATATAGCAAATTGAATTTCCTTTTCTTCTTTTTTCTTCAAGCAAGACAGGGTGTTGGATTTCCATTCTTTCTTTTCTATGCAAATCGGTAATTACACTTTTCTGCTACTCGTGGCAGCTATTACTTGATATAACCGCACGTGAATGCTGAAAATATATATTCTGATTGCGATTTCCGTGTTTGCATACGGCTATTTACTGCTACTGAAGTCCTTAAGTCATTGTACAATGCCATTCGCTTGTCAGAAAACAAAGTACTACTTTCACTTATACCCCAAAATTTTATTATTCAGCTTTAGATTTTTTTTCGTGGCTTCTTCTCAATAAACGAATTTCTAAACTCTCGTCTTTCTCCGGCAACCATTAGAGAAATTTAATTTCCTCGAGATTTTTTTATTTCTTCCTCTTCTGTGAGGACTGGGTTGGAGAAGCCATTTATTTCCTTAAGCCCTTTTTCTATCATATCGCGTTTCTCTGAAATTACGATATTCTCTTCTTCCTCTTTTATTCAGCGTTATTGCGCTCGTGCCGTTTATTGCTTTTTGTTTTATTCTTCATCATCTTTATAGTATTGAGAGTCTGTGCCCGTGGTGTCCTCTTCATGGCTTGGTGTAGTCTTCTGCATATCGCTAAACACACCGAAAAATTGCAAAGTTCACGCTTATGGTACTTACATGAACCAACTTTTACAGATAGTCCTTTCAAATATTAAGAAACACTGTAAATATTTAGTTATTGCTCGTTATTGATTAAATGATGAATTAATTAACTAATATCCTTAGCCAGCTTGTTGAACGTAGAGCATTCTAGGTTATGAATAAGAGGCCAGGATGAAAAGAATCAGCACTTACGTAAACTGGAAATTGGCCTTCATTTTCCACGAAGTGGTAACGCATAGGAAGTTTCAATCACCAATACCTTTAAGTTAATAGTCATCAATTCGTAAATCATCAGATAACACTTACCTCAGAGCTACTATATAAACATAGAAATCTCAACCATATAGCGGCAACACGTTATTCACACAACAAGTTTTTTATCACTCCAGTGCTCCACCTATTCCACCACATTTTATCATTCGACGTAGACTTTGTATTTACTTTTGATTCACTGTTAGCGTTGCAAGCTCTACGGGGAAGTAACGTGATGTTCAGTAAGAAAGTCTTTAACAGAGAAGTAACGAAATTTACAATAAAACATAGAAACTCAAAAGGATGGTTTAGTAAAATATTTACTCCACGAAATACAAAATAATTACATCGCTGTTGCATAAATGAAGCCATTGTAATACATGTGGGGAGAGGACTGCATACAAAGTAAAAATGTTAAGCTTGATGAACTCCGTAGCAGACGTTAACACTGAGTGCCCAGTTTATTAGAACCATGTACGAATTAATGTGTTAGACAACATCGTCCCTGCGAAGAAATGAGCCCAATTTGCGGGTGATGGGATTAGAAATCACGCTTCTTCGCTCCGCAGCCAGTTATTCTCTCAGTCAAACTACGCCAATGAAGCTTATCACTGCAACGTTGCCATATTGACATATGCGTCACCTCTGAGGTAGGTACGTCACATATATTTCCTCTTGAGAATTGCGGGGGCACGAAATCCGCAGGTTTCTGGCCCACCGCGAACCATGCTTGCAGTAGCTCGCGTGCAGAGGAAATAATTATAATTAATTCCAGACAGTTTGTAGAGGAAGCATTACACACTTTTCGAAGCGTTGAAGTAGTAATTTTGATTAATTTCTAGACAATGAATAGAAGAAGCGTCACATGTTTTTCCAACCTCATGGTCAGGAGATTCGTTTTACTTTAGGACGCCCATATGAAGAAATATGCCCAATTTGAAGGTGGCGGTATTCTATCTCACGTCTCCTCGCTCCGCAGCCAGTTGTTCTCCCAAATAAACTACACGAACAAAGCTTATCACTGCAACCTTTCCATATTGACAGGCGCGTCACCTCTGAGGTAGGTAAGTCACAATTCTCAGAATAGCAGCAATTCATGTTCGGGAGCGTGAAGCATCGTCTTCCAGTTCAAGCAGATTAGATGGCTGTGTATCTAGAAGAATGATGATCCGTTTGACATAATTTCACAAATATTTCAGGCGGTTGAGAACTGGAGATATAGTTAGCCAATAAAGCATGGAAAGTCTCCATCGTGTTCTTATAAAAACCCCGAGACGATGTCGGTATTGGGTCACGGGTCTATTCCTTCTGGAGGATTTAATGGTATGTTGCATCAAAAATTTGTGCTACACCATTGTGTGATACAATTATGCAACATGTTACGGTATCTAACAGTATTGGTGCGATGTCGCAACCAATGCACCATGTTGTTGCGTATTTCATGCACCACCCTAGAGTAAACCTTTGCTCCAAAACACGGTGCAGCAGGTTAGCACCACATTTTGATGCAACCTTATACAAACTGTTTACAATGTATCGATCAGCGTAGAGTGAAAATAGTTGAATGAACGTGATTTGCAATTATGTCTTAAGAAGTTAAGGCATTCAGCATGGGTCTACACAAGTCAAGTTACTCAAAGGCTATCATAAACCAAAGGCCTACACTATCATACAGCCTTCGGTGTCCTACATCATCATACAGCCTCCGCAAATGAAAGTCAAATCAAATCTCCTCTTATATTGCCTAGTGCTGTGCGTCATTTAAATCTGACTATTCACCGCTCATCTTGGGAGTTGACAATCGCTTTCTAGGCACAGGTCACGTGATCACTCCCGGATTTGTTTTAAAACCACTTTCTTGTACACTCTTTATGCTGTTGCTCCTCTATATCACACAGGTGTAGCAGTTTTGCTCATACTCGAATCATTATTCCAAGCAACGACTCTTAACCAACGCCCTTAGTTCCACTAGTTTTTTCGTTTTGTTTAGGGTTTAATGACAACAATGAGCAGCTCAATGGGTTGTAAGCAGTCGCCTGTTCCAAATTTGAGCAGCTCAATGGGTTGTAAGCAGTCGCCTGTTCAACTAGGTCCAGAGGAAAGAGAGAAACAGCACAAAAATACAAACATGCCATTCACGCCTGAACCAGGATTCGAACCGGATAAATGGTGAAAAGCCATCCTCTAGATTACACCATCTTCTGATTATATCATCATCATCATCATTGTCAACCATTATCAATCCACTGCTGGACGAAGGTCTCCCCAAGTTTCCTCCACAACGGTCTGTCTTGTGCCAGTCTCCTCCATGTCACTCCTGCATACTTTCGAATTTCATCCACCCATCTCCCATGTGGTCTTCTTCTGGGTCTTTTTCTGTCCCTTGGAATCCAATCTAAAATTTCGGCTGTCCATCGATGATCTGTCCTTCTGGCAGTATGTCCAGCCCATTGCCATTTCAGGGATATAACTCTGATCATTATGTCTTCCACTCTTGTCATTTTTCGGATCCACGAGTTCCTCTTTTTATCTCTCCTGGTTACACCAAGCATGCACCTCTCCATGCTGCTTTGAGTTGTCCGCAGACTTTGTATGTCTCTTTTAGTTAAGGTCCACGTCTCTGCACCATACGTAAGCACTGGAAGGATGCATTGATCAAACACTTTTCTTTTAAGACATAATGGCATATTGCTCTTGAAAATTATGCTGTTTCTTCCAAAAGCTCTCCAGGCAAGTTTTGTACGCCGATTAATTTCTTCATCAATGTGACCCTCACTTGATATCTGCTGTCCAAGATAAACGTACGTGTCTGTTATCTCCAGCTTTTCTCCATCAATCGATAAATCTTCATTTCTTGTAAAAGCATTGAACATCACTTTTGTCTTCTGAAAGTTCATTTTTAATCCCACTTCTTTACTCTGCAGCTCTGATGGGGTAGTTGCAAAAATGACTACGTCATCAGCAAAACGAAGGTGGGTTAGATAATCTCCATTAATCTTTATCCCCTTGTTTTCCCAGCTCAGCGACTGAAAAACACCCTCCAATGTGGCATTAAAGAGCTTCGGAGATATGGTGTCACCTTGTCTCACTCCCTTTCCAATTTTTACGTGTGTTGTATTTTCAAACAGCCGAATCTTTGCACTTGCATTTTCATAGATGTTATTAATAATATTAATGTATGCATCTTCAATACCGCAGGTTTTCAGAACCATTGCAACTGCTGATGGTTTCACCGAATCAAAGGCTTTTTCATAATCGATAAAAGCCATGCACAATGGAAGTTCATATTCCCTCGCTCTTTCAATTAGTTCTCTCAGCACATGGATATGATCTATTGTGCTGTAGCCACTCCTGAATCCAGCTTGTTCTCTCGGTTGAGCCATGTCCAGTGTTACCTTCTAGCGGTGTGAAAGAACTTTAGTGAAGATTTTATAAACTACTGATAGGAGGCTGATAGGTCTGTAGTTTCCGAGATCCTCAATGTCACCTTTCTTATGTAGCAGGATCATTGTAGCGGTGTTCCAATCCTCAGGAATCTTTCCTTCATTAAGGCATCGAGTGGAAAATTTGGGCAAGTACTGTTTCGATTTCTCCACTTGCTTCTTGTATAATGTCTACAGTAATTCCATCTTCTCCTGGAGCTTTTCCTCGCTTCATGTTCTTGATTGCATGTGCAACTTCTGCTGGAAGGACTGGAGGAACTCTGGTACTGGTATCTTTCATGATGTCTGGAGTGCATATATCATCCCTTTCATATAATTTGGAGTAGAAATCTTTCACTCTTGTCAAAATTTCGCCTCTATTTCTTGTTACAGAACCATCTTCTTTTCTCAGTGCCATAATCTGTTTTCTTCCCTTACTGAGATGTCCCTTTGCTATCTTTAGGCTTTGGTTGTTTTCAATTGCTTTCCTCACTAGTTCACAGTTGAATTTCCTTACGTCTTCAGTGATACTTTTTCTTACTGTTTTGCATAGCTCTATATATTCCACTTCGGAAGTCACATCTTCTTTAGTTGTCCTCATCTCTCTTCTTTTTTGCATCAACATTTTGGTTTTTCCTGATAATTTGTTCACATGCAACTTGTTCTTAGACCCAGCTAATTTTGTTGCTGTTTCCATAAGAGCTTTGGTTACTTTTCTGCTAACTTCAGAGATGTCCACTTCTTCCGATGTTAGGCCTTCTAAAGCAGAGAACCTGTTCTTCAGTTCTAACTTGAAGGTATTATGGTGTTTTTTAAGGTTGGTTATGTCAATACATTTTGTTTGTCTTATGAGCTTGCCACGTTCAAGTTTAGTGTTGAGGTGCATCTTACATCTCACGAATCTATGCTCACTACCTGTGTTGAACTTGTTTAGCACACTGCAGTCTTCTATGACGAATTTTTTGTTACACATAATAAAATCAATTTCACTTGTCGTCCCATTTGGATGTCTCCATGTCCATTTCCTGTGTGGCTTTTTCTTGAAGAAGGAGTTCAAGATGAAAAACCCTTCTGCCTCTGCAAACTCAACGAGAGTATTTACACGCTGGTTTCTGTTGCCGTGACCGAATTTACCTACTGAAGTTTCATTCTGTTGCCGTTGCCCTATTTTTGCATTGAAATCTCCCATAATTATTTTCAAGTGCTGCTTACCTTTATTATTTAGATGACAAATTTCCTCATAAAGTTCTTCAATTTCTTCTTCAGGATGACTTGTGGTGGGTGCATAAGTTTGAATAATCTGAGCCTGGTATCTTTTTGAGAGTTGGATAACAAGTCGTGCAGCTCTGTCAGAGGAACTTTCAACTTCTACAACTTTATCCTTCAGTTTCTTGTTTATTATAAATCCAACACCACTAGTTCTGCCAGTATCTGTCCCACGATAGTAGAAGAGATGTCCACTTTTCAGTTCGATGAGATCTTCTCCTTTTCTCCTTACCTCACTTAGCCCGACGATGTCCCACTTGATCCTTTGTAGTTCCTCTTCCATTTCCAGAAGCCTTGAATCAGAAGATAAGGAGCGTCCATTGTAAGTAGCCAAGGTCAGCATCAGATGGCAGCCTAGTCCGGTCCTCCGGGGATTCTTAGCACCCTCTGCCTTCATGTCGCACTGGCCGCTGCCTTGGCCAGGTACATTCCAGCTGCCGGAGACTGAGGGCCAAGATTTAAGTTGTGGAATCATTTTGGAGGGGTTTGGCCATAACTCACCACGCTGGCCAAGGGGGTTGGTGAGTGTGGGATAGAATTTCCTCTAATCCCGATGGTATAGTTATACCGCTATGGGCGGTCGTCAGAGCCCCTTTAGTGGGAACAGGATGCACCACGAGAAGGCGGGGTTGACATTTGTCAAGGAGAGGCTGTGATGTTACGCATCACCTGACCTTACATCCCTCTGATTATATATATATATATATATATATATATATTTGATTGATGGTTTAACTACCACCGTGAGCAACTCAATGGGCTATAAGCAGTCGCCCGTCCCTAATTTAGGGTCAATGGTTCCAGGGAAGGGAGAGAACCAGTGCAGTAAGACAAACACAACATCCATCCCTCACCGGGATTCGAAATCGGACCCCTTTCGGACGAATGATCAGAGGGCATCCCTTAGACCACTGCGCCACTGTGGCGGCCTGATCATATTGGGAAGAGAATGACTGAGAGAAAAATGCAGTCATCTGTCATCAAAGCAGCAGCATGATCATGAAATTGCAAAACCCATACACCATCCAAGGAATAGTGCGACTGAGGGATTTTGCAACCCATCTGTTTTGAAACGAGCAGTGTTATTAAGAAAACGTGCAATATACATGTCTAAAGAATATACAACGATTGAGGAGCACTGGAACACATACGTCATGATATCAGCAGCACGCGATTTAGAAAACTTTGCCCTTTACCGTCCTAAGGACAGTACGGTGAAAAAGTGTGAACTATATATCAAAAAGCTTGCAACTGGTACATCGTTCTGGAAACAAAATGCTTTAAGAACAGAACGATCAAGTAAATGTCTTAAGAACAGAGTGATCGAGAAACGCCTTAAGAATAGCACGATCAACAAAATGTGTAACATATATACCTTCCCGGAAAGCGAAGGTTTTCTTTTGTAACAGGATATACAACTTCTCTCAAGAATTCTAAAGGCTGTAAGAAGTGGCTGGTCCTTAATTTAAGGCCAATGGTTCCAGAGGAGGGAGTGAGCCGTAAGACAAGTACGCCATTCACTCATCATCCGGGAACAGAACCTGGACTCAGCTCGGACAACTAGTCAAAAACCTACGCCTCTGATCATTGGGCCAGCCATGCGACAAAAATGAATTAAAATATTGCCATAGCAGCTGCATGATTAGGAAAATGTGCAATACAAATTCTGTCCTAAAATACTAACTCAACGTATATATGTCCATTCCTGTAATACCACATGAAAGTGAACTGTAAATGACGCCCTCTTATCATTCTGGATCTTCGTATTTATTTACCCATGATCACCAGTCTTGATTATTTATATTTGTGATCTCCACGATTTCCACAGGAGACAGTGTATGCTTTTTACCACACAGAAGGCTATTTAACCTAAAATTATTTCCAAAAATTTCAAGTGAAGTCACTGATCGTGCAATAAGGTACATTCAATCCCTCTAAAGAGTTTTACACTGTACTATACTAAAGGGCACTAACTTTCCAGCAAGTATAGTACCTGAACAAGTTTGAACATTAGAAAATATTTTGCATTTTATTTGTCACACGTGACAAATTTTACTCGTATGTTTATGGAAAACAAAGCAAATCACCCTGGTGATCGTATCCTGTGCATAATTAAAATTTCTTGCACGCAAGACTTCAAACAGGTCTTTTGCAATTTTAATTACTACGCAGTTTTTTTTATAGTTTGGCACACTCCTTTTTGGTTTACATAAATTTTGGAATGACTTATGCATGAATTTTCTATGCGTGAACATTCTGATTTTCAACTGCGAAATTTGTGAAAATCTTTTTAACTATACTGAAACAGATGGCACTATTTTCGTCTTAAGCATCTAGTAGTTTGGCGTTTTGAAAAGTTGCAAATTGCTTAGGCTATAAAATTCCTCGTGTAAATATACTTCACTTGCTTCCTAGAAATGTGTTTCAAAAGAAATTGTAATGAGTTCTGTTTCAAAAACTTCCATCATCTCTTTTATTGAATGCATATCACAGTTTGTCCCTTTCTCCCTGTCTGAAAGTTATTATTTTGCATATTAAGTTCACCGAAGATGAGTAACAAGAAAAAAAATGGTTAAATTGCCTCATTTCTTTTCACCTCACAATACACATCCACCTCAATTCAGATTAATAGGTCCACCTTCGGTCCCTATTTATTTCCTTTGCTGCCTCAGTGAATCTTCTCTTGTTGTTGCCTGCCATTCTCAATGATTGTTGGAGACTGCGGATGTATTGGCCGCATATTCTTTCCCCGGCGGAATCTTTGTATCCAACAGAGAGAAAGAGAGCAAGGAAATGGGGGAGAAAGAGCTCCTTACCTTATATTCCACAATCGATATCAAAGAAGAAAAATGAAAGACGAGTCTCGAAGAGAAACACGACGGTTTTCTGAACTGTGTCGGAAGTTTAAGCGAAATTCGGCGAAAAAAAATTCTAGATTCAGTCTATATTCTTTTCGCTCTACGAGATTGTAATAAAGAGGTTTCAACGCAAAACTACCGTCTTTGACATAGAAAAAGTAATGTTCCTCCATAATCGAAAAATCGCAGAATTTCTTCGAGTTTTCACCGAAGAAAAATAAATATGTGTGGAGAGAGCTATTCAAAACTGTCCATCTTTTGTTTCAAAACTGTACGCGTTATCAATTCAACTGTAAAAATTGCTTTTGGGGAAAGTCATGACGGTATTAAATTGTTTTGAAAATAATTCGTTTTTTACGTATAATGCGTATTGAACCATTTATACCACTGGTAAACAAAAATGTGTTCCTATGAATCTTTCCTTTCACTTGAAACCTACATTCACCCAAAATAAAGTCTTAAGAACGTAACATTTCCTTTATTTTTATTTTCAGAATTTAAAATTAGTTGAATTAATACAGAATTTTGTTGCTACAAATGTATCGCATGAATTTAGTTTGAATTTTGCCTTCTGATAACCAAATTAATTGCTTGTAAAAATTTCGAGTTTCGTCTATCTCTCGCGAAATAAATTTGTTTGTGCTTATTTTGATGTTTGGCTTCTATGCACTTCAAGAAGTTATCTCTAATGACCTCGGACTATTCTTCTGAGCACAGAATTAATTATCTGTACTGACTTGGGACATTGCTATCTCATTTTGCACTCTACTTCGTAACTTATAATGCTTTTTGGTAATTCAGATTCACAATTATTTTAACATCCGTATATCAGTCTGCCAAAAAATGTTTCAGTGATGCATGCGTAAGGTAATTTGAAATAATACGCTTGGGGATCTCTCAGAGGGTTTCATTGCCAATTTAAATGAGCGTAAGTTTTCAGTTTGTACCATTTTAGTCCATAAAAGGAAGACATTAGCAGCATATTTTATTCAAAATTTGAAAAAAGGAGCTTTAGTTGTTTTATTCGAAGATCAAACTTTGGCATACTTTAGAAAAGTTGGCTAGCTCCCTTTTGTTTATTATTTTTTGTCTGGGGGTTTAACGACTACTGTGAGCAACTCAATATATCGCTCGTTCTTAATTCAGAGCCACTTGTTCCACGGAAAGGAGGGAGTTGGCGCCGTGAGACAAACACAACATCTATGCGTCCCTAGCACTCGAATAGGGACCCAACTCTGAAGCATGGTCGGAAGCCAGCCTTTAAGTCACTGCGCCACCGGGACGGGACTTTTTTGTTGAACCTTAAGGTGAAAAACTATAGAGCTTTCAGAACAAACTTATATCATTTAGGCAATCATGTAAGATGATTTTAATACGGAAATGATCTTTTGCCTTTGTCTTTCCCTCTTCATTCTTCTCATATGTTTGTTCAAATTTGTCTTTGTCTTTCGCGCTCCATTCCTCTTACCGTAGTTCAATATGCTAACTAGAGTGTCTTGAGAACTTTAGTGACCCATACTGGAAATTTTCCACTCGATACTAAGGGTTGCTGGCTGTCTTAAAACGAAAGAATAAAAATACAAGTACACATAAAGAACCATCGTTTCACTGGACTCTAGAACAGTGCACGTAGAATACAGAACTGAGTGACATAAATATTAAATCAGAGACCTATACGAAACAGAATCAAAGATACGTTTTAGGAGCTTTATGGCATGCTATCGGATTTTAGTTCATTAGATGCACTGAATTAAGGTGATTCCACCTAAATTCTCTGCCTTATGTTTCCAATGGTAAAACTTCTTTACACATATTTTCTTCGTAATTAATGTATTCCCAAGAATGAACATTTGCACATCAATAAAACTAATTTTAGGTTATAGCATGGGAAACTTAATACTTGTTAAAACATAACCATAATTAAGAAATTACACATTTATTTGTCTACTGACGTCATCAAAGTACAGGTCGCGCCATCTGTTAATAGGTCTAACATTACTCAAAGAGAAACGATTGGCTTATAATATAATTATGGTTATGTTTTAGCAAGTATTAAGTATCCCATGCTGTAACTTAAACTTAATTTTATCGATGTGCAAATCTTCATCCTGTGGAATACATAAATTGCGAAGAAAATATATAAAGACGTTTTACCACTGGAAGCATAAGGCAGATATTTTAGGTGGAAGCACCTTAACTGCCTATACAAATCTAGAATTTTGTGCAGTGAATTCAAGATTTCGTGATGTCAATTAATTCAGTCTATCTCTATTTGTGAAGGGTAGCATGCAAAACGAGTAGAAAAAACCATGAACTTAAAGGAAGAAGTACAACTTTCACTCTTGCCAAAATCATCATGAGCAACAGGAAATAAGGATAATATTCTTTTAAACTAAAGAAGTCTAGATTAAACATTTCTTTGCCGACAGTGGGATTCGAACCCACAACATCGTACTCCGGAGCGACTGTTCTTCCACTTGAACTACTGCGGCAGGAGTTTCGGTGCTTCCTTGTTCATTTGACTCACACGTCACCATAACTAAACTCTCTTGTGAAACTGATACCTCCGTTGTACACCTCAACTGCTTTGTTTTAACTAAAGGAATGTTTTATAATCATGCTTCCTTCGACACATACTTTTACCGTTTGGCTTTAGAGCACTATCGAACAACTACAATAAATTTATGGAGCTTTTCGGTTGACACGTCTCTTATCGGCTTTTTCTTTTTACTAACTGGATTGTTTTATGAATATGATTTCTTTGATACACACCTTCCTTTAGTTTGACTGAAGAGCTATTCAACTAAACGAAATACACTGCTGTTAATATAAATTGCAACACCATGAAGAAATGCTCGGTCTTGCACGAAATTGCAGGGTGGATAGGAAACCTAGGGAAATGTAAGACTACAATTGCAGCACACATGCAAAGGTGACGGCATCGGAAACGTCACACAAGGGTTTATAAAAAAGCGCACAGAGACAGCACTAATTCCAATAATTATTCCTTTATCATTAATCTAACTAGTTTGGTGATAGGGATTTCAATAAACTACGACTATAAGAAAGCATTTGCAGTTCTGTGTGTTAAATCGCTCGGTATTCTCGTCATAAACAAGATGTCGGCTTTCAGTAAGAGTGGAAGTTGGTTGAAACAGTATCTTGTCAGCTTTTTACGACGAAGTGATTAGAGAGAAAATATTTTATATCGGAAAGTTTGATCCTCCAATAGTAAGATAAAAATTTGAATGTAAGACAAGTACATTCTAAGTGACTTCAACTTGTCAGGGTATTCGGACAGTGCTCTTCAAAATGAATAAACTTACAGCAGTCTCTAGAAATGCAGGAGGAAAGAGATCCCTGTGTATATAACATGAGAGTTAAAAAACTCTTCCATTGTATAGGAAATCGTTGAATCTCCCATGACGAGTAAAAATTAAGCAAAGCCTTACTTATCCCGTTTTACCGCACGTGCTTATTTATAAATAGTAAAAGTTGTAATTTAACAATAACAAAATGATTTTTGGAATTTTTTAAATGAAGAGTAAAGCCTTGATCTTCAGAATTTTCTGAATTAAAAATAAAGCTTTGACTTTAGATTTTTCTAAAGCAAGAGTAACTCTTTGGTTTTCAGAATTTCCTAATGAATAGTCGCACACTGATTTCCGGAAATTCATAATTAAAGAGTAACACACTGATTTTCAGAAATTCATAATTAAAGAGTAACACACTGATTTTCAGAAATTCATAATTAAAGAGTAACACACTGATTTTCAGAAATTCATAATTAAAGAGTAACACACTGATTTTCAGAATTCCCCAAATAAACAATAACACTTTTACTTTCAGAATGCTTTAAATCATCAGTAACACACAGGCCGTCACAATATCATACATAATTAGTAGCACATTGACTTTCAGGAAAGTAAAGCTTCACTCATATTACCATTTACGTAAGTGGACCTGGTGTACTGATACAGCGGTGTCACATGGTGTTAGTTAAACAGTAGAATAATGATTTTCAGAAATTTGTAAATAAAGAATAACAAACTCATTTGCAAAGTGCCATAATTTAACAGTAAAACGTAGACTTTTAGAATTTCGTAATTAAACAGTATCACAGTAATTCAGAGTTTCGTAACTAAACTTATTAGAATGATTTTCCGAATTTCAAAAATACAGACAGCAACACCGTTTTTTAGAATTTCCTAAATGGACAGCAACACATTTATTTTCAGAATGTCGTAAACAAAGCGCAGTACACTGATTTTCAGAAAAGTGAAACTTCACTTTAATGCGTACTGTAGAGCAGCGCCAAAGGGTTTCAACTAACCACTAACATAAGAATTTTCGGAATTCAATAATTGAGGTTTAACACATTAGTCATTAGAATTTCTTAACTAACGAGTATTACAGTCATTTCCAGAACATTGTTAGTAACAAATACCAGATTTAGTTACCGGAATATTGTAATTAAAAAATATCATACTCATTTTCCAGAATTTCGTAAAGAAACAGCAAAGGATTGATTTCCACAATTTTTTCTAAATACAATGTTTTTCAGATGTTCCTTTTTTCTTTCCTTTCAATGTTTAATTACCAGCATGAGAATTGCAAGGGATATAGGTAGCTGTCTGTCACCGAAGGGGTTACTGTTTTGAAGAGAGGAGAAAGCCAGCGTCCATACTTTACCCAGGACATGACCCTGGACCCAGCGGTTGCTTTCGAAAAGGGGGTTGGCATGCAGTTAATTAAGTGACCTCACATTTCCGTCACATCCAGTGAATTTAATTTAAAAATTAAAGTAAATAGCGGTTACTTTGAGAAACATTAATCGAGCTATATTATTCTTTGTTTCGAATCAAAAGACATTAGAAAAATAAGTAATATAACTATAAGAATATGGTCAATTGTAATGTGCTGAAAATGTTAAAAAAATGAGATGTATTATTCATATATTACTCAGACTACAAGCTCTATGCACATTTTTTCCCTCGTGAGGAGCAAAGTTCCATCATAATGGCGGTAACCAAAGCACGAGAATTAACACAAGAATTCCAGATTAAACAACATACGGACAATTGCAGAAAGCAAGAAAAAAAGACAGCTTTGGGTTAAAATCGATGATAAATGTATTCCACATTTTCAAAATGCCAAATTTATTACAGACCAGAATTCCGAGCAAATGATAAGATTCTCTGAGGATTTTATTATTGAAAAGGCACGGGAGTATAATTGCAACAAAGTTAACCATGTCGACATCCCATACCCTTGGGAGCAAATTATGAAAGATGAAGTAGATTGTAAATATAGAAAAAGATGTAAATCCGGCCAACATGGCATTCAATTTAACAAACTTCAACTTCCGTTTGATAATCCCGATCCGAATCTACATGTTGGCTTACAGCAACTTGCTAACGAAATGCTTGATGGGGCGAGTTCAACATGTGACCCCCAATGATGACGTAAACAGTAGCATGCCAGCCACGGATTGGCAGTTTCCAGATGGGAGTGCAATTGCAACAAAGGAACAATCTATCCGCTTCACCAGCGAAACTACCAGAGTACAGCTTGACAATGGTATGAACATATACCGAAATACATAGCGTGTGCCTCAATATCGCACAGATGTTTTCTTGCACTTTGTGGAGAAGCGAAGTTCCGACTTTTATAGCCAAGTGGGGAATTATTCTCTTTTTTATCTTTCATCTATTTTATACTGCTGCACCAAATGTATGTTCAGATGTGATCGGTTAAATATTTCAGCAATCAAACTGTCTGCATATTTCAACTTACAATTGCAAGTCCTAGGCTTTTGAAGTGATACGGAGCTGTGTTGGACTGTACTACATCTATACAGAACTGTGTTGGTTGCATGACTTAATGTACTTTTCTAGAATATATACTATTTGTCTTTCAAAGTACTTCAATTTTGTAACTTCCACCCTCCTTTCTTGTGTTAATTCTCGTGCTTTGGTCACCGCCATTAAAATGGAACTGTTCTCCTCACGTGTGAAAATATGTGCATAGAGTTTGTAGTCTGAGTAATGTATGAATAATACATCTTATTTGTCTTAGAAAAATGAAATTAACATATCCTTTTTCTTAATATATCTTAATTCAATACGAAACAAATAATCGAGCAATATTTTAACATTTCATAGATACCACTATTTACTTCGAAAAATAATTTTTAAATAAGATTCACTGGATTTGACGCAAGGTTATTAAAAGACGGTAAGGTTGGTTTTTACGGAGGAATAGCTGTCATTGGCTGATGGTCTTGACCTAACGATCGAGCGCGATGCTCCCAAAGATGGCGTATCGACGAAAATTCCTAATTCGCTATCACTCTGTCACCTCCGCCAGTGACGCTCACGTACTGAACTTTAGGTTTTTGCAATACGCAAAATGTTTTAAGGCAGTTATAATTTCGTTTTCTTTATACTTAGTAATTTCCCACCATAAACACACACATAAAAAGTATATTCATCGTAGATTTTAAATACAGCGACACTTATTTAGCTAATATAAAGCGAGGCCCACGAAACTGTCCAAATGCGGAATAGATATATGGATTATTTGCATTTTTAATACATTTCCAACAAAGTTTAAAGTTGAGATTGGAATAATTAAATTTCATATAAAATTAAGTGGTAACAGTGTATGATACCGCTTTGTAAACAAACAGCGAGAAAAGAAAAATATAGATCCCACAGGGACAGTTTTAAGACAGTTTTAACAAGCCTTAGACATAAACAAACAAAAATCACTCATTATTAAATACTTTGCCACATTACAGGGTATATCAGTGTTGTAGGATTTAGTACTGTATGTGTGTATGTCTCTGTCTTTTGCGATACAAAATGAAAAACGTTGTTCCCGATTTGAGTGTCTTTCCGCTTTGTTTACATGCAACCTGATCACAACCAACGTGAAGGCGTGAAGGAAAGTAGTTCATGATAATTTTCAGGCATTTATTTTTTTTAGAATGTTCCGTACTTTTGTTCTGGAAGTCATAAATTTTACGCGTTCGTTTTTTAGAATGTTATAGTTGTCGCCCTAGTGAGCTTATATTTTGCAATAGCTTCGCTCAAAATATGCCAACTATACCCGAGTTATCGGTTACCGTTGGCGGCTTGTCCTGGTAATATTCTATAATTAACTTTCATTTATTTTGCCACTTTTGAGGCTTGCTAGTTTCGAAATTTCTTTCGATGTTGCTCTACTGCCCTCTTTGCTTTGGCAGTAATACTAAGACGGCACATCCTTAAAAAGGTTCTTCTCCTAGTGTACACTTTTATAAGTTTCTCGTGTGCTTCAGGATATTTTTCAGCCAGTAACTGACAAAAAGTTTCCATTACATGCGGTGTTTCTGGTAGCTTGTCTGGTAGTCTTTTTGGTGGCCTTTCTCAGCGAAATGTTCGGAGCATACAGTTGCATTTGAAAAACTTATTTTATATAATCTTCTGCATTTGATGAGCCATTTCTTTCTCTTGGTATGATCTTTAAGAAAACTGTGGAAAATGATTCCTTTCCCTTTCGTGTTCTGATTTCTATTTTTGCGTATGGTCACTGCATAATATGACATTATGGCGTTAGAAAAATGCCAAGAATATCCAACACAAGAAGTGACAATACACACACACCGCGCTTGATGATGGTAATATAACTAGAATAACTCAAATAATATAACTATAGAATAATTATATTAATATGACTAGAATTATTAAATTAATATAACAATTGTAACTAGATAAATATAACAAGAATAACTAAGTTAATACAACTCCTTGAATACAATTGACCGCAATAAACACGACATGAGTGCAGGAAAGCGGGAGACTGGAGCCGTGACACATCTACGGTTGAATCGCGCTCGATGATGACGACATGCTCAAATCACCGAAAAGTTTTTAGAGCCGCGCATCGCTGTTATGGCCACCCCTGATTTGACGATACGTGTGACGGCGCTAAATTTATTGCTCGATTCACTGCTTTTTAAAGGACACGGCCAAAATACGATATATAGTAAGTATTTAACCATTCGGCAGCCAGGGCGTAAGTTTCAGTATGTAGCAGTAAGTCATTATCAGAAAAGAAAATTACTTAAAATCGTAAAGCAACACACAACTTTAAAGCTGTTTTATTGCTAAGATTAACTATTGTGGCGTACAACGAATAAATGAAATGTGAAAACAGCTTTAGATTGTGGTCAAGCTGTTAATACTGAATCTAAGAGAAACAATCTAAGGAAAAAAAATCCAGGAAAAAAAAGCAACCGTAAAAAAATCCACGGAAAAAAAGCCAACGGAAAAAAAAAAAAGACAGGGAAATAAAATCCAAATCCAACGAAACAGTTATCCATTTACATGATCGACACAGCGCCGGATTAAGGAGGGGGGTCTAGCCACATGTTTTTCATTAAGGGGAGGGGCACAATTTGCTGTTCCTCCGAAGAACACTTTGAATGTGTGACAATTTTTCCAGTGGGATAGTTTTCCAAATTTCCGAATTATGTGTGGCAGTTTTCCAAGGTGCCTAACGAGGGGAAAGAATTTTTTTGTCTGAATTTTCATGCCGGTTCATTTGAGTTTAGGGCAACTGACCATAAAAGTTCAAGGGGGGATATTAAAGATTGCCGTTTCTGGGCCTATTTTGGGAACTGAATTGGGAACTCCAAACGAATTTCGAGAAAACGTTCCTTGTAAGCCAAGCGAGAATTGTACTTTAATTTCAAGAAATAAATTGCCAAGGCTCCGAGGTACATTGGGGGGGGGGTGTACTTCCAACTTCCGTAATATTATATTCTGGGCCGCTGGAGTCTGTCAGTGTGTCCAGGATGTTCTCCTTAAAGCGTCCGCGAAGTCCGTGAGCCGGGGGCGGGGGATGGGGGAGCTTTCCAATGTTAAAATGGACGTAGAGCTGTAAACATTAGTACCATGCTTTATATATTGATTCTGTTCACAACCAGGAATATTCAGAATGGTGGGGTTTATTCACCCCCCCCCCTCATGTTTCAAAGAGCTCTTATATTACAATCATCACCAGAATATAAAATTACGGAATTTTGAGGTAAAGCCCTCGAAGCCAAGCACCTCGTATCCCTTCTACAGACTTGACCAATTTTCTGGGGGAGGGGGAAGAGCATACATAGTCTATCACTAAACACAACATGAAGCACAGAAATTGTGAGCAAATCTCTACCTTGAACACTTGTCTGCGCTCTTAGAAACTTGGGGGAGGAAGAATTCATCCCACCCTCCTGAAAATTTGTTGTCGTGTACAGAATCATTATATAAAGCATAATTCTAATGTTTACAGCTCTACGTCCATTTTAACATTTAGGGAGAAAGCCCCCCCCCCAAGCTCACGAACCTCGCGGGCCATTCAAGGGGAACCTCCTGGATACACTGACAGACTCCAGCGGCCCAGAATATATTACTACGGAAGTTGTGGGTAGAGCCCCCCAAACAAAGTGTACCTGGGATCCTCGTCAATTTATTTCTTCAAATTAAAATACAATTCTCACTTGGCTTACATGGAACGTTTTTCTGAAATTCGTTTGGAGTTCCTAATTCAGTTCTCAATATAGGCCCAGAAACGGCAATCTTTATTGCTCCCACCCCCTTGAACTGGCCAGTTGCCCTAAACTCGAATGAACCGGCAGGAAAATTCAGACAAACAAAAGAGTTCCTTCCCCTCGTTAGGCACCTTGGAAAACTGCCACACATAATTCAGAAATTTGGAAAACTGCCCCACTGGAAAAATTGTCACACATTCAAAGTGTTCTTCGGAGGAACAGCAATTTGTGCCGGGCCCCTTAATGAAAAGTGTGTGGCAGTTTTCCGGCAACCGCAGGGCCCGTACTTTCGGCCCATAGTTTAATAGGGCCTCCTTTTTTTTTAACTTTTTTTTTAGGAATGACCTAATCATTATTGAAATTATTTTCATTATTATTACCCAGAAAAAACAGTCTTGCTGGGCCAGCACTGTGCCATTGCTGGCAGCCAACACTACCCGCAATGGCCCAGCACTATGTTGCCGCTGCCGAACCGTCAATAAAATGCCCGGGCGGCCAACAGAAGGGCCAGCAGTTCAGACCAACAGTTGGCACCTCATCAGTTGTCGTAAGCCACAACAGGGACATCTTGTCGATCACAGGCAGTAGCTGCCACAAGTGGCCTTTCAGCGGCTCTGCAAGCACGTGCCAGAGTTGATGACTAGCCTAATGTGGTCTGCTAGTTTGCCAGCAACCACATGACGTGACTGGTGGCTTGCTGAATCTTATCCGCCAATTTCCCAGTACTAACCATAAAAAAAAAAAATAGAAAAAACAAGGATAACCGCAGTTGCCCAAAGCTACAACTTTTTTTTTCTACCCTTACGAAACTTGTGAATTCACTGGATGTGGAAATTTTCTCAACAGACCGGAAAAACGCCTGTTTGGATCTGGGTGTATACGAAACAGGGCCGTCGACGTGGGAGCTGATCTCTCTACCGACCGGACAAATTTGCCACGCACGAGCGTGTGCTTGAAGCTGTCTGTTTTGTGCGGAATGTGTAATCGAATGGTTCCCTCTTTCATTTTGCAATATTGAGAGGTATTTTTCATAAAAGTCAGTTTCATATAATTCATAAATTAATTTTTTCAACGTAACGATAGGTTTTTTTTTTTTTTTTTACCTTAAGGAAACTTCACTCATTTTCAAGGAGTGTACATACTTAGAGTCACTTTCCAAAGTTTTGTACTGTCCTTTTCGTCTTGAAAGGAGATTGTTGAATTAATATATATATTTCCCGGGTTCATGTCACATTCTGTTACATTTTTAACGTTGTATCTTTCCTTTCCGTTGTCCAAAGCTACATTTGTTTTAAAGAGGAAAGATATTTTATTTTACTTCTCGTTATATTTAGAGGCGAATTCTTCCCAGGCTTGTGTATTCAACCCATGGATGAGTACATTATATCCACATAGCGTTGCTTTTTTTTTCTATTTCATATAAATAATAAATTTTGTAAGCATATAATTCGTTTTTTTCAACAAACGTTTTTATAATGGTTTTCCAGGACATTTATTTCAAGCGGTTTCAAAATTTTTCTTGTTATTCACCCAATCCATTCCATGAATTGGTATTCATGGGAATAGAGTGGGTGTATTTCATGGTTGTAATCTAGTATTTCATGGCTTAATCTGATATCTTCGGTGACGTGTAATTTCATTAGGAAATTAATTCGCCTCTCTACATTTGAATGTTTTTCTTAACATCCACTAAAATAACACGATGGCGCTAGCGTCGTCTTCAACTAACTGGTCGTCTTCAACCATGAGAGACACAGCACGTGTTGCTTCTGTGCATGCGCAGTCCCGTTGCTTCCACCTGCTGTTGGAGTTGCACTGGTTGCCAGCAACGGGCCACTAGTGGCTTTTGCTTGGAGGCCCACAAATCACGGCGATGCTGAAGAGCCATCAATGGCTCGCCAACTGATAGCGCTGCCACCGACGGACCGCTACCGGGCCGTGAGCGGCAGATTTCAGCCAGCAGTGACCCACACTGCCATCTGGTGGCCAGCAGTTTCCCAGCACTTGTGTTTTTGCTGGGTAATACTGTGAAGGTATAAATTTATGTTGGGTTTTATTGCACCCTTCTTATTGGCCAATCTGCAATGCATTCATAAAAGAAGCAGTTTCAATATTCACAAAACCGTGTGTTAATCTTCTATTAAATTGCTATCAAACTTCAAAATCGCAATCAGTTTTGCTTTACCAATTGTAAGATTATACATATTTATTATTAATAATTCGTAGGTTATTAATTAATCAAACTCTGCTGCCCCTGTGACGTCAATCTAGGAAAAAAGATCCACATGAAAAAAAACAGAGAGCCAGGGAAGAAATTCAATGGCAATTTTTATACGACCCTCTAAGCTTCTAACATAGAAGTGGCGCAAATAAATCAGAAAAGAAATTTTTATACGACCCCTTAAGCTTCCTACATAGAAGTGACACAAAGAAATCAGAAATGCGATTTTTATACGACCCCTAAATTTCCTACAAGGTCACCCAACATGGAAGTGGGCACAAGAAAATCAAAAATGCAATTTTTGTACGACCTCCTACATTTCTTACAAGGTCAACCAACATGGAAGTGGACACAAGAAAAAAAATGCACTTTTTATACTGCTCCCAGTAGCTCGAACCTCCATGAAACAAATTATGGTGCCCTTGTAATCTTTGAGAACTTTTTTTTTTTATGTATATTTTTATATGACCCGCTAAGTTTCATATTGGTTAGCCTACATGAAAGTAGTCGTTGGATTTTATTTCCATGGACTTTTTTTCCTTGGCTTTTCTTTCCTTTGGCTTTTTTTTTCCCTGGATTATTTTTCCGTTGGATTATTTTTCCTGTACTTTTCCGTTGGATTTTTTTCTCTGGCTTTTTTTTTCCGTGGATCTTTTTTCCTTGTATTTTTTTTCCGGTAACCGTTAATACCATCGAAAGAGGAAAGGAAGTGAAGACAATGGAGGTGAATACTAAAAACAAAACAGTCTATCTGTTCCGAAGAATTGACCGAGACGTGAGAATAATTACATGAGAGGCGGAGCAACAAGGCCTGTTGATGACATCATCTCTGTCAAAATGGTGACCCGGCAGATAGGTCTTTCTGCTGCAGCAAGGTGCGGCTGATGTCATTATGGCTCGAAGGCCTGGGCGAGATTCTTTGTTGTGTCTGGCTTTTCCCTTGTCGATACAATATGCAGGTCACAACATTGTTGTCCCGTCCCCCCATTCCTTGTCTCTTTCTTTCTCACTCCTTCATTATTGATGCTGCTCCAACGGTGTTGCTCTACAATTTGTTGCTGCCTTTCATGGATCTGTGTTCCATTCGTTGCGATTTAGCAGCACATCGGGCACGTTTTATATCAGAGCTCGTCTTTTGTTTCTTTATGCGACTTAAGAAGAGCCGCAAAGTGTACAGTATAATTCGAAAAGAGGAAAGTAAGTATAACATTTTAAATGAAAAGTTCACTATAAAAATTGGGAGAAAAATAGAACCTATTGAAAGCCCCGGAAATATGATATCGGTTAATTTTGCACTCCAGTTTGTAAGATCGTATGCAAGGATATGGATTATTCTCCTGACTTTGATGAAATTTTGAAATAGAATGCTCTGTACTAAGGCTTTAAAGCGTTTGTAATTCTAGCAGGTGACTTTTCTCTCTAAACCAAATTTGAGACAGAATGTGTGTGAGATCAGTACTGCCAGATAAAATTTTGATTTAAAACCAAACAAGATTAGACAAAAAAAGACAGAAAAAAAACAAACATTATTAAAACAGATTTGTCATACTCACATCACATGAAAAGTTCTAGATCCAGTTTATTACTGGTATCCTCACTCGACCAAATATAATCTAATGCATAAACCTTTTCAGATGTGAAATCTTTTAGCATTTTTGCCGACTGTATGAAATCCATACAACATTTGTTTGAAAACAATAGTTCTGCTCTGATTTTCACAATAGCATCCAGAAAATTCGGCTGTATTTTGTTTGTTGCTTTTATTTTAACTGTGGTTACAAGAGAGAATATCCTCTCAATTAAGGCATTACTAACTGTGGTTATTAGACAAGTAAGGGCAAAAGTGACGAGCTCTATAAATTCCTGATGTAGAAGCACGCCAAGTCAAAACTGTTCAATGTCTGTAGGTAGTCTATTCTCTCTTCTTAAATGGAGCTTCTTTCCAATTGGCAAAACGCATTTTTTCTGTATTTGTTCTTCAACAGTACTGATATTGTTTTTTCTGCAATGTGTGTAAAAGGTAATTCTGAAACCACAGACCTCGAAACTTCGTTTAAAATGACCTTAGGGCCTAATTTTTATACATTTCGAAGTACACTCGTTGTCAAAAAAAAAAAAAAATAGCTGAACCCAGAAGGAAGCAACAGACAGGAATGAAACATGGTGGGTAGGTTTGACATCGTGAGACATGCAAATGATTCAAGTATCGCGCATGTGACGCAGGCAAGGAAGGGTCGTAGCGCTGTGCCTAACCGGCTATATAAGGTTGTTCCATTGCGCATGCTTGCCATTCTGACACGTGCTGTTGTGTTGGTTGCATCCTTTGCAAGTGACGTGTGCCTTGGAGAAAAGTTCTAAAGCAATTCGAGCCGTTGGAAGAGTTAGAAAGTGACAGCATCGTCGGGAAGCAGGATGGTATCAGCGCTGTATTGCGCGCCATACCAGTCGTGAGGATATCACCATAGCACCCTGTTGGCGGCAGTGGGTCATTGGAAAAAACACATGAAAAATGAAAAATTTCATCATAAAGAAATTTCGATATACCGAATAGATTTCGGCGGTCTCGTGAAGTTCGTTCTAACGGGAGTCGACTGTAATACACATGATCTGGAATACATGATGACCATAATAGATATTTAATACTCATGATCTGAAATACATGCTGATCATGTGCCCATTTTTAGAAGAGCTAACTATTCATCTTACGACATTTCGTCTGCCGTTCGGGTGGGAGACTTTGAAACGTATTTCCCAATACACTTTCATGGTTCGTACACTCTTTGAAAACTATGAAAAGTTCTTGAAAAGATAAAGTTCATTTCCCAGTCCTTGAGAGTTCTTGAAAAGTAAGATTCCGTAAATAGTACTTGAATTATTTTTTGTTTTGTTTTGTTTTATTTTTTGAGTAATGATATGAAACAGCATGAATAAAATAGTAATGTAGCAAGGAACGTAGCAGCGACAGAAACGGTGTGGGAGACCTAAACGAACCACGCAGAG
This sequence comes from Macrothele yani, assembly GCA_039090855.1. Taxonomy (NCBI): domain Eukaryota; kingdom Metazoa; phylum Arthropoda; class Arachnida; order Araneae; family Macrothelidae; genus Macrothele; species Macrothele yani. The sequence continues at coordinate 19,182,254 of CM077025.1, forward strand.
AGAGAGAATCGACGGGTTGTCCAACATGCGCGGAGTGACCAACCCCATGCATCGTCCGATTAGTTCCAACACCATTGGCAGACGGCTGCACAACGTAGGACTACACGCACGAAGATCTTAAAGACGACTGTCCTTAGTACCATCGCATCGTCGCTAAATACTGCAACAGTGTCGTGCCAGACTGTCATGGAGCCACTCAGAATGGCAGCGAGCGATTTTCAGTGACGAGTTCCGCTTTTGTCTTGGAGGAGACGACCACCGATTCCGTGTGTGGAGGGCACCGTGGTCAACGCCAAGAAGAACGGTATGTTGTTGAGCGTCACACGTCCAGAAGGCCGGGTGTGGGGTGCAGTTGCCTACGGTGCCAGATCACCTTTGGTGTTCATTAGAGGCACCGTGATAACCCAACGTTACGTTAATGAGGTCCTGCAACCAGTGGCCCTACCTTTTCTGAACGCTGACTCCGGTGCGATTTTCCAACAGGACAACGCTCGTTCGTATACTGTTGCTGTCTGGAGAGCTTGCCTTCAAGGCACTGACACTCTTTCATAGTCAGCCACAGCCAGACCTATCTCTCACTGAAAATGCGTGGGATGCTATTGGACGCGCTATCCACACTCCACTCGTACCGCAGAATCTGGAGTTACTGCTTGAGAAGGTTCATGCTGCATGGGACGGCTTATCGCAGGACACCATTAGGAACCTGAACAACTCCATGCCGAGACGTCTGGCATACTGTGTGCGCAAACATGGAGAGACAGAACACTGATATACACTACTACTGAGAGACATTGCTTATTGGTATGTAGCTCAATAAATGACGATGAGTGTATATCTCTCCCCGAGGGAGGCCTACATGTAACTTGACCAAGAGCTCCTTCTAGCATACACATACATCTTTCTTTGACATTTTTTTATTTGTAGATAGCCGCAGTATTGTTGCTCTTCTGTAGGAGCATATACTATATTGTGTTAAAAATTTGACACCAAATTCAACTTGATGAATATTTTTTTCTGCCCATTGACTTGTACAGTATGCTGTTCAGACTTTTCTGGTGTAAAAATAATTCTTGGTACAATTTATGAGGATCAGCTTTAATTTGTTGAAAAACGCTGTTCACTCTTTCAAATTCCTGCACAACAGGAATAAGTAATTTTTGTACTCTAACATTATTTCCTTTAACAGTCTTGCTTTGAATTTTATGTAAAACGTTGACTGGGGTAATTCAGTACTTTTAAAATAAGCCTTTAGCGCTTCCCAATTTATCATATTATTAAACATAACCTAGAAATTTGAACCAACTGTCAATCAAAGTTTAAACTGCGTAGATTTCGATTTCTGGCCAGGGTGTCGTTAAGGTGTTACCATTTTGTAGCAAAAATAACTTATTTTTTAAAGGAAAATTATTTTAAAAGAGGATGGTATTTTGTGTAACTAATCTAAAAAGCCAGGAAAAAGCCAAACAAGCCAAATCAATTCTCTGATGCCAATTAAAATGAGAAAAAGCCAAATTTCGGCAATTTGTCATCAGAATGGCCAATATGGCAACAATGTGTGAGGCATGCCAGTGACTTAGCAAATTGAAGTTCCTACATTCTTAAAAGTGATTTACTTATATTTTGTTTGGTTCAACGTTTCGTATGAACAACGCACGACTGACAACTCTCATTTCAATTACTAAACAAGCTGTAAATGTTTCATTTTTTTAATTGAAGGTTTAACGACCACCGTGAGCAATTCGATAGAATATAAACAGTCGCCAGACCCTAATTTAGGGCCACTAATTCCAACGAAGCGAAAGAGTCAGTCCCGTAAGACAAACACTACATGCATGCCTCATCCGGATTCGAACCCGTTCCTTTCTCGAACGAATGGTCATAAGTCAGCGCTTAGACCACTGAGCCACCGGTGCTGCGTTTCATTCAATAGACACTGTCGTGATGTTAGGAACAGTCTGATGTAATCTCAACATGCCGAAAATGTTGATTATTGCTATATTTTTACGGTTACCTTGGAAAACCGAAGTTTATTTTCCGTTTTTACTTTCAGCATGTTTCTTGAAAAACAAAATGCGTGCTTCTGTTATGTCCACCATTCCGTCCTCATGTGAATGTTTCTGCACTTATTAGTCCCAGAAACAAAATAATAACCAAAAATGAAAACAAACCGGTCATAATTGCTGGACACATTGATACCTTTTTACCAGGTTTGATAACTTTTACTGTTTCTGAGGACAATATCAGAACGCTAATATAAATCGTTCCTTTTGAGTGATTGTCTATTTGGTGCGTTTGCACCTTTCGTTTTGCCACGCTCATCTTAATTCACCGACGTTTTGAGCATTGTTCTTTTAGAAAAGTAATAATTAAGATATCCTCAATTGGAAAACTCTTTGTATCGCAGTAGGGATTGCGCACCGGTGTTCATTACTGGTAACATTTTTACGTGTTATTTATATTCTCATGGCATACGCGGTACCGATTTTCATACGCTTTGCGGAAAATAAACATTTTCAGGTTTAAGTCTCCAACTCATCCACCGTTTGCGTATGTCACCGGCACTCTTGCAAAGTTTTCATTCTTCCATTTCTAAAGTCTGCAGTTTTGACGCATTCGAAACGTAAACTGGTTTTGCAGATTCAAACTTCTATGAGCTATGATGATTGTGAAAACACAATTTTGTCCGTGACGAAGATCGAATCTGCGCCCCCTCACTCCGGAGTAAGTTGTTCTCAAGTAGGTTAGAATAAGATATCTGGAGATGCCCTTGTTAACGGAGCAGTACCACTTTGCGTGAAGCCTATAACCGCAAGAGATGGCTGTCAAAGTGTGGGAAAGCTTATGATTTTCAAGGCTATTGCAATGAAGGAGGTTAGAAGTAAGAGGAGGTGGCAACAGTCCCTCTCCCTGTGCTTCTGGCGTGACGCCACTTTTTATCAGCTGACTACGCCAATGCGCCCAACCTAAGAATCTCCTGTATATCTCTATGGGGAAATCGCGATTTTGAACGGGTTTTTAAGACCCTTACTCTACATATACAGGCATGAAAAAAATTGAGGCTGAAATATACATTCCCATAATAAAAAATTTCCGGAAAAAACAGGAAAATATGTGTTGGTATTTCTTTAAAAAATTGAACAAAATAATGATTTTTTGAGCGGAAGTGCATAGTGCGCATGGTTACTTACTGCCCATGTGCAAGTAACCATGCATACTGCCCATGTGCAAGTAACCATGTTTAAAATATAACCAAAAGCCTAATGTTAAGAAATTAGAAGTCCGAAATATTCCTTTCTTCCATCCTTGGTTTGCATGCGCTAAGCAAAACTGCTTAAGCCACAGGAAGTGACGTCACATTCCCGAAGTCCCGCAGCGCAGACTCCCACCACCTCAGAGAGAGGACAGGAACAGCTGATCTGTTTTGGCTTCACTCAAAACGGGTCCCTTCACCTCCTCTTCTTCTAACTTCCATGAATGCAATGCATTTAGTGTTGGCCGAATCGCCTTCTTCCGTCGCAAATGTTTCAAATGTTTTGCATCGTAACTTGCTGCCGATGTGTGAGAAAATGATGAATTTATAAAATTCTTAATTATTTTGAGGCTCTTTCCCATTTTTATTTTGAATTCAAATACACAAACGGTAGTGCGAATTTTAAACAAAACATAACGTTAAAATTGAAAACTTCACTCATATAAGAAGTATAATTCATTCCGGTTTGATGTTAACACGGTATCTGCAACCCAAATTCACGCAATTCTAAAATACATTCGGTTGAAATCTATAGGTATCATGTAAACAACCTCAAATTCTCACACTTTGCGGCTTCACGGTTAAGAGACTCAGTGCATCTCCAGAAGTATTTTTCTAACCGCCTTGGTTGTTTTCCCAACTAAGCTATACTAGCAAAATGAACCGCTGCAGATTTAACTTCTTAACACATGTTTCGCCTCTGAAGTACGTCACATGATTAGAAAACGATTGGAAAAAACCCATTAACATGAAAGCTGCACCGTCTGTGAAAACATATTCCCGTCAGAGTCTTTGAACTGTTTTCTATTTCTATAACTGAAAAAGTCAAATCGCTTTCGATATCGCACGAAATATTAGCAGTGCAACGTTTTTCCAACAGTCTATATTCAAGATATCTCGAAATTTCTACGGTCTTGTCAAAAGCATGTGGTTTTTCTTTTCCTGGAATCGTAAGCTTAGATGAAGTGCTTCATTGACTGCATTATTCATCCGCTCTTTTTAAAGCAAAGTCTTTCAAAATACATAATTCTAGTTTTATCTGAATGCATATACTAAATTTTGTCTGAAATATTTTATGACTACAAGACTTGCGATGTTGAGATAGATTAAATCAGCAACGGTTATTCACGATAAATATTTAATGTAATATCTACAATAGTTTCTTTCAGTGTTTTGCTCGGCTTCATCAGAACAAATGGAGGTAAACATTCAAATCAATGTGACATCATCAGCGTTCTGACGGTCACGGATTTTGGTTAGTTGTTTCCACGTGCTTGAAGCAATATGGAGTCGATGTCATGTCTAAAGTCATTCGAGGAGAATAGACAGGAAAAAACACGTGCTTCTTTTTTTTTTTTTTTTTTTTTGATTGGAGGTTTAACGACCACCGTGAGCAACTCAATGGGCTATAAGCAGTCGCCCGTCCCTAATTTAGGGTCACTGGTTCCAGGGAAGGGAGAGAGCCAGTGCCGTAAGACAAACACAACATCCATGCCACACCGGGATTCGAACCCGGACCCCGTTCGGACGAATGATCAGAGGCCATCGCTTAGACCACTGCGCCACCGGGGCGGCACACGTGCTTCTTCCTGATTACATTGAGAGCCGCCATTGTGGGGAGTAACTAGTGTGTTCACGTGTTTACGCGAGTATTTCAGTTCTAAATTTTAAGCTTTGTATATATTTGTAAGATTTAAGCGTATGTGACGTGAAATTTTCCGGTTTAGTAGATTTCTTTCTTTTTCTTCTTTTATTTCCCTGCTCCGTGTATATGGCCGGCCACGATAGAGCCTCGTATTTTCCTGCTTACTAGTCTTGTGCGGTTTTTTTCTCGGATATGAGCACTTGCGGATTACACTTTGATCCACAAAGTTCTCGGGTCGTATGCGAACATTGTTTTTGCTTAATTTCTGCAGTACATTATGAACTGAATCAAGCCGCCCCGGTGGCGCAGTGGTCTAAGGCGTTGGCCTCTGATCATTCGTCCGAAGGGGTCCGGGTTCGAATCCCGGTGAGGCATGGATGTTGTGTTTGTCTTACGGCACTGGCTCTCTCCCTTCCCAGGTTCCAGTGACCCTAAATTAGGGACGGGCGACTGCTTATAGCCCATTGAGTTGCTCACGGTGGTCGTTAAACTTCCAATAAAAAAAAACAAAATAAAACTGAATCATACATTTTTGCTTTCCAATACGCATCTGTTAACAGCCAACTTCCCCACATTCGTAGATGGCGTTGCACGTTAAACTGGTCACCGTCGTTTAAGAACCGCTAACATTACGATTGCCAGTGTAGGAGATTCCAATGTCTTTGGCCATGCCATTGGCATGCCGTGAAAAGTGGCGATATTTGCGGAAAGTTTCTAAAATATTTAGCTTGTTAGTCGAATCTGGTTTTATCAATAACTTCAGCATTTTTAAACCAAAATTTATAGTTATTCTTGTGAAAATGTTGGGCAATAAACGACTTCTTCAGATCACGTTCAGTAAGTAAGTGTTGCATTTCGTCAATCGGAAACATAAGGCCCTGGATGTCTGTCCTATAAATGATAGTCCACATCACAAAAAAAGTCTGATAAATTCCATAGGACTTTACTTATTTGACACAATCTTTTGATCTGTTGAAATTCAATTTGTTTTGGGGCATGCCAATAACTTTAAAATTACAACTATGGAGAGTTTTGGAAATATTGAAACAAATCTGAGGAGCAAATGTGGTGACAACGCAATACTCTCGTAGCGGATGTCTATAAGCAAACCGAAGCCTAGCGACAGGCTTCGGTTTGCGGAAGCTTTGAAAGAAGAAAAACAGGACCTATCCAAAGCACCAAATTTTGGACCGCTTTTTCTGTAACAGAAGATATACTCAATTGACAAAACATTAGAGATACCTAACTAATAGCGTGAATGGTCGTCCTCTAGCGAGAATAACAGCTTACACGCCGAGACATAGATGCCACCGGATGCCGGAGGGTTTTCTTTTTACTGTCAGCCATGCCTGTTGCAGTATTGTGTACAATACCGCCCGAGAAGCCGGTGTAGGATCTATGGATCTCACGTTCAACTCCATGTTATCCCAGAGAACTTCCGCAGGCTTTAAATCCGAGGACGCTGGACGATACTGGATGGTTCCAATCTTAGATGAGTGTTCCTGGAGCCATGCTTTGGTGGTTTCGGCATGATGGGTTGGCGCATTGTGAAAAACACCATTTTTCCCCAGGATGAGCAAACGCCATAAAAGCGGTAGGTGATCTGCCAACATATACTGGTAGAGTGCAAAACTTAAGGGCCTTCCCAGATACATTGCAGAACATAATGTGTTCCATGAGAATGCCTCCCAAATCTTCACACAGCCACCACAGCCTTGAACCAAGCCGACCTGCCACGACGGAGCAATGGCTTTATGCTCCTGATGCCACGCCCGCACTCTGCCGTCAGCGGTACAGCTGACAACGGGATTCATCTTACCACACGACGCGTACTAGCGGTCAGATGTCCAGTTTCGATATTCCCGGCACCAGGCGAGAAGTACCTCCCGACGACGAGCAGTCAAATGCGGCACACGAGTAGGGCGTCCGCTCCTGTAGCCAAGGTACACGGTTGAGTCACATTATTGTGGCCACCAGCTAATATCCAGAGTAACCCGCGTGTTCAACGCGGACATCACCTAGACGAGCTGGGAGTGACTGAATAAGGCGCTGGAAGGTGTTCACAGGTATGTGGAGCCATGCTGACTGCACTGCATCTGACAGCTGCTGGAGGGTGCGTGGTGGAGGATCCATGGAGAGAACAACACGATCGAAGTGGTCCCACAAATGCTCAATTGGGTTTAAATCTGAGAAATTAGGGGCACAGGGAAGTACTTTGAAGTCTTTATCATGCTTTTTCAACCGATCTAGGCCATTTCTAGCTGTGTGACACATCGTATTGCCGTGCTGAAAGGTCTCATCTGCCCCAAGGAAGACAATGAGCATGTATGAATGTTCGTCGTCCGCAAGGATCGACTCATAACGAATTCGGTCTATTGTGCTTTCTACAGGTATGAGTGGGCCCAGAGAATGCCACGAAAACATTCCCCAGACCATAAAGCTGCCCCCGCCAGCTTGTGTTTTTTCAGCAGTGTTTGAAAAGTGTTTGTTCACTGATGTTTCTCTCCTTAAACGCCTACGTCCATCCTTTCGATGAAGCAGAAAACGTAACTCATCGGAGAAGGCAATCCTTTGCCAATCAGCGGGTCCACTTCCGATACTGCCGTGCAAATGTAAGCCTTTTCTGGCGATGCTCTTTCGTTAGCATAGGTGCAGTGACCATTCGTCTGCATCAAAGCCACATAAGCAGCAGTGTTCGCTGAACTGTAGTTTTAGACACACTTCAGGTAGCCCCCCCCCTGGTTAATTCGGCCAGTGAGTTGCTCCAGTGTAGCTAGCATGTGGATCGGCCCTCACTCACCATCGCAGCCGACGTTCACCTCTCCAATCACGTTGCTATTTCTCCAATCACGTTACACTTTAACCACAGCAGCACGCGAGTAGTTCACAAACTGTGCTGTTTCAGAAATACTGCCACCTTTGTTCCGAAAGCCGATAATTATTCTTTTTTGCAAATCTGATAAATCGCTCCTTTTATCTATGACAGCAACGAGTGACATGTTTTCAGAATGCCTAAAGCACACCTTATATACCCTTCAACGCAGCACACGACACGTGATTTCTTTCACTTGCTACGCACTGTTGACGTCAAAAGTAGTAGGTGGTTAAAATATTGTGAGCCCACTGTGTATAATGTGTGCGCCGTACTATTCCCTCGTGTACGGTGCTTGGGCCTCCGACATTTAACCTGGATGTGATTTGCGTTGCTGTTGCCGAGCTGTAGCTATGTACGAGCCTACATCGACCCGGGGCATCAACGTCGTGTGGTTGTCCACCGTTTGCTCTTTAGAAACTGGTATTTTCGTCGATGTACGTCCTGCAACCTTGATACGGCTGCCCTCGGAAACTCTAAGGTTTTTATAACATGGGCGAAAGAATGACTCATCAGCCTTGCGCTGATAATCCGTCCATTTTCAATGCCGCGCAGATCACCACGTTTACCCATGTTCGTTAATTGCAATACACTATTGGGAAGCCGAGCTGTCCGGCTGTTTATCGCCTGCGTTCAATTTGGGTCTGTTCCACTCTGCGCGGGGGATGCTCATGTCAATTTCCCATTACACTCATCTGTAATGTTTTTCTACTGTGTTTATATCCTATGTGTGCTGCAATTCCTGTTAGAAAATCAAGCTCTTTCTGAAAAGAGTCTTCTCTTACTTAAAGGAATGGCGTCACACAGAGAATATAGCTCTTCCGTTGTGGACAAAGCAAAAACGACTGGGCGACAGTGGTACTGGGTTTATGAATACGCGGATTTGGGGGTAAGATGTATGAGTCTTTTATGAAACCTAGAGGGGAAGAAGAGTTTGCTCGGTTATTAGAAGTGGGCTTCAGGAAACTGAAGCCTATTTACACATTCATGGCTATAGACCTCCAGTACGAGTGAATTGGGTTGTCATCCCATTTTGCTTCTCAGATTTGCTTCAAAATTTGAAAATTTCTCAGTAGTTTTAATTTCAAAGTTATTTTCAAACCCATACACAAACTGAATTTTTACGGATCAAAAGACGGCATCGGAAGCATAAATTCCTGGGCAGTTTATCAGATTATTTGTAAATATGAGCTGTTATACACTGACGTGCAAAAATTAAGGACGAGACGGTTTTCGAATGTAACGTCGTGCAGAAGTGCTCCACATCGACTCAAATCATACCATAAGATCCCCAAGATGTAAGAATATGGGACAAGTGAGCAAACTCGTCCAAACAAGAAATCCAAAGGATACAAAGGCACTTTATTGAAAAGGTAGCTTCGGGCACAACTGGACAGAAGACAGAAACGTCCATGTGACAGATGGCTGCCATGAAAAATCCAGGCTTTAGTAGGGGATATGATCACCCCTGATTGTGTTGCAGGATTTACAACGTCTGTCCATGCTGAGGACGAGGTTGTCAAGGAGCTGTTCAGGCATCGTGGCCCATTCCTCTTGTAGCGCCAATCGCAGCTGCGGAATCGTTGCTGGCGGCTGGTGACGTGCTGCCAAGCGTCTCCTGAGAAGGCCTCACACGTGTTCGATTAGATTTAGGTTCGGGGACCTTGAGGGTCAATCCATGCGTTGAATATCTTCACTCTCCAACAGCTCTGCGACAGCCACTGTACGATGAGGTGTAGCGTTGTCGTCCATGAAGAGGAACTCAGGACCCACAGCACCTCTAAACAGACGCACGTGAGGCAGGAGAACCTTGGTACAATAGGGGACACCACTGACTGAACCTCCTTGGAAGATGTGGAGATTAGTACGGCTACCAAGCATGATACCGCCCCAAGCGAAAACTCCGCCACCTCCAAACTGGTCCCTTTCGATGATGTTGGAGGTGTGATTGCGTGTTCCCTGCTCTCTCCAGATGTGTATACGTCCAGAATCGCTCGTCAGACTAAATAGGCTCTCATCCGTAAAGAGAACTCGACCCCATTGCTGATGTGTCCAGTTCTTGTGTTCTTGGCACCACAGAAACCGCCGTCTCCGATGAGCAGGCGTTAATGGCACACACCGTACTGGTCGTCGTGCAAATATACAATCTTTGTGCAGCCTCATGGCCACGGTAAAACGCGTTAACGGACGTCCAGCTCTCTGTTGCATGTGCCTTGCGATTTCTCCCTCTGTCTGCAGTCTGTCTCTTCTCGCCTGTAGGACAATATACCGATCGTCGGCCGCCGTGGTTGCTCGTGGACGACCACTGCTAAACACTCGGACAGCTGTTCCTGTCGTTTGAAATGCTCTCCAAGCTCGTGAAACGATGCTGTGAGCGATCCCGAACTCCTCGACCACACTAGTCACACTTCGACCTTCTTCCAACTTCCCACGACTTCGGGGAAAGTCATCCAGATGTCGTCTACTGGATTTCCTGTTGGTCATATCATACGGTGGCAGCAACTCGACGTCGTTCAAACCGATGTACACCGTGCAATAGCTCTCACCGAATTGTTGCTGAGCGTACACCGCCCGTGTGCTTTTTACCCTGCCAACACCCCCCCCCCGACGTCATGCTGCATATATGCGCATGCCCTACCGTACCGGATCCTAGTCTATCTCCTGAGTGGTCTTTCGGTCCGTTATACCTGCTCGTTCCGCTGCTATGCTAATTTCTCCTCTTCGTCCTTAATGTTTGCACACCAGTGTATATAGTACAGACATCCAGTACCTTGCGTTTCTGTGTGAAGAAACGCACGACTTACTAAGGGAACTGTGAACTGAGGAAATCGTTTATAGCTCAACATCGTCACGAAAACAAGCTTAAATTTTGGTTTGAAATACGCTAAAATTATTGATAAACCTGATTCGACTTTTACCAAAGTTAGTTATTAATAAGGTATCATTAGTGAGAAACGCAATTAGATGAAAAATCATAAGCTGTATGATGAGAAAACCAATAATTTGGGTTTATATTTCTCACGAATTATTTGAGAAATTAGCAATGTGTTCACTGAAAGCGTTGTGAAGCACCAACATTTTCGTTTTCTTTAAGAATGCGAAAATGTGTGCTCGATGTAAAGCATTAAGTTTTTAGAAATTTTGCTCTTGTTTCTATGAAACCGAAAAAAGTCAGTGTAGAGCCTGCGGTTCGTCTTCAAACGCCAAAACAAAAATTACCAGCTTTAAAATGGCTACTGTCAACGTTTGGGTATAAGACAAAACTTTATGGAATATGTAACGAAAAGGGTTTTTCTTCAATCGATTAGAACTAGTGAAAACACGAATTTTGTAATGAAGAAGACACCGCGAGTTTTCCATAATGTGAATTGTTTTCAAAACTGATGTGTTGGGAAAATACGCCAATAAAATATCTCCTCAGGCCTCTGCTAAACAGATTTCCACGTCTCATCGTCGATGGTGATCCGAACACTTCTGCAAAGAAAATAAAAAAATAAAAACTTGTTGTTGTAAGAAAATTGGTAGAATTAGTAATGCACCGCAACGTTTCAGAATTCATAAAAAAATGCCGTGTATAATTGTTTGCCTGTGTAGTCTTCTTCGAACTTGGAGACAAATATCAAACAACATTCACTTGCGGCATAGTGTGGAAAAATTAATTTAATTAGAAAACATTTGCGTAAAGAACTGCAGTGAAGAATGCAAAAACAGAAAAAAGAGAGAAAAAAGACAGAGGCGGTATTAATTAATTTTGGTGATTAGCTTCATTATACATAAAAAATAAGTCCTTGATCTCACCGTTGTCGGCGAAGAAAATAAACAAGCACTAAGTTTCTCACTGATATCTTTTTTCATTCTTTTCTTCTTTCTCGAATGAAAGAAGAATATTTAATCACGTTCAACTTGTATGTTTCCAAATCTTTACTTTAAGAGAAACAAATTTAGTATTTATTTCTAATCTTTATGCACCGCTTTTAAGTTAGAAAACGATACTGCATTTTTAAGGAAAAAGATTATCACCAGACCTTTGTGAAGAGAACCATATGTTTTGTTTTATTTTTTAAACTACCAGCATGCGGTTCTTAAATTTCACGAACAAAGGGATTAATTTATTGTCTCGGAATGGTTGTTAAAAATTGAACTTATTTTTTCACCAACAGAAAAAGTGTCCTTCCTTGAAGATTCACCAACTTCGTCGATGGTTTTCTTCCATGGTGCAAAACAAACTAACTTGCTTTCGAGATTTAGATGAGGAAACAGCAGAATGCAGCTCGCGATTGGTTTTCTAAATAGGAAAGAGGCAATAAATAATGACCAGCATGCCTTTCATATTTTGTTTGAGCTCATAACTAGTTCTTCGGACACATAAGCTGAAGAAATTTTATTACAGTACAACTTCCTTATGACGATACTCTCTGGGCCGACAGAAAATACCGTTAAATCCTGGCGCACACTAAATGCGCTTTGGGGTGAAATATCTCGCCATATTAAGGTTTGTAATATACATGGCAATACACAGTTTTGTTTATATTGTACAGTCGAACCAGTACATAACGAAGTTGAAATTAAGGTATGTGACGCACTACATAGGTGAAAAAGTGTCAAGACGATTAACTACAGCAAGACATTCTGTCAGCGTAGCTCAGTTGGGTGAGCGACTTACTCCGGAGTGAGGGGGACAAGGGTTCGATGCCCGCCGCGGAACAAACTTGTATTTTCACAGGTATTAATTTAAACTTACGCTACACTTACTGATATACCAGATTCGACCATCAAGCTTAATAGGTATATTAGGAGGTTTGCCCATATACCGCAACTCTTCACGGCTTGTCGAGGACATGATCATATGTTGAAGACTTTAGGAAGGAAGTGTCTTGCCCCAGGTTTTGAACGACCCTTAGAAATAGGAAGCTAAGAGATTTGGGCAGTGTTCGATAGGAAAGTGACACGGAAGCGAGGTAGAAAGGGGGAGAAAGACGCTTTTATTTATTACCGGAGGGGGGGGCAGCACTCTGGGTCCGACGACTTAACGTGTCCATCCGACGCACGGTGACTATTTAGTGGTTCGAGTGTTCGCATCTAGCTGGGATCGAACCTGAGGTCTCTCCGTGGTAGTCACGAACGTTGACCACTAGGCCAACCACGGCCCAATCGGTGACATGACGTCTACTCCATTTCTTTTAAGCACGTGGAAAACAACTCACCAAAATCCGTGACCGTCAGAACTCTGATGATGTCACAAGATTCGAATATTTACGCTCCATTTTTCCTGATGATGCCGAGGCAAACGCTCTGTGTCGGTGTTAAATAAACATTTTATTGCGAATAAACGTTGTTGTTTTATTCCAATGCATTTAGCTGTCGATAAATTAGAACGAAAAAATTATTTTAATGAAGAAAGCAAAAATGTGTTTTCCAGGGTCACTCGGAGGCCTATTTTTTTCCTCTTGTGCCCTTTTCTTACTGTCCAGGATGGAAAGCAAATGAAAATTCACTGCTTTACATAGGAAAGGCCCCACCATGAAGGAATGTACGACATTAGACAAAACTTACCACACATGTAGACAAGTAGGTGGGAAAGAAACTGTTTAATTTCTGAGGTATTTACATTAATGAGATGGGAAAGCATTCAGTATAATGTGTTGTGAGCCAGTAGATCGTATGACCGCCATTCTGGGCTATAAATGCGGCAACACGGCATGGTGCTGAGTGGAAAATTCACCGGACGGTGTCATGAGATATCGCTGACCATGCGTCGTTAACCTCACTCCACAATTCATCGGCAATGCAAGGGTGTCGTGCAGAAACGTTAAGACTTCTGCTAATGACGTTCCACACGTTTTCTGTTTGGGAGAACTCGGGAATTGCGCGGGCCAGATCAGCATCTGGACACCTTATAGACATAATCTGCTGATGTTGGCATTTTGCGGGCTGGCGTTATCTTGTTAGCACGTCCTTTGTAAAAAACAGAAGTGTCTGCTAATAGTATTACTTTGTTCTCCCGCCTGCGGATACCATATCTCAGAAACTATTAATCCGATTTGAAACTTTTTTTTTCTGCACAAAGAAGCTCGAAACACGAGAACGCTGATTCTGACATTGTGTTGTATTTTTTACGATGCATACCTTTGCCGCTAGAGGGCGTAAATATCGATGCTATAAACTGCAAAATACAGTTTATTCCATATCGATACTTCTAAATATTCGATTGAAAATATTATTTCTTCCTTCCCATGTCATTTATAACGAAGACTATTTTGGGTACAGCTTCTTTTGTAGGTAATACAAAAATTTTCCGCTAGAGGGCGTAAAGATAAATTGCTATTTCCCCAATATCTTTCTTTCTAAAACACCTGTTTGCAAAATTCTTTCTGCACCCGTAGAGCTTATGCTGGGAAATGTTCATCCTTTAATTTCTATTTTTTGGTAAATAACATTTTGGCCACTAGAGGGTGTAAGTCTATATTTCTGTTTTTGACGCGTTTGCAGCAAAATCTGCATTTCTAAAAAAATCGATTTAAAAAATTGTTTCGTTGACCGACACAGTTCCCTACAAAAAGCTTTTTAGAATATTTTTTGCTTAAAATAGTGCATGGTTTTTTCGCTAGGGGATGTAGATTTGTATGGTATTTTTGTAAAAGTCTCTGCTTCATAGAGTCTGATTTGAAAAATTATATTTTTATCTAAGATATTTTGATGCGAACTGTTTTGCATACAATTTCACATTTTTCTTAACGTACAACTGGGAGACTAGAGGGGCTAAGTTCACGTTTCAGTTTACAGCACGTTTGAAGCAATATCTGCGGACTAAAAGTACAATTGAAAAATTGTTTTTTCGGTCTGTTTCTGCTAACTGTGGAAACATTTTCTCTTTATTTCGTTTCCAAAATAATAAAAAGTTTCCATGCTAGGGGTCGAAGCATGGAAACTCTTATTATTTTGATATGTTTTTCTCGATATCTCTACTTATAAATGACCGATTAAAAATATTATTTTGACACCGGGTACCATTTACTTCACGGAACGCTTTGCTTGTTCTTGTGGAATTTTTTATTTCCCAGTTCTGTCGCTACGTGGTGTTTGTGTACATCTGTTTGCAGCTGTATCTCCGCTTCGATAAAACCCTGTTGTATAAATTATTTTTTAACTGTATGTCATCCACTACAGCAAAGGTGGAGAACATTACCCTATTAAAATAATTCTCAGCTTTACCGCTAGGGTGTGTAAATGTCAAGACGTTTTTTCATCTCTGCTTCAAAGAGACGTATTTTAAAGAATGTCTTTCCTTAGCATAGCTTTTACGGTGTAGAATACGTTTTGCATATTTTATACTTTTCCATTATTCAAAATTGTGCCGCCGTTTGGGAGCGTAAAGTAATATCATGTTTTCCTCTATATCTCTTCTAACAGTTTGATTGGAAAATGTCTTTGATATCTTCGTTCAGCAACAGATACTTTTTCTGCATAATTTGTTAATTTTTGTAACATGCTTTTCTTCCCTTAGTGGAATAAAATAGTTGTTTGTATTTCTAGATTTTATCTATCGTAGAAATGATGTTAATTGTTTTAACGGGTTCCGTTCACTAAGAGTAACTTTTAAATATTTGATTCATCACGGAAAGGATTCAAAAGACGTGATCACTATAACTGAAATTTCGGTATCATCTTTTTGAAACTAGTCATCAGGGACACCACAAAGATATGCCAACCAAATGGGCTGCAGCACCTCGTCGACGTATCGTCGTGCTGTTATTATACCCAATATACCAGCAGTGAACGGCTGTTGAAACTTATAGCGCCACAAACCATACCAGGCTGAGAAGTACAAATACCCCTCAGCCTGGTTTCTGTATATGTTACCTCAACGGGGAGACACCTCAAGTGATTTTAATAACTAGTGCAAACTTAGTTTTTTTTTAGCATAGCAACACAATTTCCATATTTTCGGTTATATAATTCGAAACATAAAGTTGAAAGTCAGCAAACAATTGGAATTTTTTTTTCGTACGAGCATTTTGACAGAAAATACGTTTCAACGAAGGAGATATTAGTTGTTTTCTCAGAAGATCTCGTGTTGTGTTTACAAACGTTCGCTGATGCCGCAGGTCTAACTACGCAACTACACATTATGGAACTTAACTGCGGAACTGCGTACTACGATATATAACTACGAAACTGTCAGGTCTAACTACGGAACTGCATACTACGGAATCTAACTAATGTGACATGCCTGCACCGCACGACGCACATGACATGAATGCAGATAGCAGCGAGAGCATACATCCGCGTAGTTCAGTTGGGAGAGCGACTTATTCCGAAATGAGGGGACCCGGGTTCGATGCCCGGCGTGGACAAAAATGACGGAGAAATTTACTTCGTTATACTACGGAATTGCATACTACGAAATCTAACTACGAAGCATTCAGGTTTAAGTACGGAATGTAACTACGAGGCTGTTAGGTCCAACTATGGAACTGCATAATGTGGAATCTAACTACGAAACTGTCAGGCCTAACTACAGAACTGCATGCTATGGAATCTAACTATGAAACTGCATAATGTGGAATCTAACTACGAAACTGTCAGGCCTAACTACAGAACTGCATGCTATGGAATCTAACTATGAAACTGCATACTATATAATCTAACTACGAAACTGTCAGGTCGAATTATGGAATAACTAACTATCAGGTCTAACTATGGAACTGCTTACTGTGGAATCTCACTTCAAAATTGTCATGCAAACTACGGACTGCATTTATGGAATATAATTACGGAACAGTCAGATCTGACTACGGAATCTGGCTATGAAACAGTCAAGCCTAAGTACGGAACTGCATGCTATGCAGTCTAACTACGAAACTGTCAGGTCTAACTACGGAGCTTCATATTATTGAATCTATCAAGGAAACTAACTACGGAATGCATACTATGGAATCTAATTAAGTCGAAACGGTCAGCATTAATACGGAACTGCAGTAATGCTGAAAAAGCTCATAATGTTTGCTCTTTATTCAGTTGAAAGTAACAGAAAAGCATTTTAAAACGGCATTTTTTAATACAAATTATATATTATGAGTTTTTTCAACATTACCTAGTGTATTTCTTTCCCCCATTTCTTTTGCGTTGCTGATTCATCACATATATCATGTTTTTTCTGTACGATATTACGGTTCGGTAATAACATCGTGAACACTGATTGTACGAAGTATTTCTTATGAATTTAATTTTTTACGAATTATGTGTCGCTGCAAATTATTCGAAGATTTCTTTTCTTTTCCTGAATTCCACGGTTTCCGAATTATACGAAGAAAACTACGGTATTTTTTCATCAAAGTAAAGTTTGGCTTTCATTATGCGGAATTCTGGCAGTTTTAGTATTATCAGCACTTGGAATATTTTACTTCACTTACGTGTAATCTCAATCAGAGTACGGTTCGTTCATTACGAATCCCTGTCATGTTGTGCAATTTTAAAAGCAAATTATAACTGTCCAGTGAAATTCTTTCATACATGGTTACCTGGGAGTTTTAATCACTACGAAAGGGATATTTTTACTTATTTTAGGAGAAATAATCGGCATCATTTAACTTGAAACAAGACGAGATTTTGCAGTACTGATTTTTCTCTGTAAATCTATCAATAACGATACAGACGTGGCCAACCTCACTTCCATGTCATAAGTTATATCCCTGTAAAAATGGGAGCAACGGCCCTCAAATATTTTTGAAAGTGAAACAAAGTTCAAAGCCACTCTCAGTGTTGTCGTCCTGACGACAAGGAAAACTTGAGATGAAACGGGAATTTATTTCAGTTCAAAAGCTAAATATCCATAAAAGTTTGGCAGAGAACGTTTTCGTCCGCATGTCGTATACTTCTTTATTAACATTTCTTTTTAAATTTCCGTGTTCTCAAGTAAATTAGGTTTATCCTGGTTAAAAGATATTTTGAGTTAACGCCACAAATGTTCTCGCGATGAGCTTGTAAAAGTTGGCAACTTGACAGTGGGTCGAAGTGCAATGAAACATGGATAAAATGTATTGAATGTTGTGAGCTAAGAGCAACGTTCGAGCAGATATAGGGCCTTTTTTGTTTAGAGCGAATTATATTAGCAGAGGTGTATTCGATTTTCAGAGCGATTTTGTATGAACAGAATGTATTCACAGCTGAGAGCGTTTGTTGAAAGCGATATCGTTAAAGCTGTCTACTGAAAGGTGTTACAGAAAATAATCTTCAGCGTGCATTGTGCTTTTTGAAGTTAAATTTGTTTTGTTTATGAGAACGACGTGTTTATGGAAATTATGTATAACTTGCTGACTGATACAGTAATGAGTGGAGCTGATTATCGTACGAACTGTCTAATACTTTACTCTGGACGTTATTATGAAATGTACATAAATGCTTAGTTAAGGTTTCAGCTAGGAAAAGCAAGACTGAAAATAATCACGGGCTACTAAAGTAATAACTACAAGCCGTAAGCGTTAATTGAAGTTAAATCTATTATTTTATACTACAGAGTTTTGCAGAAATGACGACCGTGGCTGATTAAGCCCCACGGACTTTTCTGCCCTATACCTAATTTTTGTTAAAGAAAGTGCATATTTCTCTAGGCAGAACAACTTAAAAGAAATGGAAAACACCTAAGAAGAACGAAAAGTAAAGGTAAATAGAAGATTGGAATCAGGGTGGGTACTTTGTTGGTGGAGGACATTCAGATCGTTGAGGCGACTTAAGAAAAAAAATAGTGTTCAGTCATATCGTTAGTATCGTACTTCGGAGCTACACTCAACGAAATAGCATACAGCTTGTACCCATGAGGAAACGAGGAACAAAGACATAATGAGATGTTTATCCTTGGAACAGGGAGACAGAAAGCCCATTATGAAAAAATGGGCGCTACCTGTTTAGGCGTGACTCGCTTACGGTAATCCAGAACAACATGAAAGACCTTTGTGCCACTGAATGCAATGCTATTGCATCTTCATCAACGCTTCTGTATTCTACAATGAGCAACAATTAATTAAAAAACAAACAAGAATGATAATACGGAATTTTCGGTTGTAATGCGCGCGTTTTTTGAATCCTTTCCGACACAAATAAAACATTTCGAAGTCATTCATAGTCAATGCAACCCATTAAAAGCAATCAAGCGGATTTTTACAATCGATAAAGCATTTAGAAATAGAAACAGTTACTTTCTCCCACTACTGGTTGAAAAGTATGTTACGAAAATTAACAAACTGTGCACAAAAAGGTTTCTCGTAGATGAAGGAAGACATCAGAGACAAAGGAATTTCCACTTTGAACAATTCGAAGGAGATGTATAGAAGAACACATGATATAAGTTTACGCCACCCAGCAGAATAATTTTGACTAATGGAAAGGTAGAAAATATGCGAAAAGTATTCTTCGTAGCAAATGTTGTGCTAAGGAAAACTAATTTTCAAGTACGCCTCTTGGAAGCAGAGATAACGAGAAAAATACTTTATCATTTACGCTTCCTAGCGGAAAATCTGTGCATTTTTTATAGGACAATGTTCTTAACTTTTACTGCAGCTTATGGCAAACAGTAAAAAAAGAATTTTTTCTATAAGCTTTTTGAAGCGCAGATACAGCTGCAACCAGAAATGCACACTGACACCACCTAGCGCCATATATGTGAACTACAAAAATTCATGAGTATAGGCAAAGTATTCCACAAACTAGTAAAATCATGCAATGCATTGATTACTACACGTTTTCCAACATGCAAGAAATCACTATTCAAGTTATTACTCAAGTTATGAGGATAATGGCTGTGGAATAAATCTCGCTCCTGTACCCTGACCCTTGACCTCTTTCCGATGATATTCAACAGAACCGGTTCCGTATCTCTCCGGAACAACATAATAAAGTTTTGGCTCAATAGAAGCATTTTTAGTCAAGTTATGAGGGTAATAGCTGTGGAATAAATCTCGCTCCAGTGTTTAACCTTACGACCCCATTTCAATGATATTAAACAGAATTAATTCAGTTTACCTCCGGATCAACATACTAAAGTTTTGTCAGAACAGAAGCATTTTACGTAAGTTTTGACGCATAAAGACAATGGAATGGATCCCGCTCCTGTGTCCTGACCTTTAACCCCATTTCATCCATTTTCAATAGGCTTTGTCCCCAGGTGGTCCCCTACCACATACTAAAATTTTAATCGAAATCAAACCATTTGTACGCAAGTTATGACTCATAAGGCCAATGGAATTGATCCCGCTCCTATGTCTTGAACTTTGACCCCATTTCGTCAATTTTCGATAGGGATCTTTCGCATGTAGTCCCCTACCAGATACTAAAATTTCATAGAAATCAAACCATTTGTACGCAAGTTATGACTCATAAGGCCAATGGAATTGATCCCGCTCCTATGTCTTGAACTTTGACCCCATTTCGTCAATTTTCGATAGGGATCTTTCGCATGTAGTCCCCTACCAGATACTAAAATTTCATAGAAATCGAACCATTGTTACGCAAGTTATGGCGCATGAAAGCAATGGAATGAATCCCGCTCCTATGTCCTGACCATTGACCCCGTTTCGTCCATTTTCAATAGGGTTTATCCCCAGATGTTCTCCTACCACATACTAAAATTTCATCGATATCGAACCATTTTTTTCGCGAGTTATCGTTCGGACGGATGGACAGACAGACAGATGGACAAAGCTGGAGCATATCCGCTTCTTTAACCTACTGTTGGAAAGCGTAAACAAGGTGGTAAATGGTATGCGGTGTTAAAATATTTTTTTAAATCAAAGGCCTAGGAGCAGAGATATCGAAAAAAACTAATTATATTTTTGTACCACTAGCCGCAAAAATTGCGCATAATTTCGGAAATAAAATCAGCACAAATATTTTTCGTAGTTAGTAGTATCTGACCGAAAAAGTGTTTTTTTGAGTCTGTTTTTTCGACGCGCTGATTTGCAGTAAATATGCTGTAAACATAAAACGTGAACTCATGTCCTCTGTAGGCAAACTTGTATGTTAAGAAAAATTCGAAATTATATACAAAACATTTCACACCAGAAACGCTCTCGGACAAAGAAGGAATTTTTGAAATCGGATAGTTAGGAGCAGTGATATCGAGGAAAATATGGTATATATATCTACGTTCCCTGGCGGGAAAACTATGCACCATTTTGAGTAGAATATATTTTGGAAATGTTTTTCGTACAGAGCGGTATCTACCAAAATAATGTTTTCAATCGAGCGTCAGAAATTGCTGGAAATAACTCAAAAGCTGAAATATATAGTTACGCCCTCTAGTGAACAACCCATTCTTTACCAAAAATTAGAAATTATATGCAGATATTTTCTCACCTGGAATTATATCCAAAGGAAAAAGAATTTTTCAAATCGACCATTTACAAACAGACATATCGGGGAAATTACGAATAACGTTTACACCCCCTTGTCGAAAAACTAGGACAAGCCTTCAACGGCAACCGATAACTCGGGTACAGTAGACAAATATTGAGCGAAGCTATTGGAAAATCTGAACTCATTAACCCTTTTACCGGCTGGAACGAATTAACTCGGGGTTAGAAAAAGGAGCTAACTCAGCTGGAACGAATATGTTCGTCTCAAAATTGGGCCGAAAGCGACTGGAATGAGCGAACCTGCACAGTAGAAGATACTAATCCTTCCATCTGCTTATGGCTCTTTCCCTTCAGCTTCGTTGTTCAAATTGGTCGCTAAGGAGATTATTAATCATTTCTGACTGATAACCGGCTAAAAGAGCAACAACAATGGCGGCGAACCTAAACGAGATTATGTTTGAGTCATTTGTTTCTACCGAGTGGAATTATGTCTGTGTTTCGGGAACTTGCCCTTCTTCATCATGCCTTGGGTCATGGAACACAGAATGAAGGACTAGAAGCTGTAGTCCTCTACTCTCTGCTCAAGACCCAGGGAATAGAGGACTATAGCTTCTATTCACCTATTATCACCTAAAAAACCTTATCATCCGTTGCAAGTTTACAGTCGATAGCGCTGAGTGATAATGAAAAAGTAATGGTTTTGCCGAAGCAGAAAAAGTGATTGTTTTTTCCAAAAACCTGGACGCTATGCGGACATTTCTGTTTGGAGATCGTCAAAAAAATTGGGCACTATTTAGCTGTGGTACATCAGCCGCTTAAAGGGTTTAAGGCGTATATTTTTACAAATTCTAAAAAAAAAGCGCGTAAAATTTATGACTTCCAGAACAAAAGAACGAATCATTCTAGAAAAGAAATGCTTAAAAATTATCATGAACTACTTTCATTCACGCATTCACGTCGGTTGTGATCAGGTTGCATGTAAACAAAGCGGAAATACACACTCAGATCGGGAACCACGTTTTTAATTTTGTATCGCGAAAGACAGACACACACACACATACACAAAAATTTCCTTTATTATTATTGATTAAGCAAGTGTTGAGCTAACAGACGGAGTCTTTCCATTTCTTCGTTTTTCAATCCAAACATTTTTTTAAATTAATGTTAGTGAACCGACTTTCGTGAAACGGTTCAAGTAAAAGGCCATGTGGTTTCAATTGAAATTCCTCAATGACACGGAATTTCGGGAATCGGAAGGCGTTAAAACCTAACTATGGACGATGTCCAATTGCATGCCAAAAATCACGGTGATCGGATGTCATATCGTAGCTATTCCCGAACAACTAATTGTCCTGAGTCTCGTTTAGAGAGTGGAGTATTTCAATTATTATTAAAATTGTTCAGTTTTTTTAATGGTCACTATTTCTATACGACACGACCAATCTCCATGATAGCAACCTCATGTAATTCACCGTGTCCTTCCCTTTCTCTGTGGCAAGTGTCACCGCGATCGCCTGAAGATTTTTGGAGGAAATGGGTAACAAACGACCCCTTCTCAAAACCCGGAAAAACTCCTAAAAATGCAAGTTTTTGGGCGATTATTTCTCAATGATCCGGAATTCTGGGAATCGGAAGTCGTCAAAACCTGAACATGGACGATGTCCAATCACATGCAAAAAATCACGGTGATCGGATGTGTCATCTCGTACCTATCCCGAACAACTAATTGTCACGAGTCTCATAAAGAGAGCTCCGCTCTGCCTTCGGCCTCGCTTCGCTCAACTATACATTACTTGAAAGAGAAACTGTACCTAAATTAGTATTCGGTATAAATAGTATCGAAGGGAAGAAATAATTTTTGGAGTTGGACGTTTAGATGTGACGCTATGTGGGATAAAATGTATTTTGAGTTCGAGAGTTTCCTCATTTACGACCTCTAGAGGCGAAGTTATGCATTGGAAAAAGTCGGAAAGCTGGGATAATTTATCTCATACTGTGGGCTTCCTAACGTAAAAAGAATTTTTCAGATCAGGCTGACAGTTGCAGAGACATGTTGTCAACAGCCGAACAGACGGACGGACAAAGTGATTATATAAGCATGTACGTTTTTTACAAAAGACGTGCTAAAAATGCCACCTTGAAGTCACTAAAGCATATGCCCTTGCAAAAAGTGAGGAAGAAGTTATTAACAATCATGAAAGTATTTCTTAATATTTTCAGAGAGCTATTAAAATGTAATTTTTATTTTGTTTTGATAAAGCTAATATATCCTCGTTGTTCACATTTAAGCATGGATGTTGGGCGAACCTTAGGGCCTCTATAGCTTTCTATGCTCATTTTGTGAAGCCTCTAAAAGAACGATTAAAGTGAAGGGAAAGTAATACGTCGCATTTCGTACACGTATACTGAAACAATAACCTTCAACACAAAAAATTGATCTCATTGGAACCCACGTCGTTTCTAAAGCACATAAAATCTGCACACCTAAAGTGAATAAGATTGCAATTGCTTACAGCAGTATCACATTGAAATATCTTGAACATCTGATGTGAGTTTTAAAATTTATAGGTGTGTGTCTTACTAAAAACCGAATGCTCGAAGCCTATAAAATTTTAATATATATCTGAGATTCTATAATAATTCATTTTTATAGCTAGCGCTGTGAACGCGTGGGTAAACTAGAGCTGTTCTTTGAAAGCAGGAAAGATGAGCAAAAAAATCTTCTCTGCGCCATTTACTTTTTACACACACTAAAGTTAAACGGAAAGTAATAAAAACAACGGTTTGCCGAAATACGATTTCATATAAGAAAAAAGTTTATAAGCTGTAACTCTAACATTTGTGTTCAGGGGTGAATTCAGAAGCTTATCTTGCGAGCGGAGTTCTTTTTCAAGAAAAAAAAAAGAATATAAAATAAAAATCCTGAGAGACTACGGAAAGGTTATGCATTTACAGTATTTATCTGTTTATTTTATGCATACAGCTTTGCCAGACTTTAAAACATTTGCTTCGGGAAAATAATCACACTAAATCATCAAATCCCAGAAGCAACTGGAAAATCATCACTATTTCAATGATTATAGATTGTTGCGCCACAACGACATTATATATTTTTTTCTAAACTTGTAGGGGCTGAATTAAATATTTTAAACAAAGCATATTCGAATTTTGAAGATGAGAATCCGTCTTCAAAATTATCATCTTCAAAATTTATACTGTATGGCGTAATCCCGTATTCCATTCATGATTTATCTGCTCCTCCGGGCAATCACGGGATAGAATTCTTACCTCCAGATTAGCTAAACATGAATGCCGGTTGCTTCGACTAGCAAATCCTGTGATGGTTATATTCTAATTATTCAAATTAATCGGAAATTTGAGACTGGGTCGTTCTTGGGGATGCAGTGGTTAGCAAACTTTGGCGCTACCCGGGAGACTCGGGTTCGATTCCCTCTCCAGGACGACGAAATTTTCAGGTTTCAGGATATAACCTGACTTACAATTCACATCATATTTACACCAAAAAACGGATTCTCATCCTCAAATTTTTAAAAAAATTTGTGTTATATGGTGTAATCCCGAATTCCATCCATGAAAGCATATTCCAATTGCTGAATTTTTAGCACGTCTTCTGTAAAAATATAGTACGTACTTATAACATCACTTTATCCGTCCGTTCTGCCGGCGGGATCTGGACACCATATCTTTGCAACTGTTTGTCCGATTTAAAAAAAATACTTTTCCATTGGGAAGCCCAAAATGTTAAAACGGTTATATTTGCTTTCCAGATATCTTCTGATGCACAACTTTGCAGCTAGAGGGCGTAAAATCAGATGCTATCGAATTTAAAACGCAATTTATTCCCATATCATTACTTCTGAACATTCATCCTGATTAAAAAACCTTATTCAGTAAAATACTGCTAACTACGAAAAATATGTTTGGGCATTTCTTTCCCGTAACAATGCACAATTTCCCCGTCAGGGGCGCAACGTTTTGGTCCATTTTTCTCGATATCTCTGCTTCGAAGTGTCCATTAAAAAAATATTTTAACATCGGATACCATTTACCTTTTGTAATACTTTGCTCGTACTCATGGGTTCTCTTTAGTTCACAGTTCTGACGCAAGATGGTGTATGTGTGCATTGCTGTTTGCAGCTGTATCTCAACTTCGAAAAGTCGTATTGAATTTTTTCGTTTTTGTTTTAGTTGTATGTCATTCGCTACCGTAAGGATGGGGAACATTACCCTGCTTAAATAATGTACAGTTGCTAGAGGGTGTGAATTTCAAAACCTTTCCGTCGTTATCTCTGCATCCAGGAGACGTATCTAAAGAATTATTTTTTTTAGCATAGCTTGTGCTATGAAGAACACTTTTAGTATATATCCTTCTTTTCCATTTTGCAAAATACTTCCGCTCGGGGTCGCAAAGTTATATTATGTTTCCCTCTATATTGCTTCATCTAAATGTTCAATTTGAAAATCCCCTTGTTTCTGATATTTTCCTTCTTCTGTCAGAAAATTTTAATTCACAGTTTGTTAATTTTCGTAACATTCTTTTCGACCGCTAGCGGGCGGTGGTAACTATTTCTATTGCTAGATGTTTAATCGATTGTAGAAATCCGGTTGTTTTTTTTATTTTAACCTGTTCCATTGACTAAAAATAAATAATTTTTAAATATTTTATTATTGTCTGAAATAATTCAAAAGATGTGATCTTTGCAACGTAAAATTCGGTGTCGTTTTTCTTGGGTTTTTTTTTTCAATTTATTGAAGACATTTCTAGTTTGAATTATTTTTAATTATTGCCAATAATTTCTCTTATGAGTACTTGTGTATGTGCTTAAAATTATTGCGATATATTTCAAAGTGAAGTGCTGTTCAAGTTTACTGCACTTATTCAAGGTGCGCGATAATTTCCCCTTCCAAGTTTCCTTTTGTACTCAAAATTCAGGGCTGTCATGTGTTCCGAAAGGAACTTCAATTTGTGTTTAATGCACTATTTGAAATTATTCTTCCGTCATTTACTGCGTCACTGGCGATTTCCTCTTACATATTTATGAAAATTGTGTAATAAATATTTCCGCTAGTCACATGAGATCAATAAAATTTGCAAACTACTGACGCATTTTGCGTTCTTTTATTGGTGTTTAAAAAGTCGTACAGCAGAATAACTTTCAAAATTATGTATGCATATATGAATGTGAATTATGTTAACCAAATATGAAATTTTCTAACATCGCAGCGTCGGAACGAACAGGAAGACGTCGGAATAAAGCATAAGTGACAACTGTTCTGTCTAAAGTTGAAAGCGCTCATACTGTCGTGCAAATCCTTTTACTTACAAGTTTAATACGGTATATACCCTGAGGTGGCAAAAACTGAGAAGGAAGGTACCATTTCCATTACATGCCACCACACGAATGCGGTAAATGGTATGGTCCGCAAACGACGTAAATATAGATATAAAGACAGATATCTCCGCAAGCTCAAGTAAAAGCATTAGCAGTTCAACTGCCAGCTTATCAGGACACATACAGCACAAAACATTTCAGATACACTGGCGGAAAGTGAAAAAAGAACACCAAGAAGGAGACGTCTGATACCAACGAAATTTATACAGCATAATAACGGAATACAGAGGATAACGTGATCAAAACATTATGGAAAAATACAACTGTATTTGCTGGTAAACTGAAAAATAACATTTCCATGTAACATGGTTAGTACGAGGTTGAACCGCCATGAACTACGTCACACTGTGCAATTCTGGCATGAAGTCTGTCATACAGATGTTGGATGTAAGTTTGGGGTACGGAGTTCCAAGCATCCTCAACCTGGACGCGTAAATCGGGGATGGTCGTGGCTGGCCGTGGAGACCGGATAAGTCGTTGTCCCATAAAATCCCACACGTGCTCAATGGGGGACGAATCCGTTGAACGTGCAGGCCATGGAAGTTGTCTCACACCCTGAAGTGCATGTTGAGTTGCACGTGCCGTGTGTGGGCGTGCGTTATCTTGCTGAAAAACACCACGATGGACCGACCTTACAAATGGCACAACAACGGGCTGAATGATGTTGTTGATGTAGGAGGTGCTGTTTAACGTACCCGGTACAAACACTTGTTGTGTACGGGTGTGATAACTGATCGCTCCCCACACCAGGAGACCAGGTGTAGGCCCTGTGTGTCGCTGGCAGATGCAAGAAGGGTGGAGACGTTCCCCTGTGCGTCTGCAAACACGCATACGGCCATCGGAGGCTCCCAAGCAAAATCTGCTTTCATCGCTGAACACGACAGATCGCCATTGCGTTCTCCAGTGCAGACGTTGGCAACACCAATGCAGCCGTTCCTGACGGTGTGCTGGAGTCAGAGGTACACATGCCAGAGGCACACGTGCACGTAGTCCTGCATCTATTAGACGGTTGCGAATTGTTCGCACAGTCACCTCAGGTGCAACGGCAGCTCGGATTTGCGTCGCAGTGGATGTTCTGTTTGACAACGCCGCTCTTCTTATGCATCGATCGGTCCGCTCATCAGTCCGTCTGTGACTCCCGGTTCCACGTCTTCTCGTGTGGGAATGTTCCTCGGACCATCTATGCCAGCATCGTACCACCACCGATACTTCCCGTCCAATTGGCTCCGCAATACGACGATACGACCACCTGGCCTTGCGGAGTCCAACTAGACGACCTCGCTCAAAGTCCGATAACTGCTGAAATCGTACACGTCTTCCATGTCCAGGCATTGCAGCTTCTTCAGGCTCTTCTCTCGTGTCCGTACGCCGACGACTGATTACATTCACTTCGCCGTACTCCTTAAATACCACCGACGATAATTTGCATATTATGCCGAGCTGTGGCGTAAGCGCTTACCGGTTGGTCCCGAAATTAACATCACACCTACGTAAACTCGACCAATTAACATATGTAATGATCGTCCGCCAATTCCTTCTTGGTGTTCTTTTTTCACTTTCCGCCAGTATATGTATCAATAATATTACAGTCTCTCATTTCCGTTACACTTTCAGAGATATCTTACAATTACGTTTCAGCAATATCTATTTTGGAACATTACAGTTACGTTAAAAATAGCATTCACCGATACTATTGTTTTATAGTTTCCATTGTACATAATTGCCACCTTAATGTTACTTTCCGGCAATACTTAAGAATTTTATGGTTTGGCAAAGGCGTGGATGCGCATGCGCATTTATGCCATTTCATCGAAGCACTCTCGTAGTCGTATTTTGATGTGCTACTGGGATATTCTTTAGTAATACTCGAGTTAGGTAGTTAGTTGACCTAATTTTTCATCCTTTCTTTTGTGTGTGTGTGTGTGTGTGTGATTCAAGACCATCTGAAAGTAAGTAATTGTTTCGATTATTATAATTTTTAAATACAAAAAGGCATTTAAAAAAATCTAAGTAGATGGATGTTTTGTTGTATTAGTATGCTATACCAGTATTTTTTTTTCTTACTTGAAGCTGAGAAATTTCATATTGGCAAGTATTTAGAAAAATGACGAATTTGATTTTCTTTCTTTTTTTCGCTGAATTATAGTCTATTCCACATGCATAATAAAATAATAAAACTCGACATCCTCATCTGGGACCGATTTTTTATGTCTTTTGTTATCAATATATAAACGCCACCACTGTTCCCAATGGAAAGCGGACTGCGTTGAACCTGTGAAAACGTGAACAACTCGTAATACGACTGTTGTTGCTTTTGAAACAGCTGCCGCGTGTAATATTTTTTATTGTGATTTTACAAAGTTTATTAAAACTATAATGTTCAACGTAGTAAATACAAAAGTAATATGATGATGTCCCAAGTATCTTTCAAATACGTATCAGTAACATGAAGTTGGTATGTCGAAGTTACAAAGACCTTTCACTGTAACATATCGGTTATCTTTCAAAATAATGTACCGTTTGAGGACAATTTGACGTAACCGTAAAGTTTCTGAAACATTACTGTTATATTGCGCAACGTATCTGAAACGTGTCAATATTTCACTGCTACGTACTTGTAACATATACGAAATATTCTCTGCTGTGCGGGGACTCAAGCGATTTCGAACGTGGTACGATAGTCGGCGCCCGGGAGGTAGATCACTCCATCCCGGTAATAACCACGAGATTTAGATTTACACTGTCAACAATTCCAGGAGCGTACCTTGGCTACACAAACTCGGGGGGGGGTGGACTCCAGAGTGCTAGACCAGTGTGGCCATAGAAAAACGATGGACGATCGTAGACAACGGAAGTGGCAAGCATTGTAACATTCGCCCGCCGAGCAATATTGCCGCAAATCACAGCTCAATTCAATTCTAGGGCCAGTAGTAGTATCAGCATTCGGACAGTTCAACGTTTCCTGTGTTTCATGGAGTTTCGGTGCCGAGAGCAAACTAGGCTGCTATTGCTGACCCAACGACTCTGTGCGCCAAGGCTGGGCTTGGGAACACCGACATTGGACGCAAGATCATACAGTGGGAAGAATGTAACCTGGTCCAACAAATCGCGGTACCAACTGTTTGCAGCAGAAGGCCAACTCTGGGTGTAGCGAAAACCCCACGTGGCAATGGATCCCACATGCATACGAGGGACAGTGCAGGCCGGCGGTGTCTCTGTTATGGTGTGGGGTTATTCTGGGACCAGTAGTAGGATCAGCATTCGGACAGTTCAACGTTTCCTGTGTTTCATGGAGTTTCGGTGCCGAGAACCCACTAGGCTGCTATTGCTGACCCAACGACTCTGTGCGCCAAGGCTGGGCTCGGGAACACCGACATTGGACGAAAGGTGATACAGTAGGAAGAATGTAACCTGGTCCAACGAATCGCGGTACCAACTGTTTCCAGCAGATGGCCGACTCCGGGTGTGGCGAAAACCCCACGTGGCAATGGATACCACTTGCCTACGAGGGACAGTGCAGGCCGGCGGTGTCTCTGTTATGGTGTGGGGTTAATTTAGTTGGCACACATTACGACCCCTCACACGTCTGCAGACCGTTATGACTGGTAAAGTCTACGTAACCATCGTTGGGGATCATTTGCACCTGTTCATGTCATGCAACCACTCTGACGGGTGCGACCTCTTTCAACACCACAATGCGCCCCCACACACATCCACAGTTGCCCGATTATGGTTGGAGAAACTTCCACGGAGTTTGGAATCCTGACTTGGCCCCCTCGTTTGCTGTATTTGAACGCCATCGAACACATCTGGAATGCTATTCAACGTGCCGTCAATAGCAGGAATCCTCCAACGGCGAACATTACGGAGTTGAGGGACACTTTTCAGGAAGCAAGGTATGCACTACATCCGCCGTACTACAGGGAGCTCGTGGAGTCCATGCCCTGCCGCATTGCTGCCGTTTTCCGATCGTGAGGAAGACCAACGCAGTGTAAGAGAGGCATACCAGTGTTTTTTTTCTTTTGCACTTCAGTTTAAATCGCCAAGCTTTCTTTCCACACTGGCAGGCATTTTGAACATTTTGATGTTCGGCATAAAAGGCAGAGAATTAGAATACGTAAGAAACAAAGATGTTTTTTTGAAATTAAGCTGAAGATAGCGCAATTAGTATTACATGTTACTTATTACGAGATTATATGGTGTATTGCGACGAGGTCCTATCCATTCCTATTCATTAGTAACGAATGAAAACCACTGCTGTTCCATCGACGAAGCTTCTAGCTTGCTAGAGACGATTTAAAGTTCGCACAAGGGGCTTTTAATATTATTACAAATAGGAGTATTCTACCATTACATAAATTCTCTGACAAGCTCCGTATTCTGCATGTCCTGATTGACACGTATATATTCTGCACATCTGGTGTTTAAAGATCGCTTAGTTATTCTTACACACCAGTATTCGAAATTAAACGATAATCTACAAAAGGTATTATGACGTAGAAGTCTTGTCTTACCTCTACGTTAAGTTAAAACATCAACATATTAAGAAATAGTTCCTAAATGAAAGAAACCTTAACGGCCAGACGAAACATGTAAACAACAGAAGTCAAACTTACGGAAAAACATGCTTTATTCAGGATGTAACAAACACATCGTAGCCATAGCATATTGCTCTAAACTCTCTACACACCACACAACTCTTAACACAACGCTCTTTTCACAACGCTCCTTTCAATAATCAGTTTACTACAAAACGCTCGTCAAGCAACAATTTAGTCGTCGCTTTTATATCTTGTTCTTATCAATATCAGACATACGTCACGTGCATTCAACCTCAATTGTTGCCAAACGTGTTCGTTTGAGAGAAAAGATATTACGTTAAGAGTGAAGAATAATAGAATAAACTCAAGATTTACATAGGGAAAGAAACTACAAAGGAAAGTTAATTTAGAATATACGTCACAGTATATAGCTGCTGATGTATCTCAAATAATGCACTTACATTTTGCGGTCATGCAAATCTTTCACTCTCATCCTTTTACTGCCCTGAGGTACAGAGACGATATCCTAAACCCATACAGAGACGATATCCTAAACCCATATGTCAAGCTTTACGAAACCAGTCGTTCTAGATTTATTCTTATGGATGATATTGCTCAACCACATCGAGCTGGTTTGGTCCATGATTTTCTCGAAGAGGAAGATTTTCGCAGAATGGGGTGCCTATTAAGATTCCCTGACCTCAATCTCATTTATTATGCGTGGGATGCTCTAAGTAGAAACACTGCAGTTCTACAGCACCCTCTTAGAACAATTCAAGAACCCAGAACAGTTACATCGACCTAGTGGCGCAGTGATCTAAGCGCTGGCTTATGATAATTCTTCCAAGATAAGTATGGGTTCGAATCCCGATGAAGCATGTATATTTTCATTTTCTTACGGGCCTGGCTGTCTCTCCTCTCTGAAACCAGTGGCCCTAAATTTGGGACGGGAGACTGCATACAGCCCATCGAGCTGCTCAAAGCGGTTGTTAAACTCCCAAACTAAAAAGAACAAAAAAAAAAAAAAAAGAACAAAAAAAAAAAAAAAAAAGAACTGTTCCTCTTGTGTAGTGGCTTTTGTTCTCTCAAGACCTTATCAGTACTCTAATAAAGAGTACGCGGCGTTGTTGCTTGAGGTCCTTGACTGTCAGCTGTGATCATATACCATATTAAAATACCAAGTATCCTACGCAAAAGATTTTAAATATTGTTCCATGCACTGCTCTTTCATGTAAATTTCAAGAATATGATATTAACACATACAAATTATAAAATTATGATTTTCTTCTGCTTAAGTTACATACGCAATATGTAAATAAACGCCTTTCCCAAATTTCATTGACTCTCCGATTGCACACTGGACTAAGCGCCGGTGTGTGACCATACGTCCGAGATGCATACGGGTTCGAATCCCGTTCAGGCATGCACGTTGTGTGTGTCTTACGGTACTGGCTCCCTCCCTTCCCTGGGACCAGTGACCCTAAATTAGGGACGGACGACCGTTTATAGCCCATTGAGTGGCTTATGGTTGTCGTTAAACCTCCAACCAAAAAAAAAGATAATTAAATACGGCTAAATATTCGTAATTATGAGTGCATTTCGAAATTACCTTTTAACTTTGACCACCAGTGAATATAACATTTCTGTGTTTTGAGGGTGTACTAACTAGTAAGGCGTTCACGCCCGCCTTTTCTTCTTCACTTTGCCTCTCCTTGGAACTGGATATTATACGTGATAAATGGTTTATTGATTTTGAAACTGATGCTATATGTACGCACTATATTCTACAACCAGTACGTAAAGCCTCAGATATAGTGGCATATTCTGCATATCTCATTGTAGTTCTTGGTGAGTTTTTACCGCAGTCATTGTGCCATTCTTGAGATTTATGTGTATCTTGTCTACATATTCGCTTTTATACCGCACTCAGCAAATTCTCTTTGCGTAACACTAGGGCGTGGAATTTTGGTAGAAAGTCAAATACTGTAAAATGGTTCATTCTTTTCTGGTTCTGGTACAGGTTACAAGATCAGAAGACTAAATTCTTTAACTGAATTATTTTTTGTCTCAGGATGTGTGACAGTGTTCATTGCAAGAGCCCTGTTTTATACGCTCAAACCAGCTGTCATTAATGACCGAAACAATAGCAGTAGTATCTCGGCAACCTGGATACGGAATAAATCGAAATTATCTGTAATAAATTTTGAAATACTGGATACAAAAGAAGGTGGTTTAGACAGAAATGCAAAGAACGGCATAATAACCACAGCAAAAAAATCGCCTGGGACGACAGTGAGATACGCAGGACCGTCACGTATACCACAGGCTCTGCATATTAGTTGACGATTCTAGTGGGTAAATAATCACCGTAGCTACAAAATCACGTATCCCACTATCACGTATAACAATTCACTGCAATGTGAGGCCGTACGATAGAAGGATACCTACACTGCTAGTATACCCTGACAACACGTAAAAGTTGTACATCAGAATGACCAAACTACTAGATGTGAAGAACATTCGAGAAATCCATGACTGTAGCAGGAACACTTTCCTCGCGATCTATGGATAAATCAGGGAAGTTGTCTCCTCATTATCCATAGTTGTTGCAATGATGCTTCCCCGTCACGATCCGTGGTTGTAGCTGTGATATTATCTCATCATTATCCATTACTGTAGCAGGGATATTGTCTCCTTACGTCACATGAAATTAACAAGGATATTGCCACCTCACGATCCATGGATTTTGCAGGGATATTGTCTCCTGACGTTCTATGGATGTATCAAGGACATTGTCTCCTCACGATCCCTAGTTGTAGCAGGGATATTGTCTCATCAAGATCCCTAGTTGTAGCAGCGATTTTATCTCCTTACGGTCCATAGCTGTAGGAGAAATATTGTCTTCTCTCGATCTATGTATGTAGCAGAGATATTGTCTACTTACGATCCATAGCTATATCACGGATATTGTCTCCTCGTAATCCATGGATGTAGTGGGAGATATTTTCTCCCCAACATCAATGGATGTAACAAGGATATTGTTTCCTCACGATCCATGGTTGTAGCCCAGTCACTCTTTCCTAAAGATACATGGTTTTAGAAGAGAAACTTTCACTTCAATATCCACCGCTTTAGCAGGGATGCTTTAACCTCAACACTCATGGTGTTGGCAGGAGTACTTTTACCTCAATATGCATGGCTGTTTTAAGAGAGATGCTTCCACCTCGAGATCCATGATTTTAAGAGAGGTATTTTCACCTCAATATACATGGTTTTAGCAGGGATCCTAAAATATTCTCATTTCAGCATCCATGGTTGTAACAAAGATACTTTCACCTTAGAATCCATGGATGTAGCAGATATACTTGTTCCTGAAGATTCGTGGTTGTAGCAGATATACTTGTTTTTGAAGATTCGTGGTTGTAGCAGGAATATTATATATTCGAGATACCTTGGTTTTTGCAGAGATACTCTTTCTTGAAGATCCATGGTTGTGGCAGGGATGGTGTCTCCTCAGGATCAATGATTACAAAGTTATCACAACAGTTGGTAAAATTTGGAGTGTAAAGTTCGTTAAAAGATGAAGTATCATATGTGACTAGAAGAAGTTCCAGTGTAACCATCTAAATATTAGAATTCCTTTCATTCGTTCTCTGCTGAGTATGTAAAAAAAATAAAAACATGCCTTTTTTCAAGAAGTTTAGAACTAAGAGACGCCTCGCGACAGAACGGCAAAATATGTGCTCTCATATCAATAGTGGATATATCGATGTGCTATCATATCAATAGTGCTATTTATAATTTCTTGCTTCAGCAGTTTGCAAAAAGAGTGAACCTACTAAAAAGGTGGCACGAAAAATTCGGTTTTTATCCTAAAATAATTTTTCGCATGAAATGACTACTCTGCGTCTCGGGATAAACGTATTGTTACCATATTAGAACTTACAGAATAACACTGTTAGTGGCTAACACGATTTTGAATATCATCATTGACCACTAATCGGACATGAAATTAGGCTGCTGAAGATCGTTTTCCTAGTAAAAAATAAATTATTTCGGTCGGGCATTTAGAATACCGCAAAGCTGATGTCATTACCTACTACTTCAGAGTAGAGAAAGTTTGAGTGATGTTTAATAAACAATATTTGCAGTCCTTACGCACGTCCTAATGTATAGCTTTAAATTTAATGTATAAGAAGCTTCGGGAATGCGTGGATTTGGATTTTGTGGCAAAGAGAAGAAAGCGCCATTTTGCGTTTGGTGAGGAACATACGGTGAGAATAAATATGAGAATTTTACTCAGGATTGTGCGCAATAACTGAAGCTGGAGATATGACGCACTGGGCAGCAGTTGATGAAAAGTAAGCGTATCAAAAATTTTCCAATTTTCTTAAATCGATCAGTTCTCTAAACAGCTTTTGCTTGACTGAGGAGCTTCAGCTCTAATTCATGCTGCTCCTTTAACAAATATACTACTGCAATGAAAAATCTACCGCTGTATAGATGCATGTGTGTTTCTATTTTGAGGTCCTCCAGTTTGTAATTCGCAGATGCATTCTTTCCATAGTTATGCAGTTACTTATACTGGGAACGTTTTATTTTATTTCAGAACGTACGTATATAAACACATATAACCTTATCTAGCGAATGTTCCCTTCTATTTGCAAAAAATATGCATAAACGTGCATTGAAAATATTCACATTTATTTGAGATTTGGGCTGGGTGTGTTCATTTTTATCGAAAAAAATACCTGGAATATTTTATCTGAGAAAATACTATAGAAATGATTACTTTGATTTGTGAAAATACTGAAAAGTTTGCTTTTATTTAAGAAAATACATACACTCATTTCATGAATGTTCGCTTTTATTAGAAAAAATGCATGCACTTGTACCAGGGATGTTCACTTTTATTAGAAAAAATGCATGCACTTGTACCAGGGATGTTCACTTTTATTTGAGGAAATACATACATATTTATATAGGGAGATTTCATTTCTATTTGCAGAAATGCATACATTTATATTGGGAATGTCCATTTTTATTTGAAAAAATGCATACATTTAAATCATGAATGTCCATTTTTGTTAGAAAAAATGCTTGCTTTATACTGGCAATTTTCATTTTTAGTTGAGAAAACACTTATATCGTGAATGTTGATTTCGGTTTGCAAAAATGCGTATACTTACGTCTGGAATGCTCTCTTTCATTTGCAATAATGCATAACTCTATATACTGGTAACTTTCTATTTAATTTGAGAAAATGCATGCACTAATACAGTGAATGTTCACTTTGATTTACGATAATGCATGTACTCATAGTGGGAATGTTCATTTTTATTTGAGAAAATACAGGGAATGTTCACTTTTATTTGAAAAAATGCATGCACTTATACTGAAAATGTTAACTTCTGTTTGCAAAAAATTAATACACTTATATAGGGAATGCTCATTTTTATTTGAGATAATGCGAACGCTTATCCTGGGAATGTTCACTTTTATTTTCTCAAATGAAAGTGAACATTCCCAGGATAAGAATAGTGAACATTCCCTATTAATATCACCCATATTGAGGAAATACACCAAATTAACATTTTGCAGCATCTTAGATGAAAAAAATGTGGTTTTATTTTGTTTTCGTGCTTTGAAAACTTTTGGGATTTGGGCTGGGAATATTCGCAGCATAAAGAACGACTTTTTGAACAGGAGAAAAAAGGATTCTACAGGTCAGCTGGCATCGTGTCGTTTGATTTCAACATATTTTCACACACACTGTGGTTGGAATGCATCTAGTTCCCCCTCCCTATTTCATATCACCCATATTGTAATATGAAATCATTTACACACACATTTTAATGTTTGATATAGATTATTCAAAATAAATGTGAAATAATTAGATGTTGTGCACAAGTCAAATTATTTTTAACAATTTAAGCGGACTATGAACTTGAACAAAACGCCACCTAATATTTTCTGCGTTCTACGTACTTAATTCACATAGTGATGAAATCTACGGCAAAATAACTTTCCTCTTCGAAACTCAGGATAGCGACCATAAACTTGTCTCTGATGATAAGCGTTCGCTCCTGGTACTTTGTTCTGTGCTGCATGATTCTAGGCATTATGGGAACTGGATGGTTCTACGTCAATTCCTCGCGTGCGTCAATTCGTCGACTGCGACGATTCGTTGCGCGTCAATTCGTCGCCTACGTCAATTCGTCGCGCGTCAATTTGTCGACTGCGTCAATTCGTCGCCTACGTCAA
This sequence comes from Macrothele yani, assembly GCA_039090855.1. Classification (NCBI taxonomy): domain Eukaryota; kingdom Metazoa; phylum Arthropoda; class Arachnida; order Araneae; family Macrothelidae; genus Macrothele; species Macrothele yani. Next base: position 19,219,589 of record CM077025.1, read on the forward strand.
TTCGTCGCGCGTCAATTCGTCGACTGCGTCAATTCGTCGCGCGTTAATTCGTCGCGCGTCAATTCGTCGCGGACAAATTCGTCGACTACGTCAATTCGTCGCGATTACAGATTTTGGTTACATACAAAACGAATGCAGGAAAACGTACGATTTCGAACGTCTTGCTCCGTGATCAAATTTATAAAGTTTGGACACGCAGACAGGATAGGAATATTACGTTTTTCTTTGGCACTAAAAATATTAGACGGTAAACGGTTTTTGGAACGGGGCAGGGCCCGGTTGGTCACAGCCCCCCATATACAAAATTTTCGTAAAATCTACAGTTTTCAATTCAGAACCACCAAATCTGGTATACTATCTCGTGGTATTCTAACTTAGACTGTAGACGGTTTTGACAAGCGGTTGCAGAGGATGGGGGGGGGGTTAGAGCCTTCCCCCTACAGAATTGCCGTAAGATATAGTTTTCAATTCAGAACTACCAAATTTGGTATATTATCTCATGGTACTCTAACTCAGACGGTTTTGGGAACGGGTCAGGGGCCCAGTTGGTCAGAGCCCCCACACACAAAATATTCGTAAGATCTACAGTTTTCAATTCAGAACCACCAAATCAGGTATCCTATCTCATAGTACTCTAACTTAGACGGTTGTCGGTTTTTGGAACGGGGAGTCATAGCTCCCCCCCTACATACAAAATTTTCGTAAAATCTAGTTTTCATTTCAGAACCATCAAATTTGGTATCATGAAACTCTAACTTAGACGCTAGACGGTTTTGGGAAGGGGTTGGAGCCCGCGGGGTCGGAGCCCCCCTTCATAAAAAATTTCGTAAAATCGACAGTTTTCATCTTAAAACCACCAAATTTGGTATGCTATCTTATGGTGCTCTAACTTAGACGGCAGACCGTTTTTGGAACGGGTCAAGGCCCGGGGGTGAGATCCCCCCAACATACAAAATTTTCTTAAAAACTACAGTTTTCAATTCAGAACCACCTAATCTGGTATACTATCTCATGGTACTCTAACTTAGACGCTAGACGGTTTTTGGAAGGGGTTGGAGCCCGGGGGTCAGAAGTCCCCCGAATAATTTTTTTTTGTAAAATCTACAGTTTTCAATTTAGAACCACCAACTTTGGTATACTATCTCATGGTACTCTAACTTAGACAGTAGACCGTTTTTGGAACGGATCAAGGCCCGGGGGGTCAGAGCCCCCACATACAAAATTTTCTTAAAAACTGCAGTTTTCAATTCAGAACCACCAAATCTGGCATACTATCGCATGGTACTCTAACTTAGACGCTCGACGATTTTTTGAAGGGGTTGCAGCCCGGGGGTAAGGGCCCCCCTCATATAAAAATTCGCAAAATCTACAGTTTTCAAAATTGCCTTTATTCTTCAGTAAAATAACATTTCTATGTACATGACAATGGAATTCTGCCAATAAATACAGCGGTATATACATCAGCTGGAAAGTTCCAGTGAAACGTAAAACAAAATATTGTTAAAATCATAAAAAAAAAAAATTATTTCGCCACGTAGGGCGAAGAAGAAACAGACAATAAAGCACGAGCGATACAAACGAAAATGTTTACCTACAGTATTGTAGACAGGGCAAGACATGATTCTATACTATGCACAAATTCCAATTAAGCATTACTACCATACTAAAGATTAAACATTAGGTACTAATTCACAGAAATGCAACAGTGATGCTACATTCAAAATTTACAACATATGTACAGAAGTATTCAGTGACAAGGGAAATAACGCTAAATGTACTCAGAAGGGCATCTTGTTACATTATATTATACACACAGTGACTAATATTTTAAAAAAATATTCAACATAATGAAGGGGACATTGCGTGGGCAGTAAACTGTGCAGAAGGAAGAATTATATACAACAACATAAAACCCAACATCATCGAAGAGAACATGGGAAACATGGTGAGCTATCTTCAATGGCACATTAAAACAGAAAAATCACAAATAGCGAAGCACCAAAATTAATACGTAAAAACATGATTTGTTACAGTGAACGTGGGCGACAACAAAAATCCCACTTATAGGTTGAGATGTAACTGCAAATTGTGGATATGGAACCACCCAGCCGATTGGGCCCAAGTGGATTGAAAAACGCTATCGGTGTTTGTTGAGGCAGCACGAGAGTGCTCCATTTGGAGGCGAGTGGTTAACCGTGCTAGGAAGCGTCTCCGAATGATAGCACTTGCCTCCTGAGGAGGTGGAATAAGAGCAGGGAAGCGTTGTTGAAGATGGAAAGCATAGACAGTGAACTTCACAAGAAGAAAAATGTAACGGCACACAGGAGGCAAGTGAGTAGGTGGATGCTTAGTTTGGAGTAGCCAAGCATATGCAAGAAACGGTAACGATCGAGCACAAATTCGATCAGCAAGACGAAATGCTGTGTTTAGGACTGGCAGGAGAACGGGGCAGAATAGGTATTGATGTTGGACGTCGCTGACTTCAGGGCAAAAGGAGCACTGCGGAGAGGTGAGAAGGGTCATGCGAAACAGTACTGATGGGGCGGGGAGACGAAGGTGAAGAAATTGCCAATGGACATTGAGTTCAAGAGGGGAGGAAAGGGCAGAGGTAGATGCTGTCCAGATGGCTGGGAGAAGAGAAGGAGGAGCAGAATGAACAGAAAGTGGAAGTGCGGGAGGGGAAAGAAGAAGCCAATAAAGAGAAGAGGAGGAGAGAGAAGTAACTAGAACCGGGGAGCTACGAATGAGGAGAAAGAACGGTAGGGAAAGAGGAGCAGAGGGGACCGAGAAGAGACCATCAGGTGAAGCGAGGAGTGGAAAGAGGCTCCAAAGCGCTGTGCGAAGAAGAAGATATTCGTTAGCAAGAGTAATGGTTGGAGATAGAAACAATGAAGAAAGAGGTCTCCAGGTTAGATCAGAAGTTACGAGAGAACGGACAGTTATCACACCAGAGCGGATCCAATGAGGAAAGTAAAAGTAAGGGAGGTTAGGAGGGTGAATAAGAGAAGAGAAGAAGAGAGGTTCATCTAGGAGATCAAGAGTTGAAGAAGGAAATGAACGGAGAAGAGGAAGCGAACGAAAGAGAAGAAAGGCCCTCTCGCAGGACAGGGAGGGAGGTGGGACGGGAGAAGAGAGTATGCATCCATCTTCAGAAACAGTAGGAAGGTGAAGGATGGGTCACGGAAAGAAGCTAGAACATTCAAGGTAGTGGTAAGGGACGGAACAGTTGAAGTGGCAAGGCGAATGAAATGAATAATACGATGTGTTTTATAAAGGAAAGCTGGATCAGGAAGCTGGATGCCACCCAAAGAGGCTGGCAGATGAAGCGTGGCAGGTTTAACCCAGTGATGTGAAGACCAGATGACGGAAGTTGAGAGGCGAGTGATGGTCATCATTTGTGACACGAGCACAACCGTCGACATCAAGAGTATTCGCATAGAGAGATAAGTTGTCGACGAACAACGGCTGCTCGTTGACGGAACGATGTGAAAGGGCGGGCCTTACTCCAGTAGGCAGCAGTCCGTTGTATCCGGGAAGAAGAGCAGTCCAGGTGGCAGATGCAGAAGCCAAGGGCAATCCGACATACGCACCGAGGATCTTCTGTGTAGTGGCTGTCCACTGCGCACCCCAAGGAGCATCGGTGCGGGCAGCCCATGCCCCGCACCATAAGCCAGTACTTTTAGTGGCATTCAGCGCTGCTCCAGATAATGCAACATACTGTTGATATACAGAATACAGGCGATCAAATTGAGATTCATCCCGGACGCAAAAGGTCACATCATCAGCATAGGCGGTGAAAATTATTCGATGATGACGAGTACTAGCCACTGTCGGCGGTAGGACATCCAGGAGTGATCTTCGGGCTGCTAACAGGAAAGGCTCAAAAGCGAGAGCGAATAGCTGGCCGGAGAGCGGACATCCTTGCCGGATGCCTCGCTTAAACGGAATTGGAGCGGTTAGAAATGTGGCCGCTCGAACATGGAAACTGGCGCCCTGATAAAGGGCCAAGAGTGCGGAAGAAAAGGTAGGAGGAAAGCCAAATTGTGAAAGGACAGCAGAGAGATAAAAATGAGAAACGTTATCAAAAGCGGACTTTTGATCCAGATTGAGAAAGGCAAGAGGTTCAGAAAAAGAGCGAGCGAGGAAGTGAAGATGAAGGAGAAGAGAAACGTTAGTGGAAATAGTCCGACCAGGCACAGTGTATGTCTGGTCAGGAGAAATAACGAAAGAGAGAACAGAATTAAGGCGACGGGATAAGAGTTTTGTATAGAACTTATAGTCAGTGTTTAGGATGGAGATAGGGCGCCAGTTTCCAAGATCCAAGAGGTCACCCTTCTTAGGAAGGAGGATGGTGTGTGCCAAAGTAAAGTCGGGCGGTAACGCAGGAGAGGAAAAAGCAGACGAGAAACACGCAGACAGAAAAGGCAGAAGGCACGGTAGAAAAGCACGATAAAAGGACAGAGGAAGGCCGTCAGGTCCAGGAGCGGCATGAGGATTGAGAGTAGCGAACGCCTCGCGGAGTTCGCGAAGAGAGAAAGGAGAGAGTAAAGAAGTAGATAAAGTAGAGGGGACCTGAGGAAGAGAGGAGAGAAGAGGAGAAGCTAATGAGGATGAAGACTGCGTTACCGCACTGTACTTGGCGATGAAATACTGTCTGGTGAAAGTGCATAGCTTCGATGGGTTCGAAGTGATGGAACCATCCTGGAGGCGAAGATGACGCAAAGATGTAGCAGAACGATGTTGAGATTCCAAGGCGGTTAAGTAATCGTGAGAATCAGCTGTAGGGGAGAGATGCAAGAAATGCATCCTGCAGGCTGCATCGGATGCGCGAGGAAGAAGCAAAGCGTGGAGATCTGCCAGATAGCCGGGGTATTGCGGATCATCAAGAGAGAGCATCGACAATAGAGCACGTAGATTCGCAATTTTCATATCGCTCTCATTCCGAGAGGCATGGGAGTAGCGCCGTACAAAAGGACCAAGTCATGTTTGACACTGAGCCACAGTTGCATCGCGTCGGACGTAGTATCAAGAAGGGGCTGACGTCTTCGGAGGAACTCACTTAGAACCACCAAGTTTGGTATACTATCTCATGGTACTCTAACTTAGACGCTAGACGGTTTTTGGGAGGGGTTGGAGCCCGTTGGTAAGAGCCCCATCCAACATAAAAATGCCGCGTAAATTCTACAGTTTTCAATTTAGAACCACCAAATTTGGTATACTATCTCATGGTACTTTAACTTAGATGGTCGACGGTTTTTGGGACGGGTCAAGGCCCTGGGGGTCAATGCCCCCCCCCCCCCGCCCCGCACACACACACACACAGACATACAACATTTTCTTAAAATCTACAGTTTTCAATTCAGAACCACCAAATTTGGTGTCATGAAACTCTAACTTAGACGCTAGACGGTTTTTGGAAGGGGCTGGAACCCCGGGGTGAGAGCCCCTCCCCCTCCTCATAAAAATTTCGTAAAATCTACAGTTTTCAATTTAGAACAACCAGATTTGGTATACTACTTATGGTTATCTAACTTAGACGGTAGACGGTTTTTGGAAGGGGTCGGGGTCCGGGTCAAGGAGCCCCATGCAAAATTTTCGTAAAAAGTTCCGTTTTTTACTCTTAAGAATACCCTATTTACGTTCTAAGGCGCTCTTTGGCCCTTTGAGGGCCTTGCACCATAAACCATCAACCAACCAACCAACCAACTAACCAACCAACCAACTAACCAACGTACGGTCTAAGTTAGGGACTGTAGATAACAATAAAGTGCAAAAATATGCGTTTAATGGTGTATTAAAAACACAAATCTATATAGTTTAGCTTTCACTACCAACGAACGGCTTACCAGAAAGAAATATAATGTAATGTAAACAGAGAGTTCCAGATATTCAAAATTCAAAACGGTAAGAAAAAGATGATCAATGCCAATGTGAAGTCGTATGCATGCGACATCACATAGGTACATTGCATTTCTGTGTCGCGGGATTCACAGAAGCACACGCCAGATGTACGGCAGTTCTATAGATGTCTCCTAGAAGGTAAATATTCCCATTCCTTTTTCTTTCTTTTTTGTTTCGCAAAATTAAATTAACTAAATCAAAAAAATTTAAAATAAGTTTACTGGAAAATTGCAGGAATATCTTTTTCATTCATTAACTTTCACCCGCTGAACTTGGTGATTCCACAAATAGTAATATGTACCTGGCAAATAACTGGTATCCCTGCTAGTACAAATTATATTAATGATTTATTTGCGTCCAGTTCAATATAGTATGTCCATAAGAGCGTTTGGGGACGTATGAAAAATACATTCCAACGTGTGCCGCTACGGCGGCGGAGTGATCTAGGCGCTGGCTTCTGACCACTTGTCGAGAAGGATCCTGGTTCAAATCCCGGTGAATCATGGACGTTGTGCTTGACTTCTGGCACTGGCTGCCCCCTTCCCAGGAAGCAGTGGCCCAAAATTGGGAATGTCCGACTGCTTATAGCCCACTGAATTGATCACGGTGGTCGTTAACTCCCCCACCCCCAAGGATTGCGACGTGTCCATTGCTATTTGTTGTGGACCGTACAAAAAGTATGTTTTTGATATCAAGGTGTCCACTTCCATGTAGGCTGGCCATAAAATGTTAGGGGACCGTATAAAATTGCACTTTTGTTTTCACCTTGTCAGCGCTTCGGTATATGGTTGAAGTATACGTATATATAGTTGGGCCATTTCAGCACGTAGTTTGGTTTATATAGAAAATCAAGATAATGTTACATTTTTACTCAGCTACAACACATTAATCCCAAAGGCTATTTGTTGAAATCTTTAATCCGCCGTGCTCATATTCACAACGTTAACATAACATGTCAAGTTATTAATGTTGCAGTTTTACCCTGTCACAAAACTTTAGTTACAAGACCTTAGGCGTAAACTTTTTTAAGGAATTTTTAGTCCGACGTATTCATAAGGTTTCGATAACATGTCAAGGTTATGGTACTGCGTTTTGACTGAGGCACAAAAATTAATAAACAGGCCTTAAGCCTTTTTATCAGTTTTCAATCAACCGTGCTCATATACATTAAATTTTCAGAGAAAGTCAAGTTTACTGTGTTGCGCATTTACTCGAGTACAAAACTTATAAACAGCCATTAACTTTCACCCGCTGAACTTGGTGATTCCTCAATTCATCCATTAACAAGTCTTTTAAGTGATTGTATGCTATAGTCATATTGATAATGTTTGATGACAAGTCAGGTTAATGATGTTGCACTTATTAAAGACTTAAAAAGGTGTAGAGGCTAGTAATTATTATTTGAAGTCTAAGTAAAAGCTCATTTTTAACTTGACTCGTCATGAAATCCTTGTGAATATGGCATTTATTTTATTTTGTACATTTTACAAAGCGTATGCATTTTTTTTGGCATTTGTTTTATTTTGTGTTGTACTTGTTACATAGCGTTTCGCATTTTTGTAATGCTTGTGACTTGTGATTGCATTTTGAATTTTTATATGTTTCACATTTTAGATTGCATTTTGAATTTTTATATGTTTCACATTTTGAATTACTTTTTGACATTTTATGTTTTTGACATGCTATTTTGAAAATTTTGACTTTTTTAATTTTGCGTTGTGTTTTACATTCTTGCATCTTCGGCGGAATTACATTCTTGAAAAATTCAAATACAAGTTAGTAAAAGGTATATTTCAATTAGTGAGAAATACCAGTACATTTTAGTAAAGGGTAGAATTATATGAAATTCCTCTTGAAATGTAAAGCATGTTAACATTGTCTCTGTGCACCAAAGAAGTTCGAATTCCTTTTTATCTTGCCAGCGTTTCTCTTCTGGATGGATTTGTTGGAATCTGTGCTATCACTCTTTCGATTTTAGCCATAGTTGTTCTCTGCTCTTTCGCAATTTCACTGATTATTTCGTACAGTCACAGTTTTTTCTCTCCCAGAATTGTATTCCAGCGTCTGTCTAATCTTTCAAGTTCATTTTGTGTTCTGGGAAAGCCAAATAAATTGTTTTCACTAACTGACCAAATTGTTGGCGGGAACAGCGGAGGGCTTCTGCTTGGATTGTTTCTTCTGCTTCCACGAAATTTTTCAAGAACATAATTTTCCTCAAACCACTGAACTACAGAATCTGCATATTCTAGTAAAATTGATTTCACTTCTTCAAAAGCAGCTGGAATTTCATCAGATGAAAAAAATGCGAGTGCTTGCAAATGTCTGACTTTGAGAGCAAACTCACTGTTTTCCTTATATTCCAAGGCTATGCCAGAGGATGGATATTCCTCAGCACATTTTTTTCCGAGATGAAACCAACAACATTTGTGTGTGCTGCTTCCAAATTCCTTTTTAGCAGCATTATAACGGTAGCTATTTCAAAATCTATTATTATGCGTATATTGTGGTGCAAGCTGAATATCATAGTCTGATGCATAGCCTTGTAAATCCTACAAAAATACTTTATAATAGTATTATATTATTTATACTTGCTGGAAAGTAACCCATAAACTAGTGGGACAAGTCTGTGCATCTCTGGATTCGTTTCAACCATAGCATGAATGGAACATAATTGCCTAAAAAGGGTTGGACAAGTTTCAAATGTCCCATCCATAATCCAGAGGGGTGCTTCTTTAAGCTTTCGTAAATTATTCTCTGTTAAAAATAAAATAATTCTATGATGTCCAAACGCGCTACCTCTGCCAAGAAATTTTGCATCATCTTCTCCTGTAAATTTATTGGGGCATCGATCCGTTCTGAAGTCGTAGGCTCCGCAGGCATGTCTTGGCATGTCTTCTCTTTTTTACAACTTGCCTTAGTGGATCCATATTAGGCATGTAAGCTGCATTTACTGTAGCCATTGACGTTGTCACGGTTTGAATAATTTGTGCAGGGGCTTCGTCCGTATTTCTCGCTCGTTCTTTTATTTGCGCTCTTGCAACAGCAACATCACTTTTCTCCGGTCTTGGAGCATGATTATGTGGTTTCTCATTGTGCATCCTGTGTTCATCTCCAATAAGAATAGTACTAGCAAAGCCAGTACAATTTCCATAATTTCTTTCAATACAGTGACAATACCGTAAATCACCTCGCACTCTGTTATGGCAAAATAAATACCCTCTCCATTTCAGCAAATCATTTTCTTTTTGTGAGTTAACTATTTATGTTGCATTCTTCATCTGCATAGTGCCTTCGGAAAACAATGCACTTTCTCTTTCCAAAATATTTAGAATGATATATTTCCACTATTATCACTTGACAACGCACAACAAAGGTTTCAACAAGCACGTTCTCTGTTCTCCAGTCAACTACGAACTAATGAGCAACCATTCAATAAAACACTCAGAATACAGACAATCACGTGAAGCTTGTTCCTCCAGTTAGGGTTTAAGTGAAGTTCAAGATTTTCGTACCTGCGGTCACAAGAAGTGGTTAATTTTAAGGATCGGCATCTTATCTTTTGTTTTTCCAAAACGCAGAGGTACATGCATTTTACAGCTGGGACGCTCCAGGCGGGGGATCAACAGATGCGAAGAACCCGGGAGCCAGGTTCCGGAGGCGGCAGCAGGCGCGGACTGGGCAGCTGTACTCTGGGCCGGTAGGCGTCATGCTAATTCTCAAAAATAAATTCAAATTTTTTGTGTTGCACCATGCGTATGAAAGAAAATTGTTATACTGAAAAGACAATTTGTTTACCCCGTAACATATTAAACGAAACCTACGTCCCTACGTGCCAAATGATCTGTAAGCCAAACACAGTTTTTCATGCAACACCTTCCCCCGACTTTCTAAGTTCAGATCTGTCTCGTTCAACTTATTTCCTGTACCGCCCCTCTCTTTCGCTAATTGCAGTTAATTGCCGTGAAATTGGTGTTTTACGTTGGGGTGTATTGCCGCCTGTCCTGAAGACTATAGTGAAAGCAGTGAACCCCAGGGGAAAAGTATTCCATCAAAAGCAACAGAAATCCAATGCGAGAGCAAAACTTTGTTCGTTGGCATTACATCCAAGCAATTTAGGCGAAGTAGGAAGTGTGTTTTTCTACTACGACACCAGAAGATTGTCGCGAATGCTCAGGCAATTACGATATAGATGTGTCCTTAAGACTTCTCTTTCAAGACGTCCAAAGGCCGGCACTAGGGGATGGGGAGGGATACAGTGCGGATGCTCTTTTTTGTTGCAGTTAGAAATTCTTAAGCTCATTCTTCCTTAAAACTTTGCCTGGTTACCAGTAAGTACTGTCTCATGCCTCAACCATTGCACAGATTTGTTGTTTTTGTTTTCATTCTTTGAGTTAACAGCGGGAAAATATCTGAACTGCGTTGTTATAGTTGGAAATATTTTTTTTTACTTCAGCAACAGGGCTTCACGTATAATTGCAAAATACTTCGATTGAATAAACATATCTTACATAAAGAGTTTGCATGAGAAAATAGATTAATAATAAGGAAAATATTCTTAAACCAAAAAAAGAAATTGCAGAGCCGAAAAAGCTAGGTAGAGGAAACAAAAGGCTCTAAGAAAAAGTTCATATTTAAAGAAACCTGTAGTCGCTTAATGAGTAAGTGGTATAAATCAATACAAAATCATGTGCTGTATTTGAAAAAAAAATTATAAGCAAGTAGGCATCGTGACTGTCCACAGTTTCCCCTTTCCATCCTGTCGACATTACAACCACCACAGAAAAGAAAATAACAAAAACATAACAAAAACACCCATACAAAGTTAAATGCCCAAAACATAAAAACAAGTAACCACACAAAATGAAATGCCCCAAACATTAAAGAAACTGCAACCACGCGAAACAAAATACCCAAAACATGGTAAGAAATTCTGTTGAAAGCACAATGAAGGTATACGATAGGAGAAATATATGTTTTTAAAACTTAATACAAGTGTCAAAACTGAAATAAAAAGAAAGAAAAAAGAAATATTCCAAATTTCATTGTTACTTTAGATATTTTGACCTGTTGACATTTCGTAAATTGTACTTGCACTCGGTCAAAAAATATTACTTACAAGGACTCTTTAGTAACTTTTAATCGCTGTGGTCGTATTTATAAGGTTTGCATAACAAATGAAGTTAATAATGTTGCGCTTTCACTTACCGTCTCCCGCTAAGTTAGAGTTTCATGACACAAAATGTGGTGGTTCTGAATTGAAAAATAAAGATTTTAAGAAAATTTTGTATATGGGGGGGGGGGCGGGTCTTACCCCCGGGCCTTGATCCGTTCCAAAAACCTTCTACCGTCTAAATTAGAGTACCATGAGATAATATACAAAATTTGGTGGTTCTAAATTGAAAACTATAGATTTTACGAAAGTTTGTGTGTAGGGGGGGGGACCACCCTTGCCCCGACCCGTTCTGAAAACCGTCTACCGTTTAATTTAGAACACCATTATATAGTATACCAAATTTGGTAGCTCTAAATTGAAAGCTTTAGTTTTTGCGAAAAATATTTATGGCCGGAGGGACTCTGACCCGGTGCCCGACACGTTCCAAAACCCGTCTACCGTCTAAGTTAGAGTACCATGAGAGAGTATGCCAAATTTGGTGGTTCTAAATTGAAAACTGTAGATTTTACGCGGCATTTTATGGGGAAGGGGCTTTACCCCCGGGCTCCAACTCCTTCCAAAAACGGTCTACTGTCTAAGTTAGAGTACCATGAGATAGTATACCAAATTTGGTGGTTCTAAATTGAAAACTGTAGATTTTACGAAAAAGTTTTTATTTGGGGTCTGACCCCCGGGCTCCAACCCCTTCCAAAAATCGTCTAGCGTCTAAGTTAGAGTACCATGAGATAGTATACCAGATTAGGTGGTTCTGAATTGAAAACTGTAGTTTTTAAGAAAAATTTTTATGTGGGGGCTCTGATTCCCCCCCGGGCCTTGACCCGTTCCAAAAACGGTCTGCCGACTAAGTTAGAGTACCATAAGATAGTATACCAAATTTGGTGGTTCTAAGATAAAAACTGCAGATTTTACGAAATTTTTTATGAGGGGGTCTCCGACCCCGCGGGCTCCACCCCTTCCAAAAACCGTCTAGCGTCTAAGTTAGAGTTTCATGATACCAAATTTGATGGTTCTGAAATGAAAACTAGATTTTACGAAAATTTTGTATGTACGGGGGTGGGGGTGGTGGGTGTGGCTCTGACTCCCCGGGCCTTGACCCGTTCCAAAAACTGACAACCGTCTAAGTTAGAATACCACGACATAGTATACCTGATTTGGTGATTCTGAATCGAAAACTGTAGATCTTACGAATATTTTGTGTATGGGGGCTCTGATCAACCGGGCCCCTGACCCGTTCCAAAAACCGTCTAAGTTAGAGTACCATGAGATAATATACCAAATTTGGTAGTTCTTAATTGAAAACTATATTTTACGGCAATTCTGTAGGGGGGCCCTAACCCCTCCCCCCTCTTAACCGCTTCCCAAAACCGTCTACAGTCTAAGTTAGAATACCACGAGATAGTATACCAGATTTGGTGGTTCTGAATTGAAAACTGTAGATTTTACGAAAATTTTGTATATGGGGGGCTCTGACCAACCGGGCCCTGCCCCGTTCCAAAAACCATTTACCGTCTAATATTTTTAGTGCCAAAGAAAAACGTTATATTCCTATCCTGTCTGCGTGTCCAAATTTTATAAATTTGATCAGGGAGTAAGACGTTCGAAATCGTACGTTTTCCTGCATTCGTTTTGTATGTAACCAAAATCTGTAAACGCGACTAATTGACGTAGTCGACGAATTTGTCCGCGACGAATCGTCGTGGTCGACGAATTGACGCGCGACGAATTGACGCGCGACGAATTGTCGTAGTCGACGAATTGACGCGTCGACGAATTGACGCAGGCGACGAATTGACGTAGGCGACGAATTGACGCACGCGACGAATTGACGTGACACCGAACTGGATGACACGGACACCGTGCTACTGGGCAGAAACAAGTGACTTGTTTCTTCCTAGTAGCACGGTTCATAGACATTGTTATAGCACTTTTAGCAAGCAATTAATCAGAGACTGTTTATATCAATCATCTCTACATAAATGATCACTGTTGAATGAAAACGCTAACTGGAAATTAAGCTTTCTGATTCGCACGTTCAATCGTTCCACCCGCGTGCGGCTCTTTCTTAGACAGCGGCCATTTTGCTAACTACGAGGTAATTGTTTCCAGCTGGGTAAAAAGTTAGTACAGAACTTGTTCTTTGTGTTCACTTAGTCATAATTTGAAATTAGCGTGGAATTGCGTATATTATTAACATTATTTTTAAAATATTTATTAAAATTTCTGTTGGGAAAGCCTATACAGAGGGGTTAAAAAAATAATTCAGAATTTTAAAATCCATTAGGACCAGACCTTATCTAAGAGAGACTGAAGCTTGAGAACAAAATACTGTGATGTTATAATGCAATTACGATAAGAAGAATGTTTACTTTGAGCGTGCTTAACAACATGCAATTGTTAACAAATCATGGTATAGAGCGATGGTATTATAACAATGATCTCGCTTCTAAGTGATGTGTTTCATTAGGAAGAATACATTATAGCTACTTTCAAATCTTGAATATCATTTGGAAAGCAATCATGTCATACCTGTAATGATTCAATCTATCTGGCACTCATATTCGACTTAAATACAATGAATTACATTGTTTTCACAATTGCTACATCTCAGGCGAACAGAGAAAAGAATAGTCTAGACCCACTCGTTAGGCATCAATTGCTTTAAAACGAATGATACTTTGTAACAGTAACATAAAAAAAGAAGGGTACAATTTTAAACTATGGAGACATTTTTCATGTCTTGCATAATTCAAACAAACATTCAAGCAGTCTGCAACTTTGACTTTTACCGTATTAGAACACTCACGATCTTTACAGACGGTGCTTCAGCGATTCTCAGAACAGAAATATTTCGTAAACTAGCATGATGCTTTAATTTTTCAGTGTTCGGTGTCGATTCTTTTTCTCCTTAGAGGTGGAAAGACCAAGTTCCAAAACTAAAACACGTATACCAAACTCAGGCGTTCCACTAAAGTAAATGATCTGAGCATAGCTTCAAGAAAGACGCAGTCCAGTAAAGCGTAAAATGACACGGAATGAACAGACATTTATTGCTTTTCTTACAAGGCAGACACTCGTGAGACAGAGTAACCCGGATGAAATGGATTTTGTACAGTTGAAATGTACAGCCGCATTGCGGAAGGAACATTTGGAAAATCCAAAACAGAACTAATTCTTGAAACCAAACAGAATCGTCACTTTGATTCTGTTAAGAAAATATAATGTCTAATCTCAAAATATACAGTGAAATCATGCCATCAATGTAAGCATAAGTATTTAAAATAAAATAAAAACACACGTTCATCTGCATACATGTGTCTGTGTTTTGTATGATGTGGTTGTGTACAGAAAACCGCTATAAATATATCTATAATATGCGAAGAAGACGTTATGTCCGATTTCGGAATGTATAGCGGAATCCTGCCATCTTTTTTAGCATAGGTATTCGAAATAAAACCAATAATAACAGCACACGTTTTTTTGCATGTATACGCCTGTTATTGTATACTGTGAGAGTGTACACAGAACATATATGAATATCAAGATTATGTGAAGAAAATATCAGGTCCAATCTGAGAAATCTTGCTTATTTTTTTGCAAGCTCTTAAAATAAAGTAAAATAATAGCGCACTTTCATGTGCAGGCATGTGTTTATTTTCTACATAAAGCGAGACTCTGCAGAAAACAGATATGATTCTGCGAGAAAAACAACAACATCGTGTCTGATATCGGAATGTACAGCGGAAAAGTGCCCTTTTTGTTAACCAGAAGTGTTTAAGATAAAACATATTAATAACGCATAGTCATGTTCAAGCATGTATCTGTTCTCTGCATAATGTAGGATTCTGAAGAAAGCAGATCTAGACATCTACATTCTGAGAAGAAAACCTAGTGTCTGATTTCAGAATGTACTACTGTTGAATGTTGGCATCAGTTTAACCAGGAGTATTTGAAATAAAATATATTAACAACATACGTTGTTGCGCGTTCATGTGTCTTCTTCCTGTATATTTTGGGAGCATAAAAAAAGCAAGTGTCAATAACCCATTGTACTCTGTAATGCGTGTTAAATGAGTTTAAAAAAATTCCGAACTCTATTAAATGAAGTGCGGTGAAATGATCATGGCTGTACGAGAGTGGTAGAAATACACTCCTAATTAAAAAATGAGGAACTGTACACCAACTATACTTAAAATAGTAAAACTATACTAGTAATACGAATTTATTTGCGTAAAACAGAATTCAAAGTTTGCAATTTGCACTTAAACCAGAAAACCAGATGGCTTTTTCAAGGAAGGTAGAGAACAAACGGCGAACTGAATACTTATAGAACGCTTCAATAATTTGAACGCGATGACTTGATAATAAAAGATGTCTTTAACTGAATTATTACACATTCACACCTATCCGTTTATTGTCAAGCCAAGTCGTCGCGTTCAAACTGTTGAAGCGTTCTATTATTCAGTTTCCAGTTTGCTGTCTACATTCCATGAAAAAGCGTTGTTGTGCGAACGCTTGGAAACTTTGAATTGAATTTTATGCGAATAAAAATTCGGATTACTACTATAGTTTTACCATTTTAAGTACATTTCTAATTTTATGTGTGTGTGTGCTTCAGTAACTACTGCAAGATTTATTCGATATTTCTAAAAGAAATATGCGTTATAATTTTATTAAGTGTTTACGAATATACGTGATCAATAAAATGTCCTACCTTTCACCATAGCTGTCCAAATGCCAGTTACGATAAAACAATATTTACCTTCACAGATATGTTGCTATGAATAACTTATCCATTTTTTCTTCTTACATGTCATCTTATATAATTTGTAAAAGAACGTCTCCAATCCTTATTTTGTACAACGTTTATTTATTTATTTTGCTTTTGAGTCAAGTAATAAGGCATTTTCCCGGTGAAACTGAGAAAATGATTCTTTCTCCATTCTTGTTTCATTATTTCTTTTATTCAAAGTATATACGTTTAAAAAATCCTGTACCGAAGCTTCTGTGTCTATAAAATGTAAAACCTTTGCCGTGTATTCCGGCTTTACTTCCTACACGTACGCTGGCAGTAGGTGTCATCCATTATGTGTTTAGATTTTCCTCGTCCCGATTTTTTTCTAGCATATGTCACGCTCCTACGCTTTCTCGGGTGAAATATTACTTGAGAAGCTTTCAATCCACATTTTTCTCTTTGCTCAGATCTTTTCTTAATATCCATTTGTTTTATTGGACAAGGTTAAGCGCCCGGTTGAGCAAACTTGCAGTTACTTACGTGACAGATTATTTTCATAACTTCCCCGCAGCTTCTCAAAGTTGAATTCGGAACTTCTTTCACAATGTTTTATTTGTCTTCCATCGCTGAGTAAGGGATATTTTATACTTCGTACTGCTATGCTTTCTTCAATTTGGAATATTTTTCGTACACTTCGGGCTATATAAATATGTTGAATGTGCTTTTAGGCCAAAATGAAGAGATAGATTAATGTTTTCTTTTACGCTTTGTCTGTGACTCCAAAAATATTGTAATGGTTTATCTTTACTTATTCAATGATTTTTGAACATCTTTTCGCAAAGAAAAAAAACTATGCGTTTATATTATCACTGTCTGTCAGTGGCGTAGCCAGGAATTTCTTAAAGGAAGAAGGGGAGATGTCCATTAAATTAGTTCATTGGTAAAATCCCCATACATATATACATATACTGTATGTACATTATATTGACAAAAGTAGCCAGAAACTCCTTCAAAAGCAAATGAACGGACCCGCTGCGTTGTTAAGATAGGCGGTACAGCTGCAAATGTTATAAAAACAAGCCGCAGACCGCAATCATATTGCACTGTGAGATTGAGTGAACATGTCAAGGCGGGATAGAACTGACTTTGAGAAAGGAAAGACTGTTGAGTGTTATGTTAGTGGGTTGTCCATAAGAGAAACAGAGAGGCGTTTAAAAGTACCCAAGTCAACTGTTTTGGATGTACTGAATAAGGGAAAGACACATGACGTGCCTGAAGCAGCAAAACCTACCGGCAGACCACAAAAAATCAGTAATGGAGGACTGCGAAGCCTCAGGAAGGTCGTTACAGCTAATCGACGGAGTACAGCACAAGACCTCAGTGTACGGGTGAATAAAAATGCTGGAACCTCGGTATCTACACGTACCATTCGCAGAGAACTTCATCTCATGGGTTACCGTGGTCGTGCGGTTGCTCATAAGCCTTTCATCTCCACTCGTCGTTTAGCATCGTGTAAAAATATTTATCGTGGACCGTAGATCAATGGAAACGGGTCCTATGGACTCATGAATCCAGATACACGATCCATCAGTCTGATGGCCGTGTGTGGGCATGGCGGCAGCCGGAGGAACGCTATTTACCACAGTATACTGTTCCTACGGTCACGTTTGGAGCTGGCAGTGTACTCGTGTGGGGGTGTTTTTTGTAGTATGGTCCCGGCCCATTAGTTTTCGTGGACAGCCTGTTAACCAGCACGTCTACCTCGATAGTCTGGACAATTATGCCTTACCAATTCTGTGGAAGTACTATGGAACCGAGCCTTGTTGGTACCAGCAGGATAATGCACCGAGCCATAAAGCAAAAACTGATACGGCGTGTTTTGACGATAATTCCTTATCGTGTGTGGACTGGCTAGCACAGACCTTGATCTTAATCCCATAGAGCACCTATGGAACGAATTAGAGCGCCGCATAAGAAGTTTGGAACCAAGGCTTACTACTAAGCAACAGTTAGCGGCAGCATAGTATACTGAATGGAAGCACATACCTGTCGCTGTGTTCCAAAACCTTGTTGAAAGCATGTCTCGAAGGGTCACTACATGCATTAAGGCCAAAGATGGACTGACACCGTCCTAATGTATGTCCATAAATGCTATGTTGTGTTTCTCTTCTAGGTGTCTGGTGACTTTGTCAATATAGTATGCATATATATATATATATATATATATATATATATATATATAAATGAATCGCTTTAAATTCGTACTCAATCCACCCTAAAGGGAGGTCCGGATTCGAGGTCCCCATTCCTTGGCTACGTCTCTGCTGTCTTTCTGTCCATTCGTCTTTGTGGGCGCGCCATATGTCTGAAACTATTAGTCATATTTGAATGATTTACCGCACATTTGAAAACGTATTAACTGAACATTCGACTTTAAATAATGCACAGCTTTTCCACTAGGGAGTAAGTACAAATTTTATTTTTTTCATTGTTTCGGCTTCTACAAGACGGATTTGAAAAACATGCTTATGTCTCTAACCGATTTTACCTTGACAATTAATTAGCCTACCCTTTCCGAATTTTCATAACACACAATTTTGTCACTAAGGGCATAATCGCGTTTTTATACTTGGAAGGAAAATCCGCTTCATAAAACAAGATTGCAAAAAAGTTCAAGTTTTTGTATTCACTCAAGTACCATTTACCATGAAAAACATTCCTCACATATTTGCTGCTCAAAATAATGTACAATTTTCTCGATAGAGGGCGGATATTTATATTTTATATCTCTTGCTATCATTATTTCTGAACATTCGATCGGATTTTTTATTGCATAAGATACCATTAAGCAATGGGGAATTCTTTCGCATCCCTTCCAACGTTTCATAACTTGCAGATAAGCTGACAGGTAGCGCAATTTTATGAATATTTATTAGCGATTTTTGTGGGGTTTTTTTCTGTTTGAAAGCAAACTTTTGAAAAAAAAACATCTTTTCACAATATGCTATTCAGTGATATGAAGATTGATGGTCTTACCCATTTTAAATCATTCGCAGTTTGCCCTCAGAAGGTGGATATGTATTATATTTTTCTTTGCAGTCTCAGCTTCTAAATGTATTCGAGATATTGTTTATCATACCATTGTTCCCACCATTAACTGTTTCCTATACTCCACGCTCTGGAACTGTTTTCTATACTCCACGCTCTGTGATTATGCAAATTTTTGCTCATTAGAGGTAACCCTTTGTCCATCTCAGAACGACCAGTATAAAAACGTTCGTGTTTCTTTGAGCTGCCATCTGTTTGAGAAATAGATAGTGTACTACAACTGATCTTTAGTTTGAAAAATTCAAATGCCAATAAACGTTTCATGATTTTTATGTTTTATATTATTACACTAAGTTTTTGATTTAAAAGACACTCTTGTTACATCCTATGTTTTGTCATTTTTATGATTTCTTTCTAATGATGGAACTTTTTCTCTGCATTGTTTCTACTTCAGAACCTCCGTTTTGTCAACGATGCTTTTAAATCAAATGATTTTCTTATATCCGTAGCGCTCTTTTTCGGTAAATGTTCAGGTACGTAAAACACACGAGTTCTGCTTTATTTCCCTCTTTCTTCATTTATATAAAAATTATGGTGATACATCTTTCAATCTTCTACTGGATGAAAGCATCACCAGGTCTCTCCCACAACTCTTTGTCCTGAACAATTCTCTTCCATGTCACTCGGTCAAGCTTTCTTATTTCATCTACTTACTTCCTTCGTGTTCTTATTCTGGATGTTTTCATGTTCCTTAGTATCCAGTCCAGTATTTCAGTTGTTCAACCCTGATCAGTTCTTCCAACAATATGTCCAGCTGATTGCCATCTAAGAGTCTTTTACTTTCTTGTTGTTTAATATGTTTTTTCTTGTTGTTTTTATTTTTATTCTTGTTGTTTTCTTGATCCACGGGTTCGTTTTTCTCTATTTTCGACGTGGAAACTGCGGCGCACCACGTGCCATTGACGTGAGAGTTGAACGTTGACTTCGAAGGTGCGTGAGGGCCGATCGATACGCTACAGTGGAGCAACTCACTGGCCGTAAGAACCAGGGGGCTACCGGAAGTGTGTCTAAAACGACAGTTCAGCGAACCCTGCTACGTATGGGGCTCCGATGCAGACGGATTGTCACTGCACCTATGCTAACGAAGGTGCATCGGCAGAAAAGGCTTACATTTGCACGGCAGTATCAGAATTGTACCTCCGCTGATTGGCAAAGGATTGCATTCTGCAATGAGTCATGTTTCTGCTTCATCGAAAGGATGGACGTTGGCGTATAAGGCAAGAAACATCGGAGAACAAACACTCTTCAACCATTGCTGTAAGAACACAAGCTGGTGGAGGCAGATTTCTAGTAAAGGGAATGTTTTCGTGGCATTCCCTGGGTCCACTTATACCTGCGGAAGGTACTATGGCCGAATGCGTTATGAATCCATCCTTGCAGACCACGTACACCCATGCATGCTGATTGTCTTCCCTGGGGCGGATGGGATCTTCAAGAACGACAATGCGACGTGTCACACAGCTAGAAATGTCCGAGAATGGTTGGAAGAGCACGATTTAGGCATCAAAGTACTTTCCTGGCCCCCTAACTCCCCAAACTTAAACCTAATTAAACATCTGTGGGACCACCTCCATCGCGTTGTTCGCTCTATGGATCCTCCGCCACGCACCCTTCTTCAGCTGTCAGATGCACTGCAGTAAGCATAGCTCAGCATATCTGTGAGCACCTTCTAGCCCCTTATTGAGTCAGTCCCAGCCAGTATATCTGGCTGTACGAGCTGCACACGGCCGTTACTCTGGATATTAGCTGGTGGTCACAATAATGTGACTCGACCGTGTATATGGGAGCACGACTCCCGCGATTCGTCACTGAACCGTTCGAGTGCAGCCATCTATCACCCTTTTAGTACGTCTTTTTTTAAAATAATGTGAAACGATGAAAGATTTCCGTCTTTAGCACGATTTAATGATTAAAAGATGAAAAATATATACAATTAAAACCATGAGCACTTTCGAGGATTAATGTCGCACGAGTCTTCAATATTTGTTGCTTAAATAATGTGACTGTATATAGGAGCACGACTCCCGCGACTCGTCACTGAACCGTTCGAGTGCAGCCATCTATCACCCTTTTAGTACGTCTTTTTAAAAAATTCGAGTGCAGCCATCTATCACCCTTTTAGTACGTCTTTTTAAAAACAAATCGAGTGCAGCCATCTATCACCCTTTTAGTACGTCTTTTTAAAAATAATGTGACTGTATATAGGAGCACGACTCCCGCGACTCGTCACTGAACCGTTCGAGTGCAGCCATCTATCACCCTTTTAGTACGTCGTTTTAAAAAAATGATCGTGTTTATGTTATCGGTTTGTAAGTCCTTCCGCCTGTGGACACCATATCACTACAACTATTAGTCTTATTTGAAGAATTCTTTTTGCATTGGGAACCCTGAAATGTGAAATTATGATCTTTGCTTTATGAAATTTTTCCATGCACAAATTCGCCGCTAGAGAATCATGATCGTTGCATTATGAAATGTTTGCATGCACAAATATACCGCTAGAGGGCTTAAATGCATGTGATATCGAATTCAAAATACATTTTATTCCATATGTTTGCTTCTAAACATCCAACTTAAAAAGTTATTTCATCCTTTCGATGCCATTTATAACAAAAGCTAGTTTAGCAATGTTTCTTTTTCAAGTAACGCATAAAATTTCCGCTAGAGGGCGGAAAGGTAAACTGCGTTTTACCCGATATCTCTGCTTCTAAAACACCTATTTGAAAAATTCTTCCTGCATCGGATACAGCGCCTGCGGAAATGTTTGGATTATATTTTCTGTTTTTTAATTAAATAATGGTTTCGCCATGAGGGGGCATAAGTTTTCATTTCTGATTCCGATGCATTTGCAGCAAAATCTAAGCTTCTGAAAACTCGATTGGAAAAATTATTTTGTGGTCAGATGCCGCTCACCCTGGTAAAATCTTTTCAAAGTACTTTCTTCTTAAAATAATGCATAGTTTTTTGCGCCAGGGGAGAGGCGTAGATGTATATATATATATATTTTGCGGATACCTCGGATTGTACGAGTCCGTTTTGAAAAATTATTTCTTTGTTTGAGAACGTTTCTGCTGCGAAATGTTTCTCATACAGTTTGCCACTAGGGAGCGTGAGTTCACGTTTTCGTTTACATCAAACCTGCGGGACTAAATAACCCGATACAGAAAAAATATTTTTTGGTTAAATACAGCTATCTATGAAAACTCATAGGGTGTATTTTCTTCCCAAAATAATGCACAATTTCGGCGCCAGGCGGCGCCAACATTTAAGCTGTTTTTCTTAATATCTCTGCATCTAAATTTGCGGTTTAAAATACACTGCCGGACAATTGCTAAGGACGGATGACAATAGCAACGATAGCAACCATAAAATGGAAGGCAGGAAAATGTGGAAATTAGCATAAGTGCGGGATACAGTAAGACGTGTTGTGCGTATGCAAATTTTGGATTGCCGAACTTGTTCGTGACGTCATAGCGCTGATAAGAAATATAAAGGATTTGACGCGTATTGACCGTTGTTGTTCAAACGCAAAGTTGAAGGGGAAGAATCAATTGACGAACTTGCAATTTTCAGTATGTCTTTCAGACATCACCTAGATGATTTTACGCGTGGCCGTATTATTGGCAAGATTGAAGAAGGGCGAAAAATAACAGATGTTGCCAGGGAGTTTCACGTCAGCCACAGTGTTGTTTCAAGGCTTTGAAAATCATTTCAAACAAATGCAGCGTGTAGCAAACGTCACGGGGGAGGTCGTGTTCGCAGTACGACACCTGCAGAAAATCGGTACATAGTGCTATAAAAAAAAAGACACCGGCGCAGCACAGCTAGTGAGGTAGCAAATCAGTTTATGGCTGCTACTGGCAAGCGGATCTCCCGAAAAACTGTCGCCAGACGTTTGCATGAAGGAGGACTATACGCCCGCCGTCCTGTTGTGTGCATCCCATTGTCCAGACGTCACCGTACCGCCCGTTTCCAATGATGCCATCAACATCGCAACTGGACTGATAACGACTTGTCTGCTGTCCTCTTCTCAGATGAGAGTAGATACAGTCTGTCGTCTGATTATCGACGACAACTGATCTGGCGTGATAGTGGTACTGCATATTGTCCAGCAAACATACAGGAAAGGGACCGATATCCGACATGTAGTGTCATGGTATGGGCTGGCATCATGATCAATGGCCGTACGTCCCTCTATGTGCTTCCAACTGGGACTCTGACTCGCCAACGATACATTAATGATGTTCTGCTACCTCTTGTTCGCATGTTCCGTGGTTCTGTCGGTGATAGATTCATTTTCATGGACGACAACGCCACATGTCATCGAACAGTCGCTGTCCAGGAGTGTCTTGAGAGCGAGGATATTCAACGCCTCGTATGGCCAGCACGTTCTCCAGATCTGAATCCCATTGAAAATGTGTGGGATGCTTTGGGGAGGAGTGTTGTTGGTCGCTAATGCCCTCCAATAAACAAGGACACCATCATCCTAGCACTGACAGAGGAATGGGATAAATTACTCCAACAGCTACTTGATAATGTTGTGAAAAGCATGACACGACGTGTGGAATCTTGCATCGCCCTCCATGGTGGCCATATCCCGTATTGACGTCTTACGCCGGAACGCCTGCGGACGGTAATTGCATTTTTTTCACGTTTACGTATTCTGCACAAAATGGCCTGTTTGTCCCTTGAACACGTTCCAAAGCCTTCTGGATTTCAGAGCACAATAAATTGTCTTTCTTGTAATGTCCTGGGATTCTGACATTATTTTATTTCACTTGGCATCCAACCACACTAACTTTTTTATGCGCTATATAGCCGTTTATGATCCGTCCTTAGCAATTGTCCAGCAGTGTATTATTTCACAATCGGATGAAATTTACCTTGTGGAACACTTTCGGGAAATATTTGAGGAGTTTTGTAGTTTAAAGTTCTGTCGCTACGTGGTGTTTGTGCACTTTTGTCTGCAGCTTTATGTCCACTTCTAAGAACCTTATTGATAAATTTCTTTTTTACAGTATACCATTTGCAACAGTAGAGGTGCGAAGCATTATTCCCTTTAGATAATGCCTACATTTCCCGCTAGGAGGTATAAATACCGATACCTTTTTTACAATATCTCTGCTTCTGGGAGACGTATTTGGAAAGTTCTTTTTCGTTAGCAATTTGAACTTTCCCATTATGCAAAAATCTTCCGCTAGAAGGCGTACAGTTACATCATGTTTCCTTCTATATTTTTTTCTTTTAACTGTTCGATTTAAAAATCTGTTTGAGTCCGTCCTTACCTTATTTCTGTTATGAGAAACTTTATGTGCGCCATTTGTTTATTTTCGCAACATACTATTGAGGCGACGGTGGAAGTAAATAGCTGCTTGTGTTTCTGGATGTTTTATCGATTGTAGAAATCCGGTTGTGTGATTTTTTCTAACCGGTTGCATTGACTTTAAATAACTTTGATAAATTTAATCGCGTCGGAAAGTATTCAAACGACGGGCTCATTACAACCAAAAATCCGGTGTTACTTTTCTTGTTATTTATGCATGCAATAGGTAATATCACAAACATCTAATCACGTACCCGTACAATCATGTTAAGGATGTAAACAACACCACTGGAAGCAATTGAACTTAGTGCGGCTTCCGATGAGCAAGGAATGCTGTAAGAGACCGAGCATCAGTCTCCCCCAGGTGCTTTCCAAATGACAATAAAGGGAACCATCAAAAGAGGAAAAATATGTGGCCGGAAGCAGCAAATGTAGGTCAGGTAGAGACGTATATTTTTAGTTCGCCCTCCGTGGAAGTATATGGATACTACCTTTCATCAACTCTGAACACACTACTAGTATTGAAAGTCCTTTTCTACCCATGTCAATAAGAACGATTTACAAAAAGCTGAACAACACACAGAGAGAGAGAGAGAGAGAGAGAGAGAGAGTGAGTTAGTTAGTTAGGGAAGTCGTGCAATGATTCGAAACGATAATTTTGTTCCAATGCAACCTACTCGAAATGATGTGATGGTGTAAATACTTGAGAAACTGGATGATTATGAATTGAAATTGTACAGTGTGTCCTTGTTTCGCGTTGTACTGTGCTAACCACTGATAGTCTCAGAAACTGATATCGTAATCCCAAGAGTTTATGCGGTCCCGGTGACGCAGTGGTCTAAGCGATGGTTTCTGATCTCTCGTCCGAGATTGGGCCGGGTTCGAATCCCGGTGAGGCATGGATGTTGTGTTTGTCTTACGGCGCTGGTGCTCTCCCTTCCCTGCAGCCAGTGGCCCTAAATTACGGACGGGCGGTCTATTCCAGGGCATCACACCTGTCACATCTGTAATAATTTTCGTGTAGTGCTTCATTATCGGGTAACCAAAAACTTTCGTGGCGTTTCGTACACACATGCAGAAAAGTTAGCGTATGAGTTATGGCGTATATTCTCATATAGCTTTCATTTCTAGTTTCTTTCCTTATGTAAATTTTGAGTTAGTTCTCTTCAAGTGTTTCAACCTTAATATTAGTACACTTGAAGAGCAATTGAATTTGAGATACCTGTCTAGTAACGTGTAGCACCACCTTTTGCCCTGATGACGGCGGCGATTCGTTTCGGCATGGACTCGACAAGACACTGGAAGCGTTGGGAAGCCATACGGATCCACGACCCCTGAACAGGCTCCCACAGTTCACGAAGATTTGATGGAGGGGGTCAAAGCCTCAAACATCTCTCTCGATGACATCCCAGATGTGCTCGATGGGATTGATGTCAGGTGACCTAACTGGCCAAAGAAGCGAGGTCACGTCGGTGGAGTGTTCATCCAACCATTCGCATACAAATCGGTAGCTGCATTGTCTTGTTGCAGGATGAGGTCCCCAGTGGGATGTTGAAGACGCACAAACGGGAGCAAATGGTCGTCCAGGATATTCCGGTAACGTTGACCGGTGAGGAACGATGTCACACGTACCAGGGGTTCCATTTCCGTCCATGTAAACAGTCCCCAGACAAGAATGCCATCCCCACCAACTTCAAGAGTACCCTGCTGGCAAGAAGGATCCATCGCTTCATGTGGTTTGCGCCGTACTCGCATCCTGCCATCCGCATGTACCAACGTGAATCTCGACTCATCAGTCCAGGCAACATTTTGCCACATGTCTAGGGTCCAGTGGCGATGTTCCCGCGCCCATGCTAATCTTTGCACCCTATGATGTGCGGTCAGCAGCGATATCCTTGTGGGACGATGGCTTCTGTTCCCCATAGCGAGGAGATGGTTCTGGATGGTGTGGCTACTTACACGTTTTTGTGCACCAGCATTAAATTGCCGAGTGATTTCTTGCACTGTGGCCAGTCTATCCGCTGTTACAATGCGAGCTAGCCGACGATGACCCTACTCATCCACACGCTGTTGTCCACGGCAGTTGGCCCTTGCAGGGATGGTTTTACCGGATTCGATGTACTCACGGTGCACCCGTGACACAGTGGCTCGTGAAAATCCCAGTGCCTGCACGACTTCCGAGATGGAGTGACCCATTCGTCGGGCCCTGACAATTTGCCCACGATCAAATTTGCTTAGATCCTTCGTCTTACCCATACGGCGTCCGGCTCTTACTGATTCCCGTCGCATCACTCCTTATATTGTCGGATCAATGCATACGTTATGTCGTTTCCGTTTACAGGGCCGTCCACAGCGCCACATTTGCATAACGCCACCTGTCTCTAATTCAATTGCTCTTCAGTGTATATCTTAACACTGACTGAATACTATTTGGCAACAGTCTGGAGTTCATGTCTGAATGACATGTGTATGTTTTGATAAGGTAAGAACGATGTACATAATTTGTGGAGCGCGCAGTGATAAAAAGTGAGTAGATTAGTGTAGCCCTGCTTTGTATGGTATACCTTTGTTACGTATGTATACCTTTTGTCTATATACTGCACATATTTGATGATGTTATATTGGTAGTGAGACACTTTGAGCTCCACGTTACTGAGATTCAGCTTGTTAAGTTCTTTGAAGAGTAGTGCTGTTGATTGTTTTAAAGTAACCCGTTGGTTACCAATCATTCCTCTGATGATCCAAGTGATGTTCATTAGAAACCAATAAGGACTCTTCCTGTAAGTAAGACCGCTTTCTTCTGGCTGTTAGAAAGCCTAAAATTTGCTGATTGTGTAATTAAATTTTATTCTAGCTATCCAGAGCATAATTCTATAAGAAGCTCCCGTGTTACAAGTATCACAGAAGCACGATGAGTAATGTTTTAAGTGTACAGGCTTTCAAGCCCATTGCGTAAATACAATTATATACCATTTAAAAACGTTATGGAGTAGAACAAGAAAACGGATACGCCACTGTTTAGCGATGATGTAGGGCGAGGTGCCATTAACAACGGCAAGTAGCATGAGTCTGCTGCTATATGGTACTGGGGAAACACTGTGCAAAATGGAGCCATCGCAGATGATGTAAGAGTATGTAATGTGATCTACTAGTATAAAATACACACAAAAGCTGCACAAACAACAAAATGGATATGCACAGTATTTAAGGCCCGCATGATAGGTAAGCGAACCAGCAAAAATTGGTTCCAGAAATTTCGTTTTGGCGCCGAAACGTAGAACAATGCTATACACAGTGTCTATCCCAGACGGTCGATGATGAACTGCTGAGCGCCACCATTGTGGAAGACACCACGCTTTCGACAAGGTTCGATGCAAGAGCTGAAACCATTCGCTTACGTTTACATGTCATGGGAAACGCATGGAAACCAAGCTACTGTGTCCCACGTTATTTATCACATGATAAAAAGATAACAGCGGCTAGGTTTATGCATGTTGCTGCTCTTACATCAGCACAAGGAGCCGTTTCTCAACTGTGTGCTTATTTTCCATAAAAAGTGGGTACAATAACATATTTTGTAACGTGCCCTGCACTGATTGTCACGAATGAACCGATACCGCATATCAGTAATGGGTTTCTGCATCTACGTAAGGATTTTGTGGTGTATGTGTCGTGGACTGTCAAGCTCATAACACATTATGAGCTTCTACCACGTGGAAAGCCTGCATGGTGCAACAAGTTCATGATGCACTGACTCATAAGGATCCTACACTCAGGGAAAATGAAATTTGCGCCCCAAAAGGAAGCATCTGATTGAACTGAAATTTTATGGACGCGATGATACAGATACACATGATGGCAAAAACAGAGCTGCAGGACATTTAGAGAGGGATCTGTGGCACCCAGTCCGGTCATCTTCAATAGCGCGTCGCACCTTCTCGTGCGGCGATGCATACTGCAATACGGTCCGGCATGGAAACGAACAGGCACCTGATGTCCTGCGGCAGACTGGCCCGCACGTGTTGGACGATGTGCTCCAAATTCCGGATCGTGAGGTGCAGCTGCAGCTGGCGTTTCAACTGGTCCCACACATGCTCGATAGAGGACATGTCCGGGAAGCCGCAGGCCATGGAAGTATCTGGGTATGACGTAGGCAGTTCTGGGCAACCTGGGCCGTGTGCAGGCGGGCATTATCCTGCTGGTATAGCGCACCTGGAATCCCTGCAAGGAATGGGGGCACATGGGGTCATAGGATCTCATCCACATACCGTTAGCCCGTCAATGAACCACGTTCCACTACAAGAGCTGATCGGCTATCGTAGGCAATGGCTCCCAATATTATAATGCCTGCAGTGTGGGAGGTGTGACGCTAGATAGCCAAGTTGGGATTGTGCCGTTGACCCGGGCACTTCCACACCCAGACATGATGATCATCTGTCCCCAAAACGAAGCGGTATTCATCGCTAAACAGCACACGTTGCCAGTCTGTGGCGTTACACGTCGCTCTGGCATGGCACCACTACAAACGTAGACGGCGATATTCCGGTGTTAATGGCAGCACGCGAAAGAGACTCTGCGATCGCAGATTCGCTTCCACGAGGCATCGGGAAATGGTTCGTGCGTATACACGAGCCCCTACATCTGTATGTATGGCGGACCGGGTCCCCGTGAGATCCGTTCGTGTCTGGCGCACGATCCGTCGATTCTCTCTACCGGGGGACCTCATGGTCAGCCCGGAGCCGCTCCGCCGTCTGGCAGTGCCGTCACGTGTCGACTACTCCTAACACGGTCGGACGATATGGTCAGAACCATCCACGTGGCGGGCTATACGGCGCGCCGACCACCCTGCGGTTTTCAGCCCGATGATCAGGCCTCATTCAAAGTCCGTAAATTACGTAAATCAACGTCTCTGGCGTCTCCTTGGCATTCTTGTCTCTCTGTACTCTTGCTTGCGTCGGCCGGTGCTTTCTGCTTACATGGGGTATCGACTTCACGCCGGTTTATAAGGCTGCCGTTTCATGCTTGCAGCACCCCCACATGTTGTGCGGTCATGCGGAAGCGCACCGAACGTGGATCATTTGAATACCAGCACACACTCTAGCTATACGCAAAGTTTTGCGGTTGTAGCATGTTTTCTTCTAAGTGCGCAAATGTCATTGGCCGTGAGTGTACATTGGTTAATCGGAAAGGTGTGCCTTTCCTGCAGGATAATGCCAGACCCCACATAACAAACAGCACACTAGAAACCATAAATAGTCTTAGATGAAATATGTTGTATTCCCCAGTGTAATGTATACTCCCTTGGCATCTCTCTTTCGGAGTGCCACCTTTTCCGTGCATTAGGCAAACACCTCTAGCGGCAGGAGTCACAAAGCGAGCAGCAAATCCGAAGTGTACTGGATTCTTTTTTTTTGTGTGTGTGTGTCTCGGTACACGACGTAAAAACCATATTCCGGTTTCTTCCTGGAAAAATGTTTGCACACATTGGAATTACTTTGCCGAGAAAAAGAGTAAAAGTGCATTTTTTTATCCAAGATCTGTTTATCTACGATGCTTTTACAATAGCAGGAACTTGTTTGCTTACCTGAAACGTATTGTGTTAAAATAGTTGAATAATATTCAGTTTCAAGAACAATAATTATTGTATTAATTATTAGATATTTTATCATAACATAATGTTCACATTACTGAAAAAAAAATTGGTAATTGTTACAAGTTGGCGACCATTGGTACTTAGTGTAAGGACTCCCACATAGTTACCATGTTTTGCGTAGATTTCGAGCATTTTGGGGTATACAGGCGACAATTTATCTTATCCGTGTGAAACAAATGTCGTTTTGTACTAATTAATTGATGCTCTACAACTTTGTAATTGGAAATTTTGCTCTATCTCTTTTCGATTCGCAATGGCTAACTTCCGCATCTCGCCACTAGGGGCGCTGCTATCGGTTGCATTTGATTGGGCGTAGTCGATTTACGATACCGTTATCTCACTTGCATAACTGTACCTCTCTCCGTTTGCAAGTTATTCCAGGCTAAAGGGACTTTCCTATGCACCCTGTATACTAGTATTAAGATAATGCAACGTAGTTTGTCACAAACATTTATTTTTTCAACCCGACCATGGTTTCGCTGGGTATTGACCTAGCTTCATCAAGACGAATGGCACGCAAATATTTAAATTGTATTTGACATCATAAATTATATATGTCATATATGACATCAAGTAAATTATATATATCATTTACTTTGATTGCTTGGTGGTGACGTGCCTGCCCAGCAGGACGCACACGACATAAAGGCAGATAGCAGTCAGAACGAACGTCCGCGTAGCTCAATTGGTAGAGTGACTTATTCCGGAATGAGGGGACCCGGGTTCTCCCCCGGCGTGGACAAAAATGACGGAGAAATTTACTTCGTTATAATGGCGCCCGAACTTTCCGGATGACCCGGCCGTTCAAAATCTCGCAATGGTGTGATGTTCTTTCCACACCGCGAGATAGGAAAAATAAGAGAATCCCTTCTCCAGCGCTTCGAAAAAAAAATGTGTGATGTAGCCTTCCACACACCAGATTGACTGGGAGTTCTCAAGTGCACGTTCTACAGTGGATGGCTGCCTGCAACGATTCATGGTCATGGCTGACCCGTGGGCCATGCCCCCGGCCCTCTTTCGGGGAGCGGGGAGATGTGACGTGCCTGCCCAGCAGGACGCACACGACATAAAGGCAGATAGCAGTCAGAAAGAACGTCGGCGTAGCTCAAGTGGTAGAGTGACTTATTCCGGAATGAGGGGACCCGGGTTCGAGCCCCGGCGTGGACAAAATGACGGAGAAATTTACTTCGTTATATGATTTTGATTGCTACGTTGTATTATTTTAATATATATATATATCATCATCATCATCATTGTCAACCATTATCAATCCACTGCTGGACGAAGGTCTCCCCAAGTTTCCTCCACAACGGTCTGTCTTGTGCCAGTCTCCTCCATGTCACCCCTGCATACTTTTCGAATTTCATCCACCCATCTCCCATGTGGTCTTCTTCTGGGTCTTTTCCTGTCCCTTGGAATCCAATCTAAAATTTCAGGCTGTCCATCGATGATCTGTCCTTCTGGCAGTATGTCCAGCCCATTGCCATTTTCAGGGATTTAACTCTGATCATGATGTCTTCCACTCTTGTCATTTTTCGGATCCACGAGTTCCTCTTCTTATCTCTCCTGGTTACACCAAGTATGCACCTCTCCATGCTTCTTTGAGTTGTCTGCAGCCTTTGTATGTCTCTTTTAGTTAAGGTCCACGTCTCTGCACCATACGTAAGCACTGGAAGGATGCATTGATCAAACACTTTTCTTTTAAGACATAATGGCATATTGCTCTTGAAAATTATGCTGTTTCTTCCAAAAAACTCTCCAGGCAAGTTTTATACGCCGATTAATTTCTTCATCAATGTGACCCTCACTTGATATCTGCTGTCCAAGATAAACGTACGTGTCTGTTATCTCCAGCTTTTCTCCATCAATCAATAAATCTTCATTTCTTGTAAAAGCATTGAACATCACTTTTGTCTTCTGAAAGTTCATTTTTAATCCCACTTCTTTACTCTTGTCAGCAAGTTCCTGGATCATACTCTGCAGCTCTGATGGGGTAGTTGCAAAAATGACTACGTCATCAGCAAAACGAAGGTGGGTTAGATAATCTCCATTAATCTTTATCCCTTTGTTTTCCCAGTTCAGTGATTGAAAGACATTTTCCAATGTGGCATTAAAGAGCTTCGGAGATATGGTGTCACCTTGTCTCACTCCTTGTGTGTTGTATTTTCAAACAGCCGAATCTTTGCACTTGCATTTTCATAGATGTTATTAATAATATTAATGTATGCATCTTCAATACCGCAGGATTTCAGAGCCATTGCAACTGCTGATGGTTTCACCGAATCAAAGGCTTTTTCATAATCGATAAAAGCCATGCACAATGGAAGTTCATATTCCCTCGCTCTTTCAATTAGTTCTCTCAGCACGTGGATATGATCTATTGTGCTGTAGCCACTCCTGAATCCAGCTTGTTCTCTCGGTTGAGCCATGTCCAGTGTTACCTTCAAGCGGTGTGAAAGAACTTTAGTGAAGATTTTATAAACTACTGATAGGAGGCTGATAGGTCTGTAGTTTCCAAGATCCTCAATGTCACCTTTCTTATGTAGCAGGATCATTGTAGCGGTGTTCCAATCCTCAGGAATCTTTCCTTCATTAAGGCATCAGTGAAAATTTGGGCGAGTACTGTTTCGATTTCTCCACTTGCTTCTTGTATGATGTCTACAGTAATTCCATCTTCTCCTGGAGCTTTTCCTCGCTTCCATGTTCTTGATTGCATGAGCAACTTCTGCTGGAAGGACTGGAGGAACTCTGGTACTGGTATCTTTCATGATGTCTGGAGTGCATGTATCATCCCTTTCATATAATTTGGAGTAGAAATCTTTCACTCTTGTCAAAATTTCGCCTCTATTTCTTGTTACAGAACCATCTTCTTTTCTCAGTGCCATAATCTGTTTTCTTCCCTTACTGAGATGTCCCTTTGCTATCTTTAGGCTTTGGTTGTTTTCAATTGCTTTCCTCACTAGTTCACAGTTGAATTTTCTTACGTCTTCAGTGATACTTTTTCTTACTGTCTTGCATAGCTCTATATATTCCACTTTGGAAGTCACATCTTCTTTAGTTGTCCTCATCTCTCTTCTTTTGCATCAACATTTTCGTTTTTCCTGATAATTTGTTTACATGCAACTTGTTCTTAGACCCAGCTAATTTTGTTGCTGTTTCCATAAGAGCTTTGGTTACTTTTCTGTTAACTTCAGAGATGTCCACTTCTTCCGATGTTAGGCCTTTTAAAGCAGAGAACCTATTCTTCAGTTCCAACTTGAAGGTATTATGGTGTTTTTTAAGGTTGGTTATGTCAATAGATTTTGTTTGTCTTATGAGCTTGCCACGTTCAAGTTTAGTGTTGAGGTGCATCTTACATCTCACCAATCTATGGTCACTACCTGTGTTGAACTTGTTTAGCACACTGCAGTCTTCTATGACGAATTTTTTGTTACACATAATAAAATCAATTTCACTTGTCATCCCATTTGGATGTCTCCATGTCCATTTCCTGTGTGGCTTTTTCTTGAAGAAGGAGTTCAAGATGAAAAACCCTTCTGCCTCTGCAAACTCAACGAGAGTATTTCCACGCTGGTTTCTGTTGCCGTGACCGAATTTACCTACTGAAGTTTCATTCTGTTGCCGTTGCCCTATTTTTGCATTGAAATCTCCCATAATTATTTTCAAGTGCTGCTTACCTTTATTATTTAGATGACAAATTTCCTCATAAAATTCTTCAATTTCTTCTTCAGGATGACTTGTGGTGGGTGCATAAGTTTGAATAATCTGAGCCTGGTATCTTTTTGAGAGTTGGATAACAAGTCGTGCAGTTCTGTCAGAGGAACTTTCAACTTCTACAACTTTATCCTTCAGTTTCTTGTTTATTATAAATCCAACACCACTAGTTCTGCCAGTATCTGTCCCACGATAGTAGAAGAGATGTCCACTTTTCAGTTCGATGAGATCTTCTCCTTTTCTCCTTACCTCACTTAGCCCCACGATGTCCCACTTGATCCTTTGTAGTTCCTCTTCCAATTCAAGAAGCCTTGAATCAGAAGATAGGGAGCGTCCATTGTACGTAGCCAAGGTCAGCATCAGATGGCAGCCTAGTCCGGTCCTCCGGGGATTCTTAGCACCCTCTGCCTTCATGTCGCACTGGCCGCTGCCTTGGCCAGGTACATTCCAGCTGCCGGAGACTGAGGGCCAAGATTTAAGTTGTGGAATCATTTTGGAGGGGTTTGGCCATAACTCACCACGCTGGCCAAGCGGGTTGGTGAGTGTGGGATAGAATTTCCTCTAATCCCGATGGTATAGTTATACCGCTATTGGCGGTCGTCAGAGCCCCTTTAGTGGGAACAGGATGCACCACGAGAAGGCGGGGTTGACATTTGTCAAGGAGAGGCTGTGATGTTACGCATCACCTGACCTTACATCCCTATATATATATATATAATCGTCACAAGATTGTAATCTTTGAGTTCAAGAGACTTCTATGTCTCTTCCGCAGTACCTAGGTTTCACAGACGTGTAAAGTGCAGTTTCACGTTGAGAAATACTAATGTAAAACCTTAGAACCAATCAAAACGTACATTAAGTCTGGTTTTTTTCTCACTAAACTGATATTTTATCGGAATCACAGTTGATGAATTTCATGCAACAGCATTTGAAATTTGGAGTTTAAGAAAGATTTAGTATGCATATTAATGAGAGTATAAGCGGTTCAGTCTTGATAAATTACTCATGAATTAAATGCTCAGGTCCTGGAATATGTCTTCAGAAATGCCCATTTCAACTGTCGGTTATGTATTAATAATTTCGAAGTACGCAATTGCTTCGCACATTCTCCTACACCGAGAATAGCGAAATCGGGGTTTCCATGAAGTTGATCTTTACTTAGTGCGAAAACATTCATCTTAATATGAAATTTATGTAGCAAATATTTGCACTGCCGTTGGTTCAATAAGGGCAGTCTTTTGAAATGCCGTTGTGGAAATGATGAAAGACGAGAAGATTGTAAAATTCACTTCTTTCCTTGTCGTAAAAGTGTTATATATGTGAACAAGCTAGTGTTTAAATGCACGATTAAAAGTGTCCGTTACCTCTGATATTCGTTTTGATTGCTTAGGAAATCTTGTTCGGAATCGTAGAATGCAAAACTGTAGGTATGAAACGCACTGAGTACACAGAAAATCGTGTTGACTTAGGATTTTTGGTTTTAGAAAGGCGATGCTGAACGTGATGGAGTCAGCTTTATCTCGCTTGACACAGGAGCATCAGAAAAATCGATTTATTCAATTTTTTCAACACTGAACATTTCAACAGGAAACCAGTAATAGCATTCAGCATTTATTTCCCCCTTAAAACTACGGCTGTATAACAAATAAAAATGAAAGTTATGAAAAAATTGAACGATATTCTTTAATTCGAAAAATTGATCCAAAGTAATTAAAGAGAGTCAGATTTTGGCGAAGGGAAAAAATCATACTGTATGTATTTATAGTCAAATTAAAAGACAGTGTAGAGTAATAAGGAAAAGAAAAGTCCGTATTTGCCATGCGATAAAAATGATAATTGGGAACTTTATTTGGACTACATTACCCTCCCGGTAAGTTTCCTTTTTTGAACGCATTTATAAAACGTACGGATTTCTACAAATATGGATAAACGTTAACGCATCAAATGCAAATATTAATCTATCTATAAATGCTTTCGTGAAACAAAAAACATTATAGTAAAACACAAAGTCGCTCACTTTAGTGCACGATACGTCAGTTGTCGAGACCTATGGATTAATGTGTTACTCTGTCTTATGTTCGCATTTGTATTTCTCATCTGAAGACAAGATCCAGGGTGGACCTGAAAGTTCTTGTGAGGTGTTTTAATTTATCATTAGGTTTTAACTTGAGCATAATTAAAGTTATGGTTCATCAACACAGGTTTTAAACCATGGATTGATTTTATTGACGTAACGTGCACTAAGGTGAGCTGCACTGTGCTTTAATATAACGCAAAGTTCAATATAATAATCGTCCAAACGCGTTTCGTTGGAAAAAAATACAAGACATATTTATACGACACTGTACGTTGATGCTGATTCTGGTATTTTCTTTTCTTATTATTAAATTATGATTCACGATGTTTGTATAATGCGCATATTTTGTTGATTTTGCAAACGTATCGTTTAAGATTTTTCAGTTTTTAATCAAGATACGTATTAACGTATCACTGAATATTTTTTCGGGTTTCTAAGAGATAAAATAATCAACTAAAATTTTCACTTTTCATGTTTTCTATTTTTGCTCTGATGCCTTGCTAGAATCTTTCTCTCACTTTTCGGTTTATAAACCAAAGTTTTTTGGTAAAATAACATTGTAAGTACTTGACCTGAATTTTCACTATGATCCTTCATCCTAGATATGAGTGAAAAGAACATAATCAAATAAGAATTGCGTTTTTTTAGCACGTGTTTTGTAACAGAAGTACCTGCTAATGGTATACATTATCCATCTCTCCGTCTCTGGACACCATATCTCTGCAACTATTAGCCAATTCACAAAATTATTTTTGCATTAAAAAACCCGAAAAGTGCGAACGATTATCCTTGCTATCGAATTCTTTTCTGATGCATAACTTTTCCATTAGGGGGCGTAAGTGAGGATTCTATTGATTTCAAAATAAGTTTTATTCCATATCTTGGCTTTTAAATATGCGATTGAAAAAATATATTTCACTTCGATAACATTTATTACGAAGATAATCTTGGGTACAGTTTCTTTACAAGTAATGCACAGTTTTACCGCTAGAGGGCGTAAAGGTAATTTGCGATTTCTACAGTATCTTTGCTTCTAAGAGCTGGATTTGAATTCTTTTTCGTACCATAGAACTTCTGGTGGTAAATGATCTGCAGATAGTTTCTCATATTGCTGAAGAACTGTTTCACCCCTAGGGGGCGTAAGTGTACATTAGTATTTCCGCTGTATTGCAGTAGTATCTGTATTTTCTAAAAATCGATTGAAAAGGTTTTTTGCAGGCATATATCGCTCACCGCGGAAAATCCTTTGCTCATATTTTCTTTTCAAAATAATCCATAATTTATAGGCCAGGGGACGCATACATGTATCTTAATTTTCTTGATATCTCTGCTTCTAAAAATTCGATTAGAAAAATTCTTTCTTTGTCGAACAGAGTACCGCATGCGAAAGGTTTTGCGTATATTCTCAATTTTTTTAACGCATAGGTTTGTCAGTAGAGAGCATATGCAATTTTTCCGTTTACAGCATATTTGCAGCAACATCTACGCGTCTAGAAACCTCATCGGAAAAGTTCGGTTTTTGTCAGATACTACTAACAAAGAAAACATTTTATGCTTACTTCCTGTGAAAAATAATGCCCAACATTTCCGCTTGGGGTGCAAAAGTTTAATATATTCTCCTTGATATCTCTCCTTTTAAAACTCCGATATAAAAAACCTTATTTCAACATCCCATACCATGCATCGCGTGGAACATGTTTCATACCCCCATGGATTTTTTTGCAGTTCACAGTTCTGGCGCTAGGTGGTGTTAATATATACAATCTTTGCCAACAAAAAAAAATCCTGAAAAACCCAGAAGGGATCATCCAGTCGAGGTAAAAATTGGTATGTGCAATGTACATGTTTAGAAAAAAAAAGTGATTACAATTCCAGAGCAGTTGTGCCATTTGTTCGGATACAACAGTTACACGAGGAGAACAAGTCAGTACGTTGTAGCGTCACCTCTGGCTCGGATACAAGCGATTACCCGGCGTGGCATAGACACATATCTTTCACAGATACTGTCCTGAGGTACGGCATTCCAGATGGTGTTCAAATCTTGGGCCCGTTTGTCGTTATTCCGTAATGTGCATAGGTGACGTTCCATCATATCTCACACATGTTCGATCAGTGAGAGAGATCTGGCGATCAGGCTGACTATGGAAAGGTGTCAACATTACGGAGGCAGGTCTATGATATACGTGTCGTGTATGGCCGAGTATTGCCCTGCTGAAAAATTGCTCGGTGATGTTGCGATAGGAATAACAGCGCAACAGGTAGCAGAATATCGTCGACGTACAGCTGAGCGGTGAGGGTGATACGGTGGACTACCAAAGGTGTCCGGCTATCGTAGGAAATGTATCCCCAGACAGTCAGTCGCGGTGTGCGAGCAGTGTGCCCTTGAAGGGTAAATGCAGCATCCGTGCGCTGTCCGGCTCGTCTCCAGACACGCATGCACCAGTCATCGGTGCAAAGTGCAAACGGTGACTCATCACTAAAGACAACACCACGTCTATGGACATTAACCCACGTTCATCGGGCTCTACACCACTAAAACCTGTGGCAGCGCTGCTGGCTGGTGAGTGGCAGGCGGCGGAATGGCCTTCTAGCAACTGTCCGGATGATCACTCCGTGCCTGTAGAATACGCAGCATGTCCACGGATCGTTTGGAGTGACGAATTCGGTTATTTTAGTGTGGCTCTCACAATAGCTCGATCCTAGCGTTCTGTCTTTGCCGTTGGCCATCCAATGCCCGCGCACAGCTGGCTTTTGCACTCCCCAACCTTTTGATGCCAACATCGTCCGATTGCCGCGTCTCTCCGATCCAAAAGCCTGATGATACGGCGATTTAATCAACCGGCCTCTCTCAGACTAATTATTCGTCATCTCTCGAACTCGCTCAACTGCTCGTATTGTGCACAGAACCGACGTCGAGGTATCCTCAAAATCCGTGGAGGTAAATGCAACCGCAATCAGCTGTCATAATTGTCCCAGCGTGCGAACTTAACGCTTGACATATCCTCCTCGATGAGCGGTTCCAGCTTGCTGTGCCGGGATACTATTTCGCCACTGGTCTTTATATTTTGATCAAATTCTGAAGATGATAATCCGATTTCTGTTGTAAATGTGACAAAGACCGTAAGGCAGATAATATCAGAAACCTTGAAAATTTCGTCGCCCTGGAGCGAACTCGAACCCGCGTCTCCCAGATGGCACCCGGGTATGCTAACCACTACACCGCCGAGAACGACCAAGTCTCAAGTTTCCAATTAACTTGAATGTAACCATCACAGGATTCGCTAGTCGAAGCAACCAGCATTCGTGTTTAGCGAATCTGGAGGTTACGAATCCTATCCCGTGATTGCTCGGAGGAGCAGATAAATCATGACAGAAATACGGGATTGCATCATATAATAAAAAATTTGAAGATACCAATCCGATTTTTGGTTGTACATGGGACAAGAATGGTAAGTCAGGTAATATCCGAAAACTTGAAAATTGCATCGTCCTGGTGTGGGACTCGAACCCGCGTCATCCAGATAGCGCCAG
Organism: Macrothele yani; assembly: GCA_039090855.1. Classification (NCBI taxonomy): domain Eukaryota; kingdom Metazoa; phylum Arthropoda; class Arachnida; order Araneae; family Macrothelidae; genus Macrothele; species Macrothele yani. The sequence goes on from CM077025.1 coordinate 19,258,801, forward strand.
GGTATGCTAACCACTGTACCACTTAATGGGAAGCTTGAGACTTGGTCGTTCTGGGTGGTGTAGTGGTTAGCACACCCGGGCGCTATCTGGGAGACGCGAGTTCGAGTCCCGCTCCAGGACGATGAAATTTTCAAGTTTTCGTATATTATCTGACTTACCATCCTTGTCACATTTACACCAAAAATCAGATTGACATCTTCAAAATTTGTATTACATGGTGTAATCCCGTATTTCTTTCATGATATTTTAATCATTTGCATATTCGGCCCTGTGTTACTTGTATACGGAGTTTCATCAGGGCAGAACAAATTTTTCGGGTGTTTCGTTTGTTTTGGGGAAAGAGTGTATTTCTACGCAAGGAACGCTTACAGCGTAGTAAATCCGTTTATTTTCGTGGTGAAAATTTCTATAAAGATTCGAAATTTGTATGAAGATTACAAATTTACACCACGAAAATAAACAGGATTTACTACTCTATAAACGGTCCTTGCATATTCACGACCTGGTGTATTTAAAATAAGAGAGTGTGTTCTGTTTGCAACTGTATCTCCGCTTCTAAGAACCGTGTTGAAGAATTTTTTTTTATTGTAATTGATGCTATTCGCAACAACGAATATCGGAAATTATTATTTTCTGTGAATAATGCGCAGTTTTCCCGCTAGGGGACGTAAATATCAAAACTATTTACTCGCTATCTCTGCTGCGAAAAGGCGTATTTAAAAAATTATTTTTCCTTAGCATAGCTTTTGCTACAAAACATAATTTTCACATATTTTCTACTTTCCCGTTATTCAAAATTTTTCCGCCTAAGAACGTAGCTTATATTTCTTTGTAAAAGAGTTTGTTTGATTATTAAAACATCACTTAGAAAAATCCTGTTTTGATCGGGTATTCTTCATTATGAGAATAATTTTGCTCATATTTTCTTTTTAAAGTAACGTACAGCATTTCTCTATGGCGCGGAAAGTTATATCACGTTTTTCTTTCTATATATATATCTTCTCTTTCTTCAATTTGAAAGTATTTTTGCTTCTGTTATTTTCTGCTATGAGAAACGCTTTCTGTTCAGTTTGTAAATTTTCACAACGCACTTTTCAGCTGCTAGTGGTAGTAAGTATAAGTTTATATTTATGAATGTTATATCGATTGTACAAATCGATTAATTATTTATCTGTAGTCGATTACAGTCCCTATGAATAACCGTCCTTGTGAATAACCACGCTCACAACAATTACAGTCCCTGTGAATAACCGCCCCTGTGAATAACCACGCTCACAACGTGTTTTGAATTATTCGAGTTTTACCCTAGCTGCTTTATGCGCATTATATTTTTTTGGCTGATCTTGTAAGATTTATAAAAATATATTTTGAATACAAGGTATCTCCAACTTACCGAAAGTTCACTTTACGCCACTTCGCTTTTACGAAACACCAACATTAGTACCTGTTTTCGCTAACAGAAAGAAATCCGAGGAGGATTTTCGCTTTTACGAAAGAAAGACTAACAGCTAAATAGCGTCCAGCGTTTGTTTTACAGAGAGCCGTTATAGAGACAGCGCTTACTCCTAACAGCGCCGCCCCGGTGGCGCAGTGCTCTAAGCGATGGCCTCTCATCATTCGTCCAAAAGGGGTCCGAGTTCGAATCCCGGTGAGACATGGATGTTGTGTTTGTCTTACGGCACTGGTTCTCTCCCTTACCTGGAACCAGTGACCCTAAATTAGGGACGGGCGACTGCTTATAGCCGATTGAGTTGCTCACGGTGGTCGTTAAACCTCCAAAAAAAAAAAAAAAAAAAAAAAAACTCCTAGCAGCGAGAGTGGTGCCGCCAAGCTCCTTCCCCTGGAACTACACTCAGCATTAAGCTTTCATAGCTTTGATCTGTGTCTGAGGGTATCTATACTTTATCTTGATTTATTTTGATCCTCTGTTAACAAGATGTGCCCTCAGGTATCAGAAAAGCCTAAGATAGCTAGTAAGGTTATGTTAAGCACAAAACTAGACATAATGAAGCCTTTCGATCGTAGTGAACGAAATAAAGACATTGTACGTGCGTTGAACTTGCTTTGTCCACCATTCTTACTATTTACACAGAAGTGCCAAAAGTTATGGGGTAGCAGTATGCAATTAGTGGGAGACGGTAGTGGGAGCCAGACGGATGGGGCATTGAATTTCCGAAGTTGTGCGAACATTCGAAATTCCTCGATCCAGGACGTCACGTGTGTACCAAGAATACCTCATGGAAAGCATTACAACCCACCGTGGACAGCGCAGTGGCCGACCACGGGTGCTGAATGATCGTGACCAGCGGCGTCTGACTAGGACTGTCCACGCGTCTGACTAGGACTGTCCACGCGTCTGACTAGGACTGTCCACGGATACTGGCTCAAATAACATTAACATTCAATGCAGGAGGTACCAGAGACATATACATTAGGCTAATGTAGCGTATGTTAGTGTCCATGGGGTATGGGAGCAGAAGACTCAGAACAGAGTGTCTTTGTTAATACCACGACATCGGGCGTAGCGCCTCACCTGGGCTAATGAACAAGGTAATTCGACGCTGGAAGACTGGCAACATGTGGCGTGGTTGGATGAGTCACGCTACCAGTTGTTACGAGCTAATGGTAGGGTTCGGGGGTTTCGCAGACCCCCTGAGGCCATGAACCCAAGCTGTACTGGTGGTTGTTTCATACATGTGTGGGTGTCTTTACGTGTCACGGTTTGGATCCTTTGGTCCTCGTAAACACGTCATTAATCGGTAATTGGTTTGTTGCTCTGCTGGGTGGCCATTTGCAGCCCTTCATGGACTTCGTGTACCACAACAACGATGGGATTTTCCAGGCGGACAATGCACCATGTCACCGGGCCCAAGTTGTCCAAAATTGGTTCGAAGAGCATTTCGGACAGTCCCAAAGGATTGTGGAGCCACCACGTTCACCCGACATAAACCCAATACATCACTTTTGGGACCTAGTGGAAAGGTCATTCGCAACCAAGATCTCGCACCTACAAATACCAGGGAACTGTGGGCGGCTATTCAGACGACATGGCTCAACTTCTTTTCAGAATACTTCCGATCACTTGTGGAATCGATGCCGCGTCGAGTTTCGGCACTTCGCTGGGCTAAAGGAGGTCCTACACGATACTAGGTACGTATCCCTTGACCTTTGGCACCTCAGTGTCCTCCGGAGAGAAAAATACATGAAAGCTGCCGAAGTCACTATTGGTTCTGCTAGTAACCAAGTCGTCTGTTTTAGTCGGCATACTGTAATGGATAAAATGGAAAGTCATTTATTCATTGACAAATAGATGAGTGAGTGTATTGATAGGTGTTGGTTGGTTGGTTGGTTAGTGGATTTTAGTGGCGCAAGGGCCAGGTTTGGCCAAAGAGCGCCAGACAAAGAACTATCAGCCACAGATTTTTAAAAGCGTGGAAAATGATTAAGAGCAGACAGGCTTGGTAAAAGTTGAAAAAGAGTATGATGAAAGCTGTGAAGACAAGGTAGTTAATTAGGTTTATATAAAAATTTATTAATTTACTATTATAATTATAATTTTTTTTTAAACACAACTACACAAAGGATGAGTCACTCTCCTCCCCCCACACTCCTCTGCAATGCTGGCAGAGGGCGGGGACGAACTGTCACTCTCCTCCCCCCCATGTTCCTCTGCAATGTTGTTTGAGGCTGGGGACGAACTGTCACTCTCCTCCCCCTATGTTCCTCTATAATGTTGGTTGAGGGTGGGGACCTCGCTGAGGCCGAGACAGTTGGATGGACACTGCACACCTTTGCGGATTGAGGGCCGGGTCTTCCGCACGTGCAGGCTTTCGGCTGGAAACTGGAAGAGATGGTCGGCTGCAAAAGAGAAGGCCCAGAATCAGGTATTCGAAAAATCTCGAGCTCGGGGAAAAACACCTGTGTCGCTTGGTCAGCTGTAGATCGCTTGGCAAGGGCGGCGAGAGCTACAGGGCGCGGAACAAAGGGCTGCACGGGTTGTGGCAGAGACTGAACTACTGCGGCAAAAGTACGCTGTCGGGTGGTGGGTATACCCAACTTGGCCTTGGCAGCAGGGTACGAGAGGCCTTCCAGGGTCTTGAGGCGCTGGATCGCCATCTCGTCCTTCCATTTCATACAGTTGCGGGAGTAAGCTGCATGGGCCTCACCACAGTTAACACAGCTGGCCGCAGAAATGCAACCATCCCCGTCATGTTCACTGGAGCCACAATTTGCACAACGAGCGGAACTCTTACAGAAACGTTGGGAATGCCCGTACCTCTGGCACCTGAAACAGCGCAGAGGACTGGGAATGTACGGGCGAACTCCACAGACCAAGTAGCCAGCCTTGATTTCGTTTGGAACTTTCGGGGAGTTAAAAGTCAAGATGACATTTTTTGACTTAATCAAAGAACCATCGCGCCGGAACATCATACGACGTGCAGCAATAACACCCTGATCTGCAAGTTCAGTCACCAATTCGTCCTCACTGCATGGCAAGAGATCAAACTCCGAAATAACACCCTGAGAGGTGTTAAGAAACGGGTGAGGTGTCACTTTTACAGGAATGCCTTGAAGACTAGTGAGGTGCAGAAAAGTGTTACTCTGAGAAACACTGCAAGTTTGGACAAGCAGGTCCCCAGAGCGAAGCTTCCTCACAGACTTCAAGGGGCCAACTGCAGCGTCCAAAGCTTTAGAAATGAAAAAGGGAGATCTGGTGGACAGTCTCTCATTCGGATCGATGGATTCTACAAGTAAGTGTGTAGCATGCGTAGTCACAGCAATCGAGGGGAGACGACGCTTCGGAGCGACTGGTACAGCTGCCGAAGAAGAAGTTCCACATTCTTGGTCCAGGTCAAGGTCTAAAGATCGTTTAAGGTTATGAGACTTGGAAGGTTGAGAAGAAGAAGGAGAGTCATTGTCAACTATCATTTTCTCAAGTGACTTAAATTTGGAGTTTTGTTTTTTGTGTTTACCCATGGAAAAAAGGAGGAAGATTCGTCTGCAGACTACTCCACCCACCACCGAGCCCTACAAGGGAGAACTGGAGGTCTGCAAGCCAAGAAAATGACGCTGGACACAGTTCTGGAGCTTATACGTCGCAGATATAGTCCGTTGGCTGTGATCACACGCACTCGGCGGACACTTCGGCCTCCGGGTACCGTCATGCCAACGCCTTTGGCATGATCCCACAGCCCCCGGGCTCACCCTGCCGTGCTATACGACAAAAAAGCCGCTAAAGCCCTGCACACAACTTGGTACAAGACTTCTGACTAGAGGTGGGTTAGACTCTAGCCTCCCGTTTACAGCGAAGCCGGGGTCGAAGAGGAGTGTTGGTACACAGGAGGCACTTATCCGGTCTCCTGCGACCTCAGCCGCCAGACATCCCATTTCCGCCTCACGGGTCTCCGCACGCGGCAAACATGCAGGTAGGTCTAGCACCCAAACCAGCTAAAAGGAAAAAAGAAATCTAAAGAAGACAAATCCTGGAAGGGAACCTAAACGGAATCTCAGCAAATAAACAAAAACAAAAAAGCGAGACACAAGACCAGCTCGGGATCGTGGGGCCGTGACTCCCCAACAGCTGGATGAACAGCCGTCCCTGCAAACACCAACAGCACCAAAATAAGAAAAAAAACAAGCTGTGGCATGACATCAGATGTTGACCAGTCACAAGGTCAGCTCGGGCCGTGGGGGCGCCGCTCCCCAAATAACTGGAAAACCAGTTATCCCCGTGCGGGGTATTGATAGGTGTACAGAGCGTGATAGTTCGTTAAATTATCTTATACTTAATGAAACACCACGTTTGGATTTGGGAAAGCTCAATTTCCCCCCGTGTAAAGTAATGGTAATTGCTTCTTCATTTTACGCCATTTCGGCTTCAGGAAGGTTTCATCAGAAAGCTATACTTTTGAATAGCGGGGAAAAAACACAGGTATTCGAAAGTATAGAAAGCTATACTTTCGAATATTTGTATTTTTTTTGTGTCTGAAAGGATTCAAAAGACGTGCTCATTACAACCGAATATATCGATACCGCCTTTCTTGTTAAATCACATAATTGAAATCGAAATCTTTTAGCCGCCTCGGTGGCGCAGTGGTCTAAGCGATGGCCTCCGATCATTCGTCCGAACGGGGTCCGGGTTCAAATCCCGTGAGGTACGGATGTTGTGTTTGTCTTACGGAACTGGCTCTCTCCCTTCCCTGGAACCAGTGACCCTAAATTAGGGACGGGCGACTGCTTATAGCCCATTGAGTTGCTCACGGTGGTCGTTAAACCTCCAATCAAAAAAAAAAAAAAAAAAAAAAAAAAAAGAAATCTTTTAACTAGTGTACAGTGAAAATGTAATTTCTTACTTTCAGTTCCCATGCATTTTTCCTTTTTTCTTTTGCATTACCTGTTGTAATAATCTATAAGCGACAAGAAACTGAAGGTTGGGAAACCTCCACAGAACGTTTGATAAATGTTTTAGATATTTCGAATGAATTTAAAATAGAACGGTTGCTTTGCGCACTTCAAAAACTTTGTCTTCCTGCTTTGCGGTTTCTGAAAACGATAAAATTACGAAATAACCCAGCAAAAACACAAGTGTTGTGAAACTGCTGGCCACCAGCTGACAGTGATGGGTCAATGCTGGCTGAAATATGCCGCTCATGGCCCGGTAGCGGTCGGTTGGTGGCAGCGCCATCAGTTGGCGAGCCACTGATGGTGCTGCAGCATCACCTTGAATTGCGGGCCTCCAAGCAAGTGTCACTAGTAGCCCGTAGCTGGCAACCGATGCAACCCGAACACCAGGTGGAAGCAACGGGACTGCGCATGCGTAGAAGCAACACGTATGTGTCTCTCGTGGTACCAGTTTGTTGAAGACGACGCTATCGCCTTTGTGTTATTTTAGTGGATGTTAAGAAAAAAAAACATATGTAGAGAGACGAATTAATTTCGTAATGAAATGCCACTTCGACGAAGATATCAGATAAAGCCATGAAATACTAGATTACAGCCGTAAAATAGAACCACTCCATTCCCAGGAATAACAAGAAATAATTTGAAACCGCTTGAGACAACAGTCCTGGAAAAACATTAAAAAAATGCTTGCTAGGAAAAAAAAAAGAATTATACGCGTACAAAATTTAGCAGTTATTGAAAAAAAAAAAAAAAGCAACGTTATGGGGATATAATGTACTCATCCATGGGTTGAGTACACAAGAGTGGAGGAATTCGCCTCTAAAAATAATGAGAAGTAAAATAAAATATCTTTCCTTTTTAAAACAAATATGGCTTCGGACAACGAAAAGGAAAGACACAACGTTAAAAATGTAACAGAATGTGACATGAACGGGTAAATGTATTAATTCAATAATCGCCTTTCAAGACGACTAGGACAGTACGAAACTTTGGAAAGTGCCTTTAAGTTCGTACACTCCTTGAAAATGCGTGGTTCCCTTAAGGTAAGAAAAAAAAAACTATCGTTACGTTGAAAAAATTAATTTATGAATTATATGAAACTGACATTTATGAAAAATACTTCGCAATATTGCAAAATTAAAGAGAAAACCATTCGATTACTCATTCCGCAGGAAAGAGACTCAGCTTCAAGCACAAGCTCGTACGTGGTAAATCAGTCCCGTCGGTAGAGAGCTCGCCTCCCACTCTGACAGCCCTGACTCGTTTCCACCCAGATCTAAGCGGGCGTTTTTCCGGTCTGTTGAGAAAATTTCCCCAGTGCAGTGCCGAAGTTTCGTAAGAGGAGAAAAAAATGTTGCAGCTTTGGGAAATTTCAGTTATCTTCTTTTTCTTTTTTTATGCCTACTAATGGGAAATTGGCTGACAAGATTCGGCAAGCCATCAGTAACGTCACGTGATTGCCAGCTGCCACTGCCGGGAAACTAGCGGGCCACATTAGATTAGCCATCATTTATGGCACGTGCTTGCAGGGCCGCTGAAGGGTAGAAGAGTGGGAAAAGGTTTGCTTTCTACGTCCAAAAGTGGTTTCTACTCCACAGAAGTGACGAGCGGTGTCGGATACGTCGTCAGACACACGAGAACCAACACTCGGACACGCTTGTCGCCCAAGTACGGGCCGGCGGTGGCAGTATGCATGTCTGAGGAATATTTTTCTGGTATTAATTAGGACCGCAGGTACCACTGGACGGGTCCCAGAACGCCAATGGCTACCTGTCCATCCTTGCTGATCACATGCATCCCTTCAGGTTGAACATGCACCCTGGTGGTGATGGTGTCTATGAACAGGACAATGCGGCATGCCACGTCTCTAAGGGGGTGTGTGACTGGTTCCAGGAACACAACCTGTAGTTCTTCCTTGGCCGACAAATCGCCCGACCTCAATCCCATAGAGCACTTGTGGGACTGTTTGGATGGATAGGTTCGACTTGCCGACCGACAACCACGCCATCTCCGAGTCCGAATGGGTGCATGTGCCTCGGGCAACCTTCCAGGGCCTCATTGCGTCCATACCAAGCCCTCTTGCTGCTGTCATCCGGGCAAGAGCGTTTATTACTATTATTAGGTAGGTGGTCTTATTATTCTGATACGATTGTGATGTATAATTCCGAACTCTCCGGATATGCGCTAATTGTAGCAATTCATCGTAGCGACAATTAAATGCATGTTCATAAATAAGCAAGGGGATCGTTGCAAAAAATAGTACATCCACAGCAGGTTTTCCATTCTTTTGTGCGCTCCCTGTAGGTTGATATAATTGTGTGGTACATGTGAGTATTATTTAGTAAAAAAAGTTCAAAGTTTATGAACGCGTCGCAAAATTAAGCAGAATGGCCACTTTTTTTACGATTTTCAATCTTACGTTGAAGAAGCGTATATGCTCCAGCTTTGTCCACCTGTGTGTCAGTCCGTCTGTCAGTCCGCATGATAACTCGCGTAAAAATGATTCGATTTCGACCAGATTTTAGTATGTGGTAGGGGATCACCTGGGGACGAACCCTGTTGAAAATGGGCGAAATGTGGTGAAAAGTCAGGATATAGGAGCGGTATCCATTCAATTGCACTTATGCGTCATAACTTGCGTTAAAATGGTTCGATTTCGATGAAATTTTAGTATGTAGTAGGAGACAACAGGGGACGAACCCTGTTGAAAATGGGCGAAATGTAGTCAAACGTCAGGACATAGGAGCGGGATCCATTCTATCGTCTTTATGCGTCATAACTTACGTACAAATGCTTCGATTGCGACACAATTTTAGTATGTTGTTCCGGAGGTATACTGAACCGGTTCTGTTGAACATCAATGAAATGGGGTGAAAGGTCATGACATAGGAGCGAGATTTATTCCACAGCCTTTATCCTCATAACTTGAGTAAAGATTTCTGGTATGTTGGAAAGCGTATCATAATCAGTGCATTGCATGATTTCACTAACTTTTTTTTATTTTGATTGGAGATTTAACGGCCAGCGTGAGCAACTCAGTGAGCTATAAGCAGTCGCCCGTCTCTAGTTTAGGACCACTTGTTCCAGGGAAGGGAGAGAACCAGGGCCGCAAGAAAAACATAAACAACATGCATGTCTCACTGAGATTCGAACCCGGACCCATCTCGTACGAACCGCCAGAAGCCATCACTTAGACCACTGCCCACTGTAGCGTCAATGGCCGCTTCTTGGTGGTCAAGTGGTAGGAAGCGTTAGTTTCTAATCATTCGTATGTGCTGGGTTTGGTTTGTAATCCCCAGTGAGCCGCCCCGGTGGCGCAGTGGTTTAAGGCACTGGCCTCTGATCATTCGTCCGCAAGGGGTCCGGGTTCGAATCCCGGTCAGGCATGGATGTTGTGTTTGTCTTACGGCACTGGCTCTCTCCCTTCCCGGGAACCAGTGACCCTAAATTAGGGACGGGCGACTGCTTATAGCCCATTGAGTTGCTCACGGTGGTCGTTAAACCTCCAATCAAAAAACAAAAAAAAATCCCCAGTGAAATATGGATGGTGGGTTCGTATTAACGCACTGGCCCTCTTCCTTCCCTGGGACAAGTAGCTCCAAAATAGGAAACGGAAACAGCTTATAGACCATTGCGTTGATATTTATGTACGTAAACCACTGTGCGCAGTGTCGAATCGCACCAATTTAAACCTATTAATTTAAAGTCCTCAAAAATCTTCAAAAATTAAATCTTTAAAAGCTCCTGAAAAGTCCTCAAAAAATCGTGAAAAATTATCAGAAAAGGTCAGAGAGCATGAAGCATGCATGTGACAGTAAGAAAGCATGACGTACGCATGTGACAGATAAGAATGAGAGATGTTGAAGCAGGAACCAAAAGAGGTGATATGGTGGTGTGATGGCATAATCATGAAAGCTGTGTTGATTACTTGAAGTTGTGTCTATTTGAAGGTTGAATGTTAAAGAAGTGTTGTGTATTTAGCATTTGGAGTTAAAAGTTTCAGCCTACTAACGTTTGTTAATTAGTTTTGAGGTATTACTACTATTGTGATTAGTTCCTCACGTATTTTGGAATCAGTCAATACGATGTTGACGAAAAAATAGTAAAAGTAAGTCTTTCTGCGATTTTAGTTTGAATAACTTTGGTTCAGTGCAAGAGAAATCTTAAGTAGTGTTCTGTAACGTTTTAAAAAGTAAGAACGCTACATATTGACGCCCCAACATTTTCCTTTTTCTCAGACCCCGGTTTTTGGTAGTACAGGATTATGCAGTTTTAAAATGTGCAATATGCCGACTCTTTCGAGCAGGCATGCGATACAGTAGATTCCCGTTATAAGAAACTCGGATATAAGAAATTTACGGTTATAAGAAATAATTTTTATAATTTTTGTTGGCCCATTGTATAGGAACGTTTCATGTTTATAAGAAAGCAAAGCAAGTCAAATTTCGGTTATAAGAAAGTTCAAAAAAATGTATTTCCAAAATAAAATATTTTTCCACCTGTATTGCACTGTTTCTTCTTCTTATCTCCCATGGAATTTCAAGGCCATTTTCGAAGCGACTTCCACCAGATAATGCACGTTTCTTTCCCCTTAGTCCCTCCCTACAACGCATGATAGTGTTTTCTTGGAAAGGATAAATCCCGTTCTGACTTACTCCTTCAAAGAATTCTAGGCCATCACCTGCGCGTTCATAGATGAAGATCGGTACATTGCTACATACAGTACTTATGTATTCTCTGTTCTCATCTTTTCATTTTGCACTGTTTTTGAGTTCCATTTCTTCCTGTTTGCATTAGCGAATGAACTAGCAATCTGACTGTTTCATATGAAAGGACGCGCCTAAAATTGCGCGCGAAAGATTGGAACGACTGAAAACTGACGTGAAAACTGTCAAAGATTTTGTACACGCCGCTTGGAATTCAATGTACTCTACAGTAATTAAGAACAACTTTCGGAAAGCTGGATTTTATAACGAAGAAAATTCTGAACTGGGACAAGATTTTGAAGCTGAAGGTCCTCTTGATGAGTGGGTTCAATTTTATGCGGAATATGTTTCTTTTGAGGATTTTGTCACTGCAGAAAACGGCGTGCAAACAGCTCCTGAGCTGACAAGCCACAGTTTTGGCCCAAGTGAATCCTGTTGAAGAGACTGGAAGCAGCGGTGAGGAAGAGGATGACAACTTTTCTGAGCCGCAGCTAATGAAGCGGGTGGACGTCATGGCTATGATTCAGAAGGTGATGAAGGACTATGTGAGTAGGATTCCAAGTGCTCAAGAAGCAGAGAAAGAGCAATGTTTGATTGGACTCCAGAAATGTGAGACGAATGTAATGGTAAATGCAAAAAAGCAGACTTATATAACATATGTTTTTCAAATAAAAGGTATGTATTGATGTACACTTGTTTATTCATAAAATACGTGTTATGCATCTGCTTTAATTTCGAAGTTTCAACCATTTTAATCTAAATTCGGTTATAAGAAATTTCGGTCACAAGAAACTGTTTTTCAATCTCCTTGAACTTTCTTATAACGAGAGTTGACTGCACTTCTTTACCCGACTCTCTTGGCGGTAAAGGACGCCGCTTCCACGATTATAATATCACACCACCATGCCACCCTTTTTGGCTACTTCTTCAACATTATATACCTCTTTTCCTTATCTTTCACATGCATACGCCATGCTCTCTGACCTCAGAAGTGTTGCCCACATTATTCTGCGAGAGAGAAGAAGGTTGAGAAAGCTAAAAGAGAATGAACAGAAATTTACATAGAGACAGCAACTAAAAATGAAAGTTAATTCAGAGTATACGCCACATTGAACAGAAATTTATGTAGAGACAGCAACTAAAAATGAAAGTTAATTCAGAGTATACGTCACATTGAGTATAAATTAAAAAATGAAAGTTAATTCAGAGTACACGTCACATTGAACAGAAATTTACATAGAGACAACAACTAAAAATGAAAGTTAGTTCAGAGTATACGCAACACAGCTAATAACCATGTGCCGCTTAAATCAGAGGTTTAGATGTCTCTGTTGTTGAATGAAGTGCAAATATTTTCACGCACATGTGCACACACTATGGAGCGTAATGAAAAAGATAAATTTTGGAATGCTGGAAACTATAAAAAAGAATGGCTTTCACAATTTCCGACCCATTTGCCATCTTACTTTTCGCCAGTCGTCGTTACTTCGCACGCTGAAAGGTTATCTAAGGTAGAGAAAGAAGTGAAAGGTAAAAGATCTGCTTTTCGACACATTTTTTTCCGTGCTCAGGAAGTCCATTTGCGAGAAACCAATTGTCAGAGAAAGAAAACAATTTTAAGGGTCCCAGTTGTGTAAATAAGTCCGATTTCCACGTCAGCAATTCCTTTCGCTGGCACAACTGTGTATAACACTGCTGGGGTGAAAAAACGAAAAATCATTTTCTTGTACTCTCGGTAACAACGGTAAATCAGTTTGTAGCCGCGAGGCAGAGGTGCGTGTGGCTTATGTGGAAACAATGGTTCACCTGAAGAATCCGCGATCGTTACGTTAGCGCCACGCGCTATCCATCATCCGTTGCTTAGCAACACGACATAGACTCTCGCAGGACTGCGGCCGTAGATTCATTAATCCACTGATTTATGTTAGACGCCATTTCCAGTCAACAGCCAAAGACCGTGCCCGGGCAAAATGACGTCAGTGTCAAAGGTGATTGATCTGTCTCTTGGCCAAGATATGCTTCCTGACAACTTTGGCAGCGCTGGGAAAAGTATTCGGATGCAAGCGATTCAGGAACTTCTAGCTCTATGATTTCCGCTGATTCTTCAAATCCGACTGCATTTCACTTTCCTTGAACGCATGGGTTAAAAAGGTATATTTTTCTCGAGAGACAGCTGAGATTTCACCACCTTGGGGCACTATTCTTGTCCAGCTTAACAGCGAATAACTTACCTGGGCACCGTTATGATGGCTACTGTTATTGAAGAATCATTTGTATGCGCTTTTGGAAAAAGTAGTTTCGAAATATTTTTTGTCATTATGTATAAGTATAGCACATAGCCCGTCTAAGCACGGTTGTTTTTAAGCTTTAAATAAATATTAATATATAGGGGATGTTTCTCCTCCTAAGACGGTGTGAAATTTTTAATTGAAGCAAATTGAAAGCAAATCAAATAGACGCTGGCTTTTTGTAAGGAAATAAAATAAAAACGTATGTAGTAAAAACTCATTCATGTTAGAACCGAAAATTATATGCTACTCATTTCCGTTTTTTAAAAGACTGGAAACATTCTGTGTGAAATATTTGTTGTTGCTTAACAATTTTCTTTGTAGTCCAGTAGTTTTCGTGTAAACTTACCTTAATAACTTTTTCTTTAGATTTTTCGCGTTAAATTACTTTTTCTCCGGCACACTTGTTATTCGGTTCACGGTTTGTTTCAGACTGTCCTTTTCGACGGTTAGTTTGAAACTTCATACCGAAATTTTTTCTATAAAACATTGCGACATCTGGCATTGCAAATCGTAACTATCTAAATTATCGACAATGTGCTGTTTGGGGCGACATCTGTTTTTAGATGCAATTTCGATCACTTTCACATTTCAAGATTTTATTGTAGGTTAGAGCGTTTAGATAGATCGAGATTTTGCAAAACGTATAACGTAATCAGCTCTAAACGCGGATAGGTAATTAAAAAATAAAAAAATAATTGAAATGCACAAATTAATATCCGAGCTGTGCTAAACTAAACTTAAATATAAAAACTCAACTTGCTCGGGTATTAAGATTTCAGTTCGAATTTCGTAGATCGGATTAATTGAACTCGACTCATTGATAATCCAATGTTTTTAAACTAGCTCGTTATCACCTTTACATCTCAAAGTGATGCGTACTATTATATAGCACGCAATCACTTTGACATTAGATAGCTTACTATTATATAGCACGCAATCGCATTGACATTAGATCGCGTGCTATTATATAGCACGCAATCACTTTGACATCTCGAGAGCATACATGAATTGATCGATACGTGATGGCGCACCAATGCAGACATTGCTGTGACATCAAGCGTTCCAGACAGATCAGTCTGTTAATATTAAGAATTAAAATTTTACAGTGATTTCTTTCACAGGAGCATTTAAAACAATGAGGTGCTTTAAATGCATGTTAGACACTGTAATTCTAAAATTATAGTGTCTCATAAACAGCGATTTTTAATCCACTGCTAAAGGACTCTCTCCCCGAGTTTCTTTCACCACTCTCTGTCTTGGGTCATTATATTCCATGATAATGATTCAAAAGTTGAAATTCAAAAGCATGCCCGAGTGGTATGCTTTTGAATTTTATTAGCTTACTTTCTTTTGAGTCCTTTCGTGTCGCTTGATATCCGATGTAGAATTTCTGTAGTCCAACGGTGGACAGTTTCTTTAACAATGTGTTCAGCTTATTTCCACTTGAATGTCTTTATTTTGTTCATTATGTCGCCCGCTCTTGTCATTTCCCTGAACCAATATTTATTTTCTCTATCTTTGTGGGAAAAATCAAGCAAGCATCTCTCCAAGCTTCTTTGAGCTCTGACCAACCTCTGTATGTCGTTTTTAGGTAACCTTTAAATGGCGTTTGGCTATCTCATGGACCGCATGGGCTACAAATGTATGTTTTACTCACATGCGTAATAAGTCAGATAACTTGTACCTTCTAGTATGTTCCGATATTGTACTAAGCATACTTGTCCCGTTTGGATGACCATTAGCATTATGTTTTTTATGGATGCGTCAGCCCTACGGACCCCATGACGCTACTTTGTTGTCTGCAAGGGCCTTGCCTGGCCTAGCCCGGCCTGTGTTTTGTTTTTGCCTTTTTGTTTTTTCTTCGTCAGTTAAGTAAAGCATTCTGGGATCTGGCCGGGCTTGTGCTGAAAGTTTTAGTATTTTATTCCTGGATTAAGAAAACAAACAATCTTTTTTTCTCACACATCGGAGACTGACTCTTTGATTAATCAGATGTCACAAAGTGAAACAAAAGACCCCATCTGTCACCAGACGCTTGATTAATTAAAGCTGAAACCGGCAAGTCGGGCAGTAAGATGATATCCCGAAATGATACGTCTTATTTCTTGAAATGTGGAAATCAATTTCTGTATTCACTTCGTTGGCTTTAGCGACTAAAACACGTGGTTTTTTTTTTCTTTTCCGAGAAATGTTTATGTAGAGTTTTCAGAAAAAACGAAACCAAACCCAGCTTCTGCCGGGAATCGTTGCTACAACTGAGATGACGAAGTTCGACTATTTGTTTAAGGGAGGGCTACCTTATTTATACTTAAGTGTGGAAGAGGATAAGCTTTCAAATTTGTAAAAGAAGTATATAGTCTGGCGTGAACCTAATCTGAAAGAGGAATTCCTTGAGAAATGGCACCATCTTTGCGTTCTGTTTCTTGTACTACTACTAATGTAGCTCAATTCAGTAGGGAACCTATGTTTCTTTAGAGCACGGGGTCTTCAACCTTCTCTGAATCGCTGACAGCGTGACAAAATGGAACAGGTACCGCGGTCACTCTGGAAAATAAAAATCCAAGTGTTTATTGTGAATACCGGTTATTTGAGAGTAATTTTGAATCCTAAAACTTAGTTTTCCGAAAAAAGGATATATGTAGTCAGCATTTTATCAAAGTTACAAAGAAGCCTGAAGTAGACACATTTTTCTGATATGCCTACATTTTAGTCATCATTATTGTCAACCATTATCAGCCTACTTCTGGATGAAGGTTTACCCAAGTTTCTTCCAAAACGGTGTGTCTTGAGCCAGTCACCTCCATATCACCCCCAGGTTGTTCTTAAAAATTGTACTGTTTCTTTTATAAGCTCACCAATCAAATTTTATACGCCGATTAATTTCTTAATGAATGCGACCCTCGCTTTATATCTGCTGTCCATGGTAAATGTCGCAATTGGTTATCTCCAGCTTTTCCCCATCAGATGATAAATCTTTATTTCTTGTAAAAGCATTGTTCATCAGCTTTGTCTTCTGAAAATTCACTTTTAATCCTACCTTTTTACTATGGTAAGCAAGTTCCGCTATCATATTTTACAGCTGTGATGGGGGTAATTCAAAAATGAGATCATCAGCAAAACGAAGGTGAGTTAAATAATTTCCATTAACCTTTATCCCTTCGTTTTCCCAATTCAGTGATTCAAAGACATTTTTCAATGTGGCATAAAAAGTTTGGGAGATATGATGTCACCTTGTTTCATTCCCTTTCCAATTTTTATTGGTACTGTATCCTCAGACAACCGAACTTTTGTACTTGCAGTTTTATATATGTTATTAATAATGCTAATGTATGCATCTTTAATACCAAAGGGTTTCAAAGCCATTGGCCTTTTCATAATCCATAAAAGCCATGCATAATGAGAGTTCATATTCCCTCGTCCTTTCAATTAGTTCCCTCAACAGATGGCTATGATCTATAGTGTAGTAGCCATTCCTGAATCTTGATTCTTCTCTCGGTTTTTAATTTTTAGTTCTGTTCTCTCATTAAACTTTTAGTACTCTTTAAAAATTTCAATTACATACTCTAATTTATCGCATCATAGCTCATAATAGATTTGAAAATTATAAGTCCATGAACATAAGATAAGGTATCTGGATATTCATGTTTCCATTTCGAATATGTATTTTTTTCTTTGCTTTTTAAAATTTCCTTTGCAGGCATCTTGTAGGCCACTAAAATGTGCTCCGTGAGTCATGGGTTGAAGACCCCTGCTCCAGAGGAAGCCATATGTTATTTGAAATAAGCGGCGGATAACGCTTGATAAAAGTTTGAAACGGGTACGGCCGTAAATTGGAAATTCTAAGTCGGGCCCTTAAAGTTTGGGCCGACGCCGGGATTCCAAATGAAGGACCATGCAGACCTCTAACGCCACTAACACACGCCAAATATTGCATTCACAGTTGTCCCGTTCGTGCCGTCTTGCAGTCCGATAAAACCTTTGCCACTTATACGTGAAAAGAAGCTTCGTATTTTTTCACATTTTGGTTGCCTTGGTTTTGAAGCAATCAGCGTATTTTTTCACATTTTGGTTGCCTTGGTTTTGAAGCAATCAGCGTATTTTTTCACATTTTGGTTGCCTTGGTTTTGAAGCAATCAGCGTACTTTTCAGATCACTCGTTAGATTAGTCTGTAAAATTTAGATTATTATTTTCTGCGCCATCATCGTTCTCACTGCCCAGCAGCAGACTAGCAAGGACAAAAATTATGAAATGTTAGCAACAGATGAGCATCCTTTCTGTTTCCAAGGGTAAAGACGCGCAAAACTACTTATTTGTGTTATCCTGCGACATATCAACATTCCTTGTGCATTGCAAGAAAATGAGCCTTGATTGTGCAAACATAGATTCTGAAAGCTGAATCCGATGTCAGTTGAACGTCAGCAAATTTTCTAGAAATTTTAGCTGGAGGGTATTATTACTTAGTCTTTATGAAGGACATTTCACCAACAGCATATATGCAAAGTCTTAGAACTGTATGTATTTTATTATTTTTTAAAGAATTTAAAACATTATATGTAATTCAAGATTAAATCTTGTGTGCTCCAGCAAAAGTTTCGTGATTTTCAGCAACATAATTTCAAAATATTAAAATTTTCGTAGCATTTGGGTATCAAGTTGTTATAAAAACCCAAAACAATAGTTAATATCATTCCTGCGGCAATAGGTTGCAATACATATAGAGGTCCTCCGCACCTTAAGACGTTCTTTACGTATCAAATATACACGATGCCACTACAGTGTAAGGTCCATGCCTCAGATCCACAAGTAAGAACTGGAAGGATGCAGGATTAAACAATTTTTGTTTTAATTTAATGGTAAGAAGCTCTTGAAAATTGTACACTTTCCTTCAAATGTACTCCAAATAAGTTATATACGCCTATAAATTTCTGCTTCTAAGTGACCTTTCCTTGATATTTGTTGTCCAACATAGATAGGTAACAGTTACTTTTAAATTTCCCTCATCGACCTCTAAATATTCCGTTTTTGTAAAAATCATAGTAATATCAATGTTGTTTTGTGTAAGATCTCGGAAACTCTTGTGCCATTCTGACGAAGTAATATAAAATTATACATTAAACAAAAGCAACTGTCATCTTCAGTTGCAGTGATAGAATTGCATTGAATGAAGATTTCTCATCCAAGTGGGATGATTTCGAAAATATTCACTGGCTTTCCATGATTGCCTTTTTAATATTAATATTACGAATGTATTATATATATATAATGTATATATTATATTAATATTATTAATTAATATTACGAATGTATTATATATATATATATATCATCATCATCATCATCATTGTCAACCATTATCAATCCACTGCTGGACGAAGGTCTCCCCAAGTTTCCTCCACAACGGTCTGTCTTGTGCCAGTCTCCTCCATGTCACTCCCGCATATTTACGAATTTCATCCACCCATCTCCCATGTGGTCTTTTTCTGGGTCTTTTCCTGTCCCTTGGAATCCAATCTAAAATTTCGGCTGTCCATCTATGGTCTGTCCTTCTGGCAGTATGTCCAGCCCATTGCCATTTCAGGGATTTAACTCTGATCATGATGTCTTCCACTCTCGTCATTTTTCGGATCCACGAGTTCCTCTTCTTATCTCTCCTGGTTATACCAAGCATGCACCTCTCCATGCTTCTTTGAGTTGTCTGCAGCTTTTGTATGTCTCTTTTAGTTAAGGTCCACGTCTCTGCACCATACGTAAGCACTGGAAGGATGCATTGATCAAACACTTTTCTTTTAAGACATAATGGCATATTGCTCTTGAAAATTATGCTGTTTCTTCCAAAAGCTCTCCAGGCAAGTTTTGTACGCCGATTAATTTCTTCATCAATGTGACCCTCACTTGATATCTGCTGTCCAAGATAAACATACGTATCTGTTATCTCCAGTTTTTCTCCATCAATTGATAAATCTTCATTTCTTGTAAAAGCATTGAACATCACTTTTGTCTTCTGAAAGTTCATTTTTAATCCCACTTCTTTACTCTTGTCAGCAAGTTCCTGGATCATACTCTGCAGCTCTGATGGGGTAGTTGCAAAAATGACTATGTCATCAGCAAAACGAAGGTGGGTTAGATAATCTCCATTAATCTTTATCCCTTTGTTTTCCCAGTTCAGTGATTCAAAGACATTTTCCAATGTGGCATTAAAGAGCTTCGGAGATATGGTGTCACCTTGTCTCACTCCCTTTCCAATTTTTATGTGTGTTGTATTTTCAAACAGCCGAATCTTTGCACTTGCATTTTCATAGATGTTATTAATAATATTAATGTATGCATCTTCAATACCGCAGGATTTCAGAGCCGTGGTAACTGCTGATGGTTTCACCGAATCAAAGGCTTTTTCATAATCGATAAAAGCCATGCACAATGGAAGTTCATATTCCCTCGCTCTTTCAATCAGTTCTCTCAGTACGTGGATATGATCTATTGTGCTGTAGCCACTCCTGAATCCAGCTTGTTCTCTCGGTTGAGCCATGTCCAGTGTTACCTTCAAGCGGTGTGAAAGAACTTTAGTGAAGATTTTATAAACCACTGATAGAAGGCTGATAGGTCTGTAGTTCCTGAGATCCTCAATGTCACCTTTTTTATGTAGCAGGATCATTGTAGCATTGTTCCAATCCTCAGGAATCTTCCCTTCACTAAGGCATCGAGTGAAAATTTGGGCGAGTACTGTTTCAATTTCTCCACTTGCTTCTTGTATGATGTCTATAGTAATTCCATCTTCTCCTGGAGCTTTCCCTCGCTTCATGTTCTTGATTGCATGAGCAACTTCTGCTGGGAGGACTGGAAGAACTCTGGTACCTTTCATGATGTCTGGAGTACATGTATCATCCCTTTCATATAATTTGGAGTAGAAATCTTTCACTCTTGTCAAAATTTCACCTCTATTTCTTGTTATAGAACCATCTTCTTTTCTCAGAGCCATAATCTGTTTTCTTCCCTTACTGAGATGTCCCTTTGCTATCTTAAGGCTTTGGTTGTTTTCAATTGCTTTCCTCACTAGCTCACAGTTGAATTTCCTTACGTCTTCAGTGATACTTTTTCGTGTTGTCTTGCATAGCTCTATATATTCCACTTTGGAAGTCACATCTACTTTAGTTGTCCTCATCTCTCTTCTTTTTTGCATCAACATTTTGGTTTTTCCTGATAATTTGTTCACATGCAACTTGTTCTTAGACCCAGCTAATTTTGTTGCTGTTTCCATTAGAGCTTTGGTTACTTTTCTGTTAACTTCCGAAATATCCACTTCTTCCGATATTAGGCCTTCTAAAGCAGAGAATCTATTCTTCAGTTCCAACTTGAAAGTATTATGGTGTTTTTTAAGGTTGGTTATGTCAATACATTTTGTTTGTCTTATGAGCTTGCCACGTTCCAGTTTAGTGTTGAGGTGCATCTTACATCTCACCAATCTATGGTCACTACCTGTGTTGAACTTGTTCAGCACACTGCAGTCTTCGATGACGAATTTTTTGTTACACATAATAAAATCAATTTCACTTGTCGTCCCAATTGGATGTCTCCATGTCCATTTCCTGTGTGGCTTTTTCTTGAAAAAGGAGTTCAAGATGAAAAATCCTTCTGCCTCTGCAAACTCAACGAGAGTATTTCCACGCTGGTTTCTGTTGCCGTGACCGAATTTACCTACTGAAGTTTCATTCTGTTGCCGTTGCCCTATTTTTGCATTGAAATCTCCCATAATTATCTTCAAGTGCTGCTTACCTTTATTATTTAGATGACGAATTTCCTCATAAAATTCTTCAATTTCTTCTTCAGGATGACTTGTGGTGGGTGCATAAGTTTGAATAATCTGAGCCTGGTATCTTCTCGATAGTTGGATAACGAGTCGTGCAGCTCTGTCAGAGGAACTTTCAACTTCTACCACTTTATCCTTCAGTTTCTTGTTTATTATAAATCCAACACCACTAGTTCTGCCAGTATCTGTCCCACGATAATAGAAGAGATGTCCACTTTTCAGTTCAATGAGATCTTCTCCTTTTCTCCTTACCTCACTTAGCCCGACGATGTCCCACTTGATCCTTTGTAGTTCCTCTTCCAATTCAAGAAGCCTTGAATCAGAAGATAGGGAGCGTCCGTTATAGGTAGCCAAGGTCAGCATCAAATGGCAGCCTAGTCCGGTCCTCCGGGGATTCTTAGCACCCTCTGCCTTCATGTCGCACTGGCCGCTGCCTTGGCCAGGTACATTCCAGCTGCCGGAGACTGAGGGCCAAGATTTAAGTTGTAGAGTCATTTTGGAGGTGTTTGGCCATAACTCACCACGCTGGCCAAGCGGGTTGGTGAGTGTGGGATAGCATTTCCTCTGATCCCGATGGTATAGTTATACCGCTATTGGCGGTCGTCAGAGCCCTTTTAGTGGGAACAGGATGCACCACGAGAAGGCGGGGTTGACATTTGTCAAGGAGAGGCTGTGATGTTACGCATCACCTGACCTTACATCCCTATATATATAATGTATATATTATATTAATATTATTAATTAATATTACGAATGTATTATATATATATATATATATAATGTATATATTATATTAATATTATTAATTAATATTACGAATGAATTTCATATATGTTACTTGAAGCTCCCTTTTAATCTAGTATATTATTCTTCCAATTCCAAACATGGCTGATTACGGATGTATGAATTCGTGTTTATACCTACTGTATTGGCCAGAAATTGTTATGCATCTGATAAACGATACGTTCATCCCTGATGTATGACTGCGCTACTGGTTTATACTACATACTGAAATAGTAACATTATTAGGAACTCCGAATCAGAAATGAAAACGAGTCACAGGTCAGTAGGTCAACGGGTAGACAATTTCTTGTTGGTCAAACGGGTCGGGTCAAGGTGTTCCTGACCCGATGTCGACCCGTCTTTATTTCCGTTTTAGTTTAGAAAATAAAATAAAATATTTTGAAGAAAAATGCGCATTGTGGGATTTTGTGCTCAGTACTGATGCCCGAGAAGTGAAAAATGATTTGTCATGCAAAAATATTGTCGTCTCTTTCCTAAAGTAAAGAAGATTTTCAACGTCCGACCATACGGCGCCGACGTTAAACACAACGACCCTATATCGCAAAAGCATACTTCCTTTGCGTTTGTTTTCTGTACGATTGTCCGGAGCAAGGTACAGGCAAGCGCCTGTACCTTGCTCCTCTGTTCATTCACTCTCTCTCACCCCGCGTGTCATATTGTAAAACTGAGAGTTAGTTACTTTTCATATCGCATCTTTTACATTGAGCATTCAGAGGTTTTCCTTTGACTTGCTGACATCCCAGTCCCATGGCACGTAGCGCCAGAAAAAATGCCTTACTTGCTAATAATTGATGCATTTAATATTAAGGGGGCCTCCGAGGGGCAGTAATGAAATCAACATCGGCATTTTTGAAACTTTTAACTCATCACAAGCTTGTGAAAATCGGTGTTGCTGGGAAATATATTCTGAAACTTGATATGTAATCAAGAAAACAAGAAAAACTGAAATTAAACATAAAAAGTACTTAATTAAAAATGTTTGACTGTAGCGCCAACACAATTAGGTGGAACAGCCTAAAGTTACTGAGGAGGGACTTTTTGTCTCTCGAAGATGTGTTTTATAAGCATATGTACAATATTTACGTTATGTCTTGCAAATGAAGGACGACAGTTTCAACACTTCCTGTAAGTAAGTGAGTAAATTTTACGTTCCCCCTCGTTATACATTTGGCTGATAAATCAATTTTCACTGCTGTCCATGTAGCCCCTCTTTCAGAAAATTTGAAAATTATATTGCCCTGCACCGGGAATCGAAACCGCACCTCCCGATTGTCGGTCGAGCATGCTCTCTGTTACACCACCCAGGACAAGGAAGTTCCAAGCAACTGTAACAAAGCAGGTGTAACTTAGAAATCTTAGAACATTTCAGATATACGCAAGTCGAAGCAACTATAAGTTTCATCGTAGCGTCCCAACGACCTTTTCTCACATCCGGGTCGGATGTAGGTCTTTTAAGTTCCAGTGCTTCATAGAACATCATAGTTGCTTCGACTGGCGCATATCTGAAATGTTCTCAGATTTCGAAGATACATCTACTTTGCTTCAGTTACGTGGAACTTCCTTGTCCTTGGTGGTGTAATGAACGGATAGCATGCACGACCGGAAATCGGGAGGTGTGAGTTCGATTTCCGCTCCAGGGCAATGAAATTTTCAAAGATTTCTGAAAGTGTGTCTACATGGACAACAGTGAAAATGCGGCTCATCAGTGCCAAGGATAACTTTTGTATACCCTTCTACGTACACTATATTGATAAAAGTAACTGGACACCCCTTCAAAAGCAAATGAACGGATCCGCTGCGTTGTTAAGATGCGCGGTACAGCTGTAAACCTTATAAAAAATCCTGCAGCGGACCACGATCATATCACACTGTGAAGTTGAGTGAAAATGCCACGGCGGGAGAGATCTGATTTTGAGAAAGGAAAGATTGCTGGGTGTTATATTAGTGGGTTGTCCGTAAGATACGTCGAGGGGCGTTTAAACATACCCAGGTGAACTGTTTTGGATATACTGAATAAGTGGAAGACACATGGCGTGCCTGAAGCAGGAAACTGTACCGGCAGACCAATAAAAATTTGTGATACGGGACGTCGAAGTCTCAGGAGAGTCGCTACAGCTAATCGACGGAGTACTGCACAAAACCTCAGTGTACAGGTGAGTAAAAATGCTGGAACCTCGGTATGTACACGTACCATTCGCAGATAACTTCATTCCATGGGTTACCAGGGTCATGCGGCTACTCATAAGCCTTTCATCTCCCCTCGGAATGCTACTCATCGTTCAGCATGGTATAAAGAACATTTCTCGTGGACCGTAGATCAATGGAAACGGGTCCTATGGACTCCGGAATCCAGATACACGGTCCATCCGTCTGATGGAAGTTTGTGGGAATGGAGGCAGCCAGGGGAACGCTATTTAACACAGTGTACTGTTCCTACGGTCAAGTTTGGAGCTGGCATTGTACTCGTGTGGGGTTGTTCTTCGTGGTATGGTCTCGGTCCATTGGTTATCGTAGACAAACCTGTTAGCCAGCACGTCTACCTCAATATTCTGGACAATTATGCCCTACCAACTCTGTGGCAATAGTATGGAAACGAGCCTTGTTGGTACCAGTAGGATAATGCACCGAGCCATAAAGCAAGGACTGTTTCGGTGTGGTTTGACGATAATTTCGTATCGTGTGTGGACTGGCCAACACAGAGTCCTGATCGTAATCCCATCGAGCACCTATGGGATGAATTAAAGCACCGCATAAGAAGTTTGGAACCAAGGCCTACTACTAAGCAACAGTTAGCGGCAGCATTACGTACTGAATGGAAGCGCATACCTAACGCTGTGTTCCAAAACCTTGTCGAAAGCGTGTTTCGAAGGGTCAGTGCATGCATTAAGGCCAAAGGTGGAAAGACACCGTACTAATGTATGTAAATAAATGCTATGTGTGTTTCTCTTGCAGGTGTCCGGTAACTTTTGTCAATATAGTGTATTTGAGAAAAATATTTCGTCGGGGAAATTCGTTTCCCATTTATGTATTATGATATTATAGTACATGTTATTTTAAATACACCAGAACTTGGATACTGAAGAAACTTATATGGCGTATTAAATCCGTCTATTTTTTGGTGAAATAGGCACAAAGAATCGCCAAGCTTTCACATTCCACTGGGAGACGTTTTCAAGGCAATGGTGTCTACCATTGTCTTGAAAATGTCTCCCAGTATTGTACGAAAGCGAACCTTTGTGCTTATTACACCACAAAAATAAATGGATTTAATACGCTATATGCGCTTCGTGAGTATATAATATCCCAACCACCATAATGTTTAACTTACTTTTTGAGCATTTATTCAAATACTGCAAAACTAAACACAACAGAGCAAGAAAAAGTTATTTTTAATGGAAACCAACAGGGTATTTCGTCTTTATTAAGTTGAATGTAAATTTACCTGGAGATTAGAAATGTGTAGTCGATGGGCTCATGTTCTGTTGTCTTGTTCTTTGCCAATATCCATCAGTTGTTCGCATTTACATACCGAGAGAAGCAGAAATCGATATCCCGTAAGAGGAATACATATGCATAAAAATAATTAATTTGATGTCAGTATTCTTTTCCACACGCAGACGAGAGCAATGCCAACAAATGAATAATTGGTTGTATTTTTACCCCAAGTCCGTTCTTTCTGTGTGATGTTTTGGAAAGTTTTCTTCTGACACTAATTAAAACAGAATTCCGTTTATTTATAACCTTTCAAATGTTCATTTAGGACTGGCGTGAGAACGTGTAAATCATCATTAAACATCGAATTTATTTATTTATCTGACTTTTACATTGAGTAAAACTGATGCGCTTTTCTGAACAAAATAATATTCTCAGTGCAGTGAGGAGACCAGTTTCATTTAGCAGCAAACTTGTTTGACGTCGTCGGAGCTAACCAAATTTGTTTTTAATAAGGAAGTATAAAGCTCGGTGCAATAAATCTTTTCCCTCAGAAACAACGAGAGTCAGACATTTTCAGAGGCCTGTAATTCATGCCAGAGTACTATATATTTTTATTATTCTAAACCCCGTGACTTTTGCATTGGAGTAATGCATTTCATTTACCAATCACTCACGAATCTAATTAACGTTCACATGAAAGATACTTCTGAACTTGCAATACAATAGGTTTAAAAATGTTTCTCAGTGGAGTTATAAATTATGGAAAAATCAATGATAGCATACAACACACACTGTTTTTAGCGAACCTAATCCTTTAGGTGAAATTTTATATTACCGTAACAAACTAATCGGATATGTTGGAGTATCCGAGATCACATCCTTTAGACTCTGGGCTTTTTGCAGTGATACATAACAATCACACACACGCACACACACTCAGTCACTCACACTCTGTGGCACTGTAACAAGAAATGGAGGCGAAAAGGTCACTGTACCAAAGTTTCTCCAGTCCTCCAGGCAGACGTTACACATGCAATTAAGAACATAAAACGGGGAAAAGCTCCAGAATAAGATGAAATTACCATGGACAATATACAAGAAGCAAATGGAGAAATTTAAACTAGACTCGCCCAAGATTTCCTTAGATGTCTCAAGTAAGGAAATATTCCTGAGGAATGGAACAATGCTACGATGATCCTGCTACATAAAAAGGTGACATTGAGGATCTGCGCGCCGTCAGTCTCCTGTCAGTGGTTTATAAAATCTTCACTAAGGTTCTGTCACATCGCTTGATGGTAACCCTGGACATGGCTCAACCGAGAGAACAATCTGGATTCAGGAGTGGCTACAGCACTATAGATCATATCCATGTGCTGAGAGAACTAATCGAAAGAACGAGGGAATATGAACTCCCATTATGTGTGGCTTTTATTGATTTATATAGTCGTGGTATTGAAGATGCATTCATTAGCATCATTAATAACATGTATGAAAATGCAAGTGCGAGATTGAGGATACAGCACCAATAAAAATTGGAAAGGGAGTGAGACAAGGTGACACCATATCTCCCAAACTCTATAATGTCCCATTGCAAAATGTCTTTCAATCATTGAACTAGGAATACCAAGGGATAAAAATTAATGGTGATTATTCAACTCACCTTAGTTTTGCTGATGGCGTAGTCATTTTTGTAACTAATCCTTCGGAGCTGCCGTGTATGATTCAAGAACTTGTTGACAAGAGTAAAAAAGTAGGATGAAAAATTCAATTTCAGAAGGCAAAATTTATGTACAATGCTTTTACAAGAAATGAAGATTTATCTATTGATGGAGAAAAGCTGGAGATAACCGACACCTATATTTACCTTGGACAGCAGACAGCAAGCAAAGGCCTCATTGCTGAAAAAATGATCGGCGTATAAAACTTAATTGGTAATCTTTTAGGAGAAACAGTACAATTTTTAAGAGTCATATGTCTTAAAAGAAAAATGTTTAATCAGCTCACCCTTCCAGTGTTTACATACGGAGCAGAGACTTGGACCTTAACTAAAAAATACTTACAAAGACTGCACACAGCTGAAAGCAGCATCGAGAGTTGCATGCTTGGTGAAATCAGTAGAGATAATAAGAGGAACTCATGCATGAGGAAAATGGCAAGAGTGGAAGACATCACGTCCAGAGTAAAAACCCTGAAATAGCAATGGGCAGGACATGTTGCCACAAGAGTGGATCACCGATGGAAAACTGAAACTATAGTCTGGATTTTAAAGGACAAGGAAAGACCCAGAAGTAGACCACATGGAATATGTGTGGATGAAATTCGAAAGCATGCTGGAGTGACATGGAAGAGACTAGCAGAAAGTAGCCCGTTATGGAAGAAACCTGGGAAGACCTTAACCCAGTAGTGGATTGATATTAATACATTAATACAAACATTTGACGTGGACTAGGACCATCAAATAGAGGTAATCGCTCTTTCCAACTTTATAAGTGAGTCACGGAAAATTTCTAATTTGCCGCCACCGGGAATCGAACCCAGGTCTTCCAGTTACGCGCCGGATATGCTTCCACTACACCACAGCGGCCTTGAATTCCTCCAGACTCACAGTCTCTCATCAGTACCGCTAATAAACCTACCACAAGTGATAAGCCCTCAATTCTATTTATTTCTTCATTCTCTGCACCATTCCCTAGGTTACAAAGGGGAAGGGCTAGCCCTCCTGACATGGACATCATGCAACTGGGCAGAAACAAGTGACTCAGATATCTTTTCTCTCCTTTCTTAGATTCATCATCCATTGTTATAGCCCATGTTGGAAGTAATCAGTCAGTAAGGATTAGTGTTGATCATAACCTTGAACGACCACTTTGAAAAATAAATCTAAGGGAAAAGCAACGTCTTCTGAAAAGGAGACTCACTCGTTCGACCCGCGTGTTCTCAGACAGCGAATATATTTGTTCGAGCTGATTTCAGTCCATTTTGCTGACCCTGAGTTAATTCGTTTCAACCGGTTAAAGGGTTAAAACATTCACAGACGTTTTTGAGTTACGAAATGCAGGTGAAACACCAATAAGAAAATAATTCAGAATTTTAGGAAAAGAAGAGACTTATAGCCTAACCATTCAGTTGTGCGTTACCCATTGCGTTAGTTAATTCGGTTAGTAGTGTTAAATAAAGTTAATTAAAAAAAGTGAAAGGGAAAATATAGTCGAAGATTTGATATAAGATCTCGGCCAGGCCCGAATCCGTTGTATATTGTTAAATAAAGTTAATTAAAAAAAGTGAAAGAAGAGTAGATTTTGTTAAATAAAGTTAATTAAAAAAAGTGAAAGGGAAAATTGATTTGAGCTCGAGGTCATACGGGCCCCGGTTTTAGTCAAAAATTTGATATAAGAGCTCGGCCAGGCCAGGATCGGTTTCCAAGCTTTTTGTCATATCCCGGGACCATGCTCATCTCTAGATGACACGGCTGTACCACGCGACAGTTTTCGAGAACTGAAACTCTCCTACGCCAGATTCCATATCCACTACTGAAGCGAAGTGCTGTTCTTGTTGAAAATTGGCAATGGAGATAATCATGTGTTTGTCGAATGGAACAAGTCCAGACCCAG
Organism: Macrothele yani; assembly: GCA_039090855.1. NCBI lineage: Eukaryota > Metazoa > Arthropoda > Arachnida > Araneae > Macrothelidae > Macrothele > Macrothele yani. Next base: position 19,287,855 of record CM077025.1, read on the forward strand.
TTTTTGAACAAGTAATCAAAAGCTGAAGTTTTTGACGGCCCATTCATGAGGTATAATTTATTCCTACTGTTGAACGCTGTGAAGCTTTGGTTAAGAGCATCATAGACCCTCTCCAGTTGTTCGATATAGTGTCCCATTGCAGAAGACATTCACAATTGAACCACATACACGGCATGATTTTTCTCTGAGTCCGACCCCTGGACATACCTGACTGTGCTTCCTGGCGAGGTATCAGCCACTGTTTCAAAGTGGTGGATAACGTAGGAACATCCACTTTTCATCACCTGTGACGATACGACGCCCAAACGTATTCTCTTGAGGATTTTACAGAAATCTGCGACGGATTTATGTAAAATCCTCAAGACAATAAGTTTGGTGGTGGAGAAATTGTTGCAATTTTGCCATCTTCAGATGTGCATCACCTCTGAGCAAGGTGAGTCATGCTGTCACTTCAAACCTTCATTGGCCTACAAATGCAATGTAACTACCTAAACGTCAGATTGGACTAAATACCGATTACATATTCGAGAGCGTCTCCATTCATACGTCTCCATTCATACGTCTCCATTCTTAGTTGCGTCAAAAAAATATTTCTGATTGCTGATTGCTACACTATTAAAAATTTTGTGGTAGGCCACACCAACTTGTGGTGCTATACCAGCCATACCACTTTCTGGGAAAAAATACATCATTGTGTTTTGCAAACAAAACCCAGCAACGCGGTTCAACGTTTCACCGTGTTATGGTATAAGGTTGCAGCATGCTGTTGGGTTTATTTTGCACCTCAGAATGGTATAACATTTCTAAGAAAGTGATGCATCTTGTGCAGCACCACTTTTTGGTGCAACTTACCACAAACTTTTTAACAGTGTACAATAGCAAATTCACGATAATTGCGCAGAGCACAAAATCTCGAATTTACAGCAGTTGAACAGTGAACTGTTTAAGTGCTAGTGTCCCAGTGCACAAATTCTTAAGATTCTTTTTATAGATTCATAAATCATGGTGAACGAAATGCGCTATTATAAGGGAGCTTTTAATGAGCTATTTAATCAGAGCCGCAGTCTGTTTTTGGTTTTTGACCCGGATGACGCATAGGTGCTGCTTTGTAAGACGACGCTGGAATATTTTCCTATCTAGTACAAGTGAGAGTAAATTAGGAATGGGCGATACATATATGCTTAGATACGAGAGGGAGCGTCGAACTCAAAAAATAAATTAATTAATTAAAAAAATCGGCAAAACTTACCCTCATACCAAAATTGACAGCTTATTCTTTAAATGAAACTACTGTACATGATCTAGGGTCTAGACGTTTTATTAGTAATTGCTTAATTTCCTGACTACTTTGAAACATTTTCAAGCATTCATTCCCCATGTATCCTCGTATTTGATGATGTGCCACTCAGTTCATCAAAGTTCGGCAAAAACGTCAGCTTTATTTGAACGGTCATGGAATATCATTACCTTTTGGTTTTACGAATTTGATGATGCAATATGAACCGCTTCGACGGAAATTTAAGAGACTGGGTTCCAATTATATCTTCCACGTTCACATATTTTCCGTGAAGAATCATTAATTTTAATGTGCAGTTTTCCGCTGAGCTAGACCCTCAACTGACCGCAAAATCTGACCAGCTGACGCCACTAGATTCTTTGCCTTCATATTTTTAACGGATACTATTTCTGACACGCACACACACACACACACACACAGCCGTAAAACGATCTTTAGCGAAAGAGAATGAAAGAGAACAGCCATCTTAGCAAAGCACTTCCCGTTCATAATTGTCTCCATGCTGTCGCGTCAAATTTTCTGCTTCTAAGAGATTTTCTCCTCTGTACGGAAATAGTTGATGTTATGTTGTATTAGTCAAACGTTCTTCATTTCACTGCCGGGTAAAAACTCTATCAGGTAAACAAATTTTCAGTTGCCAAAAATTGTGAACCTTTAGCAAAACTCTATGGTATTCAGTCAAGTAAATCATATTCCTTCCTGTGTTTTTGCCTGATTTAAACCGTGAAAACTAACCCAAATAAGTTTGACAAGTGATTTAGATATAGAAATAAAAAACAAAAATAAAATAAAAAAAGGAAGATTTAGGGCACAGCTTACTAAAATACATACATTCTGTTATAACCCGTAAACCCCAATGCAGAAATTCGCAAAAAGTCCTTAGAAAAATGTTTTTCGTTACTTTTAAACCCTTTGAAAAGTTTAGCAATAGTGAAATATCGATCACATTGATATTTTTAATTAACCTTTCATCAACCAGGGTGAATAGTTTTATAGGGAGCACTTATTTGTTGTGAATGCCGGCCGAGAATAACGATACCGCAGTCCCGATGTCTGAGCGCTGGCTTCTGACCATTCGTCCGAGATGAGTCTGGGTTCGAATCCCGTGAGGCACGGATGTTGTATTTTTCTTACGATGCTAGCTCCCTCTCCCTCTCTCTCTTCACTGGAACCAGTGGCCTTCAATTAAGGACGGCATTTGTCCATCGAGTTGCTCACGGTGTTTGTTAAACCCCCATTAAAAAAAATAACGATGACAGTATACTTCAGTATGTATTCCGATAACATCGGCATCATTTAAGTATTGATCTGGGGTGTTAGCCGCCTGCGTGCCCCAGATATTTGGCCGCCCATGCCAATGCAGATCGAGTACAAGTAAATATGCTATTAGATACCTAACCTAACCCACGGCATGGGGGATGTTTTTTTTTTCACTGTTCTATATAGCTGGCAGGGGTACAGACGTAAAACGTACAACTATTCTATAATAATAACACAACACTGTATACACTTATTTTTTTTCTATATTCAAAACAAAACCGTTCAAAAATATCACAATCACACAGACATTGACACAGTGACACATTACACATAAGTACCATAACTTAACAAAATATATGTATCTATATTCTAGGACTGGCCCCCACAAGTTAATGCCAAACTTCACCCCCACATGTACAGCCCAGGACACTGGCAACTCGCTGGTTCTCCTGACAGAACTGTTAGTATTTGCGGAACAGGAGTCTACAACTTTGTTTGCGGAACACAGCTTAGTATTTTATTCTTTGCCTTAAAGAAAGACACTAGTCTTTTCTCAAAAATGCAGAACAAGAACGTAATGAGTCATATATAATGACTGATTACGTTCTTGTTCTGACACATGTTAAGGAAGAAAAGCAGGAAATTAAAAGAAAAAATTCATGACAACGACTACAACCAGTGGGTTTAACTGGGATGTGTATTTAAAAGAGTGCTTGTCTTGGAGCGCCACTCGTCAGCTATAATTTTAGACTCGTCATGGACGAGTGTAATTTTGGACCCCTGACGATAATTAATGTTTTAAGTAAAGCAATACAATATTAAAAGATCAAGCATATTAAAAAGGTATTTCACACAACAGTTGCCTACATCTGATGCGTCAGAAACGTGACTCAGGTCAACCAAAAGCGAAATTCTGAGACATGCAGGTTAAGGAACATGATATACGGAATTAATGTATGCGTGCAACAAAAGACAACACAAATCAGTAAGGGACTGCAACTGGTTTTCTAAAATTTTAAATACGTTTTTTTTTTTTGGGGTTTTTTTTCTTTTTCTGGGGGAGAGGATGGGGTTAATGAACACCACGTGCCACTCGATGGGTTATATAAGCAGATGCCCGTCTGTAATTTAGGGCCACGACCTCCAGGGAAGTGTGAGAGCCAAAGCCGTGAGACAAAAACAAAATCCATTTCTCACCGTAATTCGAACCCGGACCCCTCTTGGAAAAATAACATATGGTCTCTACCCAATAATTTTCATGTTAAATTTACTAAAATTTGATTTTCGAAAGGTATTTAGCATTTCCAATCTGTTCATTACTGATGTTAAAATTTCGCTTTTAAATTCAACATTTTAAAACTAATTCCTGTAAATATTTCTCTTTTTACGCAGCTTTGGAAAGGTATGTATCTTCTTTTTCCTGAGAGATTTCTTTTATATAATGCATGTACATATTTTTGATATCACAGTTTCATCACTCAAGTTAATAATTATTCAAATCATAGAAAACGTTATTGTCATTAATAACAATTACCAGTTTAGAAAAGAAGTGTATATAATTATATAATTTCATTGATAAATTTGTCTTTCATGAATAATCTGCATCTTTCTTTAAATGGTATTAATAATTTAACGTATCTTTTGAAAACAACATTTATTGTGTTTATATAAACTTTATTCATGACTAGCTTTAGTTCTTCAGTGAACTACTATTTTTGAAGGAAGCATCTGTAGGTTATGTGATTAACATGTAGATATGAAGAACTGCTTCTTTTGGTAATTGCCTTAATCATTCTTTGTGGAATCACTTTGGCTTTATTTTTCATTCGTGGTTTCATTGCTTCAAAACATTTTTCTCGCAAAATATGATGTGTAGAATTTCATTTTTGCGATTCAGACAATTAAATGATTTTAAATGCAGCACGTGAAAAAAAACAGACAAAAAAACGTTGTGGGGAGTGTTCCATTTTTATTTTTCATTTTTGGTATTTGTTTTCTTGATAGATGAAACATTTCTCTCAAAAGTTTAATGACATCAAATATATTTTTTGGAATTATCGCAATACAGAAGTCCAATAATTCTGTGTGACAGGCTTAGAGAAACTGTTCAACAACTGGTAAGCATTTCGCTTTTGCTTGGGACTTGTATTTGCTTTTGTTCTGTGATAATTGATATTTAATATTAATTCCATGCCTTGACATGTTTGCGTAATCATTAAGCTTTAGTTTGGGACTAATATTTTTTTAAGCGATAATTGATATTTAATATTAATTCCATGCCTTGACATGTTTGCCTCATTTCAGTAATGTGTTTCTTATTAAGCTGTCCCAAGTGGGTTTAATTAATCACCTCAATTAAAGTAGTAGACTACGGCGCAGACGCCTCAGAAACGCAAGCAAAAATAAAAAAAAACGAGAAAGAAATCGAAATTTACCGTTTGCTCACGTTCTACGTGCTTTTGTTTTATGTATCCTAGTTTTAGATTCATGAAGTTAATCTCAAAATGTACGACATCGAATGTTTCCCAGACTAATTTATTCGCGCATTTCATTTTTGTACCCCAAAATCCAATTTACTTCTCAACTTGCTAATTATAATTTTACTTCAAAAGCACAGTTTATACAATATTAAGTCCATTTATCAAAAGAAAAAAAAAATAGTGATATCGAGATCCAGATGAGTGGAAGCGCTGAAAAAGCTGTTTTTTTTCCATAATAAAAAAAAAGATAAACCCAAAATTCAGAACCAAAAATGAACCGCTTGTCTTACGAGAGATAAAAATCTTCTAATTTTTTAGTCTCATCATCATGAAATGAACATACAGGAATGGAATTGCTTTTAAATTGTATACAATAACAATAGAGATCAATATTCCAAAATACGACCGAAAATCTGAAAAACGTAAGTTCACTGATGGATGTACGTTAGGGTGGAGCGAAAATCACTTTTTTTTTTATTTGAAACGTCACCATGTGCAATAGTTGCGATTTTATTACTGAAATGACCCCCGAAATATGGATGACATTATTTGATATCTTAGGCTGCCCCAAGAACCTCGAAGCTTGAAAGTTATAAGGAACAATGGTTTAAAAACACCCGTTTTCTCCATTTTGTAAATATAAAGAAATACTGTGTCACCATGTTATTCAATATCACCTTTGAGTGTATATACACGGGCAAAAATTCAGCAGACGTGAGTTAATTACTAAGGCTTCCCCAAAGAGCTCAAGATTTGTCATATTTCTCCAAAAATGGCATAAGTTATGTAAATATGATAGACACCAGCCTTACGTAGTAGCATAACTTGAGGAGTGAGTTTATTTCACTTGGAAATCAGACTTTTTTCAAAACTTGGTATCAGCTTCCTATCCAAAATTTTTGCTCTGATGAATCCATCTCTTGCAAGAAGGCCGCACACATGAGCAGAAGAATCTGTTACAATCTTAACCATCCTCTCTACTGCCTAAGAATGGCGGGATATTTTTGTAAATTCGTGGCAATAACGTGGAAATTTATCCGACTGTAGTAATTCCAGAAGCTCATCGTCTTTCCATTTCAGTGTGATGGGAGGCTCAGTCACATTACACTCTTGCCAGTCGATTAGGTCGATGCAATCATTGCTCTGGAAATTCAGCTTAGGAATCCGAAACTTCCTAATGGTAGTTGTTTGTTCGGAAGATTTCCTAGCTTTCATGATACGTCGAACAGTAAGCTCACGGACATACGTTCTGTCGTCAAACAACATTGCAGCGAGCAAGTTTTCTGCATGGGCAAAATACGCGCTGTCTTGGACGACTCTTTTTACAATATCCTTTAAAGTATCTAGAAGATACTGAAACCTAGATATAAAAAGCTGCAAATTTATTGGACCATCTTTAGAGGTACCGTTACTTTTGATCGTGAACCACGATGGTGCATATACTTTCATTATGAAGGTGGCTAATGAGACAAGTTGTGGTGTTGGATCATTAATTCCAACATACAAACGCAGAATGCGATTTGTGAGTGTCAGCCAACGGGAATGTGCAAGTGCTCCAGGATTCCGACTTGCCAGATCTTGTGGGCAATCACCTGCAGAGACTGCTTTACAAATTTCCCACAGATAAAGTTGATTCGAGCTAAGATCTCCATAGGTAATGTCGGACTGAAGCGAAAATTCAATTTTCTGGAAATTAACGATAGGAAGGTTTGCGCACGTCTTCAGGCGCTTTCCAATCAATCCACTAAATCCTCTTGGAATTGATGTTTTCCCATCAAGTGCTTCAGTGAGGTGGCGTAAAGGCAGTTCATTAAAATGAAGTTGACATATAATCCAGTGTACGGGAGAATTGAGCTTCTCTTCAAGGCGCCTAATTACACCTGCATTTGTGCCGGTATTAGTCACTTCCCCGTCACTTCCAATAAAGACTAACTCCGACAAGTCAAATGCATTCTGGTTCAATAAGCTGAAGATACCGTCGGAAATGAGACTTGCACTCTTGCTCTTCGGTGCAAAATGTCCCAAATGGACTGAACCCGGTTCTTCAACAAGTGTAATATGCTCCTCCCATTCTTTTCGCTTGTGCCACTTGCCATCATCTGTCTGTGTATTCGTAAGAGTTTCATCCGTTCTTCCGTCCAAAAATAAAGCTACAATCTTTGCGACCAGTCAAGTTTACCTCATCTTGAATTGCTGGACGGGTCTTTTTCCTTTCTCGTCGTACTTTATCCCGGTCAATAACAGATACATTACATTATTTCGAATGAACCGGTTCACTTACATCATGAAGCAACGCCGACGCAAGATCAGCTGCCGCTCGGTCGCTGACACCTCGCCTATCGCACTTTCTAGAACATACAAACAGTGTCATCTGACGCTTAGGTTTCGAAAAACTACGTGGAGTGAAATCGTAATCTTTCTCCCAGGCCAACAAAGGACTAGGACCCGGCTCGTCTGGTTTTCCTGCAGAATTAGTATTTGTATCCTCTTCTGAAGGATCATCCTCGACTCGCAGGGCCGATTTCAGTGATGCAGTTTTCTGTAATTTCCTACGGACATGCTCTTCCCTATCACTCTTTCGAGAAGATCTTTTCTGCAGTACACTGGTGGGTTTTGCGTCAAGCCCACCTACTATCATTCTTCTGTTTGTTCTCTGGTCCATCAGAAAGTCTCGCTCTTTCACGGGTACCTTTTTTGCAGAGCTGCATTTGCAGATTCTGAAACATTTACACTTGCATAAGCATATGTCAAAGATACGTTGCGAATCTGCAGAAATTGTTCAATCTTCTTTCGGTAGGTTTCATCCATTCTTGCAGCGTGTTTTTTCAGCTTTCGGATTTCAGTGTTGTATGCGGTAATACGCTTTGCAACAGATTTGTGGAGAGATGTCGGAAGAGATGCTTTCTTCCATATACTTAGCACTTTGTCCGCGACAATACTTGCTATTTCTCCGGCAGCAGGCTCATAATTTGCATCTTCATGCCTAATAGTATTCCTCACAAGGTAGTAATTGCGCATTACATCTTCGTACGTATGCAACACATTTTCATGCATCTCCTTATAACTCCCGAGGAAGGGCAATCAGCTTTATTTCTTGTTTCAGCCATCTTAAGTAGTTGGACGACAAAACGAAAATGCCGGTACGATCCAATCAACGTCACTAGGAGTGAAATAAACTGTTGCATCATTATGACACAAACCCGCAAACACTCTCTCCCAAACGGACCTGTGAGACTGTGATGAGATGACTCAGCGATTTCGCAAACAGTGCTCCGCTGTGAGAGAGGGGTAGGCTCAGATGAAAAAGGTAACAAAATCAAAGCAGAGCGCAAAACAGCAAGCTATGTTTCTGAAAATCAACAAGTGGTTTTCAGAAAGTATGAGAGGGGGGGATTGTTAATGTTAAGCCCAAATGGGTAACAATAAGGCTGTTGTCGAACTTAATGCTTACGCAACTTATCATGTCACTTTTGGCAAAAATTACCTACTTTAAGGGATCTGGGGAAGCCTAAGAAATTAACTCATGTCTGCTGAACTTTTACCCGTGTTTATACACTCAAAGGTGATATTAAATAACATGGTGACACAGTTTTTTTTTATATTTACAAAATGGAGAAAGTGGGTGTTTTTAAACCATTTTTCCCTATAACTTTCAAACTTCGAGGTTCTTGGGGCAGCCTAAGATATCAAATAATGTCATCCATATTTCGGGGGATCATTTCAGTAATAAAATCGCAACTATTGCACATGGTGACGTTTAAAATGAAAAAAAAAAGTGTTTTTCGCTCCACCCTAATATACGTGTACCTCTAAATAACTTTCAATTTGAGGTTCTGTTTTCTTAAGTAAATTAGTTACTTCGTAATTAAACCTTTTCTCTCTGAATTGTATATTAATTTTCCGTAGAGCTTGTTCTGTTTGGCAGTACTGACAGTGGGTCACTGTACGATAAAATGAAAACACTGAATGTAGCAGAGGGGAGACTGATTAGGACACATAGGAGATATTGATGAAGCAGATAGCAATGATAGCAGATTGTGGAGTTGTCGAGATCTATGTACGTAGAGTTGTAACGATTACGAGAAAATTGCAAAATTGTGATATTGTAAAACGTTGATAATAAGCTTGTTGGGTTATATTTTACCCACTATCGCTGTCTTTGATGCGAATTCTGGGTGAAGACCTGAGAGATAAGATGTAACCATAGATTTGACCTTTTAGTAAGTGAAAAAGCAAAACTGGTGTAATAACGTAAGTCTATTCTTTCGTATTGATCCTTATCTCTGGCCATTTGATTATTTGTAACAAAGCGTAACTTATGTGCAACTCAGCCATCCAAGAATATTACCCAAATTAGTCAGTTAACCAATTAAGTTCCAAACTGCGCATGTACATGTATTAAATTTCCCTAGACGTCATTACGACAGTTATACAAGGTGGTATCGCGCAACGCTACACGTCACTTTGGTTTCAGCCGTGAGTGCGTAAACATGGAAATTCATATATATGATTAACCCTTTAACAAACATAAGCCTAAAATTTTGTATCACTCTAAATATCATAACGCCCAAAAACTGTCTGTTTGTTCGTTTCTTTATTTCCTAACAATAATGATGACTGACGATCCCTCATAGGTAGCGCAAATTTATAGACAAGGTAAAGGTAGGAAATCTGACTCACCCTAGAGAGACGTTTCGGGCGGTTATGGTTGTTTGCATGTACAGGCGTTTTGGGCGTCATGGTCGTTAAAGGGTTTGTTTATTTGTTTATTTGAGGTTTAACGACCACCGTGAGCAACTCAATGGGCTATAAGCAGTCGCCCGTCCCTAATTTAGGGTCACTGGTTCCAGGGAAGGGAGAGAGCCAGTGCCGTAAGACAAATACAACATCCATGCCTGACCGGGATTCGAACCCGGACCCCTTACGGACGAATGATTAGAGGCCAGCGCCTTAGACCACTGCGCCACCGGGGCGGCCGTTAAAGGGTTAAACCCCTGTTGAATAGCTTGCATTGAAAAAGTTCCTTTTAGCAAAACGAATCGATGGTTCAACACTCCTAAGATCGCGTTTCACCTTCTTCAGAGTCCACTGGAGCTGAGCTTTACACCGCACCAACCGACGCTTGGTGTTGGTCTTGCTGATGTCAGGTTTGTGTGCAGCGTCGGCTCAGCCATGAAAACCCATTCCTTTCAGCTCTTGACAGACCGTTCTGGTACTGGCGTTGCTTCCAGAGCCATTTCGGAACCCGGTGGTGAGTGTTGCAACTGAGAACAGGCGATGTTATCATTCTACCTGCTTCAGCACTCGGCGTTGCCACTTTGTCATTTTACATGGCCTGCAAGGTAGCGATTGCGCTGTTGTTGCTTTCTAGCCTTTTCGACTTCACACGTACCTCACTTGCAGTTGATCCGGGCAGCTGCAGAAATTGTGTGAACTGACTTATTTCTAAGATGGCATCATGTAGTCATGCCACGTTGAAAGTACCTCAGCTATGTCGTTCGGCATATTCTACTGACCATGCTTATCTACGATTTTTGTCTAGCCACGTACGTTGTTTTTCTATCTTTGTGGGCGATGATATATGGGAAAATCCACTACTCAAAAGTGATGTCCGCGTATTTCGATTATCTGATTTATGACAATGCGTACGTACATAGTATACATCATCGTGGACTACGTTATGAACATTCCTTTATTCAAATTATAATACTGCAATTTCAATGAAATTAAGCTCATCTTAATATAATTGCTATGAAAACATATTTTACTGAAAACAGTTAAATTTTAAAGATACAAATACTTCATGACAATCATACGATTTAGCATTAAACAAAATATGTCATAGGACTGTGCTGACAGGGCGAGCAACTGTCAGCACTGAATGCAAGATAAGTCTAAGTGACACAGTGATTGAGCAGGTGAAGAAGTTTGTATATTGCGGAACTATTTTTGATTGAGAGAACAAATTAGATGGTGAAATTAGTAAGAGAGTGATCTCTTCTTTGGAAGTCATAGCTGCTTTAGCAGGATTTCACATGAATGACGGATTTGCAAGGAATTCCCAAATGGCTGTTGTGGCGTGTTTTCCCAGCAGGACGCGCACGACATAAAGGCATATAGCAGTCAGAACGAACGTCCGCGTAGCTCAATTGGTAGAGCGACTTATTCCGGAATGAGGGGATCCGGGTTCGAGCCCCTGCGTGGACAAAAAATGACGGAGTAATTAACTTCGTTATAATGGTGCCCGAAATTTCCGGATGACCCGGCCGTTCAAAATCTCGCAAAGGTGTGATGTTCTTTCCACACCGAGAGATAGGAAAAATAAGAGAATCCCTTCTCCAGCGCTTCGAAAAATAAAAATGTGTGACGTTGCATTCCACACACCAGATTGACTGGAAGTTCTCAAGTGCATGTTCTACAGCGGATGGCTGCCTGCAACGACTCATGGTCACTGCTGACACGTGGGCCATGCCCCCGGCCCACTTTGGGGTGGGGGATGTGACGTGCCTGCCCAGCAGGACGCACACGACATAAAGGCAGATAGCAGTCATAACGAACGTCCGCGTAGCTGAATTGGTAGAGCGACTTATTCCGGAATGAGGGGATCCGGGTTCGAGCCCCTGCGTGGACAAAAAATGACGGAGTAATTAAGTTCGTTATAATGGCGCCCGAACTTTCCGGATGACCCGGCCGTTCAAAATCTCGCAAAGGTGTGATGTTCTTTCCACACCGCGAGATAGGAAAAATAAAAGAATCCCTTCTCCAGCGCTTCAAAAAAATAAAAAAATAAAAAGTGTGTGATGTTGCATTCCACACACTAGATTGACTGGGAGTTCTCAAGTGCACGTTATACAGCGGATGGCTTCCTGCAACGACTCATGGTCACGGCTGACACGTGGGCCATGCCCCCCGGCCCACTTTGGGATGGAGAGAGGATGTGACGTGCCTGCCCAGCAGGATGCACACGACATAAAGGCAGATAGCAGTCAGAACGAACGTCCGCGTAGCTCAATTGGTAGAGCGACTTATTCTGGAATGAGGGGACCCGGGTTTGAGCCCCGGCGTGGACAAAAAATGACGGAGAAATTTACTTCGTTATACTGTGTATGAAAATGTAATTATTCGTACTCTGATGTACGGCAGTGAAGCCTAGGTACCGCAGAAAAGACATAGGAGTCGTTTGTGTGCTGGACAGATGCGTTACTTACGTGGGATTTGTGGCAAGACTCATTCTGATCGTGCGAGGAAAGAAAATGTGTTTCAATTGTGTAATGTGAGGCGAAATGCTGTTAGTAAGTTGGAGACTAATATTCTTGGGTGGTTTGGCAATGTTGAAAGAATGTGTGATGAGATGCTTACTAAGATAATATTTTTCACTCTAAATTGCAGGAAAGGAAGGTAGAGGAAGACACAGGAAATCTTGGTGGGACCATATTCAAGAATATCTGCATGAGAAAAAGATTATGAGTATGTATTAACAGTGCAAAATGTCTTCTGTGCATCGTGTGATGAATGTCAGTGAAGCTCGACTGTATGCCGAGATAGTTGTAAATCGAGACATTTATACCCTAAAAGTAAGTTAATTCTAGTTACACCAGTTACAAAGAGAGTAGACAGCAAACTGTCTACAGTTTGCGGTCTACCTTCCTTTGAAAAGCCATCTGGTTGATGTACGAAAGCTTAGAAACTGTGATTTCTATTCTGCACCAAGAAATTTCGGATTATTAACATAGGTAAACTATTTAAGTACAGTTGGTGTACAGTTCCTTGTTATATAATTATTTATCTGTAGGGTTTTATTTTGAAGTGCTAACCTCTCAATCTCTGAGAACAGTGATATGTATGTATGTACTGTGCTGCCCAGAATGGAATTTTTATTAATACAAAATGTTTCATCTATTTGATAAATTAAGGTATATCGATAAACAATTTCCATTCGAAAAACAGTCCCATAAACGTCTTTGTCTTATTTTGTTCAGAAACGTCTTTCTATTATTAAACTTGCAGCTCCAAATTCAGAGCGCAGCCCCGGTGGCGTAGTGGTCTAAGCGATGGCCTCTGATCATTCGTCCGAACGGGGTCCGGGTTCGAATCCCGGTGAGGCATGGATGTTGTGTTTGTCCTACGGCACTGGCTCTCTCCCTTCCCTGGAACCAGTGACCCTAAATTAGGGACGGGCGACTGCTTATAGCCCATTGAGTTGCTCACGGTGGTCGTTAAACCTCCAATTAAAAAAAAAAAAAAAAAAAAAAAAAAATTCAGAGCTCTTCATTTCTTTGCCAGCCTCAGCGTGAGAGATTTCAAATGTGCAGTTCATTGTGATTGTTTTAGACAATATAAACTTTCAGGTTACCCTTGTCCTTACTTAGCGTCCGAGTCTACAATAGCTCCCGAAAATATTTTGAATTAGAAGCAGACCCCAGCACGCCGTTCCTCGTAGAGCAAGCTGAAACTTGTCACTAATAGGAATCCCGTTTATCAAAAGTGATCGTGCTTTACTTGTCTGTTTTGCTGCTATATGCTCTGCTTATAACTAGAAGCAACTAATGATTTTTCATTTCCATTTCCAATTGTTCTTATATGCAAAGAAAACGTTGTGTTAGAATTTTATCGGCTGAGTTCCATATATCTTTCCCCTTAGCTTTAGACTACGAAATTACGTACCCAGTGAACAAAGGATTAAAATAATAATAGATTCAATAGACTTGGAAAGAAAGTTATTTAATTAAACGATGCTCATGGGAAGCAAATACTGAATTTTAAACAATCAAACAGGGAATCACAACACAAAGTAAACATGATAAGCAAAATATTTAATAATCTATTCATTCAACAAAGAGATGAATGCTGGGTGTCGCAGTCGCATATTCAGCCATTGTTATCGACTGCTTTAGAACTGAACTGCTTTGCCAGCTTCTAACTTTATTTTTAAATATGTTGCTATAATTTAACGACTGAAGCAAGTCTAGTCTTGATTTCCAGGTTCTTTTCCAAAATGTAAGGGGAACCCTGATGTTTGAGATAACAGTGTGCGCACCCATAATTTAAGTGCTTGATGTTAAGTAATGCAAGACAAGAAAAGAAACTTTCTTCCGGAAGAAATGAGATATAGTAAAATAATCAATAGGTCCCTGCTTATTCCAGTGAGCCTCCGTCTAGCTTCGAGGAGGGTGTTTCATTTGTGCATGTTCAAGCACTAGTGAAGTGGAGTTACTCAGGCTTTTTACTCACGTGGCGAATGCCTATATATATACATTGTATAAAGCAAAGAGGGAAAATGGGAAAATACGAGTGTTCGTATGTGAAAACTGGTATGCTGATAGGTCTTAAGTTCCGGATACCCAGAAAGGTCCGGAAACAAACAAAAACAATCAAAATGGTAGCTTTGGAACATTTTCTGCTTGAATATTTTGCGAATTGTTCGGCCACTTCTAAATCACCTAGAGATCTGAAAATTGGCATGCTGGCCTTAAGGTCCGTATTCGTAGAAAAATCCGAAAACCAAATAAAAAAAATAAATAAATAGAAATCAACAGGGAGGCTTAGCGTTACTATTCAAAATACTAACAGTTTTAAAGATATTTACGCCAGAAACGTTGAAATGCTGTGACAATTCGATGAAATTTTGACTTACAAACAAAAATTACTTTTCTTTCCCTTAATTTGCTTTCCGCTTTCTTTAATTTTATGTTTAAAAATGATTTTATAGATTCACCGTTCGAAGAACGGGTATGACTCTTAGTACCAACTAAAAATGAAGCGTTTGCCTCGTTTTTATGAGCAATGGTTCTTTCGTCTCATTAGATATGAGATCGTCCCTATGTATTTTAACCTTTACGGCATTTTATAACACACATTTCGAATCAAAACTACAGGCAATCGGTATAAAACTTGTATTTCACCTGATATGCTGCTGTTTTTCAAGCAATGTATCGTTTGACCCCAGAAACTAGATCTTTGGCAGCTTTACACGACTGTGTTCTGCATCCCAAGTTGTTCGAGGTACAGAGTGTGATTCGAAAGATTTGCAACATTTGGATAAAGGCATGTGCTCCGGTGGGTATGTACGTGTTTAAACTAGTCCAAGTCGCGCAATGCAGTCAGTCGAAAGGAATATAAAGTGGTAGTCGTTGCTGGTAACATCATTGCATGTTATAATGAAGTAAGTTTCTCCGTCATTTTTGGTCCACGCCGGGACCAAAAACCCGAGTCCACTTATTCCAAAACTAGTCGCTCTACCAACTGAGCTACGCAGACGTTCGTTCTTGCTGCTATCTGTCTTTATGTCGTGTGCGTTCTGCGGGGCAGGCACGTCACATCCCCCTTCCGAAAGAGGGCCGGGGGCATGGCCCACGGGTCAGCCGTAGCCATGAATCGTTGCGGGAAGCCATCCGCTGTAGATCGTCCACTCGAGAACTCCCAGTCAATCTGGTGTGTGGAATGCAACGTTACACACACTTATTTTTCGAAGCGCTGGAGACGGGATTCTCTTATTTTTCCTATCTCGCGGTGTGGAAAGAACATCACACCATTGCGAGATCTTTAACGGCCGGATCATCCGGAAAGCTCGGGTGCCATCATAACGAATTAAAATTCTCCCTCATTTTTGGTCCACGCCGGGAATCGAACCCGAGTCCACTTTTTCCGGAACAAGTCGCTCTACCAACTGAGCCACGCATACGTTCGTTTTTGCTGCTATCTGCTTTTATATCGTGTGCGTCCTGCGGGGCAGGCACGTTACAGTGCCGTCGTTTTGTCATCGGCAGGGACGCCTAAAAGACGAACAGCCATAACTGGCTAATTTGAGGACTTTACGAGTTTCAACTCAGCCATAACGCTGCTCAAGCAACACGAAATATTTCTCATGCGAAAGGGGAAGATTTCGTGGGCCACAGCATCGTAACCAGATGGATAAAGAAATTTCACTCAGGGGAGAGAAACCTTCGACAATCAGCCAAGATCAGGTAAGCCCGAACCGTGGATTCGGAGGCCGTGCGCCAAGCCGTAGAGACAAATCCGACAACCAGCACTCACAGATTATCAGGCGAGCTGGGTATATCAAATACCACTATGGTTCGTCAACTTCAGAACCTCCATAAAGTCTACAGAAGCGTCCGCGTTGTGCCTCACGAACTAACGCCAGCTGCAGCAAACCGCCGAGTGGAAGTGTGCACGAAACTCCTAGAAAACCCGCGCGATGCACGTTTCATCAAGAGAATTGTTACGTGCGATGAAAAGTGGGTCTATTTCCGTAGTCCTAACACACAACGGCAGTGGTTTAGCCCTGGTCAGCTTCCTGAACCTTTTGCCAAACGTAAGCGCTTCGTGCACAAGGTGATGCTCTGCGTCTGGTTGAATTTCGAGGGGATTACCCATTACGAATTTGTTCCAGACGGTCGGACCAATCAACGCCAACGTCTGCTCTGAACAGCTGGAGAGGATGTATGCCGCTGTGGAGCACAAGTGACAGGCACTGGCGAACAGAAAGCGCGCTCTCCTACAGCAGGACACCGTCTTTTATAGTTAAGGTCCATGTCTCTGTTCTATATGTAAGAACTGGAAGGATGCATTGATTAAACACTTTTCTTTTAAGACATAATGGCATATTGCTCTTAAAAATTGTAGTGTTTCTTCCAAAAAGCACTCCAACCAAGTTTTATACGCCTATTAATTTCCTCATTAATGTGACCTTTGCTTGATATCTGTTGTCCAAGGTAAATGTACGTATCGGTTATCTCGAGCTTTTCCCCATCAATCGCAAAATCTTCTTTTCTTGTAAAAGCTTTGTACATCTGCTTTGTATTCTGAAAGTTCATTTGTAATCCCACTTCTTTACTCTTTTGGGCAAGTCCCAGGATCCTACAAATGCCTGAAGCAGGACCATTGATATATATAAATTAACGTTCTCCTGTAACGTGCACCACATTGTTTACGAGGACAGTTTATGTGTGTGGCTTTTCGTAACCATTGCTGAACATACTGAATGGTTGCCGTGTCATTAGTTTCGGCATGTTTATTCATGCGGCAAGTTAATCATGCTGCCATATGATCCCTTCCTTAAAAACAGTAATCTAGTGATATGTCAGTCGCATGCACAGACTTGGTATTCCGTACGTTCTACTGATACGGCAAGTTTCGTGCCGTTGAATTCCTCAACCTTCTATTTCGCGTAAGCTCCTGGTTCGTAGTCGTTTAATTGTAGCGGCGATATGTGTTTCCACTGAACGTTGACATTCTCTGTTTAATTAGTCTGTAGAAATTCCGATATGTTACGTACCACGGAGAATGTGAAAGATATCTTCTTCACGAATACATGGAACAACTGCAGGGCTTTTAAAGGTGGCAAACGGAGTAAGCATTGCCTTGTTTTGTGTTCAACATGTAATTTAACATCAGAAAACGAAAAAATCATCACATCTCCGTGGAGCTGGAATTGAACCTGAATCTCCCGATTTCCGTTTGAGCATGCAATCCGTTAAATCGCCCACGGCAAAAAAGTTCCAAGCTTCAGATGATTTTTATAATATGAACAACTTCAGATTTCACGTCAGTCGAAGCAATTACACATGTATGTGCTACCTAACGTTGTAACATTTTCCCTAGAAACATCGGTAAATTATGGGAATTTATCTCTTCGAACTATTTCTAGAATTCTCTTCTTGTTTCCAGCTGTGACCTAAAGAACGGATCACCTTTCAGATAAAATGGCTCAAGATAGAAGTATTCCTGTGGTTACAAAAAGCAATTTGGGGGAAATTTGCGGTTTGTGAGATTTTCTGCGAAGAGGGTTAACATTGCAGACTGTTCTTTTCAACAACTTTACTTATTCTTATTGAATTAATTTCTATTCTGAGATACTCTTCGGGAGTCAGTACAAAACTAACATCGGATGTCACGTGTGGTCTGTGGTGCATCACAGTGCTACCATTGGTCTAATTTCCACAACCATTGTGATGCACTACAAAGGCAAAGCACTTGTCAAGACGACAAATCTGCAGCGATACATTCCGTCGGTGTTGTTTAGTGTGTTAAAACAAATGGTTCCGGAGCGAAGAAACGTGGGTTCGATTCCAGTCAATGACAATGTTTTCGTTGACGGCTCTCTTCCGCTCTGGAGCCAGTTTTGTTGGTGACGGAATCGACATCGTGCCTCCTCGCTCCGGAGACAGTTGTTCTAACTGAATAAACTACACCGACGAAATGTGCAGACTTATCGTCTTGACAAATGCTTCACCTCTGTAGTACGTCACACTCTACATTACTACATGAAAGGCAATAACTTTAACTATCTGATCTTTGTTTTTATTTAAATATTTTCTGCTTTTATAATTACCTGCTATGTCAGCAATGTTCTATGAAGGTTTAAAAAATCCTTACCTCTCGAGCAGAGATGGAATCGGGAACGCTTTCGCGATCCGGACCCGTTTGCACTTCATTCATACCCAACCCAGAATCAATCAGAACCGCAATTAAGCCGAACCTGGCTGCTTAAAAGCTAATCGTGCATACTGATTCATGGGACTTATAATTTCAGTTGCTATTATTGTAATATTTAGTGTATTTTACACATACATTTCTAGCGACGGGACTACTGAAGTCAATAAAGTAACAAATTATGCTAGACCATGTAAATAAACAAATAATCGAAAGCTTTAAGGCTCCATGATAAATTGACTTATTTCATTTATTACTCATCTAAACGTTATGTTAAGTATTAAAATGTGTAACATGTATTGTGATGTGCCCAGGGAACACTGTTGTTAAACTTTCGTAAACATGAATACTTCTATTCAGTAAATGAAAGTTTACAAACAGAAAGAAAACAAACAGATTATTAAAATAATATCATACTTTTAGAATGAAGATGTTCTTAAAAGTGAAATGCTAAACACAATGCAGATTTTAAAATATCATAATCAGTGGAATGAACTATACAGATATACAAATATGTATTGAATAATTCAGTTCCCTGTACTAGTGTGGAAATCAAAAAAGTTTATAAATTGACATAAATCTCTATGAATTTTGAAAATGATCTCTCTAAATAAAATTTTATTGAAACATTGGACAGACGAACTGTGTAACTTACATTTTCATGCTCTGCAAAAACTTTTGTAGAAATGTTTGGCTGATAAGGGAAAGAGGAACGGGGTTGTTCTGCTGTTTCACAGACCACAATGTTGTTGATGGATGGCAATTCGAAAAATATCATGCAAGGATTTATGCAAAATTTGCCATTTCCCTCTGAAAAGATTAAAACAAATCTATCGCTCCCCCCCCCACCGCTGAAAATATAAACCTAGTCAAAACCAGGTCAGAAGGTTTGTTGACCTGAAAGGAAATCTTGATCCGAAGGATTGGATGACACATGATCTGTTTCAATCTTTGCTCTCGAACACGAAACACATCACTGTGTATATTCTGAAGCACAAAATTATATATAATCATTTCCTTCTCGTAAACTCTGAAATGTTTCAGGTCGGAAGGGACATAACCTCCTGAATATTGAAATATACGCCTTATTGAGAACATATGACATGCCATTCTCTTTCTTGTCCTTCCAAGTTGCGGCCCTCCTCACGTGGATCAGAGATCATCGGTAATACATCTGACACGCTAGATTTTCAGGTAAATTTCATATTTAAGAAAAACTAGTCATATAAGAATATCTTTAGTGCATCTCAATGTTAGAAATACAGACGTAAAGAAGTTTAAAGTGCAAAGAGGATCACCTCCTACCTTGTGGCAGTACAGAACTTGTTATGAAACGAAAAAAGAGGCTCGGTAGGACGAAGCTGGATGGTTGAAAAGTAAAAGTGATTAGTGCTTGCGATTATCGACGATTATCCGCAACATTCTTTTTCTGTCTTACCATATATCCGTAGCATGAATACCTTAAGAGCATGCACACATACAAGCTACAGAAGCTGTAACTTATGCTACATCAAAATGCTTCTTGTGAATAATAAACCTAAAGCGAGACAAAAATGAAGGCCGGCAATATTTTTTGAGGTAAATGCTTTACGATATACTTTACACGCAAAATATAGTATATTTTCCATCGCTTATCTCTTGATATTTTGTTTTTGTTTTGCCTTTAAGAACTCTTTAAGCCCTTTATGGGAAACCTCTACTGTAATTCCCGAAACACTTCAAGTAAAAGCAAAACGAAAAAAATAAAAATCCAGGACTTTTATTTATACGATGCAAGAGAAAAAGAGAGGCGTATTTTTTTTCAAACGGAAACAGGAATTTAAACTTTATTCGGGGAGGGAGAGAGAGAAGGTAGGAGAGTATCTCAGGCAATATGTTGCAGTTTTTGATGGATAGCACAAGGGGGCTTTGAAATGTGAAGCCAAGGGTTCCGGAGCATGATCTCTAACATGATTTGGGACTGATCTTTTCCCAAGGCGCAGCTTCAATCTGATAAATTATTTATGGAACAAAAGCAAAAATCTGGTCTAGATTTATGGAATGTCTGGCAATGAATGAATGCAATATCAAAAATATCCTTTACATCACCTTTATAAAATGGAGCTTAAAGAAAAATGCTTTTTCTAGAGTGAGGAGTAGAAACAAAACAAAAGACGACCTAAAATACAAAAACTGTAAAAGAAGTAGAGCAATTCTTCTGAAAGTAAATCCTACGTGTCACATTTTTTAAAAGAATTCTTAGATGCGCAAATTTCAGAAATCCTTCAAGTTGGTGTGGAAAGAGAAATGCTTAGCACCTTTTGCCGTCAAAATTGAAATGTATGCATGGGAAGACGGAGTTAAAGTAACATTTCGTTTTGTGCCCGTAGAAAGCGCCCCCATAATGTAGATAAATTCTGATGGAATGTTTACACATACACTGCAAAAGAAAATTTTAACGTGAGAAAAGCGATATGTAACAACCAGTTTATTCTCCTTATTATATTTAATTTCAATAAAACCGGATATTAATCATGTGAGATGACTTTCCTATCTACCACATTAATGTATCACTCTTCGTTTCGTTAAAACTGCCAAATAATGTACCGTTATTTATTTTAGTGTGTTTGTTCTGCGCTCGAGTTAGATGTACAAAGTGTTTTAAGAGAGTCCAGAGTGTATGCATGGGTGTATCCGTGTGTGGAAGGGCATTGTTCTGTATCAAGAAGATGTCATTCCGTTGAGCATTCATCTAACCTATAGGAGGTTTTCCAAATTGCATAATTACAGAATATTGCAGAAAGTTGAATCTGAGTAATGTACATCAATTTTGAGATCAATATTTTCTTCGTAGTATAGCACAATCAGTCAGAATGTATTGCATTTTTTTTTGCCTGCTTTAGGGATAAGGGAAAATCCCATATTTAGAAGATTAAAATAACTTTTCATCAACTGGAGAGATCTGATAAGGAATCTAATCTACAGAAGTGACGAAAATAGTGGCACAGATGAAACTAAAAGTGAAATAAAGCAGGATCACTTTGTACGTCATCTCTTTAAGATAGAACCGTATACAGTACAGGAAAGTCTGAAAATGCAATTCGTAACCGCAGGTGAAGATGCATTAAATCAAGATTGAAAGACTAAACGAAGGAAGTATAAGGGTGCCCGATAATACATAACTTGATACATCGGCCTTGGAAATAATACATAATCTGAAAGACACTCTGACAAGTAGGGAAAATATGAATTGTACATACCCTTCTATTATGGTGTCTCATGAGCTTTTTGCATTGGGCGCCGGCGTTTGGTTCATCTCACAGCGTCAGTTCTGCTTAACAAATTTGGCCCACTGGGCGTTCTCATCCTGAATGCCCGAGCTTCGGTCATGCTAGCCGGACTTCTTACCCATTTAAAGTTTTGTTTCGTTTGAGCCCCAAGGCCTCTAATCACTCATTTTACCGGATTAAACTTATTCCTCCGAGCGTCAGCCATCCTGAGGGAAACTTTGGAGGGAACCAGATAATAGATGGTTCCGTTAGTCTTTCTCCCCTACAAACAGGTCGTCTGACGATCGATTTGCATTTTAGACCAGCAGCGGACTTCCACCAAAGTTTCCTCTGGCCTCGTCCTGCCCAGGTATAGTTTACCATCTTTCGGGTCCCAACGTGTACGCTCACACTCCTCTGAACCGATAAATCGGATAGGGCAGGTTGTTGTTGCTTCCCTGCTCGAAATAGAGAGTCCCAACACGACAGGCGTCGAGGCCTTCCTTCACTGTGAGTTGAGACATTTCCCAACATAAAATCGATAATTAATTTCAAACACGCGCAAAGCACAAAAAGAATACTGGTGGCCCTAGATATACGCCTGGGATTCTTTTCCGAACGAACCGACGTAATCGGAATAAATTGAGACGATTTTATAACATAAATCAATGGGAAGTCAATGACATGCATTCCCTGCACCCAAACATTGACGAGTAATGTACTAATGGCATTACAGATAAAGATCTCAACTAACGTATATGAAACAACGACCCAAACACAATTTTGAGCACATACAATGCTTGAAAATGAAACAACGACACAAGCTCACAGTTTTCAGCACATACAATGCTTGAACAAAAACCGAGCTGAGTGCATTTTATCTGGCCTTTACTATTTATCATCCTTCCTCTGCTTTCCATGTCAGACACCCAAACGGGAAAACCATCTTGAGGAGCGAGTAAAAAGGGAACCAAAATAAACTTTCTTAACCGCTTTTCCGGACTGAAGGAAAATGACTCACCATGAAGACTGACTGATGATCACGTGCATGACTGCCATGAAATGATGTTAGTTTTTTTTGAGGAGATTGCACCTTACAATCAATAAGTCAGTTCACAATTCGATGGTCCCCGTGACTGACAGTTATCTCTCCTTGCATTCACGTAAGACGCCGACCAATAGAAAATCACGTGTTAAATATAGTCCCGGAACGCCCACAGAGATCAAATTTGTGCTTTCAAAGGTTAAAAGCCACTCCGTTAGCGCGGTGGCTTAAGCACTGGATTATGACCATTTGTCCAAGAAGGGTACGGGTTCAAATCCCGGTGAGGCATGAATGTTGAGTTCGTTTTACGGCACTGGCTCTCTCTTTTCTCTATGGAGCCAGTGGCACAAAATTAGAGACGGGCGACTGATTATAGCCCATCGAGTTGATCACGGTTGTCGTTAAACCTTCAATGAAAAAAGAAGGTTAAAGCGCCGGTAATGAAATGGCATATGCTAAAGCTTACATTTAACAAGCAATTTTTACCGATTCATCAATCTAATTAGAGCAATGCGCGTTAACAAAACATGTGAATAGGCTGCATTTATATTTTTCATTTGTAATCAGCGATGTAAGAAGTTTAGTCAACAAATACACAGTTGATGTGGATTAGGAACATCAAATAGAAGTCATCGCTCTTGTAAACGTGGAGAGAGCGATAACTTCTATTTGATAAGAAGAACAATCGAGGGTAACCTTACCTGAGGCAATCATGCTGCTTCACTTCGACCCTACGCTCCACACAGCAGTCTACGGTACCGATGCCATTGCAAATTCTGTACTACTGTTACTGGACGTATAGTAAGAATAATCCTCCTTCAGATTTTCACCTTTTTTCTTAGGAGACATTGCTGGGCACAACTAAGGGAAGCTGGCACAACATTGGTTAAAAAGTGAGGTTATGTGAATTTGCAAGCTGATGAGTCATGCCCTTTTTCTCTACCTCAGGATATAGCACACCGATTCTTTGTGATATTTTAGACAAAGACTGTACTCTGATGACGCTCTGGCGTTGCGAGGAATGAGGTACTGTAATTTTATTCGATCTTACTGTAGTGTAAGCAGTAGCTTTTTATTTATTTTAAAAATAGAAATTATGTAATTTACGTACACTGTGAATTAAAATTATGAGAGATTAGAAATATTATTAGGGAAAAGAGCACTGAGTATGAAAATGTAAAAATTATACTATTCAGAACAAATACAATTTTCTTTACCATGCTGATGAGTTCAATATGTCTCCATGAACATGCACCAAAAAGGTACTCCTTTTCTTTTTAAAGAAATGACAACTTTCACTCAGTCATATAAAGAGCCTCTCGTATCCGATTCCACACGTAAAAATGCACCGCTTCACTTAAAAAGCACTGTAGTTGAGAGTGCTTTGTAGTTAACTATGAAGGCCAGCCTGTCCGTTCAAAACGTGTAGCTGTGGCTGTGTCATTGGATGAAATGCCTTGCAGTAATTGTTGACAGTTGGGCGTAGTGGAAGATGTTTCCGCTGAATTATTCACTACATATTTTCCCGTGACACATGCTCTGCAGGGGCTAGCTACACTGTAGTGCCCACTTGGAGTGTTTCTTCAGTAGACGTAACCGATCTCCTGAAATGTGTGGTATGATTTGGGGATCGAATGTACGATCGGAGAGTCCTTTTCATGTTTAGTTCTGCCGGGTGTTCCCAGTATCTACTTTACCCAAGTTCTTATTAACACCATCGTGAATAATTATAGTAATTGAATGATATTTAGTAAGAACATGCTTTTATTCATGGAAAATAGAACCATTTCATCAGAGATGTTGAAAGTGTCCGCCCTGTGCAACAATACAGGCTTGAATACGAGACTCTGTATTTCATAAAGTTCGCCCCAGTTGCTCTTGCGTAATCGTTGCCACTGCCTCGTAGATGATGTTCTTCAATGCCTGTTGGTGCGCTCGTTGAGACCTTGGACTTAACGCATATCAGGTTCGTGATTCTCCGGGGATAGTTCAGTTGTTTGTTTGTAGTGAGGTTGATCGTATGTGTTAACGATGTCCTCCCAGTTAACCATACCCGAGCGTGGTTGTTTGACCATATTTATTGGGAGAGTAAGTCGATGAGGAAGTGTCAGTGTGAATTTCATAGGAAATTTGGATGTCGGACAGTACCAAGTAAACCGTGTATTTTGCAACTGGTTAAGAAACTGGAAAACCCATGAAACATTACAGGATTTGCATGGAGGGGGCGGTCCCGAAATGTCAGAAAGAGTAGTGCAGGACGTCCAGCAAAGACTTCTTACTTCGATAAATACACAGTTGACGTAGACCATGAACATCAAATAGAAGTCATCGCTCTTTCCACGTTTATAAGTGAGTTACGGAAAAATTTATCATCGGAAGCCACCGGGAATCGAACCCAGGGTCTTCCAGTTACGCGCCGGATATGCTTCCACTGCACCACAGAGGCCTCGAAATTCTCCAGACTCACAAGCATATCCGGCGCGTAAATGGAAGACCCTGGGCTCGACTCCCGGTGGCGTCCGATCAGGAATTAATTTTTCCGTGACTCACTTATAAACGTGGAAAGAGCGATGACTTCTATTCGATGATGATAACTTCTTGCTTCGGCACTGAAATGATTGCCTCGACTTGCCCACGAAACCGGTAGGTCAAACAGCACGTGTCGCAGAGCAGCGAAAAAGTCTGCAATTTACTCGTACCGTTTGTCTGCTTTTCACGAACTGAAAATGCCAGACCAAAAATGAAGAGTGAGGTACTGTCAATGGTTTTAGGCATTTCCTGCGGAACGCCCGGACATCTTGGAGTACACCCTTTTTTCCGAGGAAGCGTGGTTTCACGTATCGGGACGCATAAATGCACAAAACACGCATATCTGAGCAGCGGCAAGTCCTCAGGCATTTATCGAGAAACCACTTCACGCACAAAAAATGGAGTTGGGTGCTCATAGTTATGTCAGTGGATCATTGGGACAAACTTCTTTCAGGATACGGTCACAACAGCCGTCTACATAGAAATATTTCAGGCATTCGTTAACCAACTGCACCCTGAAGAACTGACCACTAGATATTTTCAACAAGATGGGGCAGCGTGCGATACATCACATGTGAGTATTAATATCAGTTCAAAACGTTATATTTAGCTATTGAACGTTACTACGTGGCATATTATATTGAGTTCTTAGCAGGTTATCATAGAAGTCCTGTCATTGTTTTTTTTTTCTGTTCTTCACGTTCTTTTACACAAGTTCGCTGAAAACTACGACATCCGGACTCCTTAACTTCTTATTCAATCTGGTGGTGTCAATAATGAAGGTAAATGGTATATTTATTTAAAATATGACCTAAAAACACATTAATTATTTCTTAAAAGAAGAAGAATGAGAGGGTTAAAATAATAACATTGTTACCTCTTGGTCTGCAGTCTCCTTCTGATTAGTTGCTCCCGGTATACACTCAAAAACAAAAAACTGCGTATTCGAAGTTCCATAAAATGAAAGTTTCCCGTAGGCAACAATGAAGTATTTATGATAGCTAAAACCCATAAAAGCCGCCCCGGTGGCGCAGTGGTCTAAAATAGAACGCTGAAAGAAAATTAACCAATGATCATTCGTCCGTAAGGGGTCCGGGTTATTCCAATCCTCAGGCATTCGTCTGAGATTGCAAAACAGTCTTCACCGAGGAATCTCTCCCTTCCCTGGAACCAGTTTCGGCACTAAATTCAGGGACGGGCGACTGCTTATAGCCCATTGATCGTTGCTCACGGTGGTCGTTAAACCTCCAACCAAAAAAAAAAAAAAAAAATGGATTTTATTTCGATTTTATTATTTCAACATTTTCTTTCAAGTCTATTTATCGAAAACACAAAAAACCTTGTGTTTTCAAAATAGAACTTGGGTTAAGCAATGAAATAGTAAAATCGAAATAAAATCCATTATTCCAACCTCAAATTCGACTGAGAACGATATCGAATACAGTTTTCACCGAGGAATTCAGATCCCGAATTTGACTGCCGACCAACGCGCGTCAAAAATTATTTTAACCCTCTCATTCTTCTTCTTTTAAGAAATAATTAATGTGTTTTTAGTTCATATTTTAAATAAATATACCATTCACCCTCAATATGACACCACCAGATTGAATAAGAAGTTAAGGAGTCCGGATGTCGTAGTTTTCAGCGAACTTGTGTAAAAAAACGTGAAGAACAGAAAAAATGACAGGACTTCTATGATATCCTGCAAAGAACTCAACATGTGAGTATGGCTGAAATTGTGGCATTTTTTGGAGATCGCGTGATTTCTAAAGGAATAGTTCAGAACAAGCTGACAATACTTGAGGCATTGAAGAGCAGCATCTGCGAGGCAGTGGCAGCAATAACGCCGGAGCAACTGGCGCGAACTTTTCGAAATATGGAGTCTCGTGTTCAAGCCTGTCTCAATGCACAGGGCGGATGCTTTCAACATCTCTTATGATATGGTTCTGTTTTTAATGGATGAAGGTTTGTTCTTACCAAATATTATTCAATTACTGTAACTCTTCACGAAGTTATTAATAAAAACTTAGGTAAAGTAGCGAGTAGGACACCAAGTACAAACTTGCTGAACAGAGACAAAAGACTTTGTGCAATAAAACTGGAAGACACAAAGAGTGCTCTCCTGTCCCCTCGCCATTTTTCTCTCCTCTAAATTGGAAGCGTAGTGCTACATTCTTCCGTCTAGCAGCAACAACGGGAAATTAATTCTTACGCTTGCGTAAACTGTGACTGAGATATTTTATCAAACTATATAGGTTACATTATTCCCGCAGCAAATTGTTTCGTCATTTTTTATTTTTTTAAATCTTTCGTATCATTTTGATTCATCGTCTATTTTACAAAAGCTATCGGAATCAGATGCAGTGCTCAAAGCGTTTCACAAATCGGAAAATGGCCGGCGAAAAATGTTTCTCTCTCTCTCTCTCTCTCTCTCTCTCTCTCTCTCTCTCTCTCTCTCTATATATAAAACACGTTAGTAAAATCATGCAATGCATTGATTATGATACGCTTTCCAGCATACCAAAAATCATTACTCAAGTCATGAAAATAAAGGCTGTGGAATAAATCTCGCTCCTGCGCCCTGACCTTTGACTCCATTTCCATGATATTACACAAAATTGGTTTGGTATATCACCGGAACAACACACTGAAGTTTTGTCGCAATAGAAGCATTTTTAGTCAAGTTATGAGGATAATGGCTGTGGAATAAATCTTGCTTCTGTGTCCTGACCTTTGACCCCATTTCGAGGATTTCAACAGAACCGGTTCAGTATACCTCCGAAACAAAATGGTAAAGTTTTGATGCAGTCGAAGCATTTTTACGAAATGTTATGATGCATAAGGACAATGAAATGAATCCCACTCCTATTTCCTGACATTTGACCCGATTTCACCCATTTTCAATAGGATTTGTCCCCAGATTGTCCCCTACTGCATACTAAAATGTCGTCAAAATCGAACCATTTTTACGCAAGTTATGAAGCATAAGAGCAATGGAATGGATCCCGTCCCTATGTCCTGACCTTTGACCCCATTTCACCATTTTTAGTACGGTTCGTCTCCAGTCGGTTCCCTACCACATAGTAAAAATTAATCGAAATCAAAGCATTTTTACGCAAATTATGACGCATAATGGCAATGGAATGAATTTTGCTCCTATGTCCTGACCTTCGATCCCATTTCGTCTATTTTCAAATGAGTTCGTCCCCAGGTGGTTCCCTACAACATACTAAAATCTCATCGAAATCGAACCATTTTTATGCAAGTTATGACGCATAAGAACAATGGAATGGAACCCGCTCCCATGTCCTGACCTTTGACCCCATTTCGCCCATTTTCAACAGGGGTTTTCCCCGGGTTGTCCCCAACCACTTAGTAAAATGTCATCGAAATGGAACCATTTTATACGCAAGTTATGACGCATAAGGGCAATGGAATGGATCCCGCTCCTATGTCCTGACCTTTGATCCCATTTCGTCCATTTTCAAATGAATTCGTCCCCAGGTGGTCTCCTACAACATACTAAAATGTCATCGAAATCGAACCATTTTTACGCCAGTTATCGTGCGGACGGACGGACAAAGCTGGAGCATATACGCTTCTTCAACCTACGGTTGGAAAGCGTAAAAAAAGCAGATGTTATGGACATTTCAAGAAATCGACAAACGGTTTTTTGGCCAAACTGAGAGTAGGTAAGAGACTTGCAAATGTGCAACGATTTTAATACCTCGGCTCAGCATTAATAAAGCATAGCAGCTCGGAGAAGACGACCAGAAAACTAGCAAGCGCAGGGTGGGATAAATGCAAATATACATGTATATCTTAAGAGATCAGTAACAAGAAAGCCCCAAGAAAAGTTATATTTTAAAATTATCTTGTTATTATTAGCTTGCTATTAAACAGTCACTTGAGTATTAACGAAACGAATACTAATGTTCTCAATAACACTAGCGGACTGAGTTCACGACTCTGAGAAAACAGCCACTTATTTATTCACAGCACTCTTTATCAGTAGCCAATTGCTGATGTACGAGTAGATGAACTGCAACTATGTTAAAGCATTCATATGTCATTTATTTTACAGATTTTTCACTTTTTAAGCTTACTTGATCGTCGTCTGTCTGATATTCTCAGGTCTCTCTTCTATCTACACCGTGTTCTATGCTCAGCCACTAACTAAGCACAAAGCAGTGACCATTATGTTCTATGGATTGTTTCAAAGTTTTGTTTATTACCTCGTTTACAGTTGATACAGATATTTTTAGTTACTTTGAGATTGCTCTTTGGGTCAGTAGATTTTCTTTAAAGAACAGAGACCTTACTTTGAAATAATCTTAAAAATACATACCTTCTTTTGATATTTGTTTACGCTTTCCAACCGTAGGTTGAAGAAGCGGCTATGCTCCAGCATATTCCGTCCGCCTGTCGGCAGGATAACTCGCGTAAAAATGGTTTGATTTCAATGAAATTCTAGTATGTGGTATAGGATCGCTGGGGACGAACCCTTTTGAAAATGGGACAAATGGGGTCAAAGATCCCGACATAGGAGCGGGATCCATTCCATTGCCTTTATGCTTCATATCGTGCTTAAAAATGGTTCTATTTCGATGAAATTTTAATATGTGGTAGGGGACCACCTAGGGAGCAACTCTATTGAAAATGGGACAAATGGGGTCAAAGGGCTGGACATAGAATCGGGATTCATACCATCGCCCTTATCCCATACTATTAAGGTGGACGTCAAGTAATTTTGCTTCCTATACTTCCAATGGAAAAACTTTTGTACACATTTCTTTTACAATTAGTGTGTTCCCAAGGATGAAAATTTGAACATCAATTAAAATAACTTCATATTATAACTTGGAATACTTTATATTTTCTAAAACATAACCATAATTATATTAAAAAACAATAACGTTTCATTTGGGGGTGTTAAAACCAGAAAAAAGATGGCGCGACCTGTACTTTAATGACGTCAGTAGACAAATAAATGTTGGATTGCATAATTATGGTTATGGTTTAGAAAATATTAAGTATTCCAAGTTATACAAGAAGCTATTTTAATCGATGTTCAAATTGTCATCCTTGGGAACGCATTAATTGTGAAGAAAAGGTGTACAGAAGTTTTTCCATTGGAAGTATAGACCGTATGCATATGTGCATATGACGTCACAGCGAAGTAAACCATCCTAGCAGACGTCTTGGCGATCAACTGACGTACAAGAACTGATTGGATTTGCATTATAGAGCGTTAAAGAAGATGGTATTATGTGCTATTTTCGGCTGCAGTAACCGAAGTGGGAGAGAGATATTGATGTGTCCTATTATATTGGATTGTCGGAAAAGTCATGACGTATTTTGGCACCCGATGGCGATTGGGCGGTTTTGGAAGTACTGGAGGCATGCGCAGCTCTGTTATCGCTATGGCATTCGACAGATGCTAGTTCTAGCTGCAGTCTAAAAGGAATAGTAAGCGATTTGGTTGATTTGCGGAGATTTTACATCAAGTTGAAGATGGAAGACCACACTTTGCATTTTTGCCATATTTTACTGTTTTACTTCCGTTAAGGAAAGAACGCGCGTCAAGCTTGTTAAAAGTGGCGTAAAGTGTGCAGTGATAGTGCTCTACAAGATCGTCAATGCCAGCGGTAGTTCGCAAAATTCCGTGCTGGTGATTTTGACCTCAACGATGCCCCTCGGTCCTAGAGGCCCACTGAAGTTGATGACGACCAAATCAAGGCATTGATTGAGTCAAACCCACGTTACCTGACACGAGATATTGCAGACACATTGCACATCCATCATTCAAGCGTTGACGACCACCTGAAGAAGCTGGGATACGTAAGCAAGCTCGATGTGTGGGTTCCTCATGAACTCAAAGAAGCTCAATTGACGGCGCGTATAAACATCTGCAATATGCTCATTAAACGTTAGGAAAACGATCCTTTTTTGAAGCGACTGATAACTGGTGACGAAAAGTGGATTGTGTACAACAATGTGCTGCGCAAATGGTCTTGTATCCGACGTGCTGCTTTGTCTCAAACGACATCTGAAACAGACATTCATCAGCGGAAGGTTCTGGTCTCAGTGTGGTGGGATTTTAAAGGTGTCGTGTTTTTCAAGCTCCTACCACGGAACTAAACAATCAATTCGAATGTGTACTGTCGGCAATTGAAGTGTTTGAACGAATCCATCATCCAGAAACGTCCAGAGCTCGTTCATCGCAAAGGTGTTGTGTTCCATCACGACAACGCGAGACCACACACAAGTTTGATCACCCGCCAAAAATTATTGAAGCTTGGGTGGGATGTGTTGTCCCACCCAACATACTCGCGTGACCGTGCGCCGTCTGACTTCCACTTGTTTCGCTCACTTCAACATTCCTTGCGTGCTATAACGTTCAATTCAGATGAGGCTGTAAACAGTGGAGGCGAACCTCCCAGGCCACCAGGGCCCGGGCCCGGTCAATAATTTCAGTCAAGATTTTTATTTTTATTATTTTTTTATTTGACATATGTGCGATTGTTGTGATGTGCCTTAGAAAGTTCCTCTAGATAAGTGGTTGGGTGATCCTAATTCCCAACAAAGCTCCTTAGGCACAGTAGCGCACCCAGAAATTTCCCAAGGGAGGAGCCCATGCTCCCTGGCACAAGTGGCGTCGCGTCCCCGTTTAGGTTGGGTGTGCATTCTTGTGGGAAAAGCACGTTAAAATTTTTATTATGTATCCCGAGCTGCGAAATACGCGCATTGATTTTGAACATATGAAATAATTTCTTTTATTTACGTGTCGTCTAATAAGTTACGGTAAAGATCTTTACATACTCTCCGTTGTAAGAAAAAACTGAATTTCCTGTGGAAATACTAGAGTGATGAACGAACATTCGGTATCTTTTATACTGTCCATATATAAGTTTTAAATACAGCACGAGGGTTACTTTCTTTAACCCGCATTACCCAATCTGCAAAGTTTCTGGCAGAAAATGGGATACTTAGTACGCCATCAGCCTAAATGGATGTCGAAACTCAAATTGTATATTTAAATCTGTGCACATAAACACACTGATTCATGCAGCGACAAAAAGACATAAAAACATTAACTCATACTTAGCAGAACGTTGATTGTGTTTATGACTCTACGCTATTCCAAACGCAAACAAGTTTGACCAGTGGTTCTTTTTTAAGTGCGCACACTCAGGAAATTTAAACCTTTGCGTTGGATCCACGAGGAAATAAAACCATGGCCTGTAGCGCCATCGCATTGAATTTCAGTTGCTTTAACGATTTGAGGTGTCCGCTGTTAAAATAGCACTCCTACAGCTGCAAATATTATTTACTACGTTTTGTTTACTGCACGAAGCAACGAATCTTCTCCTCTTCACGAAAATATTGCACAAGGGAATTAAGTTTACGGTCAAACTTTAGCGATTCTTACTGGGAATACATAAATAGAAAATAACCACAACAATGTAACAGCAAATGGCTGCACTGCTCCCTGGGACTCAAACGGTGCTCATATTGGGTAGCACACCTTGAAAGTTCCGCTGTTAACGTTTGAAACCACAGGAAATTAGAACGTGGCCTGTAACGCCGTCGGAGGAGCTCTTGTACCGCAGCTACTTTAAGGTCGTCGAATGTTCGCACGAGAAACAGCACACTCGAGGGTTCTTGCGTGAATGCGATATGCTTGCTGAACGAACCTTCTCTTCTTAATGAAAACATTATGTGGGGAAATTAATTTTAACCACCACTCGAACCCTTAGGACGAACTCTGGGGAGTTTTATCAAAAATAAATCCGTAATTGTGACTGGGGAGCGCTTGTGTTTGACCGGGGAGCGCTTGTCCCACAGTTGCTTTAAGATCGTCGAATGTGCGCACGAGAAACAGCACACCCGAGGTTTCTAGCGCGAATGCGATATGCTTGCTGAACGAACTTTCTCTTCTTAAGGAAAACATTATGTGGGGAAATTAATTTGAACCACCACTGGAAGCCTTAGGACGAACTCTGGGGAGTTTTATTAGAAACTAATCAGCAATTGCGACTCTGTGTGGGTGTGCGCTGCACGCCTGGCACACCCCGAATACTCGCCTCTGTCTGCCACACAGAATTTTCCCAAGGTGGGGTGACCCCCTCCCCTAAATTTTCCGGGAAAAGTAGTCAGGTGCAGTAACAATTAAGGAGTATGACTTTTGTTCATTTATTCTTATCCAGTTACTACTTATGTTACAGTACGAGAAAGTTAAATGATTAGAAGAAGCAGTGAAATTGTTTTCATGTTAGATTTTTCTAAATTTATTTAACGGAACTACTCCCTTATAATTATTATACGCTATAAGCAGTGGCGAACCCACAGGAGTGGGTGCGCCACTGCTTAGACACTGTTTTTCTTCTGTTTGTTCCGGGAATGTAGAGGGCGCACCACGATTCAAAATGTCAGGCCCGGTCAACGAATTTCACTTTCCGCCGCCCCTGGCTGTAAATCAGCCCCTTGTACAGTTTTTCGCCACGAAAGACAGGTCCTTCTATGAACGAGGCATTCTGCAGCTCACTGAAAGATGGCATAAGGTTATCGAACAAAACGGGCATTATATCATTGATTGATCTTTGTTCTTTTTATCAATAAATGACCTTTGCAAAACATGGCTAAAATGCGTCATGACTTTTCCGACAACTCAATAGATTACCATCTGAGCGAACGAAGTGGTATCAGAATTATAAAAAAAAATATTCAAAAGCGTTAAAATTTGTGGTTATCACTTATCAGCAAAGTTGATGTTGATGACCGGAGAGGAAGGAACATTAGAGTGTGTAGTTTACATTTTGTAACAGGTATGTTCATAAATTTACTGATGCATTTTCTACAAAAACTCTATGATCTTTGGACTGGAATTAACTTTTCTTTATGAATGGCTTGCGCGATTTCATCTGCTCGTGAGTGAAGGCGTTAGTACAAAAAATCAAATAATTAACAATATCGCCGTGTTCTATTCGTGGCAAGATCTCAATATTGTTCAAGAAAAATTAGTGTGGAATTACATATGGGTCACCACAATTGCCCAATAACTTTAATTTATCGGAATAAAGCTATTTTTGATCGCCAGATAACCCACTTACGTAGCCTATGTAATACATCTTTGATTTCACTTGTACAATAGTTGTTCTGCAAGAAAGCAGCAGACGAAAAAGTGACGCAAACCACGGTTTTGTGACGTCAATGCATACGGTCTATAGGAAGCAAAATTACTTGACGTCCACCTTAAAGGAGCAATTCTTGTACCTACGTAAATTTTATTTTGAAAAAGGCTCTAAGGATTTTGATGAAAGTCGTTTACCTACCATTTTCTAGAACTCGAAATCGATTTAGCTTGATCTCGACTTTAGGAAAATTCGTTTAGTGGGTTAAATAACTACCCCGAATTACCACGTTTTTAGTGTCATGGCGTCGTCCTATTAATGTTTCCCATGCTTAGAAATCTTATGACGTCACATCCTCGCGATTCAGATGTTGGTGCGCGGTCACGCCATCTGCCTCATTACGTCACGCGTTGTGTGTGGATCCTATTAAAGTTTTATGACGTCACACTCTCGCGACCATCTGCCTCATTAGGTCACGCGTTGTGTGCGTGTTACGATTTACTTCTATTTTCTTTTAGAACAAAAAGTGAGTTGTGCCAAGGCTATCTTTATACCTCTCCAGGCCTGCAACAAGGTCACATGACTTGCCCGTGACATCACAGTCGTAGGGCTACTCTTTTTCAGTAGACCTACGGATTTGACTCGTTTCGTAGTTTGTTTACGCTTTCCAACCGTAGCTTGAAGAAGCGTATATGCTCCAGCTTTGTCCGACTTTCCGCACGATAACTCGCGTAAAAATGGTTAGATTTCAATGGAATTTTAGTATCTGGTAGGGGACCACCTGGAGACGAACCCTATTGAAAATGGACGAAATGGGGTCAAAGGTCAGGACATAGGAGCGGGATGCATTCAATTGCCCTTATACGTCATAACTTGCGTACAAATGGTTCGATTTCGATGAAATTTTAGTATGTGGTAGGGGACCACCTCGGGACGAATCCTGTTGGAAATGGACGTAATGGGGTCAAATGTCTAACATAGGAGCGAGGTCCATTCTATTGCCGTTATGCGTCATAACTTGTATAAATATAGTTTGATTTCAATGAAATGTTAGTATGTCTTAGGGGACAACCTGGGACGAACCCTATTGAAAATGGGTTAAGTGGGGTCAAAGGTCAGGACATAGGATCGGGATCCATTCCATCGCCCTTATGCGTTAACTTACGTAAAAATGCTTCGATTTACCGGTTCTGTTGAATATCATCGAAATGGGTCAAAGGTCAGGACACAGGAGCGAGATTTATTCCACAGCCATTATCCTCATAAGTTGAGTAATGATTTCTGGTATGTTGGAAAGCGTATTATAATCAATGCATTGCATGATTTTACTAACTTGTTTACCGTTCTTTTTCCTGTTAAAAGCAATGCTTTATGATTTTCCATCTACTATAATTTTTCTCAAAAGTGGGCTGCACAAAATAATTTAGAGAGCCGTTTAAGGACACCCAGTGCGCCACTGGTTTTGCCATGCTTATGTTCCATTGTCTCACATTCATGTTTTAGATACCATTTCATCATGTGTCTGTTCGTCCACAGTGGCAACGGCATTATCGTCTAATTCGTTTTAGCAATATAAATTAAAGTGCGTCTGCCTATCGGAGTGACCTAAAAACAGGTTAAACATCGGTGCTGATACACAATCGAGTCACATTATTGTGAACATACTACTTCTGACGTCAACAGCTCGTAAGCAATGAAAGAAGGCACGTGTCGTGAGCTGGCTTGGAGGGTTTATAAGGTGTGCTGCAGGCATTCTGAAAACATATCACTCGTTGCTGTCATGGATAAAAGGAGCGATTTATCAGATTTACAAAAAGGACGAATATCGGCTTTCTGGTCAAGGGTGACAGTATTTCTTAAACAGCGCAGTTTGTGAACTGTTCGCGTACTACTGTGGTTAAAGTGTGTCGTGATTGGAGAAATGGCCCCGTTTCGAATCAGCGACGTGCCAACTGTGGTGTACCACGTGCCGTTGATGTGAGAAGCAAACGTCGGCTTCGAATGTACGTCAGGGCCGATCGACACGCTACAGTGGAGCAACTCATTCGCCCAATGAACCAGGGGGCCCCATAGCAAAAAGTTCCTGGTCAGTCTGCGACATATATGATGGTGCCACAAAATAATCTGCGGGTGGTCACTAGGCAAAATAACTACTAGATGCGAAAAACAATAAAAAATGCACAGACATATTTTTCTATCTAAAAAAATGTCTAACGTAAGTACTACAGCAATTGCAATGTTAATTAGGATCAAGAACATTCTGGCTCTCTGTATCTGGAATTTTGCGAACATTTTTAAGCTGAAACACAAAGATTTATGGAATAAAATGATATTTAACAACAATAAAGCGCAGAGGCATCACTAGGTAAAAATTGTCATAAGAGGAGAAATCTTCGCTCCGTTCGTTCTACTTCCGTTTTCAGAACATTTTTCTCCATTTCCCATTTCAAATGTAAACATTTATGTAATTAAATGATGATTAAACAATAATACAGAAGCACGGCGGGTGGAGCGTTATCAGAGGGATACATTTTCACACCGTGCAACTTTCGTTTTCCGGAAATTTTCCTCCATTTTCAATCTTAAATACAAATATTTATCTAATAAAATGATATTTTATGACCATATAGAGCTGAGGGAATATCACAAGAAAAATAATTCAAGAATAATACTAGGTTCCGTCAAATTTTCGTTTCCGAAAACTGTTGCCTCCATTTTAAAACCAAAACACAAATATTTATGCAATAAAATGATATTCAACAGCAGTATCAGATAATCCTTCCTTCAAGCATCGAAGGGAACGTCGGGAGATAAAAAATTTCGATTACGGGAGAAATCCTCACTAACTTCCGTTTTCGGAAATTTTGAAAGGCGGAAAACTTGCATCTCAAAGAGTCTGCACGATGGTTTAATCGGGTTCTGGGGATGTCGTTTTTGTCTGCAGGACCAAAATAAATCTGTGATGTGCATCGGCCGTCACCGCGATTCTGTTACGAGGATCAGTAGAAAATGAATCTGCAATGTACGTCGGCCGTCGCCGCGATTCTGTTACGAGGATCAGTAGAAAATGAATCTGCAATGTACGTCGGCCGTCGCCGCGATTCTTCCACTAGGGTGGGTATAAAATAAATCTGCGATGTACGCCGGGCATCGCCGCGATTCTTCTACAGGAATGAGTACAACATAGATCTGCGATGTACGTTGGCCGTCGCCGCGATTCTGTTATGAGGATCAGTAGAAAATGAATCTGCAATGTACGTCGGCCGTCGCCGCGATTCTGTTACGAGGATCAGTAGAAAATGAATCTGCAATGTACGTCGGCCGTCGCCGCGATTCTTCCACTGGGGTGGGTATAAAATAAATCTGCGATGTACGCCGGGCATCGCCGCGATTCTTCTACAGGAATGAGTACAACATAGATCTGCGATGTACGTTGGCCGTCGCCGCGATTCTGTTACGAGGATCAGTAGAAAATGAATCTGCAATGTACGTCGGCCGTCGCCGCGATTCTTCCACGGGGGTGGGTATAAAATAAATCTGCGATGTACGCCGGGCATCGCCGCGATTCTTCTACAGGAATGAGTACAACATAGATCTGCGATGTACGTCGGCCGTCGCCGCGATTCTTCCACGGGGGTGGGTATAAAATAAATCTGCGATGTACGCCGGGCATCGCCGCGATTCTTCTACAGGAATGAGTACAACATAGATCTGCGATGTACGTTGGCCGTCGCCGCGATTCTTCTGCGTGGGCGAGTACAAAATAATTCTGCGACGTACATCGTCCTTCGCGAGAAAAAAATACGATTACAGAAGAAATCCTCACTACGCCTAACTTCCGTTTTAGGAAATTTTGAAAGGCGGAAAACTTGCATCTATGATAGGGAGTCCGCAAGATGGTTTAATAGGATTCTAGGGATGTCGTTTGTGTCTGCAGGACCAAAATAAATCTGCGACATACGTCGCCCGTCACCGGAATTCTGCTACAAGGCCAAGGGGCTGCTGGAAGTGTATCGAAAATGATAATTCAGCAAACCCTGCCGCGTATGAGGCTGCGATGCAGAGATAGATGGTCACTGCATCTATGCTAATGATGGTGCATCTCGCAGAAAAGGCTTATAATTGCACGGAAGTTTCAGAATTGGACCACAGCTGCTTGGCAAAGAATTGCTTTCTCCGATGAGTCATGTTTTCTGCTTCATCGAACGGATGAGCGTTTACGTATAAGGCGAGAAATATCGGAAACGAACACTCTTCAACCATTGCTTAAAGAACACAAGCTCGTGGGGGCAGCGTTATGGTCTGAGGAATGTTTACGTGGCATTCTCTGGGTTCACGGATACCTGTGGGAGGCACTATGGTCCGAATTCGTTATGAATCCATCCTTGCAGACCACATACATCCATTCATGCTGGTTGTTTTTCCTGGGCCGGATGGGATTTTCCAGAACGACAATGCGACTTGTCACATAGCTAGAAATGTGAGAGAGTGCTTGGAAGAGCATGATGAGAACTCCTGGTCGCGTAGTTCCTCAGACTTTAACCCAATTGAACATCTGGGACCGCCTCGATCGTGTTGTTCGCTCTATGGATCCTCCACCACGCACCTTCTAGCAGCTGTCAGATGCACTGCAGTAGCTCCACGTACCTGTGAACACCTTCCACCACCTTATTGTGTCACTCCCGGTCCGCTTTGTTGCTGTCCGTGCTGCACACGGCGGTTACTTTGGATATTAGCTGGTGGTCACAATAATGTGACTCGACCGTGTATTTTACTAGTGAAGCTGCATATGGTGTGTGCTTCATCCTGATACCTAAACACAGAAATGTTGTTGAGCAACATTTCTCGTATTTTTAGACAATGTTTACAATAAAAGTATGTGCGTGAATAGTTGTAGGTGTTTTCGTGAAATTCATAATTTTTAAGTTTATGCAGAATTTCTTGGTGCTCCATATAGCTGCCTGTAAGTGAAACGGTGGAGAAGCTTGACAGCGAATTTGTACAGAAAATGGCTAGACGTCTACAGGTACCCGCACGTGTCGTGAGTGGTGACCGTAGCGTAGAGAAAACGCAGCGTAGCGGAAGGCAGAAGGGGATGCAGAGTGCAGATTCGAATCTCTTTCGGCCATGCAGAGCGCAGACATTTATGATGATTAAATGAGATCTGCTTTTGTTAGTACGATATCTATTCGACCACAAAACGCTGAAAACTTATTCATAGACCTAATGTTTTGCAACCAGAAGATCGCGTTTGCATTAAAAGAATCACCATGCACTTATCGCGGCAATTTTGTACATGAAGAATTCTGGTTCATCGGAAACAAAGTTCAGCACTTAAAGGTCATCACCATGGTAATTGATTTCATGAGTAACGATTTACTTCCGCATTTTAGTTTGTGGGAAGCTATTAAGGTCTTAGAATTGTACGTAAACGAAGCAAAGCCTCTCGAACGTGCATTCTTCGAGTCACTGACTGGCATATTATGCAGCGCTCTTTCTGCTAGTGCCAGATACAGCAGAACGTCGCTAACAGAGATTATTGGATGCACAAATTTCAGCGGCCTGTGATGTCCAAAGCCCATTGATTACTGACACCACTACCCTCATTAGCCGCACTGAATCTAAGCGTCAACAAACACTCCGACACTAACCTATCAATGATAGTCTGCGATCAATTTCCGCAGCTCTTCCAATAAACTTAGAATTTAAATTGAATGTGTTGTTCTGGATGGAAGGAAGGCAACAATAATATTGATTGTCAGATGTAAATCGACTGCATCACGCGACTTGGTAGACTGGAAAATGATATTTTACATATCTCGTTTTATCTGCAATGATTTCTACATAGAATCCATAATGCCTGATAAATTACGGCCTCCAAAGGAACGAGGAAAGTCTAGCAATTTCTTGTGGTCAAGCGTTACAGCTAAACACCCCACATTTACATTTTTGTAGGAGCCATATATTGTGACCTCTATGAAATCCTGAGCAAGGTTATTAGGTATTAAATAAAATTACAGTACAATCCTCTTATAACGGGGAACTTGGGACCGACGGGAGTTCTCGTTAAATTCGCTTTGGTGTGAAAAATGTCAATACGTAAAAATGTGCGTAAGTGATAATATGTATATATGTTCATACTGTTACGTCTTCGGGCCCCGGATAATCAGGATGCCAAAATATTTCCGGACTGCGATCCGATCGCTGGAGACGCAAATATACCTCGTTAGCCAATTTGCCTACACAGTACACCAAAAAATCAATGGAGGCACAGTATAACAATTAAAACAGTGATTTAATGGATACAGGCATAATTTAGACTGGATATTTCATGTAATAGTAAAAGCTATAATTTCCGGCCAGCTTTGGGCCCTCTTCGGTGTTCCAGAAAATATGTCTTAATCAAAAGTCGGTTCGTTCACAATGGGCCGCAAGGAAAATACTGATAAAGTACTTACGTAATTTCTAGTATCCAAAGTACGGATGACACCGACAAACACAAATTCACTCACACACACACACACACACACGGGTAATTTGATCTTAACTTCCATCACTCCTCTTTCCATGCTTTGGCCAAAACGGCGTCGTTCCTGGATCGCTGTATGTGCGCACTCGGACACACACACGAAGTTACTCCGAACAAACATAAACAGAGGCAGCGATTAGCTTCGGTTATTCTCTGCCTGCAGGAAGGTCTTCCTCGGCCCTTTCCTTCGAAGCCAGGCGTTCCTCCTATCTCTCTGGATTCTGAGCGAGGCGATTCCGTGATTCTTTTCTCTCTCTCTGCAGGTCACCTGAAATGGCTCTTTTACGGCAGGTATCGGTGGTCCGGCTGGTGTGGATGAAAGTTTCAAGACAAAACCAGTGGTGGTTATTCCTCAGCTTATGTTTTTAGTTGGTTTTCCTTTGTGCTCAGATTTTCTAGAGCAGCAACAGACGGCAACGAATTTCGAACGCTAGGAAAATCCCCGTCCTATT
Source organism: Macrothele yani (assembly GCA_039090855.1). Taxonomy (NCBI): domain Eukaryota; kingdom Metazoa; phylum Arthropoda; class Arachnida; order Araneae; family Macrothelidae; genus Macrothele; species Macrothele yani. Next base: position 19,329,263 of record CM077025.1, read on the forward strand.
TCTGTCGGAAATCAAACGAATTCTGCTCCTCAGAAACAGTCTCCCGCCTCCAAGAGGTGGTAAGCGGTGAATTCCACCACTTGAAACCGCGGCATATTTATTGGGAAACGCTTCAAATCCAATTGTTTCGCGCGCGGCACAGACAAAAGCTTCAAAAGCGCTTGCCGTTTAAACAACTTGACCAGTCCTATTTCTGTTTATGGACTCTTTGTTCTCGTGGCAAACGCCTGCAACTTGCCACTTGAATTCAAAGTGCTAGAAGATCTATTCTTTATATACCGCTCCTCGCAAGTGTTTAATTTATAACTTTCTGTTAATTAAACCCCCAATCAAGTTTCAATTACCATTCATTAGTCACGCCGGGGAGCGTGACAATGTTATGTGTCCAAAACAAATCGACTTTACTACAATTGGTTAATTACTAGAGTACCAATTAAAATATAGTAGGCACTTACATAAATATACATATAGTAGCAGCAAATCCGGCAGCAGATATCACGTGCAAATATTTTAGGAACAAAATAGCCCCTATATGTATTTTTTAAAAGTGTTTTGAGTGGGTGACGGATATGATCTATCGCACAACTCACTTTTCGATAATTTCTCCATTGTTTTTCTGTCAACATTCTTCAACTACAGATGATGTTCTCAGATTTTTAGGGCGTCTTTGATAAGAAATTACAGAAAATAAAAAGTTCAAAGAACTGAAGCTGAGAGCAGCGTATTAGATGAACACGAAAGAAACGTCTGCTGCAGGTAAATATCGTCTGCTAAGAAAGGCGTTCATAAATAAGCTGTGGATGGAATATAAAGTTATGATTTTGCTCTTTACAAAGATAAATCTCTCTATTCTAAAAAAAAAAGTAACTGCCGCCGCCGCTGATTTAAAAATTTGGAAACACTCGCGCTTTCTAGCTCGCAACGCAAAACGTATTGAACACAAAAATATAAAATTTACATCGTTTGTAGAGAACTGTTTGGAGAACACGCTGAAATAAACCGTTTTTCGATTCTGGAGATAATTCAAGAGCTATTGTATTTCAAAGTTAAGGTAAACAAAAAGAGTGCTATCAGTTCGCGTTCCGGAACACATTAAAAGTAACAGGACCACGAAATTTTGCAGGCATGTAGAACCATGGCCGAATGTTTGCACCTCGTCACCCTTTCCTTTTTGAATTTTGATTTAGTTTGCGAGAAATTTAATTTTTAAATTTCACAAAATTATCTATTTCGAGATAGGATCAATTTTAAAAACCGGATATATGGGAAACTATAAATCATAACGCATTGCAATTTTTACAGCAAAAACTCACAACTATCGTCTGTCTTTTACAAACGAAAAATTAAGAAAAAGTCATTTTCTGATTTTTAAGCATTTTTTTAAAGACGCAAAGGAAAGGAACGAGCGGCTTACTCTGTTTTCACTGTTAACAACACAGGAAAGTTTTGTTCCCGAGACTTGCTGCCATGGGGACGCAGCTATTTTTAGCACTTTCTTCTCATTGGGTGAAAGGACAAGCTACAATCAAACTGGTAATGACGAAATGCTGAATCACGTAGAGACGTTTTCAAAGTTCGTCGTCGTCCGCAAACTTTAAAAGCGATCTGAAAATTGGCGCTGATAAGTCTTATGGCCCGGATACCTACAAAAGTCCTCGTACCAAAATGGCGTCTTTGGAACATTGTCTGCTTGAAATTTTCGCGAATTGTTAGACCACTTCTAAATAACCTAGAGATCCAAAAATTGGCATGCTCGTAGATCTTACCAGATACCTGAAAATGCAAGAAAAAAAACAGCTGCGCTTTGAAACACTGTGTGCTTGAATGTTTCTGCCACTTCTACACCTAAAAAAGTCTGAAAACCAAAAAATTCAAAAGGGTGGCTTAGCTTCCTTGTTTCGAAATGCTGATAGGTTTAAATATAATTATGTCAGAATCATTGAATTGCTTTGAAAATTTCTAATATTGATTTAAAATTAAGTGGTGCTCCGTTTTACCTCGAACTGTAAGCATTGACGTTATGACGCTGTTCTAAATCGTAAAACAGTTACGGATTTTAAATTACTTTTCTTTCCCTTAACCTTTTCTTTCCCCCTTACACCTTTCTTTAATTTTATATTCAAAAAATGATATTTTAGATGCACCGTTCTTAGAACGGGCATGATGGCTAGTATTACAAAACGTTGAGAAAATTTATGGAAATAGCACTTCGAAATATTATTAATAATCAAGGCATCCCATCTTTAAGAAAAGGGATATATCAGCGTTTACTGCGTGTAAACAACTTTTCCACCCAAGTCTACGAATCATTACATGTTTTTGTATTGAGTCAATAATTGACAACATTTTACCCATTTTCTAGGATCTTAGTTAAATGTAAGAACAAAATTACTCCGTTCTTCAGAAGCAACAGACAAGGTACATTCTTTGAAATTGTCGAAGAATTGATTCTATTCTTATGAATTTTATTGTGGTAATTAAACTCAGAATTTGTAATTGTCTTCGCTTCTAGTGAGAAAGGAAATACAAATGTGCCAAAAATTGAATTCTTTTTCAAAACTTACCTATCATTAATGAAATAATTACAATGAAAATGTCCAGAATTGCAAGAATTTCAGTGCAGATTTATAAAGTGAAAGAGAAATTAAAGAATGCGAAAATTTAATTAATATCAAATGGAAAATGTATTTTTGCTGTAGCTGAAACAGACGCCCCAGAACTGAAGTTCATGGAATTCATGTAACTGTAAGGCTCAAAATATAGTAAATCAGATGCAGATCTCGTTCAGAAAAACAAAACAAAAACAAAAAACACATATAAAAAGCAGTAACCTAAAAAAATATCGTAGGTGAATTTCAATGCACTAACGTACCCAATGAATTTCGACTTTATATCCTAGACTGTAGATAACATGTTTGATTACATTGTGCAATTTATTCAACTGTAATTGGCAAAAGCCGGCTGAGGTAGAGAACATCAACCCAAAGGGACAGGGCTTAGATTTAAAAGCCGGGGAAGGAAGAATTAAAAACAGCGTTTGGCTCAACAAAACATTTGCTTTGTAGGGTTTTTTCTGAAGCCTTCAAAGCGGTAAACAAACTTTGCAGTTTTAATATAACTTGGTTTCCTTCTATTAGTTGTACAAATAAGTTTTAAAACATTTTTATGACAACGCAACATGTAATTTGAGAGAGCAGAACAATACCTTCATGAGTCAAAAATATGCGCCGTCATTATCTATCCCCTTCCGCCAACGCTCGGGCAGCTTACGGATTCCAGCCATGAAGAATACTTCGTCGTGTGACGCGATTAAGTCGTCAACCCATTTTTGCACTTCGTCATGTGTCCGGATCAGTACAGCAGACAAACCATGTTGCATCGATCGTAAGAAATAATAGTTTGAAGGGGCTATGTCGGAACTATACGCCGGGTGCTCCAAAACGTCCCAGCCAAGCGTCAATAACGTTTCCTTGACCGATTTCGCGACATGAGGCCTAGCGTTGTCATGCAGTAATTTCACGGGACGCAATCCTTTGTCAGTGAATGGACGTTTCCTACAGATTTCCGAGTTCAATCGCAGCAATTTTTGCTTGTAGCGATGAGCAATAACAGTTTGACGGTGTTCCAATAGTTCATAATGGGCACAGCCTTCATATCCCAAGAGATGCACAGCAGAACTTTCTTGGAGGGAATATTGCGTTTCGGTGTCGAAGTCGTTGCTTCACTGGAATCTACCTAGTGTCTTTTGCGTTTGGGATTGTCATACCATATCCGCTTTTAATCGCCCGTAACGATTTTCCACAGGAAATACTTTCTGTGTTGTTTATTCAACAGATTCAAACACTTCGTGACACGCTCATCCTTGTTCCTCTCCCTGAGGTCAATTGGCACCCATTTTCCTTCCTTCTGAATCTTTTCTACTGCGCATAAACGATTGGAAATTGTTTGTTGAGTTACCCCCAGTTGTTTAGTTAGTTCTTTTAGCGTTTGAGACGAATCTTCAGCCAGCAATGCTTGCAGTTCATCATGTGCAACTTTCTGCGGCGCCCCGCAGAAAGTTGCACATGAGGAACTGCTAGCATTGCTTTCTCGATCGCTAACATCAAAATACTTTCTCGATCGCTAACATCAAAATACTTTCTCGATCGCTAACATCAAAATACTTTCTCGATCGCTAACATCAAAATACTTTCTCGATCGCTAACATCAAAATCACATGCTTTAAACCGTCTAAACCAAAACTCACACGTGCTTTTCGATACAATATTCTCCCCAGAATAGAACAGATCGATGCACATGCGTTTGCAGCCCTTTTTCCTTGATGAAATTGGTAACGAATGCAGTGTCGAATAAATGCAGTATCGCTTGCCATCTTTCACCTGCCGATGTGCAAGTGCGTTTGACTATTGAGCAAACTTCTGTGTCACATTTTATACTCGGGACCAGTTACGGTCACATGACTACAACGCGGGGGAGAGTCGAATATGTAAATTAGGGACATACGTCACACAAAAAACGCTTTAAAACGTACTTGTACACCTAATACAAGAATACTGAATTTCAAGTGTGGATACAATTTACTTTCTTGAGTAAGTATAAGGCCTGCTGGCCTGGAATATATCGGCCCACCGGGAATTCTCCCGGTATCCAAGCGGCCCCGTCCTCCGCTGGACAAAACAGACAATACGTAAGCCATTTGAGCAAACTGAGATCCTTTGTGGCGACGCAGCACGTAATACTGAAGTTACACGTGAACGAATGGAGGAAAACGGTGCTTAGTCAACTCCAGTAGTGTGTACAGTTAGAAGCTATGGCTAAAACACTAGAATATCGGGGAAGCATCGAAACGAAGAGATTACCCAAGTTTCTTAAACACACAAGGTTGTGCCCTTAATACCTTTACGTAAAGCTTCCGCTTCGCGGGAGGGAGTGTGAAGAATGAGGTAAGATGACGTCAGCTGTCTTACAAACGGGTTCGGTGCACCAGAGGACAAAGCATTTGCAACTCTCATTTGACTGTTGTTCACGCTTTCCAACAGTAGGTTGAAGAAGCGTATATGCTCAAGTTTTGTCCGTCTAACTCGCGTAAAAATGGTTCGATTTCGATGGAATTTTAGTATGTGGTAGGGGACCACCGGGAACGAACCCTATTGAAAATGGGTGAAGTGGGGTCAAAGGTCAGGACATAGAAGCGGGATGCATTCCATTGCCCTTATGCGCCATAACGTGCGTAAAAATGGTTCGATTTCAATAAAATTTTAGTATGTGGTAGGGACTAAATGGGAATTAACCCTATTGAAAAAGGGTGAAGTGAGGTCAAAGGTCAGGATATAGGAGCGGGATGCGTTCCATTGCCCTTATGCGTCATAACGTGCGTAAATATGGTTCGATTTCGATGAAATTTTGGTATGTGGTAGGGAACCACCTGGGGACGAACCCTATTGAAATTGGACGGAATGGGGTCAAAGGTCAGGACATAGTATCAGGATCCATTCCATCGCCCTTATCGCATACTATTAAAGGAGAAATTCTTGTATGTATGAAAATTTTATTTTGAAAACGACTCTAAGGATTTTGATAAAATTCGTTAACCTACCATTTTCTGTTACTGGAAATCGATTTAGCTTGATCTCGACTTTAGGAAAATTCGTTTGGTGGGTTGGATAACCATCCCGAAGTACCACGTTTTTAGTGTCATGACGTCGTCTCATTAATGTTACTCATGCTTAGAAATCTTATGAGGTCACACGCTCGCGACTGAGATGTTGACGCACGGTCAGGCCATCTGTCTCATTACGTCACGCGTTGTATGTGGATCCTATTAAAGTTTTATGACGTCATTCTTGCGAGCAGATGGTCGCGATTCCCATGTGCCTCATTACGTCACGCTTTGTGTGCGTATGCCCGCCCGCACGATAACTTGCGTAAAAATCGTTCGATTTTGATGAAATTTTAGTATGTGGTAGGGGAGCACCTGGGAAGGAACCCTATTGAAAGTGAACGAAATGGGGTCGAAGGTCAGAACATAGGAGCGGGATCCATTACAGTGCTCTTATGCGTTATAACTAACGTAAACAAGGTTCGATTTTGATGAAATGTTAGTATGTGGTAGGGGACCACCTGGGGACAACTTCTATTGAAAATGGGCGAAATGGGGTAAAAGGTCAGGACACAGGAGCTGGATCTATTCCATAGCTCTTATGCATCATAACGTACGTAAAAATGCTTCGATTGCGACAAAACTTTATCATGTTATTTCGGAGGTATACTGAACCGGTTCTGTTGAATGTCTTCGAAATGGGATAAAAGGTCAGGGCACAGGTCCGATATTTATTACACAGCCATTATCCTCATAGCTTGAGTAATGGTTTCTGGTATGTTGGGAAGCGTATTATAATCAATGCATTGCATGATTTTCCTAATTTCTTTAAGGTGGTTCCACCTAAAATCTCTGCCGCATGTTTCCAGTGATAAGACTTCTGTACATACAGTATTTTCTTCGCAGTTAATGTATTCCCAAGGATCAAAATTTGCACATCGATAAAACTAACTTTAAGTTATAGCATGGGATACTTAATACTTGCTGAAACATAACCATAATTAAGCAATCCAACATTTGTTAGGCTTCTGATGTCATCAATGTACAGGTCAGGCAGTCTACTAAGAAGTCTGAACATTACTCAAAGAAAAATGATTGATTTTTAATATAATTATGGTTATGTTTTGGCAAGTGTTAAGTATCCCATGCTGTAACTTAAAGTTAATTTTGTCAATTTGCAAATTTTTTATTCTTGGGAATACATTAATTGCAAAGAAAATATGTAAAGATATTTTACCATTGGAAACATAAGGCCGAGATCTGAGGTAGAACTACCTTAAAGTCCTGTTTTTTCTGCTTGTAGTGTATATATAGTAAGTAGAATAGCTGAGTTTGTTTACAAATAATTTGTTCTTTCGCGATGCCTTCAAGTTTCTGCGCTGTTGAAGATTAAAAAACAACTGTAAAAATACCAAATGATCGCCGATCATATATCATAAATTTTCAAAAGTGACTGAGCTCTGCAAGTTATGGAAATTACGCTATGGACGACATGATGCTTTTTTCTACCATCCAGAATGGTATTATTTGCTACAAACACTTTGCGGAAAGCGACTATGAAAGGGATAAAGCATCCCTTTCATAGTCACTTTCCGCAAACTGTTTGCGTAAAACATTCAGACGACTGATCCGAGTGGTATGCGGCCGAGCGGTACCCTGTGAAAAAACGGCGTTTGGGATGCCCTGCAGATACGGTAGTGCCACGGGCCGCACTACTTCGTCAACATAGAGGCTTGCCGTCAATGTGCCCGTAATGCGTACCAGCGGTGAGTGGCTGTTGGCGCTGATAGCACCCCACACCATGATTCCACGTTGCCGGAGCGTGTGGCGCTCCACAATGGTGGAGAAATCAGCCCGTTGGCCACGTCGCCTCCAGACTCTCACAAGGCGATCATCCGTGGTGAGACAGAACCGCGATTCTTCGCTGAACACTACACTGTTTCATTCGGTACCCCGCGCAGCTCTGGAGTGACACCACGCCAAGCGGTGACGACGAGGGCTTGCTGTGAAGTTTATCCTTCGCAACGGACGGCTGGACAGCAAACCTGACGCAGCCAATCGGCGTGACACTGTCTACGTCGATATTGGAGCATCCTAGCAACCCCGTACACTCCGCAAAATTTCGCCTGTTATGACCTGTGGTTCCTCTACAGCATAACGTCGGATGCGAAAATCGGTGGGCTCAGACGTCCGTTTTCGTGCTCGCGTCCTCCTACGACGTTGCACAGAACCTTCGTGGGACTACTGTCTCCAAATGCGACCGACGGTTGTGGCATCACTTTGCGTTTATTCCGCAATACGATGCAAGGGCCATCCGGCGGTATGAAGCCCAACGATGCCGCCTCTCGTGAACTAATCCATTTGACGATATTGCGTAAGAAGGCATCTTAACGGCATTGTCACCCCTTATTCATTCTCCAGATACGGTTACAGCAGAACCTCTCACATCTCGCGGACGAGACGACGTCTCGACTGATGGTCTCATGGGCTAGTTGTCAGCTTATATCCCGTGTGCCGTTTGTGAGATTGGCCTGCAAGTACAATTATTTACATAACTTGTACTTGTGCACCCACCGTGCAATTTGCATGGCGCTGCGTTCACGTCTTCGTTGTGTGGCATTCTCTCTGTCAGGCAGTGGACTTCGAAATTTCAGATTTTGAAACGTGGTTTCGAATAGTATTTATGCACTCCGCTGAGCAGGCTAGAACCAAATAGATTTTGAAGATCATTGGCAACGACATTCCTGTAATACCATGCGGAACAGACATCATATAATGAACTTGCCAATACGTGCTTATCAAGTGGTCGTGCTGTTGCTGCGAGATCCAGTTCTGTTTAATATGCTTTTGGCAACGTTACTCAAAATCTCTTCTGTTCTATTGGGTTGTCGGAAAAGTCATGACGTATTTTGGTACACTATGACGGTTTGGCGGTTCTGGAAGTACTAGAGGCATGCACAGCTCTTTTATCGCTATGGCATTTGACAGGTGCCAGTTCTAGCCGCAGTCTAAAAGGAACAGTGAGCGATTTGGTTGATTTGTAGAGATTCGACATCAAGTTGAAAGTGGATTTTCGCCCTATTTACTGTTTTACTTCCGTAAACGGAAGAACACGCATCGAGCTTGTGAAAAGTTACGTAAAATGTACGGTGATAATGCTCTACAAAAACGTCAGTGCCAGCGGTGGTTCGCAAAATTACGTGCTGGTGATTTTGACCTCAACGATGCTCCTTTGGCCCGGAAGGCCAACGGAGGTTGATGACGACGAAATCAAGGAATTGATCGAGTCAAACCCACGTTGCACGACACGAGAGATTGCAGACACATTATTGCACATCCATCATTCAAGCATTCACGACCACCTGGAGAAGCTGGGATACGTAAGCAAGCTCGATGTGTGGGTTCCTCATGAACTCAAAGAAGCTCAATTGACGGCGCGTATAAACATCTGCGATATGCTCATTTAACGTGAGGAAAACGATCCTTCTTTGAAGCGACAGATAACTGGTGACGAAATGTGGATTGTGTACAACAATGTGCTGCGCAAACGGTCTTGGTCTCGACGTGCTGCTCCGCCTCAAACGACATCCAAAACAGACATTTATCAGCGGAAGGTTCTGGTCTCAGTGTGGTGGGATTTTAAAGGTGTCTTGTTTTTCGAGCTCCTGCCACGGAACCAAACAATCAATTCGAATGTGTACTGTCGGAAATTGGACAGTTTGGACGAATCCATCATCCAGAAACGTCCAGAGCTCGTTCTTCGTAAAGGTTTTGTGTTCCATCACGACAACGTGAGACCACACACGAGTTTGATCACCCGCCAAAAATTATTGAAGCTTGGGTGGGGTGGGTTGCCACACCCAGCATACTCGCCTGATCTTGCGCCGTCAGACTTCAACTTGTTCAGCTCTCTTCAACAGTCCTTGCGTGGTATAACGTTCAATTCAGATGAGGCTGTAAATCAGCACCTTCTATAGTTTTTCGCCACGAAAGACAGGTCCTTCTATGAACGAGGCATTCTGCAGCTCAGTGAAAGACGACAAAATATTATCGAACAAAACGGGCATTATATCATTGATTGATCTTTGTTCATGCTATCAATAAATGAGCTTTTCAAAACATGGCTAAGATACGTCATGACTTTTCCGACAACCCAATGCTTTTCCCAGGACTATCGGGCGGGCATTAGACTCCCGCTTATCGAAAGTTCTTGTAACCAACAACTGAAGTAAAACATCAATGTATGAGAATAGATCCGAGATATTCCTGGATTTGCATAGACCTTTAAATATTCAATTAAGTGTAGCATAGAAATCGGCATAAAATCTCGGAGATTCCATAAGCAAAACTATAAGCAGCGACAAGTAAAGAGACCATGGAACAAATGCAGGTGAGCGCGAAATAGCCTTAATATATAGCGAGACGTGTCATTAAAGGCGTTCATAAGCAGAATAAAAAGGTTCATTAAAGCCAGAGTAAAAGAACACAAGTGCGATATTAGTGATAGAAAGAGCAACAATAGCTCTATCTAGATAAGTATCAAACAAACCTAGTTATACAAACTGGGCCTTGTTAAAAATGTCCACTGCATACCAGTGGAGGATCCATGGTTTTCGTAAGGGGGAGGGAAGCACGTTTAGGGAATAACCAGGACCTTTTCTGATATTTTCCAGCAAAATGATAAATTGTGCTTAGTATTTCTGCAAATTCTTCCAATTAATTAACGAAAATAATATACTTTTAGGCCATACTTTCTTTCACGAAAAAATATTCAATTTATTATTAGAACATAACAGATCGAAGCTTTCCATTCCTTACTGAGGAGGGGCGCCCCCCCCACCTCTGGATCCGCCCTTGCTGCATATACGTTCTTTAAAGGCACAGCGAGACGCGAGACAATTCATATACTAACTGACCTCTACTCTTGCAATTAAAATCTTTTCCTCAATATGTCCTCGGTTTGGCAGAATCTTTTAGCCAACATGGTGTGATGAACATACCAACACGTGCTTGTCCAGCACCCTGTTGTAGTATAAAGATCCCGTTAGGTTTAATGCGTGCATTCTTGGAGTTTGATGGACCTTGTCGAATGAACTTGAACCTTGTAACCTTGTCGAATGAACTGAATTTGAGTTGAATAATTACGCTCTAACTTATTTATCCTTCAGAAAGCCTTACAGTGGAGGTGAAAACTTGGAAATTTGCATCGTATAAAAATCAGCGTCATTTAGAAACGGATTTAAAACAGCCAGTGATATATGTTTATGTTTATGTTTATACGGAAGCTGTTTCTGGTTTCAATAGGGTGTCTATGTTTCTTAAGAATGGTTGAAATGAAATAGAACTTTTCTCTGTTAGCAGATTCCACATCTTGCGATAGAATCCATTTAATTTAAAAATGTGCTTAGTTGCTTTCTACTTTTCTTTCGCTTCAATGCAACCCAAATATATTATGCTTACAAGATGCGGCAAAGTGTATTATTTAATGTGAACACAACTTATTTAGAAATGCGCTACCTTGTGATTCATTTTTCTGAATTGGAGTGAGCCTTTGTTGTAAACTCTGTCGCTAAGACTTAATTCTTACATATTTTCGTGGAATTAATATTTTATGAACTTGATTAAATATTTTCGTGTATTGAGACAGCAGCTTATCTCTTTATGTATTCTTGAATTCACCAAATTTTAAATCTTCTGTAAGATTCACATAAGGAGAAACCACATTTATAAATGCTGAATGACTTCCGTGGCTAAATTAACTCTCGTTTCATGGAATTGCGCCTGGGATAATTAAAGCGATTCCTAGCGTCTCAGGTCAAATTAAGATTTCTGTATTTTTCTTGCGTTATTATTCGTTGAAGCGTGTAATTACCTCTGTTTCTCTGAAACAGTTGGTGCTATTTTTCTTGCGAATTTTGCCTTAATTACTTTCTGTTTGCTACACTGCTAATGTCTTCAGGGAGGATTTTCTTCTTTTTCTTTTCCTCTCTCTGCTTACTGATACACACATGTTCCTGGTTGAAGAAATAAAAACAAAGCGAACGGAAGAAAATTGACCGAAGTAAACGTTCCGTTTTTTTTTAAAGGATGCTTAAGTTGTGTTAAGGTTAAAACTGTGTGTTTGTTGCTACCGTACCAGGAAACGCAAATAATAAATAGTTAGGATTCTCGGTTGCGATGAAATTACTGTGGCCCAGGTTCATAAGTTTGTGCCTTACATACACTGCTGGCCACCGAAAATGCAACACCAAGAAGGACACGAGATAGCAAAACGAGATTTACTGGACACATAACAACAGATACAAAAATGAAACGAAAATGCAACACCAAGAAGGACACGATATAGCATAGTAAGATTTACTGGACACATAACAACAGATACAAAGATGAAACGATTGAGCTAACATGCCCGTGCGTCTTGCGGAACACGCAGACTTTGCCCGCCGCACAACATGCCGGTCCTCTCGTTCGGTGGTGTGCCGCGGCTGCGGCAATCGCTCATGCCGGCCCGTCCGTCCGTCCCTCCTGCACCCACCGATTCCATACTCACCTCACTGTGTCTGCATGTCGTCCCACACGGGCGCCGATATCTCGGTACGATAAACCGCTGTCGCAATAAGCCACTATTCGTTCACTGTCGAACTCCGAAACGTGCTGGAATGACTGCCGTATTCTGCGACGAAGCGTCAGCAAGCTTCCCACGCACAGGTCCGGCAGCACAACACACTTCCACTACTTACACCGCGCCTTTCGTTCACCCTTCTTATAGTGCTTCTCGGTGGCGTTCCGGGCGCACGTGATTTGCATATCTCCTGTAATGCTAATCGTGTGCAGCTGCGAATTTCAGGCCAATCGGATGCTTCCTTCTTGGTGTTGCATTTTGGGTGATCAGAAGTGTAGATTTATGGATTTTTCTTTACAGTGCGACAACGAAAGGACATTTTGCCTTTTATTGATGACTTTCATATTAAATACGCAGTGCATTAATTAAGTAATGAAACTGAATTTTTTAAAATATGCGGGTTAGTAAACTTCATGGAATATACAGGATGCCCCAAAAAGGTGAAACGAAGCTGAAAAAACATTGAAATACGTTGCGTCAGTTGAATAAATAAATCCATCGCTCTTTCCAATTTAAGCAACGCACAGCAACCGAAAAATTGTTATTCAGCCGCCGCCGGGGAATTGAATCCGGAATCTTTCAATATTAAGCCGAGTGCGTTAGCTTTACACCACAGCAACCAACAATTCACGGCGCTATGTGTGTTTTCCTTTTTCAGTCAGCATCTGACATCATAAATACATAAGATACGTTCAGCTACTGAGAAGTCTCCATCTGGTGGGCATTAACGGCACTAGCTATATATAACTATATCAATAATCCAAAGGGCGAGATCCAAGGTGAAAATCATCTAAATAGGTGGCGTCAGTTGAATAAATAAACCCATCGCTCTTTCCACGTTAAGCAACGCACAGCAACCGAAAAATTGTTATTCTGGCGCCGTCGGGGAGTTGAATAACAATTTTTCGGTTGCTGTGCGTTGCTTAACGTGGAAAGAGCGATGGATTTATTTATTCAATGTGAAACCAGTTTCAAATGATAATAAATTTGGATACAAAACTAATATCAACATTCTGTTTGTTGCAGGTGGTAAGGAATACCCTCAAGTTTCCTAGAAGTGTACCCAATGGATCCTGCGACGGAAGGTCAGATCGTGAAGTTGTTTCTTGAAATCCGTTCCCCAAAACGCAGGTTCAGCGGAATTTCAGAACAAAATATGGGTGCAAACCGCCCATACATAACAGCTTCAGAAAGTGCTCCAAGTCATCCAAGGAAACTGGCAGCGCCCTTACAAAGAAAAGGGATGAGCGCTGGATTTCATTGTTTACATTCTTTGTCAATTGCGAAAAAAATAAATAAAGATTCTTGAAAATTATAAAGATTCCTTAACAAGGTGATGTTACAACAGGCTACATGAAGTTAACATCGGTAAATATAATTAAAAACATTAAAGCAGAATCACTTATGCAAGTACAGGAAGCAGTAAAACACGGAAATCATGAAGTTTTATGAACTGCTCCACTCTGTGTTTTTGATGACATTTAACATTTGTGAAAAATAATCTCTATTTTATAAACTCGACGAATTCTTCGGAATAAGTACTCTAGTAGTCTATCAACTATGTCTTCTTTTCTAACGCAGCCTGAATGAAGTACACGTTTCATAGCACGCCAGTCAGGTTCAATATTCTGTACTTGTGCACCTGATTTTGATTACAAAATGTTTCGAAAGGTTACCACTTTGATGTACGTAATAACCATCATGCGGCAAATTGGCATATGCCTTCCACTGATCTGTGATGATAATTGTTCCTTTGGCCACATTTATTTCTAATTATAGGCGTTAAATCCTTCGCCGAACGTTTGTTCTGTGGACATAACTCCAAACCACGGTGTACTCCAAACGGAAGTCTTTTCAGCGCTAGCGAAAGCAACCGCTATCTGAGCAAGCAAGCGCACGCGCTGTTGGAAAGAACACCCAAAAAAACCCTCGACGACCATCGCTGGTTCCAGAAATGGAGGATGTTGTGAGACAAACATTCACTCGTAGCCCTCGAAAGTCATACAGACCAGCAGCACGACCGCTGGCCATCCTCAAGTCGTCAATACACAGAATGTTACGTCAGAGATTGGAAATGCACCTGAATAAACTGCAGATAACCCATCACATAAGCCCAGATGATCACGTGAAACGTAAATAGTTTGCTGAAGAGATGTTGTAGAATAATGCAAGTGCCGAAATCTTTCCTGAGACAAATCTGTTTCTCGGATGAGTGCACTTTGCACGTTTCTTGAAAAGTTCATAAACACAATGTTAAAATTTGGGAAACTGAACACCAGCGTTGCACAATGGAACATGAACATGCTATCACAAAAGTGAATGTTTGTCGACCGTGTTATTGGACCCTTTTTCTTTCAGAAAGCGACCATGAGAGCTAAGGAAAGAAAAAAGGGTGCAGTAACACGGTCGACAATAGGGTCCAATAAAACGATCCCTGAAACGGACGGAAATCCTTGTTAAATCCGTTTTGAAGCAACGAACACACCATGGAAACGTGTAAAAACATCCATGTGTGATAATATGCACATTCGTTTAATATATATATACACTGACGGAAAACAAAATCCCAACACCACGAAAAAATAGTTGCAGAGGAATGAATGGCGGCAATACATTTGTATAGGTAACATATTTAATCGATTAAGGTTTCAAGATCACAGCTTAATGTAAGCGCGAGAAGAGCCATTTTAAATGTGAAATGCTGGTACATTAATAACCGATGTAACCGCCAGAATGTTGAATGCAAGCACGCAAACGTTCCTGCATTGTGTCGTACAGGTGCTGAAGGTCAGTTTGTGGGATGGAGTTCCATGCCTGTTGCACTTGGTCGGTCAATACAGGGACGGTTAATGCTGGTTGGGGGTAACGCTGGAGTTGTCGTCCAATGATGTCCCATACGTGCTCGATTGGTGAAAGATCTGGTGATCTAGCAGGTCACGGCAACATGTCGACACTCTGTAGAGCATGTTGGGTTACAACAGCGGTATGCGGGCGAACGTTATCCTGTTGGAAAACACCACCTGGAATGCTTTTCATGAATGGCAGCACAACAGGTTGAATCACCAGACCGACGTACAACTGTGCCGTCAGGGTGCGTGGGATAACCACGGGAGTGCTCCTGCTGTCACAGAAAATTGCTCCCCAGACAATAACTCCAGGTGTAGGCCCAGTGTGTCTCGGCCGCAGACAGGTTGGTTGCAGGCGCTCACCTGGCCTCTTTCTAACCAACACACGGCCATCACTGGCACCCAGGCAGAACCGGCTTTCATCAGAAAACACAACAGATCTCCACTCCGTCCTCCAATGAGCTCTAGCTTGACACCACTGACGTCGCAAACGGCAGTGGTTTGGAGTAAGTGGAATGCACGCTACAGGGCGTCTGGCTCTGAGCTGTTCTTCAAGTAACCGATTTGTAACAGTTCGTTGTGTCACTGAGGTGGCAACTGCAGCTCGAATTGCTGCCGCAGACGCGGTACGATGCGTAACGGAAATACGCCGTACACGGCGGTCTTCCCTCTCAGTAGTGCCACGTGGCCGGCCGGAACCCGGTCTTCTTGCGGCAGTACCTTCCCTTGACCACCGCTGCCAACAATCATGCACAGTGGCTACATTCCTGCCAAGTCGTTCTGCAATATTGCAGAACGAAAATCCACCTTTTCGTAGCCCTATTACACGACCTTGTTCAAACTCCGTGAGCAGTTGATAATGGCTTCTTCGTCTTCTTAAAGGCATTCTTGACTAACATCAACACACTACGTCGAATCTCAACGATAACTAACGCTCACGAACGTTACAGCGCGTATTTACAGCAAACCTGCTTTGCATGTTCCGAGGGGCGCTACTAGCGCCACACGTATGCTCCGAGCACGAAATTTGCATAGACGTCATCTAACAGATGCACTCTCACCGCCTACCAACTGTCGTTTATCTAACACAACCCCTTCTTGGTGTTGGAATTTTTTTCCATCAGTGTATATAACACAAAACATCTGTTTGCCTGAAGCAGCAAAAACTCTCGAACGCCGAACTGTGGAATCGTGAAATTTGCATAGCTTATTAATACTGGAATGTCTAGGTCAACGCAACTATTTTAAGATCTCTACGTAGTTCCGTTCGCGAGTTATGAATTAAGTAATAAGGTAACAAATAAAGTCAGCGTCGTTTGCTACGTCATTGCTATCTGAAAGTATGTAACTGCATTTATCGCAGCGGCACATCCACAGGTGTTTCTATTCTTTAAGAACTGTGCATAAAAATGCAAAAACGAACTTTGCGAAATTTTAACCAAACGGGCTGAAGTGTTTACCAACACGATGACTTGGTAATAAGAGGAGTCCCTCGAAATTTCACCAGAATTCGGTAAAAACTTTTAGAATAGGCATGGAATATTTAATTCATCGGTAAACAGAAATATATACGCATAAACGGTTAATAAAATTTCGACGGCTAATTGAAAAAGTTAATTGCCAATTCAGGTGAAATTTTGAGGTCATGTTCCTCTTAACGATTTATGGTGTTCATTAAAATTTCAGCCAGTTTTATAAAATATTCGCAAATATGCGTTTTTCACTTTTTTTATACCAGAGATTCGACCCTCAAAGACGTCTGAAACGGAAAGCACGTGATGCATTTGATGCTTCTCACATGGACAGATGTATGTTGGACTGTCAAGAGCAAAGGATCCAACAAAATTATGTATTGTCGCCGATGAAGGAGAAACCAAAAATGTTGTGTACGGTCAAGTGCTGAAGTAATCACACTTTGAATAAATAATTTGTAATGACCGAATTTGGGAAAAGCAGCTTTTTTCTTTTTTGCAAGTATCAATTTTCTTCCCGATTTTTTCAGTGACATATAAGGGAATGTGACATTAATAAGCCTAAATCCCAGAGAAAGCCGGGTAGTAAAGCTAGTATATCATCATCATCATCATTGTCAACCATTATCAATCCACTGCTGGACGAAGGTCTCCCCAAGTTTCCTCCACAACGGTCTGTCTTGTGCCAGTATCCTCCATGTCACTCCCGCATACTTTCGAATTTCATCCACCCATCTTGCATGTGGTCTTCTTCTGGGTCTTTTCCTGTCCCTTGGAATTCAATCTAAAATTTCGGCTATCCACTGATGGTCTGTCCTTCTGGCAGTATGTCCAGCCCATTGCCATTTCAGGGATTTAACTCTGATCATGATGTCTTCCACTCTTGTCATTTTTGGGATCTACGAGTTTCTCTTCTTATCTCTCCTGGTTATACCAATCGTGCACCTCTCCATGCTGCTTTGAGTTGTCTGCAGCTTTTGTATGTCTCTTTTAGTTAAGGTCCAGGTCTCTGCACCATACGGAAGCACTAGAAGGATGCATTGATCAAACACTTTTCTTTTAAGACATAATGGCATATTGCTCTTGCAAATTATGCTGTTTCTTCCAAAAGCTCTCCAGGCAAGTTTTGTACGCAGATTAAATTCTTCACCAATGTGACCCTCACTTGATATCTGCTGTCCAAGATAAACGTACGTGTCTGTTATCTCCAGCTTTTCTCCATCAGTCGATAAATCTTCATTTTTTGTAAAAGCATTGAACATCACTTTTGTCTTCTGAAAGTTCACTTTTAATCCCACTTCTTTACTCTTGTCAGCAAGTTCCTGGATCATACTCTGCAGCTCTGATGGGGTAGTTGCAAAATGACTGTCATCAGCAAAACGAAGGTGTGTTAGATAATCTCCATTAATCTTTATCCCTTTGTTTTCCCAGTTCAGTGATTGAAAGACATTTTCCAGTGTGGCATTAAGGAGCTTGGGAGATATGGTGTCACCTTGTCTCACTCCTTTTCCAATTTTTATGTGTGTTGTATTTTCAAACAGCCGAATCTTTGCACCTGCATTTTCATACATGTTATTAATAATATTAATGTACGCATCTTCAATACCGCAAGATTTCAGGGCCATTGTAACTGATGATGGTTTCACCGAATCAAAGGCTTTTTCATAATCGATCAAAGCCTTGCACAATGGAAGTTCATATTCCCTCGCTCTTTCAATTAGTTCTGTCAGTACGTGGATATGATCTATTGTGCTGTAGCCACTCCTGAATCAAGCTTGTTTTCTCGGTTGAGCCATGTCCAGTGTTACCTTCAAACGGTGTGAAAGAACTTTAGAGAAGATTTTATAAACCACTGACAGGAGGCTGATAGGTCTGTAGTTCCTGAGAACCTCAATGTCACCTTTTTTATGTAGCAACATCATTGTAGCGTTGTTCCAATCCTCAGGAATCTTCCCTTCATTAAGGCATCGAGTGAAAATTTGGGCGAGTATTGTTTCGATTTCTCCACTTGCTTCTTGTTTGATGTCTACAGTAATTCCGTCTTCTCCTGGAGCTTTTCCACGCTTCATGTTCTTGATTGCATGTGTAACTTCTGCTGGGAGGACTGTAAGAACTCTGGTACTGGTACCTTTCATGATGTCTGGAGTACATGTATCATCCCTTTCATATAATTTGGAGTAGAAATCTTTTACTCTTGTCAAAATTCCGCCTCTATTTCTTGTTACAAAACCATCTTCTTTTCTGAGTGCCATAAACTGTTTTCTTCCCTTACTGAGATGTCCCTTTGCTATCTTTAGGCTTTGGTTGTTTTCAATTGCTTTCCTTACTAGTTCACAGTTGAATTTCCTTACGTCTTCAGTGATACTTTTTCGTACTGTCTTGCATAGCTCTATATATTCCACTTTGGAAGTTACATCTTCTTTAATTGTCCTCATCTCTTTTCTTTTTTGCATCAACATTTTGGTTTTTCCTGATAATTTGTTCACATGCAACTTGTTCTTAGACCCAGCTAATTTTGTTGCTGTTTCCATAAGAGCTTTGGTTACTTTTCTGTTAACTTCAGAAATATCCACTTCTTCCGATGTAAGGCCTTCTAAAGCAGAGAATCTGTTTTTCAGTTCCAACTTGAAGCTTTTATGGTGTTTTTTAAGGTTGGTTATGTCGATACATTTTGTTTGTCTTATGAGCTTGCTACGTTCGAGTTTAGTGTTGAGGTGCATCTTACATCTCACCAATCTGTGGTCACTACCTGTGTTGAACTTGTTCAGCGCACTGCAGTCTTCTATGACGAATTTTTTGTTACACATAATAAAATCAATTTCACTTGTCGTCCCATTTGGATGTCTCCATGTCCATTTTCTGTTTGGCTTTTTCTTGAGAAAAGATTTCAAAATGAAAAACTCTTCTGCCTTTGCAAACTCTACGAGAGTATTTCCACGCTGGTTTCTGTTGCTGTGACCGAATTTACCTTACCTACTGAAGGTTCATTCTGTTGCCGTTGCCCTATTTTTGCATTGAAATCTTCCATAATTATCTTTAAGTGCTGCTTACCTTTATTATTTAGATCACGAATTTCCTCATAATATTCTTCAATTTCTTCTTCAGGATGACTTGTTGTGTGGGTGCATAAGTTTGAATAATCTGAGCCTGGTATCTTCTCGAGAGCTGGATAACGAGTCGTGCTGCTCTGTCAGAGGAATTTTCAATTTCTGCAACTTTATCCTTCAGTTTCTTGTTTATTATAAATCCAACACCACTAGTTCTGCCAGTATCAGTCCCACGATAGTAGAAGAGATGTCCACTTTTCAGTTCAATGAGATCTTCCTAGTATATATCATCATCATCATCATTGTCAACCATTATCAATCCACTGCTGGACGAAGGTCTCCCCAAGTTTCCTCCACAACGGTCTGTCTTGTGCCAGTCTCCTCCATGTCACCCCTGCATACTTTCGAATTTCATCCACCCATCTCCCATGTGGTCTTCTTCTGGGTCTTTTCCTGTCCCTTGGAATCCAATCTAAAATTTCGGCTGTCCATCGATGATCTGTCCTTCTGGCAGTATGTCCAGCCCATTGCCATTTCAGGGATTTAACTCTGATCATGATGTCTTCCACTCTAGTCATTTTTCGGATCCACGAGTTCCTCTTCTTATCTCTCCTGGTTACACCAAGCATGCACCTCTCCATGCTTCTTTGAGTTGTCTGCAGCCTTTGTATGTCTCTTTTAGTTAAGGTCCACGTCTCTGCACCATACGTAAGCACTGGAAGGATGCATTGATCAAACACTTTTCTTTTAAGACATAATGGCATATTGCTCTTGAAAATTATGCTGTTTCTTCCAAAAGCTCTCCAGGCAAGTTTTGTACGCCGATTAATTTCTTCATCAATGTGACCCTCACTTGATATCTGCTGTCCAAGATAAACGTACGTGTCTGTTATCTCCAGCTTTTTCTCCATCAATCGATAAATCTTCATTTCTTGTAAAAGCATTGAACATCACTTTTGTCTTCTGAAAGTTCATTTTTAATCCCACTTCTTTACTCTTGTCAGCAAGTTCCTGGATCATACTCTGCAGCTCTGATGGGGTAGTTGCAAAAATGACTACGTCATCAGCAAAACGAAGGTGGGTTAGATAATCTCCATTAATCTTTATCCCTTTGTTTTCCCAGTTCAGTGATTGAAAGACATTTTCCAATGTGGCGTTAAAGAGCTTCGGAGATATGGTGTCACCTTGTCTCACTCCCTTTCCAATTTTTATGTGTGTTGTATTTTCAAACAGCCGAATCTTTGCACTTGCATTTTCATAGATGTTATTAATAATATTAATGTATGCATCTTCAATACCGCAGGATTTCAGAGCCGTGGTAACTGCTGATGGTTTCACCGAATCAAAGGCTTTTTCATAATCGATAAAAGCCATGCACAATGGAAGTTCATATTCCCTCGCTCTTTCAATTAGTTCTCTCAGCACGTGGATATGATCTATTGTGCTGTAGCCACTCCTGAATCAGCTTGTTCTCTCGGTTGAGCCGTGTCCAGTGTTACCTTCAAGCGGTGTGAAAGAACTTTAGTGAAGATTTTATAAACTACTGATAGGAGGCTGATAGGTCTGTAGTTTCCGAGATCCTCAATGTCACCTTTCTTATGTAGCAGGATCATTGTAGCGGTGTTCCAATCCTCAGGAATCTTTCCTTCATTAAGGCATCGAGTGAAAATTTGGGCGAGTACTGTTTCGATTTCTCCACTTGCTTCTTGTATGATGTCTACAGTAATTCCATCTTCTCCTGGAGCTTTTCCTCGCTTCATGTTCTTGATTGCATGTGCAACTTCTGCTGGAAGGACTGGAGGAACTCTGGTACTGGTATCTTTCATGATGTCTGGAGTGCATATATCATCCCTTTCATATAATTTGGAGTAGAAATCTTTCACTCTTGTCAAAATTTCGCCTCTATTTCTTGTTACAGAACCATCTTCTTTTCTCAGTGCCATAATCTGTTTTCTTCCCTTACTGAGATGTCCCTTTGCTATCTTTAGGCTTTGGTTGTTTTCAATTGCTTTCCTCACTAGTTCACAGTTGAATTTCCTTACGTCTTCAGTGATACTTTTTCTTACTGTCTTGCATAGCTCTATATATTCCACTTTGGAAGTCACATCTTCTTTAGTTGTCCTCATCTCTCTTCTTTTTGCATCAACATTTTGGTTTTTCCTGATAATTTGTTCACATGCAACTTGTTCTTAGACCCAGCTAATTTTGTTGCTGTTTCCATAAGAGCTTTGGTTACTTTTCTGTTAACTTCAGAGATGTCCACTTCTTCCGATGTTAGGCCTTCTAAAGCAGAGAACCTGTTCTTCAGTTCTAACTTGAAGGTATTATGGTGTTTTTTGAGGTTGGTTATGTCAATAGACTTTGTTTGTCTTATGAGCTTGCCACGTTCAAGTTTAGCGTTGAGGTGCATCTTACATCTCACCAATCTATGGTCACTACCTGTGTTGAACTTGTTTAGAACACTGCAGTCTTCTATGACAAATTTTTTGTTACACATAATAAAATCAATTTCATTTGTCGTCCCATTTGGATGTCTCCATGTCCATTTCCTGTGTGGCTTTTTCTTGAAGAAGGAGTTCAAGATGAAAAACCCTTCTGCCTCTGCAAACTCAACGAGAGTATTTCCACGCTGGTTTCTGTTGCCGTGACCGAATTTACCTACTGAAGTTTTCATTTCTGTTGCCGTTGCCCTATTTTTGCATTGAAATCTCCCATAATTATTTTCAAGTGCTGCTTACCTTTATTATTTAGATGACAAATTTCCTCATAAAATTCTTCAATTTCTTCTTCAGGATGACTTGTGGTGGGTGCATAAGTTTGAATAATCTGAGCCTGGTATCTTTTCGAGAGTTGGATAACAAGTCGTGCAGCTCTGTCAGAGGAACTTTCAACTTCTACAACTTTATCCTTCAGTTTCTTGTTTATTATAAATCCAACACCACTAGTTCTGCCAGTATCTGTCCCACGATAGTAGAAGAGATGTCCACTTTTCAGTTCCATGAGATCTTCTCCCTTTTCTCCTTACCTCACTTAGCCCCACGATGTCCCACTTGATCCTTTGTAACCTAGTATATATATATATATATAAATAAAATATACATATAGCAATTTGTTATGCATGCAATTTTTTTAACTCAGTGCGGTAGTGCAAATTAATACAATATAAACAGTTATAAACAGTTACATTTTGGAGGTGTTTGGCCATAACTCACCACGCTGGCCAAGCGGTTTGGTGAGTGTGGGATAGCATTTCCTCTGATCCTGATGGTATAGTTATACCGCTATTGGCGGTCGTCAGATCCCCTTTAGTGGGAACAGGATGCACCACGAGAAGGCGGGGTTGAGATTTGTCAAGGAGAGGCTGTGATGTTACGCATCACCTGACCTTACATCCCACCTCCAAAATGACTCTACAACTTAAATCTTGGCCCTCAGTCTCCGGCAGCTGGAATGTACCTGGCCAAGGCAGCGGCCAGTGCGACATGAAGGCTGAGGGTGCTAAGAATCCCCGGAGGATCGGACTAGGCTGCCATTTGATGCTGACCTTGGCTACGTATAATGGACGCTCCCTATCTTCTGATTTAAGGCTTCTTGAATTAGAAGAGGAACTACAAAGGATCAAGCTGGACATCGTCGGGCTAAGTGAGGTAAGGAGAAAAGGAGAAGATCTCATTGAACTGAAATATGGACATCTCTTCTACTATCGTGGGAAAGATACTGGCAGAACTAGTGGTGTTGGATTTATAATAAACAAAAAAACTGAAGGATAAAGTTGTAGAAGTTGAAAGTTCCTCTGACAGAGCTGCACGACTTGTTATCCAACTCTCGAGAAGATACCAGGCTCAGATTATTCAAACTTATGCACCCACCACAAGTCATGCTGAAGAAGAAATTGAAGAATTTTATGAGGAAATTCGTCATCTATAAAAAAGGTAAGCAGCACTTGAAGATAATTATGGGAGATTTCAATGCAAAAATAGGGCACCGGCAACAGAATGAAACTTCAGTAGGTAAATTCGGTCACGGCAACAGAAACCAGCGTGGAAATACTCTCGTTGAGTTTGCAGAGGCAGAAGGATTTTTCTTCCTGAACTCCTTTTTCAAGAAAAAGCCACACAGGAAATGGACATGGAGACATCCAATTGGGACGACAAGTGAAATTGATTTTATTATGTGTAACAAAAAATTCGTCATCGAAGACTGCAGTGTGCTGAACAAGTTCAACACAGGTAGTGACCATAGATTGGAGAGATGTAAGATGCACCTCAACACTAAACTGGAACGTGGCAAGCTCATAAGACAAACAAAATGTATTGACAAAACTAACCTTAAAAAACACCATAATACTTTCAAGTTGGAACTGAAGAACATATTCTCTGCTTTAGAAGGCCTAACATCGGAAGAAGTGGATATTTCTCAAGTTAACAGAAAAGTAACCAAAGCTCTTATGGAAACAGCAACAAAATTAGCTGGGTCTAAGAACAAGTTGCATGTGAACAAATTATCAGGAAAAACCAAAATGTTGATGCAAAAAAGAAGAGAGATAAGGACAACTAAAGAAGATGTGACTTCCAAAGTCGAATATATAGAGCTATGCAAGACAGCACGAAAAAGTATCACTGAAGACTTAAGGAAATTCAACTGTGAGCTAGTGAGGAAAGCAATTGAAAACAACCAAAGCCTAAAGATAGCAAAGGGACATCTCAGTAAGGGAAAAAAACAGATTATGGCTCTGAGAAAAGAAGATGGTTCTATAACAAGAAATAGAGGCGAAATTTTGACAAGAGTGAAAGATTTCTACTTCGAATTATATGAAAGGGATGATACAGGTACTCCAGACATCATGAAAGGTATCAGAGTTCTTCCAGTTCTTCCAGCAGAAGTTGCTCAAGCAATCAAGAACATAAAGCGGGGGAAAGCTCCAGGAGAAGATGGAATTACTGTAGACATCATACAAGAAGCAAGTGGAGAAATTGAAACAGTACTCGTCCAAATTTTCACTCGATTCCTTAATGAAGGGAAGATTCCTGACGATTGGAACAATGCTACAATGATCCTGCTACATAAAAAAGGTGACATTGAGGATCTCAAGAACTACAGACCTATCAGCCTCCTCTCAGTGGTTTATAAAATCTTCACTAAAGTTCTTTTACACCGCTTGAAGGTAACACTGGACATGGCTCAACCGAAAGAAAAAGCTGGATTCAGGAGTGGCTACAGCACAATAGATCATATCCACGTACTGAGAAAACTAATTGAAAGAGCGAGGGAATATGAACTTCCATTGTGCATGGCTTTTATCGATTATGAAAAAGCCTTTGATTCGGTGAAACCATCAGCAGTTACAACGGCTCTGAAATCCTGCGGTATTGAAGATGCATACATTAATATTATTAATAACATCTATGAAAATGCAAGTGCAAAGATTAGGCTGTTTTAAAATACAACACACATAAAAATTGGAAAGGGAGTGAGACAAGGTGACACCATATCTCCGAAGCTCTTTAATGCCACATTTGAAAATGTCTTTCAATCACTGAACTGGGAAAACAAAGGGATAAAGATTAATGGAGATTATCTAACCCACCTTCGTTTTGCTGATGACGTAGTCATTTTTGCAACTACCCCATCAGAGCTGCAGAGTATGATCCAGGAACTTGCTGACAAGAGTAAAGAAGTGGGATTAAAAATGAACTTTCAGAAGACAAAAGTGATTTTCAATGCTTTTACAAGAAATAAAGATTTATCGATTGATGGAGAAAAACTGGAGATAACAGATACGTATGTTTATCTTGGACAGCAGTTATCAAGTGAGGGTCACATTGATGAAGAAATTAATCGGCGTACAAAACTTGCCTGGAGAGCTTTTGGAAGAAACAGCATAATTTTCAAGAGCAATATGCCATTATGTCTTAAAAGAAAAGTGTTTGATCAATGCATCCTTCCAGTGCTTACGTATGGTGCAGAGACGTGGACCTTAACTAAAAGAGACATACAAAGGCTGCAGACAACTCAAAGAAGCATGGAGAGGTGCATGCTTGGTATAACCAGGAGAGATAAGAAGAGGAACTCGTGGATCTGAAAAATGACGAGAGTGGAATACATCATGATCAGAGTTAAATCCCTGAAATGGCAATGGGCTGGACATACTGCCAGAAGGACAGACCATAGATGGACAGCCGAAGTTTTAGATTGGATTCCAAGGGACAGGAAAAGACTCAGAAAAAGACCACATGGGAGATGGGTGGATGAAATTCGAAAATATGCGGGAGTGACATGGAAGAGAATGGCACAAGACAGACCGTTGTGGAGTAAACTTGGGGAGACCTTCGTCCAGCAGTGGATTTATAATGGTTGACAATGATGATGATGATGATGAAACAGTTACATAAAGCAGTTATAAACAGTTACATATTGTAGCAGTGAATCCCCAAGCAGTTATGTGAAAATATCTTTTAAAAAGAAGGTTTTGTTTTAATTTTTCATGTTCTTTGAATTTTCGTCGAATAACTACTAACGTATTAACTGTATCGTGAAGTATAGAATTTCATAAAATTTTTTTACTGTACTTCTTAAAATTTGATCATCTTAGCCTTTCTCGCTGTTGTGAAATCCGGAATTACATTAAATTTAATCGTTAAAAACGATTAAATCTGCTTTGAATTAACATTAGCATATCCTAAAAGTGACAACCCGCATTTCTTCCAGGACTCATTCTAAGTATTTTCAGTTGCGCTCATTTAATGTTTTGTCCTCCTAGCTAGTTTCATCTTTCACTGAAATGGTAATGAAGTTATTCGTATTCTTAGAAAGAAGTCAG
The DNA here is from genome assembly GCA_039090855.1 of Macrothele yani. NCBI lineage: Eukaryota > Metazoa > Arthropoda > Arachnida > Araneae > Macrothelidae > Macrothele > Macrothele yani. The sequence continues at coordinate 19,355,669 of CM077025.1, forward strand.
TATTGTTATTCAGTATCCATTTATTATTTATTCAGTATGCATACTATCCATTCAGAATTCAGTATCTTATTTAAAGTTGAAAACTTCTTTCAACATGTGTAAATTTGTAAATTTTGAAAAAATGGAAAAATGTGCTTTGGTGAAGTTTTGACCATCACGTCTTCTCTTTCGTTGGGCTGTATAAGGCTGCACCCCAGTGGTTTAAAGCACGTTTTTCCATTTCCTCTAAATATATATTAGGTCAATATTTTCAATTTATATCAGACAAATATTTCCTCAGTCCCCACCCACAGAGTGGGGTCTAAGAAAATCATAGGCTGTGGGGCACTAGAAATTAGTCTGGGGATGTTAACAGCATCCAGGGTGTTCTGGAAAAATCTTGGTTTGGACTTCACATGGATACCAAATTTCAGATATCTGCAACTGTATTACCAGCAAAAGTATTTTAACTGTTTCCAGTATTGTAGTTCTGGAAAACTGATAACATACAGCCGAAAGTTATTGCATTTGCTTCCATTCAGTTTTTCAAATTACTATATAAATTCATCATCGTTTTCTTAATTTCTTGATAACTGTTAAATTAATAGTGTCGGTTAAATTACATGCGTAAGTTAAGAATGTCTGAAACTGGCTTGAAATCAAATTGTCGTACAGCTTTATTACAAGCAAAAATCATACCTTGAACACTTAAGTACTACATAATTTGTATAAAATTAATTTTTCTCCCTCACGTACTTTTGATCAGCCTTCCAGTTATTTATGTACGAGTAATATTTTCCTCAGATTTATTTAAAACTCAATAAGTTAGAGGAAGAGGGATGTGTAATGAAAGCAAACTTTTCGAAGACTAAAAATTTAAAATTGTAAAATATATAGGCTTTGAATCTAAGACTAAAAAACTGGAAAACTCATCATAGAAATAAATATTTTATAGTTAAAAATAATAAAAACTGGAGAAAACGTTTTCCCAAAACAACACACGGTTGTTTCGTTTTTGTGCTTTGTTTTTACTTTTCATCTCTCATGCTTCCCAAAACCAGGTAAAGCAAGTAAGAAATAACATGGGTTGCTTCTATAGCATTTACTGATATCTGCAAAGTTTGTACCAGACTAAAATGAGAGATACGTACATATATTTTGCTGTAGCAAAGATTGTCTTAAAGCATATGATTTAAACAAGAAAAACTAACGAAGAAACATGAAACTTCAAATGGATTGCTGTTGAGATGTTTTATGGGTTGGTGTCGGAGGAAATACAGATGGGGGTGGAGGGGTGTTTTGCGGTGAGTGCATAAATTGCTGCTTTAAGAACTGATTCGTGACAAAACATGTTGCAATTTCTAAATTACTGATTTTTTTTACATGAGCATTAACTGAAAAACAAAAAGATCTAAATGCCACTAAACAGAAAATTTCCTTTCCTACGGATTTCCGCGTTTCGTACTCACGTATAAAATGAAGAAGGAACGAAACAGTCTTTTTGTATGTTGCGTTTCCCATAGCGGAAAAATAATTAGTTTAGGGTCCTCCCCGAAATTGGTTTAGCGGTAATTGATTTGACGTCGCAGTATCATCTTTCGGTAGCAAACTTACTGATGAGCATAACTTCATTAATTTCTCGTAAATTAATGACAACAAGGCTGATTCGATGACACAGTTATGTTCCCATACATCACAAGACCCGTAACTGCTTGACAATCTCCCAGGTGGTACCATAATTTAGGCTTAATGCCAGCTAAATAGATATCCTTGCCGTTGGCAGTTGGCATTAATTAGAAGTAATTAATGAAATTTCGGCTGCAAGTGGCAGTATAAGCAGCATCATTCGAATGAGAACCAAAAGCAAATTTATTTGTTTTCGATCACAAATTGGAAAGGCCTTGGGTTTTCACTTCTTCTTTGCATTGTTATGCTGAGGGGTTAGCTTGAATTTGAAACAAAATAAAATAAATAAATACATCGTTATATCTACAAAAGAAAAGTATTATCGAGTACTTATTTGTGTTATAAAATGACAAGAATTCATTCGGTTCAACAGCTCACTACGGAGGAAATCTAGAATTTTCGCTTTGTCTTCTTAACGAAGCAAATAACTAGTTGCATGCTGTACTATTCCTCAATGTTTAAACGTGTATATATAGCTCAGTGAACACTACGTAAAGTTTGTTCACTCACGTTTAAGTGAAACAAGAGTCACTCCAATATAGTTCACAAAAAAGGTATAGACAGTTCGTCTTTTATTCAGCCGAAGCTTACTAGGCACATCACTACTGAAGAACTTCGAGATAATTACTCCAAGAATAATAGCATGTGTCATATAATCTTATTATTGTGAGTTAGTAAACAGAACAGTAGATTAACGAACTCTAAACCGAAATATACATATACGCTATATTAACATAAGTCACCGGACACACCTTCAAAAGCAAATGAACGGATGCGCTGCGTCAAGATGCGAGGTACAGCTGCAAAAGGTATAAAAACAAGCCTGCAGTTGACCGCGATCATATCGCATTCTGAGGTTGAGTGAAAATGTCGCGGTGGGAGAGAACTGACTTTGAGAAAGGAAATATTGTTGGGTGTTATATTAGTGGGTTGTCCATAAGAGAAACCGAGAGGCGTTTAAACATACCCAACTCAACTGTTTTGGATGTACTGAATAAGTGGAAGACACATAACGTACCTAAAGCAGCAAAACGTACAGGCAGACCCAAGAAAATCAGTAATGGAGAACGTCGAAGCCTTAGGAGAGTCGTTACAGCTAATCGACGGAACACTGCACAACACCTCAGTGTACAAGTGAGTAAAAATGCTGGAAAATCGGTATGTACCCTTACCATTCGCAGAGAACTTCATTTCATGGGTTACCGTGGTCGTGCGGCTGCTCATAAGCTTTTCATCTCCACTCGCAATGCTACTCGTCGTTTAGCATGGTGTAAATAACATTTATCGTGGACCGTAGATCAATGGAAACGGGTCCTATGGACTGATGAATCTAGATACACGATCCATCAGTCTGGTGGCCATGTGTGTGGGTATGGCGGCAGCCGGGGAAGCGCTATTTACCAAAGTGTACTGTGCCTACGGTTAAGTTTAGAGCTGGCAGTGTACTCGTGTGGGGGTCTTTTCCGTGGTATGGCCCCGGCCCATTCGTTATCGAGAACAAACCTGTTAACCAGCACGTCTACCTCGATATTCTGGACAATTATGCAATGCCAACTCTGTGGCAATACTATGGAACCGAGCCTTGTTGGTACCATCAGGATAATGCGCCGAGCCATAAAGCAAGGACTGTTACGGCGTGGTTTGACGATAATTCCGTATCGTGTGTGGACTGGCCACCACAGCAACATGATCTTAATCCCATAGAGCACTTATGGGATGAATTAGAGCGCCGCATAGGGAGTTTGGAAACGAGGCCTACTACTAAGCAACAGTTAGTTGCAGCATTAAGTACTGAATGGAAGCGCATACCTATCGCTTTGTTCCAAAACCTTGTCGAAATGATGTCTTGAAGGGTCAGTGCATGCATTTAGGCCAAAGGTGGACGGACACCGTACTAATGTATGTCAATAAATGCTATGTTGTGTTTCTCTTCTAGGTGTCTGGTGCCTTTTGTCAATATAGTGTATGTATTAACACCACAGATTGACAGTCGCTACCTGTATGAAAAGGACCACCTACAGCTTAAGACAGCTTCCACGTCTACCACCCCACTGTTTTTGCTGCTAGCTGCACACATTATACATGTATATGCAGCGACCTTGCTTATTAACCATGCACGCGTCACTCACCCTTGACCTCAAGACTGTTGCTAGAATAACATTCAGTGAGGGAGATAATATAACATTATGGTTGAAATGCTAAAAGAGAACGAACTCAAAATTTACATAGAGAAAGACGACTAAAAATGAAGGTTTAATTGGAATATGCGTTATAATGCCATCAAAAATATGTATTTAAATTAAAAATTTAGTTGAATTTATCTTGTTAGGTACCACTGAAATTTTCTCTTGGGTACTGATGTAACGATAGTAGAGATTATTGTATTTCTCGAAGTAATACAGAAACTTATTGTCCCTGTCAGATTATTCCACCTGAGATTTTGTTCGCTTGCCAATATGCATAGGTTGTCCCAAAACAACTGAGAATGTTTTTATAAAAAAATGTGCAATACTGCCTTAGCACGAGTCTCGAAAAATCGGTAATCGTTTTAGTAACCATAGCAACCTGCCACACCTGTATACCACCCATGCGTCGTTGGTATTTCGCAGTTTAATAAGCGTTGTTTTGTGAACCCATAAGTGTTTTTACGCTGTGAATTTTCGAAAACTTGGATGTGTAAGAGAAACAAAGATGCGCCATTAAATTGTGTTGTCTGCTTAAGATGTCTGGCGGAGACAGTTTCCGTCTTACGCCAGAGGTTTATAAAATATCTAGGAAAATCAACAATTCACAGCTCGCATACAGAATTTATGGGTAGTCGTGAGTCGGGCGTGGAGGACGACCTTCAACGAGTGTTACATAGGTAAACATCAATACAATAGGTGTTATTATACAGACACCTATCAATTAGAGATATGGAAGATGAAAATCCACCAAATACGTGGCGTCAGTAAATAAACAGAAATACCGCTCTTTCCACGTTCCAGCAACACACAGCCAGCGAAAAATCCTTATTCGGTCACCGCCGGGGAATTGAATCCACGGATCTCTCGATATCTAGCCGAGCGCGTTAGCCTTACACCAAGGTGGCCAACAATACACGGTGCTATGTGTGTTTTTCAGTCAGCTTCTGACATGATAAATCCCTAAGATGGGCTCAGCTACTGAGACGTCTCCATCTGGTGGGCATTAACGGCACTGACTATATATTAACTATAGCAGTTAAATCCAAAGGACGAGATCCAAGGAGAAAATCCTCCAAATACGTGGCGTCAGTAAATAAACAGAAATATCGCTCTTTCCACTTTCCAGCAACAGACAGCAACCGAAAAATTGTTATTCGGTCACCGCCGGGGAATTGAATCCCCGGATCTATGGATATCTAGCCGAGCGCGTTACCCTTACACCACGGAGATCCGTGGATTCAATTCCCCGGTGGTGACAGAATAACAATTTTTCGGTTGCTGTGTGTTTCTGGAACGTGGAAAGAGCGATATTTCTGTTTAGATATGGAAAATATGGTTCACATTTCAAAAGCATCCATTCACAGGATTTTACCGAGCATTTGGACATGAAACGAGTTTGTTCAACTTGGGTTTCCCATGTCGTTTCATGTGCGGCCCAATGTAAGGCCGCACATGGCCACTTCTGTTAATTCCTATTTGGAGAAAATGAATAATAAATTGATGCTCCAACCTACATATAATCCAGACGTGTCACCATGTGACTTCTGGTTGTTTCCAATTTTAACAAGAAAGATGACACCGAATATTTGGATGTAATAAGCACGTCTTTTGAATCCGTTCTGATGCGAATTAAAATTATCAAAGCTATTCAAAATCAATGGAACCGGTTTGGAAAATAATCAACTTGTTCCAACAATCGAAAAAACATCCAGAAATAGAAACATCTACTTAGTTCCATCAGAGGCTAAAAAGCATGTTACGAAAATTTACAAATGGCGAACAAAGCGTTTCTCATACTACAAGGAAGGTACCAGAGACAAAGATTTTGCCGCCCCGGTGGCGCAGTGGTCTAAGGCGCTGGCCTCTGATCATTCGTCCGTAAGGGGTCCGGGTTCGAATCCCGGTCAGGCATGGATGTTGTGTTAGTCTTACGGCACTGGCTCTCTCCCTTCCCTGGAACCAGTGACCCTAAATTAGGGACGGGCGACTGCTTATAGCCCATTGAGTTGCTCACGGTGGTCGTTAAACCTCCAATCACAAAAGAAAAATGAGACAAAGATTTTCAAATCGAGCAGTTAAAAGGAGAAATATAAAAAAGGAAACATGATATAAGTTTACGTCTGCTAGTGGAAGAATTTGGCATAGCGGAAAAGTTGAAAATAGGCGAAAATTATCATTCATGGAAAAAGCGTTCGACCTTTTACCCAGCTAGTGAGAAATCTTTGCGTTACTTAAAGACGATAATGCTAAACATCTCTGTTATAGCGAATGGCATACAGTGAAGAAAAAATGTATCAATGGCGTTTTTAGGAGCGGCGATAAAGCTGCAAACTGAAGTACACAAACACCACCTACCGACAGAACTATGAACTACAATATTCCACATATACTAGCCTTAAATGTTCTAAAAGGTAAATGGCATCCGGTGTTGGAAGAATATTTTCAATCGCACATGTAAAAGCGGTGATATTGAGAAAAACAGAATTGCGACCCCAGCGGCCAAATTGGGCACTATTTTGGAAAGAAAATACACACACAGTTTGCATAGTTAATAGTGTCTAACCGAAGAAGCCGCCCCGGTGGCTCAGTGGTCTAAGCAAAGGCCTCTGATCATTCGTTCGAAAGGGGTCCGTGTTCGAATCCCGGTGAGGCATGGATGTTGTGTTTGTCTTACGGCACTGGCTCTCTCCCTTCCCTGGAACCAGTGACCCTAAATTAGGGACGGGCGACTGCTTATAGCCCATTGAGTTGCTCACGGTGGTCGTTAAACCTTCAATCAATCAATCAATCTAACCGAAGAAAGAAGTTTTTCTTTTATTCCCGCAGATATTGATGTAAACGGAAACGTGAACGTACGCCCTTTGGTGGCAGACTTGTGCGCTACGAAAAATTTGATATCATATGAGAAACATTTGCCCACGGAAACGCTCTCCAACAAAGAAAGAATTTTTCAAATCGGACTCTTAGATGCAGAGTTATCGACAAAAATAAGATATGTCTTTTATTTTTTATTTATTTATTTATTTATTTATTCCTTTATTTATTTATTATTCATTTTCTTTACGCCCCCGGGCGGAAAAACCATGCATTATTTTAAGAAAGTATTCTCAAAAGGTATTTCGATGTGAGCGGTGCCGGTCAACGAAATAATTTTTTCAATCGAGTTTTGAGGAGCTCAGATTTTGCTACAAATACATCAGACGCAGAAATTAACACTTAGGCTCCTGGTGGCTGAACCATTCTTTATCAAATATTAGAAATTGTAGGCAAAGTATTTCCTATCAGCAAGTGTATCCGGTGCAGAAAGAAGTTTTCTGATCGGAATTTTAGAAGCAGAGACATCGGGGAAATTTTCCTTAAAGCCCCCTAACGAAAAGTCTATGTATTACGTGAAAATTTTGAAATTATAAAAGAGCACTTTACTCCGGAACCGCTATCTAACAAAGAAAGAAGTTTTCAAATCTGACAAGCAGAGATATTGACAGAAATAGGATACACATCTACGCCCCCTGGCGGAGATACCATACATGATTTTAAGAAGAAAATATTTTCAAATGTTTATCGACATGAGCGGTATAGGTCCACGAAAAAATTTTCTCAATTGAGATTTTAGAAGCTCAGATTTTGATGGAAATACCTACGAAACAGAAATTAAACCTCACGCCCCCTGGTGGCCAAACCACATTTTATAAAAAAATTAGAAATTACAATCAAAGCTTTTCCCAGCGGGAGCTGTATCCGTTGCAAAACGAATTTTTCAAATCGGAGTTTTAGAAGCAGAGATATCGGGGAAAGCGAAGTTTGCCTTTACACACCCTAGCGAAAAGCCAATACATTACTTCAAAATTTTGAAATTATACGGAAAAACATGTCGCACCGGAAACTCTATCCAACAACGAAGAAATGTTTCAATTTGGACCATTAGAAACAGAGATATTGACAAAAATAAGATATACATCTACGCCCCTGGCGAAGAAACCATGCATTATTTTAAGAAGGAAATATTATGAAAAGGTTTACAAACGTGAGTAGTATTGATCCACGAAATGATTTTTCAATCGAGATTTTAGAAGCTCAGATATTGTCGCAAATACATCAGAAGCAGAAATCAACCCTTACGCCTCCTGGTGGCCAAACCGTGTTATACCAAAAATTAGAAATTATATGCGAAAGATTTCCCATCGAGAGCTGTATCCACTGCAGAAAGAATTTTTCAAATCGGAGTTTTACAAGCAGAGATATCGGGGGAAACGCAATTTACTTGTACGCCCCCTAGCGGAATATCTATAAGTAACTTGAAAAAGTGACTATACCTAAAATAATTCTCGCCATAAGCAGAATCGAAAGGTAAAAGTATTTTTGAATTGGATGCTTAGAAGCAAATGTATGGAATAAAATGTAGTTTGAATTCGATATCATCTGAATTTACGCCCTCTAGCGGCGAAATCGTGCATCGTAAAGAAAAATCAAAATAAAGGGTCATCATTCGCACATTTCAAGCTTCCTAATGCTAAAATAATTTTTCAAATCGGACTATTAATTGCAGAGATATCGTGTCTACAGGCGGACGGACGGACGGGCAAACCGATAACATCAGCACGATCTTTTTTCATAAAAGACGTGCTAAAAAAGACATTACGGGGACTACAATTTGAGACTGATCAACAACTTACCACAGCTGCGCAGGGATGCTTCAACAGCATTTCAGAAGAATTCCAGAAGACATTCAAAAAGTGGAAGGAACGTTGGGACACCTGTATTCGATGCAATAGACAGTTTTTCGGAAACGATGACCACTTCCTTGATAAATGAGTTACGCATCCTTTTTTTATAAAAATATTCTCAGTTATTTCGAAACAACCTTTGTATGTTAACAGGATGCATTTTTATGACTACAATATTAAGAATGTTTTACTGCAGTACAGCTACTGCTGTGATAAAAATATTTTATTTTCGGGTAAAATTGCTGTACAATATCTCGAATCTAAATCAGTTATATAACCTCAACAATTTACTTTACGAATTAAAATTGGAGATAGATATTTGCAATAACATGTATCTGGCTGTTCATTTAAAAATCTATGACGTAGAAGTCTTGTCTTACTTCTACGTTATTTTAAAAAACATAACCATAAGATGAAATAGTTCGTAAATTAAACCTTAACAGCCAGACGAAACATGTAAAAAACAGAAGTCAAACTTACGGAAAAGATGCTTTATTCAAGGATGTAGCCAACACATCGTAATATAGCATAGCATATTGCAGTAAACGCTCCACACACCACACAACTCTTAACACAACGCTCTTTTCACAACACTCCTTTCAATAATCAGTTTACAAGTAACAGTTTAGTCGTCGTTTTTATCTCTCGTTCTTATCTTATATCAGGCATACGTCACGTTCATTCAACCTCAATATTGTTGCCAACAGTATTCGTTTGACAGAAAAGATTTCACGTTAAGAGTGAAATATAACTGAAAATAAACTCAAGATTTACATAGGGAAAGAAACTAAAAAGGAAAGTTAATTTAGAATATACGTTACATATCTTAATCACTTTTCTGAAACTTCTCTTCCCTTAGCCTACTATTACAGGCCAATTTACTTCTCTCTCTTCTTGGGTAAAACCATTTTTTCTCATACGGTGGGAATGATAGGTGGATCAATCAGTATGTCCAGTTTCAGCACACGGTGATGAGGGTTTTCGTTCTGCCTCTGGTGCTTCAGCTATTGCAAGGAATGTCAACGTTATGTAGTAAATATATTGATTCCTAGGCGACACTTTCTTCGTAAATTTCTTCAAAATGAGATATCGTAACATTTACAAGACTGTATAACTGTAACTCATTTAAACATTGTTGTTAGTTTGTTTTTCTGTTTTGCAGGTAAACACATTTAGCTATCTGAAATCTGAAGATATGTCGGCCTCCTTTTGGAGATGTCTTTACATGTAATGCGGTTAATTTAGTTACGGCGGAAGCTTCCGCATACAAGCTCAATACGCATTTATGTGTATTTACCTCGGTGACTTAATATAGAAAATTGTTGCTAAGCAAAGAAATACGCCACGACTGATTTCTGTAGCCCACGCAGGCAGGCAGAGACCTCGTCACCTACATTCGTGATCAATCTCTGTAGACTACTACGTTAAATCTGAACTTGAGTAGAGGCCACGACGGCCTCCATTTTGGACATCCAGTTATTTGAAATTCAGATTACTTATCAAGAAACGAGTATGTGACAGCCTTTAATCAGTACTGTAGGTTTCATCTGATGAAACACTGACAACGTCTCTAGCATCCTACATAGGAATACAAGCGCGGGAGTTAGAAAGTTTGAAAGGATTGCAATATCGAATGGTAAATTTGCAGTTGAGCAATGGGTTTCCCCAGCTATCAAAGAAAATCGAGTGTAATCATCGCAGTAAAATAGTTTAATAAAGACAATGAATTGGACGTTCTTAAATAAACAAAGAAATCTTCAAGATGGAAGAGTGTAAATATTCTCACGTCAATGAAAAGAAAAAGACTGTTCATAAAAGGCTGAAGATCTTCCCACGTCGTGGAAAATATAAAGGTTGTTCAATAAGTGGTGAGACTCTTTGGCTGGAGTGCATTTGCAATCCTTATTTTATCAATGGATGGTGCTAGTGTGCAGGCGATCTAAAGGCCATGCAACTGCATTGGAGTTTGTTTGTTATGGAAGCCGTGTAACTTGCTGAACTAATTTTATTGTTCTCTCGTAGGAGATGAATACGTCTAAAGTTGCACAAAGTTCTGTAATTCAGTTTTGGAAAGCGGAGAAAACACCACCAAGCGAAATTCGCAGACGATTGAAGGCGGTGTATGGGCCTGTTTGTTTTCCACGCGGTACTGCAATGCAGTGGTGCAATCTCTTTGGTGTGTGGACGAAAAAGCACTGCAGACCCAAGAGTAACCCTAATTAAGAATAATTCTTTGTTGTTATAAATGATCATCCGGCAACAATCTCCCAACCTATCCCAAATCTCACAACGAATAAACAGTCTTATAGCTGTATCCACCTTGGTAGACCAAACCCCAAAAACTGAATATGGTGTTCTATTATCTTTATGATTCATCGAGTATAATCATCGCAGTAAAATAGTTTAATAAAGACAATGAATTGCAAGTTCTTAAATAAACAAAGAATCTTCAAGATGGAAGACTGTAAATATTCTCACGTCAGTGAAAAGAAAAAGACTGTTCAAACTTTAATGAAACTTCGACATGCCCTCAAAAACAGGAGACCTAACAACCTCATTCAGGGTAATGTGCTTCTGCATGATAACGTACGGCCGCATACGGCAGTTACCACGAAAATGACATTGCAGCGCTTTTTCTGGAAAGTCCTTCAACATCCGGCGTATAGTTCTGACCTTTCGCCTTGCGATTTTCACATCTGCCGACCTATGAAAAAAAATCTCAAATGCAAACGTTTAACTTCTGATGACGTGAAGCTGTAGATAACGGTTTGCAGCAACAGCCTTCCACCTTCTATGCCGAAGGAATAAAAGGACTTTTGCAACGATGGAACCGCTGTCTAAAAGCAGTCGGGATTATTTTTAGGTATGCCATGTTTTGCTTTCCGGCAAAAAGTCTTACTACTTATTGAACAACACTTATATACTTTTTTGAAAGATAAGTGCACATGGTTTAAAAGAAATTTTGCATTCTACAGAAATATTAAAAGCATAAGAATTTTTAGAAATGCCTGAATTTCAGCATAATGGTTATGCCAGGCAAGCACGATGCACATGCTAAGTGAATAAAATCTTTAATAAAAAACATATTTTTTAATTGTGGATGGATTATATCTTAAGAAACAAAGCGTGTTTAACTTTCTTGTCTGAAAATGATTTTGAGTTTCTATTGAAATTAGGAGTATATATCCGCTTAACAGAAGCCCCACTGGGCTAGATAAATTTCTATTTTCCGAGATATATTTTTTTCTCTTTAGGAAGCCATCTGAGAATTAGTACTTCCTTGTAATTAAAAGCCAATATCTTATGTTTATTAGACCTGCTTCAGTGATTTATGTTGTGGCAAGGAAAATAAACTAGCAAGTATAATTTCTTTGTAACGGCACTTCGCTGTTTGTAATCCCCTTACGTGATAACCAGAGAATGGAACAGTAAAAATCATTGCAAGGGAAATATTCAGATAACACAACAAAACCTTTTTTTTTATTTTCATGGTCCATGTGCAATTTTTATTAATATTTTCTACACGAATTTGACGATGTACTTCCGTTGAATATTTTGAATTTTGTGCTGTTTTCCTTCATTAGAATGCCACTTCAGAACTCCTGCACTTAAAAATATGATTACCCGAGATACTTTTCGTACCATAATGCTCACCTTATAATGTCTTTCTGTAAAGAATTGCATTTGAGCTTCAATGCTTTAGCGTGTATTAGATATACAGCTTCTCCATAGCTATTTCTTTTCTTCAAAATAAAGTCTACGATTTCTGAAAGCAGTGCTTCAGAGAAAGCTTCGTGTTCGCCTCCAGCTGTCGCCAGTACAACAGTTAGGAATTTCTATATCGAAAACGGCGAATGATTCAAAACTGTCCATTCAGTGACAAGGATAGAAACAAGAACAAAGAAGAAAGTTATCCCTTTTGGTAAGATAGCGTTGTTGAGGAAGTCAATAACACGGGATATTTTCTGCTTACTTGAAGAAATAACATGTGAGATCAAAATAGTCGCTACCCTGATTCGTTAAAGTGAATATAACATTTTGAGAAATAATTCGAAATCGCATGGGAAGTAACAGTAGCTAAAAGGATAATATTCCACAGCTGTTTTTGCTTCTCATTTAACATTTTAGCACCAGAAACGATTTTGATAGAGATTTTATACCTAATTAAACGTGTTCAAAGAAATGAAAACTCAATTGCTGTTTATTAAACACTTCATTCACAGGAGATAGAGAGGGAACACAAATTTGCTTTATCTATTTAATAATAGACCATATTAAGCAAATGTGCTGATGCTTTATCCGTTGTGGTAACGTTGTGCGATGTTAGTTAAGCATTCCTCAATTAAACACTTTAAACCTAAATGCTCAATTAAACACTTTAAACCTAACTGCTCAATTAAACACTTTAAACCTAAATGCTCAATTAAACACTTTAAACCTAACTGCTCAATCAAACACTTTAAACCTAACTGCTCAATTAAACGCTTTAAACCTAACTGCTCAATTAAACACTTTAAACCTAACTGCTCAATTAAACACTTTAAACCTAACTGCTCAATTAAACACTTTTTACTTTTCAATCATATTGGATTGGAAAGAAAGTTGTGTTTGAAAATTCAAGTCAACAGAAAAGTGTTAATTACGTATATATAAATACAAATAATTCGAAAATTAGTCTCTGTCGTTTGCCACGATCTGCTCCCAACGTCTGGGTAGATGTTGGATACCGTCCCTGTAACAGTGTGGCGGGTTGGACGTAAAGAAGCGAGAAAGTGCGCTTACAGTATCGTACCGGTTGGTGAACAGCTGTCCGTCCGGAAAATGCTGCAACGACCAGAAAAGCTGGTAGCCGCTTGAGGTAACGTCCGGGGAATAAGCTGGGGGTGGCAGCTTAGGTGCCTGATCTTGTGACAGGTCATCCGTGCTGTGTGAGGTCTCGCTCCACCCTACTGTAAGAAGACGTCTTTGTAGTTCAGCAGTGTTAGTCATTTAAACGTGAGCGATGTGTGAGGATCGTTGAGATGACGGCAATGCACATCAGCGGTGATAGTCGTGTTGTCCGGCAGAAGCTCTAAAAATACGACACCCGACATATCCCTCCAGACAGACACACGACACCCCGCATATCCCGCCAAACGGACACCCGACACCCCGCATATTCCACCAAACAGACATACGACACCCCGTATATCCCGCCAAACAGACACACGACAATCCGCATATCCCGCCAAACAGACACACGAAACCCCGATTATCCTACCAAACCGACACACGACACACCACATATCAAGCCAAACAGAAACACGACAACCAGCATATCCCGCCAAACAGACACACGACACCTCGCATATCCCGCCAAACAGACACACGACACCTTGCGTATCCCGCCAAACAGACTCACGACACCTCGCATATGCCGCCAAACAGACACACGACACCTCGCATATGCCGCCAAACAGACACGCGACACCCCGCATATACCGCCAAACAGACACACGACACCTCGCATATCCCGCTAAACAGACACACGACACCTCGCATATGCCGCCAAACAGACACACGACACCTCGCATATGCCGCCAAACAGACACACGACACCTCGCATATGCCGCCAAACAGACACGCGACACCCCGCATATACCGCCAAACAGACACACGACACCCTTATATCCCACCAAATAGACACACGACACCCCGCATATCCCGCCAAACAGACACAAGACACACCACATATCCCGCCAATCAGACACACGACACCCCGCATATCCCGCCAAACAGACACACGACACCCCGTATATCCCATCAAACAGACACACGACACCCGACATATCCCACCAAACAGACACACGACACCTTGCGTATCCCGCCAAACAGACTCACGACACCTCGCATATGCCGCCAAACAGACACACGACACCTCGCATATGCCGCCAAACAGACACGCGACACCCCGCATATACCGCCAAACAGACACACGACACCTCGCATATCCCGCTAAACAGACACACGACACCTCGCATATGCCGCCAAACAGACACGCGACACCCCGCATATACCGCCAAACAGACACACGACACCCTTATATCCCACCAAATAGACACACGACACCCCGCATATCCCGCCAAACAGACACAAGACACACCACATATCCCGCCAATCAGACACACGACACCCCGCATATCCCGCCAAACAGACACACGACACCCCGTATATCCCACCAAACAGACACACGACACCCGACATATCCCACCAAACAGACACACGACACCCCGCATATCCAGCCAAACAGACACACGACACCCCGCATATCCCACCAAACAGACACCGACACCCACATATCTCACCAAACAGACACACGAGACACCGCATATCCCTCCAATTAGACAACGACACCTTGCATATCCCAACAAATATACACACGACACCCCGAATATCACGCCAAACAAGCACACGACACACCGCATATCCCGCCAAACAGACACACGACACCCTGCGTATCCCGCCAAACAGACACACGACACACCGCATATCCCGCCAAATAGACACACGACACCCCGCTTATCCTACCAAACCGACACACGACACCCCGCATATCCCGCCAAACAGACACCCGACACCCCGCAGATACCGCCAAATAGACACACATCGCAACGCATATGCCGCCAAACAGACACGCGACACCCCGCATATTCCGCCTAACGGACACGCGACACCCCGCATATTCCGCCAAACAGAGAAACGACACCCTGCATATCCGACCAAACAGACACGACACCCCGCATATCCCGTAGAACAGACACACGATACCCCGCATATCCCACCAAACAGACACCGACACCCTGCATATCCCACCAAACAGATACACGACACCCCACATATCCCACCAAACAGAAACACGACACCCGAATATCCCACCAATTAGACACACGACACCCGAATATCACGCCAAACAGACAGCAGGACCTTACGTGGGTATAAGTAGGCTTTGGGGGTCGGCGTGGGCTTCTGTTTTGGGTTCATCCCCTGTTTACGGGATCTGAAATTGTCATAGAAGACCCATTTTTCGTCATCTGTCACAATGCGTGCGAGAACAGTACAACTTGGTCACGTGCAAGCAGGGAAATGCGTGCACTCGTGCGATTTACTTTCTGCCCAACAGTGAGTTGTCGAGGTACCCAAACTTCCCTCTTCTGCACCTTCCCGAGTTGAGGCAGGTGCGTGACAATGCTCGTCTGAGTAGTCCCCAGCTGTTTGGCTAACTTCCCCGTGATCCACGTAGGTAGGCTTTTACTAAGGTCTTCAGCATGTTCAAGTCCAATGTTGCGGACCTTCCTGTTTTAGGACGGTCTGACAGGTCGAATTTCTCTCTCGAAACCGTTCGAAAAAACGACAGTATTGACGATATGATATCTCATGGGGAACACACTTTAACGTTCCGAAGATAATAAAAATTCGCTGGACGTCTGGTGATTAAAATTAGTCCCTACATTTTCTCACCCTTGTGGTGGTGGATACGTTCAACAGGACATTGCACAATGCCAAAATGTCCACATACTAGTTTCAGTTAAATTACAGATGCTTTTATGTGCTTCACTGCTCACCTCAGTTCCAAGATCTCAATGGATATTGTGCGGGATGAAGTCGAACAAGAGATCAGGCATTTGAACCCGCTAACATACAATCTTCCTGAACTGGAAGTTGCTGTTAGACAAACCTGAGCCAATATTTCTTCGAAATGTTACGAAATGCGTGGAACATTGAATCAACAGTAAGGCTAATTTCTGCTATTCAGCGGGCCAAAAGTGGTCGAACCTATTATACGGGTAGTTGGGTTGGAATTAGTAGACGAAATTGCTGGACATATACACTGGTGTGCAAAAATTAAGGACGAAGAAGAGAAATTAGTATAACAGCGGAACGAACAGGCAAAATGGATGGAAAGACCATTCGGGAGATAGACTAGGGTCCGGTACGGTAGGGCATGCGCATATATGCAGCATGACGTACGGGGGGGGGCGAGTGTCCGAAGGGTATAAAGCACACGGGCGGTTTACGCTCAGTAATTCAGTGCTATTGTACGGTGTACATCGGCTTGAACGATGTCGAGTTGTTGCCACCGTGTGATATGGCCAACAGGCAATCCAGTAGACGACATCTGGATTACTTTACCCGAGGTTGCGTCTCATTGGGAAGTTGGAAGAAGGTCGAAGTGTGACTAGTGAGGCCAAGGACTTCGAGATCGCGCACAGCATCATTTCGCGAGCTTGGAGAGCATTTCAAACGACAAGAACAGCTGTACGAGAGTTCGTCCACGAGCAACCAGTGGTCGTCCACGAGCAACCATGGCGGCGGACGACCAGTATATTGTTCTACAGGCGAGAAGAGACAGACGGCAGACAGCTGTAAAATCGCAAGGCACATGCAACAGACAACTGGACGTCTGTTATCGCGTTTTACCGCGGCCAGCAGGCTGCACAAAGGTTGTCTATTTGCACGACGACCAGTATGGTGTGTGCTATTAACGCCTGCTCATCGGAGACGGCGGTTTCTGGGGTGCCAGGAACACAGGAACTGGACACATCAGCAATAGGGTCCAGTTCTCTTTACGTATGAGAGCCGATTTAGTCTGACTAGCGATTCTGGACGTATACATATCTGGAGAGAGCAGGGAACACGCAATCACACCTCCAACATCATCGAAAGCGACCGGTTTGGAGGTGGCGGAGTTCTCGTTTGGGGCGGTATCATGTTTGGTAGCCGTACTGACCTCCACATCTTCCAAGGAGGTTCAGTCACTGATGTCCGTTATTGTACCGAGGTTCTGCTGCCTCACGTGTGTCTGTTTAAAGGTGCTGTGGGTCCTGAGTTTCATGGACGACAACGCTACACCTTATTGTACAGCGGCTGTCTCAGAGCTGTTGGAGAGTGAATATATTCAACGCATGGATTGGCCCGCAAGGTCCCCGGACCTAAATCCAATCGAACACGTGTGGGACCTTCTCGGGAGATGCTTGGCAGCACGTCACCAGCCGCCAGCAATGATTCCGCAGCTGCGATTGACGCTACAAGAGGAATGGACCGCGATGCCTCAACAGCTCCTTGACAACCTCGTCCTCAGCATGAACAGACGTTGTAAATTCTGCAACGCAGTCAGGGGGGATCATATCCCCTACTAAAGACTGGATTTTTCTTGGCAGCCGCCTGTCACATAGACGTTTCTGTCTTTTGTTCTGTTGTGCTCGAAGCTACCTTTTCCATAAAGTGCCTTTTTATCCTTTGGATTCCTTGTTTGGATGGTTTTGCTCACTTGTCCCATATTCTTACATCTTGGGGATCTTATGGTGTGATTTGAGTTGATCTGGAGCCCTTCTGCACAATGTTACATTCAAAAACCCGTCTCGTTCTTAATTTTTGCACGCCAGTGTAGTACAGCGAGACATCGCTTATTGTCATGGTTCAGGGTTCATACGTGGTTCCAAAGTGTATTTCTGCGGTCTTCCGTTTCACTGGTTCTAGAGTACGTTCGATAACGCCCTCGTAGAAAGTGTTGAGTTAACAATAGAACCTTTCGATGGAAACTCTGTGAAAGCAAGACCTTCTAGTCGAAAACAACCGTCATCACAACCTTCATTTAAGATCTCTACTATTGCACTGTCTTTGGACTGGGTGATTTGGTTGTTTACCCCTGGGATTTCGATGCCGTAGTTTCAGTTTCGTACCGTGATATAGCTCTGACTCATCACCAGTTATTATCTAAGACAGGAGTGATGAGTCTGCAATGAACCGCTCAAACAACTATGAAGAAATGAGCATACGAATCCCCTTTTCTCAGTGGTTGGGATGAGCAGAACGAATTCGGTACTGAAACGTTTCATTTTCAAATATTCCAGTCAGTCTATTAAATGACGGTTGGAAGGCATAAATCTTCAGATTTCATTAATATTGTCATCATTCGGCGCACTTAACGGACTACCATAACTTTTTTCATCTTCGCAAAATTGCTGTAACCATTTGAATACTGTTTTCTGCGTCACAGCATTATGCCATACACTGTTTGTTATAGTTTCTGTGGAGTGCATTCAGTTGAGTAACCGAGTTTAAAACAAAAAATATATTTCCTCATTGCTCAAACTTGGACATTCTCCTGAAATGGTTGAAACCCTAAAACGTCTTCATTCAAAGGTGTCTCCACTCATATTGAAAGACGAGAGAGTCTGATACAATGACCTGCTTAAGAGCTTGGATTTTACGCTAGCAGCGACTGATTTCATACCACCCCTAACTCTCCGCTTTAATCCATGGCTCACAGTGAATTATTTTTCAGTAGATCTCATTTGTACTAACTAGAAAAATAATACTGCTTTCCATCTTTATTAAATAAAAGTAAAATAACGTGTGGTTTCAGAGAAACCGCCAGTAATTTTTAAATAATCAAACTAAAGAGAATATTCTGTGTTTCGCGAAATACTTGAAATATTTTATGGCTTCAGTATTAAGTATCACGGTAATATTTTGAGAAAAGAAGTAATTAATTCTTATTTTTACGAAAACATTGCAGTTTGCTAAGACTTTTCTTCGGTGAAATGCATTCTGACACTCTTTAAAACAAAACATTTTTGCGGTTGGATTTTGGGATAGTTATGTAATGCTAGTAACATAAACATGGAAGTTAGTGAGATGGAGGGAATTAAATGTAACAGGAAAGTCAATGAAACTAACCACTGAACAGTATAGTACGCAGTAGGCGTAAAACGCTATGACGCCCCTCTCCTTCGTTTCGTACTTTCAACTGTTTTTGCGCGGCGCAACACGCGTTTCAAAGTAAAGGGAGACATATGTACAGTACGGACGTCCAGCGGCTACCTGTGTATTTACGAACAGATCGTTTTTGAACGAACTACTCTACTGTTTTTAAATATGTATTTATGCAACTGTTTTTTGAAAACGAAAAAAAAATCGTCTTATTTTTTGCTTCCTGCTCCGAAAAACTGAAGATGAATCATCGTCTCATTTCGGTACAAGTGCTTCAAGACTTTTAAAAAATACTTTTGAATTAAATAACTTTCTGATCAATAAAGTTGGCTCTATTGAAAAACGGAGTGCATACTTTCTGAAAACAGCGACGCTCAGATGTTCCGGTGTAGTTAAAAGCATTTTGTTCCAACCCATTCATCATATTATTCAGGCTCTGAACATTGTCAAAACACAAGTTTTTCCGCTCCGGACATCAAATCCGGGTCCCCTCACTCCGGAGTATGTTGCTTTCCCAACTGAGCTACGCGGACATGTGCTCTCATTGCTATCTGCTTTTATCTCATGGGCGTTCTGCGGTGCAGGCATGTCATTTCCCATCCTCCGGTGGGGTTTGGACAAATATGGAAATGTCTGCGCGATGCTTTGCTGCAGTCAAGAGCTGTACTGAAGTGGGCACAGTTTTACTTTGTGTAAGAAGGTTTTTATTGGTGGCCATTTGTAGGACGAGAAACGAATTTCGTATGCCGACAGTATGGAAGCAAAGTTTTAGGTTTATATCTCCCGCAATTTAAACAAGGGAAAAAGTGAATAGTGGGTTCTATGTGTTCTTCGCCTGCTGGCTGGGTTATCACATTTATTGAGGCGGTGCCAGCCTTTCAGAGATACAGCTTTTCTGCGGTGAGAAGCACTGAGCATAGATACAGTGGAGTTAAAAGCATTTAAGGAAAATTAAGGGAAAGAACGAGAGAGACCCACCACATTACAAGAAAACTAGTACTGTAACAAAAAAAAAAAAAAAAAAAAACAGTGTGTACGAGACACATATTCTCTATGGGTCCAATTTATCTCTACATCACACGGGATACAGTGTTGCCAAATTTATGAACCAGTGGCCAGAAAGTAAAAAAAACCATACGAACCGCATTATACCACAGCAAAATCAGTCTTGCTGGGCCATTGCTGGCCCAATAAAATATCCGAGCGGCCAACAGAAGGGCTAGCACTTCAGGCCAACAGTTGGCACCCCATCAGTTGTCATATGCCACAACAGGGCCATCAGTGGTCCATCACAGGAAGTAGCTGCCACAAGTAGCCCTTCAGCGGCCCTGCAAGCACGTGCCAGAAATGATGGCTAGCCTAATGTGGCCCACTAGTTTGCCTGTAGTGGCAGCCTGCAACCACGTGACGTAACTGATGGCTTGCCGAATCTTGTCCGCCAATTTCCCAGTAGTAGTCATAAAAAAATCTAGGATAACCGCAGTTTCCCAAAGCTACAGACACAGCAAGTGTGGCTTCTGCCCATGCGCAGTCCCGTTGCCTTCCACCTGCTGTTGGGGTTGCATCGGTTGCCAGCAACAGGAGTGGCACTTGCTTGGAGGCCTACAATTCACGGTGATGCTGCAGAACCATCAATGGCTCGCCAACTGATGGCGCTGCCACCAACGGACCGGTACCGTGCCGTCAGCTGCAGATTTCAGCCAGTAGTGATCCATCACTGCCAGCTGGTAGCCAGCAGTTTCCCAGCACTTTTGTTTTTGCTGGAACAGACCACGATCCGCAAGACGTGTCTTTCAGCAAGAGAAGATTCCTCGTGTGTTCCCCACCAAACCTGATAAGAATATTTTTTGATCTGTTGAAAAAAGTACGATTGCTTTTTTTCTTCAAAGCAGCATACTTTCTAACGATAAAGCCTTTCAGAAGTTATTAAGTGGGTAGGATACACCTAATTAATATAAAAGATAATACAAAAACCATTTAATAGTGTATAGACTAATAAAGTATGAATCAGCGAGCTTTCATCACTCACGGGTGTCTTCTTCAAGCTCACGGGTTGTCTGAAGAAGCCACCCGTTAGTGATGAAAGCTCGCTGATTCATACTTTATTTATTAGTCTATACACTGTTAAACGGATTTTGTACTATCTTTGATAAAGCCTTTCATTTATGCAGTCGAATTGAATTACTGTGATCACCTCCTACTTTTGACGCCAACAGGGCGTAGCCAATGCAAGAAAGCACATGTCGCGAGCTGGCTTGGAGGATACATAAGGTGTGCTGCAGGTATTCTGAAAAAATATCACTCGTTGCTGCCATGGGTAAAAAGGAGCGGTTTATCAGCTTCGCAAAAAGGGATGATTATCGGCATTCGGGCCAAGGGTGGCAGGATTTCTGAAACAGCGCAGTTTGTGAACTGCTCGCGTGCTGCTGTGGTTAAAGTGTATCGTGGTTGAAAAAATGGCACCAGTGCGAATAAGTGACGTGGAAACTACGGGGAACCAGGTGCCATTGATTTGAGAGGTGAACGTCGGGTGCGAAGACGCGTGAGAGCCGATCAACAAGCTACCGTGGAGCGACTCATTGGCCGAATGAACCAGGGGGCTACCGGACGTCTCGAAAACGACGATTCAGCGAGCACTGTTGCTTGTGGGGCTCCGGTGCAGACGGATGGTCACTGCACCTATGCTAACGAAGGTGCATCGGCAGAAAAGGCTTACATTTTCACGGCAGTATCGGAATTGGACCTCCGCTGATTGGCAAAGGATTGCCGTCTCCGGTGAGTCACGTTTTCTGCTTCATCGAACGGTTGGACGCTGGCGTATAAGGCGAGAAATAGAAGAGAACAAACACTCTTTAACCACTGCTGGAAGAGCACAAGCTAGTGGGGACAACGTTATGGTCTGAGGAATGTTTTCGTGGCAGTCTCTGGGTCCACTGATACCTGTGAAAGGAAGTACGTACCAAATTCGTTATGAATCCATCTTTGCAGACCCAGTAAACCCATACATGCTGATTGTGTTCCCTGGGGCGGATGAGTTCTTCCATCACGACAATGCGACATGTCACACAGCTAGAAACGTCCCAGAAAGGTTGGGAGAGCACGGTGAATACTTCAAAGTACTTTCTTGCCCCCAAAATTCCCCAGACTTAAACTCAATTGAGCCGTCCACCTCGATCGTTGTTCGCTCTATGGATCCTCCAGCAGCTGTCAGATTCACTGTAGTCAGCATGGACATACCTGTAAACACCTTCCAGCACCTTACTGAGTCACTCGCAGCCCGTCTAGCTGCTGTCCGCTCTGCGCACGACAGTTATTCGAGATATTAACTGGTGGTCACAATAATGTGACTAGACCGTATATAAGGCCATGTGAATGGCGATAACATTAAAATATGATTTTCGGAACTCCTACTTGTTATTTACAAGCATGAGAGAAACAGCACAAATATCTACGTCTTGTGCGATTGAATGTACACTGGTGTGCAAAATTTAAGGATAAAGTTGAAAAAGTAAAATAAATACGAACACAAATTAACTGAGGACCGTGTTTGGGAATAGGATAAAGAACACATGCGTGATGACGGAGAATGGATGTGATTTGCGTAATGTGAGAACAAAACACCCCTGCGCAGTCCAATACCATCACTTGAGCGGAAGTCACCGGACGGCGTTTATAAGGGTTACATACTTTCACTTGTGTTTGTTGTGTGTTACAGACGACGAAATGGCTCGTTGATAACATCTCTATAATTTTACTCGTATTCGAATATCTAGGAGGCTGGAGGAGGATCGAAATGTTATCGGTGTTTCCAACCGTTCGGTGTCGTCCATGGCATCGTATCGCCTGCGTGGTCGGTCTTTAGAATTACAGGTACAGCTGTGCTAAAGGCCGGTGGTGGTAGTCTACCAAACACAACCCACCAATGCTGACCGCTATCTGCTCCTACCGGCCAAGAGAAATCGACACCAGACAGCAAGTAACTTTGGAAAACAACTGAACAGAAGTACAGGGCACACAATATCGGGGTTTACAGCTGCCAGGCTTCTCAAAAAATGTGGACACTTTTCCCGACGACCAGTAAGCTGTGTTCTATGAATAACAGCTTACCAGAGTCACCGTTTACCATTGTTCAGAGAACATAATGACTGGACAGCAGAGCAGTGGGGTACGGTACCCTTTACTGATGAGAGTGGATTTAGTCACTCTAGCGATTCGGGACGTCAGCTAATTTGGAGTTAGATAGGTAATCGATATCGCCCCGAAAACAGCGAAAGTTATAGAAATGGCGACTGCGTTGTCCTCGTATGGAGAGAAATTCTGATAGAGGGACGTACTGAGCTCCAGACACTGCAAGAAAGTACTGTAGCCGATTCCCGATAGTGTAATGAAAGAATCCTTCCCCATGTTCCAGTGTTCCGTGGTGCGATTGGTCCACAGTTCGTGTTAATGGACTATAACGCCACACCCTATTGTACTGTGGCTGTTGCTGAGCTGTTGGAAATTGAAGACGTGCAACGGATGGATCTCCAAGCACGTTCACCCGTCTTAAATTCTGTAGAACATGTGTTGGACCCTCTGTCGAGATGCGTTGCGGAACGTCAACACACACGCGGGACTGAAAAACAGCTGAAGACGGCGCTGACATAAAAATTGAAAATTTTACGGCAAGTCCTCAACAACCTAGTACGAAGTACGGACACACGGTTCCCTTCGTACCATTTTTGGCAGTGATGCATCTGTATCATGGCACCCAGTGCTATGTAGTCAATTCTGAATAAAGTCTGGATAGACGGTGCAAATCTACATCGACTTTAGGGGTGATCATATCCATTACTAAGAACCTCCTCTTCCCTTCATACCGTTTTGGCAGTGATGCATCTGTATTATGGCACCACTGCTATGTAGTCAATTCTGAATAAAGTATGGACAGACGGTGCAAATCATGCATCGACGTTTGGGGTGATCTTATCCTCTACCGAGGACATCCTCTTCCTTTCGTACCATTTTTGACAGTGATGCATTTGTATCATGGCACCCAGTGCTATGTAGTCAATTCTGAATAAAGTACGGACAGACGGTGCTAATCATGCATCGACATTTAAGGTGATCCTACCCAGGACGTCCTCTTCCCTTCGTACCATCTTTAGCAGTGATGCATCTGTATCATGGCACACACTGCTATATAGTCAATCCTGAATAAAGTATGGACAGACGGTGCAACTGATGCATCGACGTTTGGGGTGATCATTTCCCCTACCGAGGACATCCTCTTCCCTTCGTAACATCTTTAGCAGTGATGCATCTGTATCATGGTCAATTCAGAATAAAGTATGGACAGATGGTGCAAATCATGCATCGACATTTAAGGTGATCACATCCCCTACCCAGGACGTCCTCTTCCCTTCGTACTCTCTTTGACAGTGATGCATCTGTATCACGGCACCCACTGCTATGTAGTCAATTCTGAATAAAGTATGGACAGACGGTGCAAATCATGCATCGACGTTTGGGGTGATAATTTCCCCTACCGAGGACATCCTCTTCCCTTCGTACCATCTTTAGCAGTGATGCATCTGTATCATGGTCAATTCTGAATAAAGTATGGACAGACGGGGCAAATCATGCATCGACGTTTGGGGTGATAATTTCCCCTACCGAGGACATCCTCTTCCCTTCGTACCATCTTTAGCAGTGATGCATCTGTATCATGGTCAATTCTGAATAAAGTATGGACAGACGGGGCAAATCATGCATCGACGTTTGGGGTGATCATTTTCCCTACCGAGGACATCCTCTTCCCTTCGTACCAGCTTTAGCAGTGATGCATCTGTATCAAGGCACCCAGTACTATGAATAAAGTATGGACAGATGGTGCAAATCATGCATCGACGTTAGGGACGACCAATTGACCATATCGTCTTCTGAGGACCCTTCGTATAGTCTTTGGCAGTGACGCATCTGTAGCATGCCACCCAGTAACATGTAGCCAATTCTGAAAAAAGTTTCACTATGTACTTTAGTATCTGCAGTTTTTTCAGTGTTGCTTCTGTCATCATTTTGATAAGTAATGTAGTTCCTACGGTTTGAATTTCACATATCCAGACCTCTCCTGTGCGACGCTACAAGTTATAACTTGGCTCGTCTTTATGTTTTGCACACCAGTATATAACCGCATGTATAAAATCGAATCTTTGCTTGACGTGGAGCAAATAACGATTTTAATCCGTCATGGAGCACTCTATAAATAAGGCCATTCTTTTAATATATCGAACAAAAAGAATGTACACATTAGGATTTATTAAATTGCATTCGTGTGACACTTTTTTATCGAATTCCTTAAACTTTTTAAAAGTATAGCATATGATATAATTAATAGTTAATGAATACATCATACATTATGTTTATTAATACTGCCGATAAATATGAAAAAGCGTTTCTCTAAAAATGCACGTGGGAAAGTTTTACTTCTGAATATTCTGCCTCTTTCAAGCTTAAATTTATTCAAATGTAAGAAAATATAAATAGTTGTGAACACTACAGTTGCTCCACCTATACGTGACATGATGCGTAATGACGTAATTATTATTTTATGAAAGGTTTATAAATTGAAAAATTGAATTCTCGGGAGCATAAAGCTTTAAAAAGTAGTATATTGTTTTTTTTTCTATGTTCAAATATAAAATGTAATTGCTTTGAATACAAAAAGTAGTAAGAAACGTGTCATTCAGTGTCACTTTCACCAGTTCCTTCGTCTTCTTCTGACTCAACATCTGCTGCGGATGTATCTGTTTCAGTTGTTGTGGAGCTTCCTCCCCGTCATCTTCTTCCTCCTCTTCTTCTTTTTGAGGTAACACGTCTTGACCCCATGTTATCAACCAACCAACTGTAGGCTCCTCTTTTTGGGATATCGAATAATTAGAAGTTTGGAGGAATCTGCAAGCTACGACTGTCCACAGTTGCAAAAGCACAATAAAGCACACGAAAAGTCCTATTCTCTTGAACACGATGCGCCCAAAATAATGAGACAGAACAGACTTACATCCTTCAGTATGCAGAGTTAAATTAACTGTATAATCGTATCTGAAAATGAAAAAGAAATCATTGATTTACCTGAAGCTATATATTGTACTTCACACTGTAGAACTTGTTTATAGATACACGTACTTAAATATACACTGGCGGAAAGTGAAAAAAGAACACCAAGAAGGAGACGTCTGATACCAACGAAATTTATACAACATAATAACGGAATACAGAGGATAACGTGATCAAAACATTATGGCAAAATACAGCTGTATTTGCTGGTAAACTGAAAAATAACATTTCCATGTAACATGGTTAGTACGAGGTTGAACCGACATGAACCGCGTCACACTGTATAATTCTGGCATGGAGTCTGTCGTACAGATGTTGGATGTACGTTTGGGGTATTGAGTTCCAAGCATCCTCAACCTGAACGCGTAAATCGGGGATGGCCGTGGAGACCGGATAAGTCGTTGTCCCATAAAATCCCACACGTGCTCAATGGGGGACAAATCCGGTGAACGTGCAGGCCATGGAAGTTGTCTCACACCCTGAAGTGCATGTTGCGTTGCAGATGCCGTGTGTGGGTGTGCGTTTACTTGCTGGAAAACACCACAATGGACCAACCTTACAAATGGCACAACAACGGGCTGAATGATGTTGTTGATGTAGGAGGTGCTGTTTAACGCATCCGGTACAAACACTAGTTGTGTACGAGAGTGATAGCTGATCGCTCCCCACACCAGGGAAACCAGGTATAGGCCCTGTGTGTCGCTGGCGGATGCAAGAAGGGTGGAGACGCTCCCCTGTGAGTCTGCGAACACTCATACGGCCATCGGAGGCTCCCAAGCAGAATCTGCTTTCATCGCTGAACTCGACAGACTGCCATTGCGTTCTCCAGTGCAGACGTTGGCGACACCAATGCAGCCGTTCCTGACGGTGTGCTGGAGTCAGAGGTACACATGCCAGAGGCACACGTGCACGTAGTCCTGCATCTATTAGACGGTTGCGAATTGTTCGCACAGTCACCTCAGGTGCAACGGCAGCTCGGATTTGCGTCGCAGTGGATGTTCTGCTTGACAACGCCGCTCTTCTTATGCGTCGATCGGTCCGCTCAACAGTCCGTCTGTGACTCCCGGTTCCACGTCTTCTCATGTGGGAATGTTTCTCGGAACATCTACGCCACCATCGTACCACCACCGATACTTCCCGTCCAATTCGCTCCGCAATACGACGATACGACCACTCGGCCTCGCGGAGTCCGATTAGACGACCTCGCTCAAAGTTCGATAAGTGCT
This sequence comes from Macrothele yani, assembly GCA_039090855.1. Lineage (NCBI taxonomy): Eukaryota > Metazoa > Arthropoda > Arachnida > Araneae > Macrothelidae > Macrothele > Macrothele yani. Next base: position 19,383,317 of record CM077025.1, read on the forward strand.
GAAATCGTACACGTCCTCCATGTCCAGGCATTGCAGCTCTTTCAGGGTCTTCGCACGTGTCCGTACGACGACGACTGATTACATTCACTTCGCCGTACTCCTTAAGTACAACCGACGAAAATTTGCATATTATGCCGTGCTGTGGCGTAAGCGCTCACCGGTTGGTCAAGAAATTAACATCACACCTACGTAAACTCGACCCCATTAGCATATGTACATTTCATGATCGTCCGCCAATTCCTTCTTGATGTTCTTTTTTCACTTTGCAGCAGTGTGTGTGAGTATCCGGCAGCCGAACGTATTAAGGAACGGCCTTCCGGCTAACCGTACCAGCTGGGCAATAGCTCTGAATACTGGATGGGGCATGCATAGGAAGTGTGGTTGGTCTACAAAGGTGACCAAGTTCCTTTCCTTGGTACATCCAAATTCGGAACAGCTTACATTCACTTGAGTTAGATGCTCACGGACGAAATTAAAGGCTCCAAACAAAAGTGATACGTTTGTTTGTTTCGTGGATTAATGAATATCATCAGCAACTCTAAGGGCTATAAGCTGTCCGCCGTTCGAAATTGAAATCCACTAGTTCCAAGGAAAGGACAGAATCTGCGTCATTTGCCAAACGCATCACAAATGCTGTGACGTACCTGCCAGCAGGACGCACACGACATAAAGGCGGATAGCAGTCAGAACGAACGTCTGTGTAGCTCAATTGGTAGAGTGACTTATTCCGGAGTGAGGGGACCCGGAGAAATTTATTTCGTTATAATGGCGCCCAACTTTCCGGATGACCCACCCGTTCAAGATCTCGCAATGGTGTGATGTTCTTTCCACACCGCGAGATAGGAAAAATTAGAGAATCCCTTCTCCTGCGCTTCAAAAAATAAATGTGTGTGACGTTGAATTCCACACACCAGATTGACTGGACGCAATATTTACCACACCATACGCAATATTTTACCTCTCTCAGATGCAGTTTTATAGATTTCTAGACAGAACCTGATATTTGCTCTGTGCTCCAGGACAGAGCGGTGACAATGTTCGTCCACAGAATGACGTCATGCACAACGTAAATAATCATCTGCGCAGTTCTTACGTAAACGCTGTAGCCACCTCATAGCTGATAAATTATTTATTAATCATGCCTTCCCGACGTGTGTGTTTTTTTCCGGATTTTTTTAAAATCAGTTATCATTACTTAATTGCCGCACTTGTACATATAATTTTTATCATTCATCCTCTATATAGCCAAATAGTTATTATTTCCACGTTTTATAAGTGAGTCAGAGAAAAATTTTGATCAGCCGTCAACGGGAATCTAACCCAGGGTCTTCCAGTTACGCGCCGGACATGCTACCACTGTACCACGGCGGCCTCGAATTCTCCTGACTCACATACGACAAACTGCCAAACCACATGACAGGTTTCTTCTTGGAGCCCCGCACAATGCTGGTGATTCACCACAGATGGTAAGCAGCAGCTGAACAAAAAAGTACGAGGCGAATGAATAATTAATACACACAATTGAGGTGGATTAGGAACATTAAACAAAAATCATCGCTCTTTACAGGTTTTATAAGTGGGTCACGGAAAAATTCTCATCGGTCGCCACGTGAATCGAATCCTGGGTCTTCCAGTTACGCGCTGGACATGCTACCACTGTCTGCTTATAAAACGTGGCTCACTTTTAAAATGTGGAAAGAGCGATGATATTTATTTGATGTTCCTAATCCGCGTCAATTGTGTGCATTAGTTATTATTTGTTGGTCATTACCAAAATAAATGAATAACGTGTAGTATCTTCGGCTTTTAAATTCACCATTCAATACACAGTTCCCAATCATTTATATCCGGCCACCTCTCCTAGTGTCATGTCAATTCGTCGACTACGACAATTCGTCGCGCGTCAAATCGTCGCCTGCGTCAATTCGTCGACCACGACGATTCGTCGAGCGTCAATTTGTTGCAGACAAATTCGTCGACTACCTCAATTCGTCGACAACGTCAATTCGTCGACAACGTCAATTCGTCGCGTTTACAGATTTTGGTTACATACAAAACGAATGCAGGAAAACGTACGATTTCGAACGTCTTGCTCCCTGAACAAATTTATAAAGTTTGGCCACGCAGACAGGATAGGAATATTACGTTTTTCTTTGGCACTAAAAATATTAGACGGTAGACGGTTTTTGGAACGGAGCAGGGCCCGGTTGGTCAGAGCTCCCCATATGCAAAATTTTCGTAAAATCTACAGTTTTCAATTTAGAACCACCAAACCTGGTATACTATCTCGTGGTATTCTAACTTAGACTGTATACAGTTTTATGGGGCGGTTGGAGCCCGGGGGTCAGAGCCCCCCCCTCCCCTACAAATTGCCGTAAAATCTAGTTTTCAATTTAGAACCACCAAATTTGGTGTCACGAAACTCTAATATAGCGGAAGACCGTTTTTGGAACGGATCGGGGCCCGGGAGGTCAGAACCTTCCCCCCTCATACAAAATTATCGTAAAATCTACAGTTTTCAATTCAGAACCAGCAAATTTGGTATACTATCTCATGGTATTCTAACTTACCCCCTACAAAATTTCGTAAAATCTAGTTTTCAATTTAGAACCACCAAATTTGGTATATTATATCATGGTACTCTAACTTAGACGGTACACGGTTTTCGGAACGGGTCGGGGCCCGGACGGTAAGAGCCCCCCCCCTACAAAATTTTCGTAAAATCTAGAATTTTTAATATAGAACCACCAAATTTGGTATACTATCTCATGGTACTCTAACTTAGACGGTAGACGGTTTTTGGAACAGGTCAAGGCCCGGGGGTAGCAGCCCCCCCCCATACAAAATTTTCTTAAAATCTAATTTTTTCAATTCAGAACCATCAAATTTGGTGTCATGAAATTCTAACTTAGCGGGAGACGGTTTTTGGCACGGGTCGGGGCCCCGGGGGTCAGAGCTCCCCCACCGTACAAAATTTTCGTAGAATCTACAGTTGTCAATTTAGAACCACCAAATTTGGTATACTATCTCATGGTACTCTAACTTAGACGGTAGATAGTTTTTGAAACGGGTCGGGCACGGGGTCAGAGCCCCCCCCCATAAAATTTTCTCGTAAAAACTACAGTTTTCAATTTAGAACCACCAAATTTGGTGTACTATCTCACAAAAGTCTAACTTAGACAGTAGACGGTTTTTGGAAGCGGTTGGAGCCAGGGGGGTCAGAGCCCGCACCTTCCATACAAAAAAAGTCTAACTTAGACTGTAGACGGTTTTTGGAAGCGGTTGGAGCCAGGGGGTCAGAGCCCGCACCTTCCATACAAAAAAAGTCTAACTTAGACTGTAGACGGTTTTTGGAAGCGGTTGGAGCCAGGGGGGTCAGAGCCCGCACCTTCCATACAAAAATGTTCGTAAAATCTGCAGTTTTCAATTTAGAACCACAAATTTGGTATACTATCTCATGGTACTCTAACTTAGACGGTAGACGGTTTTTGGAATAGGTCAAGGCACAGGGGTGAGAGCCCCCACGTACAAAATTTTCGTAAAATCTATAGTTTTCAATTTAGAACCCCCAAATTTGGTATCATGAAACTCTAACTTAGACGGGAAACGGTTTTTGGAACGGGTCGGGCCCAGGGGGAGGGGGGGCCATAGCCTTTCCCCCGTACAAAATTTTCGTAAAATATCCCATTTTCAATTTAGAACCACCAAATTTGGTGTACTATCTCATGGTCATGGTATTTTAACTTCGACTGTAGATGGTTTTTTGGAAAGGGTTGGATCCCGGGGTTCAGACCCCCCCCCCATAAAAATTTCGTGAAACCTATAGTTTTCAATTAAAACCACCAAATTTGGTATACTATATCATGGTAATCTAACTTAGACGGTTTTCGGATCGGGTCGGGCACGGGGGTTACAGCCCCCCCCTTCACAAAACTTTCGTGAAATCTACAGTTTTCAATTTAGAAACACCAAATTTGGTATACTATCTCATGGTAGTCTAACTTAGATGGCAGACGGTTTTTGGAACGGGACGGGCACTGGGTCAGAGCCCACCTCATAAAAAAATTTCGTAAAATCTACAGTTTTCAATTTAGAACCACCAAATTTGGTATATTATCTGACGGTACTCTAACTTAAACGGTAGATGGTTTTTTGGAACGGGTCAAGGCCCGGGGGTAAGTGCCCCCACATACAAAATTCTTCTTGACTAGTGGTCAGAAGCCAGCTCCTACATCACACCGCCGCCGTAGCTGCACACGTTGAAATGTATTTTTCATACGGCCCCAAACTCTCTTTAGGACATACTAGATTGAACTGGACGCAATGAATTAATCATTAATATAATTTGTACTAGCAGGGATACCAGTTATTTGCCAGGTACATATTACTATTTCTGGAATCGCCAAGTTCAGCGGGTGAAAGTTAATGAATGAAAAAGATATTCCTGCAATTTTCCAGTAAACTTATTTTAAATTTTTTGATTTAGTTAATTTAATTTTGCGAAACAAAAAAGTTAGAAAAAGGAATGGGAATACTTACCTTCTAGGAGACATCTTTAGAACTGCCGTACATCTGACGTGTGCTTCTGTGAATCCCGCAACAAAGCAATGCAATGTACCTATGTGATGTCAATTGCGCACGACTTCACATTGGCATTGATCATCTTTTTCTTACCGTTTTGAATTTTGAATATCTAGAACTCTCTATTTACATTACATTAAATTTCTTCCTGATAAGCCGTTCGTTGGTAGTGAAAGCTAAACTATATTGATTTGTATTTTTAATACACCATTAAACGCATATTTTTGCACTTTATTGTTATCTACAGTCTCTAACTTAGACCGTAGGTTGGTTAGTTGGTTGGTTGATTATTATTGTTATCTACAGTCTCTAACTTAGACCGTAGGTTGGTTAGTTGGTTGGTTAGCGCCTTAGAACGTAGATAGGGTATTCTTAAGAGTAAAAAACGGAACTTTTTAAGAAAATTTTGTTTGGGGCTCCCTTGACCCGGGCACCGACCCCTTCCAAAAACCGTCTACCGTCTAAGTTAGATAACCATGAGATAGTATACCAAATTTGGTTGTTCTAAATGAAAACTGTAGATTTTACGAAATTTTTATGAGGAGGGGGCTCTCACCCCCGGGTTCCAACCCCTTCCAAAAACCGTCTAGCGTCTAAGTTAGAGTTTCATGATACCAGATTTGGTGGTTCTGAATTGAAAACTGTAGTTTTTAAGAAAATGTTGTATGTTTGGGTGAGGTGGGGGGGGGGAGGACTCTGACCCCCCGGGCATTGACCCGTTCCAAAAACCGTCGACCGTCTAAGTTAGAGTACCAAGAGATAGTATACCAAATTTGGTGGTTCTAAATTGAAAACTAGATTTTGCGATATTTTCATGAAGGGGGCCGTTTCCCCCGGGCTGCAACCCTTTCCAAAAATCGTCTAGCGTCTAAGTTAGAGTACCATGAGATAGTATACCAGATCTGGTGGTTCGGAATTGAAAACTGTAGTTTTTCAGAAAATTTTGCATGTGGGGGCTTTGACCCCAGGGCCTTAACCCGTTCCAAAAGCGGTCTACCGTCTAAGTTAGAATACTCTGAGATAGTATACCAAATTTGGTAGTTCTACATTGAAAACATGTAGATTTTACGAAATTTTTATGAGAGAGGGGAGCTCTAAGCCCCGGGCTCCAACCCCTTCCAAAAACCGTCTAACGTCTAAGTTAGAGTTTCGTGATACCATATTTGATGGTTCTGAATTGAAAAATTGTAGATTTTACGAAAAAAAGATATGGGGCGGGCCCTCTGACCCCCGGTCCTTGACCCGATCCAAAAACGGTCTACCGTCTAAGTTAGAATACCATAAGATAGTATACTAGATTTGGTGGTTCTAAATTGAAAACTGTAGATTTTACAAAATTTTTATGAGGGGGGGGGGCTTTTAACCCCGGGCTATAACCCCTTCTAAAAAGCGTCTAGCGTCTAAGTTAGAGTTCCATGATACCAAACTTAATGGTTCACAATTAAAAACTGTAGATTTTTCAAAAAAAATTATGGGGGAAGGGCTCTGACCCCCGGGCCTTGACCCGTTCCAAAAATGGTCTACCGTCGAAGTTAGAGTACCATGAGATAGTATACCAAATTTGGTGGTTCTAAATTGAATACTGTAGATTTTATGGCATTTTTTATGACGGGTGGCTCTTACCCCCGGGCTCCACCCCTTCCAAAAACCGTCTAGCGCCTAAGTTAGAGTACCATGAGATAGTATACCAAATTTGGTGGTTCTGAATTGAAAACTGTAGATATTGCGAATTTTGTTATGAGGGGCACCCTTACCCCCGGGCTGCAACCCCTTCAAAAAATCGTCTAGCGTCTAAGTTAGAGTACCATGAGATAGTATACGAGATTAGGTGGTTCTGAATTGAAAACTGTAGTTTTTAAGAAAGTTTTGTGTGTGCGGGGCTCTGACCCCCCTGCCCCCCCATCGGGCGTAGACTTATTCCAAAACGGTCTACTGTCTAAGTTAGAGTACCATGAGATAGTAAACCAAATTTGGTGGTTCTAAAATGAAAACTGTAGATTTTACGAAATGTTTAATGAGGGGCGGCTCTGACCTCCCTCCTCCGGGCTCCAACCCCTTCCAAAAACCGTCTAGCGTCTAAGTTAGAGTTTCAGATACCAAATTTGATGGTTCTGAAATGAAAACCAGATTACACGAAAATTTTGTATGTATGCGGGGTGGGGGTGGTAGTGTGTGTGTGTGTGTGGGGGCTCTGACCCCCGCGTTCCAAAAACCGACAACCGTCTAAGTTAATGTACCATGAGATAGGATACCTGATTTGGTGGTTCTGAATTAAAAACTGTAGATTTTACGAAAATTTTGTATATGGGAGGCTCTGACCAACCGGGCCCTGCCCTGTTCCAAAAACCGCCTACCGTCTAATATTTTTAGTGACACAGAAAAAGCGTAATATTCCTATCCTGTCTGAGTGTCCAAACTTTATAAATTTGATCAGGGAGGAAGACATTCGAAATCGTACGTTTTCCTGCATTCGTTTTGCATGTAACCAAAATCTGTAAACGCGACGAATTGACGTAGTCGACGAATTGAGGTAGTCGACGAATTGACGAGCGACGAACTGTCGTAGTCGACGAATTGACGTGCGAGGAATCGTCGCAGTCGACGATTTGACGCACGCGACGAATTGACGTATAACCACCTCTCCGTTAGTAGTGAATTCGTCCTACACAGGCACTAATTCATAAGCCCAACTATAAATATTTTCGTAGGTATATGACGAGACAATTGTTAATTCAGGACATCTTTCCTTAGGGATGGGTGGAGGCATACATGGTGAGCCATCTTTTAGGATAGTCTACGTTTCATCCCTGGCACTACATTCCCGTATGTGTGTTTCTATTCACGCTCCATTCTTCTCGCCCGCTGGTTGAGTGATACTTTGGTCCAGGTATGGCAAGTCTCTTTTCAGCTGATTGTGGCTTTAAGGGATCCTACCTTATTAAGCTTTTCCACGCATTCTGACAATTTCAATGCTCCCTTCTGGTCCTCTTCTATTCAACTGATACTAACGGGATTCTGCTTGCCTTGTAAACAGTAGCTCTAGGAGCATAAGTTACCCAAGGCAAAAGCAATGACAGTCAGTATTTAGGATTTATTCAACAAGAGCAAATGAAAGCCTTCACATCCGAGGACTACAGAAGACTCCTATGATTTCTTTCAGCATCGCAAAGGTTAGCTTTTAAAGCTCTGACAGAACCAAGCAAAACAGATTCTTCAGCTTCTTCTGGGATTTCTTCATACTCTGCAAGAGCAGCTTATAAAACTTTAACAGACCAAAGAGCAAAAGCACTTCTACAAAAAAAGGAAAAGAAAAATGCTTATTTAAGATTCGGTTGAACTGCATGCGGGCGACTAAACCTTTTGACGAACCAGTAATCGAAAATGGCTTTCAAAGTGTGCTTTCAAAATTTTGAATCTTCGATTCATGATCTGCAATGATGAGGCAATTGCACAACCGTGAGAGCAAGGTGCCTGTTCTCCAGGCAGCTTGCACTGACAGTCATGCAAATGTCTGGATATTTACCAGCCGGTTATCTGTTTTCGCTGAAATCAGAATTAACTGATTTCCAACGCCGATAGATAACCGTCTGGTACATAAAAATTCGCTCCCCGTACGTGACATTTCGCTAATGTATACGATCCCCAGGTCGACAAATGGGTGTGTTATGCATACAGAAACATAATAAGGCGGCATCTCCTGCAAAATGACCCGGTAAATCCCTAGAATTAAAGGATAGTGACAGAACAGCTCCCTAAAGTTCTGTCTGCTCAAAACTCAAACCAACATTGTCTCAAATCAAGTAAAGACTATGTGAAGTGATCCGGACGGATATTAACACCTGTACAGTGTTCACGCTATGGGTTATAATGGTCGAGTAGCCAACCAGAAAACGCTAATCACTTCGATCAGTGTCACAAACCGATTAGCGTGGTGTAAGAAACGTCAATATTGGACTGTCGACCAATTAAAATCTGTTCTTTGGATTGACGAGCCACGGCATAGAGTCGTTCCGGAGTGTGACCGATGACGGGCGAAAATTACCTTCCGGAGTATGACATCCTGAGAACGAAATTTGGTGCTGGCAGATTGATGGGACGGAACAGTTTTTTGTGTTTCGGCATGAGCCTATCAGTCATTCTGAACAAAACTATGAATGCTGAGCTCTTCGTAGACGTATTGGACAAATACGCACTTGGAACGTTATGTCACTGCTTTTAGGAAGGACCCAGCAAAAAACACAAGTTTTGGAAAACTGCTGGTAGTCAGCTGGCAGTGATGGATCACTTCTGGGTGAAATTTTCCCTTCACAGTACGGTAGCGATCCGTTGGTGGCAGCGTCATCAGTTGGCAGCCTCAAGCGTGCCGTTGATGGCCATGACGGATCGCAGTGCATTACAGGCCACCAAGCAAGTGCCTCGAGTGGTCCGAAACTGCTAACTCGTTGAAAACAATTGAAGTTATCCCAATGTAAATAAAAACAATCGTTACGTTGAAAAAAATAAATTTATGAAATATATAAAGCTGACATTTATGAAAAATAACTTCGAATATTGTAAAATTTAAAAGAGAGCTCTCCGCTTCACACATCGCGCAGGAGAGTGGCTCACTTTCATGTAAATTCCCCCAACTCATAACGCAGTCTTGGGGTTAAGGTATCTGCTGTGCAATCAAAGTGTCGAGGGTTCTATGCTAGCCTGATACACCGAGCATTTTTCAGATCAGTTCAGAATATTTCTACAGCTCCGTGGCGTCATTCAGTGACATTTCCTGCCGGAAAAAGTAGCGCCGACTGAGTCGTGACATCATGGTCGACCACGTGGAAAAAAATGGCGCTAACCGAAAAACTTCGAGGAGGGGATATCATCCAACAAGTCTGACTCACCAGAACAGCAACGTTGTCATCAACCCTGCAAGTGGTGGAACGTTATGTCATCCACCAGTCACACCCACCTCCTCCCCACTCCCGTGGGTAGTTTCCTTTGTCCTCCAATCTTTTTTTTCCTCTACCAACTACAGTGCAATTAGCGGACCAGGTTCGGCAAGCCATCAGTTAGATCTCATGACTGCGTAGCTGCCCGCTGCCACTACCAAGACACAGGTGCACCACTTTTAGCTAACCACCATTTATAGTACTTGCTTTTAGAATCGCTTAGAATGCTTTTAGAATCGCTGAATCTTGCAGCCATTGACTGTGATGGATAACTGATGTTCCTGCTTTGGCATACGACAACTGATTGGAGTCCCAGCTGTTGGCCTGCTGCTGGCCCATAGCTGCTAGCTTATATTAAGCCATGCTGCACGCGTTGTTGCACTTTGGTTACAGGTTATTGGTGTCAAAATTTGGGCTGACCACCTGAAATGAACCCAATATCGAACGTCTGGGCTGAATTGAATCATCAGAAGTGTATAAGAAAAAATCACCAAAAAACAAAGCCGGTCTCCTTACTTATTTGAAGGCCAAATGGTGGAGCATGTTGACAGACCTTTACAAAAAAAAACTGGTGGCGATTATTCCCAGAAGAATTGAGGACGTCGTAATGGCTAAAAGTTTCCATTTTCTGTAAATAAACATTATTTGTAGACATGCAGGTGTCCGGATATAAATGATAGGGGAGTGCACAACAAGTGGCCCACTCATTAGGATCAATATGCCATTTTATGGGAAGCCGCCCAGGTGGCGCTGCGATCTGAGCGTTGGCTTCTGACCATCTATCTGCTAGGGGTCCGTGTCCGAATCTGGGTGAGGCAAGGATGCGTCTTACGGCACTGGCTCTCTTCCTTCCCTAGAACCAGTATCCCCAAAGTAGGGACGGTCGATTCCTTATTCCCCATCGAGTTGCTTACTGTGGTCGTTCAACCTCGAAACAAACAAAATAATAAGTAAATAATAGAAATGGACTGATAAGTCGCCCATTGTCGCCCAGGTGGCGCAGTGGTCTAAGGCGCTGGCCTCTGATCATTTGTCCGTAAGGGGTCCGGGTTCGAATCCCGGTGAGGCATGGATGTTGTGTTTGTCTTACGGCACTGGCTCTCTCCCTTCCCTGGAACCAGTGACCCTAAATTAGGGACGGGCGACTGCTTATAGCCCATTGAGTTGCTCACGGTGGTCGTTAAACCTCCAATCAAAAAAAAAAAAAAAATAAGTCGCCCATTCTCGAAACAAACAAAATAATAAGTAAATAATGGGAATGGGCTGGTAAGTCGCCCATTGTCGAAACAAACAAAATAATAAGTAAATAATGGAAATGGGCTCATAAGTCGCCCATTGTCATTATGTCTCTCAAGCGAAAGGGAACACTCCCGTTAGCAGTTCAAAACACTTTACCCAAATTCAAACGGGAAAGCGATTTGATCATTTTGGTCGTTCGTTGCTCAAGTTTGAAAAATATTATTTTCCGTTTTTAAAACTCGGGTAACTGAATCTCAGTAAATACTAACTTAATTTAGTAGTGGAGATTTCATTTTTTCTCTGTATGTATACTATATTCAATTCCCGTACGTAAAAGAAATGAAATAGTCTTATATTTGGTCCACGTCTCGAAAGCCTTGCAGCTCAGGCGTGAAACTCAGGGATTAATTCATTTGAAATATTAAGATATTTTGAAACAAGGCTAACTATGGCCATGCCAGCGCTCTGCAAAATCAGTAATTGGGGGGAAGGGGAGTTATCACGTGCGCAATACGAAAATCTTCTATATGTGTATGTGAAAAGGAACTCCTAGGTGCTAACAAAAGGTCACATAAAAAGCGTGCTACTTAGCGTTCACATCTTTCTCATATAAACACTGAAATAAATCCGATTCGCTATATTGCATCCGAAATTTACTAACTTTGCATTATAGACGACTGAACAAAAGTGCATATTATTTAATCGTATAGTATTTAATTTTTCCCGTTCGTTGTTAAATTTTCATAAATATAGTTTTGCGTTTTAGAACTAGCATTTTCTTTCTTCGCTTGTTTTAGGGAGCGAAATCTCAGTAGAAGCGAACTAAATTTAGTGGTGGAGATTGCCACATGTTTACTCTGTCTAATTCCTGTACGAAAAAAACTAAGTATAGTCTTATTGAAAGTATTTAGTTCATGTTTCGAAAGCCATAAAACTTAACCGTGAAACTCAGGGAATAATTCATCTGAACTATTATGAGGCCACCTAAGTGGCGCAGATGTCTAAGCGGTGGCTTCTGGCAATTCGCCCCAGATGGGGTTCAGGTTCGAATCCTGGTGTGGCACGGATGTTTTGTTTGCCTTACGGCAGTTGCTCTCTCCCTTCCCTGGAACCAGTGACTCTAAATTTGGGACGGGCGACTGCTTAGCTTATAGCCCATCGAGTTGCTCACGGTGGTCGTTAAACCTTCAATAAAAAAATCTATTACGAGAATTTGAAACGAGTCGATTTACGGGCATGCAAGCTATCTGCAAAATCAATATTTGTAATAAAAGCTTAGTTATCACGAGCCAATATACGAAAAGCTAGTACACCGATCAGCCATTACATTATGACCACCCCTAGCCTAGAGAAATGAGTGCGCCTGGAGACCGAACGGTGGCACAGGTGAAGTTCACAGAGCGGTATATACCACCCAAGGATCATGAGAATTTATCGGGGTTTGATGAAGGACAAATTGTGTCTGAACTGAGCCTTGGAACTACGATCTCTGAAACGGCGCAGCTTATGGGTTATTCACGTACCGCTGTAATAAGTACATTTCAAAAGTTGCGCACAGATGGCCAAACGACGAATCGTCCTCCTGCATTTTGTCGTCCGCAGCTCATTTGATGCCAGAGTAGAATGGAGACTGTCACGCATTGTTCGCAGCGACCGCAGGGCCACAGTGCGACAAATCACCCACAGCTCCAACAGTGACGATCAGAGCATTGTGTCACTGCACAAAGTTCATCGCAGTCTTCTTCGCATGGGCCTGCGTAGCCGAAGACCCATCCGGGTCCCCATGCTCACTGCATATCTTCGCCAAAAACGCATGAAACGGGCCCAAGATCATCGACATTGAACCGTGCATGATTGAAAGAAAGCGGCCTGTTCTGACGAATCAAGATTCGTGGTTCATCACGTAGACGGCCGAGAGCAGATGTGCCGATTGTCAACGGATGCTATGGCACCTGGATGTACTGTTGAGCGGGAACAGACCGGCGGCTGCGGTGTTATGCTGTGTGCAATGTTTTTTTTTTGTTTGTTTTTTGGACACTTTAGGCCCCATTATCCCAATACCCCAATCCCTGACAGCTGTCAGGTATCTGAACATCGTTGCAGACCAGGTTCACTCATTCATGACAACTGTGTTCCCTGCTGGTGATGGCCATTACCAACAGGATAATGCGTCATGCCAGAATCGTCAAGGATTGGTTCAAGGAACACGTTGGTGACTTTATGTTAATGCCCTGGCCTCCAAATTTACCTGACACGGACCTAATCGAACATTTGTGGTTCGACTTGGAAAAGCGGGTACGCGGCTAAATCACCACTACCCCAAAATGTAAGGGAACTGAAGAACTTGCTGTTGACATTATGGTACCAGGTACCCCAGGATACCTATCATCACCTCATCGAATCGAAGCCTCGCCGAGTGACCGCTCTTTTGTTGGCTAAAGTGAATCCTACACCTTATTAGGTAGATGGTCATAATATAATGGCTCATCGCTGTATGTATGTGCCTGTGGAAATGAACTCCCAACTGCTGACAAAAAGTCACACGAAAAGCGTGCTTGTTAGTTTTCACAGCTTTCTGCTGTAAACACTAAAGTAAATCCGAATCGGTACACTGCATCCCAAATTTACCAACTTTGCACAGACGACTGAACAATAGAACATATTATTTATTCCGAGTTGCAAAAAGTTTTAATATATATGATACAAACATACCTTTCTCGTGCGCGTGGTTAGAACAATCCCAACTGATCTGTAAAATGATTATGGATGGCTATATCACGTCACGTTACATTAAGATCACTGAGATTCTAGGATTTTGACGTTTCATATCAAGGAAAACCATAGTCGTACGAGTACCAGCTGAATATCTGTTTCCCGATCGATTGCTCATATCATGTCTCCACCGATCGCTAGAAACAGATCAAGGAAGCGGAAACACAGCGCATTATTACTAGTGAGAGGATCACTTCTGCTTAAGAACCGAGAATACAACGTTTCATGATTCCGTGACCCCATATCTAGAGTGCTAAGCTGTAGAAATGACTAAAGCAGATTGTGGAATTATCGTAAGCATTATAATAGGAGACGACTCTCTTCACTACAGTAGCTCGGGTTTCAAACAATAATCACATTAAGAAAGGAATTACAGGGTGAATTATTTCACGTGAACGTTCAAAGGATAATGCCTGCTGAACCCAAACTACCACGATAATGTGCGTGAGATCCACACATGCGGAAAAATAGATCCGACTGAATCTCCCATCTGGAGTGGGAAGGAAAGATTTCATGAATTCACAGTGCACATTTACCCCACTTCTACACTGATGTCCTAGGGAAAATATCTAAGGTAGTATTCTTACCAGTCCCATATCGGCAATCCACAGCAATCTTTTATTTTAATTTCTAAAATAACATGGCGCGAAGAAATTCGAAAAGTACCTCTGATAATTGCAAAGTTCTGTCAGCTGAAGGGTTAAAATCAAATGTAGTCTTGAAGAAGATTGTTTTGTTGAACGGTATGCGACATTTTTGCATCAAATAGATGTAAAAGGTGCCGTATGAAGCTCCAAGACGGGGTAAGGTGAGATATTGAAATTATTGTAGTTACTTAGTGATTTGCAATCGCAACTGCAATGTAGATCGAGGTGGTATCAGTGTCGCGTATTATGTGCTGCATTAGTAGACATTTTCCAGACTTTAGGAGAAACAAAGACATGTCTAGAGTACGATTTTTCGTCTGTGTTATAGCTATTCATTAGCGATAGCATTTCGATGATGTCTAATTTGCGGCTAGTGCCTACGCAATCAGTAGTAAACAGTGCATTTGGCGTCTCTCGATTGGACCACATCAAAGAATCAAGAGACCAACTCCTGGGCCAGAAAATGTAATGCCTGATCATTAAGCACCACGAATTCTGCTGAAACATTTCTTCCGCAGAAGGGACGAGATCAGCACAAAATCACTGAAAGGACTGCGTGTGTCATAAACATCCAGCGAAGATCAAAATGCTTCGCTTACGTTGCTCGCATGCTCGACCAATTATTATTGCTACTCAGTCGCCTTAAACTCGTAGACAAGAGAGTGAAGGCGCGAATGAAACTGCTTTCTAACATCCAACGAAGATCATCACGTCCATTATTTTGCTCTCAAAATTCATTTGTCCAAATGGACTTTAATTTAAAAATAGAGAAAATCTGAAATCCCTCTTTCAAAACAAATCTAAAAATCCTGATGCAAGAACAGTAAAAAATTAAATATTAAAAATAGCAGGCTCAAGAAAGTTACTAATACAAAGGTTTTTGCAACATAAAAAAAGAAAAGTTAGGTGGCGAGCTCAGAATACTTCAAGTAAGTAAATATAAAAACGCCTAAAAAAAAGCAAACATAAGACTTGAATCTTACCAATTTGGCCTAACAGTATAGATCTAACAAGACAAGGGCCCTTCTCCTATACCCAAGCCAAAGAGGAAAACCTAACAATTTAAAGAATCTTCCTTCCCACCTCCCTAGAAAGCACAAAGGAAAGCTGCTAATAGAAGAATTAAAGCCATCGATTACCGTGAGAGAGCAACTTATGCAATGTTTGCAAAGTAGTATTTATTTATTTCTCGAAAGAGGAGGAAAGTCATCTTTTCCTGGAGTGCCTTGAAGATCTAGATTTGAAGAATTAGAGGGTAGGTGCAGCTGAAATGATGAGAGTATAGGATTTAGCAGAGACTGCATTACCATACAAGTTTTACGAATCTTCCCACCACAATGGGGACGCGAGCACTTTTAAGACATGTACAGTTTCCTGGGAAGAGGTATAAATCATAAGATATCAGGTGAAGTTGACATTCTGAAAACTCGGATACACGGGACACCAAGTGTCTTTAGAGAATTGAGGTGCTTCTTCTCCGAAGAGGAAATCCAGTGAGTATAAATTGAAAAAAAAAAAGATTTCCCACGCTCTCTGAATAATTCTAAGAAACTTCTCTAAGCGCAGAAGAGAGAGAATCAGTAGTAGTATTCTTTAGTGGAGTTTTAGCAAAGTCCTTGGTAGACTGAGATTGTTTTGCTAGCTAATATAAGAGTTCTATTTTTTTCAGAAATGTTTCGTTTCCAAGAACCATATAAGGAACAGGAACTTGAGGTGGGAGGAACTCAGACAACTGAGACTTTGAAACATGAGGTAAAATCCGAGGATGAAAAACAATTATATCCCTGATGAAATCAAGATTCATAAGTGCCTTAGCCTGAGGGTTTAAAGACCTGAGTCTATTCCCTCGAACTAGAGTTATATGAAAAAGCGTGTTTCTTCAGTGTAGCCTCTTGTCATCTGAAAGAGATAAATCAGCGGCTTGCTTCGCAGAAGAAAGGACTGCTTGGTGTTCAGAAACTAAAAACGCTTGAAGAGCACCCTTTGATTCCTTGTCAGCCTCAAGACGTTGTTCGCAGCCAATGCCACTCGAGTAGCATTGATCGTAGATTTTAGGATACTTCTCTGGGAAGCCACTTGGTTTGTAAGAATCTTTACCTTAACCCTAGAACAAACCTAACGCCCGAAACGCTCTTACACCCAAACAAACGCGGTCGCCTTGAAACCCTCATCTAGAGTGAGTGGGGTTTCCTACCTCGACCTGTTCTTATAATTTTTACGGCCTCTAAGATAGTAGCAGAAGCTACCCTCAGTCACCATTGTTCTCGCTAAAACAAATAAATAAATCAGGTGTTGGTACGTCCTGGAGCGACGTTATTTACTCTCATTACAACGCATGCCTTCTCCGTGGAAAAATATAGTGATCGCCGTCAAGACCACAGATCGGAAGTTTCGTGTTGTAAACAAGCAATTATAGTTCTTTTGTTAACTTGTAAAAGGGAGAGGAAAAATTCTGAAAGGAGCAATAGATACGTTGAGCCTTTTGATATTCTGGGCGACAAAATATTTCTGGGACCTGGTTGTTAAAGGCATATGTCTCAGAGAATTAGTTCACTCAATTTAATGATTTTCGACTAAACCTTTTTATCATATGTGTGTGAAGCCTATACATCAGCTGACTTGAGTCTGCAGACAGGGAAATTTTGTGACTGCTGAAGATTGATTTAGTGGAGGGTGACATAGCAATCTCCAGAATCGATGGCTTTCCTCTCGGGAAAAGCGAGCGAAGTTTCTCGTCGTTGGCAGAATAAAGAACAACGTCTTCCTCCTGATTGTGCAGGAATTTGCTATCAAAATAAAATAATAAAAATAAAATAATACGGTAGGTTTAGGAACTAATTCACCATCTACAGTTTTAAGAATTAAATAATAAGAAACGAGCTAGGGATGAGGCAGAAACTATTTACAAGTGGACATTTATTTATAACACACTCGCACACCGCAACAACATACGAGATATTACTTCCAACAACAATCGTCGACGACTGCTCACTGACTGACTGTTGAGAGAGTGAGCATAGTTTTCCACATCAGCGTTTGTATTGTAGCGCCCTTTCTCGCCGATGAGAACAGACGCTGTCAGATACACCACAATAAGAAGCGAACGAGGGTTTAATTGGAAAGTGAATTTAAAGGGAAAACGACGATTTTGTGTTATAGGAGTATGCCACAGAGGGAATCAGTATTTTAACAATTTTTTGGGGTCCTATGTAGCTTAATAAAAGCCCCGATGCAGCCTAACCTAACTGGTTTTAACATAACCAGGCCTGGAGAGAAATGGGGTCAAAGAAAGGGAGGGAGGGTATTTTTGAGAGAAAACAAACATTATTTCAAGTGGTAATAAAAGATGGAAAGTAGTAGGTGTGTGTGGGGAAAGAACGGCTGTCCATCCCAAATGTAACGAAGTCTTGGGTGACGCATTCGGGCGGGGCAAAACAAGTGGGAACAGCTTTGTACTTTTTAGGTGGTGTTTAGCCAGGGAGCCGTACTGCAATCACTTGAACTTCCAAGCTTTATATACATATCTTCAACCTACAGATCTCCGTCAGGTGGCGCAGTGGTTTAATCGATGGCTCCTGACTGTGTATCTCAATGGTGTTCCATTCCTTCCTCATCAGCTTACTGTCAAGCTTTTTTACCAGCATTTTTTAACCCATTTCGTTGAGCCAATGCCTGTTCCCAATGTGCCATCTTCACAATTGCCAGCCAGCTGGACTGACTCACATACTGCTCTCGCATCTCCAAAAGCGCGCGACATTCACTGGTTACATCTTCATCGCCGCTTACTCACTCCTCTAACTTTACACCGTTTCCGTCATCTGACTTCACCTCTTTGTTATTTTTGTTCAACCCTATGAGACGTTCATCTTGTATACTTCTTGTGTCTGATATTACAGCCCTTGTTCTCACTGCTGTTCCTTCTTCTTCAAAATGCTTGTGCTCATCTTCACACCATGTTACATTATCTTGTGTTACGTCACCACTGTCAGTCTGCTCCCACCCATACTCAAGTGTGCTCTTTCCTAATTCTTCAAGCGAAGTATACAATTTACCTGTACTATCATCGCAGCGTCGACCAACCTTGTCACAGCTAGTCGTTTCCTCTTCGTCCCTCTGGTACAGCCATTTTACAACTCGAATATGACACTGCACTGGCAAAAAACGCTGTTCCAAACTTCATGTCTATTTGGCCACCTAAACAGCCTTGGTTCCAAGTCGTCAATAATGTTGTAGTGCTGTAGCCCTAACCTACTGCTGTCCACTTCAGGGTTTTGAACTTCATCAAAACTGTTCTTCATTAGCGTTCGGTGTCTATTTTTCCGCCTTTGTGTAAGACTTACTTTAACTGCTTACTTAACGCTTCGTTATTGATTGGTTACCCTTGAACTCTTGCTGTATCGCACCGGTGGAGCAGTGGTCTAAGCGATGGCCTCTGATCATTCGTCAGAAAGGAGTCCAGGTTCAAATCACAGTGAGGCAAGGATGTTGTGTTTGTCTCACAGCACTGGCGCTTTCACTTTCCTGGAACCAGTGAGCCTAAATTAGGGGCAGGCGACTGTTTATAGCCCATTGAGTTACTTACGGTGGTCGTTAAACCTTCAATCAAAAAAAATATTGCTGTTTTACCTTCTATTATTATTATTATTGTTATCAGCGGACTCACAGACTCGTATCATTACAACTGTTCAACTGGGCTGCCTGTGAGCACCCTCTTCTTCACACCTTTCACCTGGTATTTATTTGTACTTTAAACGCCTGCGAGAGCTTTGTTCTCCGTTCATTGGAGATAGGACTGATGAGGCATGGATGTTGTGTTTGTTTTTCAATACTGGATGTCTCCTTTTCCTAGAACGAATAGTCCTAAATTCGGAATGGACGGCTGCTTGTACTTCTTTGAGTTGCTCACAGCTGTCGTCAAAGCACCAAACACACAAACAAACAAACTACATATAATGACCCCCTCCTCCTTACTCGACTTTCGGGTGTAACCAACTTTGCAGTGGGGTGGTCAGTGTATATCCTATACATAATTCAAAATGCACCTACACGCATTTTCGAGCAAGTAAAATGATTTATTTTATCACAGTGTGATACAAATACACACAATCACAATAGTAAAACTTATGAAATTAAGATTGCAAAACCAAAACTCAAGAAGTATTGGAGTATCTCTTACAGGCGTGTCTTTAATAAAATAAAATCATCATAAAAAGGAAAAATAATCAAGATGGGCTTTTTTTCTGAAACTGTGGAAGTATTGGTTCAAATGTACCACTACCAATGCATCTGGCGTACGATATGACGTAAAAATATGACTTCAGATCATCAGCGAAACTTTCACTTCTTTAACATAAAACGGAGACAAACATTGTGTAACTTTTTACATGCCTATCCATCTGCTTGTTCAATCTGTATGGGCCATGCGGATATAAAAGCAGAAAAAAAAGTTATATGTTTGCTAAGTTAGTGGAGCTTCGTCTCGTACAAAAGAACTGAAGGACTCGGAGTGGATTCAAATATATATATATGAAAAAAGTTCAGAGAATGAAAGTTTTCTTTATTCCTAGCGCTGACAACAAAATAAAATATATTTTTTCCTTTTTCCTCTGGACGTGTTGCATTAGTGAGCTTTCCTCTGCATTGTGTTGTTTACATTCGTATGTGCTGTCTTTGTCGTGTGCCTGACACTATGCGGTCGAATTGCAAATCTTCTTAGTTCACGAATGCAAATCGGTTAAATAAAGAACGCAAAAGATGCCTAGCACAAGTATTATGTGGAAATCGATACATACGAGAGAAATAACAGCCTTCTGCTTAAGTAAGATAAAAAAAGATGTTTGTTGGTCCGTCTACGTACAAACCAGTGACTATAGTTTAGGGTTCCGCTTTACTGCTTGATGTTGTCGAGAAATCCATTCATCGGAACGAATCTTCAAGTGAAAAAAAAACGAATCATAAAATGTAAATTTTGAGCCGTTAAATCTTTCCGCTTCCGACCTAACGGGCTAAAATGGACTTCCATTTCAGAAAAATTCTCAATGTCACGACTGATTCCGAAATCCAAAGCATCGCGAAGAGACTCAAATTCACAAGTGAAACCTGGAAAATATCCATCTGTTTGACTTTCAAAAAAGATCACGAAATACGTTTGGTACGGCACGAGAAAAAAAAACCCTATTTTTCAGAGTTTTTCTGGTCATAAATTGAAAAGGACGACACTTACGACTATTCAACACTTCCACTAAGACGACAGGTTACTCACCGAAATAAAGTTTTCACCAAGATTTTTTTGCGAAACTGCTGTCCTCGATATGGAGAGAAGCAGTTTCGCTTCAGAAAGAGCCAGAAAAATTAGAAATACCAAAAAAGAAAAAAAAATCATTTCATATTTCGAGTTCTGAGATATTTGAGATAAAATTAGAAATGACGACACCGAATTTTTCTGCGTAATTAGCGCGCCTTTTAAAGAACAAAAATAACGTAGGAGGACATAAAGTTTAATACGAATTCGACACATAATTCTCGCATGAAAATTTTAAATTAATTGTTTACAAGTATGATAAATAGCAATGCAGTCCTAAGAAAAAATTAATCCATAAATTTGTCCTTTTGGTAGGTGAGAAATCGTTGCGAAGGGAAATATCCACTTCGAAAATTGAATTAAAATAGGAGAAAAATAACGCATAAAGTTATTCCCAAATAAATAAATCTCCAGCGAAAAATATTTTATTATCACAATAGTAAAACTACACTGGTAATTCTAATTTATTGGCGTAAAATAGAAAATATAGTTTATTTCTTTTCTTTTTTTTTGATTGGAGGTTTAACGACCACCGTGAGCAACTCAGTGGGCTATAAGCAGTCCCCCGTCTCTAATTTAGAGCCACTGGTTCCAGGGAAGGAAAATAACAACAGCCGTAAGACAAACACAACATCGATCCCTCACGGGGATTCGAATCCGGACCAATCTCGGACGAACTGTCATAAGCCAGCACTTGGACCACTGCGCCACCTGGCGGCAAATTGTAGTTTCCAATTGTTCGCGGATCAATCAGATGAATATTTCAAGGAAGGTACGTAGCGTTCCTTCCTATTTTTATCCTGGAGAACATTATTTAAGATCTTGGGAATTCTACCCCTTTTTATTTACACTCTCTCTCTCGAAGTGAAACAAAGTCACTCAAATAAAGTTTCAGAAAGACTTACTTGCTGTTTACTCTTTTTTATTACATTATCATCGTGTGATCACTTTGCTGGAACATTACAAAATACATGAGAAACTAATCACAACGGTATTAATGTTTCATTTTTGATTAACGTGAATTAGTAAACAGAACACTTGATTACTCCAAACACTCAATATACACAGTCGAGTCACATTATTGTGACCACTAGCTCATATCCAAAGTAGCAGCAGTGTGCAGCGTGGACAGCAGTTAGACGGGCTGGACAGCAGTAACACATTCCAGCACTTTATTAAGTGCCGGAACGTGTTCAGAAGTATGTGGAGCCATGCGGACTGCACTGCAGTCCGCATGGCTACTTGGTGGAGGATCCATAGAGCGAAAAACACGATCGAGGTGGTCCCACAGATGTTCAATTGGGTTTACGTCTGACGAATTAGGTGGCCATGGAAGTATTTTGAAGTCTTCATCGTGCTCTTCCAACCACTCTCGGACATTTCTAGCTGTGTGAGACGTAGCATTATCGTTCTGGAAGATTCCATCCGCCCCAAGGAAGACAAACAGCATGTATAGGTGTACGTGGTCTCCAAGAATGGATTCATAACGAATTCGGTCCATAGTGCCTTCCACAGGTATGAGTGGACCCGGAGGATGCCACGAAAACATTCCCCAGACAACTACGCTGCTCACCAGCTTGTGTTCTTCCAGCAATGGTTAAAGAGTGTTTGTTCATCGATGTTTCTCGCCTTATACGCCAACGTCCATCCGTTCGATGAAGCAGAAACCGTGACTCATCGGAGAAGGCAATCCCTTGCCAATCAGCGGAGGTCCAATTCCGATACTGTCGTGCAAGTGTAAGCTTTTTCTACCGTGGCACCTTCGTTCGCATAGGTGCAATGACCATACGTCTGCATCGGAGCCCCATACTCAGCGGAGCTCGCTAAACTGTCGTTTTAGACACATTTCCGGTAGCCCCTCGGTTAATTCGGCCAATAAGTTGCTCCACTGTAGCGTGTCGATCAGCTCTCACACACCTTCGAAGCCGACGTTCACCTCTCCCATCAATGGCACGTGGTGCTTCGCAGTTTTCACGTCGTTTATTCGCAATGGTGCCATTTTTCTAATCACGATACACTTTTTAACCACAGCAGCACTCGAGCAGTTCACAAACTACGCTGTTTCAGAAATACCGCCATCCTTGGCCCGAAAGCCGATAAGAATCCCTTTTAACAAATCTGATAAATCGATCGTTTTATTCATGACCGCAACGAAGGATATGTTTTCAGATTGCCTACAGCACACCTTATATACCCTCCAAGCCAGGTTACGACACGTGTCTTCCTTCATTGGCTACGCGCTGTTGACGTCAAAAGTAGGATGTGGTGACAACAATGTGACTCGATAATGTATAGCAACACAGCTTGAATACGCAAACTTTAAATAAACACATCTTGGACTTAGCACAGTTTCCACCACCACGCATTCTGGCTTCTTCTTCAACACTATGTATCCGTAGTTCTTATCTGTCAACATGCATACGTCATGCTCTCTGACCTCAGAACTGTTGCTAACCTCATTCCGCGGGAGAGAAGATATAACGTTAAGATTGAAAACGCTAAAAGAGAACGAACTCAAATTTACATAGCGATAGCAATTAAAAACCAGAAAGATGACACCGAATTTTCGGGTGTAGTAAGCCAGTATTTTGAATCCGTTCTGACGCAAATTAAATTTATCAAAGCTATTCAAAGTCAATGGAACTGGTATGGAAAACAATAGTATCTGACGGAAAAAGGAAGTTTTTCAATCGGGTTATTAATCCCTCAGATAATGCTGTAAACGGAATCGTGAGCTTACGCCCTCTGGTTGCAGACTTGTACGTTAAGAAAAACATGAATTTATATGAGAAACATTTCGCACCAGAAATGCTCTCCAACACAGAAATAATTTTTCAAATCGGACTCTTAGAAACAGAGATATCATCAAAAATAACATGTGACTTTACGTCCCCTGGTGGAAAAACCATGCATTATTTTAGGAAGAAAGTATTCTCAAAAGGTTTATCTATATCAGCGGTATCGGTCCAAGAAAAATAATTTAGTCGAGTTTTCAGGATCCCAGATTTTGCTACAAATACATCAAAAGCAGATATTAACACTTATGCCCCCTGGTGGCCAAACCATTCTTTACCAAACATTAGAAATTATGTGAAAAATATTTTCCATCAGTTATTGTATGCGATACATGAAGAATTTTTCAAATCGGAGTTTGAGGAGCAGAAATAACGCAGAAAACGCAATTTACCTTTGTTCCCCTAGCGGAAAGTCTATGATTTTCTTGAAATTTTTGAATTTATAGGGAAAACATTTCTCATCGGAAACACTATACAGCAAAGAAGGAATTTTTCAAATCGGACTCTTAGAAGTAGAGATATTGACAAAAATAAAATATACATCTACAACCCCTGGCATAAAAACCATGCATTATTTCAAGAAGAAAATTTTCCTAAAAGGTTTGTCGACATGGGTAGTATCGGTCAACAAAGGACTTTTTTTTCAATCAAGATTTTAGAAGCTCATATTTTGCTGCAAATACATCAGAAATGGAAATTAAGACTTACGCCACCTGGTGGCCAAATCAGTTTTTACAAAAATTAGAAATTACGTGTAAAGGATTTCCCATCAAAAACTGTATCCTGTGCAGAAATAATTTTTCAAATCGGAGATTTAGAAACAGAGATATAAGGGAAAAGCAACTTACCTTTCGCACTTTAGCGGAAAGTCTATGAATGACTTGAAAATTTTGAAATTATGTGAAAAACATGTCACACTGGAAACACTATCCAACAAAGAAAGAATTTTTCAAATCGGACTCCTAGAAGTAGGGATATTGACAAAAATAAAATATACATCTACGCCCCCTGGTGTAGAAACCATCCATTATTTCAAGAAGAAAATGTTCCTAAAAGGTTTGACGACATGAGTAATATCGGTCTACAGGCGACGTTTTTTTCAATCGAGAATTTAGAAGCTCATATTTTGCTGCAAATACATCAGAAGCGGAAATTAAGATTTACGCCCCCTGGTGGCCAAACCATTTTTCTTACAAAAAACAGAAATTATGTGCAAACGATTTCCCATCAGGAGCTGTATCCTGTGCAGAAAGAATTTTTCAAATCGGAGATTTACAAGCAGATATATAGGGGGAAACGCAATTTACCTCTACGCCCCCTAGCGGAAAGTCTATGAATTACTTGAAAATTTTGAAATTATTTGAAAAACATGTCACACTGGAAACACTATTGAACAAAGAAGGAATTTTTTAAATCGTAATCCTATAAGTAGAGATATTGAGAAAAATAAGATATACATCTACGCCCCCTGGCGGAGAAACTGTTGAATATTTAAAAAATAAAATATTCCAAAAAGGTTTATCGATGTGAGTAGCATCAGTCCACGAAATAATTTTTTTAATCGAGATTTTAGAAGGTTAGATTTAATGGAAATGCATCAGAAGCAAAAATTAACACTTACGCCTTCTTGTGGCCAAAGTATTTATAATCAAAAATTATAAATTATATGCAAAAGAGTTTCCATCAGGAGGTGTATCCGCTGAAGAAAAAGAAGATTTCAAATCGGAGCTTTAGAAGAAGAGTTATCGGGGGAAATGTAATTTAGTTTTACGCTCCCTAGCGGAAAATCTATGCGTAATTTGAAAAAGTAACTATATCTAAAATACTTTTCAACATAAATTGAATCAAAAGAAAAAATTGTTTTCAATCGGATGTTTAGAAGCAAATATGTGGTATACAACGTATTTTTGAATTCGACATCATCTGCATGTATGCCCTATAGCGGCGAAATTGTACATCGTAAAAAACGAAATAAAGGAGCGTCATTCGCATGTTTCAAGCTTCCCAATGCAAAAAGAATTTTTCAAATCGAACTAATAGTTCGAGAGATATCGTGGGTACAGGCGGACGGACTGACGGACTGACAAACCGATAGCATAAGCACGATCTTTTTTACAAAAGACGTGCTAAAAAGTTAATTTAGACATACGTCATAGGTAGACGGCTAACTATTAAAACATGCATTTAACTGTATAGTGTAGAGTTACTATTTTACGCAGTTAGTTAGCGTACAGTTCCTCGTCATTGATTAACGTTTTATTAGTTCGGCCTTTCTGAAACGCTGATATGGTCCCAAAATAAAGGAAGATACTTGCTTCACAGCACGTAGAAGATCTGCATAAAAATAAAAGTAGAAAATGTAAATCTTTGTCATAGTGACTGGTATTCCACGAAAAGGAGTATTTCTTCAGTCGATATTTTAGAAGAGGAGACGTGTCTTCAGATCTAGTTCTGAAAACTCACAGGGTGTATAAATAAAAAAATATTACCTACTTTCTTTATTTTTCTTGAAACTGTAGAATAAACTTTTAACTGGAGATCAAATGTTTTTTAAATATATTGCACATTTAAATCGAACGCAGACAGCATTTGTTACTACATTCATAACAGTTCAAAACACGTGCAGTGTAGAGATTTTCAAATCGCACGCAATTATTTCACCAAATTGCATTTTTTCATTCATTATATGGCAGCGATTCATTGAGCTGAATCCCATTCTTTGCTTTAATCCATGTAGCTACTAAAAATGCAGTTTTGTTGAAAAATTAGATCAATATTAGAGGCACGCGGTGTTATTAGAAATCGGGAAGTGCATGATTTTGTGGTATCTTTTCCTATATCGAGGTATTTATTGATCTCAAGTGATGCATTGAAGAGGGAACAAAGAAGATGAAGTAGCGTCAAGGGAGGTGTTCGATAAGAAAGCAACATCCCTCTTCTTTATCGCTTTATTGTTAATCTGAGGAATCATCCCATAAATCATTAGCCTCGGAGCTGAAGTGGCCAGGATGCTAAATTTATTAACAAACATCTACGAGTATATCACAAGGAAATTCAGAAACTTCTCAGCGATGATGATTAATGGGAAACAAAGAGAAGAACCAAAACGTAGGAGAAAGCAGTATAAAAGTGATTGCTATTTTAACATCAGGGCGTAACATTTCGAGCAAAGGTTGTAATTTTACAAAACAGCAATACGAAGAGGAAAATTTAAAATGGTAGTGGAGAAGAATTTAAATAAATCATTGATCAGAAATTGAAGTTTAAAACTGATACTTCCTCGAGATAAAATCGCGTTTGGTGGCTTACGTTTCGTTTTTCAGCAATATCTGCGGGACTAAAACCCGATTGAAAACCTTCTTTCTACCGTTAAATACTACTAACTATGCAAACCTGTGTGTTTATTTTCTTCACGAAATAATGCAAAATATCGCCGCTAGGGGCGCAATTGAGTAATATGTTTTTCTCAATACCTCTGCTTCTACATGCGCGATTGAAAATATTCATTACACACCGGATGCCATTTACCTTGTAGATGATTTTAGGCTAGTATATGAGGAATTTTGCAGTTCACAGTTCTGTTGGTTGGTGGTGATTGTGTACTTCAGTTTGGAGCTGTATCGCCACTTCTAAAAATTCTGTTGAGAAATTTCTTCTTTACTGTATGCCCTTCGTATGAATAGAAATGTGCAGCATTATCCTCGTTAAATAATGCACATATTTCCCACTAGTTGTGTAAAGGACGAAACTCTTTTTTTTTCGCTATCTCTGCTCCGGGAAGACGTATTTGAAAAGTTCATTTTCCT
Source organism: Macrothele yani (assembly GCA_039090855.1). Taxonomy (NCBI): domain Eukaryota; kingdom Metazoa; phylum Arthropoda; class Arachnida; order Araneae; family Macrothelidae; genus Macrothele; species Macrothele yani. The sequence goes on from CM077025.1 coordinate 19,410,389, forward strand.
TAGAATAGCTTTTTTCCATGAAAAATATTTTTCGCCTACTTTCAACTTTTCCGTTATGCAAAATTCTCCCGCTTGCAGACGTAAACTTATCTCCTATGTTTCTTCTCCTAACTGTTCGATTTGAAAATATGTTTGTCTCTGATACCTTTTTTGTGCTATGAGAAACTTTTTGTGCGCCATTTGTTAATTTTCATAACGTGCTGTTTAGCCACTGATTGAACTAAGTAGATATTTCCATTTTTGGATGTTTTATCGATTGTAGAAATCGGTTGATGGTTTTCTTAACAGATTCCATTGACTTTGAATAGCTTTGATAAATTTAATTCTCGTCAGAATGGATTCATAAAATGTGCTCGCTGCAGCTGAAAATTCGGTGTCAACTTTCTTGTTTTGTGTAGTTTTATGTAAGAAATCTCTTGCGAAGGAAAGCAATTCAAAATTTTGTAAATTCAGTTATGAATATAAATTCCGAAATCTATTCCGAGCAGCTGAATCGGATGTACAATATGTGGCAGATTAAAGGCAATTCATGTCTCGGAAACTTTCGCGAAGAATATTCTTCGCGAAAGTTTCCGAGACATGAATCGGTAGAGTGGAGCTCAACATGCTGTAGCTGTTAAGGCATTTTACCAAAATGGTGACTGTGCTGCCCCTGCTAGACGAGAATATTGGCGTTATTTTAATCTCGGGTGGCATGATCCTATTCCGTCAGAACATGCCATTAGGTTATGCGAGAAGACGTTTGAAGCTATGGAAAGTGCATTGAAGCTAAAACCTACAGGTAGGCCTAGGAGTATTCGAACACGAGAGAGAATACAGGAATCGCAAAATGTTGTAACTCAAAGACCAAAACGTTCTGTGAGACAAATTTCTTCAGAAGTGGGGATTTTAAGCCGCAGTATCCATAGAACCTTATAGGACGAGTTAAAGTTACAACCCTACAAGATGCAGATTGTTCAGCAGTTAAATGAAAGTGATTGCGAACATCGAATAGCTCTGTGTGTTGAGCTTTTGCCTAAAATCTAAGGCAATGAAGCTTTCTATCGTTTATTGTAGATGAGTGATGAGGCGCACTTTCATCTTAGTGGTTTTGTGGATAAACAAAACTTTCGCTACTGGTTAGAGGATAATCCTCGTCAGCTGAATCAATGACCGTTACGCAGTCAGCGAGTAACAGTATGGTGTGCAGTCTCTTCAATGGAAATAATCGGTCCTCACTTTTTCGAGGATGAGCAAGGACAAGCAACAACGGTAACATCTCACAGGCATGCCGACATGCTAGACACATTCTTTTCACCGCAACTTGCACGGCTTCCTTCGGATGAGCCATTTTGCTTTCAGCAAGACGGTGCTACGTCTCACTGTGAGAAAATTTCCATGGAAGCCGTACACCGACTTTTCGGAAATCGCATCATATTCCGGAATGGTGACATTTCGTGCCCCCCCCCCGTCACCAGACTTGTCAGTTTCTCATTACTTGCTGTGGGGGTACGTTAAAACTAAGGTGTATGCAAGGCGCCTACACACCATTGCTGAGCTGAAACACAACACCCTTACAGAAGTCACAAGCATTCCTATTGAGATGTTAGAACGTGCCTTGGACGATTTCCGTCGCAGAATGTCCTAGTGTAGACGACGAAATCCTGCTGGACATAATATTCAAAACATGAACGTGACTGCATATTTCACAAATGACAATGTGTCAGGGTACAATGGATGTGTTTATCATGTTTCCTCATTAAACGAAGTATATGTTTTGTCGCATTCAAAAACACCACTTTTTCTGCCATAAACTGTACACCAAATTGAACAGAAGGAGCCTTGCTTTTGTCACTCAAAAGTGGTATATCTTATACAAGGCAAAGCCAAGCGAAACATCGCCATTCATGCCACAGATTAGAGCTCTTTCTCCACCTATCGTACCTCCCCGATCTTATCCTCTTCTGATTATGACCTCCTCAGGCGGTGACGGATTTTCTCCCTTGTAAGCACTTCGCTGATTCGACGAATTCGAACGCAGTGTTTTCAAGAGTTCTTCGCTTTTAAGCCGAAAGCATGGTACAGTCAGTACTAATGATTAAACAAAGATGGGTTGTACATACTTTGAAATGTAAGCATTGGTTGTTACAGGGTTATGAGTGAGCAAATGTATACACATCTTGAACCAATTTTTTTTTCTCGCACACCACAGTACCTCATATCAGAAAACGTTTAGATATATTTGTGAAATATTTTCCTCGTAATTACAGATACTTGAAGCAAGAAACTAATACTGTGGGACATTTGGGCGCAAAGATATAGCGCCACTTTGGTTGCCTTGCCGAAATATATACAGAGCGATTCATAAAGAAGTATACAGATTCAAGATGCTGTAAACCAGTAACAGTTGAAGACACGGACTACAACTGCGAACCGTTAGGTAGATGTACTCATAAAGTCTGCTTCCCGCTACTGAGGGAAGTGACGTAGGCGATAGTGCGCGTGTCAGGTGACTAGTTAGTCAAAAGGGTAACGTCTGCTGTGTAGAAGGCGTTTTTTGTTCTTGAAAGGAGCAAAACGGAATCTGTAACTGTTGTGCAACGGCATTTTCGATCACGATTTAGAAAAGAACCTCCAACCATAAAATCTATCTACGATTGGCATAAAAAAATTGAAACTGCGGTCTGTTTGTGCAAACTTAAAAGTTCTGGACGATCGCGTGTATCGGAAGAAGTTGTCGATAGTGTTGGCACTGCCATTAAACGAAGCTCGGGAAAATCAACCCAGAAGTTGTGACTTAACACCTTGAGACTTTTTCTCGTGGGGTACGTAAAGGACAAAGTATTCGCCCCTCTCCTTCCTGTTGATCTAGCGAAGCTGAAACAGCGTATCACAGCCACTATCACTGCCCTTGATTCAGATATTTTAACTCGCGTTTGGGCGGAGATGGATTACCGGCTCGATGTGTATCGTGTTACTAAGGGTGCACACATAGAACATCTGTGACTGTCTCGAAAAAAGCTTGAAACATTCCCCCACAATTCTGTTGCAGGCAACATAAAATATCTTACATTGTTCTTATTTTATAATACGTTGAAACTGTATACTTCTTTATGAATCCCCCTGTATTGTCGATACCTAGAGGCGGTCGAACTGTGAATCGTGAAATGCAAAAATTGAACAGACGGTTTACGTAAAGTTTGTGCTATCGAATGCGAAAAATAAGTCATGCGGTCTGACGTTTTAATGCGCAGATATCGCAACTCTCCCTCTCAAGGAAGGCATACCACGACGCAAAGTGCTCCTTCGGCTCTTCTTTGTGAACTTTTTGCTGAAAAAAATTTACATTTATGTTTTCGAATTTAACATTCTTACATGAATTTGGCTGTTATGTCCCATTCCACTTTCCAAAATTCAGAGATAAGAGGTTTTAGTGTCTTTCAAGTACTTAGTGACACAAATTGTCACAAGGTAAATGATGATTTCATGCATGTTAAAAAATATGGGATAGTAACTTGCTCCCTCGTAAAATTATGGAATGCACTATATTCATCTTGTCGGGTCGGTATCCCTGATGCTGTTTCGCACTCAGAGTGATTCCAGAAGAGATAAAAATATGCAAATAATTTCTAAATGGCTTCTGCATTTTATTCATGTGAAAAAAAGAAGGTGGTTTTGAAATTTTCAGAGAAACATTCTGTTCCATCGTTAACTTTGTCGCTGAACAGCTATTTCCTTTTTAATGGGAACTACGGCACTGCGGTGGGAGGAAGGCTTCAGGCGCAATTAATAAGCACTCTATTTATTTTCTTCAGAAACGGAAAGTAGTGAAAGTGAAAGACATTGCGTTGACAGACGCTACAGAGCAAGAGAGCCTATAGCCTAACAGGGAGGCAAAATAAATTGGTCAGTACTGCTTTTGAGTAAAACCCACTCCTCCCAGGTAACACAGCCTTGCAATTTGACATAGGTCCAACACTAAGCCACGGTCTTTGAGGAGTAGAAGACGATGGCTCATTGTTGTGCTCACGTTAAATTCAAAGACTGTGCTACCTTGACTTGTTCTCAGCTGTAAAACCAAAAAAACTATAGGAGCAACAGAATTATAGTGGAATCCGCTTAATACCCGCACGGTTAATACGTTTTCCTGCTTAACACACATTTTTCACGCAGTCCCTAGAAATGAGAGGCAAATAAGAGCAAATATACCCTATTTAATAGGCTTCATATCCCGCTTAATAAGCGCTTCGTTTTATAGCATCATGTACATTTGAATTCAGATGAATAGTAATACTATGCAAAAATTGGGTCAATCGCGTGTTACATAAGTCACTGGATGTTTACTTTGATGAGATAGTTAGACAGAAAACTCCCTATTCCTCTCAGCTAGCTAAACAGGTTTGGCGCAGAGTTAGCTGGTACCTTTCAAGCTTCAGGTGTGGCTTTCCCGCGCATAAGGGTCTACTTTTCCATGACATTGACAGGAAGAAAGTACAGAATCCATTATTTTTTGTGTTGTCCAACATTTTTGTGAATATACAGCCGACATATGCAAAGGTACGTAGCGTAGGTTTTATTTATTTTCCATTTCCGGCTGAGTCGCTTTCGCGCTTAAGACGCTAATTTACGTCCGTCCCTTGAATATCTTATTAAGCGGTTTTCAATGTGTTTTGTTTTTCCCACAGAGGCTATTTAAGATCAGAAACTGTATGAGTTGTGACTGTTCGCGGGTGGCCTAGTGGTCAACGTTCGTGACTGCAATGGACTGATCCCAGAGAAGTACGAACGCTCGAACAACTAAATATCCACCCTACGTTGGATGGGCACGTTAAGCCTTCGGGCCCCGGGTACTGGCCCCTCGGTAATAAATAATGGCGTCCTCCTACCCTTTCTACCTCGCTTCCGTGTCACTTTCCTATCGGGCACTCTAGCCCTAGCAGCCCCGGTGGCGCAGTGGTCTAAGGCGTTGGCCTCTGATCGTTCGTCCGAAGGGGTCCGGGTTCGAATCCCGGTCTGGCATGGATGTTGTGTTTGTCTTACGGCGCTGGCTCTCTCCCTTCCCTGGAACCAGTGACCCTAAATTAGGGACGGGCGACTGCTTATAGCCCATTGAGTTGCTCACGGTGGTCGTTAAACCTCCAATCAAAAAAAAAAAAAAAAAAAAAAAAACTCTAGCCCTAATCTCCTAGCTTCCTATTTCTAAGGGTTATTTAAGACCTGGCGTCAGGTACTGCCTTCCTAAAATCCTCTGCATATGATCTGAGTTGGGTCGTCGAAGGAACCCCACTAGAGAATCCGTCATGTTGTCTTGCCTACCATGCTTATCGGCTTGAGCCGGCTCTGGACATAGTGTAAAAGATAAAACTGCATTTATGCCTTCCAGTAGAAAATACTGTACGTTAGAAGAAATTCCAGAATTCATGAATCGTTATTCTCACGGACAGTAGTAATACCAAAACCCCCTGAAGTTTAAGAAAGCCTCCGAACTGGTCTGTGACTGAAGTTTAAGAAATCCTCCGAACTGGTCTGTGACTGAAGTTTAAGAAAGCCTCCAAACTGGTCTGTGACTGAAGTTTAAGAAAGCCTCCAAACTGGTCTGTGACTGAAGTTTAAGAAAGCCTCCGAACTGGTCTGTGACTGAAGTTTAAGAAAGCCTCCGAACTGGTCTGTGATTGAAGTTTAAGAAAGCCTCCGACTGGTCTGTGACTGAAGTTTAAGAAAGCCTCCGAACTGGTCTGTGACTGAAGTTTAAGAAAGCCTCCGAACTGGTCTGGGACTGAAGTTTAAGAAAGCCTCCGAACTGGTCTGGGACTGAAGTTTAAGAAAGCCTCCGAACTGGTCTGGGACTGAAGTTTAAGAAAGCCTCCGAACTGGTCTGGGAGTGAAGTTTAAGAAAGCCTCCGAACTGCTCAGTGACTGAAGTTTAAGAAATCCTCCGAACTGGTCTGGGACTGAAATTTAAGAAAGCCTCCGAACTGGTCTGTGACGTCAGAGCTAGCGGGCCGACTGGAGCCCCGAGCTCCTGAAAACGACGACGAAATACCGCGGTGTTTACGCAGAGAAATAGTTTCTCGAGTGAGATATTAGACAAGTCGAGCATGCAGCAGTAAACTGACCATGTTTTTTTTCTGTGTTTTTTATCCTTAGATAACATCAAAAGATTACCGTCCTTAGCTTTCATTTATTTTCTCAGTTTTCTACCCTGTGAATCGGGGAATTCCAAAATTTTGCTCTTGTGCCGGGAAATGATTTAATGTAAGGGTCTTAAAAATAAATATTTCAAGAAATTTTTCCTTTAGTTTTCAATTTGGCAAAAGGAACGCAAACATATTAATTTTTTCAAGCATGACATGAAAAACCTAACATTTTACGTTATGCATTTTTGCAACTAAGATTTTTTAAGTGCGTGAATCGCAAATTGGTAGGACTTTATGAACATAATCATTTCACTTAAAACTTTAAGAAATCCCTTCACGTTTGATTCATTAAAAAAAAAAGAACCTTATCTAGTTACGTAACGAGCGCGAAAGCAAAATTTCTGATTTAGTGAGTCTGTATTTCCTGAAAATACGGTAAGATGTGTGCTAAAATCTTTCAACTACTTCCAGAAGGTAAAATAAAATTTTAAATTGAAATCACTCAAGAAAACGTTCTTTGTCAGAAGTACATGGAAGGTATTAATTTGAATATCTTCGAATTTATGCACATAACAGTGCAAATTTTATGATGGGAAATCAGAATGTCAGATCTTTTTTTTTCCAACTTTGTGAAACATATTTTACACAAAATGTATTAATTTTCTCCAGCAGTATATGCATTGTAAAGCAACCTTTTTTTTAATTTTTCAGCCGATAGAGATATTGAAAATATCAATTAACACATGTAACGTATACTCTAGATTCACTTTCCTTTTGATTTTTACTATCTCTGGTTATTTTATTTTCCTATGTAAATTATCTTCTTACTGAACGAGATGTTATTTCACCCGCTGAATGAGATCTGGCAATGAGTGTAAGTCATGACGTGGTGGTAGTCAGTATAAATAGGCGCGTTCAACGATACCAAGGGAGAGCGTTTGTTGTTGTATAGGGAGAGCGTTTGTTGTTTTATAGAGAGAGCGTTTGTTTATGTGGAGAGCTGTTGTTTATGTGAGTAGAGCTTCGTTCATGTGCAAGGAGCTACGTGTTATTTGAGTAGCTGTGTGTGAAGTGTGTGTGATGATACCAGTAGAAGTTCATAATAAAGAGTTTTAAGTAAGTAAGTCTTTCTCAGTTCATAGTACTGTCAGATCTCTGTCTGGCTGTTAGGTTTATTTCATTTAGTGTTATTAGTAACCACCAGCATAAGACTTTATCCATCTTAATTACTACTACAACATTACTACCAGTTATAAGTTTGTTCATTATTATTACTACACTACTAGCAGGAAAGTTTATTCATGATCTTAATTAACAAACAACAACCATTACTAGAAGAAACTAGTAACAACAACCATTTGAATTCACTATTAGAAGCATTAGAAGAAGCATTAGCTTAATTTAGTAGTTAAAAGTTATTCATTATACACATTAACAGACTCCCCCAAAAACAAAAAACACAAGCACCAACAAATGTGTTCCTTCATTATGCATAAGTATTTTTTTTTAGCACGATGTGCTCCTTACAAAGAGAAACGTTTCACTGCCAATATTCCTGAAGCTATCCTTATACACGTGACTTTGAATACACGGTAAGATGTGTGCTAATACATGTGATTATGAATGCAACTAGGAATTAAAGTGCTACTTTGTAGAAGAGTTCAATATAGACAATTGAAGTTCAAGGTTCTGTAATCCGAACCTCCGTCTCTGCCACAACTTACTTTAAATTAAATTGTACGTAGAACATGCTATCGTGAGAATAATTAGGCTTAACTAATCTTTGTAATCACGATGGGTTCAAAATCCTTTATTGGTACGGAAGAAATCGATCTTCTTCGAAGACTTTCATCTTTAAGAAAGCTGAAAACAGTGGCTTTTGGGCGTGCTTTGTAATGAGATCTACATAAAGGCATCCAATATTTTCATGGCATGTTGTACAAAACGCTAATTCACATGCACGACAACCGAAACACAAATGCCGCATGAACGCGAAGTTAATATCGGCACTCCCTCACGTTTGCCGATTGACCCCTCTGGTGAGAGGGATTGCGATGGCCCTCTGACCGTGACGTCACACTCCTTTGCAGCTCGCGCGCTGCTGCTTGTTGCTCTTCAGGAGGTTTTGGTAATACCCAGGGTTAAATTTTGTTTAATTTAAATTTGTGGATGCAAAGATATTTTACACAAATACTGACAGAGAGATGCGCAAAGCACTTCCTTTCCAAAGCATGCAATTACGATGATCGTTAAACACGGAAAAACAAATGCTACATTATAAAAACATAGATACGGTTTCTTTCTTTCTTTCTTTCTTTTTTTCTTTCTTTTCTTTGTCTCATATGGTTCGATTTGAAATATTTATCAGCAGAAACTCCGCAGTCTCTCAGGATAAATATCTTAGTCCCCTTAGAGATTTATCCTAATCTACTTCCATCCAGTAATACACTAGGCAAATATAATTCTGAGAAATACATATATTACATTTGTCGTGCAATTTAACGCTTTATCCTTTGCGAAATTGCGAATATCTGAACTGCACTTTCAATTAAATTCTACTAATTGTTCACATACTTCATTGGCTTCCTTGCTTGTTCCTTGATCTCTGTTGAGTGCGTAAGGCTATGTGGAGATAATTGCATAAATTCTGCAATCAACAGGGCTACGTTTGTAATCGGGAGTCCGTAGTTCATTCAGGCTTCTTATGCTCATGCATTACTGACTCAGACAGCCATTTATAAATATTTGTTTAACTTATCACTATGTTAAACATTATTCGCATTTCCTATTACGCATACCTGTTTTCTAATTTAAAGATGTCTTAGCTTATATTTTATTACTGTCGACACAAAAAAACTTTTCTTGTGCTTAACAAAAATTCGAAAAACCTGCAAAATGTAAAGTAATTTTCTTTCGGAAAATTATCTTATTATTTTAAGGTAATTTTATACAAGAAAAATTCAAAAAAAACAAAAACAAAAAAACATGTCACCTCGAATGATGAGAAAAAGAAACATGTCACCTCTTACTGATTCGTTTATTCACAAAACTCTGTATAGAAAAAAGGTATATCAAATAATTTTATGGAGTAATAAGAACGTGTTTCCAACGACATGAAAGTGTATAAATATTATAAGATGGGTTTTTCGAAGAGTAAGGGGACATATTCTTCCCCACTGTAACGTACCTTCCAGAAAAGTGAAGCACATATGAAAATGGCAAATAGCAGCAATAAGCCTTCGTCGGTGAAGTTTTATCGGTAGAATATCGGACTCCAGAGAAGGAAGATCTGGTTCGAATCCCATCACTGACAAATTTGAGCTTTCATGCTAAGCTACGTCGTTTAAACCCGGGACTAAGAAGAAAGTGAGCATGAAGTACTTCTCCACATAATTTACAATTTTTTTTATACGTGTCCCATTGTTTGAAAAGTTTATCAGTTCTGTAGCAAAAGTGGGCAAACTCATTACCTGCAGCCAGAACCAGATTACCGCACGTAATGATCTTCTAGACCATTCGTTCAGATGGCGTAGTGGTCTAAGCGCTGGTTTCTGAGCATTCGTTCCAGATGGCGTTGTTGTCTAAGCGCTGGTTTTGACCATTCGTTCCAGATGGCGTAGTGGCCTAAGCACTGGTTTCTGGCCATTCTTCCCAGATGGCGTAGTGGTCTGAGCGATGGTTTTGACCATTCTTCTCAGATGGCGTATTGGTCTAAGCGCTGATTTTTGACCATTCGTCCTAAACTGCGTGGTGGTCTAAGCGATGGTTTCTGATCATTCGTCCCAGATGGCGTTGTGGTATAAGCGCTGGTTTTGACGATTCGTTCCAGATGGCATAGTGGCCTAAGCACTGGTTTCTGACCATTCATCCCAGATGGCGTAGTGGTATAAGCGCTGGTTTTGACGATTCGTTCCAGATGGCATAGTGATCTAAGCACTGATTTCTGACCATTCATCCCAGATGGCGTAGTGGTCTAAGCGTTGGTTTCTGACCATTCGTTCCAGATGGCGTAGTGGTCTAAGCGCTGGTTTCTGACTATTCGACCTACATGTGTCCGGCTTCGAGTTCCCGTGAGGCATGGTGTTGTGTCTGTCTTACAGTGCGGGCCTTCTCCCTTACCTGGTGTCAGTGGCCATAAATTAGGGTCCATCGAGTTGCTCGCGGTGGTCGTTAAACCTCCAACCAAAAACAGCTGTTTTTATCAATGACCTAATAATTATTGAACTTCTTTTCGTTATTATTATTACTATTATTCTGAAGGTAATATACGATATGACGTTTTTTGTACCCTGTTATTAGTGACTTCCCAATGCATTCATTAAAGTAGCAATTTATTTGTGGACTAATTCTAAGAATCCAAGTTTGTTGTTAATTCGAAGATAATCAAATTCTACAACTTTTCCGCTGTTACAGAATGAAGCTTGCTATATGGCATGGCATATGAACCAGCTCCCTCATTTGATGCGAATGTATATATACGTTTTATGTGGGGCACGTAAGTCTTTTGGCCCCTATGTGAGTGTTAGTCTGGTAATGCCTATGGTGCATCTCCTGACGAAATTACGCAACTCTCCTGAAGGGCCTCTTCAAAAGATGATTCTTGAGACTTCGACAAGTTGATTTTGTCACGTACGTCTCTAATTTAACTGTCTTTTTCAGTTTTTATACTTATTTAAATTATGTTATTTTTTCTGTTACATTTCTCGAATTTACGTATACGTTTTGGTAAAAAAAACTTCGAGAACATAGAAGTGGGAGATGATGGTACGACGATTTAAGGACTGCATTTTGAAGCACGCTATGTTCATTACCTGCACATTGAAATAACCTCATCTACTATAGTAATATGGTGAATAAGTCAATGAAGCTCTTTCAATGTTTTTTTTTTTTTTGATTGGAGGTTTAACGACCACCGTGAGTAACTCAAATGGGCTATAAGCAGTCGCCCGTCCCTAATTTAGGGTCACTGGTTCCAGGGAAGGGAGAGAGCCAGTGCCGTAAGACAAACACAACATCCATGCCTCACCGAGATTCGAACCCGGACCCCTTCGGACGAATGATCAGAGGCCAACGCCTTAGACCACTGCGCCACCGAGGCGGCCTTTCAATGTTCAAAGATGATTGTGAGTATACGTTCAACAACTGGGAACAATAAAATAAAGTTACATTTTTTGCCTTCTTTGCTCATCGATCCCGTAGTCCGTTAGTGGTAATATATATCTTGGGTTTTAAACTCTTAATTGTGCAGTCAACCCTGGAGGTACCTCCACCGTTTGGTACATTACACTGTGACGTTACATCAAGGCTGCCGTTATATCAGATTTCCCAATTACACTGTATAACACAAAAAATGTTTATGTTGACTTTTTAATGTTTCTTATACAATTCAGATGTGCAGATACAACGGTGGTCTTTACTTTTCACATCATCAAAACTTTAGTTATCTTAAATTGTGTGTTTTTATTAATACACTGTCATTCGCCTTTGTTACAGGGTAATGGTGGGTACAATGTTGATCCTAAGCAAGTTAAGCACGAAATTACCACAGGGACTAGGTTTTACAGTTTTTCTCTAAACTGTTTGAACGTAAAATGTTATCACCAGATTTTTAGTAATTTTACGTGGACTTTATAGCAACAAAACAAAAAATTGGCAGCCATTTTTAGAAAAAGGAGAAAAACGGAATTTATGAGGAATTTGACTCAGCACGTACGTATTAAGCTATACATTCACTGTGTTGCCTTAAAAATGTTCATTCTGTGATAATATTCTCTTATAAACAACAAAATACTTTTTCTTTGTCCCTAGCTTCGATACTGCATTGTACTAATGGTATGATATTGTGGTAAAGCCATTCTGTTTACATGTAAAAATTGCGCAGTTTAATCGCCGAAGTGAAATTATTATTATATCAATTTGACAGGTACCTCGAGATTCTGAAAATACTGCACGTTTACTTTATACATCGAAGTGCAAATTTAAACTTCAAATTTTAAGCACACGATTTGTTCGACCGCAGTCACAGCAGCGTTAGTTTTATCTTATGTGATAGTTTATAGAGCTGAATAGGACGATCCGTGAATAAAATTTCAATAACTGAGATTACTTACTTTTTGTAAAGCAAAAATATGCACGACATAAAATAACTCAGTCGTTGGACTGTAAAGCAATATCTGAGGAAGAAACAATACAATTGAAATTCTGAGGAAATAAAAAGAAAATTTAGGGAGATATATTTTCAGACACGCCGTCCTTTAAAAGGGAGGAATATGGTTCAAGCAGGAAAGCAGCTTTCCTGTTTCAAATACCACTGGTCGGCAGACCAATGAAAAACTTTATTGAACAGAAGAGATCTCAGAATCGGAACAAACTGGAAGCTAAAAGGGTGAAACTGTAAATCGAGCGGAATATGGAAAAACGGTTTCTACACGATGAACATCTAGGAAGACGAACTGAAGAAAGGAACTTTAGCTTTATTTTGTTCGAGATTTCTGAATAAAATCTTGATTTCGGTTTCTTATAAAAATATGTTCAGGTGAGGGAAAATATCACCAGTAAATATATCACCTGTAAGTTTTCTAAAGTATTCAAATTCTTTCTCTTCTTTTGAGATTTGTACCATTTGGATATAGGTTCTAGTCGATAATAACTACAATAAAATATGATTGTGCTGAAATTTAAAGGATAATTTATAAATTCCTACATAACTCGAAGTATTTATGCTGAAATTCAGCAATGAGGTGTATTAATGCATAATGCACGTAACTAAACAGAAGAAAACCATCTTACGATTTACATGTGTTAATATCATAATCTTGTAATTCACATAAAAGCGCAGTACATGGAGCAATATTTTAAATCTTTTTTTCTTTAAATATGTGGAACATCAAACAGAAGTCATCGCTGTTTCCACGTTTATAAGTGAGTCACGGAAAAATTATCATCGGTCGCTACCGGAATCGAACCCAGGGTTTTCCAGTTACGCGCCGGACATCCTACCACTGCACCACAACGGCCTCGAATTCTCCAGACTCACATACGACTAACTGCCAAACGACATGGCAGGTTACTCCTTGGAGCCCCGCACAATGCTGGGGATTCACCAAAGTTGTTAAGCAGTTACTGAACAAATAAGTACGAGGCAAATGAATAAATAATACACACAATTGACGTGGATTAGGAACATCAAACAGAAGTCATCGCTCTTTCCACGTTTATAAGTGAGTCTCGGAAAAATTCTCATCGGTTGCCACCGAGCACCGGGGTTCGATTCCCGGTGGCGCCTGATGAGAATTTTTCTGAGACTCACTTATAAACGTGGAAAGAGCGATGACTTCTGTCCGATGCTCTTAATCCACGTGAATTGTGTGTATTAAATATGTGGAATTTTAATACGAGTATGATCTTCCCTGACAACCATGCATATCAAGCAACGACTTCTCATAATGTTTATGAGGGCACTGATGAGGTGTTAGGAATTGATGGGAGCTTTTCTGAGCTGTTGAAATGTCCTGGCAGGGGATGACAAGCTCTAATGCGTCTCCCTAGAGAATTCGATACATACTCAATAGGAATGACGTCAGGGGATCCGGGTCACCACTCAGTTCGTCGAATAGGCTCCTGAATGAGAAAACCGTCGAACAAATAAGCTCGACGAAGTGGGACATTATCGTCCATATGAATAAAATCGAGACCGACTATACTCCTTGAACTAACACATGGTTTCAGGTTCCGTCTCTGTACCTTAGGGCAATAACAGAGAGACTATGAAAGATGTGGATGTCTGCGCCCCCGTTCGTCATGATTTCTGTCCAGACCATCACGCCATCGCCACCAAAGGAGTCCTCTCTCTGATGTTAGAGGAAGTGTTGCTGGTCCATCGTTCTCTGCAGATGAAAATAGGTAGTGAATCAGTATTTTAGCTGAATCGCGATTCATCTGTGATAAAAACATTCGACCACTGCTCTGAACACCAAGTATTACGTTGGAGACCTCACGTTAAACAAGTTCGCTAGGCGAAGGAAGTGCGAACGGAAATAACAGGTCTCGTTGCATAATTTCATTGCTAATAAATCTTTTTACAAACAATATGCTTTGAATTCTTGAAATCAGATACTACAGTTTTGTGATGATCATACATATTAAGAAAATATAACGTTCGTCACAAATAAATATTTTTCAAGTTGACCAAGGTTTTGCTGGGCATTGGCCTAGCTTCCTCAGGACGAATGGCACGTAAAGTTGGAGTATAGTACACCATTTCGTATATAGGACAGATCCGCAGAACCTTGCGTTTTCGATTGAAAGAGCACAGGATCTATATTTGGAACTGTGACCTAAAGAAATGATCAATGGCTAAACACTATTAAGAAAAGGACCACACATTTCTCTTTGGAGAAGCAAAGCTAATCGACAAGCCGTATTCAAGCACCAAACTTGATATTTTGAAAGCTTTCCATATCTATTTGAATTATTGGCAACTTGTTAACGACATGGCGTCTGAACCATTTGTATCAAGCATGTGGAAGCAACTACCTGAAACCCGTGACTGTAGACACCATTTATGACGTCATGTATAATTTGAATATTTTTATGTGCCATTCGTCCTGATGAATTTGGGAAAGAGCCCAGCGGAACACTGGTCGCCTTGAAAAAATAAATTATTTGTGACAAACGTTGTATTTTCTAAATAAGCATGCCTTGAAACTTTCGTTCCTGTAGCTTCTGCAAGCTCCAAAAAGAGTAAGTAGCCTAGCGGCGTCTTTCTGTTCCGTCTGACAGTCAGACAGATGTAGCGAATGTCTGCAGCCGTTATGCCCCAGGGACGGGCTTGTCGTATTCGACGACGAACAGTTTCTATCTGTTGAAACTTTCTCTTGCATCTTGACCGGACATTTTGTGGTAGAATAAACGCTGTCGAAACTTCCGTCCGCGAGTAGTCTGCGCCCATCCTACCAATCGTTCTCCATCGCAGAAAATTATCCATATGATGTCTTCGTGATATAGACTGATGAGCCATTACATTTTGACCACCTATCTTAATAAAATACAGGACCCCTTTAGCCGGCAAAACAGCGTCCACTCGACGTGGAATCCATTCGTTGAGGTGGCGATAGGTATCCTGGGGTATCTGGTACCATACTATCAACAACGGGTCCACCATTTTCTGTACACTTTAGGGTGGCGGTGATTTGGCGCGAACCCGCATTTTGAAGTCGAACCACAAATGTTCGAGTGGGTTCATGTCAGGTGAATTTGGACGCCAGGACATTAACAGAAACAGTATATTCCTCGAACCACTCCTTGACGATTCTGGCAGTGTGGCATGGCGCATTATCCTTTTGGTAATGGCCCTCACCTGCAGGGAACACAGTTGCCATTAGTGTGTGAACTTGGTCCGCAACGATGTTCAGATACCTGACACCTGTCAGGGATTGGGGTATTGGAATAATGGGGCCAGAAGTGTCCCAAGAAAATATCGCCCACATCATAAAACCGTCACCGCCGGCCTGTTCCCGCCTAACAGTGCATCCAGGTGCCATAGCCTACGTTGGTAATCGGCGAATACGAGCTCGGCCGTCTGCGTGATGCAACAAGAATTTTGATTCAACAGAACAGGCCACTTTCTTCCAATCATCCATGGTCCAATCTCGATGATCTTGGGCCCATTTCATGCATTGTTGGCGATGACGTGCAGTGAGCATGGGGACCTTGCCGTGTCTTTGGCAACGTAGGCCCATGCGCAGAGGGCTACGACGAACTGTGTTCAATGACACTTTGCCCCGATCATCGCTGTTGTAGCTGCGGGTAATTTGTCGCACTGTGGCCCTGCGGTCGCTGTGAACAATGCGCGACAGTCTCCGCTTCCTAATGGCATCAATGAGCAACGGACGACACACTGCTGGACGACGGTTAGTCGTTTGGCCATCTGTGCACCATTTCTGATACGTACTCACTACAGTGGCACGTGAACAAGCTACAAGCCGCGCCGTTTCCGAGATCGTAGTTCCGAAGCGCAGTGACATCACAATTTGTCCTTTATCAAACTCCTATGAATCGGCGGCTTTTCCCATTCTAACACATTGGAATGACAAAAAGGCCCATTCCTATAAGGTTTAAGGAACATCAGAGCGATGTCAAATATGGCAAGCTCATGACTGCACTGTTAAGGGAGAACATAAAATAATGAAACAGCGTCACTGTAGTGCGATATCAAGGGTATTGTTCGGTACAATCCCGCAAAAGGAACCTTAGTAAGGGAGACCATAGAGATTCCCACTACAGAGAACTGTGCAAGGATTTCCTATCAATGGATCAACCATCTGCATGAACCACTCTGTTGGGGTTAAACCAAAGCTGCAACTAAACAAAAGCAGACATATCTTGTGTACAATGCGTGATATTAATCGAATGTTGTCTCACGAGACCAGTGGTTTTTGCATTTAAATCTGTTCTGTTTATGTTCTTCAGCTTTTGTCTATTTTGTCCTAGTGCTTTAAAAAGGCCGACCGTTGGCGAACGAAAGTTTGCAGATTATGAATGATCGTTATTTTCACCAATAAAAGTGAATTATTTTGAAGTCTTGCACGTATTTGTGTTCTAGCTACTCGTATAACAGCTATTAAGTGTACAATTTAAATTTCGTGATTTTGTGAAATAATGCTACGAAAAGGTACTCTTTTCCTTTCCTTCAATGTAATTGAAAGTCATTGTCAATATCAAGAAAATCTTGAGTTCCAAAACATTATAACGCTTCAAAAAATCACGGTGAACAAAATATATTTTGTGAGAAAACTTACTACAGGGAAAACAAAATAAATCATTATAAACCTATTCCAGAAAATAAGAAATACCTGCAGAAAATAAAATGTCTTCCTGACCCCCATGCATAACGAAAAACATTTCATGATTTGTGACGTGTCTGCCCCGCAGGACGCAGATGAGATAAAGGCAGATGGCAGTGAGAGCACATGCGAGTATAGTATAGCGGATAGCACTCGGTGCTCCTGAGCCGAGAATTGTGGGTTCGATTCCCGACCCTGGCATAAAAATGTAGAAATTTACTTCGTCATATTGGCGCCCGACCTTCACGAATGACCTGGCTGATAGGTTTTTCTCAATGATTTGTCTTTCCACACGGCGAGACAGGAAAAATGATAATCCCTTCTTCACTGCTTCGAAAAAAATAAATCAGTGTGATTTTACGTTCCACACAACAAATTGTATGGGATTTCTCAAATGCACGTTCTTCATAGGATGACTGCATACAGCGACACATGGTCCCGGCTGACTCGTGGGTCAGGCTCCCCGACCCTCTTTTGGGGGGGGGGGGATGTGACGTGCCTGCCCCGCAGGGCGCACGTGAGATAAAGGCAGATGGCAGTGAGAGCACATGCCAGTGTAGCATAGTGGACAGCACTCGGAGCTCCGGAGCCGAGAGTTGGGGGTTCGAATCTAGCTACTTCGTCATACATTCTACGACTCTAGTTCACTTCATTTCTACCTTAAACCTGATCTGGTAGTAGGTGTCTTACTAGGTAAGTCAATAACGCTCTTTATTCGCGTTCAAGCCCTCGTGGGTTCGAACTCCATCTCGGATAAGTGCAAGAAATGAGAGATTCCTTCACGTTCCGTGTCAGAAAAAGTGCTGCCATGCGACTGCTGCATGTACATCGAAAAAATGAATGGAATTTTTTTCCTATTTCGACGGAAAAAATCAAAATCGGAATTTTCTCTATGAAATCCAAAACTGCCATTTTGCAAAAATAAATGAAAAAAAAGAAAACAGCAAAAAAAAAAAAAAAAAAAAACGTCATTGACGACAACAGAGAAATAAAAGTAGATCAAATTACTCAAAGCGGAAATGTCATTAAAAGGCGGAGACCAACCGGCAACTTTACTGCAAGTCATCTTAAGAGTTTTTCCTTGAATTCACACCACTTATTTTTCATACAGTTTACCAACAGCATGAATAGTTGTGTATTTTGTAAACCAAAGGACAAGTTAATCAGGATAAAACGAATTTCTGCGATATATTGATAACTATGACACGAAGGTTCCTTTCCAATAAGCGTAGTATGGGAATGTATGTAATACAGAGTCTCTTAACTGTATATATATACACGCAATGAGATTTAGTTGAATATATTACAACGCTGGTATTTAGTAGGGAAATATTTACGATGTAACTAGATTTCGAACGATGATATAAGTATATGAAGAGTTTTTCAACATAGCGTCTACGTTTTACACCGTTGTTGGAAATCCAGTTACATCACTTTAATAGGAGTTATGGCAACGTGAACTTACCTGTAATGCGCTTTGTCCTTCTGAACATTTTCACTTATACAAGGGGACAGATTGTCAATCTTGCAGCAGCTGAAAGGAACGTCGTCGTTGTAGTTACCCTTTTTCAAACTAGTGAGCTTCTTCTTGTCTTTATATTTGCTATCAATCCAGTCTATTTTGAACCAATCTTCGTAATTTTTCATGCCACAACACCTTCGTGAAAGAAATTCCTTCTTAAATCATGAGTACCAATCTAATAAGCGATCTCAAAAGCATGTTTAATTGGCAGTTTAAAACATGTTTCATTTGCAATAATAAACGCAGATACTCGTTATACAATACTATACGTTTTGCTCCAGTTTGTACGTAACTAATGACTGCTGTATACGTGGGAGTAGCTACTGGCTGCTAGTTATACCATGACTGTGCTTTCGTCCGTATAACTGCGTATGATAGTTTGTGTTGGAGGCATAGTGCTGTCGAACAGAACGCTTTGCTATTAATTCTGTTTGAGTAACAAAATCCTAGTTCCCTCACTGGTAGTTATATAAATATAGTCGTAGTTCAAAGCAACAAGAAACAAAAAAATAATTTTTGTTAAAATTCCTTCTGTGTAAAGGGAAGCATTGAGTTCAAGGTCTATCTTTGTCAACCGAAATGCTTTTCTCAAGCGAAATGCTTGCAACTGAGCAATTCACCAAATTGTTTACAAACAGTATAAATGAGATTCTGGGGTAAAATGGTGAAATTTAAATACTCACCATTTCTGAAGTTTCTATGTGTGTTCTTATTAATTACGTTAACAATTTGGTAAATTTTCAAATACATTGGTATCCAGTGTTATGCACTTGTATTAAAACCATGGCTGTAAAAAAGCTCTCTACACATTTCTCTCTCTTTTTTTACGCTTTACAACCGTAGGTTGGAGAAGCGTATATGCTCCAGCTTTGCCCGCCTGTCCGCACGATAACTCGCGTAAAAATGGTTCGATTTCGAAAAATTTTAGTATGTGGTAGGGGACCACCTGGGGACGAACCCTACTGAAAATGGACGAAATGGGATCAAAGTCAGGACATAAGAGTGGTATCCATTCCATCGTGCTTATGCGTCATAACTTACGTAAACATGCTTCGATTGAGACAAAACTTTATCATGTTGTTCCGGAAGCGTACTTTACCGGTTCTGTTGAGTATAATCGCAATGGGATCAAAGGTCAGGTCATAGGAGCGAGATTTATTTTACAGCCATTTTCCTTATAACTTGAGTAATGATTTCTTGTATGTTGGAAAGCTTATCATAATCAATGCATTGCATGATTTTACTAACTTGTTTCTTTTTGGTGCTGAACGACAACTGAACAACTCTTACACGTATGAGCTGTTCCCATCCGTATTCAATGGCCACTGATTCCAGGGAGGAGATATATTTAGCGCCTTCACACAAATGCACCATCCACGTCTCATTCGGGATTTTTTGTTTGTTTGGGGATTTTGTTTTTGTTTCCTCCTTGAGCAGCTCAATGAGCTACAAGCAGCCGCCCGTCCCTAACTTAAGGTCACTGGTATCAGGGAAGAAAGAGAGCCAGAACCGTAAATCAGACATAATACTCATGCCTCAACTGAAATTCTGATCCGGACTCATCTCGGAAGAATGCTAAATGCCAGCGTTTCGTACAACGAGGCCACCGTGGGGGGCATCGTGGATTCCAGTGGCTTCCCATAGAGGACGAATGGTCCGAAGCCTTTTGATGTTACGATTTAAATATGGCTTCCATCACCAGGAATGAAACTTAAGTACCCAATATATTATATATATACAAGAATTATTAAAATATTCCAGGCAAATTTGAAACAAGCAAATCACAAGGAAAAATCAAAGTATTGTGTAGTTTGCTTCTCTTCATTCCCGGTGGCTTAGTGAACACGATGGTGGGTTTTGACCTTTCGCGACGAAAAGCCACTGCTTACGTGTCGGTGTTCTCCTGAAGAGTACGATACGCTAGTCTTTTAGTTCTTGTTCTGGAGTTGAGGTCAGTTTCAACTTCTGTAGGTATACTTTATTTTATGAGGTTTTTGCTTTGTTCTGTGTGGTTTGGGTGAGCATTCGGCTTTTTGGGGTTGACCTTGTTTGTAGTTGTTTGTAAAGGTGTCTGGATTTAATCTTTGCTGGGTGCTACTTTTGCATGTCTACACGTTCATTCGTTTTATGATTTAGTTTGTTCTTTGCTGTTTTCCGTGTTGGGTGTATCTAGGGTGTTTCGTTCCGAACTTCGGTTCGTTTCTGAGTTTGCTAAAAGGATTATCATATATATATATATATATATTGAATATATATATATATATATATATATATATATATATATATATTGAGTTTAAGTTTCCAGGAATGAAACTTAATTTATGGGTGAACCCATTTTTTCCAAGTTTATCGACAGCCAGTTGCAGTGACTCCGAAGTATTAAAAGAAGGAATAAACATCTTGCTAACGATATATAGAGTATCGATTGATTCATCGATTTGAGCATTACTCGGAATCAATGCAAATACTATATATATAGCAGGCACTTACAGAATTATTCGTGTGCGCCGTTCTGAATAGACTGATCTCTAATTTGAGACGATTTTCCAGAGTGCTTTAGTAATTATTACGCCAAACAAATCTACTCTCATGTTTAAAGCATTCTTAATCTGTTTAAAATGATAGATGCGGTCCCCAAACATTTCTGGAATTCAACATCATGCGCGCGGTGAAGTGGCCTAACTGACCAGTTGAAAGTCGTCTATCCTAATCAGAGATTTTCTAACCATTATTACACTGCTTCGGTGAATGTCTTCGGCAGGAAAGCACACAAAGCTGAAACATTAGCCTGAACTTTGAAACGAACGTGTTTACAATCCTCGGAATGACAAGTTTGTTCGTAACGTTTTAATATTGTTAACATAATCAAATACTTGAAATTAAGGGCTTTATACATGTATAAAGAGATACCGCCAGTAATAGCATTTTGTTTGCCCTAAGAAATCAGTATTCAGAGCATGCTGTGCTGATACTCAAAATCACTTAACTGTAGCACTGAATTTTGTGTACCTCATGAAAGAGTTTTTCAATGAATTTCATGCTTTCTTCGAAAGAAATTTAGTGCTCATTATATACACTGAAGTACCAAAAATCATGGAATAGCAGTATGCAAATTTTTAACTGGCGATGCTGTCATATAAAGGTTTCGACGCACGCCACGATATTTATCAGTTGCGCGGTGTAATTTCGTGAGTCAGGCTGAACAACCGCCAGTAGGATTATGGTAAGCCGAAGTGAATTATCGGAGTTTGAACGAGGCGTGGTAGTGGAAGCCAGACGGATGGGACATTCAGTATCGGAAGTTGTGAGAACATTCAAAGTTCCCCGATCCACGGTGTCGCGTGTGTACCGAGAATACTTCATGGAATTTATTATCACCCACCGTAGACAGCACAGTGACCGACCACTGGTGCTGAATGACCGTGACCGACCACTGGTGCTGAATGACCGTGACCAGCTGCGTCTAACCAGATTTGTCCATGCTAACAGATAAGCGACCTTGGAAGGCTGGCAACATGTGGCGTGGTCAAATGAGTCACGCTACCAGTTGTTACGAGCTGATGGTAGGGTTCGGGTGTGGTGCAGACCCCATGAGGTCATGGGCCTAAGCCGTCAACAAGGCACTGTGCAAGCTGGTGGTGGTTCCATACATGTGTGGGGTGTCTTTACATTGTATCGTTTGGATCTTCTGGCCCTCGTAAACACGTCATAACCCCTTGCCTTTCTCAAAGGGGGTATGATGTAACGTACGGCATGACATGGTGTACTACTGAAGTGACGCATGAGACAAATCTGCAATGAAGCAGCGAAGAACCAGCACCGTAGTTTAGTTAGGAGAGCAACAGCTCCTGAGCAGGAAGACGTATATTCAAATTTCGTCCCGGGCAAAAGGTTACACACTACTGTTTGTGAAAATGCAACACCAAGAAGGAACCATGTGATTTGAAGGAAATTATACCACACATTACTAATATGACTGTAAATAAGTATTTAATTTTGATAACAATACACCAATTTTTACCTGGGAAAGTTGCAGGCCAGGTAAGAAGCTACATCTGCTGTGCTGCGAAGAGGGCTGGAACATTCCTCTCAAAGCCGCCCCGGTGGCGCAGTGGTCTAAGCGATGGCCTCTGATCATTCGTCCGAACGGGGTCCGGGTTCGAATCCCGGTGAGGAATGGATGTTGTGTTTGTCTTACGGCATTGGCTCTCTCCCTTCCGTGGAACCAGTGACCCAAAATTAGGGACGGGCGACTGCTTATAGCCCATTGAGTTGCTCACGGTGGTCGTTAAACCTCCAATCAAAAAAAAAAAAAATCCTCTCAAAATGTGGTCCACCCATGACCTCCTGGAATATAGCGCCAGGATTGCTCTGAAGGAAGGGCATGATTTCTGCTTGTACAACGTCTCTGATGTAGCGGTCGCTGTTGAGATTGCCTTCAAGTCGTAGCAGTCGAGAACACAAATGGTACCCAATGGCAACCCACAGCATCACACTTGTCGTTCGGCCCGTATGACCATCGACAATGCATGCTGGAAGAAGCCACTCACCACAAAACAGTCTAATGCTCATGCGGGCATCATGGTAGTCCAAGTTGAATCGGGACTCGTCCGAAAACACAACATGTTGCCAATCAGCACGCCATTGTCTGTATTGAAAACCCCATTCCAGCCTGAGGCGTCCATGGTTCAGGGTCAAAGAAATCTTCCGCAAAAAGATGTGTGCAACCTGTCCTCTGTGCAGCAGTAGGCGGCGAACTGTAAAGTAAGACAATGCCACACCTGTTGTAGTGCTCCCCTGTTGTGCTAACACTTGCGAAGATTCGGAACGATTCGTCACATTTCTCGGTGCACTGCCGGATTGTCGATGCACCTGGTTCTTCTCGGTCCACTGCCGCCACACGTGCTGTCGTGGAGTTTTATCCCGTCCGAGCAGGAATGACGTGTCACGAAAATGCACCTTCACGCAGACCAGTCATTTCCCCTTTCAAAATCTGTCGTATGATGATATTGCGCTCTTCGTAGTCACCAAGACATTATTGAATCCTGGAGACCCTTTTAGAACTCGCTGTCTCCGATGCCTTACTCGTGTGTATCATAAACAACCCTCTCTTTATACCTCTCACCCGACTGTCCAGAGGACGCTGCAGGGCCCACACATGCGCAATGACTCTGCACTTCTAATCATTTGCATGTCCTACTCTGCTTATAACATCCTGTAAATTTCACGTGGTTACCATCATTCCTACATGGTGTTGCAATTTTAACAAGTAGTTTATCTTATACCTTGCTGAATGCTAGCAGTTGCTAATGATATGTTCAACTGGTCTATCATTTGTGGACGGTCTTTCATATCGTTCCATAGAAATGATCTAGTAGAGATTTTGCAAAAGATCTTGGATGTTGTAATCCTTGATAAGAATCAACCATACTGCACCGACAGTTACGAAGTCTGACAACATCATCTATCTGTAGCAAACTGTACATTATATGAATGGAACATGTTAGCATATTGTTTTGTACGAATCTTGGAAATGGTAATCAATGATCGTACTGCCAGTTTCCCGTGATGCATTAGTGTAAATATCTTGAAATTACGTTTCTGTTATTCACGTTTTGTTTTGATAATAAGTTTTGCGAGTCATATTAGAGGTTTTTGTTATGATGTTTAATAACCGACACCGTCATGTACATTAAATCAAAATACAATCTCACAAATGCCTCATCTCTTGTGTCTACGGTCCAGTGTCTCCTTTTTCATCCGCTTTCTTTCCTCCGATGAAATGTCGGGAACAGATCCAGAACCACATCTTGCTTGGGCGCCTCAACGGGGATCGCGATAATTCTTTCTTCCCATCTCAGGTCTATTCTGAAACTTTAAACTTGATGAATTACCTGTATGCATTTGACTTGATTAATTACCTGTAAGCTTAGACTCATTGCAGAAAAGACACGAGAAAAGAACAAAAAAGTATTCACATACTTTTTGGACTTCCAAAAAGATTTTGACAGTATTGAACAAAACATCACCTATGCTGTGCTAGAATCACATGGCCTGGGCTAGAATCACATGGCCTGGATGCCAGGATAATTCGTCTTCTGAAAGAAATAGACATGAATGCACAGTCAGCTGTCAGGATAGGAGACAGTCGTGGATCTTGGTTTACGACAAGTAGTATTACACGGCAAGAAGATCCAATACCGCCAAGCATCTTCATCTCACAAGTGGAGAGAATGTTGGAAAAAATGAGGTACGAGGACACGGGAATTTCTATTGGAAGACAAAGATTCAACCATCTGCGTTTTGGAGATGGCATTGTACTGAGTGAAGTAGATGAAATGAAACTGAATCAAATGGTACAAACACTGAAAATAGAGGACAAAATATATGAACTACAGATGAACATAGACAAGATAAAAGCAATTGTCTGTGGCGCAAAGAGAGATCAGGAAAAACGTCCTTCTGGAAGGCAAAGTACTTCCAGAAGGATTGCAAAGGTTGAAAATGTGGAAAAATTTGCTTATCACAGAAGCTGTATAACTTATGACTTTATAACAACAGCAAAAAATAAATTTTAATTAGAATTGCAAAGGTTATATAGCAGTGTTTAAGGTCATGGATAAAATTTGGAAAAGCAGAGCTATTAGCCTCAAATCTAACTTCAGCGTTCCCGAGCCATGCATCTTCAGCAGCATGCTAGATGGATGCGAGACTTGGACATTGACAAAATAATCAAAGAGAAGGATACTTGCTTTTGAAAGAAAGTGCTATCGTAAAATCTTACGACTCGGATGGGCCCAGAGGATAAGAAATGCAGAAGTACACATAAGAACACAACTAAAAGTGACCCTGTTCCAAAAAATCACACATAGGAAACAAAGTCTCTTTGGACATATCTGCAGAATGAAAAATGGCAGAAAGATAAAGGTATTGGTGTTTGACTTAATGAACGGAAAAATGCAAGAAGGCTCCTCACCGTGTGTGGGCTGACGATATTAAAGACTGGTGCTGTGGAACTCTTCAAGAACTGAGCCACGCTGTAATGAACAGACTTCAATGGGACAATACAGTTAAAATGACAATAGATACCTATGGGGATTTTACCCATGGTTGATAATGATTATGATGATGATTTCTGCTGGATCAGACCAGCCATCATCTGCGGGATTTTCTTTCTAAAGGAAATCCTAAATTTTATGAAGAAAATCCTGCAAATGATGGCTGGTCTAATGTAGCTGAAATGCATGCAGGTAATCTATCAAGTTTAAATTTGTATCATTGAGCCTGCGATGGGAAACAAAAAATATCCCGATCTCGGTGGAGGCGCCCAAGCAAAATATGATTAAGCATATATTCCAGACTTTGGATCGGAGGAAAGAAAGCTGGTGAACAAGAAGACCCAAGGGTGGGGCATTGGTGAGATTATATTCTGATTGAATGTACAGGACGGTGTTTATTATTAAACATCATAACAAAAAGTTCTAATCTGACTCGCAAAACTTATTACCGTAACAATATGTGAAAAATAAAAACGTAATTTTAAGATATTTACACTAATATAGTAGCATATTTATGGATCTGTGTAGTTTTCTGTGTATTGGTTGGAGAGCGCTATATTTTTGCGAAAGTTTTGCTAGTGATTAGAGTACTGTGACGCACTACAGAGGTAAAGCACGCGTCATGACGACAAATCAGCAGCAATACATACCGTCGGTTTGTTTAGTCGGTTAGAACAGCTGGCTCCGGAGCGTGGAGGCACGCATTGATCGTCGTCACGGACAAACTTGTGTTTTCACCATACAACTACCAAAACTCACGACTTCCAGCTAGCCATTGTTAAGAACCGTCGAACTGACGTCATGTTTTCAATCATGCACGTAACCAGTTTTTGGATGCTTCTTGAGTAGAGGGTAAATTATGAAATTATAGTCTTCTTCAGCGCTATCGCTTTCGGAAATACTCTTTGGAAATCTTGGAATAGCGCAAAATATTTACCAAAGTAATCTTACACATTAAATGTTTTGTTAAAAACCTATTTTCCTAAATGAACAATTCTTTTTCGTTGTGAAAGAATGAAAAACACCTTCTTTTGTGTGTAATGTAAGAAAATTACGGAACGATATTTGCATACGCTGCTTCCTCGCTAGTTCTGCGCTGTGTGTATACGCGCGTGTGTGTGTGTATGCGTGTGACCATTTTTTCTGTCTGTATTTTGATGCTCCACTAATTGTGGATATAATTTACCATCAGTTTGCTGACTCATACCACATCTTATATCCTGAGGCCGAGATTGGTGACAAAGTGGAGCTTCTTGGTGTTGAAAATTTTAAAAGACCAGGCATCTCTCCCAAAAGAAACGGCAGTAAATATGTTTTTGCGAGTGTTAAAACTTGTATCATTTATTACTTTGCTTTTCTTTCTCTATGATTGTGACACCGTATGAGGAAATGTAATAAAACCGTAAGTACTCATATATTTTCAATGTAATTTTTAAAAACATTCCATGATATTGCGACATATCTCTTTCTAATGACGCCCATATTTCGTTAGGATACATAACTTTTCCTTATCGTCAAAACTTTGCAAAATTTTAATACGAGGTATTCTCAACCATTATATAACTATATATTACGTATTCAGTAAAATTTCTACTACGCCGAACCGAAAAAACATTCATACGTTTTACGGACACAATTTGTATTCCAACGGAACACTACTATGCAGTCTGGAAAGAAGAAACAAATACAGGTAGTCTCAGTTCTGATTGAGCCGTCAGTTTGGAACATAGGACTTCGACTTGCGCATCGGAGAGTTGAAATGAACTGGTCGAGAATGGTTTCAAAGCATTTATTTGATTTGTTATAGCCAGCATAGGTCTATGATATCAAAAGTAGCTTACATACATTTTACAAATAATGTTGGATGCATTGCGAAAATAATGCTGAGTTCGAGATGCGCCGGGTACGGGTTCGATCAGTGTGTTGGAGTTTTGTTTGGCGGCTGCTGCTTTCAGGCGTTCTCGATATTCTCTAGTTCGTTGGGCTGCAGTCTTCTTGGGCTTCTTACATTCCTCATCACTTGCTCTTCCCTCTCGTTTTGATTTTCTCCACTTTCGCTCTCGTTAATTCTGCGGCGTTGTCGAAAATGTTAACCCGTTCACACGAAAACAATTTTTAAACATTTTAGTTTAAACCACTGCGATATGTTCTTTGTATATTTGAATAGAACTCGTGGAGAGCTTTAAAGCGATACCACGCACATTAGTTTTGCACTTACGGTTGTCCATATAAACTGCGATATTGTCAAACGGGTTCAACGGTTCACAAGAAAACATTTTTTTAAATGTTCAGTTCAAACCACTGCGAAATGTTCTTCGTATATTTGAATAGATCTCGTATAA
Organism: Macrothele yani; assembly: GCA_039090855.1. NCBI lineage: Eukaryota > Metazoa > Arthropoda > Arachnida > Araneae > Macrothelidae > Macrothele > Macrothele yani. The sequence goes on from CM077025.1 coordinate 19,438,271, forward strand.
CGAAGTAAATTTCTCCGTCATTTTTGGTCTACGCCGGGATTCGAACCCGAGACCGCTTATTCCGGAACAAGTCGCTCTACCAACTGAGCTACGCAGACGATTGTTCTAATTCCTATCTGCCTTTATGTCGTGTGCGTCCTGCTGGCTGGTACGTCACATCTCCCCCCCCGAAAGAGGGCCGGGGGCATGGCCCACGGGTCAGCCGTGACCATGAATCGTTGCAGGCAGCCATCCACTGTAGAACGTGCACTTGAGAACTCCCAGTCAATCTGCTGTGTGGAATGCAACATCACACATTTTTTATTTTTCGAAGCGCTGGAGAAGGGATTCTCTGATTTTTCCTGTCTCGCGGTGTGGAAATAACATCACACCAATGCGAGATTTTGAACGGCCGGGTCATCCGGATAGTTCGGGCGCCATTATAACGAAGTAAATTTCTCCGTCATTTTTGGTCTACGCCGGGATTCGAACTCGAGGCCGCTTATTCCGGAACAAGTCGCTCTACCAACTGAGCTACGCAGACGATTATTCTGATTCCTATCTGCCTTTATGTCTTGTGCGTCCTGCTGGCTGGTACGTCACACTCGTTGAAAGCTTTAAAGCGATACCACGCACAGTAGTGTTGCGATCACGGTTGCCGAGATAGATTGAGTCAAACGCGGCGGCACACCAAGAAATATTGCATCGTCAACCCCGCGCACAAAGAGCGAGGAGACCATCCCGCGCACAAAGAGCGAGGTGACCATCCCGCGCACGATGTATTGTGCTGTACGCGAATCGGACTCCATGCTGGTTGCGAATATGCTAACACGGTTAGTGTGCGGCATGTATTTTTAACGCTATAATGATTTCAATTGGGATCTATTATTGTCAGAGGCGGTCGGCCGTAAGTCGCCCTATACTATCCGCGGAGTTGGACGTAGTCCTAACTCCGCGGATTTAATTTTCCATTACGCTGTAAACGGTATTTTTATTTGATGGCTCAAAATAAGCAGATGTTTGTGCTGAAAAGTAAAGGGATATTAGTATGGCAAACACAAGAGTTCCTACTTTTTCTAAAATGTTACAGAGAAAAACGAAATCTTATAAATTTAGACTGTAATACGTTATTAAAGAAGAATTAACATTTTCCGTACTTTGGTGGAATACAAATGTCGGAATCTTTAAACACAAATAGCACATGCTATTTGTAAAAATGCGAATAAATTCATTTTGAATAAAATAGAGCGTCCCAGGTTATTTCAGTGTTTTTAAAAGGAAGTAGTGAAAGCAGTAAAAGAGTCAGAAAATGTGTAAAAGCAGAATATGAGGGAACATTCTAACAGCTTCCTGATTGAAAACATAACTAAATAGTTTCATTGGTTAAAACCAATGAGATTACCTTATGGGTGATCAGTTTTACAAAGGAAAGCACGGAGACTGAGATTTAAGTTTGCTTTTCAAAACGCACCTTAAACATAAAAAAAAGAAATGTTTTCCTGTGAGTTAATTCCATGGTATTCTGTAATGTGGTAAATAATTTATATTGTTAAAGTGCATGCACGAGTATTGTTTTTTATGACATAACTGGAAAAATGTAACAATAAATGCTCCACGATAAAATCTAAGCAGGAAAGAGCTAAAAAGAAAGCACGAAGAAAATTTTCTTTTTCAAAGCAATGCTTTTGCGCCTAAAGGCATTCACCAATCTAGAAAATCAATGCAACGTAAAAGGGGCACAGCTGAATATTCCGCGGCTTTCCCTGTCAAGAAGAGTATATGGAATCGAATGGAAATGATAAATCACAATGACATGAGTTATTAATGATGTGCTTCAAGAACAGACTCTTTCGGACATCCTGTTCTCTACAGTGATCCTTCTGCTTGCATCACAGATGCGGTTATTGCTCCTGATGATATTCAGATTCCAATTGAATTTGACAGGAAAAACCCACATCGGAGAAGTTTCAACTTATCTGCATAGACATTTCGAACTTCTAATCTTGCGCAAATCTTAAGGAAACATGGGAGATGTCTTGCTACGTCACATCTTTTTAACACAAATTTTTGCACATTTATGGCCTAGTCATATTAGACAAAATGTGGGCCAAACTTTGCGAAAAATAGTGTGAAGCTAAAAATTGGCAAGGCTGTTCTATTTGATGTCTTGAGCAACTTATCAAAAGTTTCGAACTATCCTCTGTGCACGTCCTGGGATTCAAGGCGGTTGAACACCTGAAGCGCTGGAGAAGAAAGAACAAGCTATGACTGGAACGGCTGTTACGTGCAAATGGCTAGGCCCACAAAGTTCAGATAGGGCTTAAATGAAAGAGAAATAAGTGGTTTTCAGTTTTGACTATATATTTACTTAATTGCGCATCATCCGGTGCCGCACAAAACGACCGAAACCTAAAAATCGAAAAAAATATTAACTTTTTTTCGATCTGGACGCTTCGGTATCGCTGATATATGGCAAAGCAATCCATATAAACATTTTTTCAGCAAGCTTTTAGCTTTCGATTGATGTCTTTGTAGTGCATGTGCGATCAATAGTCGCACAGCTACGTGCGTTTAAATGGGATGAAGGTAAAAATACTCCCGGGAAAAAATACCCCCGGAGAAAATACCCCCAAAAACTGAAAAGCGGAAAAAATGCATCCGGAAAAAATACCCCCAGAACAAACGGTTCACTGTAAACTGCCACACAGGTACACTGATGTGTGGCAGTGTTCCGATGTGGCAATTTACCGGCAACCCTGCCCGACATCTTCAGCAACTTGGCTACAAAAGTTCAAGGGGTGGGTTATAAAGATAGCCGTTTCTGGGCCTATATTGAGAACTGAATTGCGAACTCCAAACGAATTTCGAGAAAACGTTCCATGTAAGCCAAGCGAGAATTGTACTTTAATTTGAAGAAATAAACTGCCGAGGATCCGAAGTTCACTTGGTTGGGGGGGGGGGTTCTACCCTGAACTTCCGTAATATTATATTCTGGGCCGCTGGAGTCTGCCAGTGTATCCAGGAAGTTCCCCTTGAAGTCTCCGCGAGGTCCATGGGCTTGGGGGGGGGGGTCCCCAAAATGTTAAAATGGACGTAGAGCTGTAAACATTAGTATCATGCTTTATATAATGATTCTGTACACGACCACGAATTTTGAGGAGGGTGCGGTAACCCTCCCTAGTTTCTAAGAGCTATTCAGGGGTAACATCGAGGATACACTGACCGACTCTAGAGGTCCAGAATATAAAATTACGGAAGTTGGGGTAGAGCCCTCCAAACCAAGCACCTCGTATCCCTTTCACAGGCTTCACCAAATTTCTGGGGGATGGGGGAAGGGCATACATAGTTTGCCATTAAACACAACATGAAGCATAGAAATTGCGAGCAAATCCTTTACCTTGAACACCTGTCTGCGCTCTTAGAAACTTGGGGAGGGTGAATTCCTCCCACCCTCCTGAAAATTCGTGGTCGTGTACAGAATCATTATGTAAAGCATGGTTTTAATGTTTACAGCTCTACGTCCATTTTACTATTTTGGGGAATCCCCCCCCAAAGCTCACGGACCTCGCGGGCGCTTCAAGGGGAACACTCTGGATACACTGACAGGCTTCAGCGCCCCAGAATATAATATTACGGAAGTTCGGGGTTGAGCCCCCCTCCCCTCCAAGTGTATATCGGATCCTCGGCAATTTATTTCTTCAAATTAAAGTACAATTCTCGCTTGGCTTACATGGAACGTTTTCGCGAAATTCGTTTGGAGTTCCCAATTCAGTTCTCAATAGAGGCCCAGAAACAGCAATCTTTATACCCCCCCATCTTTGAACTTTTGTGGCCAAGTTGCTGAAAGATATTGGGCAGAATTGCCGGTAAATTGCCACACCGGAACACTGCCACACATCAGTTTTCCTGTTACAGTGAACCGCTTGTTCTGGGGGTATTTCTTTCGGGGGTATTTTTTCCGGGGGCATTTTTTCCGCTTTTCAGTTTTCTAGGGTATTTTCTCCTGGGGTATTTTTTCCCGGGGGTATTTTTACCGTTTATCGTTTAAATGGGGTACTGCACGTTTGTCCCCCTTTCACGTGACCATCAAGTTAACGACTGACTGCACCTGCCGATTGGATACAGGGTTCTCCCCACAACTCCATCGCTTCTCTATTGTTGTTGAAAGGTTGTTGGTTTAACGTGTACGCGCAGGCAGTGGCGATCGTTTTTTTAAGGAGCTTTTTGTTGACAGTGACATTTATATACAAACGCCTTTTAGTGTTGGTCGCATCTCCCGCGGAAGTAAGTGATTTGAAAAACATTGTGGTGCGTGTGGGAGGATTCCATCTTCTCATGTCGTTCATGGGAGCGATAGGGTATATCATGGAAGGTAGTGAGCTCGCAGATTTGAGGAGCGTAGCCTAAGTTAAAGCCTCAAGTAGTTCATATGCTGACTGGACACTTTATTTAATTGAAAATGTTTCCAAATTACGAACGTAAGTTGTCTGAAAATCACTGCTGACTATTTCTTACTTTTATAAACCTAAAAGAAAACATTTTGCAATAAATTTATTCATGCTAGCATTCTGATTACAGCGCATGAAGTAGATTCTTATATTTTATGCTCATTTTTTTAAATTTGGAAGTTAATAAGTACTATTTTTGTAAGGAAAAATAAGATTTGTTTTATGGAAATGAAATGTTGGATAATAAACAACATTTGTTGCTAGTTTCTTTGTCGCGTAAACGGAACTGCTCAATGCACTGATAATCAGACAGGTAGCTCACGTACGAATAAGATAGCACACCTTCAAGTGATATTTTAATATTGACAGTGTCAGGTGTTTTCGTTTCGAGAATTCAAATGGCTGGGCGTATGAAATATTGTCAAACACTGCTAACTGAAAAAAAATTCTAATAAAACTAAACTATTTTACGGTGGAGAAAACAATTAACCGCTGCTTTAAACTTGCTGTACTTCATACTAAAATTAAAGTAGCAAACAGAAAGGTCTGGAAGGATAAAATAAAATGAGTACCGGGTGTGCTTTCCAATAGGGCCTGCGGTTGCTTGTTCATGTAGTGGTTGCGTTCGCCAGTGTTGAATTTCATTGTTTACATGCTCTGTCTATTGGAATGATAGAAAGACAGTCGAAAGACTTCCGTTTGGAGTTTGTCCATTGAATAAACGTTCGACGAAGGAGTTAATTCCCATTAACAAAAAAGAAAGAAAAAGGTGGCCAAAGGAACAACTATTATCACAGATCAGTGAAAGGCATATGCCAGTTTGCCGGATGACGGTTATTATATACATCAGAGTGTTAACTATTCGGAACATTTGCGGATCCAACATGAGGTGCATATGCACAAAATATTGAACCTGATCAGCGTGCTATGAAACGTGTACTTCATTCAGGCGGCGTTAGAAAAGAAGACATATTTGATAGAGTACTGGAGTACTTACTCCGAAGAATTCGTAGAGTTTATAAAACAGTTATTTTTTTTCACAAATGCTAAATGTCATCAAAATCGCAGAGTGGAGCAAATCAAAAAACTTTATGATTTCCGTGTTTCACTGCTTCTAGTACTTGAATAAGTGATTTTGCTGTAATGTTTTTAATTATATTTACAGATGTAAACTTCTTGTAGCCTGTTGTAACATCTCTCAGTGGCGGAATCTTTATAATTTTCAGGAATCTTTATAATTTTCAGGAATCTTTATCTTTTTATCGTAATCGACAGAGAATGTAAGCAATATAAATTCAGCGCTACCGAACGCAACCGTTACGTGAGCAGGCAAGGGCAGGCACCATTGGAAAAAGCACCTTGCGTACCAACTGATCGATACAATTATCCTAAAAATAAGAAAGCTTACGAAAATTTAAGAATATGAGTAAAAATATCACTGCTGTTCCCTAAAATTAGAAGCAAAACCTCACGAAAAAAAAAATAAAAAAACAAGAAGAAAACGTGAATGAATTACATCTGTAAGCTCTATTATTATGCTTTACTTATTACAGTGAACCTGATAACGTTATTTCAAAGTACACCAGGCCGTTCACATTCAAGAAGCGCATATAGCGACTGCGTAGTAAATCCGTTTATTTAGTGATGTAATACACATAAAGATTAGCTAAGGTTTCGCTCTACACTGGTAGGCTTTTCCGCTTACTTTACGGTAGACTTTTTCAATGCACATGGTCTATTATTGGCATAAAAAAGCCTCCCAGTCCAGAGCAAGAGCTTGGCGAGTCTCCATGCGTATTACAACACTAAATAAACGAATGTACTACGCTATAAGTACTTCTTGAATGAACCTGTAAATGAATTGCTTTGAGATGTCTCTTCAATTCTTGCTAACACATGGGATAAATGCGTTCTCGAATGTGAAGATTATTGACAAAAACTACCTTTTTCTGTGAAACCTAGAACTCATTGCCTACCCGTTAGAATAAAAAAAACATATTAACACTTATCGGAATGAACTTTAACTCAGTTTCGCTATTTGAAACAGAAATTAAATAAATTCGTGTTACTGACCTATATTGCATCTGCAGATAGTCAAATTCTTTTTTCATTTCTAAATTGCTTTTGTAATGCGTCATGGCGGATGTAATTCCTTTGTGCAGAGCTTTTTCAATTGCACTTATTTGGGCGAAAAAGGTGATGTCCGTAAGTAGAAGCATAATCAGAACCGCAACAGACATGAAGAAAAATGGTTTAATCGCTCTATCCGGGTCTTTTTGGTTTTCCGTTTGCTCATCTTCATCACCCTCTTCATCGTATTCTTCACGACTTCCATGTCTAGATTTGAAGCAAGCTCGTATTCCGAAAATCGAGGTAATTACCAGCAAGAATCCTGTCAAGCCTAAGACTCCAGGAACGGCACTTGGATTATAATACTCACCCAAAAAGCTAATCTTCGCTTCTAGGGAGGTTCTGACGTAAATGGACAGGAGGCTGATCACCATACCTATGGCCAAAGCTACGAAGTTCTGTACAATGAGGAGAGTTAAAATGGTTTTTCTTCTGTCCTTGTCAATCTGGATGACGGCGATGCGACCCATCCTAATGCTCTGCTGGAGAAACGCCTTTTAGAGGAGCTCTGGACGCTCACACGAAACGATAAATATTTCAGTTTTTAGAAACTGAAGGAACATTTTTGAAATTATACAAATCGTAAACTACTACGTATTATTTTGCCACGAGTTCTCGATATCGCGCGAAACTTTGGTAGACCGTGTTAAAGTAGCGTGTACTTTTTACCAAATTGGTTTTCCTTGTTTATTTTTGTGACATTGTTTCAAACGTAACTTTCATTCACGTTACACAAATGCAAGTGCATGAGACAAGGGGCGTCCTCTCGACGCTATAAGGAGGCGTGAAAATTCGCTGTACTACATTTCAAAAAATTCTGCCGCTAGGGGTGCTTCAGCGGAGATTTATATGTCAAAAGCTTTATTCGTTTTTAAAACTCTCTTAGAATAATCTGTTTTTCGTCGGATACTCTTCATTGTGAAGGGTGTTTCGCACATTTTTTCTTCTTTAAGTAAAGCACAGCTTTTATGTTAGGGCGTATAAAGTAATATCTCGATATGATGTATGTATCTTCTTCTAATTGCTGAGTTCGAAAATCCCTTTTTCCTCTGATATTTTCTGCTATGAGAAATCTTTTGCTCCCGATTTATTGATATTTGTAACATACTTTCAGCTTCCGGTAGGGAATCGGTAGTTATTTCAGTTTGTGGATGTTCTATCGATTGTAGAAATGTGATTATTTTCTAACCGATTCCATTCACTCTGAATAATTCAGCACACATTGCATATTTTATATAATGCGAGTGTTCTTTTAGGTTCCTTTTTTTTAGTTGAACTTTTAGGTTTTCTGAAAATTGTCTTTTAAGTATTTGTTTCGTATCCGAAAGGATTCAAAAGGCGTGATCATTAGAACCGAATATTTGGTGTCATCTTTCTTGTTTTTATATTTGGAATAAAAAGTATGACTGGACATTAAATAACATGAGTAACTCTAGTAGGAACTAAGTCCATCTACTTTAATTGCTATTAATTTTCTTAACATTGGTTTATCTAAATAGAATGATATATTGCCTAATGCTGTACTTTCTAAATCTACGATATGCTTTCTTAGAACGGAAGTAAAGCGATTTCGTTCGAAACGGTTGCAGTCTGTTCTCTCAAATATTTTATCATAGAGCGATTGAAAGTTTTTACTTAGGCCCTTTCTGTAATCACTGATTCCTTTACTTTGTTATTTCTGAAAAACGGACTTGGCGACATTTGGCAGTAGGTGATTCATTCGTAATTGGTCGTTAACTTTTTGTCTTATTTCTTACTTTACTGGGCTCTAGCCCAGCTACGGAAAGCTCAGGTATTTTGATTTTTGACTTTGTTTCATGCATTTTTCTTTCAGTCCATTAGCTGTGTAGTGCGCAGAATGAGAGGGCAATGCTGCAGATAGTAGGTTTTATTATAGAAATGAAAGTGTCGACCAGAAAAGATGTATCAAAATTTTACAACACTGGGCTCAGCACAGGTAATCGAAGACACGCTCTATTGACTATATAGTTTGGTTTGGACTTCGAATAGTAAGGCTGTGTGAATAAGTGTGACTGCAAATGGTGCTCAGTTTTCAAGAAAGACCCTTTATTGTGGGTTATTGTTTTTGCAAGTACGGGCAAGGGAGTGGAGACGGGGCAAATGTAAAATGAGAAATCTGAGGAAAGTTAAAAGAAACACGCTCGAAAAAGTGAACGGTGTTTCTTCAAGTAAAGACAAGTCTCAAACATTTCTTCCGTTGGGAAACCAATCGAAATGTCGTTCCAGAGAAAAAACTGTCTGTCGCAGCTAATAAACGTACAGGCGAGGTATCTGAAAAAAACAACAACATGATATCAGCTAGTAAAGCTCAAAGATTGTAACGTATATTCCACTTTAACATTCCTTTTCTTTTCTGTACTTTTGGTTCATTATCGTTAAGCATTTTCTGATCTTAAACACTACATTGTCTCCCTCGGTGAACGTTATTTTAACCTGAAGATAGGTCTAAAGTAAATGATGCATGTAAATAAGAGTGATAAAATGTGGTTTATAATTGTATTAGCTGTGCCCACGGCTTATATCTCTGAAAAACAGGGCTATGATAACACATGTAATCCGATCCATCCATAAGAACTGTTGTCGAATTTCATAGCAACCGATAGAGGAAATTGGCCGAAAGATTGAATGCTCGGCAGTTAGTTTTTCACGTGAAAGAAAATTACAATTAATTTTTACATGAATTTAAGTACATACTTATCATTTTATTTTTGAAAATAATTCAGAGTGCCTCTGCATATACAACATACTTTGTCTCGTTTCCAGTCGTTATCAGAATAAATTAAGTGTCTGAACTGCCGGTTCTCGAAAGGCCGACGTATAACTGTTCATGCGACAAACATTCTTGACGCAAATCCAATCCTACATGTTTGTAAGTTTGGCCCTGGGATTTATTGATCGTTATAGCGAAAGATAGTTCAACAGGAAACTGTAATATTTTGAGCGTGAAAGGCAAGTCCGTCGGAATCAACGGGATCCTGGGTGTATGTGTCATTTATCCAGCTGGTGGCCCAGTTAGTAGTATTATGGCTTCAATAATATTATTATTCAGCGTTTTGACTTGTAATCTTGTATCGTTGTACACGTTTGAAGGTTCCGTACTAATATTATAGGAATGCCAACTTTCAATTAGAGACAATGCGGTGGGTGGAAGTCCTGAGGGATTTAAAGAATTTAAAAATTCATGTGGATATTGCACAGTATTTTCCAAAATAACGACAATATCGATCGATGTGTAAATTCTGTAATCGCCGGGCAGTTTTTGCAAAATAGCATCGTTTATTTCATCAACAGATGCATTCTTGGAGACACGGTAGCTCGTTCATTCATCCAGTTGTGACTTGTTTGGAACAATTTTATTTACTACATTAGGACAAATTTTGTCAACTAATTCATTAATAGATCTTACAATGCTTCCCAGTTTACTACGTACTGGAATCAAATCGTTCTGATTAAATACTTTGCCATCACCGGCACTTAGTAACTGAATAGAAAATTGGATATCTCCGCCTCCTAAATGAGCTCTCATATTTTTTCGTAAATGGAGCGTTTCAATATTATTCCACATTAGTAAAAACAATCCGTATTTTATTCCAAACTACTTTCTTTCACGTTGGGTGTGATCAGCGGGTGTGTGTAAACAAAGCGGAACAATACACGGGAAATCGGGAACTACTTAAAAACGATCTGATTCGTAAGTACAACCAAAAATAATAAAAAAAGAGTAAAAAATAATAAAAATAATAATTAAAAAATAAATAATAGATAAGCGAAATAGCCTATGTCCACGGGAAAGAAATAAGCTTCCCAACTGTGAAATAATTATTCAAATCGGTTCAGTAGTTTTTTATATTATTATACCTCAAATACGCAAACAAACTTTCTCTCTTTATGTATTACTATAGATTAGTGAGAGAGAGAGGTTGAGAGAGCTTGGAGAGACTTGTTATGGAAGCTATTGGTGAAAATTGGTATTGTACGATTAGAGTTTGATTGAGTCGCTTAATTTGAATGTTATGCTTCTGTGATATTGAAGTCTCAAATTGTTGAGTTAATGAGACGTATATTATTTTGGGTTACGTGCTTTTGTTATTCAGCTACTGAAACAACTATTGATGGATTACGATTTGGAATTACATTCTGCGACGTTGTTCTGACCTATGAATGCCTACCAAGGACGAATAAATAGTAGTTGATCTTGTAAGTAGATTTCTACTTTCAACTGGACTTAAATTTTATTTAGTGGTTAGTCAGTACTGTGTTCTATATTTAAGCTATCCAGAGCACGACATATACTTAACGAAACAACTCAGTAAGAAGAATAAACTTTGCAACGAGTTATGTTAGGGTTGTAGTTGGAGCATTAAGCCAGTAAGAATATATTGTTGTTACACCCCGCGACGCCAGACTATAGAATAAAAATAAGCTTTAAGAATTTAGATGTCAGGATGTCAAGCGATGGCTGACGACCCAGAGGTAGACATCAGAATTTAGAATAAATATTGTGAGCGCTTTTATCACCGAAATCTTAGGTACTGGTGATAAGAATTTAGCCTGCAGTTTAGTCAATTTAAATTCAGGAAATTATGATCCTCTTTAATTATTTACGCAACTTCAGGACTGGCACGACACAACAGACATTTAATCAATTTAAAATAAGACATGAAGATAATGATGAAGCTATCTCGAAAGGGGCGAGTCAAGTAGACTCGCCCCTTTCGGGATAGCTCTGAGGCTGAATTTATCATTAAAGTCAATGATTATTTATTGGCCTATACAGTCCGGCTTTAAAAACAGTTCTCAGACGACGAGAGTGTATTGGCTGACCGGAGCCAATTATTTCACAACTGGCATGCATACATAAATTCAGTACTTACAGATATGCAGCTTTTCCTCGGTTATCCATGTTTGATGCTTGATTTAATATTTGATGTGTTTTGGCTTTTTAAGGGCATCTGTGTGACGACATGCCCATTTCAGAGTGCGCACTATAACCAATGGAGAGGGGAGTCGAACGGTCGAACCCCATCTCCCACTTTTTCTTGTGCACGGCATTCACCTGCATGATCAGGGACACGTTTAGGCGCACCAATGACGTGGTGGAACGAAGCCGCTGAAGTGATAGAAGGATCCGTTCGTCTGCTCGTCCCAGCTGATCCGTCTGTCTGTCCAAAGATGATTCACATACATCAGTGGTCGTGCACCTCAGTCACACCGGGCTGCTGCTGGCTTTCTCTTACGTGCAATCTAGCACCAGGAAAAGAGGTATCTTCCTCCCTCCTATTTCCTCGCGGTAACATCAACCCCTCGACCGCTCTTTGTATAGCTGGCTGGCATCTTCTGACAGGATCTTTTCTATCCCCGCAAAATACCGCTCTGCGGTATTTTTGCTTGTTCACATCGTCAAAAATTTCCTTGCTCTGTCGTTAGGGGTCTGTCTTAAATCTCTTGTCAGCCTGATTGTTCCCTAAAAGCATTCGGCACGGTGAAGTGGTAAGAAATGCACGTCTCTGCATTTGGAACATGTGGGCAAACACATAACTTAACTAACACTTCTCTGTCCTGCCAAGGTTCGGATTAGCAAACGCCATAACTTTCCGATCTGGTGATACTCTTTCCAAACATCTTGTACTTAAACGACCACCCAATTTTACCGCCTCGCGTAGGGGGGGGGGGGAGCGAGGCTACCCATCGCGTTTCCCACACCGAACGACGCAAGTTCCACTCAAGATTTCTCCCTTCCAAGAAAAGGGACCCTTATCTCTTCTCCTGTTTTGCAACGCGGTAAACCACTAGCTGCCGCTCCGGTGGCGCAGTGGTCTAAGCGATGGCTTCTGATCATTCGTCCGAAAGGGGCCAGGGTTCGGATCCCGGTGAGGCATTGATGTTGTGTTTGTCTTACTGCACTGGCTCTCTCCCTTCCCTGGAACCAGTGACCCTAAATTAAGGACGGGAGACTGCTCATAGCCCATTGAGTTGCTCACGGTGGTCGTTAAACCTCCAATAAAAAAAAACCAAAAAAAAAAAAAAAGACACTAGCTGTTAATTTTCAACCAATAATTAACGCTGTTCCCGCCTCTTGCAAAACCTGCTAATCGAATTCATTACCGTAACCCACAGTCGTAACAATATATACAGTCCATTTAACGCTGAAACTTTATGTTGGCTATTTTATTCGGCGCCAATCTAGCGAACTATTCCTTTCTTTTGGTGAGATTCGAAACTACATCTTCCTGCTGAGAAGCGGCATATTCTTCTGGTGTAACTACGCGGGCAAGGGTAATCGCTCTTACTTGCCGTTTCGATTCATACGTCTTCGTAGTAGTACGTTACATGGAAAATATCAAAACAGTTAGGTATGAAGAGAAGCACGTCTGTGTAAAGAATGGCTGAAAATTTGAAAGGTTGTGAATTTTCAAGTTCAGCTGTGGGACCGCAGGATATGTTTCAAATATTTTCTTCTTTATGTTCGGCTTCTCGCAAATCTTTGTGAAGGAAATGACTGGTTGTCCGATGAATGTCACGTAGTTTTGCATTGTCACAGGCTTTCATCCACAAATACTCATATTCATGGACAAATGAGATCGTGAAGCGCTCGCATCCAAGAGAAGAAGCCACCCTCGATGTGTCATTTCTGTGTATGATCTTATGGAATACGATGTGACGTATATTCTAAATTAAATTTCCTTTTTAGTTTCTTTCCCTATGTAAATCTTGAGTTTATTCTCAGTTATATTTCACTCTTAACGTGATATCTTTTCTCTCAAACGAATACGTTTGGCAACATTATTGAGGTTGAATGAACGTGACGTATGCCTGATATAAGATAAGAGCGAGAGATAAGAACGACGACTAAACTGTTACTTGGCGAGCGTTGGTTTGTAAACTGATTATTGAAAGGAGCGTTGTGAAAAGAGCGTTGCGTTAAGAGTTGTGTGGTGTGTGGAGCGTTTACTGCAATATGCTATGCTATGTTACGATGTGTTGGCTACATCCTTGAATAATGCATCTTTTCCGCAAGTTTGACTTCTGTTGTTTACAAGTTTCATCCGGCCTTTAAGGTTTAATTTATGAACTATTTCTTCGTATGGGGATGGTTTTAAAATAACGTAGAAGTAAGAAAATACTTCTACGTCATAACGCCTTTTTTTTATTGCAGGTTTAACGACCACCGTGAGCAACTAAGTGGGCTATAAGCAGTCGCCCGTCCCTAATTTAGAGCCACTGGTTCCAGGGAAGGGAGAGAACCAGTGCCGTAAGATAAACACAACATCCATGCCTCACCGGGATTCGAACCCGGACCCCTTTCGGACAAATAATCAGAAGCGAGATTCTTAGACCACTGCGCCACCGGGCAGTGGTCTAAGCGTCATCCATGGTTGAGATTAATCAGTATAAATATGATGATTCAGACTGGATTATTAAATCGATTATGTTCAATGTGAAACGCTTCCGCCTATCATGAAGCCTATCAGTTTCTAGTGCCTGTATTAAGACGGATCTTCAAATTAGAGCTGTGCGGGGGCCTTAATATGTAAAGCCTGGCCCATCTCGGACTTTCCAGTTAATCGCTTTGTCCGTTTCAGAATTTCATCCCCCGCTCTCTGCCATATTTTCCTAATAACGTAAGGCTTTCTCGGAGTAAACAAAACTGCTTCACTGAACTACCTGAGTAGCTAACGGAATGTAATGCCGAGCATAGAGACGTATCATTTCTTGTAGGAATTTCTCCCACATAAAAGGTTGAGACTTGGCTACCAACTTTAACTACGTACAAATGCAAATGCTAGCAAAGAATCTCGCCAAATGCTCGAAAAGAAAGAAAGCACGTGTTTCAATCGCCAACTCTGCGTGTATAACCTTAGCTCGTAAACGACAGTCAGGTTCTGTATGACATATAAGATCCAGATTAATGTGAAATATCCAGTAATTTCTGTATTATACATGAAATTTTTATAGCAGTCAAGCTGGCCGTTGCCGCAGTTCTTGGTACAAGTGATCATATCTAACTTTCCATTACAAATAAAAATTTCAAAAAACTCCACCATGTCATGTAATAACTGCATGTTGTGTAAATACTGTGCATGGGATAACTACTCAAATCTCGACCGCTGCTGCTGGTTACGCAGCTTAGAGCCCCGCTTGTCGATTTCATCTGCAGTAAATCAAAACATCCAGTGGCTGAAAATTTCCATGTCTTTCGTGTCACGCAATCATCTTTGCCACGTAATTACAGTGCATGTTCACACATATTTAGAACGATTTTTTATTTATATAAATGCTAAAAATAAAATTATTTCTTTCTTTCTTTTTTAAATGTTCTATCTGACAGCCCTTTCTCTGGATTATGAACCAACATCTAGATTTCCAAGATAACAGGGCATTTCTTAAAACTGGTAGTGGTATTTTATTCCACTCCTCTTCCACTACTTTCCATTGTCCAATCATTGTTGTAGGTCAGCGTTTAGGAAGCGTTATTTTTTACTGTACGAAGGCACAATAATCCATTGGTAACACATCAAGGAAATTTCAAGGAATATGATCAAAAGGTATAGACTTGATACTCGTTTCTTTTTCCATTTTTTTTCAACAAATCGAATGTTAGATTTGAATGTATAAGTGGTAGCGTTATCGTGATGGAGTTGAAAGCTCTGTGCATAAAATAATGGTATTTCCTCTTTAAATATAGGAATTAAAATATCATTTTGGTAATATGTAGTACAGATTTTAGCATTTTTTTACACTTTTCTTAAATTTAATTCCTCATTGTACGAGAAACTAGCAATAACCACCAATTCTTTACTGAAACTTTTCTTTGGATTCTTGGAAACAAGTAGTCAAGCCTTTTTCGGATCTTTTGCGACAGTAAATCGGTATTTTCGGTTGCAGTTGTTGAAGTAAATACATGCATCATCAATAGTCTCAACAAATTTCCATCTGTCTCTGGCTAAGTGATTTTCATAAAGAAATCTACACCGTGTTCTGCGCTCAATCACGTGCCTAAGCAAAAGTTGGTGAACATTATGGTTTTTTTTGTTTTTTTTTTCAAATCTTTATTTTCTACCTTGTTTACAGATAATACAGAATTTTTTAACGACTTAACGACTGCTCTTTGGTTCAATAGATTTTCTTTTACGACTAGAGACCTTACTTTCAAAATAGTCGTAAAAGTGCTTACCTTCTTTGGATATTCGTTTGGCTTTTTTTCCTGTTAAAAGCAGTGCTTGACAATTTTCCCCTCTGTTATTATTTATATTGCTTATTTAACATTTATAAATGCTAATTCCATGATTTTTACAGCGTGTTTTTAATTACATAAGAATGTTTGTGTTCGTAAAGAGCAAAACCATAACTTTCTATCCACAGCTTGTGTACGAGCGCCATTTTCTTTGCAGACGATATTTAACTGCAGCAGATGTTTGTTTTGTTTTCATCTAACACGCTGTTGCCAGTTTCAATTATTTGAACTTCTTTTATTTTGTGTAATTTCTTATCAAAGACTTCCTAAAAATGCGTGAACATCCTCAGTATTTACTTCAGGAGCAAAATGCTGAACCCTCAATTACATGCACGGGCCGGCCAGCGACCGGAGTTTTCCTCTTAACTGATGAAAATAAAATCCTGACCCGTTCCTAGGGCCGAGTCAGGCTAGGGTTTTACGGGCCAGACAAGGCCTGTCCAGAACATTATTTCAACTCACTTTTTAGATAAAATACACTACATTGACTAAAATCACCGGAGACCCCTTCAAAAACAAATCAATGTATCCGCCGCGTTGTTAAGATGCGTGGTACAGCTGAAAAACCGTATAAAAACAAGCCTGCAGCTGACCGCGATCATATCACACTGTGAGGTTGAGTGAAAATGTCGCATCCGGAGAGTTGGGTGTTATATTAGTGGGCTGTACATAAGAGAAGCCGAGAGTCGTTTAAACCCAAGTCAACTGTTTTGGATGTACTGAATAAGTGGAAGACACATGATGTGCCTGAAACAGCAAATCGTAATGTCAGGCCAAATAAAATAAATGATAGAGGACGTCGAATCCCCAAGAGAGTCATTACAGCTAATCGACGGAGTAATGCACAAGACCTCAGTGTACAGGTGAGTACAAATACTGGAACCTCGGTTTGTACACGTACCATTTGCAGAGAACTTCATTCCATGGGTTACCGTGGTTGTGCGGCTGCTCATATGCCTTTCATCTTCATTCGGAATGCTACTCGTCGTTTAGCATGGTGTAAAGAACAGTTATCGTGGACCGTATAATCAATGGGAACGGGTCCTATGGACTGATGTATCCAGATACACGATCCATCAGTAAGATGGCCGTGTGTGGGTATGGCGGCAGCCGGGGAATGCTATTTACCACAGTTTACTGTTCCAACGGTCACGTCTGGAGCTGGCAGTGTACTCCTTTCGTGGTATGATCCCGGCCTATTGGTTATCGTGGACAAACCTGTTAACCAGCACGTCTACCTCGATATTCTGGATAATTATGTCCTACCAACTCTGTGGCAATACTATGGAACCGAGCCTTGCCGCTACCAGCAGCATAATGCACCGACCCATAAAACAAGTACTGTTTCTTCGTGGTTTGACGATAATTCCGTATCGTGTGTGGACTGTCCAGCACAGAGCGCTGATCTTAATCCCATAGAGCACCTATGGAATGAATTAGAGCGCCGCATTAGAAGTTTGGAACCATAACCTACTACTACGCAACAGTTATTGACAGCATTACGTACTGAATGGAAGTGAGTACCTATCGCTGTGTACAAAACTTTGTCGAAAGCATGTCTCGAAGTGTCAGTGCATGCATTAACTCTAAAGGTGGACCGACACCGTACTAATGTATGTCAATAAGTGCTGTGTTGTGTTTCTCTTCTAGGTGTCCGGTGACTTTTGTCAATAAAATGTATATAGATTTCCACCAACAGTTCTTTTCCAAAATTCTCATATCCAATGAGTCGGATTTCTGGTTCATTCGAATTCATCAGCCCTAATTTTACTGACGCTTATCTGTGTGAAATGTGAGTAGAACAACTGAATGGTGATCCAGTGCCTTTTTGGCATAGATCAATTGAAGATCAGTATCACATACAGAGGACATGCATGCATTTTTAGATCTTTTTTTAATATGATAAGATATTACAGAAAAAAGGAAGAGTTCAAAGACTTGAAACTGGCAACAGCGTGTTAAATGAAATAATCGAGAGAAAAATCATCAAACATTGCTTTTAACAGGAAGAAAAGCATCAAACAAAAATTCAGAGACGGTAACTGTTACAGTAAGGTAACAGTTACGGTAACTGTTACAGTAAGGTAACAGCTACGGTAACTGTTACAGTACGTTTTCTGTTACACAGTAAGGTCTTTGTTCTTAAAAGAAAATACCACCGACCCAAAGAGCATACTGTACTTTAAAATCTCTGTATCAACTGTAAACAAGGCAATATACAAATATTTGAATCTGAAAACAAAACAAAACATAATGCTCACTGCTTTTTGCGTAGGCATGTGGCTGAGCGCAAAGCACGGAGTAGACTACTTTATGATACACTATATGATCAAAAGTATCTGGGCTCCCTCGTTGAGCAAGGGATTTGCCGATATACTTCAGTCATAGCACATAAAGTTAAAAACACTGACCTGGCCTCACAAACTCCGTAGACAAGCATTAACTGTAGAATGATCCGTAAGACTCAGTGACTTTCAACGTGGCACGCTCATAGGTAGCCATCATAACGTCAGTTTAGGAAACTTCTGTTCTACTGCAGCTAACCCGATAATCTGGGCACACCTTTTGAGCAAGGGATTCGCCGATATACTTCACAGCCATAGCACATATAGTATAAAAGCAATGAAAAATGGACGATGTCATCGCTCTGTCCACGTTACTTTATAAACAACGCATAGCGACTGAAAAATTGTGTTCCGACACCACTGGGATCGAACCCCAAATCTCTCGATAACTAGTCAAGTGCGTTCGCATTTACGCTACGGCGTCAACAACTCTCAGCGTCACGCGTGGTTTATCAGTCAGCATCTGACTACACGAATCCGTATTGATGGTCTCAGCAACTGAGATGTCGTCATCTGGTGGCATTTAACGGAACAGCTATTTAATTCTAGCTGCTTTGAATTTATCAGCTAGAATTAAATAGCTGTTCCGTTAAATGCCACCAGATGACGACATCTCAGTTGCTGAGACCATCAATACGGATTCGTGTAGTCAGATGCTGACTGATAAACCACGCGTGACGCTGAGAGTTGTTGACGCCGTAGCGTAAATGCGAACGCACTTGACTAGTTATCGAGAGATCTGGGGTTCGATCCCAGTGGTGTCGGAACACAATTTTTCAGTCGCTATGCGTTGTTTATAAAGTAACGTGGACAGAGCGATGACATCGTCCATTTTCATTATCTCTACGTATTTGATATATATAAAAGCAATGCTAACCAGCTAACCTGATAATCTGGGCACTCCTTTTTAAGCAAGGGATTTGCCGATATACTTCACAGTCATAGCACATAAAGTATAAAAACACTGGCCTGGCCTCACAAAAGCCGCAGACAAGCATTAACTGTAGAATGCTCCGTAAGACTCAGTGCCTTTCAACGTGGCACGCTCACAGTTAGCCATCATAACGTCAGTTTGGGAAACTTCTGTTTTCCTGAAGCTAACCCGATCAATTCAAAGGAACATTATTGTGGAATGGAAACGCCAAGAAACAAAAACAGCGCAATCGCTAGCTGGGAAGCCTGGTAAAATGGTATGGCGAGACTACCGACTGCTGAAAACGGTGGTGTGACAAAATCGCCACTTCTCGGTTACAAGACTCCCACCCATTTTGAAAATGCCTCCGAAAGCAACACCGGCATCAAAACGGTTCGTGGAGGTTTAAAGGAAATGGGTTTTCATGGCCGAGCAGCCTCACAGAAGCCTAGCAGAGGCAAGATCAACGCCAAGCGTTGGTTGGAGTGGTGTACATCTCGGCACAAGTGGACTCTGAAGCAGTGGAAAAGCATTCTGTGGAGTGATGAATCAAGCTTCACCATTTGGAAGTCCGACAGAAGAGCCTGAGTGTGGAGATATCCAACTGTCCGACTGTTCTGTGGCAGTTGTGAATTTTGTTATAGGATACATCATGCTCTGGGTCTGTTTTTTATGGTTTCAGTTCGGCCCTCTAACTTCATTTCACAGGAACCTTAACTCTGCAGCCTATAATGACATTCTCAACAATCTAGTGCTCTCAACAAACACTATGAGTAGTAGCCGCTGGTTTATGGCGAGCCCTTATTTTTTTCGCGGTGGCAACACTTTGGTCACGTGGTAAGAAAATATCGTTATTATCGGGAAGAGACGACACACGTGGGCGTGGTAAATGCTTCTGCATGACGTCACCTCCCATGTGGTTATCGTACACTAACAACTTTTAATTCTTGGGGGAAACATTTGAATCGGCCATTTTTATTTTGGAATTTCCCAATGCGTTTTTGAGTCGAAATTTAATTATAGTTGAACTTGGAATTTTTTACAAGCCTTGGATTTATTTTCGAAAAAGGCGGTTTGGAACTGGGTGGATTCGAACTGAGGCCATTTACGTGGTAGTCAACAGCTCTAGCGATTAGGCCGCAAAATCGTTGGTCGTGGTGGTCAAAAGGATTACGACATGTATATCTTATCTTGTAAGTACTTGCTTGAGTAAGTCATACAGACCCGTTTCCTATATTCATTCTCAAACTGGCCAACACAAAGTCCCTCAGGTGATCTCCCGCATTACGCGACCACGTGTCTTAATCCTTTTGACCACCCCGACCAACGATTTGGTGGACGAATAGGTGGAGCTGTTGATAACCACGTAAATGGCCGGAGTTCGAATCTACCCAGTTCCAAACCGCCTTTTTCGAAAATAAATCCAAGGCTTACAGACAATTTTCCGAGTCCTCTTATAATTGAATTTCCACTCAAAAACGTATTGGAAAATTCCAACATAAAAATGGCGGATGAAAATGATTCCACCAAGAATCAAAAATTGTTAGTGAACGATAACCAAATGGGAGGTGACATCATGCAGAAAAAATTACCACGCCCACGTGTGACGTCCCTTCCCGATAATAACGATATATACTTACCATGTAACCCAAAGTGTTGCCGCCGCGAAAAAACTAAGAGCGCGACATAAACCTGCTGCTACTACTATTATGGCAATGACTCACAGTAGGCCCTTTCTCTTACAAACAGCATAATTCACTCGTTCCCCAAACTAGATCCGTGCAGGAATTGTCTGAGGGGATGGATATGGAAGAACGTAACTGGCCGGTACAGATCCCCGATCTCATTCCCCATGGAGTACCTTTGGGATGAATTGAAACTTAGACTACGAGCTAGGTCGAACCGCCCAACAGCATTGACGGACCTGAGTAATGCTGTTGTGGCAGTATTATAGGCCATTCTAGCTCACGTGCAAAAATCTATTGAAAAGCCTTCCCAGGAAAGTGGAGGCTGTGATAGGGCCGCGGGTAGCCTAGTGGGCAACGTTCGTTACTGCTACGGAAAGGACCTCAGGTTCGATCCCTGGCATGTACGAACGCTCGATCCACTAAATATCCGCCGTGCGTCAGATGGGCACTTTAAGCCGTCGGACCCCGGGTACTGCCCCCGGTAATAAATAAGGGCATCTTCCTCCCCTTTCTACTTCGGTTCCGTGTCACTTTCCTATCGGGCACTCTAGCTCTAAGCTTTCTATTTCTAAGGGTTGTTTAAGACCTGGGGTCAGACACTCCCTTCCTAAAGTCCTCTACATATGATCATTTGATCATTTTGGAGGCTGTGATAGCAGAAAAGTGTGGATCAACTCGATGTTAATTCCTTTCCTATTACAGTGAGTCTGTAGATAGGCAAGTGTACGGATACCTTTGATCAAACAGTGTATGTGTCTTGAGACCTCTATCAATTCTAACAGGAACGTCATTACCCAATAGACATCGCTTTTTGAACGCCTCTTGAGCTTTTCCTTGCCTTCTGAGCTTAACAAACCATGTGATCATCTAGGGCTCAAAAGAATCACCCATCCATAATTTAGGGCCACTCGTCCCAAGAAAAGGTCTGAGCTTGCGCAGTACGACAAGCAAAATGCACTTATCGCACCTGGTACTCGAGCTGAGACCCAAACCTAATGATTAGCTAGAAGTCCGCTCCACAAGTCGTTCAGCCAACGGCGAGGCTGAATAAATTGATCCAATGCAATTAAGGGTATAAACTAAATTGCGTTTGTTATGGGACATTTCTATAGTAAATAAAAGTCATGCGTGGCAAGACGAATTGTATTTGGCTTCTCCCATTCTGCGTCATGGTTCATTTAACTAATCCACTATCCTAAAAGGTACTAACGAAATTCCATTTACGCATTCATATTGCTTTAATTTATTATGCCTTTCTGCGAAGTAATTAAGTCCTATCATTCCTGCATGCAACACAAATGAGGCAGGAAAGAAATTGTTTCAACAGATATGTCCCCAGTCCAGATTGAAAGTGATTGTACAGTCCTTTGTGAAATATATTTGAGTTCGTTAATTTCACCCTAAATCTTCTTTAAGAGTTATGTCTTCGCTGAAAGCAGCATGTTTAATGGATATGTAAATGAGACAAGTGTAAGCCACAAAACTGAGGAAAATTAAAGTAAATGTAGAAGTAAGAGATACCTTTTCAGGCATCTTTTTTCTTCGCTTGCCCGCGTTTTTGCATACAGACACTTTTAGTGATTAATTCCTGCTGCATAAATCTTACCGACATTTCAACAAAGGGTCTCCAAGTCATTAAGAGAGCTTAGTTGTGAAGTGGCTTCTTAATTGCATCCTGACATTCAGCCCCAACACTAATTAACATTTCTCTTAAATAATGGTATCTGATGTTTAAAGTGGCTGGGACGGAATCCGTTTTCCTTGTGACGATTCTTACTCAAATGTTGTACCTTGTGAAACACAGTTTGCAATTTTATGGAGCAAACGGTAATAATGTCAGTGAATGCTATCCGCAAAATGCATGTATTTAAAGAACAAAAGTCTGTTCAATCAGATCTAGTTTTTCAACTTCACAAATTCGACATATTCCATCGATATATGTTTACTTGTACGTGTTGCTGTGTTGCAATTATTTAAAGCTGTGGCTTGATATTCACACAAAATCTATTGTTAAAATTTGCTGAACCATGATGAAAAAATATTGGATCCAGACATAATCTCTACAGTCGCTTTTCCGACAAGCCGAAATCCCGGCAACCCAAAATCCAGACAACACCAAATCCCGACAACCCAATATCACGAACCCCAAATTTCGAATTTCAGTATTTCTCATTATAAAAAACCATATAGTTGATCAAATATTATTGTATAAATATTGCTATTAGCTAAAAATAAAATAATTCTATTAGCTAAAAATAAAATAATGCTATTACCTAAAAATAAAATAATGCTATTAGCTAAGAATAAAATATCACGTCAAAAAGAATTTTAGAGATTATCTGGGATTCAAAATGTAACGTTTAATTCAGGCATAAGCTCATCAAGTATTTCACTTTCGGGATTTTGGATTGTCAGTTTTTTGGATTGTCAGTTTTTTGGATTGTCAGTTTTTTGGATTGTCGGTATTTTGGATTGTCGCGATTTTAGTAGTGTCGGGATATTGGACGTGCCGGGATTTTTGGTAGTGGAGGTTTCGGCTGTCGGGATTTGGGCTTGTCGGGATTCTGACCCAGATCCGAAAAATATAAAAATACCTAAAATATTGTTTCTTTTAAAGATTTTTTACTTTAAATTCTTATTAAGAGTACCCCCACTTATTAGAGATGTAAAACCTCTATCACGAGTTCGTCATGCCATAAAATCCAAAAGAGGTTTGCAGAAATATCGAATACATTCACTAGTGTTTGTGAGAATTGCGACACCACGAAGGAGTACTGGTAACTTACGGGTTATGTACAACAGGTTAGGACATGTAAATGATTAAAATATCAATGCGCATGCGGTTTCGGAGCAGTGCCCTCTGAACTGTCAAGTATTGAAAATAAAGAGCTAGCTCATACGAGATGTTCCAATCAGTAAAGAGCCGACATTGAGTTGAGAAAAGGAGTTTTTTGAGTCCTACTATTCCCCGTCTCCCAAGAACGACGGACTTCAAGCGAGAAAAAATGGTTGCTATGAAAGAAGCTAACTTTTCTTACGGCGAAATTTCCACTTGTACGGTACGCAAACGTGACGTCAGTTGATAATGTGGCTCGGACAAACAGAAATCCGGGAAATGGACCACAAAATCGCGCTGCCGCACAGAATGACGGATACCTCTACCCCATGGCAATGACCGATCGCACAGCGACACCCACGGTGTTAGCGCAGAAGTGGAGCACTGTCACAGGTCAGCCTTTTTCCTCCAGCGCAGCTCTTCGACGTTAACAAGTCGTGTTTTCTAATGAGTCACAGCTTAACTTGATGCACCGTGATAGTCGCATACGTCTTCAAAGACATCGTGGTGAACGGCATCTTGCAGCGTCATACCGGTCCAAAGCCAAGAGTCATGTATGGTATGGGGCGCCATTAGGCTCAATTCGCAATCTCGCCTAATACGAACCAAGGGAACATTTAAAAGTAGAAGTGATACCCTTCAGAGTTGTCCTGGCTCTATGTTACAGCAGGACAATGCTCGGCCACAGTGTCTCCGAATATCCAAGACCTCTTCAAAGTACGGTTGATACTGCTTCTTCTGTGGCCTGCATGTTGGCGGCATTTGTCACCGAACGAACATGCCTGGGACTTGGCAACTAAGAGATTATCTCATCAAACGCCTCCGCCAGTCACCACAAATGAACTCTGGTCTCGCATAGAAGCTGCCTGGAATGCTATTCCCCAGCACGCTTACCAAAACCTCTTCCATTCAATGCCACGCCGTGTTGAGGCCGTTGTTGTTGCTCGAGCTGGCATCACACAAAACTTAGTTTTGAAGCGAAAAAGTTTTGTATAGCTCTACAAATGTATTGAGTTATTTCCTGTTACATGAGGAATCTGTGATGCAAATTTTATTTGAATAGCGCGATTCCATTCCTTCTTGGTGTTGCAATTTTCACAAGCAGCAGTGTAAGATCAAATATCTGACAGTAATCACAGTGCACGAAATTCTTTCAGAGGTGAAAATTCATTCAATCCTTGTCAGGCTTCAACATTTCGTTAACAATGATCAATTTTCTCTTCGTAAAATTCGCTTGCCAGTAACTAACATCTCTTCGTTTTGTTATCGATTCAAAAAGCCAAAAAAGCATGCTTAAAGATATCGTTGGGTGGAAGGAAAAAGTAACGGATAAATCATTAAAACGCGGAACACTTCCTCAGTTTATCGGATGCCATTTTAGCGAACATGGTACATAAAGAAAGCTGATGAAGACAGAAAAAATTTGTTTGCGATTGAGTTAGATGAACTGACCAGGAAACCTTGGATTGGGAATACTTTCGGAATGATGATCATGCAGTTTGTCAATACGGTCTGTAAGAACAGAGTAGCACACAATATAGTGTACGTCATGTCAATGCCATAGCATGCAATTCTGCTTGCCAGCGTAACCATATTGCATGATAATGGAAAGGCTTAATTTTAATCTTTAAAGTGAAGCACACTTACTTAGAAAACGTCACCAACAGACGAATAGCCATAGTATAAGAGCGAAATGAAGTGCTCAAGTAAGAATTATACGCGATGTAAGATGAAAATGTCATCGTCTTCCAAAAGACCCCCAAATCAAAGAAACTTATTTGTTTATACATATTCAGTAATCCAGAAGCTCAAGTTTACGGAACTAAATGTCTCAAAAGGATGAAGAACACATGTTTTCTCCAATTACACACTGGCCAAAATTTGCAAGCATCTGATACATCAGGTACATTTTATTTGCCTTTGTATACCGCTCTGTTGAATATAACACCAAATATCTAACTTAGTTAATATGTTGCATTTTAGATCTGTTACTCTTTTGTTTTCTCTTGACCTGGCTTCTGCTATCATGTGAATGCTCTTGGCTTGACTTATACCTAGGGAGATCGAGGCTAAGTCAGGTCTCTGCGAGGGTTTTTTCTTGATTTTCCCTGCTGTTATTTTCTTGCTTATGTGCAAGTTCCGAATTATTACTTTATTATGTAACAGCAAGATCAATCAGCGAACTGAATTGAATTGAAATATTCTACTATCAACTATCAATTATGTGATATCATAAGAGGGACCTCAAATTTTAGTTTTACTACTGCGTAGGTTATCCTTTTGCAGCTTCAATACTTCTTTACAGCAGTTCCATATGGAACAGGTGAAACGGGTATAGTTCTCATCTGAAACTTCACTTCTAAAAAGAAGCACTTCATAAAAGAAGTGCAATTGTAAAAAGAAGAAGTGCAGAACTTCTTTTCCTGCACTTGAAGTCTTTTTACAACTGCAAGTTCATTTAGGACTGCACTCCTAAAAAGAAGTGCAGTTCCCATCTTGAACTGCAGAAACATGCATGCAACCATAGCCCTTGCATCATTTGCAGAATTGAAGTTCACTGAAAATAGGTTTAATTCGACATCATCTTACGGTAACACAGCTGGAATTAGTCGCATGAAGGATTCTTCAATTAAGTGTAATTTTTGAAACATGGTAGACATATCTAATTATTTGTTAACGTTTCCTTTTAATAATTTATTCATAAAAATGCCTAACTTTTGTTAGTATAGAACTATTAATTAATTTTAATTCATAATAAGCATTCATATAGTAATGCATTAACTCACTCAACAGAAGTATAATGACATTTTTGATGATTTCGTATGGAAATTAATTAACCGACGAAATTCTAACCATTCAGCAGTCAACAAAAACATGTTTCTGAGTAGATCTTCAGTTTATTAATGAGATTTCTTGAACATATTTTCTGGAGGCACGCTTCAGTAGACTAGCAATAATGAAAAAAAAAGGAAAACAAAGCGTTGATAAATGCTTGGGAACTCATAATTTTTATGTTATTTTTAATTATTTTAACTGAAATGTCTTAATGTTAGATACAATTAGTGAAAACACTGTAGAATTCAGATATATGTTTTTTCTTTCCTCATTCATTGTTTCAAAAAATTGATTCAGTTGCTTTTGTGCTCCTTTCCTATCAATTATTATCAGTACTAAATTTCACATAAATATCTGACGGAATGTTTAATATCAATTTAATCATATCAGAATAATAATATTCATAACCTACAGAAAAATTACGCAGTTTGGCTTCGCTCAACATAGCTTTGCATAGAGCAAACTAAAAATAAACGTCTTCGAGCATTCTAGCAAAGAAAAATAACTCTGACTGAAATTTGCTACGAGTGTTAGCAAAGTATTTTTATATGAAAGACTGAATAAACTTAAGCTTGCCATATTTACAGAGAAAATATTTAAGTGCACTTTCTAAGAAAAAAATACATAGCAGGTAATCACACAAATGTGTTGTCTGTCATGCCGAAATTAAAGCGAAAGTTTTGCCTCCTACGCCAAAGATTAAAAAGAAATTTTTTTGGGATATCTCTATGAATATGACAGAAAGCAAAAGCAACTTCGCTCCGCTCAAGCATTCCGAAATTTTGCATAAGATGGAGAAAATAAATAAATTGTGGTGTACTGTACACAGTGTGGTAAATAATTTTTAAGACTGGGTATGTAAAATGAAATAGAAACAAAAAATTATAATTTGTTTTGGTTTGTTATTCAAAATAAGTCCC
The DNA here is from genome assembly GCA_039090855.1 of Macrothele yani. Classification (NCBI taxonomy): domain Eukaryota; kingdom Metazoa; phylum Arthropoda; class Arachnida; order Araneae; family Macrothelidae; genus Macrothele; species Macrothele yani. Next base: position 19,465,621 of record CM077025.1, read on the forward strand.
TCCGGCTTCAATACACTTGTTACAGCGATTTAATAATGATTCGAATGCCTGTTTCAGTTCACTTTGCGGAATTGCCTCCAAAGCTCGCGTCGAAGCTGTTTGTATGGTCGAAATATCATCAAAATAACACCCTTTTAACGTCATTTTAAGTTTTGGGAATAAAGAAAAGTCGCAGGGTGCTAAACCAGGCGAATACGGTGGATGATTCAACACACACAGACATTATTTTTCGCCAAAAATCTACGAACAAGAAGTGAGGTGTGACTGGGTGCATTATCGTGCAACACACGCCAACTGTTTTCATCCCGATATTCTGGACGAATGCGACGAATTCTGCCAATCAAACGCCTCAAAACATTTAAATAAAACTCACCAGTAATTGTTTGTTCACTTGGAACAAATTCTTTGTGGATAATACCTTTACTATCGAAGAATGTAATGAGCATTGTTTTGATTTTCGATGGAACTTTTCTTGTTTTTGTGGCTTGTGGTGAGTTTGTTTACTTCCATTCCGCACTTTGTCGCTTTGTTTTAGGATCATATTGAAAACACCATGTTTCATCACCAGTAACAATCGATTTTAAGAAGTTTAGATCATTTTCAGCGGCTGAAATGATGTCTGTGCAATGTGCATGCACTTCTCCTTGATTTTTGTTCATTATTTAACGTGTGTGGAACAAATTTAGCACAGACTTTTGTTTTGCCCAAATCTTCATGCAGGATGGTTCGAATCGTTTCTTTGTCGATGTTTAAAGACTCTTACATCATTCTTAGTGACGCACATCGATTGTTTTCTCCGAAATCACGCACTTTTTCAATAATCTCAGGTGTCCTAGATGAACTTGGTCTTCCGGTATGCTTATCATCTTCTAGCGTACCTCTTCCGTCCAAAAAACGTTTGTGCTACAGGAAAACATTTGATCTACTTAAACAAAACTCACCGTAAACTTGTTTCATCATTTGGTACGTTTCCGAGGCACTTTTACCAAGTTTTGCGTAAAATTTAATAACAGCCCTTTGTTCCATCTTAATAATTCAACATGAAAACAATTTTACTTCTCTAATGAACGGCCGTTTCGTTTGAGTTATTTTAACAACTGCGCCGTACTTTTGGCAGAAAGCAAGCAAATGGTCACGGTTTATATCGCATTCGCGATTACACTGGTGACGCCACCTTAGGCTAAAATCTAGCGCCAGTCTTAAAAATTCTTCCACGCACTGTGTGTGCTGACAATAGTAAAGTCTTACTGTTCCCCGGAAACGGAAGAATGTATTTATGTCTAAGGCCTGCATTCATTTGTGTTTCATGATATCGAAAACTCTTTGGAATCAAGTCAGCCACGACAAAAAACAAATGTTTGAGAAGTGTGGGATTTAACAAATAACTCCACCAGAAGCGTCCATAAAGAACATTCTGTGTGAAAAAGATCATATTTCCTCTTCACCAGCAAAAAGTGCTAAGAGTACCCATTGATATATTTTCTTATTTAAATAGCGAGGACTAACTCTAGTAAGCCACTTCCGTATATGGGGTATAAAACTCCATTAAACAACTCATGCACATTTAAATCATTTGACGCAGAAATATTTTAGAAAATATAAAGTAAATCAACTACAGAAGATACTAGCACCCCATAAACATGTAGTAACACAAGACTTAGATGTGCATAAAATGTTTTGTTTGAACACGTGAACATACCTGGCACGCAAAGAGCATCGTGCGGTCCTGAGGATGGCTGTATGTATTACACCATAAATGAAGTCGTATTGAAGAAAGAACGATAATAAATATTGTTTTAGATTTTAATAACACCGAGATATCGAAATGCGACGAAAATTTTAATGTTTTGAAATGTCTTTACTGAAAATTGCGAAATTTTTTTTGGAGTAGAGTTTTAATCTTGAATGATACATCATGTTTTAAACTCTTTTAAAAATAATAAAATGTGTACACCTTTAAGACTGTGAATATATGTATGCTGTCGGAGTTACGTTTTTCATATAACCCTCCAAGTAGAACTTCTACAAAACTGCAGACGTTCAAATGACATCAGGTACAGCTTTCGGAATCTCAATTTCCAAAATCAAGGCATATTTTTCGCAACACTCACGGTATTTTAGTATGTTGCAAAAACAACACAAACAAACAGTTTTGCACTCATTTGCCCGTGGACATAGAAATTATGTACAGATTTTGAAGCTGACAATCCTTACTTTTGGTGTAAATATGACAAAGATGGTATGTCAGATAATATCCGAAAACTTGAACATTTCGTAGCCTTGGGGCGAGAATCGAACCCGCGTCTACCAGATACCCGGGGGCTATCATACCCGGGCTGCTATCTGGGATACGCGGATTCGATTCCAGCTCCAGGACGACGAAATTTTCAAGTTTTCGGATATTATCTGACTTACCATCCTTTGTCATATTTACACCAAAAAAGTTCCATTCATGAAAGAAATCATGATTTTTATACGCGTTCCATTCATGATAGAAATCATGATTAGTATTAATTTTTTCTTGCTAACATTTCATCCTTTTTGTCATTCTCGCTCTGCTCCTCAGCAACGAGAACTACGACGGCGCAGGAAATTACAGTCTAAATAAAGTTAACAGCGTACTGTAACGGGTGATCTGAAACATCAGATTGTTTCCTCAAAATCAAAACCACTAAAATTTGGAAAACATCCAAGTTTCTTTTCAGCGTAACATGATACGCTTCTTTGGACATAACGACGACAAGTACCGAACAACTCCAATAGCAACATTTTGTGGACCGTATGGTCAATTCATAAAAAATAAGAATCCTTTCCGACGCAAATAAAATGTAACAAAGTTGTTCATTGTCAATGGAATCGGTAAAAACAGAAACTCAACCGGATTTCTACAATCGGAAAGCATCCAGAATCAGAAACAGCTACTGACTTCCACCAGCGACTAGAAAATATGTTACGAAAATTAAGAAATCATGTACAAAGTTTTCCATAACAAGAGAAAGGTATCAGAGAGAAAGATTTTCAAATCTAACAATAAAAAAGAAAACAAATGTTTCGGAAACATGAAAAGAAAAAAGAAATCTAAGTCTTCTAGCGGAAGAATTTTACTTAATGGAAAGGCTAAAAATAGGCGAAAAGTATTATTAATGGCTAGAGCTATGCTAAAGAAAAATAACTTTTCAAGCATGGCTCCCGCAAGCAGAGATAGGGAGAAAAAGGTTTTGATCTTTACTTTCCCTAGAGGGAAAGCTGTGCATTAGCAGCAAATGGCGTACAATAAAGAAACAAATTTAGAAGGGAGATTGAGCTGCAGACATAAATACACAAACACCACCTAGCGACTTAACTATGAACTACAAAACTCCTCAAATACCAATCAAAAGTTTTTCACAAAGTAAATGGTATCCGATGTTAAAATAATTTTTAAACAGCAAATTTAGAAGTAGAGATATTGAGAAGAACAGATTAAACATTTCCTCCCCTAGAGATGAAATACTGCAGTATTTTAAGAAGAAATACATACAAAGAGTTTTCATAGTTAGCAGCAACGGACGGGAAAATAATTTTTATGACGATTTTAGTCTCGCAGATATAGTGCCGTGAAAGAAAACGTGAACCTACGCTCTTTAGGGGCACACTAATACGTTAAGAAAAATTTGAACTGAATGAGAAACATTTCGCACCGTAAAGGCTCACCAACAAAGAACGAAGTTTTCAAATCAGACTCTTAGAAGCAGAGATATCGAGAAAAATAAGATATATGTTTACGCACGTTGTGGGACAAACAATGCACTATTTTAAGCTGAAGGTATTTTCAAATGGTTTTCTGAGTCTACGAAAAAAATGTTTAATCGCGTTTTCAGAAGCTCATATTTTACTGCAAATTTATCAATAGCAGAATTAAACACTTACGTCCCCTGGTAGCCAAACTGCTATTTACCTAAAATTGGAAATTGTATGCAGAACATTACCCAGCAGGAGCTGTATCTGACGCAGGAAGAAATTTTTAAATCGGAGTTTTAGAAGCAGAGATATCGGGGAAAACACCATTTTCCTTTTCGACCCTAATAGAAAATATCTGCATTAGCTGAGCAATAGAGCGTCATGAACAGCATATCGAGTTCGTGGCAAAACCTGGTCTGCGAAGCAAAACAGCGGCCGGAAAAGGACCCGGTCTTGTAGAGACATAAGAGCGTTAAAGAGGATTGTTAACCGTAATGAGAAGACCACGGCGCCGAAAATTAGTGCGGAGCTCAACCTGCATCTCCAGGCTCTAGTATTAATGGACATAATGCTCAGGGAACTGCATAAACAAGATATTCATTGCAGAGCTGTTATTCCAAAACCTCTGGAGACCCGGATAAATGCACAACGGCAACGCCAGTGGTGCCAGGAGTTTACAACATGGACTGCCGATGCATGGAAGCATGTAATGTGGTCGGATAAATCCACATTCATACTGTTCCCGCTGTGTGAAGAACACTGTTTTATGTGTGGAGAACAGTGTCACAATCGTAGAACCCAGACTGTCTGCTCACAACAGTCCATCATGGTGTCGTTATATCATGCTCTGGATGGTCATGTCGTGGTTTACAGCAGGTCGCCTGACCACCGTGAAAGAACGGATAACTGGCAGAGCGTGTGAAACTATTTTGGCTGACCAAGTCCCATCCAATTGCTCAGGCATTGTTTCCTGCAGGCGATGCCATCTATCAAGGATTTCCTAGCATCTTCTATCAATTTCTATCTATCAAGCAATTTCCTAGCATCTATCAAGCATTTTCCTAGCAATGTCCCAAGCATTTTCCTGCTGGCGATGCCATATATCAAGCATTTTCTATCTAACAAGCATTTTCCTAGCAATGTCCCAGGCATTTTCCCGCAGACGATGTCATCTATCAAGCATTTTCCTAGCATTTTCTATAATTTTTTACCTAACAAGCATTTTCCTAGCAATGCCCCAAGCATTTTCCTGCAGACGATGCCATCTATCAAGCATTTTCCTAACATTTTCCTAGCATCTATCAAGCATTTTCCTAGCAATTATCCCAAGCATTTTCCTGCAGGCGATGCCATTTATCAAGCATTTTCTATCATTATCTATCTAACAAGCATTTTCCTAGCAATGTCCCAAGCATTTTTCTGCAGACGATGCCATCTACCAAGCATTTTCCTAGTATTTTCTATTATTTTCTATCTATCAAGCATTTTCCTAACATTTTCCTAGCATCTATCAAGCATTTTCCTAGCAATGTCCCAAGCATTTTCCTGCAGGAGATGCCATTTATCAAGCATTTTCTATCTAACAAGCATTTTCCTAGCAATGTCCCAAGCATTTTCTTGCAGGCGATGTCATCTATCAAGCATTTTCCTAGCATTTTCTATAATTTTCTACCTAACAAGCATTTTTCTAGCAATGTCCTAAACATTTTCCTGCAGGCGATGCCATTTATCAAGCATTTTCTATCATTATCTATCTATCAAGCATTTTCCTCACATTTTCCTAGCATCTATCAAGCATTTTCCTAGCAATGTCCCAAGCATTTTCCTGCAGGCGATGCCATTTATCAAGCATTTTCCTAGTATTTTCTATTATTTTCTATCTATCAAGCATTTTCCAAACATTTTCCTAGCATCTATCAAGCATTTTCCTAGCAATGTCTCAAGCATTTTCCTGCAGGCGATGCCATTTATCAAGCATTTTCTATCATTATCTATCTAACAAGCATTTTCCTAGAAATGTCCCAAGCATTTTCCTGCAGGTTATGCCATCTATCACGCATTTTCCTAGCAATGTCCCAAGCATTTTCCTGCAGGCTATGCCATCTACCAAGCATTTTCCTAGCATTGTGCATCATTTTCTATCTATCAAGTATTTTCTTAGCAATGTTCCAAGCATTTTCCTGCAGGCGATGCCATCTATCACGATGATGACGCCCCAATTCACAGAGTTTGGAATGTCCAATCATGGTTTCAGGGACACGACGACAAACTTTCACATTTTCCGTGGCCACCCCAATCACCAGACGTAAACATCATCGAGCCACTGTGGTCTGTGTTGAAAATCATAGTAAGATCCCGTTATCCTCCTCCTGCATCTCTCAACGACCTGGAGTAGTTTCTGCATGAAGAGTGATGTAACATCCCAGTAACAACCACCCAGGATTTGTATGCGTCATTCCAAGGAGGATTCAGTTGGTTTTGAATGCCAAAGGTGGTCCCACACCCTACTAGGTACGTATAACCTTCTTTTCCGAGGTGTTCACATTATTCTGTCCAACCCCTGTATGTTGAATAGGATGCATTTTGGATTCGATGTCATCTTAATTTACGCCCTTTAGCGGGGAAATTGATCATCGAAAAAATAAAAACGGAATGCAAGGATCTTCATCTTTACATTTCAAGCTTTCCAATGCAAAAATAATTTTAAACATCGGACTAACGGTTGCAGAGATATAGTGTCCCCAGGCGGGCGGACGGACAAAGTGATAACATAAATACGATATTCTTTTTCTAGAAAGGACGTGCTAAGAATGTGTTACCAAATAACGCATGCATGCAGACTGCTTAGTTAGCAATATATTAGAAGCTACTAGAAAGTACAAGATATTAAGCCTATTGCATATGTGAATAAAACATTAATTTATAGCTGATGCTGTCCATAGGGCGTGACAAAGCCACTTAAGGTTTAAATGGTGTAAACATAAATACTCAATATTCTCCGAGCTCTGGCTCTTAGCTGACAGGCTTTGTATGGGGCCTAATTTTCAGAGCTTAATGTTGTGATATACAATTCTCAAATAGTTCAAATTTTTATCATACGTTGGAACAATCATTTTTCGGAGCAGGTTCTAGCGTTGCATTCACGTGAAATTCCGTGGATGAAATATCATGCTTACGTAGTAGGTCAGGCATTATTGATTGTTGCTTCCGTGTTTGTTGAGAAAGTTTTGCCAGACATCTGCTGTCCAGTATGGGCTTCTAGGATTTGGTCTAGGATCACTCAAATCAAGCCCCTCACGTTGTGAGAAACCCTTGTCATCGGGCTGTCCAAGAGTTCAATCATCTCTCGGATCAGTCCGAGAATTTCCTCTGAGTTTGCACTCACTTGATCCACTGTGTCTCTGATTTGGTAGACGGTCTCCTTCTCCGCGGGTTATATCCCTCTTCACCTTGGGCTATATGACATTCCTGTTTCACTTCTTTATTTCCAACTGCATTAATTAATTTTCTGCTTTCATTTTCCATCTCATTCAGGTATTTCTTTTTCTACAATGCATTTCTATGCAAAGTCCTTTTCATTGGTGTTTTAAGATGAAATGTCCAGACATATCAATTAAATTTGGAAGACGGTTTTCCTCCTCTTCTACGGTAATATGACATACATGTTCATTTTCATTCCTCTATTTTTAAATGCATTAATGCATCTCTTCTATTTCCTCTCACAGTCTTCCGAAGTATTTCTTTTCCCTGCATAAATTTCTGTCAAACGTCTGCTTTCAACTGTATCTGAAGATGGAGCGCACCTACTTATCTGCCGTTTTTAGCAGAGAGATAAAATTCCATTAGATTGAAAAGATTCCTTAATTGTGTCAATGTATGAAAATGAAAAGTAAAAGTGGAATTTTTCTACCATATTTAAATTCTACAAAGTTTTATGTATATAACACACTTCGAAAAGAATCATAATGTTTACCAGAGAAACTGTTGGTTAGTACAAGGTTGGCTTTTGGAAAAAATAGATCTACGACAGGCCAAACACGCTGGTCAGAAACAGTTGGGGATATTGCCGTTTCAAAGGACAAACGTGGTGATATGGAAATTTAGTGACTGGAGATATGTCACCAGCGTGGGTAGCTAAGTCATATATAAATTAGCATCATGACAACACAGCACTTGGCGTGCGAGTCCCGATAAAAGCACCCTGCGGAAAGTGGAAAATGGGTCGTTTCATCCCTTGGTCTAGACGTTTGCTGAATGTATTGCATTCAGTGGGATATTTACCTGAAAGGATGTCTAGACGACGTTTAAGCATAAACAACAGAAACAGGGCTGTTGGCATGTAGCAGGCAGGTTGTACAGTAGGTCGATGTGGCTGCTGTTTTATGAATTTCGCAAAGTATAGTAAGTCGGCTGCGTCGAAATATTGCAGATCGATCTAGGTGTGGTCGCCCGAGCATAACCACGAGGAGGCCACTTACCTGACAGTAAGTTCTCGAAGAAAACCTAGAATCACCAGCAGGCAACTACGCGAATAACTTGGAACTGCTTCTGGTGTAACAGTGTCTACTCAAACCGTGCGGAACAGTCTTCACGAGTACGGACTCAGAGAAAGGATGACACTGAGATGTATAGAATTGACAGCAGCTCATCGTCGTCAAAGATATACCTGTGCTCAAAAGCACTTGTCATGTTATTCAGAGCAGCTCCATGTACTTTCCACAGACGGATCTGGTTTTGCTCCAGATCCTGAAAATCGCCGAGTACAAGTGTGGAGAGGATCAGGGTAACGAATGTAACCACACTATGTGCAGTCCGTTCACCCTTACCAGAGATAGTCAGTCCTGGTCTGGGAAGAGTGTTTTTTGATGGCCGCACTACTTTGTATATTTGTCAGTGCCACTTGAATGCCTCAGTGTACCGAAATACCCAAATGAGATCTTTATTTCCATTGTGACACTGTTTCACGCTGTTATTGGACATGCATTCCATTTTCTCAATAACAATGCAATTAGTCATCATACCTGGAGCGTGCTCCAGGGGTTGAATCGTCTCAGTTGTTTCCGAGGTCTTGTGACCCCAATTCTATTGAGAACATTTGGAACACAGTACAGCGACGTATGAATAACCACATTCCATACCTCAGTACACTGGAAGACCTCTGTAACGTGTTGCCTGTAATATGGGACCAGCTGCCTTAGACACTCATCATTAATGTCATTAAAAGTATGCCTCGTAGTGTCAAGACGTTCTTTGATACAAAGATGGTGTTACCGGGTACTGAAATCCACAGACATTCTTTGAATTTACCATTTTATCTATATTGAAGTGCTACTTTGTTGTGCGCAGAAATTGCACGCTAAATTATTTTAGTAAAATCACTGTTTATCGTTTGCGTTACGTAGCCTGACTGATGTTATTTCAATGCGTGTTACTTAAGTCAGATACCTGCATCCTTCACTTCATGCAGTGTATTTGCATTGCTGCAAATTTTAGTTGCAAAATTGGAGCACGGCCTACTAACACATAATCATTTTATTGATTAAAAAGCGTTAGGATTGCATCAGGAGAGAAAGAATATGGACGGATCTCAAGGAATTTGGAATAAACCAAAAGTTAATAAGTGCGATAAGATCAATACTATTAAAAGCAGAGGAGTGGGTCATCAAATGGAGTAAGATCTTTTTTATGGTCATTTGAGGATTAAAACAAGAAGACGCGGCGATACCAATTCACTTCCATATTTCTATCATAAGAAGAAAATAGAACACTTTAACTGGTATATAGTGATTAACATCAAACAGAAGTCATCGCTCTTTCCACGTTTGTAAGTGAGTCACGGAAAAATTATCATTCTCGGAAATAATCCATGAGAATTTTTCCGTGACTCACTTATAAACATGGAAAGAGTGATGATTTATGTTTAATGTTCCTAATCCACGTCAGTTGTGTGTATTAGTTATTCATTCGCCTCCTAGTTATTTGTTGAGTTGCTGCTTACCATCTTTGGTGAATCCCCAGCATTGTGCGGGGCTAGAAGAAGCAACCTGCCATGTGGTTAGGCAGTTGTCGCATGTGAGTCTGGAGAATTCGCGGCCGCAGTGGCAGCATGTCCGGCGCGTAACTGGAAGACCCTATGTTCGATTTCCGGTGGCGGCCGATGATAATGTTTCCGTGACTCACTTATAAACGTGGAAAGAGCGATGACTTCCGTTTGATGCTCCTAATCCACATCAATTGTATGTATTAATTATATAGTGATTATTTTGTTCAGTTGAAGAAAACTCTAAAGACTGTTAATACATTTCAAACCCTTATGGCAGAAAAACGTTTGTTAAAAATAAATCAAGTACATACTAAATAGCTAAAAGTTTCTAGATGCCTAGAACAATGAAAGGATAAACGCTTTCGAAATGTAATATGCAATTTAAAAATATAACGTCAAATATTTAGTGAACGGGATGAAAGGTCAGGAGATGCGTAACATCACAGCCTCTCCTTGACAAATGTCAACCCCGCCTTCTCGTGGTACATCCTGTTCCCACCAAAGGGGCTCTGACGACCGACAATAGCGGTATAACTATACCATCGGGATTAGAGGAAATGCTATCCCACACTCACCAACCCGCTTGGCCAGCGTGGTGAGTTATGGCCAAACCCCTCCAAAATGACTCCACAACTTAAATCTTGGCCCTCAGTCTCCGGCAGCTGGAATGTAACTGGCCAAGGCAGCGGCCAGTGCGACATGAAGGCAGAGGGTGCTAAGAATCCCCGGAGGCCCGGACTACGCTGCCATCTGATGCTGACCTTGGCTACGTATAACGGACGCTCCCTATCTTCTGATTCAAGGCTTCTTGAATTGGAAGAGGAACTACAAAGGATCAAGTGGGACATCGTCGGGCTAAGTAAGGTAAGGAGAAAAGGAGAAGATCTCATTGAATTGAAAAGTGGACATCTCTTCTACTATCGTGGGACAGATACTGGCAGAACTAGTGGTGTTGGATTTATAATAAACAAGAAACTGAAGGATAAAGTGGTAGAAGTTGAAAGTTCCTCTGACAGAGCTGCACGACTCGTTATCCAACTCTCGAGAAGATACCAGGCTCAGATTATTCAAACTTATGCACCCACCACAAGTCATCCTGAAGAAGAAATTGAAGAACTTTATGAGGAAATTTTTCATCTAAATAATAAAGGTAAGCAGCACTTGAAGATAATTATGGGAGATTACAATGCAAAAATAGGGCAACGGCAACAGAATAAAACTTCAGTAGGTAAATTCGGTCATGGCAACAGAAACCAGCGCGGAAATACCCTCGTAGAGTTTGCAGAGGGAGAAGGGTTTTTCATCTTGAACTCCTTCTTCAAGAAAAAGCCACACAGGAAATGGACATGGAGACATCCAAATGGGACGACAAGTGAAATTGATTTTATTATGTGTAACAAAAAATTCGTCATCGAAGACTGCAGTGTGCTAAACAAGTTCAACACAGGTAGTGACCATAGATTGGTGAGATGTAAGATGCACCTCAACACTAAACTTGAACGTGGCAAGCTCATAAGACAAACAAAATGTATTGACATAACCAACCTTAAAAAACACCATAATACCTTCAAATTGGAACTGAAGAACAGATTCTCTGCTTTAGAAGGCCTAACATCGGAAGAGGTGGATATTTCGGAAGTTAACAGAAAAGTAACCAAAGCTCTTATGGAAACAGCAACAAAATTAGCTGGGTCTAAGAACAAATTGCATGTGAACACATTATCAGGAAAAACCAAAATGTTGATGCAAAAAGAAGAGAGATGGACAACTAAAGAAGATGTGACTTCCAAAGTGGAATATATAGAGCTATGCAAGACAGTACGAAAAAGTATCACTGAAGACGTAAGGAAATTCAACTATGAACTAGTAAGGAAAGCAATTGAAAACAACCAAAGCCTAAAGATAGCAAAGGGACATCTCAGTAAGGGAAAAAACAGATTATGGCACTGAGAAAAGAAGATGGTTCTGTAACAAGAAATAGAGGCGAAATTTTGACAAGAGTGAAAGATTTCTACTCCAAATTATATGAAAGGGATGATATATGTACTCCAGGCATCATGAAAGGTACCAGAGTTCTTCCAGTTCTTCCAGCAGAAGTTGCACATGCAATCAAGAACATGAAGCGGGGAAAAACTCCAGGAGAAGATGGAATTACTGTAGACATCATACAAGAAGCAAGTGGAGAAATCGAAACAGTACTCGCCCAAATTTTCACTCGATGCCTTAATGAAGGGAAAATTCCTGAGGATTGGAACAATGCTACAATGATCTTGCTACATAAAAAAGGTGACATTGAGGATCTCAAGAACTACAGACCTATCAGCCTCCTATCAGTGGTTTATAAAATCTTCACTAAAGTTCTTTCACACCGCTTGAAGGTAACACTGGACATGGCTCAACCGAGAGAACAAGCTGGATTCAGGGAGTGGCTACAGCACAATAGAACATATCCACGTACTGAGAGAACTAATTGAAAGAGAGAGGGAATATGAACTTCCATTGTGCATGGCTTTTATCGATTATGAAAAAGCCTTTGATTCGGTGAAACCATCAGCAGTTGCAATGGCTCTGAAATCGTGCGGTATTGAAGATGCATACATTAATATTATTAATAACATCTATGAAAATGCAAGTGCAAAAATTCTGCTATTTGAAAATACAACACACATAAAAATTGGAAAAGGAGTGAGACAAGGTGACACCATATCTCCCAAGCTCTTTAATGCCACATTGGAAAATGTCTTTCAATCACTGAACTGGGAAAACAAAGGCATAAAGATTAATGGAGATTATCTAACCCACCTTCGTTTTGCTGATGACATGGTCATTTTTGCAACTACCCCATCAGAGCTACAGAGTATGATGCAGGAACTTGCTGACAAGAGTAAAGAAGTGGGATTAAAAATGAACTTACAGAAGACAAAAGTGATGTTCAATGCTTTTACAAGAAATGAAGATTTATCGATTGATGGAGAAAAACTGGAGATAACAGACACGTACGTTTATCTTGGACAGCAGATATCAAGTGAGGGTCACATTGGTGAAGAAATTAATCGGCGCACAAAACTTGCCTGGAGAGCTTTTGGAAGAAACAGCATAATTTTCAAGAGCAATATGCCATTATGTCTTAAAAGAAAAGTGTTTGATCAATGCATCCTTCCAGTGCTTACGTATGGTGCAGAGACGTGGACCTTAGCTAAAAGAGACATACAAAGGCTGCAGACAACTCAAAGTAGCATGGAGAGGTGCATGTTTGGTGTAACCAGGATAGATAAGAAGAGGAACACGTGGATCCGAAAAATGACAAGAGTGGAAGACATCATGATCAGAGTTAAATCCCCGGAATGGCAATGGGCTTGACATACTGCCAGAAGAACAGACCATCAATGGACAGCCGAAATTTTAGATTGGATTCCAAGGGACAGGAAAAGACCCAGAAGAAGACCACATGGAAGATGGGTGGATGAAATTCGAAAGTATGCGGGAGTGACATGGTGGAGACTGGCACAAGACAGACCGTTGTGGAGGAAACTTGGGGAGACCTTCGTCCAGCAGTGGATTGATAATGGTTGACAATGATGATGATGATGATTTAGTGAACATCAGGTAATAAAATTCAGACGGATATTCAAACCAGAATGCAAGCATCAAATATAACTTATTATACATTGCAACATTTATTAACGTCAAAGACACTATTGACTTGACATAAAATAAAATTATACTGTATAATACAACCTTAATATCCATTGTAATCTATAGCAGGGATTTGTTTTTTTTTATTGAAGGTTTAACGACCACCAGGAGCAACTCAATTGGCTATAAGCAGTCGCCCGTCCCTAATTTAGGGTCACTGGTTCCATGGAAGGGAGACAGCCAGTGCCATAAAGCAAACACAGCATCCATGCCTCACCGGGATTCGATCCCGGACCCCTTTCGGATGAATGATCAGATGTCATTGCTTAGACTATTGCGCCACCGGGGCGGCATAGCAGGGATTGGGGTGTAGTTGTTGGTGATGCAAAATGCTTAGAGAAATTTGAAAACATAAGGGAAACATTTGGACCCCTAAACTATAGTAAAACTGGAGAGTGCAGACGGAAATATGATGAATACATATATGATTTCTATAGGTATCATTTGTTAATAGATGAAATCAAATCTTATAGATTGGCCAGGCTTGATCGTATGGAGTGAATAAATAAAGAACGAATACCTGGAGAGATGTGTGATATGAAGTTTAATTGAAGAGAGTCTCGGGGAGACCCAGGAAACGATGAATAAATTGCGACTAACAGTGTGTGGAAAGATTGGTACCGAGTGACTGAAGAAAGAGAGGGCAAAGCTGAGGCTTGCGAAGCTTAAAAAGAACAAGCCTTCACAGTTATATTTTGCATTCTTCTTTTCATCTTCCTTTGCGTATTTTATATCGTTCACGAAATGAGGCCCTTCTGCTTTCTATTTTGTACTCATGTCTCTTTAGGATATGTTACCATTAGAAGTAACAGTTAACTAAACGTCTTCTTTTTGACTGAAATGGAAATGATGTTCCTGGATATATCCCTTAATTTTCCATATATTAAGATTGGAGGTATGCAATAACTGAAAGTCTTACTTCTGATAGAAAACGGAATGCTATTTCTGAAATATATCGCTTAATGTTTCGTATGTTAATATTGGAAAGAATGCATTGATTGAAAGCGTTCCTTTCAAAAAAAGTTCGGGTGTTCGTGAATGCATAATTGAACGTTCCATATGTTGGGACTGAAAATTCTCTTCGGATGTCAGTGGGAAAGTTACTTCTGAATACATCACTTATATTTCAAAATATAGAGATCAGTAGTATGCATCGATAGAATGTAATCTCTTTGAATAAAATTATTTCCCTTTTAAAGAAATGAAATTGCGACTTAAATTCCAAAAATTTCCAATTTATGAATCCTTCGACTGGGATTAAAATTGGAAATGCTCATAATCACAATTCAACAAGACAGATTATACCGAATTCTCAGGTGAATTAGTACACCGTTTGATTCCCTTCGGACACAAATGGAACATTTCCACTTGGATGTTTTGGGAAATGGAAGATTATGTTGGAAAGAATAGGCATTTATGCCTTCTAGCACGAGACATGCGCATTGGAGCAGATGCAAAATATGATCAGTCTTCTTCGTAATGAATAGAATCACTTGCAACAGAAATTTTTTCAACTGCATTTCTAGAAACTATAAAACGTTTGCCTGTAGAAATGGCTGCCTACTGTACTTGCAAAAATGTGCTTGCTTCAATGTGGGTAAAAATTGCTGTGTTTAGTACTGTGAATAGCATGCAGTAAAAGAAGAATTTTGTTAGTTGAAATTTTAAACGATTTCTCTTTTTACACATTTCCAAAATGGGAATGTACACTTCACGACATTAACGGCAGAATCGGGTGTTATGAAGAAAGCACAATTATATCGAAAATGTTTCCCGCGATATGGTATCAGATATAATCGAAATTTTTGAAATCACATTTTAGAAGAAGTTATATCGAGAAATTTAAAATATGCATTTTCTCTTCCCAGCGAGGGAAATGTGCTGTATTTTGAATAGGAATTATGCGCAAACTGTTATTTTGTTTTCCTACATCAAGTTTTTAGACGCTTTGATGCAGTTCGAAATGTGCTGTTAGCCGACATAATACACTTATGCTGCTTATTGGCGAAATTGTGCTTAAACAAAAGTTTGAAATTATGATTAAAATGTTTTTTATTATGAAGAGTATCTGAGGCAAAACAATTTTTGAGGCGCTACCTTGATAAACGTATATATCGGAATAAACGATCAGTATTTTTAGGTGGGTCCCCTTATTCCTTGGTTACCTAATATATCGATCCAGCTTCAGAAACCAAATCTGACGTACTTCAGAGGTGAAGCTCATGTCAAGACGACAAATCTGCAACGATACATTCTGCCGGTGTAAATCAGTCGGTTAGAGTAAGTCACCGACAAATTCCGAATTTCACACAAGAACTGGTGAGTCCGGGGGTCGAGGAGGGCATTACCGATTGTGGGTGCCTTATTTTCTCAGATTACTTCCGGTCAGAGACAGGAACTCGAGCAGTGGATCCGAATGAGATCAAAGAAGACTAACGCAAGGAATTGTTTAAATACTTCCATACCCAGGACAAAGCACAACACATCATCATAATCATCAACGATGGGTACAATTCCCGTAAATCTGAAGCGATAAGTTCCGTCGGTGTAGCTTAATCGGTTAGAGTAACTTACTCGGGAGCGAGGAGAAGTGGGTTTGAACCACGTCTCATTTAACTTTGTTAGAACCTGTTGGAATTTTAACTATGTTGTCACATTGATGTCTGTTCGTTGCAGAGTGATTTAGTTTTTGAAGATTTCCACCGCATCGGATTTTAATGTCATCAGCCCACGCAAGGTGAGGGTGTCCTCTTGCACGAACAAAACAGGCACATTTAATTATCTACAGTAGGGTGAAACCTGTGTTGGCAGTCACTCTCATCACGCGGTCACCTGCAAAAGCCGGCAGTCACCCGCATCACGCGGTCGCCTGCAAAAGCCGGCAGTCACTCGCATCACGCCGTTACCTGCCAAAGGCGGCAGTCACTCGCATCACGCGGTCACCTGCCAAAGCCGGCAGTCACTCGCATCACGCCGTTACCTGCCAAAGGCGGCAGTCACTCGCATCCCGCGGTCACCTGCCAGAGCCGGCAGTCACCCGCATCACGCGGTCACCTGAAAAAGGCAGCAGTCACTCGTATCACGCGGTCACCTGAAAAAGCCGACAGTCACTCGGATCACGCCATCACCTGCCAAAGCCGGTAGTCATTCGCATCACGCGGTCACCTGCCAAAGCCGGCAGTCACTCGTATCACGCGGTCACCTGCAAAAGTCGACAGTCACTCGCATCACGCGGTCACCTGCCAAAGCCGGCAGTTTAGTCTGGCAAGGATGTTGTCACCAAAAGGAACAATGAATCAGAAACCTTTATTTGGAGGCCACGGACAGCCATTTCTGAACAGCGTAAGATAATTTATTTGCATCTCGGGGTCACCAACCTGCTTGTTTAGGAAGTTCTAGAAAGGTAACGAAACGGCTGTGAATCTAAAAATGGGAAAACATGTTCCTTTTTCTTTATCTCTCACCACCTTTCACGAAATTGCAAATGGTGAGTTGTTCTAAGGGTCTGTAAAATTCTCAAAATTTTGCTTGGGGACGGTATGATTTTCTGTTAACTGGAATACGAGTGTTCGATCTTTAATTGTCTCAAATGAGAGTGCGAGACCCACGAAGTTATTCATCTCCTCGTCCAAAAGAACCTAGCCTTCTCACATAGTGGCCTTATTGTTTGAACAGGCTTAAGGTGGAGATAAGGGCATATCCAATGCAGCCATCGGCTCATAGATGGCGCTCAAAATCGCGCTGTAAAGACCCCCACAAGAAGGGAGAGAATTTCGTGGTTTTTCCCTTACCACAGATGGTGATTTCTGAAAAAGCTTCTATCAGCATCTTATTTTACCAGCATCTGATTACTGATTTACATAAGTTTCTGAGTAGAAAAGCCAATAAACTGTGATGCAAGCGATTTAATTGATTACTGACATCCTAAACAAAAGTTTTTAACCAATCAGTTATTATTATTTGTATGAAAAATTTTAATATTAAAAAAAAAAGCTAAGGAAGTGCCACGTTTAGAGTACTTAACGTACGTAGAGCGCCATCTATTAACCATATTTAACATTACTTCAGCACGCGGAGATTTAATTTTAAAATATTTCCTATCATTGTTTTATCAAATTTCCAAACCGCTGACTACAGTTCAATGTCTTTTTCGTTCGTGGGTCAATGTTAATGAGTCAGGAAGCATTTCTTGCATCTCAACCTAAATAATTCAATTTTCATCATTGCAAGTATGGCAGCACATTTTCAATTGACGTCCACCTTAAGGTAGAGGTTAAGTAATTTTGCTTCCTATACTTCCAATGGAAAAACTTCTGTACACATTTTCTTCACAAATAATGCGTTCCCAAGGATGAAAATGTGAACATCGATTAAAATAGCTTCATTTACAAACTTGGAATGCTTAATATTTACTAAAACATAACCATAATTGTGCAATCCAACATTTGTTTATCTACTGATGTCATCGAAGTACAGGTCGCGCCATCTTTTTTCTCGTTTCAGCACCACCAAAAGAAAAGTTATTGAATCTTAATATAATTATGGTTATGTTTTAGAAAATATTAAATATTCCAAGTTATAATATGAAGTTATTTTAATCGATGTTCAAATATTCATCCTTGGGAACACACTAATTGTGAAGGAAATGTGTACAAAAATTTTCCGTTGGAAGTAATGGAAGCAAACTTACTTGACGTCCACCTTAATTGTCAGCTGCAGATGGTAAAAGAACACAACGCTTACCTTAAGGAAAAGACAGCATAGGAAGGGTGGAAGTGTCTTTAAAGCTCAACCGCAGTAGTGCTGCCATTGCGTTTGGCATCGTCTTACCTCCTGTTTCCTGCGGCTGATCATGCAGCAGGAGCACACTATTTGCTACACCTACGTATGTTACGAACACCTTACCCCATTTCTCAGTATTTCTTCTGGATCCTTTTTAATGTATAACATTCATTAATAACAAAATAGCAGGAGAGTAAACAAAGAACATGCACTTTAGAGAAGAATGCATTAAAAAGCAAAGTGTTTTTCATTTTATTTGCAAGTGTGGAGGGGAGATATTGTCAAAGTGAACCACTCTTTTGAATGGTCACCTGTCAAGACGGTCAGTTTTTCACAGAACCGTTGATGACCTGGCTTGAGAAGCTTCACTGTATATACAAGATTATGTACAATAGGAAATATGTATACCCATTCACGAATGTTCTTCGGGGACGACTAGGTGTACTCTCGCCCTCTGCAACTAACAAACAGTACTACAAATAACTTATAAGCTCCGTTATGATATCTGTTTGGCTAAGCGCAAGAGTTTACTAGTAGGTATTAGCATGCAACTCAAAAACAGTACTTATACAGTTTTGGAACAGCTCCAATTTTCCTAGGTTTTCTCACAATAATATAAAACCACAGCAACTGAGTGTCCATCTCCGAAATCATTGAGAAAGCTCGCGAAAGCATGGAAAGTAATCATTGTGTGGTTTTAAGCATGTTGGAATGTGAGCTCAGTGTTAATAAGGAGACGATTAGTCACATTTTAGTGAATGATTTGGGGGAGAGAGTTAGTGCTCTTTTTATTTCGCAAAGAGAGGGAGTTTGTGCTCGTACTGAGAGAGTTTGTACGAGAGTTTGTTTTTTTCGCAAAGAGAGGGAGTTTGTGCTCGTACTGAGAGAGTTTGTACGAGAGTTTGTGCTCGTACTGAGAGAGTTTGTACGAGAGTTTGTTTTTTTCGCAAAGAGAGGGAGTTTGTGCTCGTACTGAGAGAGTTTGTAGGAGAGTTTTTTTGTTCGCAAAGTGTGAGTTTGTGCTCGTTTTTATTCACAAGTGGAGTACACAAAAGACATGCTGAAGACTGCAGATACGCTTCAAAATTTTCTCCAAAACATTGGAACAGTCAATGAATATGATGTTTTCGTGATGAACCTGCAACAAAGCGTTAGAGTGCTGAGTGGAAGTCGCCATCGTCACCCAAAGGAAAGAAGATCAGGTTACAGAAGTCCAAATTCAACACAATACTTGCGTGCTTTTACGACAGCAAGGGAATTCTGCATCACGGGCTCACTCCTGAAGGTACAACTGTCACTGGCAACGCTTACACTACCACTTTGGAACGGTTGTGGAAGAGGACTGTGCGTGTCAGGTGTGAGTACAAAAGCAGACAATGGTCTCGTCTTTACGATAACGCACTGGCACCCAGAGCAGTCAGTGTACAGCACTTTCTGGTACGAAAACAAATGTGTTTACTCAAATATCGCCCTATTCTTCAGATTTCTCATGGTGTGACTACTTTCTATTCCCTAAATCAAAGCTGCCTTAAATTGGAAAAGTTTTTCAAGACAACGAATACATACAAAGAACCGTGCCATCACAGAACCGTGTCATAGCAAAAGATGACTTCTGCAAATCGTTCCTTTCGTTCGCTCATCGTAACGCTTCTTGTGTTACCGCAGGAGGAATGTACTTGGAATAAAGCGTATTCATGTAAATTTTCCAGCTTTGCCATTTTTAAAATAAGTCAGTCTCATTATTTAATGCCGTACTGTGTAACATTGCAAACACTTGTCGCAGAGCGTCATTTAGGAAACCAAGGTAAACTTCGTGTACCATAATTTTGATGTCATGTATTTGGGTAACATATCAAGAAATAAATAGAACTGTCTCTTCTATTACGTTTCTATTACGTAGAAGTGCAGCTTTTTTCGTAGACTATGCATTAAGCAACTTAACTGAAATGTAACGATTGTGCTGAAAGAATTTGGTCCATATGGCAGGTGATTTTCTTAATTTTTATTTAATAACAATGTTATCATATATTCACTAGAAATCACGTTTAATGTGCAAATGACTAAAAGTAAATGAAAAGGAAATACTTTGTTCTAGTAAGACTTTCTCGTTCTTTTTCAAATATGTTTCAGAGAAGATACCGTAATAACATTCTAACATACCCAGCTATGTCTGCAAATAAAAAATATTAGGTTTATGCAAAGGTTTCCACCGTTTTAAGGAGACAGGAACAATCAGGAAACCAGTACACATTTATTCAGCGAAATATTGGCCGCTAGCATCAATGACCTTTTGCCATTTTCAGGCAACAAATGAATGCCCCTGTGATAGGACCCGGGTTTTGAGTTGAAGAACGCATTGACGAAATTTTCCACCTCTGGAACTGTGGTGAACTACTGTTAGGCTAAGGCATGTTGCATAGAGCGAAACAGATGAAAGTCTGAGGGTGCAATGTCCCGTGTTTGAGCCGGGTGCCGTAAAATCTCCCAGTGTAACTGTTCAAGGGTGGATTTTGTGGTGGCACTGACATATGGTCTGGCATTATCGTATAACAGGATGACTGGGCGGCGTCATTTATCTATCCATGGGCGTTTTTGCTCGACGGCGGCATTCAGTTTCATCAAGTGATCGCTATATCGTTGTGCAATGATTGGTTCACCCGGTTTCAACAGTTCGAAGTACAGCACTCCATGCATATCCCACCTCACACACAATAGCACTTCATTTCCGTGGATATCCTGTTTTGCAGTGGATGTTGATGGCTGGCCTGGGTCGACCCAGGATCGCTTGCGTACGGAGTCGTCGCAATAGACCCATTTTTCGTCCCCGGTGACAACCTTCCACAAGGAATTATTCCCTTGAAACCTCTTCAGTAACGACTTGCAGATGCCCAATCGTTGACCAATATTGCTCACCGCTAAAGTATGCGGAACCCACCTACCAATCTTCTGGATCTTCCCCAAGGCCTGTAACGCCGTACCCCCATCGATTGAGCTACTTTCAAACGTTTCGCCAGTTGCGTGATCGGTTGTGTGGCATCCTCTTGCAACAGCGATTCCAGCTCCTCGACTTCATGTTCCAGAAGTCTACCTGCACGTGGCTTGTCTTCCAAGTTTAGATCACCTTTCGGAGACCTGGCAAACCATTCTCGATATGCCTGCTGACCCATAACCGTTTCGCCATACGCCTGACATATAGAACCGTATGCTTCACTCGCACTTTTCCCTAAATTAAACATGAATAACAAACAGTGCCGCACATGAACTTTATCGATCTCCATGCTTGGTTTCATGTACGAACTGACAGCACGGGTCGCCGGCCGTTAGACCCCTACAGAGCCTGCTAGCGAGGGCGGCGAAAACGTTGGCGTACCCTGAATAACATACAGGTTGTCGATTTCAGAGGTCGTTGCAGGTGGAACAATTATTCGGAATGTCTTCAAATTTGATATGACGATTCCTGAGACGATGGAATTTTATTTAACGAAAAAACAGAAATTACTTCAAAAATTCGTCTGCAAGGGGAACAAGCGATTCTGTAATCACACGTAACAAAGAAGAGTTGCAGTTGTAGCAGCTGCCACTGTCCAAATACGCAAATTACAAGTACCCGCAATGCGGCATGCTGTAAAAACAGAAATATGCTTAATGTGTCATTTCAGTGTAGGCGAGTTGTCAACAAATCAATGCGCAATGGCACTGTCACAGAAAGATCCGCAGTTCCTGCGAAGTTGTTTTACCAAAGTAAATGCCTTGCTTTAACAGCATTACGTAAGTTCAAAACCGCAAAGAGCTTAAAAACTGGGCCAATGATTGCAAATGATTTACGTGAAATAATCCGGAAGTTTGAAAAGACAGGTACGTTGGACGTCAAACCTAGCAGAGGACGGAAGTCTGTCGATGTAGCCACAACATTACATGGTTCGTACGTTCTTTGAAAATCTTGAAAAGTCCTTGAAAAATAAAGTTCATTTTAAAGTTCTTGAAAGTACTTGAAAACAAAATTTAAGGCTCGGTAAAAGTACTTGAAAACATTTTTTTTAGCAATGATATGAAAGATCATTTGTAAAAATAATTGTTTTTACTCAAAACATGTGTAGGAGATTTCTCTGCAGTTCCGATAAAAGCACCAAGCTGATCAAATAGCGCAGAACTTGCGTTCAACTTAGGGGACCGTGTGGACAGCTGGTGCCTTGGCTATGTTATCACTATGGAGTAAAACATCAGCCATGGGAGTTGGGAGTAAAATAAGTGGAATGATGTATTTGTGAATCATAATGAACTTCTGTTGACTGGGATTAGGGATGCGTTCTTGCCGGTGATTGAATACAACAATAGTGTGCCCTTTCAAAATATTCCACACAAGAAAATGATTTCAAAAACACAAAAACACAGGGGCAATTCAAAGTTAATAAGATAAGCTAATAGGGAGCAGGAGATAGCAGGCAGGTCATTGATGGTGTGCCCATCCCAGCTAAGTTTAATCGTTTGAACTTGCTAATATATCTACCTACTGACCGACCTACAGCGCATACATATGGTAATTTGGTTTTAAAAAGTCCTTGAAACGTACTTGAATTTATTTTGCTTGGAAGTGTACGAACCTTGGATTAGAGGAAGTTGGAATGCCAAATACCGTGGGAAGCTGCGCGTATCGCTAGGTCTTTATACAAGCGTGGTTCAAACGTATCTAAAAAATGTTGCGCTCTTATCCTTCAAAACATTTATCATGTTAACCACTTTTTTGCCCCTGACTTGAATGCACGAGAAGCATTTGCATTAAAATTTCTTGCTGCAGTTGAACTGAACAATGAATAGTCCTGAAACATTTTGTGAACAGGACGAAGCCCATTTCCATCTGCATGATGTTAATATGCACAACTCTAGAATCTACTGCACTCTCCAAAAGTCACCTTTTGGTGTGCTTTTACAGCAAAGTTAATCGTTGAAACCTTGTTTTTCTAAGTACACGGTCCAGCGGATCTTGACACATGCGTTTTCAATGGAGCAATACACATCTCTTTCGCAGAAGTAGATGATTCTTAGTGCCTCATTTCAAACATTTTTACGCAGGATGGTGCTGCTCGTCACATAGTAGCACCAGTAAAGCTTTTGCGGAAGGCACATTTTAGCAAAGAAAAAAATAATCAGCCGCCAGTTTCTTACATCCTAGCCAGCGCGTTTATACTGCGACTTCTGGAGACATATAAAGAACATCGTCTATAGCGGTCAGGAAGCTAACTTGCTGGACCTCAAGGCAAATATTACGTGCCTTATCCTCTGAGGTAGATACGACACATACATCCCCACCCTTTGAGAAAAGGCCAGGACAGAACCCGGGTCAGCCAAAAAACCACGTTTGAAGTAACTGCCTGTTGAAGAAGGAAATCTAATTAATCCCAGACGATGAATGGAAGAAGCATCACAGATTATTCGAAGCGAAGAAGGAAGTCTCGTTAATTCCGGATAATGTAGGGAACGAACGTCATACATTTTTCAAAGAACCCAACGGCCTGTAGATCCATTTCTACGTTCGAGAGCCCATGTGGAAACACAAAATTGTCGGTTGGGCGCTCAAAGCCGCATCCTTCTGCTCCGGTGCCGATGCTTTCCCAATTAAGCTATACCGATAAAGGATTATCACTCCTACTTGCCGCAATGACATGTGCGTCACCTCTGTAGTACGTCGTCACATTCGATCAAGCACCTTTCGATCAGATGGACGCGGAATCCATTTCTAGTTGGTTGAGGCCCTCTGAATCACTGAAAATTCGCCATGCGTAGGTTGGGCACGTTAAGCCATCGGTTCCGGGATGTTTTACCTCACGCAACAAAAAAGTCCTCTTATGCTATCCCCGCCCTTGTTCTTTCTCCCTCGAAGTATCCGTTGTGACGTCATAGTCTGGCACTCTTACTCCTCTGACCTGTCTACCTTGCGGCGTATCTGAGCCTCTAGGTTCAATTTAATACAACTTCGTTTCTGAAGCTTGGGGCAAAAGTTCCCCGGGACATACAGTAGGTAGTTGCGTCTAAATATTCCTTGTGAATGCAAACCCTGATTGTTCGGCCTTCCAAAAATGGTGGAAACCTCTTGGAAAGCCAGGGGTGCCTGTTGAGGGAGCGTTCGGACACCTCAACGGATATAAATCCCATTGAAAACTTTGGGGCTTTTTGGAACAGAAGCAAAAGATCGATATATACTCACGGACAATGAAATTTTCGCACCAAGAAGTAAGCGTCATATTGAACTGAAATTTTAGGGACGTAATGATACAGATGAATGATACACATGATGGCAAAAAAAGAACTGCATCTTCAATAGCGCGTCACACCGCCTCCTGCGGCGATGTACGCTGCAATACTGTCCGGCATGGAGCCGAACAGACGCCTGATGTTGTCCTGCGGTAGACTGGCCCACACGTGTTGGACAGTGTGCTCCAAATCCCGGATAGTGCGGCACGGCGGCAGCTGGAGTTTCAACTGGTCTCACACATGCTCGATAGGGGTCATGTCCGGGGAGCGGGCAGGCAATGAAAGTGTCTGAACATGACGTAAGCAGTCCTGGGAAATCCGAGCAGCGTGTGGGCGGGCATTATACTGCTGGTATAGCTCACATGGAATCCCGGCCAGGAATGGGAGCACATGGGGCCGTAGGATCTCGTCCACATACCGCTAGCCCGTCAATGATCCACGCACCACTACTAGAGCTGATGGGATATCGTAGACAATGGCTCTTCAGACGATATTGCCTTCAGTGGGGGAGGTGTGATATTCGATAGCGAGGTCGGGATAGTGCCGTTGACCTGTGGTCCTCCACACCCGGAAACGATTATAATCTGTCCCCAAAACGAAGCGGCACTCAACGCTAAACGCCACATGTCGCCAGTCTGTGGCATTCTACGTTGCTCTGGTCTGGCACCACTGCAAACGTAGCCGGCGATGTTCCGGTGTTAATGTCAACATCGTTTCAGCGAGGCGTCGGGAAATGATTTGTGGGCACAAAGGAGACTCCACATCTGCCTGTATAGCGAACCAGGTCACTGTGGGATTTGTTCGTGCCTGGCGCACGGTCCGTCGATTCTCTCTACGCATGGTCCTCCTGGTCTGTCCAGAGACGCCCCGCTGTGTGACAGTACCGTCACGTGTCCACTGCTCCCAACACAATCGGACCGTATGGTCAGAGAGATCCACGTGGCTGGATATACGGCGCGTTGACCACCCTATGGTTTTCTGCCCGATGATCATGACTCACTCAAAGTCTGTAAGTTGCGTAAATCGACATCTCTGGCGTCTACCCGGCATTCTTGTCACTCTGTACTGTTGTTTGCGTCGGACGGTGCTTTTCGTTTTCATGGGGCATCGATTTCACGCCGGTTTATAAAGCTGCCGATTCGTGCTTGCAGCTCCAGCACAGGGTGTGCGGTCCTCCGCAATCGCACCAAACGTGGATCATTTGCATAGCAGCACGCACTCTAGCTATTTGCAAAGTTTCGCGGTTGTACCATGTTTTCTTATAGGTGCGGAAATTTCATTGTTCGTGAGTGTAGGTATCCACGTAATCTAGCTGATTTATGAATACGTTGGCTTAAAAGGTGAGATAGACTCAATTTCGATTATACCATGCAACTGGGCAGTATCCATGCCTAACCGGATCGCTACTGAAATTTAAGCGAAGGGCTGTTGTGCTGTATTATGACAGATATGCGCAGAAGCGACTGACATTTTACCCGGTGAGTATATATTTAAAAGAGTACTATGAAGTACAACTAAGAAACAATTTTTAAATAATGCAATTAGGAATGTGGAATAATATCCTTTTTAGTTTGCTTGACGTACAAGTTATAATTTTCGAAATCCGTAATGGAGGTAATCAGATTATGAGCAATTGGTGGGATACGACGAAATTTGAAATCGTTTTGCTTTTCTAGTTTATGCGGATTCCCTAAATTATTACCTCTTACGAGACAGGAACAGAAAGAAGTGCAGGGGAAAGCTTTATTCTATTATAGTCTCACAAAGTATTATACCTCCTCACAACTTCGCAATAAAAAGAGGAGCAAACCAAGTTACGGTTATATATCAGGGAGAAAGTACTACAGTTTTGTCTCCTCTCTAGAGTAAGTGATACTGAAACACGGAGCACTCCCAGCATCTAATAAAGAAGATGATAGTTTTGAGGAAAAACTTACTCTTGGGAATCGGCCACCGATATTTATGCTAAGTGGCCCTTTTCAGAAAGACCGTAATTGTTTTAAGCTCATTAATGTTTTCACACGGGGAAGCCATCTTCGGAATGATGATTGCATCATGTCTGAGCGCCCAACTACAAGGGAGAAACAGACTGCGTCTACCATTTTCTTTTTATTTCTCTTCATGGCTTGAAAGGAGGAGCAGCCGAAATAGAAAATCCAAATTTGTACTTAAGCTTTTAATTTGTTTCGAAAGTTGTTCTCCTTTCTGAAATTAGCGAAGCAGAAGAAAATGGTGTTCGGTTCAGGGATACTATTTCCAGAAATAGCTATCTTCTTAGCAAAAGTTGCTTTTCATAATCGAATTCCAGATTGCTTTGTACATACAGTACATGTGGAATACTAATGTTTTCTTACACTTGCTGCGGAAATAAAAGAGATGAAAAGGAAAAAACATAAGAAAAAATTCAAGCACGCTTTTTACCAATTCACCATTTCAGATTCAAGTTCCACGTCAGAAGAAAATCAAACAGATTTACTCCTGAAGGTATATACACTGGCGTGCAAAAAATAAGGACGAGACGGTTTTTCGAATATAACGTCTTGCAGAAGTGCTCCACATCGACTCAAATCTTACCATAAGATCCCCAAGATGTAAGAATATGGGATAAGTGAGCAAAACCGTCCAAATAAGGAATCCAAAGGATACAAAGGCACTTTATTGAAAATATAGCTTCGAGCACAGCTGGACAGAACACAAAAACGTCAATGTGATAGGTGGCTGCCAAGAAAAATCCAGTCTTTAGTAGGGAATATCATCACCCCTGACTGCGTTGCAGGATTTACAACGTCTGTCCATGCTGAGGACGAGGTTATCAAGGAGCTGTTGAGGCATCGCGGTCCATTCCTCTTGTAGCGCCAATCGCAGCTGCGGAATCGTTGCTGGCGGCTGGGGGACGTACTGCCAAACGTCTCCCGAAAAGGTCCCACACGTGCTCGATTGGATTTATGTCCGGGGACCTTGCGGGCCAATCCATGTGTTGAATATCTTCACTTTCCAATAGCTCTGCAACAGCCATTGTACGATGAGGTGTAGCGTTTTCGTCATTGAAGAGGAACTCAGGACCCGCAGCACCTCAAAACAGACGACGTCGTTCAAACCGATGTACACCGTGCAATAGCTTTCACCGAATTGCTGAGAGTACACCGCCCGTGTGTTTTATACCCTTCCAACACTCCCCCTCTCTACCTCATGCTGCATATATGCGCATGCCCTACCGTATATCCTGAGTGGTCTTTCGGTCCGTTCTGCCTGCTCGTTCCGCTGTTATGATAATTTCTTCTCTTCGTCCTTTATGTTTGCACACCAGTGTATTAAGAAAAAATATTAAAGGAGGTTGGCCAAAAGTTATTGAAACACAGTGCATCACAAATACAAAAGTATATCTACACCCCTGGAGATGAGTGAAGTCTCTTCATAAAATGTGTGTGTAACAAATTTCCTATAGAGCTAATAATATTTGTCTTTATATTTCATTTTCCTTCTTTTGCGTAACTTAATTTCTTTCTTTATACTGCATCGGTTCAGACAATAACAGATACTAACACCAGCCATCCCGATATTTACCCCCAAAACTATTTTGGTGGTTTTCAATCAATTTTTATGTGTAGGTATCGGAAAAGATGATAAAAATTTCAAATTGCGGCATGGTTTCTGTATGAAAAGGTTCTTTTGCTTACGCTTAATACGTACATCGAAGATACAAAGAAAGGATCAACGCGTCTTTATGCAAATGGAAGCAACTCCATGTAAACCACAGCGCGCGTGAAGGTCCCGAAACGGTATAAATGGCACCTGATACGTACTAATCTCTGTTCAGTAGTCTTATTCTAGTTCTTAAAATGCGAAAGTTTGCGGACTTAAGCGAGTTTGGTAAACGCCAAATTGTAATGGGCACACTATTGGGTCAGAAAATTTCCGAGAGGGTCAGGTGTGTGGGGCGTTCACGGTCAGACGTGGTTTACTACCTTCAAAAAATAATTTGACGGGGGAAAAACTACGAACCGCAGGTAAGGTGTGGACTGGTCACCCCATGCAGCGCAGCCTTGCAAATTAACGTAAGCTTAACACTGTGCCACCGTCTTCTCTTCCTGAAAGATGGTGGCTCAGCGCCGGGCTTATGTTAAATTGCAAGGCTGTGCTACCTGGTGTACGGCTCTTTGATACTAGAGTTGAGCGAAGACTATTCCGAATGGAACGAGACAACAGAAGGGATACTCTAGCGCAACTCATTGGTAATTTGAATGCTAGTGACAGGTGTAATGTGTCATAACACACAGTAAATCGAACCCTGAAAATGGGGCTGCGTAGTCCCAGGCCGCTCCGCTTTGGGGTAGGAGAAGCGAAAAAATTTCTTCGAAGAACTATGAAAAATATGTTTGATTGTTTGAAATTGCAAATATTTTCTTTCCACTTTTATATACATTATCTACCAACAAGTAATTGGACACCCCTGCAATCGACGATATCTACGGTCCTGATACACGTCACGGCCGCCGCCGTTAAATATCGTGTGGGAAACAACAACGCAACCATTCGCACGCAAGATGCCACGCAGTTCGGAGCTCTCTGATTTCGAGAAAGGTGTAATCGTCGGGTATCACAGAAATGGCTGATCCATACGTGACATATCCAGCAAGTTGAAGTACCCACAATCGGTAGTGGCCCACGTGATTGGCAAGTGGAAGATGAGAGGTGACTGTCGGAATGTGCCCCGACCCGGCAGACCCACAAAACTGGGAGTTAGAGACCGACGGGTGCTGGCCAGAGAAATTCGGAAGAACCGCACCAAATCGATGGGCCACATCCGCGAGGAGTTTCAACAGGCATCCGGGAGTGTTCTTTCGATGAATACCATCCGTAAGGAAGCGCATCTGCTTGGTTATCATGGACGTGCTGCCGCCCACAAGCCTTTGATCACCAAGTCCAATAGTGCTGCTCGGCTAACGTGGTGCAAAGAACGTCGACAATGGACCGTTGAACATTGGAAACAGGTTCTCTGGAGCGACGAATCAAGGTTCACCCTCTACCGTTCGGATGGCAGGGTCTGGGTTTGGCGTCTGCCTGGAGAACGCCTCCTGCCGGAATGTATTGTGCCAACTGTGAAGTTCGGCGGCGGTGGAATTATGCTATGGGGGTTGTTTCTCCTGGTATGACACGGGACCCTTGGCAGCAATTCCTGGTAGACTCAACGCCGAGTCCTACTGCACCATTTTGGATGACCATGCGCTTCCTACTTTGTGGCGGTTTTACGGGGTGGACCCATGTTACTTTCAGGATGACAAAGCCATCTGTCATGTTGCGAGGTCCACCATGGCTTGGTATGGTGACAATGGGGTTAATCGAATGGACTGGCCTGTGCAGAGCCCGAACCTTAACCCTATCTAGCATCTCTGGGACGAGTTGGAGCGTCGACTTAAATCGGTGAAGGAACTGACCTGTCTTCTCGAAGCCGAGTGGAATAAAATACCGCTAGCCGTCGTACAACGCCTGGTTGTGAGTATGCCCCGGAGAGTCCAGCTGTAATCGCCGCACGTGGGGGCTCCACCAACTATTGAAGGTGAATAAATTTCGTTTTCCTTTGCCATCACAGGTGTCCAATTACTTGTTGGTAGATAGTGTATAACGTTTGGTTTCATGAAGAATTTCGTTAAGGTCTATATTAAAAAATGTGGATTTAACTAGCACTTAGAGTTTACCCCAATATAACAAATGAACGAAGGAAGTTTCATTAGATCTCAAAAAAGAAGAAACTTTCGAAAGATGATATACACTATATTGAGAAAAATCACACGACACCCCTTCAAAAGCAAATGAGCGGATCCGCTGCATTGTTAGGATGCACGGTACACTTGCAAACGGCATAAAAACAAACCTGTAGCTAACCGCGATCATATCGCACAGTGAGGTTGAGTGTAAATGTCGCGGCGGGAGAGAACTGACATTGAGAAAGAAAAGATTGTTGGGTGTTATATTAGTGGGTTATCCATAAGAGAAACCGAGAGGCGTTTAAACATACCCAAGTCAACTGTTTTGGATGTACTGAATAAGTGGAAGACACATGGCGTGCTTGAAGTATTAAAACGTACCGGCAAACCAAATAAAATTAGTGATAGAGCACGTCGAAGCCTTGGGAGAGTAGTTACAGCTAATCGACGGTGTACTGCATAAGACCTCAGTGTACAGGTGAGTAAAAATGCTTGAATCTCGGTACGTAGATGTACCATTCGCAGAAAACTTCATTCCATGGATTACCGTGGTGTGCTGCTGCTCATAAGCCTTTCATCTCTACTCGGAATGCTACTCGTCGTTTAGCATGGTGTAAAGAACATTTATCGTGGACCGTAGATCAATGGAAACGGGTCTCATGGACTGATGAATCCAGATACAAGATCCATCAGTATAATGGGCGTGTGTGGGTATGGCATCATCAGCCGGGGGAACGCTACTTACCTAAGTGTGCGGTTCCTACGGGCAAGTTTAAAGCTGGCAGTGTACTCGTATGGGGGTGTTTTTCATGGTATGGTCTCGCCCCATTAGGTATGGTACACAAACCTGCTAACCAGCACATATGCTTCGATATTCTGGACAATTATGCCCACCCAACTCTCTGGCAATACTATAAAATCGAGCCTTGTTGGTACGCAGGATGATGCACCGAGCCATAAAACAAGGACTGTTACAGCGTGGTTTGACGATAATTTCGTATCGTATGTGGACTGGCCAGCACGGAGCCCTTATCTTAATCCCATAAAACACATATGGGATGAATTAAAGCGCCGCATAAGAAGTTTGGAACCAAGGCCTGCTACTAAGCAAGTGTTATCGGCAGTATTATGTACTGAATGGAAGCGCATACCTATCGCTGTGTTCCAAAACCTTGTCGAAAGCATGTATCGAAGGGTCAATGAATGCATTAAGGCCAAATGTGGACCGACACCGTACTAATGCATGTCAGTAAATGCTATGTTGTATTTCTCTTCTAGGTATCCAGTGTGTTTTATCAGTATAGTGTATTTGAGTGGAAACGGAAGCGTACTGAACTAGCAGCTTGGCTTTCCTTCAAAGCAGTTGTGAACGGATTTCTTGGAAACAAGAACGATCACAATTGCGAGTCTTTTGTGTCTACTTAATTACAAAGTTCTAAAAATATTAGATGCCGAATGTCTTTCAAAATTCATTTTCAGCATTCATATCTTAATTTTTTTCCCGAAATATTGGAAACTGCGGGAGGTGAGCAAGAAGTAACGCTCTCATGAGGATATGTTCACCATGAAGAAACATTTACAAAGCTGCTGGGATACTGTCATGATGTAAGATTGCTGTTGATTACTAAACATGGAGTGTATATCAAATTATATTAAAAAAGCTATCCGTGGTAAATATTTCTAAGGACATAGGAGGTACTTAGTAGCCTGAAACATAATGTAAAGAAGCAAACGTTTTGTAGTTTAACATGAAAAATGCTGATGGTGATTTTATATTCTATGTCTAATTTGACATCGATTCCATTATTAAAATTTGAGTATATCTTTTGATGTTGACCTGACAAACGCAAAGTACTAGAATTTTCAGGATAAACTGATAAATTCCCTCAGAATCTGCAACTTTTGTTCCGGAAGTATGATTTTCTTTTTTATTTGGCTAGTGTTATTTGGACATGTCACTAAGATACCATAGCCTTAGCAGTCTTTGGGTATAATTTCTGCAAAAATACTCAAATGTTTACATTTTTTTTATGGCCGTTTTTTTTTTATCTCTTTCTTTTGCAATAAGAACATTTTCAAAGATTTTTTACGAGTCGCAAAAAACAGGTGTAAAAAACATTTAAAATACTTTGGCTAAAGAAAATGCAATTTATCACAGAGATAAAACCTGTGCATAAAAATAAAAAAATACTGTTGGAGGAAGTAGACGTACACTGCTAGCCACCCAAAATGCAACACCAAGAAGGACACGAGACAGCAAAGCCAGATTTACTGGACACATAACAACAGATGCAAAGATGAAACGATTGAGCTTACAGGCCCGTGCGACTTGTGGAACACGCAGACATCAATAGTTCGTGTGGCCTCCATGGCTGGCAATAACGGCAGCTTCACGCCGCGGCATCTTACGAAAGGGGCTTTGGATGTGGGCTTGGGGAATGTCGGTCCAGCCTGCTTCCACACGTTGCCACAGTTCATCAAGCGTAGCCGCTGGTGGTGCTTGCCGGGCCACTCGGTTGCCGAACAACGACCAGACATGTTCGATGGGCGACATATCGAGAGAAAAAAACTGACACCTGGTGGGCCGTGAAGAATTGTTGTACGATGCGTGCCACGTGTGGGCGCGCATTGTCTTGTTGAAACGTGGCCACTGGCAGGTCCTGCAGGTAAGGGAGGACTACAGGCTTCAAAACGTCGGAGATGTAGCAGTGGCTGTTGAGTGTACCGGCGATGCGTACCAGAGGGCTGCGGGTGTCATATCCAATTGCGCTCCAAACCATAACGCCAGGGGACAAACCGGTATGGCGATGCATAATGTAGGCGTCATACAGTCTGTCGCCGTGGTGCCACCACACGCGGATCCGACCATCGTGGTGTTGCAGGCAGAAGCGGGATTCGTCGGAGAAGACAATGTCGTGCCATTCCGTAGTCCAGGTGCGGCATTCAACGGCCCACTGCCGCCGCACTCGCCGGTGGTGTAACGTCAATGGTAATCGGAGCAATGAGCGCCGTGCGACAAGTCCCCGCTCCTGCAGACGACGTCAAACGGTACGTGCTGACACAGGTTGTTGCGCAACACACCAAAATTCCTCCGCTAACGTTCGTAATGTGGCGGTGCGAGCCGTCAATGCCCGCAGCACAACATGCCGGTCCTCTTGTTCAGTGGTATGACGTGGCTGAGTCAATCGCTTACGTCGATCCGTCCCTCCTGCACCCACCGAATCTATACTCACCTCACAGTGGCTGGATGTCGTCCCACACGGCCGCCGATGTCTCTGTACGATAAACCGCTGTAGCGATAAGCTTTTATTCGTCCTCTGTCGAACTCCGAAGCGTGCTGGAATGACTGCCGTATTCTGTGACGAGCTTCCCACGCACAGGTCCGGCAGCACAACACACTTCCACTACTTACACCACGCCTTCTGTGCACCCTTCTTATAGTGATTCTCGGTGGCTTGCCGGGCGCACATAATTTGCATATGCCCTGCAATGCGAATCGTTTGCATGTCCTCTTGCGGGTGACGCATGCTGCGAGTTTCAGACCAATCGGATGCTTCTTTCTTGGTGTTGCATTTTGGGCGGCCAGCACTGTATATGATTTAATGGTAGGTATCATCATTCAGAATCACTCTCAGATTCACAACGACGTTTGATTATATGAGGTTTTACATTAAAATGTATTTTGTTTCTTGGTGCAAAGGACAACAGGATGACTGAGATTTAAAAGTTTATGAGTTCTGTGCCCCTCCAGGGTAATCCGAACTTCATCTTAAATCGATTATACTGAGTGATTTTAAAAGACACCTGTTTCATTGCCGAGAATGCTCTTTGCATTTTTGAATTTCAGCTAGGCAATACCCTAAGAATGTTCGCCATCAAGTACGAAGTTACGTATGTCGTATTGTTGTTTATCATGACGTTTCGTTGAAGAATTTAATAGGCCGATATCATCATCATCATCATTGTCAACCATTATCAATCCACTGCTGGACGAAGGTCTCCCCAAGTTTCCTCCACAACGGTCTGTCTTGGGCCAGTCTCCTCCATGTCACCCCTGCATACTTTCGAATTTCATCCACCCATCTCCCATGTGGTCTTCTTCTGGGTCTTTTCCTGTCCCTTGGAATCCAATCTAAAATTTCGGCTGTCCATCGATGATCTGTCCTTCTGGCAGTATGTCCAGCCCATTGCCATTTCAGGGATTTAACTCTGATCATGATGTCTTCCACTCTTGTCATTTTTCGGATCCACGAGTTCCTCTTCTTATCTCTCCTGGTTACACCAAGTATGCACCTCTCCAAGCTACTTTGAGTTGTCTGCAGCCTTTGTATGTCTCTTTTAGTTAAGGTCCACGTCTCTGCACCATACGTAAGCACTGGAAGGATGCATTGATCAAACACTTTTCTTTTAAGACATAATGGCATATTGCTCTTGAAAATTATGCTGTTTCTTCCAAAAGCTCTCCAGGCAAGTTTTGTACGCCGATTAATTTCTTCATCAATGTGACCCTCACTTGATATCTGCTGTCCAAGATAAACGTACGTATCTGTTATCTCCAGCTTTTCTCCATCAATCGATAAATCTTCATTTCTTGTAAAAGCATTGAACATCACTTTTGTCTTCTGAAAGTTCATTTTTAATCCCACTTCTTTACTCTTCTCAGCAAGTTCCTGGATCATACTCTGCAGCTCTGATGGGCTAGTTGCAAAAATGACTACGTCATCAGCAAAACGAAGGTGGGTTAGATAATCTCCATTAATCTTTATCCCCTTGTTTTCCCAGCTCAGTGACTGAAAAACACCCTCCAATGTGGCATTAAAGAGCTTCGGAGATATGGTGTCACCTTGTCTCACTCCCTTTCCAATTTTTATGTGTGTTGTATTTTCAAACAGCCGAATCTTTGCACTTGCATTTTCATAGATGTTATTAATAATATTAATGTATGCATCTTCAATACCGCAGGTTTTCAGAGCCATTGTAACTGCTGATGGTTTCACCGAATCAAAGGCTTTTTCATAATCGATAAAAGCCATGCACAATGGAAGTTCATATTCCTTCGCTCTTTCAATTAGTTCTCTCAGCACATGGATATGATCTATTGTGCTGTAGCCACTCCTGAATCCAGCTTGTTCTCTCGGTTGAGCCATGTCCAGTGTTACCTTCAAGCGGTGTGAAAGAACTTTAGTGAAGATTTTATAAACTACTGATAGGAGGCTGATAGGTAGTTTCCGAGATCCTCAATGTCACCTTTCTTATGTAGCAGGATCATTGCAGCGGTGTTCCAATCCTCAGGAGTCTTTCCTTCATTAAGGCATCAAGTGAAAATTTGGGCGAGTACTGTTTCGATTTCTCCACTTGCTTCTTTTATGATGTCTACAGTAATTCCATCTTCTCCTGGAGCTTTTCCCCGCTTCATGTTCTCGATTGCATGTGCAACTTCTGCTGGAAGGACTGGAGGAATTCTGGTACTGGTATCTTTCATGATGTCTGGAGTGCATGTATCATCCCTTTCATATAATTTGGAGTAAAATCTTTCACTCTTGTCAAAATTTCGCCTCTATTTCTTGTTACAGAACCATCTTCTTTTCTCAGTGCCATAATCTGTTTTCTTCCCTTACTGAGATGTCCCTTTGCTATCTTTAGGCTTTGGTTGTTTTCAATTGCTTTCCTCACTAGTTCACAGTTGAATTTTCTTACGTCTTCAGTGATACGTTTTCGTACTGTCTTGCATAGCTCTATATATTCCACTTTGGAAGTCACATCTTCTTTAGTTGTCCTCATCTCTCTTCTTTTTTGCATCAACATTTTCGTTTTTCCTGATAATTTATTTACATGCAACTTGTTCTTAGACCCAGCTAATTTTGTTGCTGTTTCCATAAGAGCTTTTGTTACTTTTCTGTTAACTTCAGAGATGTCCACTTCTTCCGATGTTAGGGCTTCCAAAGCAGAGAACCTGTTCTTCAGTTCCAACTTGAACGTATTATGGTGTTTTTTAAGGTTGGTTATGCCAATAGATTTTGTTTGTCTTATGAGCTTGCCACGTTCAAGTTTAGTGTTGAGGTGCATCTTACATCTCACCAATCTATGGTCACTACCTGTGTTGAACTTGTTTAGCACACTGCAGTCTTCTATGACGAATTTTTTGTTACACATAATAAAATCAATTTCACTTGTCGTCCCATTGGATGTCTCCATGTCCATTTCCTGTGTGGCTTTTTCTTGAAGAAGGAGTTCAAGATGAAAAACCCTTCTGCCTCTGCAAACTCAACGAGAGTATTTCCACGCTGGTTTCTGTTGCCGTGACCAAATTTACCTACTGAAGTTTCATTCTGTTGCCGTTGCCCTATTTTTGCATTGAAATCTCCCATAATTATTTTCTTCAATTTCTTTATCAGGATGACTTGTGGTGGGTGCATAAGTTTGAATAATCTGAGCCTGGTATCTTCTCGATAGTTGGATAACGAGTCATGCAGCTCTGTCAAAGGTACTTTCAACTTCTACCACTTTATCCTTCAGTTTCTTGTTTATTATAAATCCAACACCACTAGTTCTGCCATTATCTGTCCCACGATAGTAGAAGAGATGTCCACTTTTCAGTTCGATGAGATCTTCTCCTTTTCTCCTTACCTCACTTAGCCCCACGATGCCCCACTTGATCCTTTGTAGTTCCTCTTCCAATTCAAGAAGCCTTGAATCAGAAGATAGGGAGCGTCCATTGTACGTTGCCAAGGTCAGCATCAGATGGCAGCCTAGTCCGGTCCTCCGGGGATTCTTAGCACCCTCTGCCTTCATGTCGCACTGGCCGCTGCCTTGGCCAGGTACATTCCAGCTGCCGGAGACTGAGGGCCAAGATTTAAGTTGTGGAGTCATTTTGGAGGGGTTTGGCCATAACTCACCACGCTGGCCAAGCGGGTTGGTGAGTGTGGGATAGAATTTCCTCTGATCCCGATGGTATAGTTATACCGCTATTGGCGGTCGTCAGAGCCCCTTTAGTGGGAACAGGATGCACCACGAGAAGGCGGGGTTGACATTTGTCAAGGAGAGGCTGTGATGTTACGCATCACCTGACCTTACATCCCGATATACCTGTACAAAATTATACAATATATATATACCTATTAATATATACCTGTACAGGCCGATATACCTGTACAAAATTGTTCCTACACATTTCTGAGCTTCGGAAGCAGAAATGTTCACATAGCTCCTGTTGTGACCCGCTGGGTTGGTGCAAATCCGTACACGACCATGGTGTAATCCCAACGGGTCCCCATTCAAATTATTTTGATATGTATTAGGAATTTCGTTCTGTAAGCCGAATTAAGCGTTCTGTGATCTGTAGAGTGGTGGCATATACGTCATTAATTCGTAGACCATAGAATGTCAGTAACCACTCTATTAGTAACAATAACGAAAAAACGTTTAATGGGTTATAAAAATAACCTCCTGTGGAACAACTGACGTCAGGAGAACCCAAGCTTAAAGAAACGTGATATTCCTCCGCCCTGAAGAGATTTCCTGTCGAAAAAAGGCTATGGACGTTGCAGTCCATCCTTAACGGAGAGATAATCCCATTTCCAACACTAGACTATGCCTACTTCGCTACGAACCACCGGCAGCTCGGCTTCCTGAGATTCTTCGCAAAACCCCTCCGATCTCCGCCACTGTACGTCCAACTCCTGGGCAACTGCTTCCCCGTCCAAACTCACAATTTCATGCCTACCAAACTCCAAATGCTCCGAGCAGATCAAATCATATGCAGAGGATTTTAATGAGGGAGTGTCTGACCCAGGTCTTAAACAACCCTTAGAAGAAGGAAGCTTGGAGATTTGGACTAGAGTGCCCGATAGCTTAATGACACGGAAGCGAGGTAGAAAGGGGGAGAACGACGCCCTGATTTATTACCGGTGGCCCCCGATAATAAATAAACCTTGGGCCTTCGTACCTGCATAGGATCGAACCTAAGGTTTTTTCGTGGCAGTCACGAACGTGGACCACTAGGCCATCCGCGGCGCATAAAGCCACGGAGAGATCAGATCTGATCTAGAGGATTTTAGGAAGGGAGTGTCTGACCCTAGGTCTTAAACAACCCTGAGAAGTAGGAAGCTAGGAGATTTGGGCTAGAGTGCCCGATAGGAAAGTGACACGGAAGCAAAGTAAAATGGGAGAGGAAGACGCCCTTATTTATTACCAGGGGGCAAGTACCCGGGGTCCGATGGCTTAACGTGCCATCCGACGCACGGCGGGTATTTAGTGGATCGAGCGTTTGTACCTGCCTGGGATCGAACCTGAGGCTATCTCCATGGAAGTCACGAACGCTGACCACTAGGCCACCGCGGCCTCAAAGCCCCGAACAAAGAAATCCTGCTCTATTTATAACACTCCATCCTTTGTTCCCCCTTAATCCTTAAGTTCCTGGAAGCCCCGCCCTCGCAGAGGTCACCTAACCTTGCTGCGGGCAATAATCTCACCACCTTACACGCTGAACTTGGAGGGCAAGATCTACAGAGAGTTAGTCACATCCGGTCGTACCTTATGCACAACCGGTAGATACAGACGCGTGGACCTTGGAGACGATCAGTAAAAATGCTCGCCGCTTATTGACGCGGGCATTACATTTTCCGCGCCTTCAGCTAAAAACCATGCGAGAACTCCTGCACGTTACACAAAGAACAGTCGATATAACATCGTAATGGCTAAAAGGTCTCAATATACATAAGCAGTTTTGGTGGCTGAAATTAATATATCCCTACAGCTCCAGTGTTCAACGAAAGCCAGTGAAAAACAATTGTATCTCCGCTCTCGTCTGAGCGTTACCAGCCACAAGCGTTTCCTTCTAGTCTTCATTACTTTTTACTTCATAGTGTATATTTATTTTCAGCAAGCCTCTTTCCAAATGCAAAGATGTATTTTCTGCTGAGATCTCCTCCAATAACGCCACCACCGTGGGAGATAAGATTGAGGTTTTTCTTGTGACATACAAATGTACACTGGTGTGCCAGAACAACTGGTACAGACAAGCTTATGCAAAATACATAGCGACGTTACCCATGCGCGTACTCCGTTGCGTCCGCCAGTGCGTATATAATGCGATAGACGTCCTTGCCAGCGGTCAGAACTGTTTTCCGAATTAGAATGACAAGTAATAACGATTTAAGCGATTTTCAACGCGGTGTCATAGTTGGCGCTCGTGAGATGGGCCGTAGTATTTCAGAGGCAGAAACGAAGTTCGGATTTTCACGAACGACCATTGCAAGGGTGTACCATGACTACAAGAATTCTGGTAAAACCTCCAACCTACGATACCAGTGTGGCCGTAAAAAGACATTGGGTGAACGTGACCATCGTCGGCTGTTAAGAATCGTTTCACACGATAGGCGTGCAACACTCTCGCAGGTATCATCGGAATTCAATGCTGGAGCCTCAGCAAGCATCAGCGTCCGGACTGTGCAACGTACCCTGCATGATATGGGCTTTGGGAGCCGACGCCCAACTCGAGTCCCCTTGATGGGTGCACGACACAGAGCTATGCGCCTCGCTTGGGCACGGCAACACTACCACTGGATACTTGATGACTGGAAACAAGTCGCCACGTCTGACGAGTCGCGTTTCCAACTGTATCAAACAGATGGAAGGATTCGTGTGTGGCTTCACACCCCATGAGGCCACGGAATCCGCCTGTCAACAGAGGGGTGTTTAGCTGGACTTCCCTGGGTCCCCTGGTACGTCTACAAACGTCTGTGACCTGCCAATGCTATGTGTGCATCCTTTCTGACGAGGTACACCCGCTCATGTCCTGCATTCAGGCTGATTGGTTGGGCCTGTTCCAACAGAACAACGCACCCCCACACAAGTGTCGGGGCACTTCCTTATGGTTAGAGGAGCATTCATCTGAGTTTGGGGTGTTGCCATTTGCACATAAGTCCCCAGATCTGAACGTCATGGTACATATTTGGGATACCATGCAACGCGCTATCGAACACAATAATCCGAGCCCTCTGAACACACCCGAATTGTGGAACGCTCTACAGGAAGTATGGTGTGCATTGCCTAAAGCATATTTCCAAAAGCTAGTGGAGTTCATGCCCCGTCGTATTTCTGCAGTCCTGCGCTCCCGTGGGGGACCTACCAAGTATTAGAATGGTGTACCAGTTATTCTGGCACTTCAGTGAACACTTAATCGAAAAACATTGGAAATAAGTGCCTAATAACATTTTGGTCCTCCTCCAGCGCGAATAACAACCGGTACACGCGAGGCATCTACTCGATCAGATGTTGGATGGTTTCAGGAAGTAATGTCCGCCATGCCTGTTGCAACATTGTCGACTACTCAGCATGGGATGTCAGTCACGGATTGATGGATCTGATGTTCCTCTCTACGGCATCCTAGACAACGTTTCAATCCGGGGAACTTGGGAGACACTGGATGGTTCCCAACTAAGATTTGTGTCTGAGTTTGGAACCATATGTGGCCCGGTGGGGAGGCGCATTGTCCTTCTGGAAAGACCATCAACCGCAGGATACTCGAAGGCCACGAAAACGTGTAAGTGAGCAATCAGCACATGCTGGTAGCGCGTAGCATATTAAGGACCTCTCCAGACACACTAAGCTACCCAGTGTGTTCCACAATAGAGAGCCACAAACCATCACAGAGCCACTATCGCTCTGAACAGAGCAGAACTCGCACTTCAGTGCTATGGTCTCATGCTGTTGTCGTCACTCCCGCATTTTCACATCAGCTCGACACAGCTCAAAACGGGATTCATCTGAGCACACCACACCATGCGGTGCCACTCTGTAGACATCTATTTTTGATGTTCGCGGCATCAAGTGCGAAGTAATTTCCGATGATGGTCAGCCAACGGTGGTGCACAAGTAGTCCGTAGGATCATGTTTCAGACGGTACGCAACGAGCACCGTGCTGTTTCCTCGCTGACGCAGCTTGGGCTACCGACATCTAACCTGGATGTCCTTTGCACCGGCGTTGTCAAACGGTCTGTCTGTACGAGCCTGGATAATCTACGTCGACTCCGGTCATTAATGACTTGTGATCGGCAACCCCATGCTCTCAAGACGCTGGTTGGTCCGCCGATGATATTCTCGCTGTACACTCTTGCTACGGCTGCTCTCGGGAACCCTAAGGTTCTTACAATATGGCTGATAGAATGACCGATCTGTGTTGCTGCCGACAATGAATCCATCATCAAAGTCGCCCAGATCACTACGTTTACCCATGTTCATCGATTGTCATACACTGTTGGGAAGCCCTGCTGTTCGCCTATTTAGGTCCCGCGTTTGGTTTGCGTCTATTCCACTCAGATCGGGGGATGCCAAAGTCAAATACCCATCATCCCTATCTCTAATACATTGTGTCCGAGAATTATTGGACACATTACAAAATTATGTACAAAAAAAAAAAACTATGAGCATTGTCTGTTTTTCTATGTCACGTATTACTAACACGGTTTCTATATTTTTGTTTTGCGGAATTGTTGTTCCCAGAATCCGATAGATGGCACCAGGTGTGGCCTGTTGAGGAGTGTATGAGAAATGCGCAATCAGTAGTCATGACATCCGTACAAAAGAAGGCATTGTGGGTTTTATGGCTTGCGGAATTAAAGTATGTCATTAAAGTTAAAAGACGGTACCATTTAGAGCATGCCTGTAATCATCAGTCCAAGAGTTCTATTAAACGGTGGATGAAGCAGTTTAAAGAAACTGGCAATGTGGAACATCGTAGAGGAGCCGGTAAGCCTAGCGTCAGCGGTGAGACGGTTGACCAAGTTAATGAAAGTTTCCGACGAAGCTCCAGGAAATCCGTTCGTAAAGCAAGCAGAGAACTGTGCATTCCGAAATCGACAGTTCACGATATCTTGCAAAAGAAATTAAAGTTTCATGCTTATAAAATTCAAATAGTTC
This sequence comes from Macrothele yani, assembly GCA_039090855.1. Lineage (NCBI taxonomy): Eukaryota > Metazoa > Arthropoda > Arachnida > Araneae > Macrothelidae > Macrothele > Macrothele yani. Next base: position 19,507,735 of record CM077025.1, read on the forward strand.
AAAAGATGCATGTAAATAATCACACTCTACGATACGATTTCGCTGCGGATATGCTGAATAGAGTGGAAAACGACGAAAACTTTCTCAGTACCGTAATGTTTAGTGATGAATCCACATTTCATGTATCAGGTATTGTGAATCGTCACAACTGTAGGATATGGGGCACTGAACCGCCTCATGCTGCTATTGAACTGGAACGTGATTCTCCAAAAGGTAATGTGTGGTGCAACCTATCAAAAATATAAGTGATTGGCTCTTTCTTCTTCAGCGAGAAAACCATAAATGGTGACATTTACTTGGATATGTTAGAAAATTTTGCTGTACCCCAGATCAAAAGATATGACAACGTCGTTTTCCAACAAGACGGTGCACCTTCGCATTGGTCAACGTGTGTACGTAAGTGCTTAAATGAGCATATCCATAACAGATGGATTGGGCGTGGTGGTCCCATTCCGTGGCGTCCTCGCTCTCCAGATCTAACTCCATTGGATTATTTCATGTGGGGTTATGTGAAGGATCGTGTCTATCAGACGCCTTGTACTGTGCAGGAACTGAAGCAGCGTATTACAGCTGCTATTAATTCCATAACCCCTCTGATGCTTTCCAATACATGGCATGAAATCGAGAATCGCTTGGACGTACTACGAGCAACCAAGGGATCTCACATCGAAATTTATTTAACTTGTGTAGTTACATTGTAAGTTAGTACAGTCTGTTTCTTTCTATCTGTTTGATGTTTTGTTTTATATAATTTTGTAATGTGTCCAATAATTATCGGACACCCTGTATTTTGTTTTCTGAATGTACAAAAGATGTTAACAGTCCGTTGAATTTGTCACTTGCCATATCAGTCTCCTCTATTTGAAAAAAAAAATATGCATAAGAATATATTCGGAAATGTATATTTTAATTAAGAAACATACTTTAAATAAAAAAAAAATAATTGAAGCAATTTATTTACATTGAAGAATACTTTCCAGTTTATTTTCGCAGGATATTTATTAAGACACCTAACGGTTTTCATGTTTTTTATTATTTTGCTTCAAAAGATAATTATTTTCTTTCGAATGAATAAGAAGTCGATGTCAAATGCACGGTTGTTTTTTTACAGAAAGATTCGGAATATATTTAAATGTCCCATCTTTCCCCCTTTTTATGAATATTTGAAGTATTCACGTATATTAAAGGAATATTTCTCGCTCAGCGAACTGCATCTTTCAAAGATTAATTGTAGAGTTCATTAACATTCTCATGAATAATTCATTTTCATATAGAAAACAAGCGCTTAACCCTGGGAAAGAAGTTCGTCGTTTTTATCGCAGAAAAGGCAAAAGTTTTCTTTGTAAGAAATCCATCAAGCTACTTTGCTCTTTGTTCAGTTCACTCAGAAGAAAAAGCAAACAACTTTTCTCTCGCTCTACGACTTCATTTGCGTGCTGCACAGACGACTTTTTGAAATGCGTTTCATATAAAGAGTCTTCATTAAATCACGTTTTAGATAAACTTTCAACTGGGAGTTAAGGGTTGCATGGCATACGTTCGTGAAGAATTAGACTTTCTTTGAATATTCTTTTAAAGGCTTCAAATCCATTTGTTAAACATTAGTTTTGAACTTTAAGAAACTCGAATTTCTCTCTTTCCGGAAGTAGTTATTTACAGCTTTAGTAAACTGATATCTGCAATTCATGGTTGTGTGGTATCCGCTGGTAACAGATGGTGTAAAGTTTGCGGTATGTACTGTCAGTAGACAAAACATTAGAGATAGGGCTGATGGTAGTGTTGATATGTGCATTCCCCGCGCAGAGCAGAACAGAACGAAACCGAATGCAGGCGGTTAATAGGCGGATAGAAGGGCTTCTCAATAGAGCATCGCGATCGACGAACGTGGGTAAACGTGGTGATCTGAGCGACTTTGATCGTGGACTCATTGTCGGCGCAAGACAGATGGGTCATTCTATCGCCCAAGTGGTACTAATCGCAGGGATTCCGAGGGCAGCCGTATGAAGTGTGTACACTGTACAGCGAGAATATCATCCACGGACGTACCAGCGCCCAGGGAGCAAGCAGAGGCCAACCACACCCCATTGATGAGAGGGGTTTACGTTAACTATCCAGGCTCGCATAGACCGACCGCTTGATGTTATTAGCAGGGCCAATCACATCCAGCGGAGGTCGAAGCAGCGTCACAGAGAGAACGGTACGTCCCACGTTGCATGCCCTGGGCTACGGGATACGACGCGTGTGCCGCTGTTCACTGCTTGTCATCGGACATCGCGCCTCGTTTGCCGCCGGGAACATCAGAACTGGACTGGCGCCGCGTTATGTGATCAGATGAATCCCCTTTTCAGCTGTACTGATCTGACGAAAGAGTGCGGACCGACAGCGCGAGGCCATGGTCCCAGTTTGCCGTGTCTGCTTAGTTCAAGGCAGTGGTGGGTCTGGGATATTTTAGGTATCCTTCTCATAGCACACATTATGTCCCTCAGTGTGTCTGGAGAGGTCCTGAACAGGCTACTAGCATGTGCTGGTTGATCACCTACAAGCTTTCATGGCCTTCGCGCATCCGGCGATCGATGGTCAGTTTCTGAAGGTCATTGCACCGTTCCACCGGGACACAGTCATCCGCAGATTGCTCGTGTGAACATTTATATGAGTTTGGAACCATCCAGTTTGTTCTAAGGTTCCTGGATTTCATCCCTGTGGCAGCTCTCTTGGATGCATGGAGCGAAAGATCAGATCCATGAGATTCATAGATTATGGACAATGCTGCAACAGGCATGGCTCGCATTACCTCCGGAAACCTTACGCCATCTGATAGAGAAAGTGGATCGGCGTGTAGACTGCACATGCTGTAATTCTTGCTAGAGGAGGAAAAATATGCTAATAGGTAAGCAAGTAATGTTTTGTCCAGTGAGTGTATATGTACATATTTAACACACCGTAAAGGATGCAAATTTATCGATGTTATCGGTATCTAAAACATATTTCCTCTTCGCAAGCACTGTTTGATCAACTTCACGTTTGCGATGCTAGTTCGCCCATTTGGGATCTACAGCATTTGAACAGAACTCACTTAACCCTAGTCTCCATCGTCTGGAGCAATACATCAATATCCCAGTTTCCTAAAATCGCTTAACTACACTGATGTCCAAAAATTAAGGATCATTTATATTTCTTTATCATACTTTTACTCCAACAGGATGTGAATGAAAGTATTTTGGTAAGGAGTAAACAATGATGAAAAGGTTACATACATTCTGTGACGTATATTCTAAAATAACTTTCATTTTTAGTTCCTTTTCCTATGTAAATTTGAGTTTGTTTTCATTTAAACTTTCCAAACTTAACGTGATATCTTCTCTCTCACAAGAATGAGGTTGGCAACACAATTAAGGTCAGAGAGAGTGACGTATGGATGTGATAAGAACGATAGGTAAAAAGGACGACACAGCTGTTGCTCAGGATATGTGTGTGTGTGTGATGTTCGATCGCTGGTAAGATAAATGTGAAATTTGCAACTTGTAGTGCCATATGGTGGAGTTCTTCAAATATTGCTGAGCCGATGAGAGGTTATCGTAAGTCTGGTTTCTGTATATGTTTCGTCTGGTCCTAAAAGCTTAATTAGAAACTATTGCATCGTATTCCCATTTAATTTAACATTTCCTTAGTCATGATTTTAGGCATAGCGTAACACAAATTTCGCCAACGAAAAAGATTTGCGCTATAACTCATAAATAAGCATGCATTCGTGCTTATTAATAGAGAAAATTGATAAAGAGGACAAATCATACCATTTGCTGATTTGGCTCATAATAACTGAAATTGAGAGTTCATGATTTTGCATAGATTATTTTAATCGGGTATATGTCCATCCCTGGCTGCAATGCATGATTGGCATTGATGGGAAATGCTTTTCACGAGATTGCGCAGAAGATCTTCCTGAGGAAATTTCTGCATCCTTCTTTCAGCGCCATTACCATGTCGCTTTTGGTGTCAGGTGGGGGATCGCGTTCAGCAATGCTCCTCCCCAGAGCATCTCAAGCATTTTCGATGAGATTCAGGTCGGGTGAGTACGCAGTCCGGTCCATTCGGTCGTTCCGCTGGCTCTCCAATAGTTCATCAACACACGCTGCTCAATGGGGACAGGCGTTACGAAAGAATTTTCCACATCCCCATGAAACAGCCTTACATGTTCTAAAAGGACCTCCTAACAGTAAGGCTGCGTATTCATTGATCCTTTCTCTCATTGATCATAAATGTAGGCCGGAACATTTCTCCAGCAACCCTGTAATGATCAATTTCTGGGATGTTTCTGGCTGAATAGGAAAAATGGGGTTCTCGCCAGATATATTACTGCCTACAGTCAGACGATAAACAAAATCGGATTTCGTCTGTGAACATAACATTGGCCCGTTGCTCTTCTCCCCATGTAGAGTGTTTATGACCCCATAGATAGCTAGTTGTTTTGCATGCTGGGGTGAAGGGAAAACACTGTACAATTTTTAGGGGATACAATCCGAAATTATTCAAAGGTGTTGACACAGTTTGACACGGAATTTTCGTGGCCGCACTTGATTCCAACTGTTTTGCTAACTTGCCAACAGTTAGTCGGCGAAATCTACATTTATTACCCTTTACAACAAGATAACGATCATGTGATGGAGTAGTTTTGCATGGATGACCACTACTGAACGTTCTGGTTGCTATTCAATTTTCAGAAAGTTGTTTACACATACGTAATACTATGCTCTGGGCAATTGCAAACCCCTTCGCTACGTCTCTCGTTGTCCACTATTCCTTCAGTTTACCAACATTTCTTCCACGGGTAAAATCATCCAGGTGAATACTTTGAGATGTACTACAAATCCCCGTAACAACAGAAAAGGAAGTTCCGCACTTCAGCACCTACAAAAAGGACGATTTCTTCCCACTCACGCTTCAGCTCTTATCGCCGATCGACCGCACTCATTGGTCACGTGATTCTTGACAATTTGGATATGACCAAATACTCTTATATATTTCCTGTTAACCTGATCCGATGACGGCAAAATCTTTTGACCGCTCACCAATGACTTACGAGTCAGAAATTTACCTTTTTGTCGTTGATCCTCAATTTTTGGACATGAGTGCAGACAACGAAAATCATCAAAGTGATAGGGCCTTGGCTCACCCGCAGTCCTTTCTGTGTTCAGAACTTCCACAAAGCTTCTGCTGCCGATTCGCCGCTTGCATGACAAAACTTCATTAACAAGGATTTATTCGGTAAATTTAACATCGAAGCAAGACTCCTGGGGAACGCCGTTTTCCCGTTTTTAATAAAGAGTGGAATGACGGTGATTCCCTGTTGATTAATAGCTGCACTCTTTCACTTAGTACTTTTAAATTTTACATCGTAGCAAGATTCCACTTGAACGCCGTTTTCAATAAAGAGAGGAATTCAATCAATACATAGATTATTAGTACCTGCAGCTTATCACTCAATACTTTTAGCATGGTACGAAGCCTCCCCTTGAACGCCGTTTTCAATAAAGAGAGGAATGAAAGTGATTCACAGGTGATTAATACCTGCAGCTTATCACGCAGTATTCGTTTGAATTTAACATCGCAGCAATACTCTTTTTGAACGCCTTTTTCAATAAAGAGCGAAATGAAGGCGATTCATAGATGATTAATAACTGCAGCTTATTACTTGGTACTTTTAACATAGTAGTAAGACTCCCCTTGAACGCCGTTTTCAATTAAGAGAGGAATGAAGGTGTTTCACAGATGACTAAGAGCTGAAGCTTAATACTTACTACTTTTAAATTTAACATCGTAGCAAGTCTCCTCTTGAACGCCGTTTTCAATAAAGAGAGGAATTCAGTCAATACATAGATTATTAGTACCTGCAGTTTATCACTCAATACTTTTAGCATGGTACGAAGCCTCCCCTTGAACGCCGTTTTCAATAAAGAGAGGAATGAAAGTGATTCACAGGTGATTAATAGCTGCAGCTTTTCACGCAGTATACGTTTAAATTTAACATCGCAGCAATACTCTTTTTGAACGCCTTTTTCAATAAAGAGCGAAATGAAGGCGATTCATAGATGATTAATAACTGCAGCTTATTACTTGGTACTTTTAACATAGTAGTAAGACTCCCCTTGAACGCCGTTTTCAATTAAGAGAGGAATGAAGGTGTTTCACAGATGACTAATAGCTGAAGCTTAATACTTACTAGTTTTAAATTTAACATCGTAGCAAGTCTCCTCTTGAACGCCGTTTTCAATAAAGAGAGAAATGACGGCGATTCACTAATGATGAATAGCTACACTTTATCACTTAGTACTTTTAAATTGAACTTCGTAGCAAGACTCTTCTTGAACGCCGTTTTCAATAAAGAGAGGAATGTGAGCAATTCATAGATGATTAACAGCTGTAGCTTATCACTCAGTTCTTTTAACATGGTGGTAAGCTTCCCCTTGAACGCCGTTTTTAATAAAGGTAGAAATGAGGGTGATTTACAGATGATTGATAGCTGCAGTTTATCACTCAGTACTTTTAAACTCAATATCATAGCAAGACTTCTCTTGAACCTCGTTTTCAATAAAGAGAGGTATGAAAGCGATTCACACATGAGTATAAACTGCAGCTTATAACTTATTGCTTTTAAAGGCATCATATGTGCATATCTGTTATGGTTTGCATGCGTGTAAAGTGTCGGATTTCCTCGTATTTTCGAATTAACGGTTTTTCCGTTGTGAAACAAAATTTCCCCACTAGCTGATTTATGCAAACCGCACTATAATACATGTTTTTGTTGATTTGTAAAAAAAAAAGAATAAAGTTAAAGATAATATAATGATGTTATTATACCACGATAAACATGCGATATTTTTAGCACCACACTTTGTGTGAGTCCCAAACCAAAACAAAAGCAATCACTTATTATAACCCAAACCGATTTGTTGTTGTAATCAACAATCACTCATTATTAACAAATCAGGTTTGGTGTTATAATAACATCTAGGCGTATCGAATGCCTCTTGTTTCGATTATTATTTTGGACTTTGATTTCGAGTTAATATATAAAAACACTTTTAATATTAAAAAAGAATCCAGTCAGCTCTGCTATTTTTAAAATCGTTCTTCCGGCCAAACGGGCACCCATAGTAAGGCCTTTATCGAACTCAGAAAGATCCATTGCTTTTCCCATTGACAACACCGCTGACGATTGCTGACGAGCAGCAGCCTTAAATAGAAGCCTAGATCACGTGATCACGTGTTTGCATATAAGCTGCTTAAGTAACGTTTACGTTCATCTGCATAAAGTTTCAAATTCAGTGGCCGCTGCGTGTATTTCTCAATATTCTCTGGAACTGGCCAGGAATGGAATTTTTCCTCTCCTGGAATATCAGAAAGCACCTTCGTTGAATACTCGTGTATTTCAAAGGCTAGGGAAAAAAAATTAAAAAGCCTCTAGTTTAAAAGGTTTTTTTTTTTTTTTTTTGCTTTTTTTTACGCTTTCCAACCGTAGGTTAAAGAAGCGTATATGCTCCAGCTTTGTCCGTCCGTCTTTCTGCACGATAACTGGCGTAAAAATGGGTCGATTTCGATGAAATTTTAGTATGTGGGAGGGGACCACACGGGGACGAACCCTATTGAAAATGGGACAAATGGGGTCAAAGGTCACGACGTAGGAGCGGGATCATTCCATTACCTTTATGCGTCATAACTTTCGTAAATATGGTTCGATCTCAATGAAAGTTTACTATGTGGTAGGAGACCGCCTGGGGACGAAATCTATTCAAAATGGGTGAAGTGGGGTCAAAGGTCAGGACATAAGATCGGGATGCATTCCATTGCCCTTATGCGTCATAACGTGGTTAAAAATGTTTCGATTTCGATGAAATTTCAGTATGTAGTAGGGGACCACCTGGGGACGAACCCTACTGAAAATGGCGAAATGTGGTCAAAGATCAGGACATAGAATTGCGATTCATTCCATTGTCCTTATCCCATATTATTAAGGTGGACGTCAAGTAATTTTGCTTCCTATACTTCCAATGGAAAGACTTTTGTACACATTTCCTTCACAATTAATGTGTTCCCAAGGATGAAAATTTAAACATCGATTAAAATAACTTCATATTATAACTTGGAATACTTAATATTTTCTAAAACATAACCATAATTATATTAAAAATTAATAACTTTTCCTTTGGTGGTGTTGAAACCAGAGAAACGATGGCGCGACCTGTACTTTGATGACGTCAGTGGACAAAAAATTGTTGGATTGCATAATTACGGTTATGGTTTAGAAAATATTAAGTTTTCCAAGTTATGAAATGAAGCTATTTGAATCGATGTTCAAATTTTCATCCTTGTGAACGCATTATGATTTTACTAACTTGTCCAGAAAAAAGATGGCGCGACCTGTATTTTCATGAGGTCAGTAGACAAACAAATGTTGAATTGCATAAATATGGTTATGTTTTAGAAAATATTAAGTATTGCAAGTTATAAAATGAAGATATTTTAAGCCATGTTCAAATTTTTATCCTTGGGAACGCATTAATTGTGAAGAAAATGTGTACAAAAGTTTTTCCATTGGAAGTATAGGAAGCAAAGTTACTTGACGTCCACCTTAAAGTAGCAATTCTTGTATGTATGTATGTATATTTTATTTTGAAAACAGCTCTAAGAATTTTGATGAAAGTCGTTAACCTACCGTTTTCTGGTACTAGAAATCGATTTAGCTTGATCTCGACTTTAGAAAAATTCGTTTAGTGGGTTAAATATCCACCCCGAATTATAACGTTTTTAGTGATGGCGTTGTTCCATTAATGTTACCAATGCTTAGAAATCTTATGACGTCACAACTCGCGTTTCAGAATGTTGGCGCGCGGTCACGCCATCTGTCTCTTTACGTCATGCGTTGTGTGTGGATCCTATTAAAGATTTATGACGTCACACTCTTGCGGCGGCCAGATGGTCGCGATTCCCATCTGCCTCATTACGTCACGCGTTGTGTGCATATGTCCGTCAGCACGATAACTCGCGTAACAACCGTTCGATTTCGATGAAATTTTAGTATCTGGTAGGGGATCACCTGGGAAGGAATCCTATTTAAAGTGAACGAAATGGGGTGAAAGGTCAGTACATAGGAGAGGAATCCATTCCACTGCTATTATGTGCCATAACTAATGTAAAAAAGGTTCGATTTCGATGAAATTTTAGTATGTAATAGGGGAACACCTAGCGACAAACCTTATTGAAAATGTGTGGAATATGGTCAAACGTTAGGACATAAGAACGGGATCTATTCCATAGCCCTTATGCATCGTAACTTACGTAAAAATGCTTCGATTGCGACAAAACTTTATCATTTTATTTCGGAGGTATACCAAGCCGGTTCTGTTGAATATCATCGAAATGGGATCAAAGGTCAGTGCACAGGACCGAGATTTATTCCACAGCCATTATTCTCATAAATTGAGTGATAACTTGAGTAATGATTTCTGTAATGTTGGAAAGTGTATTGTTATCAATGCATTGCATGATTTTACTAACTTGTTTTATTGGAGGTTTAACGACCATCGTTTCGCAACGCAATGGACTATAAAAAGTCGCCCGTTCCTAATTTACGGCCACTGGTTCCAGAGAAGGGAGAAAGCCAGTGCCGTAAGACAAACACAACATCCATACCTGACCGGGATTCGAACCCGGACCCTTTTCGGGCGAATGATCAGAAGCCATCATTTAGACCACTGCGCCACCGGGACGGCAGGTCTATAGGTTGGTAACCTTCACCTAACACGGATGGAAGAAAGATCTAATACTATATATGCGTATAAATTTATATGCATTGCATAATTAGTTTCCAGGATGCCCACGGAAGGGAGGCAGTATATCACCAAAATACAAGACGCACATGCACAGAGTGACCAGTGAATTATGACCACCCCTGTCAAAAATGGGTGCGGCCCGTTGACTACGTGATTTCCAAGAAGGCGCGATTATTCGACTGACGTAGCATATAAACTGAGTGGCCACTTTATTATGACCACCTGACAGTTTTAAGCATATGAGCTATGGTGCACGCTGTTGCCGCCAGAGGGCGACGCTAGTATAAAAAGGGAAAGCTTAGTGCTTTCCACAGTAGTAGAAGTGATTTTCGGGTGTCGAGAAGGGTAAAAAAATGCGATTTGACAGACTTTCAAAGTGGGATGATTGTAGGAACTCGAAGCCATGGAGCGAGTATCACCAAAACCGCCGCATTCGTAAAATTTTCCAAAACAGCTGTTGTTAAAGTGTTTAAAGATTGGACTGTCAACTATAAGACTGGGTCTCTACGTGCAACGTGTGGTCGTCATTGACTAGTGACTGCTCGGGCGGAACGGAGAGTGTCCAGACTGGTAACAGACAACAGAAGGGCAACAGTGCAGCAAATTACAGACCATCTTAATCAAGGATCCCCTCAAATGATCTCTGCACGCACTGTTCGCCGTACACCGCATCGGATGGTATATGGCAGTAGAAGGCCTGTTCGAACACCCTTACTGTCTGCAGTTAACAAGAGAAAACGTCTCCAGTTCGCACAATAGCACAGGATTGGACAGTCGATAATTGGAAACAAATTATGTGGTCCGATTAATCCCGTTTTCAGTTGCACCATGGCTATGGCCGAGTGAGAATTTGGCGGAAACAACACGAAAGCATGGACCCCAAATGCATTGCTGCAACCCTTCAAGCTGGTGGAGGTAACGTTATGGTTTGGGGAATGTTTTCCTGGTATGCTTTGGGCCCTATAATTCGTGTTGATCAACGTCTGAATGGCACATATCTAAGCATCGTTGCGGACCATGTGCATCCTGTCATGTGGATGGTTTATCCCATTGGCGATAGCTACTTTCAACAAGATAATGCGTCGTGCCATAGTGCTCGTATTGTTCAGGATTGGTTTCAGGAACATGCCGGTGAGTTTACTGTGCTTAGGTGGCCGCCCCAATCTCCAGATCTCAACCCTATTGAGAATTTGTAGGATAAAGTTGAACGAGCCATCAGACAGTTGGATCCAAAACCCTGCAATCTCACACTCCTCGAAAGTGTTATTCATCAAGCATGACCTCAGATTCCACAAACCACCTATCAACATCTCGTGGAGTCCATGCCACGAAGAATCGACGCAGTATTAAAGTCAAAAGGTGGCCCATCGAAGTACTGAGTAGGTGGTCATAATTAAGTGGCCACTCAGTGTACAATGTGTGATTGGAGCAGTAGGCAGTAAAATTCGTAGCGTGATGGGTAAACGGAAGTATATATCGAACTTTCAGAAAAGACAAACCGTGGGATCTCGGAAAACAGATGCTTCGATTACCCAAACTGCTGAACTAGTGCTTAGTTTGCCAGCCGTCGTTCTTTAAGTGTATCAGGACTAGCCTGAAACTGGTCAAACAATGACCCGGAGGGAAAACTTCACAGCACAACGGAAAGTTGATGAGATAGGTGAGCTCCGGGTTCGTACTTGACAACAGACGCAGCATTGTTCAACAACTGACTACCCACAGCAACAGATTGTGAACCTGGAACACTATCTGTGATGACCATGCGTCGCACGCATGGACAATAATGGCAGACGATTCCAACAACCACCGCGCCTAATCACGACTCATCGGCGCAAAAAGCATGCACGTTGGACGTCGGTTGATTGAAAAAAAAATGTGCTGGCATGACGAGTGGTGTTTTTACTCTACTCCATGGTCCTATACATATTAGGCGCAAACAACATGAGGCACTCGATCCATCCTGCATGGTATCAACAGTACAAGCCTGTCTATGCGGATGTATGGCGTGAGGCATGTTTACCTGGCAGGAACTTGGATTCCTAGTGCATGTGGAACAACGTATGACTGGTTCGCCATATCACGAATTGCTTGCTGGCCTTGCACACCCAGCGATGTAGCACTTTTTCGCGAATGCCGACGATGTCTTACAAAATGACAATGCACCGAGTCACAGGTTCAATGTTGTGCAGGAATGGTTTGAGGAACACGGTTCAGACTTCCAGTGTATAAATTGGTCTCTGAAATCCCCCGATATCAATCCCATAGAGAACTTGTGGGACGCTATACAATATGACAATGAGCCGAGTCACAGGTTCAATGTTGTGCAGGAATGGTTTGAGGAACACAGTTCAGACTTCCAGTGTATAAATTGGTCTCTGAAATCCCCCGATATCAATCCCATAGAGAACTTGTGGGACGCTATACAATATGACAATGAGCCGAGTCACAGGTTCAATGTTGTGCAGGAATGGTTTGAGGAACACAGTTCAGACTTCCAGTGTATAAATTGGTCTCTGAAATCCCCCGATATCAGTCCCATAGAGAACTTGTGGGACGCTATACAATATGACAATGAGCCGAGTCACAGGTTCAATGTTGTGCGGGAATGGTTTGAGGAACACAGCTCAAACTTCCAATATATCAACTGGTCTCTGAAATCCCCCGATATCAATCCCATTGAGAGCTTGTGGGACGCTATTCAATATGACAATGCGCCGAGTCACAGGTTCAATGTTGTGCAGGAATGGTTTGAGGAACACAGCTCAAACTTCCAATATATCAACTGGTCTCTGAAATCCCCCGATATCAATCCCATAGAGAACTTGTGGGACGCTATACAATATGACAATGCGCCGAGTCACAGGTTCAATGTTGTGCGGGAATGGTTTGAGGAACACAGCTCAAACTTCCAATATATCAACTGGTCTCTGAAATCCCCGATATCAATCCCATTGAGAGCTTGTGGGACGCTATTCAATATGACAATGCGCCAAGTCACAGGTTCAATGTTGTGCAAGAATGGTTTGAGGAACACAGCTCAAACTTCCAATATATCAATTGGTCTCTGAAATCCCCCGATATCAATCCCATAGAGAACTTGTGGGACGCTATACAATATGACAATGCGCCGAGTCACAGGTTCAATGTTGTGCAGGAATGGTTTGAGGAACAAAGCTCAAACTTCCAATATATCAACTGGTCTCTGAAATCCCCCGATATCAATCCCATAGAGAACTTGTGGGACGCTATACAATATGACAATGCGCCGAGTCACAGGTTCAATGTTGTGCAGGAATGGTTTGAGGAACACAGCTCAAACTTCCAATATATCAATTGGTCTCTGAAATCCCCCGATATCAATCCCATTGTGGGACACTTTAAAACGACATGTCAGGCATCTAGATACACCAATTTACTCAATACCTGCATTGAAGGTCACATTACACACAACTTGGTAGGCCATACCTCCCAACTGCTTTCTTCATCTTACTGAATCATGCTACGTCGGATAGGTGCAGTACTGATGACGATCATTCAGTGTATATTGGGTCTATTATCTTTCACTTGCAAATGGTTTAGTTAGTGTTATGATTGCTTTCAGGAGCAAAGTTCCATTTTGTGTATAATATATTTAGGGTGGAGATGGCGACGGCGCTTGCACTGTTAAAAAAATCTACTAAAAAATGAGAGCCTGAACATACTCGTTTTTTTAAGTACAATCATATCGTAAAAGAGTACATGACATGCTCAAATGTAAGTAACCATACGTACTTACAAATAATTGCGTCCATAAATATAACTATAATCTCGTATTACTTCACGTTAGATAATATGGATTTCAAGAGAAATTGTTTAATAAATGTGTAAAGTCACACACATAAATAATTACCACAACAAAGTCATTAATCACAATTAATTTGATTATGTATAAAGTATCTTTTGCGTACGTTTTTACATTAACTACATTTGTGCCAATCTCATAAATAATATTGTGAGGATCTCTGCGAACGAGAGGCCCCTTTAAATACTTAAATATGATTTTGGTTTCTGTTTCGTGTGTATATGTATATGTTCAAGTAGCGGCCGTGTAAAATATCTTGTACGAGAACGAACAATTTATCCTTACAAACTCACTGCTGGATATTTTGGTGACATTGGTCCTCAACGACGCCATTTTGCTCGAACTCGTAAGTTTGTTGGTTGTCAAGTACATGGGGATATACGGTACGCCTTCTTACATGGTCTGAAGCGGAACTTAAAGAACTTTCGTTACGAGGTATCAACAGTGAAACCCCCATAAACGTTGGGTGTTCGCGGAGGAAGGGAAACGAGGAGGACAGATTAGAGATTCAAAGCGCGAGGAGAAAGAGATTTCACGGTGATACAGCGTAATGTTTATTTCGTTGTAAGGGATATAGCCCATAAAGTATGTAAATAATGTACAGCTGTATATATATATATATATATCTTGAATAAATACTCGGATTTCTGAGCAATTGGATTCCTGAAGGTATTTTCCCTAAGGCCGTACTTTGTAAAGGACGAAACGTACCAAACGAGCCAGGGAACCACAGGCTCGCTAAGACATGTCGCAAAAATTTTGGCGCTTCATCACTATATTTGTCATAAAATTGTGCTGTCCATTTGCACAGCATGTGAAAACGAGTATAACTATTATCCAAGATGTGCCATCGAATACTGTAATATACTTCCAGTTGATTGTATGAATAAATGAGTATGTATGATATACAGTAAACGCATTCCAAAATTTGAAATTGAGCCGCGCATGGCTTAGTGGTTAGATATTCAGACTACTGATGGAGGGACCACCGGTTCAAACCTAGCCTCGTAGGCTTCAACCTGGGGGCTATCCCTAGTGATGTGAATTTTCTAACAATCACTGAGTATTCGCCGTGTATCGGGCGAGCACCTTAAGTGACTGTCCCCGGGTAGGAATCCCTCGGTTGAAGTTCCTAAGCCCCCCCCCCCAATTTCTTTCTGCCTTCTATGTGAAAAAACGTACGCTTCCTCTCACTTACAAACCATCCTGTCAGAATCTGCAGATTCGCTCTAACTTTCTTCAGATTCGCTCTAACCTCGAAAGGACACAGAAACTGAAAGAAGTTAGAGCACATATATTTGAAATATATGGGTTTTTTGAGTACATGGATTTGAAATACATGTACTCAAAAATAAGTACATATATTTCAAATTAGAAATACCAGATGTACTCACAATTGATTCTCCGTATGTACTCAAAAATGAGACACAAGTTCTCGGAGCTATTATAAGCCCAAAATGTGCTGAAAAATGAGTACATTTTGCTTATTTCTAAGTACCAATTTTTGACAGTGTGTGTATGGAGGGAGGGAAGCAGCTATGTGTTAATTTTCAGTTAGGTGGAAGCTTGTGTGCATGTTGGTGTGGATATCTGTACCTGCCTTATTCCTTATACTGTATTTATCATATTTAATATTTATCTTAAGCTTGACGTATATTTATCATATTTAATCTTTATCTTAAGCTTGACGTATATTTATCATATTTAATCTTTTACTTAAGCTTGACTTATCTTCGTCATATTTATCTTTTATCCAGTAAGAAAAGGACTACAGGAATTGACTGACTATTTTCAATACCAGCACAGTCATATGGACCTGAGAAAAAATCTGCGCGCTTTCTTTCTTGAAAAGAAATCGAATAAAAGCGCTTTAAAAAAATAACAATTACTATATTTTCAGTAGTACGCAGTAAAACATCTTTCTATTACCTTTGGAGTTTCTGGAGTGCTGATATATTATCTTTGGTGCACTCATAATATTTTTACGAGTTTCCCATTTTACTTACGGGTATTAGACTAATAGTGCCGATAGACAAATCGGAAGTGGACTAATCCTACCACTGGGCAAACCGAAATTTGACCGGTCGTCGGTAGACGAATCATATCATACATTCTATCCGTCCTTCCTTAAAAATAACTCACTGTTACATCTCTTTACTGTACAGAGGGTAAGTCGTAAGTAATGAGCCATGTGAGAGGTAGTTTGAGATATCGTTGTTTTTTCGTTTGGACTGGAACTTGTTTATAGGTAGAAAGAGCATTTCATGGACTTTCAGAATTTAATTTGATGGTGGACATGAATGTGAATTAATTGTGGATTTTTTTGCGTTCAGAACATGGAGGAAAAAACGGCAGTTCGAGTACTGTTGCGTCATTATTAGAAAAAGGACTATCTGCGCATCCTGCAGTCGCTGAAATTTGTGGTGGAAGGTGTGGGTGCAGTCAGCTACGCCACAGCAAAAAGATGGTTTGTTCGGTTTAACCAGAGGGATTTAATTAATTGTGTTTTCAAGATGGGCTTCGCTCTGGCAGACCCCCAACGGTGGATTCGGAAGCCATGCGTGAAGCCGTAGAGGAAACACCAACTACAAGTACTCGCAGATTTTTGGACGAGATTAGAGTATCACAATCCATTGTGGTTCGCCATCTCCACAAGTTTGGGAAGGTCAGTAGGAGCTGCCGAGTGGTACCCCACGAATTGACCACAGCAGAAGCTCAAAAGCGAATGGAATTGTGCAGAGAGCTGCTGAACCACTCCATGAACGAGCGTTTCATCAGGCGAATTGTTACGTCTGATGAAAACTGGATCTGTTTCCGTAATCCCGGACATGCAAAACCACTGGATTAACCAGTGCCAGCTTCCAGAACCCATCGCTAAATGGGGACGCTTCGAACACAAAGTCATATTGTGCGTTTGGTGGAATTTTGAGGGCTCATACACTTTGAATTCGTTCCAGCTGGGCGAGGCGTCTCCGCTGCACTCTACTCTCAACAACTACAGAGGATGTACGAAGATCTGGTCCGTAAGTACCTGGCCGTGGTCAACAGAAAACAGGTTCTCCTTCAGCACGAGAACGCACCATCCCACACCGCCCGTTCAACGAGGAATAAGATCCGGGAGGTCGATGGAATCGTACTTCTTCCACATCCTGCCTATAGCCCAGACCTTGCTCCAAGTGACTACCACTTGTTTCGTTCGGTGTCGCATTTCTTCTGTGGCAGAACCTTTCGAAACCGTCATGAGGTGGAAGCCGGAGTCCAGAAGATTTTCACCTCAAAACCCAAGGAGTGGTACAGAGTGGGAATTCACAATTTGGCAGAAAGATGGCTTTAGACCATAGAACATAATGGCTTGTATTTCAATGATTGAATTGTATTCGTTTGTACTTTACACATGTTTGAAGTTTTCTTATCGAATGGCTCATCACGTATGAGACACTTTCTGCAAATTCTTGTGGCCCAAAAATTAAGTCGTTGTTTATTTATGTACCGATAATATACAGTATAATGACTAAGCTCATTTGTAGAAGTTACTGTTATCTGATCACTTTCTCGCTCCAAGGAAATCCATTAGTCCACAGGCTCTTTCCTGTTTTTGGGAGGAGGGCATTAACGACCACTGTGAGCTATAAGTAGTCCCCCAACCTTAAATTAGTGCTGCTGGTTATAGGGAAGGGAGAGAGCCAACGCCGTAAGACCGATCCGTGCATAACCCTGATTCGAGGACGGGTCCATCTTGGAGGAGCAGCGTCTGCTTAGACCACTAGACCACCGAGGCGCCCTAATTTTCCTGCAACTGAATGAGCTGACGATATGTTTTTGCAAAACTTGCTGGTTTATAATGCCCAAAAAAGAAATGGTAGAATGGTAATTTTTTCCAATTTTTTAATATAGTTAGATTTTAGTGATGGCAACGGGAGATACTGCATTTCGCCATCGCTAATCGGTCACATTTCAATATATGAATGAATTGATGGTTTTTAAATGAGATATTTCTTCTGCTCTCATACGTTAAAACGCAAATAGTTTCAATAAAAACAAAATCATTCAATAACCGTTAGCAAATCTGAACATCAGGTCGTTGACAAAGTTGAATCACAGCTATCTGAAGCTATCTATGTTTTGCATGCCACATCAAGTAGTAGTAAACGCAACAGCCTTTCCGAATGTTAGAATTATCGAATGTGTAAGAGTTACTGGACGGCTACTCCCAAAGGTTTTTAGCACGTCTTTTGTAAAAAAATGATCCTGCTTATGTTATCGGTCTGTCTGTCCGTCCGCCTACGGACACCATATTTTTGCAACTATTAAACCGATTTGAAATTTTTTTTTTTTTTTTTTTTTTTTTTGCGTTGTGAAGCTTGAAATATGCGAATGATGATCGTTTATTTCGTTTTCATTTTTTATCATTATGTACAATTTCGCTGCTAGAGAGCGTAAATGCAGATGATATCGAATTCAAAATACATTTTACTCCATATATTTGCTTCTAAACATCCGCTTGAAAATATATTTTACCTTTCGGTTTCATTTACGTCGAAGAGTATTTTAGGTATAGTGACTTTTTCAAGTTACGCATAGATTTTCCTCTGGGGAGGGTAAAATTAATTGCGTTTCCCCCGCCATTAATTTTACTTCTAAAATTTATATTTCAATTTTTTTTTACTTCAGCGCGTGATGGGAAAGCTTTTGGATATAATTTCTAATTTTTGGTAAAGAATAGTTTAGAAACCAGGGGAAGTAAGTGTTAATTTCTGCTTCTGGTGTATTAGCCACAAAATATGAACTTCTATAATCTCAAACAGTGATGTATTCAGGCACCTTTTCGGGGGTGCTAACCCCCCCCGCTTAGGTTTTTGAGTGATTTCTCCTTAAACTTAGTCTAATTATTTTCATTTAAAGCTGAATATTTGGAGAAATTAATTAAAAAAAAAAAAGAAAATGAGTGAAAGTATTATAATACTGAAAAAAACCCACATGGACTTCAATCTGAAAATTCTATCATCCTTCAGGTAAGCATTAAACTGCTTCCAATATAACAAAATATTTGCTACCTAATTTTTAACAATAGGAAATTATTAGAAATTGTTTCCACAAAAAAGTTTGGTTTTCCGTGGCGGTGGGTGGTTTACACACGGTAAAAAAAAAATCGAAGCACCTCAAACAGACATCCAAACGGCTAGTTAGTTTGTGTTTTACTGCTATGCGCTAATCTAAATAATCTAAAGGGGCTGAAACCAAATAGCAGGGGGTGGTTTACACCACACGTTTCCAGATAACACTGTAATGATTCCTTTATAATTAGAAATACCCTTGTAGTAAGGAGACGACATGTTTACTACTCCTAATTGGGGGAAGTGTGTGTGTGTGGGGGGGGGGCTTACAGTACAGCGTTACCTTAATAGCATCCTTAATATTTTACACCACCCTATGGTGAAAATCGAGGTGCATTAATGAAGGTAAAGGTTTATCATTTTTACATTTTTAATCACTTGTATGTGAAGATTTCTTGGAATTCGCATTTACGATACACGAGCATAAGAAAATTTGTATGCTCTTTTTAAAAATTTGTTACCTGTATTAATGTAACAGAATTGTGATTATATGTATATAATCAGTCAACAAGTTTCAGCCCCCTCAAAATTTGTAATTGCCCTCCCGGAAAAAAACTCCCTGAATGCAACGCTGATCTCAGTTGAAAACATTCGTTTGTGTACTGATGCCACCCAAGTCGATAAACCTTTTTGGAATATTTTCTCCTTAAATTATTGCATGATTTCTCAGCCAGGAGGCGTAGATATGTATGACATTTTTGTCAATAGCTCTGCTTCTAATGGCCCGATTTGAAAATCCCTTCTTTATTGGATAGAGTTTCTGATGCAACATGCTTTTCATATAGTTAAAAATTTCCGAGTAATTCATAGACTTTTCGCTAGGGGTCGTGCAGGTAAATTGCATTATCTCTATATATGTGAAACAGACTGTGTGTGTGTGTCTGTCGGTCGGATTTCACATTGAATTAGGTGACCTAGAGCGACGAAATTTGTTATGAAGGTACCTGTAGACATTTTCTGGTGCACCTCGAAGCGATTTTTTTTATTTGAATTTGATTTTTAGTTATTTAATGTTACGCGTTTCTACCCGATCTGAGTGTGTCTTTCCGCTTTGTTGACATCATCCTGATCACACCGAACGTTAAGGCGTGCAGAAAAGTAGTTCACCATACATTTTAGGTGTTTCATTTTTAGAATTCCGTTACGACTATTTTTATTCGTAGTAAATACATTTATTATGCCCTTTTTTGTAAGCGTTGTTTGCCGATTGTATTATGACCTTGAGGGAGGAGAAGAAAAAAAAGAAAATAGAACGTAGTTTTTCAATCTGCGTCATTAATTCAAAAGTGTCATACGTCAGAAAGTCATCATACTGTGACGACGTTGTGAGATAGAAAATAGAACGTTGTTTTAACGTAATTCTAAAAAAGAAATTGCTCAAATTTGTCGTGAACTACTTATCTTCGCGCCTTCGCGTTGGGTGTGATCAGGTTACATGTAAAGAAAGTTTTGCCATAAGGCACAAGGGCAGTCTCTAAAAGTTGTTGGACTGGATCTACAAAGTCCATGTTTTTCCAGTGGTCAACTGTGCGTTCGTTGTTCTAAAGTCGGAAATGGGGAAAATCTTTACACCTTTGCTCCGAATGGTAGGACTGTTACTATAGTTTATCCCGAGGCTCTACAAGAATAAGGTACTTTTCATCTCGATCAATTTCATTGCATAAGCCTTCTGCTTTCAAACTTTTTGAATTATTTACATTGGAGGTGACAACTACAAATAATTCAAATACATTTTTTTATCCTAATATTCTATTCCGGGAAGTCGTACTACAAAGTTGTATAAACCATGATTTACGAGTCTTTATTTAATTGCCGATATAGCTTTTACTTGTCAAGGAGAGGCTGACATTTGTCAAGGAGAGGCTGTGATGTTACGGTGATGCGTAACATCACAGCCTCTCCTTGACAAATGTCAACCCCGCCTTCTCGTGGTGCATCCTGTTCCCACTAAAGGGGCTCTGACGACCGCAAATAGCGGTATAACTATACCATCGGGATCAGAGGAAATGCTATCCCACACTCACCAACCCGCTTGGCCAGCGTGGTGAGTTATGGCCAAACACCTCCAAAATGACTCTACAACTTAAATCTTGGCCCTCAGTCTCCGGCAGCTGGAATGTACCTGGCCAAGGCAGCGGCCAGTGCGACATGAAGGCAGAGGGTGCTAAGAATCCCCGGAGGACCGGACTAGGCTGCCATTTGATGCTGACCTTGGCTACCTACAACGGACGCTCCCTATCTTCTGATTCAAGGCTTCTTGAATTGGAAGAGGAACTACAAAGGATCAAGTGGGACATCGTCGGGCTAAGTGAGGTAAGAAGAAAAGGAGAAGATCTCATTGAACTGAAAAGTGGACATCTCTTCTATTATCGTGGGACAGATACTGGCAGAACTAGTGGTGTTGGATTTATAATAAACAAGAAACTGAAGAATAAAGTGGTAGAAGTTGAAAGTTCCTCTGACAGAGCTGCACGACTCGTTATCCAACTATCGAGAAGATACCAGGCTCAGATTATTCAAACTTATGCACCCACCACAAGTCATCCTGAAGAAGAAATTGAAGAATTTTATGAGGAAATTCGTCATCTAAATAATAAAGGTAAGCAGCACTTGAAGATAATTATGGGAGATTTCAATGCAAAAATAGGGCACCGGCAACAGAATGAAACTTCAGTAGGTAAATTCGGTCACGGCAACAGAAACCAGCGTGGAAATACTCTCGTTGAGTTTGCAGAGGCAGAAGGATTTTTCATCTTGAATTCCTTTTTCAAGAAAAAGCCACACAGGAAATGGACATGGAGACATCCAATTGGGACGACAAGTGAAATTGATTTTATTATGTGTAACAAAAAATTCGTCATCGAAGACTGCAGTGTGCTAAACAAGTTCAACACAGGTAGTGACCATAGATTGGTGAGATGTAAGATACACCTCAACACTAAACTGGAACGTGGCAAGCTCATAAGACAAACAAAATGTATTGACATAACCAACCTTAAAAAACACCATAATACTTTCAAGTTGGAACTGAAGAACAGATTCTCTGCTTTAGAAGGCCTAACATCGGAAGAAGTGGATATTTCGGAAGTTAACAGAAAAGTAACCAAAGCTCTTATGGAAACAGCAACAAAATTAGCTGGGTCTAAGAACAAGTTGCATGTAAATAAATTATCAGGAAAAACGAAAATGTTGATGCAAAAAGAAGAGAGATGAGGACAACTAAAGAAGATGTGACTTCCAAAGTGGAATATATAGAGCTATGCAAGACAGTACGAAAAAGTATCACTGAAGACGTAAGGAAATTCAACTGTGAGCTAGTGAGGAAAGCAATTGAAAACAACCAAAGCCTAAAGATAGCAAAGGGACATCTCAGTAAGGGAAGAAAACAGATTATGGCTCTGAGAAAAGAAGATGGTTCTATAACAAGAAATAGAGGCGAAATTTTGACAAGAGTGAAGGATTTCTACTCCAAATTATATGAAAGGGATGATACATGTACTCCAGACATCATGAAAGGTACCAGAGTTCTTCCAGTCCTCCCAGCAGAAGTTGCTCATGCAATCAAGAACATGAAGCGGGGAAAAGCTCCAGGAGAAGATGGAATTACTGTAGACATCATACAAGAAGCAAGTGGAGAAATTGAAACAGTACTCGCCCAAATTTTCACTCGATGCCTTAATGAAGGGAAGATTCCTGAGGATTGGAACAACGCTACAATGATCCTGCTACATAAAAAAGGTGACATTGAGGATCTCAGGAACTACAGACCTATCAGCATCCTATCAGTGGTTTATAAAATCTTCACTAAAGTTCTTTCACACCGCTTGAAGGTAACACTGGACATGGCTCAACCGAGAGAACAAGCTGGATTCAGGAGTGGCTACAGCACAATAGATCATATCCATGTACTGAGAGAACTAATTGAAAGAGCGAGGGAATATGAACTTCCATTGTGCATGGCTTTTATCGATTATGAAAAAGCCTTTGATTCGGTGAAACCATCAGCAGTTACCACGGCTCTGAAATCCTGCGGTATTGAAGATGCATACATTAATATTATTAATAACATCTATGAAAATGCAAGTGCAAAGATTCGGCTATTTGAAAATACAACACACATAAAAATTGGAAAGGGAGTGAGACAATGTGACACCATATCTCCGAAGCTTTTAATGCCACATTGGAAAATGTCTTTCAATCACTGAACTGGGAAAACAAAGGGATAAAGATTAATGGAGATTATCTAACCCACCTTCGTTTTGCTGATGACGTAGTCATTTTTGCAACTACCCCATCAGAGCTGCAGAGTATGATCCAGGAACTTGCTGACAAGAGTAAAGAAGTGGGTTTAAAAATGAACTTTCAGAAGACAAAAGTGATGTTCAATGCTTTTACAAGAAATGAAGATTTATCGATTGATGGAGAAAAACTGGAGATAACAGATACGTATGTTTATCTTGGACAGCAGATATCAAGTGAGGGTCACATTGATGAAGAAATTAATCGGCGTACAAAACTTGCCTGGAGAGCTTTTGGAAGAAACAGCATAATTTTCAAGAGCAATATGCCATTATGTCTTAAAAGAAAAAGTGTTTGATCAATGCATCCTTCCAGTGCTTACGTATGGTGCAGAGACGTGGACCTTAACTAAAAGAGACATACAAAGGCTGCAGACAACTCAAAGAAGCATGGAGAGGTGCATGCTTGGTATAACCAGGAGAGATAAGAAGAGGAACTCGTGGATCCGAAAAATGACGAGAGTGGAAGACATCATGATCAGAGTTAAATCCCTGAAATGGCAATGGGCTGGACATACTGCCAGAAGGACAGACCATAGATGGACAGCCGAAATTTTAGATTGGATTCCAAGGGACAGGAAAAGACCCAGAAAAAGACCACATGGGAGATGGGTGGATGAAATTCGTAAATATGCGGGAGTGACATGGAGGAGACTGGCACAAGACAGACCGTTGTGGAGGAAACTTGGGGAGACCTTCGTCCAGCAGTGGATTGATAATGGTTGACAATGATGATGATGATGATAGCTTTTACTTTATACTATCACTAGCCCATCAACGACGGGTGCAACAGGCTAGTCCCCAATATTTATGCTTCTAAAATTCCGATTTTAAAAAGTATTCCTGCAACACATACATCTTCTGGTGGGAAATGTTTTTCATATAATTGCTAATATTTGGTAAATAATGGTTTGGCCGCCAGGGGGCATAAGGGTTAATTTCTCCTTATGATGTATATTTGCAGCAAAATCTGAGCTCGTGGAAACCCTACTGCAAAAATTATTTACCTATACCGCTCACATCGATAAACCGTTTGAGAAATCTTTGTTCTTAAAATAGTGCACGTTTTCCCCTTTACGAGGCGTTGATGCATATCTTCTATTTGTCGATATTTCTGGTTCTAAGAGTCCAATTTGAAAAATTCTTTCTTTTTTGGAGAGCGTCTCCCTTGTGAAATGTTTCTCATATGATTCAAATTTTTCTTATCGCACAAGTCTGCAGCTAGATGGCATAAGTTAACGATTCCGTTTTTTGCAGGATTAAAAACCCGATTAAAGAACATCTTTCTTCGGTCATATACTACTGTTTTTCATACCGGTTTCATTGATTTTGAATAGCTTTGATAAATTTAAATCGCGTCAGAGCGAATTCAAATGACGTGCATATTACACCCGAAAATTCGGTGTCACCTTTCTTGTTTGTTAAGGAAAATGAAACAATATTCCCAAAACGTTTTTCACATAAAGCAATTTCTTAATACTATCTCCTATTATGTGGTCTGCTTTATCGTCAGAAATTTTCAGGTGATCGACAAATGCAGGGCTAAATGCCAGCGAGGTTTCAGCGCAATGCTGTTAATTCGTTTAAGTAAATGATAAAAATCATCAAATAATCCTATTCTAGTCTTCCAGAATGAATTCTGAAAAAAAAATTAAAATTAAACGCGCTTTGCAAGGAGCTCAAATTTTCATTAAATGCTCTTGGCAAAAGACAGACCTTTGCGAACTATAGCACATCAAATAGTATTTGAGAAATATTGATTCAAACAACACATTTTGTTCCTGTTTAAGACATTTGATTTTCACTTAAAGCAAAGATAATGTCTTTTCAATAACAGAAATACCTGAGTCAGTAAAAGTCAATCTCGTTCGGTAAACAACACAGTGTCTCAAAAGTGCCATCAAATTCGTTAAACCGACGACGAGGACAGCACCTAAGAAATCTGGACTTCATCTCGCGCTGCGGATAATTGAAAAGCTCAGAGATAAAAATCTCCTCTAATAAAGTGTTCCGAGCTCGTAACCTCGGGCATCTGCGAGATTCCGGAGCTCATAATGTTGAGCAATTTTCGAGGCATTTCGGGAATTCTAGCGCAGAATTTGAATTGTGAGATCTGGCAGCGGAGAAACGAGATGATTTCATCCAATCTAGCTAGCGAGCTCACTTGTGAATCTGCCATGTGGCCACCTTTCCTTCGTTAATCTAATTCTTGTCATCTAGGAAACTGCCAGTGGTCGTATGAAATGGCAAACAAATGCAAGGCGTCTTGCTCTTACAACTCTTTCACTCGCGGACGGCGGAGCTTCTGTTAATTTTGCCGGAAAGATGAGTTGCCACCATTTGCTGTCTGTGGTAATTATTTGCCAGTTGATGGGAGGAAATTTATTGTACATTTTGAAGCTAATTGTTGCTCCATTACCCCAGGTGTTTGGAATACTTCTGCCCTCGTAATTCGAAGTATCGTTAGCTCAATTTACACTCATTCGTTCGTCGTACTTCATTTTAGATTAAGTTGATAAGAATTCTTCAGAAAGAAAATGAGCACGCAGAATCTGAAAATCGAATTGTACATAGGTGAGAGAATAACGAAAGGAAATTACAAAAAACCCTTCAGGACTGAAGAAGGTTTTCTTTGGTGGCACTATTTTGATTGGGGGGGGGGAGGGAAGGGGTAACGACCACCGTGAGCAACCCAATGGTTTATGAGCAGTCGCCCGTCACTGATGTAGGGTCACTGGTTCCAGGGAAGGGAGAGAGCCAATGACATGCAA
Source organism: Macrothele yani (assembly GCA_039090855.1). Taxonomy (NCBI): domain Eukaryota; kingdom Metazoa; phylum Arthropoda; class Arachnida; order Araneae; family Macrothelidae; genus Macrothele; species Macrothele yani. Next base: position 19,533,586 of record CM077025.1, read on the forward strand.
GTCAAGCAAAACATTCTTGCCACACCGGGATTCGAACCTGGACCCATCTCGGATGAATTGTTAGAAGCTAACGCTTACACCACTGGGCTAACACCTAGGTTGGCACCATTTTTACGTTCAGCGAATAGATAAAGTAAAGAGAACGGTGAATTATTAGGTGAAGAGAGGGGAAGGGGGGTGCAGGCACATAAATACATTCTCTTGCTAGCTTCTTACATTGATTACATTGGTGGAAGTCTGAACGGGCCAAGCCTGTTCGGGAAGCTTTAGCATTTTGCTCCCATGCATTAAAAAACGAAAAATATGACACCGAATTTTCGGTTGTAATGAGTTCGTATTTTGAATCCGTTCTGACGCGAGTTAAACTTATCATAGCTATTCACAGTCAATGGAACCGGTTAGGAAAACTATTAACCGGTTTCTACAATCGATAAAACATCGAGAAATGGAAACATCTACTTAGTTCCACCAGCGGCTAAAAGCATGTTTACGAAAATTAACACTAAAAGTTTCTCATAGCACAAGGAAGGCATCAGAGGCAAACAATATTTTCAAATCGAACAGTTAAATGAACAAATATATAAAAGGAAACATGAAATAATTTAGCTTAAGAATCAAATTATTCATAATGCTGTATTACGTGGTTATCCGTACTTGTAACTGTGACGTCTTAATGAACGTCAAATTTCTGTTTCAACACGTTTATTTTAAAATATTTAAACACCATGGAATGCCCCTGCATAATATACATCTGCGTGATACACCATCTAACTACACACTGTAATTTGAAAAAAAATAATTAATTGAAAAAAAACCTGAAAAAAACTTCTGCGATGTGGTGATCAATGGTCAGACGGTATTCAGTAGATGACAAAAATACCAATTATTACTCATGAAAACTAAACGTTACATTATAATAAATACGTAAACACTCGAAAATAATAAGCATGCTTCTGACATAGAATATCATACTTTCATTCCCAATGTGGGAGGAAGACATAATCGACTGTCTGAGCCTGATAAAAGTCACCACAACTAGATGAAGATGTATTTTATACCTTTAATAATCTCATATCTGCCAAAAACTTTATTATAATTAACTGAATGTGTCCTTAACATCTGAGGGGTGTGTGGTAAGGACACATTCCATTAAATATATTAAAGTTTTTTGGCACTGTGACGTGCCTGCCCCGCAGGACGCACATGAGATAACGGCAGATAGCAGCGAAAACATACGTCTGCGTAGCTCAGTTGGTAGAGCAACTTATTCCGGAATAAGGGGACTTGGGTTCGATGCCCGGCGTGGACAAAAATGACTGAGAAATTTACTTCGTTATAGCACATATGGGATGATTATAGGTATAAAAACACATCTTCATCTAGTTGTGGTGACTTTTAACAGGATCAAGCAGTCGATTATGTCTTAACATTGAGAATGAATGTATGATATTCTATATGTCAGAACCATGCTTATTATTTTCAAGTGTGTACGTATTTATTATAATGCAACGTTTAGTTTTCATGAGTAAATATTGGTATTTTTTCAACTACTGAATATCGTCTGACCATTGATCAACTCATCACAGAAGTTTTTTTCAAGTGTGTTTTTTTCAATTAATTAATTTTTTTCAAATTACAGTGCGTAGTTAGATGGTGTATCACGCAGATGTATAATATGTAGGGGCACTCCATGGTGTTTAAATACTTTAAAATAAACGTGTGAAACAGAAATTTGACGTTCATTAAGTCGTCAAAGTTACATGAAATAAATCTACGTCTGCTAGCGAAATAATTTTGCATAATGGAAAAGTAGAAAATAAGCGAAACATATTCTTCATGGAAAAAGTCATGCTAAGGAAAAAGAACTTTTCAAATACGTCTCTCGGAAGCAGAGATAGCAAAACACAAAGCAATTTCGATCTTTACGCACCTACCAGGAAATGTTTGCATTACTTAAAGAGGATAATGCTTCACATCTCTATTGAAGCGAATGGCATACGGTAATAAAATAATTCTTAGCTGAAGCTGCGATACAGCTGCAAACTGAAGTACACAAACACCACCTACCGACAGAAATGAGAGCTACACAATTCCTCATATGCTCACCTAGAGTGTTCTATAAAGCAAATGGCATCCGACGTTGAAAGAATTTTGTTCAATCGTACATTCTGAAGCAGAGATATTGGGAAAAACAGATTACCGTAAACTTTTGCGGTCCCCTAGCGACGACAATGTGTATTGATTCGCGAAGAAAATACACACACAGAGTTTGCTTAGTTAGTATAATAGCATTTGACCGAAGAAAAAAATCAGTCGGGTTTTTAGTCCCGCAGATATTGCTGTAAAGCGAAACGTGAGCCCACGCCCTCTGGTGGCAGATTTCATTGTTAAGAAAATTTTGAAATTATATGAGAAACATTTTTCAGCGGAAGCGCTCCCTAACAAGGAAGTAATTTTTCAAATAGGAGACTGTTAGAAGTACAGCTATGGAGATTGAGCTATGCATATACGCCACCTGGTGAAAACAACACTCATTATTTTAAGAAGAAAGCATTATTGAAATATTTTTCGATGTGAGTGGTATCGGCCCACGAAATAATTTTTTCAATCGGTATTTTAGGTTTTGCTGCAAATACATCAGCAGCAGGAATTAACACTTACGCCCCCTGGTGGCGAAATCATCCATTACCAAATACTAAAAATTATACGCAAAACATTTCCCATTAGGAGCTGTTTGCGATACAGGAAAAGTTTTCAAATCGGAGTATTAGAGGCAGAGATATAGGGGGGAACACAATTTACCTTTACACCCCCAAGCGGAAAATCTATGCGTAACTTGAAGAAGTGTCTGAATCTAAAACAGTCTTCGACATAAAAGGAATCTGGAGGTAAAAAAATTCGATCGGATGTTTAGCAGCAAATATATGGAATTAAATTTATTTTGAATTCGACATCATCTGCATTTACGCCCTTCAGCGGCGAAATTGTGCATCATATAAAAAAAACGAAAGGAAGGATCATCATTTGCGCATTTCAAGCTTCCCAATGCAAAAATAATTTTTGAAATCAGACTAATATAGTAGTTAGAGAGATGTGGTGTCCGCAGACTGACAGACGGACAAATCGATAACATAAGCACGACCTTTTATACAAAAGATGTGCTAAAAAAACATATCTTTTCTTTTCTGAAAACGAAGACTGACTTTTTAAATAGTCAGATAACGATGTTCACCGAGGGAAACGAACGTCCACTACCCTATGCAATGATTAATTACAGCTGAAACCGACAAGATTGGCTGTAAAATGCTATGGACATGACGTACATTGATCCACATTCATTATAGCCTTACATGCCTTTCAACCTACTACGTGACATGACGTAAATGGATCCACACCTATTATAGCTTTCATACCCTGCAACCTACTACGAACATAACGTAAATTTATCCACGTCCATTATAGCCTTACATACCCTGCAACCTACTACGGACATGACGTAAATTGATCCACACCCATTATGGTCTTACATATCCTGCAACTTACTACGGACATGAAGTAAATTGATCAACAGCCATTATGGGTTTAAATACATTGCAATCTACTACGAGACATGATTTAATTGATCCACACCCATTTTAGCTTTACATACCGATCAACCTATTACGTGACATGACGTAAATGGATACACACCTATTGTAACTTTCATGTTCTGCAACCTACTACGGACATGACGTAAATTGATCCACACACATTATAGCCTTACATATCCTGCAACTTACTACGGACATGACGTAAATTTATCCACAGCCATTATAGCCTTTCATAGCTGTAACCTACTTCGTGACATGACTCAAATGAATCCACGCCCATTATATCATGACATACCCTGTAACCTACTACGGACATGACGAAAATTGATCCACACCCATTATGGCCTTACATATCCTGCAACTTACTACGGAATGACGTAAATTGATCAACAGCCGATATGGCTTAACATAACCTGCAACCTACTACGGACGTGACGTAAATAGATCCACACCCCTTATAGCCTTTCATACCCTGCAACCTCCTACGTGACATGATTTAATTTATCCACACCCATTATAGCCTTACATATCCTGCAACCTACTACGTGACATGATGTAAATGGATCCACACCTATTATAGCTTTCATACCTTGCAACGTACTACGTGGCACGACGTAAATGGATTCACACTCATTATGGACTTTCATATTGTGTAACCTACTACGTGACACGACGTAAATCGATCCACACCCATTATAGCCTTTGTACCCTGCAACCTACTACGTTACATGACGTAAATGGATCCCACCCATTATAGCCTTACATACTGTGCAACTTACGACGTCCCATAACGTAAATGGGTCACACTCATTATAGCTTTACATACCCTGCAACCTACTAGGTGATATGACGGAAATGGATTCATAGCCATTTTTGCCTTACATACTCTCCTACTACATGACATGACATAAATGCCATGCTGTTGTTGTAACGCATGAGTAAAATCAACAATGACGCAGTAGGAAGATGTAGGTCGAATGCCACTGTCGACAAAATGGAGGTTATATTGGCGCCGGAGCTAAAATTTAAACCTGAAGTGAGGTTTGAAAACATTATGCGATGATTCTTCCACAAAATGCGTAATTGATAAAAAAGATTAATACTTCAACAGAGATAGTCGTTTAAACCTGCGATTTCGTGCCCCACCATTCTCAAAGGGGGAAAAAAGACCTACTACGTGACTTGACTTAGATGACGTACGACTAAGGTGACGCATGAGCCAAATCGACAGTGGAACAGCCATAAGCCCATCGGCATAGTTCAATTGGGAAAGCAGCCACTCTGGAGTAGGAATAAATGGAATCGACGGAAAAAGGAGGTTATGACGTGTGGATATAGTACATTCTCCTCTCCCAAAAATGGTAAAATTAGAAACTCTCTTTTTTTTGCCGAAGCCGAGACAAAGCTGTCATATATTTATCGGTACAGTAATTGCCGAATAACGACCTTAACCTACACGGAAATGGTTATACCATTTCCCAGAAGAAGCAGATTGGGTGGTATATTTTTGCTTCATGATACTCCTTGCTTTTGTATACAAGGGAGAGCATGTCTTTTACGCTTCTGCTAAACAATAGAGATATTTTGCATATTTACAATCCAGAGTTTCTGAGTTAGCAAATATCAGCCTGGAGGGGAAGAAACATATTAGCAACAGCATGAATACATTGAATATTCCAGCAAAGAAGGGTCGTTTACTTTTGATATGAAGGTAATAAATACTCCATTAGCATCATAGAAAGACTAACGAACCATGATCGATGATTTACTTGTACATAGTTTTGCTCACAGCTTGGAAGCCAACCTCATAAAGTGAATGGCGCAGCAACAGCTGTCATCGTTTGAACTTTACACTTTGCTCACAGGTCCATGCATTAATCTCAAACATCCCTGATAAATTAGGAGAAAAAAAGTAGACAACCTTTATTTACATATTTCTAACCGAAGCATATCTACAGTTTTAGCCATACAAATTCATAGAAGATAAAAAGAAAACCAATGGAACTATATCGAAGTTTGGTTTACAGGATGATTTAACATTAATTTAACGTATTTTGCAGATTGCGTCGCTATATACCAAACTTATTTTTTACAGCACTTGGTAATAAAATAATTTGTTTGTGGAAGACACTTTTTTTCCTTGGAAACAGTCTATTACTTCCTCTTTGATTGCTACAAATTTTGAGACAATGTCTTTGTACTTAATACATTCGTTCTTCCAGTGACGTCATTACCTCGCATCTTCTCATCGTCCGCCTTTTTACGTGCCTTTCGCCATCTCCATCGTTTTACGCTCTCGAGATTGTTCTTTTATTTATTTATTTTTTTTATTGGAGGTTTAACGACCACCGTGAGCAACTCAATGGGCTATAAGCAGTCGCCTGTCCCTAATTTAGGGTCACTGGTTCCAGGGAAGGGAGAGAGCCAGTGCCGTAAGACAAACACAACATCCATGCCTCACCGGGATTCGAACCCGGACCCCGTTCGGACGAATGATCAGAAGCCATCGCTTAGACCACTGCGCCACCGGGGCGGCCGAGATTGTTCTGCTTTGCTTTACAGTTTCGGATTTGTACAGTACTAAGTCTACTGCTTTTCTTCGACCACTGACGCCTCCTCCGGATGTACTACTTGACAATTCAACTCATCTCTTGCCGCCCCGGTGGCGCAGTGGTCTAAGCGATGGCCTCTGATCATTCGTCCGAAAGGGGTCCGGGTTCGAATCCCGGTCAGGCATGGATGTTGTGTTTGTCTTACGGCACTGGCTCTCTCCCTTCCCTGGAACCAGTGACCCTAAATTAGGGACGGGCGACTGCTTATAGCCCATTGAGTTGCTCACGGTGGTCGTTAAACCTCCAATCAATCAAATCAATCAATCAACTCATCTCTCTTCGCCCGCAGTCACTGCCTTCCCCTCGGATCCTCTCTCAACTGCCTTGGGCTTCCGGTTTTCTCGTAGCGGCTCCGTTTTAACAGCTCATTTGCTAGAGTCCTCGTCACCGGAGAAGTCTTTTTTCGCTTCTTTAGCTTCCACATACTAAACTTACAGCTTACACTTCAGCACTCTATCAGATTGTTCCACCTGATGCCATTACGCACATCGCACGAAAGCCTCGCTCTGTGTTGGTTTATTTTTCTAATACCGCTCAAGCTGAGTTGGTTCTTTCTTCTCCAATTTCAGTCGGCGATCAAAGTTTGTTCGCAATTCCTCTTGCTCATTGCCCTATTTTCGTTAGTTTATCTCCAGTTCCTCCTGAACTTTCCAACGATTTACTGCATTCTTTCCATTCTCAATGTGGTTGAGTTATTGGCCCTATTAAGACTTTTCCTGCTGCTTCAGACAATCAAGGGAATCGTCCCTATTATAGTTTGCGACGTCAAGCTCTCGTCGTATTTCCTGACGAACAGTCCATTGTTTCCTGTCCGACAACTTTCCACGTTATCTGCGGCCCACACACTCGCACTGTCAATATTTTTGCCGCCTATCATTGTTTTTCTTGCAAATTGTCCGGTCACCATAGTTCTTCTTGTCCAACTCGGAATTTTTCGACTTCCATTCGCCCTTCTGCCTTGCCAGAATCGTGTGACATTTCTTTATCATCCACATCTTTGTCGAATTTTCCTTCTACATATTCACAGCTTCCGGTTTCGAGTGGTTTGTTCCCGGCCCCTGATTCTTCTACTTCACGTATTCCTCCGGAGAATATTTTTCTGATCATTTACTACCGACAGCTCTCCCGGATGTTCTCCCTTCTGTTACTACTACACCACTTTGCACGCCTCCATTGAGCCCGTCTTCTGCCCAGATCTCGTTGAAATGCCCTCAGTCACCCTCTCCGCCTTCATCTCCTGCTCTTGTCAGTCCATTGTCTCCATGTTCGACTACGATCTCCGCTTCTATGGTTCCGCTCTTCGTCTCCACGGATCCAGCGCTTACCAGTTGCCTTATAGCTCATGCTTCCTCACCGCCCCAGTGCAACTTATCTCTTTCTGTGCCTCCAGATTCTACTTCGTCTCATTTTCCTTTACCGACGGCTGATGTTGCTTCGTCTCCTGCTAGTCACCTCCAGTCCTCACTTCTAGATGTTCCTGTTACAACTTCATGTTCACCGCTGTGCTCACTTTGAGCAAGTCTGTTTTCTACAGGGCCCTCCACTGACAGCCCTGTGGTGTCTTCTGGGTTGCACTTGTCTTCTGTTGATGTCTCCATTCGGCCTTTTTCTCTAGACACTTCTGCTTCGCCAACTCCTGAGTCGCCGGAAGAAGATCCTACTCCGCCTCTTATAAGCTCTCTCATGCCGATCGTCTCTGTGAGTTCTTCACTCCCAGCAACTGTTGTCATGTCCATTGAACCTGCATTCTCCGACTCACAGTGTGGTCATTTGCCTTCTGACGTGTCATCTTTCTCTACAGCCGTTCCTGTCGTCTTTCCATCAGATTCAGCCACTGTTCCTGCCTCATAGATTGTTCCTGCCAGTGCTCCTTCACCTGTGCTTCAGCATGCTCTATTGTTGCCTTCCTCGACCTCTGCTGATAGTACTTCTCTTACTTGTACATCTTCTACGGCTAGACGTTCCCGACGGCGGCGTAAGCCTCTTGCTCCAGATCCTCTTTCACAACAAGACTTTGCTTCTTATGGTGATTATTGCCGCGCTTATGAGCGTTGGGTGAAACGTGCAATGTATAAATATCCAGACTTCTCCTTCCCTTATTCGCTAACACCAGTTCCTTATTATTCCAGTATCTTCTTGAGTGTGAGCCCGTAGACTCCTGCTTGACTTTTGCCATGCTTAATGTCCTGTGTATTTAATGTTTCTCAAAATATCTCTCTGTTTGAGAGAGTGGCCTGCGTGCCCATAGTTCTTTTTCTTATGTTTTGTTCTCCTCAATGCCTCACGTGTAAACCTGTGATTTTGTCCACGCCTTTTTGGCCTTTTGCCAATATTATATGCCCCCGTTTTATTGTGCACTATTAGTTGTCTAATAAAGCGATATTGAACGACAAAACTTTATCATGCTGTTTGGAGGTATACTGAACCAATTCTGTTGAACACAATTGAAATGGGGTTAAAGGTCAGGGCACAGGATCGAGATTTATTTAACAGCCATTATCCTCATAACTTGAGTAATAATTTCTGGTAGGTTGGAAAGCGTATCATAATCAATGCATTGCATGATTTTACTAACTTGTTTATGTTAAGCATACAAATTTGGCAGAGTGAGCTTCTGACGGAGCAACAACGAATCAAGTTTACTACAATTCTGGTGACTTTGAGAGAGAGAGAGAGAGTTCTGGAAAAATGGCTTCATCCTTCAGGAAAACATCGCACGAGCTTATTAAGTATTTTCCGTGAAGCAGCTTTCAGCTGAAAAACTCATCACAGTACTTAGACAAAAAATTGCTTTTTCTTTTACTTAAAGTCAAATCTGTACTCAAAATGATCCGTTTTGAGTCATTTAGAGAATGACCATGATTCTCAACGAAATCACGCCAGATGACCTACAGCGATGCTTTTCTCAATCATCCGATCGGGCAGAAGTATTAAAGATAGTGTAACGTATACTCTCGATTCACTTTCCTTTTGATTTTTACTATCTCTGGTTATTTTATTTTTCTATGTAAATTATCTTCTTACTGAACGAGATGTTATTTCTCCCGCTGAATGAGATCTGGCAATGAGTGTAAGTCATGACGTGGTGGTAGCCAGTATAAATAGGCGCGTTCAACGATACTTAGGGAGAGCTTTTTGTTGATGTGTATAGGGAGAGCTTTTTGTTGATGTGTATAGGGAGAGCTCTTTGTTGATGTGTGTAGGGAGAGCGTTTGTTTGTTGTATAGGGAGAGCGGTTGTTGTATACGGAGAGCGTTGGTTTATGTGAAGGAGAGCGTTGGTTGTTGATAGAGAGAGCGTTTGGTGCTGTATAAAGAGAGTTCGTTTATGTGAGAGCGAGAAGTCAGTAATAAAGAATTTGTTGTAAGTACGTTTTTCTCAGTTCATAGTACTGTCAAACCTCTGTCTGGCTGTTAGGTTTATTTCATTTAGTGTTATTAGTAACAACCAGCATAAGACTATATTCATCTTAATTACTACTACAACATTACTACCAGTTATAAGTTTGTTCATTACTATTACTACACTACTAGCAGGAGACTTTATTCATGATCTTAATTAACTAGTAACAACAACCATTTGAATTCACTATTAGAAGCTTAGTACAAGCATTGAATTCATCATAATATTAGCTGAGTAGAAGCTTAGCTTAGCTGTAGTGGTAGCAAAAGCTTATTCATTATAATTGGCTTAGTTAAAAGCCTTATTCATTATAATAGGTTTTAAAACGACGAAGTTAAACAGTTCGACGTAAACGGCCACAACAATTAGAGTCTCATTCCTGTTTGCTGCAACATGATAACACACCCTGAACATTCAGCACTGCCAATTTGCGAGTTCCTAACCAAACACCATTACGTAATGATACCACACCCACCATCTTCACCTGATTTGGTCTCCTGCGACTTCATGTTTGTTTACCAAATTAAGAAACCCTTTAACGAGTGAGAATTTAGTAGTATGGAGAGCATCATCAAGAATGCGGCACATAAATAAGCATGATCCTAAAAGAAATCTGCCAAACCTAATTTATGAAGCAGATACATTCGGATTAACTTCTAAATGGTTTGAATTCTGAGTTACGAAAATCGTCTCGGAATTGTTTTTCTTTTTTTGAACGCATTTGTACATTGATACTTCAGGCAAACTGTTGGAAACAATTAAAAGTGTTTTCTAAAATGTAAAGTACAGTATATCTAGAATTAAAAACACCGAGTTCGCTTTTTCGATACTGTATAATAATTTATTGCGTCCGAGAACATAGAATGATGGATTCCGTACACTTCAAACTAAAAACAGCAAAGATCACACAGCCAGATTTCTATCTATTTCCTGTCCATGGCTGAGGTACAGCGTTTCGCTCGAAGTGCAGCAACGTCATTGCTTCTGGCGGAAATCCCTTTTAAGTCCTAACATTTCTAGTTGTTCCTATGTAAACAGCGTCCTCATCTGGTCTGCTCTCTCTCTTTCTCTCTCTCTCTCTCTCGGCTGGAAAAGAGACAGGTTGTCATGGAGATTTATCACGAGGAATCTAGTCCGCGAGAGCTTACCACAATACTTTACTGTTTAGGTAGTTTTAGATCAAGTGGGCATTTATATGCGCGACACAGTTCTCACGCGGGGAATATTCCATACTACGACATTAAAGGAACTTGCCTTTTGAAAAATGTTAAATGTGTGATATAGTACGCAATCAGATGCTTGCAGTTATAAATTATGGGTCATCTCCTGGACTCGCAAGGCAATTTGTAAGATGATGAAAACGGCAGGAGCCGAGAATAAAAGACCAGGAACTTTCAAGGAAAAGCAAAGCTTTTTTTCTGCACTATTCCTGCCACCATTTTTTTTTAGATAAACCTTGTTTGGTCGCTACTTTATGTTGTAGAGGGAGAAAATAGGACAGATCCTTCAGTAGTGAAAGACCGACACACAAAACATTAATGTTATTAGGAAGATAGAAACTGTAACATCCAACACTAATCTTTTATAAACACATCTTCTAAACGCTTAGAGACGATTACAGCATTATATTTTATACGTAATATAACGTAAATGTCTTATCCTTTTCATTCATAAAGCGCATATAATATCACTTTGTAAATCCCTTTCAGGGAATTATTCTCTCTTTTTGTGAAACACATATTAAATTTTGAACCACATATACTCCCTCACCTCGCATAAAACCTGAGAAAAAAAATTTGAAGCAAAGTTGCTTAAAAGAGTATATCAACTACAATAATGAAAGGGCAAATATGAAACTGCAGAGATTGCAGATATATAAAAAATATTATTGCACTAACCACAATTTGACCAAAATATGTTCCGATATCAAATCGAGCATAGTTACCAGTAATTTTCAAGAACCAAGACAATTCAAGAAATCCGAAAATGATTGGAAAAAAAATTCCACAACCACACAAAATACTTGATCACAAAAAAATACCCATTAGTTAATGAAATGTCAAAACATATTTTGTCGATATAAAAAGCAATGCATTTCTATCCTTAAGATTACAGCAAGTTTACATGATTCCTAATGTCTTCTGTTATCAGTGTATCCATGTTCTCAAAATTCCCCCAATAAGGAAACCACGTATAATAATAAAAGGGAAGATAAGAAGATATATGACACCAAAATTTCGCTTGTAATGAGAACATGTTTTGAATTCTTTCCGATGCTAATAAAATTCGTCAAAGTTATTCAAAGTCAATCGAACCAATAAAATAAAAAAAAAATCACGCAGAATTCTACAATCGATGATATCCAGAAATAGGAAGAGCTACTGACTTCCACCAGTGGCTAACAAGTTTGTAAAATCATGCAATGCATTGATTATGATACGCTTTCCAACATACCAGAAATCATTACTCAAGTTATGAGGAATAAATGTGGAATGAAATAAATCTCGCTGCTGTGACCTGACCTTTGACCACATTCCAATGATATTCAACAGAACCGGTTCAGTATACCTCCGGAACAACATACTAAAGTGTTGCGCAATAGAAGCATTTTTAGTCAAGTTATGAGGATAATGGTTGTGGAATAAATCTTGCCCCTGTGCCCTGACCTTTGACCCCATTTTGATTATAACCGGTTCAGTTCATCTTCGAAACAACATGATGAAGTTTTGTCGCAATAGAAGAAGTTTTACGTAAGTTTTGATGCATAAAGGCGATGGAATGGATCCCCTCCTAAGTCCTGACCTCTGACCCCATTTCAGCCATTTTAAATAGGGCTCCTTCCCAGGTTGTCTACTACCACATACTAAAATTTCATCAAAATCGAACCGTTTTTACGCGAGTTATCGTGCGGACAGAGAGGCAGACTGACAGTCGGACAAAGCTGGAGCGTAGAAAAGTGTGTTACGTAAATTAACCAATGCAGCACAAGACGTTTCTTATATCGGAAAGAAGGTATTTGAGACAAAGAGATTTCAAGTCGAATAGTTAAAAGAAATGCCAAAGGAAACATGATATAAATGTACGCCTTCTAGCCGAAGAATTTTGAATAACGGAAAAGTTGAAAATCTGCGAAAAGTATTCTTCATGGCAATCATATAATTTTTCAAATACGTTTCCAGGAAGCAAAGGCCGCGAGAAAAATGTTTTGACCTTTACGTCCCCTGCATTATTTAAAGGCCACAATGCTCCCATCTTTATTGTAACGAATGGAAAAGAGTAGTAAAAAAAGAAATTCCTCAACATGGGTTTTCGAAGCGTAGATACAGCTGCAAACAAAAGTACGAAAACACCACCTAGCGACAGAACTATGAACTGCATAACTCCTTAGATACAAACTTAAAGTATTCCACAAGGTAATTGGTATAATTCCTTAGATACAAACTTAAAGTATTCCACAAGGTAATTGGTATCAGTTGTTAAAAGGAATATTTTAAATAGCACATTTAGCAGCAGCGATATAGAGAAAAACAAACTAAATATTAATGCTCTCTAGCGACGAAATGTTTATGTGTTTTTTTATTTTATTTTTAACGAATGGTATTTATTTTGGGACGAAAACACAAGTAAAAGTTTTTCGTATTTACTAGTATCTGACCGAAAAAAAAACTTTTTCAATCACGATTTTAGTCCCGTAGGTATTGCTGTAAACATAAATGTGAACTTACGCCCTTCAGGGGCGTTAAGAAAAATTTGAAATTATATTGGAAACATTTCACGTTTTCGTTTATACGCGGCAATATCTGCTGGAATTGAAAGCCAATTGAACGTTTTGTTTTCAGTCTACTAACTATGAAAATATTTTGTGTATATTTTCTTCCCCAAATAAATTATAATTTTCGCCGCTATGTGGCGAAAGTATTTAATCTGTTTGTCTCTATATCTCTGCTTCTAAAGGTCCAATTTGAAAAACAAATGTTGAAAACCGGATACTATTTACCTTGTGGAACTCTTCAGGTTTGTACTTGAGGTGTTTCTTGTAGTATATAGTTCTATCGTTAGGTGGTGTTTGTATAGTTCTGTTTAAAGCTGCATCTCCGCTTCTAAAAACCATACTGAGGAATCTTTGTTTCTTTGTTTACTGCATACCATTAGCTACAATAAAGATGGGGAATATTATCCTCTCTAAATAATGCGCAGCTTTCTCGGTAAGGGACGTGAATGTCAAAACCTTTTTCTCGCTATCTCTGTTTCCGGAAGAGGTATTTGAAAAGTTATTTTTCCTCAGCATAGCTTTTGCCATGAAGAATACTTTTCGCATATTTTCAAATTTTACATTTCGTAAAATTCTTCCGCCAAGAAGCATAGGTTTGAATCATATTTCCTTGTATGTTTCTTGTTGTGACTGTTCAATTTGAAAATAACTCTTTTTGTTTCTGATATGAAACTTTTTGTGCACCAATTGTTAATTTTTGTAGCATACTTTTTTGCAGCTGGTTAAAGTCAGTAGCTGTTTCTGTTTCCGGATATTATCGATTATAGAAATCAGTTTTGATTTTTTTCCCAACTTCTTCCATTGACAACCATGAACAACTTTGATAAATTTCATTCACGTCGGAAAGAATTCAAAAGGCGTGTTCATTGCAACCGCAAATTCGGCGTTACCTCATGTCAGAATCGTACTGTCACGATCGTTGTTGTATTTTTCTGTTTATTTATTTGGTGTGGGATAGTGGGATGTATTGCATGGTGAATGATATTTCATTATGTTTCACTGCGATACACTTACCATCCAGGTGCACTTACATTTTCTCGCTGCCACCAGTCAAGATTGGGGTAAGGTCTAGACGCCTTATGTAGATCCACTTTGGTAGAGAGATAGACGTGGTTGAAGACTTCCAGGCTGGTGTTGACATGAGTTGAAGATATTTAACAAATAAAAAAATATATTAACCCCAACTTAGGGTAGGATTTACACCTTGCAATAGAATATACATTAGATACTCGTCAGAGCTTGAGGTGACAATAGAGCCTGAACTGAACAGATAGAAATATGGTGCTTCCTAGTTAGCACCTTTCAGTTTTACAAGAGTTCTTGTTTGAGTTCATTAGGTAAGCAGTATTCGGCACACAAAGTATCAATAATAACGTTCCATCTCATACAGATAATTATGCAGCACTTCTGACATTAGATTGTCCGATCTCAGGTATCATGGATCGAGACCGCAGCCTGATCCCTTGGAACAACTTGTAGACATTTATGACCAACCGCAGTTAGTGGAAATCTACCCCTAGCTTACTCGACCGCAGCCGAGCGCTTTTCTAAAGTCAAAATCATCCCACGTGGTGAGCTGACGTCCTGCAACTTACTATACAAGAAGAGAGCCCGCCAAAAAACTAACTTCCCAAGTCCACCCAACTTTTTTGAGCCCCAGCGAGTGCTCAACCAATCACGACGACGCATTCGACCCTCCTTGCTGGGCATCCTTCACTCTCCGCTTCCTAAGTTCTCACGGTTACATCCGTCAGTTGGCCCCTCCCTCGCTATTGCTTTGCTCTCTCGAAGAATTCCACGCTCAAAGTTCTGAGAATTCATGGGTTCGTCCTGACCTTGTGAACTGGTCACCAAGATGGCCGTCCTCTTCCTTCCTTGCTTTTCACTTCAAAATGGCGTCCCATAGCCCATTTCTGATTTTCCCCACATTTACTTTTTTTTTAAAATTCAGCAGTTCCCATACTCCTGTGTATCACTGGCATTTTTTCCAATTCTTTTTTTCTAACAATTTTCACATCATCACACCTCAGTGAACAAATTACGGGATTACACCATTGTACAATATAATTTTGTAAGATGTGAATCCGTTTATTGGTGTAAATATGACATGGATGTTAAGTCAGACAATATCCGAAAACTTGAAAATTTCGTCGTCCTGGAGCGGCTATCGAACCCGCGTTTCTCGGATAACGCCCGAGATGCTATGATGGTTATATTCAAATTAATAGGAAACTTAGTCGTTCTGGGTGGTGTAGTGATTAGCATACTCGGGCGATAACCGGGAGACGCAGGTTCGATTCCCGCTACAACACGACGAAATTTTCAACTTTTCGGATATTATCTGACTTAACATCCATGCCATATTTACACCAATAAACGGATTCACATCTTCGATGCTACCTTTCTTGTTTTTATATTTCTTAGAAAAAACCACAACCTTAGTTTCGTTGCGTGTATAGCCTAGATTTTCTAATTTAGATGATACTATTTCTGAATAGATACCGAAATATATTAAATTACTATTAAGACAAGAGAAAACACATTTCAGTGTATATTTTAGTATAAGAATTTTTTAATCATAATTTTATTTTTACATGACATTGAAAGCAAAAAGGAGAAGACAAATACGTTCTAATAACGCAGACTCTAACGTATTTTATTAAAATTTCTGTACATAGGAATATGACTTTAATTCAAAAAATAAGGCTATGCATTTAAAAAGATTTCATCTGTCTAATTTTTCAGAGTATGTAATAAAACGCAAAATGTATCATTTTTTAAAAAGATCACGTGGTCATTTTTCTGCCACTGAGTGTATAAGTTAGATCAACAAAAACGTCATTTCGCAACGTTTTTAACGTGTTTCAGAAACTAGTGTGTGTTTGTACTACAAATCTTTGCCGCCATTGTTCCGAAAATAATATATCTATATCCACAACTGGAATTCAAAATTATTTTTGCAACAAATAGGTGCAAGCTATAGAACCATAAAGTAGTAGCAGACATTTTTTTCATTCCGTAACCCCAAGGAGGTTAGATGTAAGAGGAGCTGGCAACAGCCCCTCTCCCTGTGCTTCAGGCGTGACGCCATTTTTTATCAGCTGACTACGCCAATGCGCCCAACCTAAGAATCTCCTGTATATCTCTATGGAAAAATCGCGATTTTGAACAGGTTTTTTGGACCCTTACTCTACCCATACAGGCATGAAAAAAATTGAGGCTGAAATATGCATTACCATAATAAAAAAATTCCAGAAAAAAACAGGAAAATATGTGTTGGTATTTCTTTAAAAAAATGAACAAAATAATGATTTTTTGAGCGGAAGTGCAAAGTGCGCATGGTTACTTACTGCCCATGTGCAAGTAACCACACATACTGCCCATGTGCAAGGGACCATGTTTAAAATATAACCAAAAGCCTATTGATAAGAAATAAGAAGTTCGAAATATTCCTTCTTTCCATCCTTGGTTTGCATGCGCGAAGCAAAACTGCTTAAGCAACAGGAAGTGACGTCACGTTCCCGAACTCTCGCAGCGCAGACTCGCACCACCTCAGAGAGAGGACAGGAACAGCTGATCTGTTTTGGCTTCACTCAAAATGGGTCCCTTCACATCCTCTTCTTCTAACCTCCTTGCGTAACCCCTCCTTCTAGCTGGACCAAATCTCTATTTTCAGCACTCCTTTGTAAAAAAGTAGGCGCATATGGTATAACTTAGTCCGTCCGTTCGTACGTTCGTCTCTGGAAACCAAAATTTTTCAGCTGTTAGAGCGATTTGAAAAACTATTTTTGCAACACTATTATTGAAATATTTTCACTGTATTCCATGTAACCACTTCCTTCAGAAAAGTTTTCATCGTTCTGGAGCAGGAATCGAACTCGCACTTCCCAATTTCCGGTCGAGCATGCTAGTCAAATTGAAGTGGTTGCATAGAATACAATGAAAATATGCCAATAATAGCTTTACAATGCCTACCATGTATTTATGAAGAATTATTTCTTCGGGGAAATTTGTTTCCCAATTGTACATGAAATTATCTTTCCAATGGGACGCTTGTAATGGAAAAACGGTGATCCTTTCTTTCTGGTTTCTTCCGATACGTAACATCGCCCCTGGAGGACATGAATGAAGGTGCTCTCGAATTCAGAATGACATTTATTGTATATTATTGCTTTTAAATATCCGATTGAAAAAAAACATTCTTCCCGTCGATGCCATTTATAAACAACATTATTTTTGGGTACAGTTTTTTACCCATGTTACTAATAGTTTCCCCGATAGCGAGCGTAACGTTAAATTGCAAAATCCCTGATATCTCTGCTTCTAAATGTCCAATTTGGAAAAAATCCTTTTTGCATGGGGTAAGCTCCTGTGCGGAACGTGCTACATACTATTTTTTATTTTTACTAAAGAACGCTATTTTCACTAGTATGCGTAACTGTCTGTTTCTATTTTTGATGCATTTGCCTCAATATCTGGCTTCGGAAAACGTTGAACAAATTCTTTCGTGATCTGATTCCGTTCGCCACAAAAAACTTTTCGGAACACCTTCTACTTACAATAATGCATAGCCTCTTTCTCGGGGACGTGTAGATGCATATCTTATTTTTCTCGATATCTCTGCTTCTAATAGTGCGATTAGAAAAAACCTTGTTATTTGTCGGAGAGCTTTTCTGGTGGGAAATGCTTGGTATATGATCTCAAGTTTTTCTTATCGCACAAGTTCATTAAATTACATAAGTTCGCGTTTCGTTAACAGCATATTTACGGAAATATATACGCGGAAATACATCTGATTCGGAAATCATTTTTCGGGCAGATACTGCTAATTAGAAGATCAATTAGTTTGCATTTCTTGATCAATAACATGCAGTTTTTCCGCTAGAGGCCTGAACTTTTAGTTTGTGTTTCTCGAAATTTTTGCTTTTGAAAATCCGTTAAAAAGAAATAACGCCGGATACCATTCATGATGCGGAACACTTTTCATGCAATCCTAGGATTTTTGAAGTTTACCGTTCTGGAGTAAGTATGTATTTCTCTTTGCAACCATATCTACGCTTCTAAGCATAATGTTGAAAAATTTATATTTGTACTGCATGTTGTTCGCTGCAGTAAGGATTGGGAACATTATCATCTGTAAATAATGCACAGTGTTCTCGCTATGGGGATTAAAAGTCAAAACTCTTTCTCGCTACCTCTGCTTTCAAAAAACGTGCTTGAAAAATTATTTTTCCTTAGCAAAGCTTTCGTTATAAAACATACTTTTAGAATATTTCCTAAATACGTGGACCTTAACTAAAAAAGACACACAAAGACTGCAGACAACTCAAAGAAGCCTGGAGAGGTGCATGCTTGATGTAACCAGGAGAGATAAGAAGAGGAACTTGTGGATCAGAAAAATGGCAAGAGTGGAAGACATCATGATCAGAGTAAAATCCCTAAAATGGCAATGGGCTGGACATATTGCCAGAACGACAGACCATCGATGGACAGCTGAAATTTTAGACTGAATTACAAGGGACAGGAAAAGACCCAGAAGATCACATGGGAGATGGGTGGATGAAATTCGAAAGTATGCAGGAGTGACATGCAGGAGACTGGCACAAGACAGACCGTTGTGGAAGAAACTTGGGGAGACCTTCGTCCAGCAGTGGATTAATAATGGTTGAAAATGCTGATATATACTTAAATATATATATATATGTCATCATATATGATTATATATATATATATATATATATATATACAGCCTCTCCTTGACAAATGTTAACCCCGCCTTCTCGTGGTACATCCTGTTCCCACTAAAGGGGCTCTGACGACCGCCAATAGCGGTATAACTATACCATCGGGATTAGAGGAAATGTTAACCCACACTCACCAACCCGCTTGGCCAACCTGGTGAGTTATGGCCAAACCCGTCCAAAATGACTCCACAACTTAAATCTTGGCCCTCAGTCTCCGGCAGCTGGAATGTACCTGGCCAAGGCAGCGGCCAGTGCGACATGAAGGCAGAGGGTGCTAAGAATCCCCGGAGGACCGGACTAGGCTGCCATCTGATGCTGACCTTGGCTACATATAACGGACGCTCCCTATCTTCTGATTCAAGGCTTCTTGAATTGGAAGAGGAACTACAAAGGATCAAGTGGGACATCGTCGGGCTAAGTGAGGTAAGGAGAAAAGGAGAAGATCTCATTGAACTGAAAAGTGGACATCTCTTCTACTATCGTGGGACAGATACTGGCAGAACTAGTGGTGTTGGATTTATAATAAACAAGAAACTGAAGAATAAAGTTGTAGAAGTTGAAAGTTCCTCTGACAGAGCTGCACGACTCGTTATCCAACTCTCGAGAAGATACCAGGCTCAGATTATTCAAACTTATGCACCCACCACAAGTCATGCTGAAGAAGAAATTGAAGAATTTTATGAGGAAATTCGTCATCTAAATAATAAAGGTAAGCAGCACTTGAAGATAATTATGGGAGATTTCAATGCAAAAATAGGGCAACGGCAACAGAATGAAACTTCAGTAGGTAAATTCGGTCACGGCAACAGAAACCAGCGTGGAAATACTCTCGTAGAGTTTGCAGAGGCAGAAGGGTTTTTCATCTTAAACTCCTTTTTCAAGAAAAAGCCACGCAGGAAATGGACATGGAGACATCCAAATGGGACGACAAGTGAAATTGATTTTATTATGTGTAACAAAAAATTCGTCATAGAAGACTGCAGTGTGCTAAACAAGTTCAACACAGGCAGTAACCATAGATTGGTGAGATGTAAGATGCACCTCAACACTAAACTCGAACGTAGCAAGCTCATAAGACAAACAAAATGTATTGACATAACCAACCTTAAAAAACACCATAATACCTTCAAATTCGAACTGAAGAACAGGTTCTCTGCTTTAGAAGGCCTAACATAAGAAGAAGTGGATATTTCTGAAGTTAACAGAAAAGTAACCAAAGCTCTTATGGAAACAGCAACAAAATTAGCTGGGTCTAAAAACAAATTGCATGTGAACAAATTATCAGGAAAAACCGAAATGTTGATGCAAAAAAGAAGAATGATGAGGACAACTAAAGAAGATGTGACTTCCAAAGTGGAATATATAGAGCTATGCAAGACAGTACGAAAAAGTATCACTGAAGACGTAAGGAAATTCAACTGTGAACTAGTAAGGAAAGCAATTGAAAACAACCAAAGCCTAAAGATAGCAAAGGGACATCTCAGTAAGGGAAAAAAACAGATTATGGCACTGAGAAAAGAAGATGGTTCTGTAACAAGAAATACAGGCGAAATTTTGACAAGAGTGAAAGATTTCTACTCCAAATTATATGAAAGGGATGATACATGTACTCCAGACATCATGAAAGGTACCAGTACCAGAGTTCTTCCAGTCCTTCCAGCAGAAGTTGCACATGCAATCAAGAACATGAAGCGGGGAAAAGCTCGAGGAGAAGATGGAATTACTGTAGACATCATACAAGAAGCAAGTGGAGAAATCGAAACAGTACTCGCCCAAATTTTCACTCGATGCCTTAATGAAGGGAAAATTCCTGAGGATTGGAACAACGCTACAATGATCTCGCTACATAAAAAAGGTGACATTGAGGATCTCCGGAACTACAGACCTATCAGCCTCCTATCAGTGGTTTATAAAATCTTCACTAAAGTTCTTTCACACCGCTTGAAGATAACACTACACATGGCTCAACCGAGAGAACAAGCTGGATTCAGGAGTGGCTACAGCACAGTAGATCATATCCACGTACTGAGAGAACTAATTGAAAGAGCGAGGGAATATGAACTTCCATTGTGCATGGCTTTTATCGATTATAAAAAAGCCTTTGATTCGGTGAAACCATCAGCAGTTGGAATGGCTCTGAAATCCTTCGGTATTGAAGACGCATACATTAATATTATTAATAACATCTATGAAAATGCAAGTGCAAAGATTCGGCTGTTTGAAAATACAACACATATAAAAATTGGAAAAGGAGTGAGACAAGGTGACACCATATCTCCGAAGCTCTTTAATGCCACATTGGAAAATGTCTTTCTATCACTGAACTGGGAAAACAAAGGGATAAAGATTAATGGAGATTATCTAACCCACCTTCGTTTTGCTGATGACATAGTCATTTTTGCAACTACCCCATCAGAGCTACAGAGTATGATCCAGGAACTTGCTGACAAGAGTAAAGAAGTGGGATTAAAAATAAACTTTCAGAAGACAAAAGTGATGTACAATGCTTTTACAAGAAATGAAGATTTATCGATTGATGGAGAAAAGCTGGATATAACAGACACGTAAGTTTATCTTGGACAGCAGATATCAAGAGAGGGTCACATTGATGAAGAAATTAATCGGCGTACAAAACTTGCCTGGAGAGCTTTTGGAAGAAACAGCATAATTTTCAAGAGCAATATGCCATTATGTGTTGAAAGAAAAGTGTTTGATCAATGCATCCTTCTAGTGCTTACGTATGGTGCAGAGACGTGGACCTTAGCTAAAAGAGACATACAAAGGCTGCAGACAACTCAAAGCAGCATGGAGAGGTGCATGCTTGGTGTAACCAGGAGAGATCAGAGGAGGAACACGTGGATCCGAAAAATGACAAGAGTGGAAGACATCTTGATCAGAGTTAAATCCCTGAAATGGCAATGGGCTGGACATACTGCCAGAAGGACAGACCATCGATGGACAGCCGAAATTTTAGATTAGATTCCAAGGGACAGGAAAAGACCCAGAAGAAGACCACATGGAAGATGGGTGGATGAAATTCGAAAGTATGCGGGAGTGACATGGAGGAGACTGGCACAAGACAGACCGTTGTGGAGGAAACTTGGGGAGACCTTCGTCCAGCAGTGGATTGATAATGGTTGACAATGATGATGATGATGATGATGATATATATATATATCCACATGAAAGATGGGTGGATGAAATTCGAAAGTATGCGGGAGTGACATGGAGGAGACTGGCACAAGACAGACCGTTGTGGAGGAAACTTGGGAGACCTTCGTCCAGCAGTGGATTGATAATGGTTGACAATGATGATGATGATGATATATCTCATCATCATCATTGTCAAGCATTATCAATCCACTGCTGGACGGAGATCATCATATCATCATCATCATCATTGTCAACCATTATCAATCCACTGCTGGACGAAGGTCTCCCCAAGTTTCCTCCACAACGGTCTGTCTTGTGCCAGTCTCCTCCATGTCACTCCACAATACTTTCGAATTTCATCCACCCATCTTCCATGTGGTCTTCTTCTGGGTCTTTTCCTGTCCCTTGGAATCCAATCTAAAATTTCGGCTGTCCATCGATGGTCTGTTCTTCTGGCTGTATGTCCAGCTCATTGCCATTTCAGGGATTTAACTCTGATCATGATGTCTTCCACTCTTGTCATTTTTCGGATCCACGAGTTCCTCTTCTTATCTCTCCTGGTTACACCAAGTATGCACCTCTCCATGCTTCTTTGAGTTGTCTGCAGCCTTTGTATGTCTCTTTTAGCTAAGGTCCACGTCTCTGCACCATACGTAAGCACTGGAAGAATGCATTGATCAAACACTTTTCTTTTAAGACATAATGGCATATTGCTCTTGAAAATTATGCTGTTTCTTCCAAAAGCTCTCCAGGCAAGTTTTGTACGCCGATTAATTTCTTCACCAATGTGACCCTGACTTGATATCTGCTGTCCAAGATAAACGTACGTGTCTGTTATCTATAGCTTTTCTCCATCAATCGATAAATCTTCATTTCTTGTAAAAGCATTGTACATAACTTTTGTCTTCTGAAAGTTCATTTTTAATCCCACTTCTTTACTCTTGTCAGCAAGTTCCTGGATCATACTCTGTAGCTCTGATGGGGTAGTTGCAAAAATGACTATTTCATAAGTAAAACGAAGGTGGGTTAGATAATCTCCATTAATCTTTATCCCTTTGTTTTCCCAGTTCAGTGATTGAAAGACATTTTCCAATGTGGCATTAAAGAGCTTCGGAGATATGGTGCCACCTTGTCTCACTCCTTTTCCAATTTTTATGTGTGTTGTATTTTCAAACAGCCGAATCTTTGCACTTGCATTTTCATAGATGTTATTAATAATATTAATGTACGCATGTTCAATACCGCAGGATTTCAGAGCCATTGCAACTGCTGATGGTTTCACCGAATCAAAGGCTTTTTCATAATCGATAAAAGCCATGCACAATGGAAGTTCATATTCCCTCGCTCTTTCAATTAGTTCTCTCAGTACGTGGATATGATCTATTGTGCTGTAGCCACTCCTGAATCCAGCTTGTTCTCTCGGTTGAGCCATGTCCATTGTTACCTTCAAGCGGTGTGAAAGAACTTTAGTGAAGATTTTATAAACCACTGATAGGAGGCAGATAGGTCTGTAGTTCCCGAGATCCTCAATGTCGGCCTTTTTATGTAGCAGGATCATTGTAGCGGTGTTCCAATCCTCAGGAATCATCCCTTTATTAAGGCATCGAGTGAAAATTTGGGCGAGTACTGTTTCGATTTCTCCACTTGCTTCTTGTATGATGTCTACAGTAATTCCATCTTCTCCTGGAGCTTTTCCCTGCTTCATGTTCTTGATTGCATGTGCAACTTCTGCTGGGAGGACTGGAAGAACTCTGGTACTGGTACCTTTCATGATGTCTGGAGTACATGTATCATCCCTTTCATATAATTTGGAGTAGAAATCTTTCACTCTTGTCAAAATTTCGCCTGTATTTCTTGTTACAGAACCATCTTCTTTTCTCAGTGCCATAATCTGTTTTCTTTCCTTACTGAGATGTCCCGTTGCTATCTTTAGGCTTTGGTTGTTTTCAATTGTTTTCCTCACTAGTTCACAGTTGAATTTTCTTACGTCTTTAGTGATACTTTTTCGTACTGTCTTGCATAGCTCTATGTATTCCACTTTGGAAGTCACATCTTCTTTAGTTGTCCTCATCTCTCTTCTTTTTTGCATCAACATTTTGGTTTTTCCTGAAAATTTGTTCACATGCAACTTGTTCTTAGACCCAGCTAATTTTGTTGCTGTTTCCATAAGATCTTTGGTTACTTTTCTGTTAACTTCAGAAATATCCACTTCTTCCGATGTTAGGCCTTCTAAAGCAGAGAATCTGTTCTTCAGTTTCAACTTGAAGGCATTATGGTGTTTTTTAAGGTTGGTTATGTCAATAGATTTTGTTTGTCTTATGAGCTTGCCACGTTCAAGTTTAGTGTTGAGGTGCATCTTACATCTCACCAATCTGTGGTCACTACCTGTGTTGAACTTGTTTAGCATACTGCTGTCTTCAATGACGAATTTTTTGTTACACATAATAAAATCAAT
The DNA here is from genome assembly GCA_039090855.1 of Macrothele yani. NCBI lineage: Eukaryota > Metazoa > Arthropoda > Arachnida > Araneae > Macrothelidae > Macrothele > Macrothele yani. The sequence goes on from CM077025.1 coordinate 19,558,314, forward strand.
TTTACTTGTCGTCCCATTTAGATGTCTCCTCGTCCATTTCCTGTGTGGCTTTTTCTTGAAAAAGGAGTTCAAGATGAAAAACCCTTCTGCCTCTGCAAACTCAACGAGAGTATTTCCACGTTGGTTTCTGTTGCCGTGACCGAATTTACCTACTGAAGTTTCATTCTGTTGCCGTTGCCCTATTTTTGCATTGAAATCTCCCATAATTATATTCAAGTGCTGCTTACCTTTATTATTTAGATGACCAATTTCCTCATAAAATTCTTCAATTTCTTCTTCCGGATGACTTGTGGTGGGAGCACAAGTTTGAATAATCTGAGCCTGGTATCTTCTCGAGAGTTGGATAACGAGTCGTGCAGCTCTGTCAGAGGAACTTTCAACTTCTACAACTTTATCCTTCAGTTTCTTGCTTATTATAAATGCAACACCACTAGTTCTGCCAGTATCTGTCCCATGATAGTAGAAGAGATGTCCACTTTTAAGTACAAGGAGATCTTCTCCTTTTCTCCTTACCTCACTTAGCCCGACGATGTCCCACTTGATCCTTTGTAGTTCCTCTTCCAATTCAAGAAGCCTTGAATCAGAAGATAGGGAGCGTCCTTTATACGTAGCCAAGGTCAGCATCAGATGGCAGCCTAGTCCGGTCCTCCGGGGATTCTTAGCACCCTCTGCCTTCATGTCGCACTGGCCGCTGCCTTGGCCAGGTACATTCCATCTGCCGGAGACTGAGGGCCAAGATTTAAGTTGTGGAATCATTTTTGAGGGGTTTGGCCATAACTCACCACGCTGGCCAAACGGGTTGGTGAGTGTGGGATAGCATTTCCTCTAATCCCGATGGTATAGTTATACCGCTATTGGCGGTCGTCATATATATATATATATATATATATATATATATATATATATATATCATCATTGTCAACCATTATCAATCCATTGCTGGACGAAAGTCTCCCCAAGTTTTCTCCACAACGGTCTGTCTTGTGCCAGTCTTCTCCATGTCACTCCCGCATACTTTCGAATTTCATCCACCCATCTTCCATGTGGTCTTCTTCTGAGTCTTTTCCTGTCCCTTGGAATCCAATCTGAAATTTCGGCTGTCCATCGATGGTCTGTCCTTCTGGCAGTATGTCCAGCCCATTGCCAGAGGGATAGACCATCATATATATATATATATATATATATATAGTCAAGGAATACATATGATAAATCATTTTAAAGGACATTTTATTCTGAATTCAAATAGTGTTACAGAATGTAATTACCAGTAATATGAGTGAAGTTACAAGCAAAGGTACAGCGTCTAGTCTTAAAAAGCAACAAATAGTGGAATTTTTGAAATTAGTGTACAATGCTTTTAACGTAAAATTTTTGTACAGTACATTATTGACACTTGCAGGATACTTGAAATAGCAGACCAACATGCAAAATACGCTTTATTATTTAATTGGATAACCACGGTTTCTTAGTAACAAGGTGCACCTTCTTGGCATGGAACTAATGAGCTTCTCTTGTTGTCTATTGGTAATAACACGGTGCCACACGGCCCTTACAGACTCAATTAAAGACTTTAATTGCCCACGTGCGACCACGAGGGAGTTGGCCGAAGAGCTGGGGGGCCACCCATACGAGCATTATCTCGCACCTGGGTCAACTAGGCAAGGTGCACAAGAGGGAAATCTGGGTACCCTATGAACCCTCAGTTGAGCAGAAAGCAAATCCCATGAGTGCATGCGATTTTCGGCTTGCATGCGACCAATTTGGATCGTTCTTGGGCCACATTGTGACAGTTGAAAAGAATTTTGTGCTGTATGAAAATGTTAGCGCCCGGAATGAGTGGTTGAACACAAAACAGAAATCCCTGCCGATCCACATAGCCAGTGTACAGCCGCGTAAGATCCTGCTATTTTGTTTTGTAGGATATGTGGGGGTGCCATTTTTTTGAGCTGCTGCCGGACAGCACCACTATCACCGCCGATGTGTACTGCCGTCAGTTCGGCGATCTGCACGCATTACTCACGTCAAAACGACCAGCACTGCTAAACCGCAAGGGTGTCCTCCTTCAGCAGGATGGAGCGACGCCTCAGACTGAGCGGGTAGCCTGTCATATGATCAAGGACCTAAGCTTACAGCTGCTGCCACAGCCAGTCTATTTCCCGGATATTGCCGCAAATGTCTACCACCTTTTCCGGTCGTTGCACCATTCCCTGGACGGACAGCGGTTCACCAACTGAGCCGATGTCGAACGCGCACGTACTTTTTTGCGTCCAAGCCGACATAGTTTTTCAGGGATGGTATCAACAGCTGCCCAAACGATGGGAGCAGATGGTGGCAAACAATGGCGACTACATTTGGGAATGATTTATACTCGTATATACGGTAATTAGCATTTTTTTACCTTGCATTTGCAGACATTACTTTCTTTCCAACCCAGTACAATTAGGCCCAACCATTAAAAAGTTAGTAAAATCATACAATGTATTGATTATGATACGCTATTCAACATACCAGAAATCATTACTTAAGTTATGAGGATAATGGCTGTAGAATAAATCTCGCTCCTATAACCTGACCTTTGACCCCCTTTCGATGAACCAGTAAAGTATACTTACGGAACAACATGATAACGTTTTGTCTCAATCGAAACATTTTTACGTAAGTTATAACGCATAAGGGCGATGGAATGGATTCCGATCCCATGTCCTGACCTTTGACCCATTTTGCTCCAGGTGGTCCCTTACCACATACTAAAATTTCATCGAAATCGAACCGTTTTTACGCAAGTTAGGACGCATAAGGGCAATGGAATGCATCCCGCTACTATGACCTGACCTCAGACCCCATTTCGATAAACCAGTAAAGTATACTTTTGGAACAACATGATAAAGTTTTGTCTGAATCGAAGCATTTTTACGTAAGTTATAAGGCATAAGGGCGATGAAATGGATCCCGATCCTATGTCTTGACCTTTGACCCCATTTTGCTTCAGGTGGTCACTTACCACATACTAACATTTCATTGAAATCGAACCATATTTACGCAAGTTATGACGCATAAGGGCAATGGAATGAATCCCACTTCTATGTCCTGACCTTTGCCCCCACTTCACGTATTTTAAATAGGAATCGTCCCTATGTGGTTCCCTACCACATACTAAAATTTGATCGAAATCGAACAATATTTACGCAAGTTATGACGCATAAGGGCGATGGAATACGTCCCGCTCCTATGTCCTGACCTTTGACCCCACTTCACCCATTTTCAACAGGGTTCGTCCTCAGGTTGTTCCTCTACCACATACGAAAATTTAACCGAAATCGAACCATTTTTACGCGAGTTATCGGGCGGACAGGCGGACAAAGCTGGAGCCTATACGCTTCGTCAACGTACGGTTGGAAAGGGTAAAATTGGCCTTAGGCCGCCGGGCTGTGGAAGGCACTCGAATGGCTTAGTTCCTCGTGAGAAGCAATTTTCGTCACTCTTTCCTAAACTATGCATTGCGTTAAGAATTTTTCTGAACACAATGACTTCTAATGTAGTCGATGTAGATGTTTTTAGTATTCTTAAAAGAGTTAAAAAATATCGCAGAAACGTATCCATGGATTTAAGAATCTCCAGTTTGGCTAGTTTTGATATAAATGCTGAACATATAAAATAGCTGGATTCTGAAGATATCATTAAAAACCTTGCTGTCGTGAAAATACACTGAATGAACTTGTATAATGGGAAGATATCATTAGAACACTTTTTGTGATGTTGATAATAATTTTAAAACGAATTTTTAAATTTTAAAGCAGTTAAGCTTTTAAACTTATTTTTATTTACTAGTAAAACTCTTCTAGCTTATAGATGGGGAAATTGGTAATTTATTTAAGTATAAATAAAACAAAAAGTCAAATATTTTTTCCTTTCCTTTCAGTGCTTTTGTGATAAAACACATTCATATGTAATTTTAAAGAAGGGCACATAACAAATAATTGCAAATAGCATAAAAGATTGGCGACACATTTAAATTTGTGAAATTTTTGAGGACATGGGCAGTGAGCAAAGCTGGCCTAGGGACATAAAATGTTTAGAAACCCCATTGCAGACAAACGATTGTTTAAAACCTAGTTATGTCTGTAGGCATTTCAGTTGGCAGTGCCCATTCAATTCCAACATCAATTGACACTAGACTCGCAAGACCACTCGCTCTGAAATAATCCAAAATCATCTTTTTAGGAGGATGTTTTGCAGTCTGCTGAAGATACTTCATTCTTACTGGATCTTCATTGCGTCGTCTGACAAGACTCGCTCTCTATCATTGAAAAAAAGTGTCTCATCAGAGAAAACTTCCTTTTTCCAGTCATATATGATGATCATATGTAGAGGATTTTAGGAAGGGAGTGTCTGACCCCAGGTCTTAAACAACCCTTATAAATAGGAAGCTAGGAGATTCGGGCTAGAGTGCCCGATAGGAAAGTGACATGGAAGCGAAGTAGAAAGGGGGAGGAAGACGCCCTTATTTATGACCGGGGGCCAGTACCTGAGGTCCAACGGCTGAACGCGCCCATTCGACGCACGGCGGATATTTAGTGGATCGAGCTTTCGTACCTGCTTGGGATCAAACCTAAGGTATCTTCCGTGGCAGTCACGAACGCTGCCCACTAGGCCACCCGCTGCCCTTTTTTCCAGTCATTACAGCTCCAAAATTTACATTCCCGTGCCAATGGCAGAGTTATTTTTTTCTTTCATGGCAGATGTACACATTTGCTCTTTTATTGGCTTTCTTGCCTTTCACCCAGCTTCAAGCAACCTACGCAGCTCAGTTAACGCATCAGTGTTAACACTAGTAAGTCATAAATCTCTCTGAATGTCCTTATTTGTCTTTTGAGGGTGAATTTGACTGCTTCTGAGTAGAACTTATCTCTTCTAGGAGTGGTTTTTCATTTTCTTCAATATTTTCCTCTGTTGTTTAATGACAACAATCCAGTATCTTTTTGAGCAGCGATGACTCCAGAGACACTAGATTTTCCCATACCAACGGCAGAAGCAAATTCTCTCATACACATAAATGTGTGCTGTTTAAGATCAAGAATATTTGCCTGCTTCTTTGGAGTAACGTCCATTTAACCGTAACAAGCAACACAACTTACCCCCCTGAGATTACAAAAACAGCATGCGCCTGCCACAAACTGGCTGCACTTCTTTAAATCTTGTCAAACTGATTCCACTTATTTAAAACCATTCAATCTGGTTCCACTAGTTTAAATCGAGTCTAACTGGTTCTTTCTGGTCAAGGTTAATCTCCCACAAGAACTCGACATAGAACTGGTTTAAGCAAAAACACCTTAGCCAAATTAAAATTTTCCTGAAAATATGGCTTTGTCTCAATTTATTTGCACTTTTTGATAATCTGAAATTCAAGTTTCAAATTAATTTGTTTTTGATAATCTGCAATTCAAGTTTCAACGTATAATCACAAAAGGAGTATAAATGAATTACGTATGACCGAATTGAAATAAAAGCAATAGAAACTATAGGAATATATTGGAACTAACGTCGTATTACGTATATGAGTGAAATTCGGGTACTTACGTATTAAACAGAAGCCCATCACACCCGCGACGATCGTGCTGCAAGGTCCGTTGTTCTCGGTCCATCTCACCCACAACGATCGCGCTGCAACGTCCTTTGTTTCCGTGCCATCTCACCCGGGACGATCGTGCTGCAAAGTCCGTTGTTCTTGGTCCATCTCACCCACAACGATCGCGCTGCAACGTCCTTTGTTTCCGTGCCATCTCGCCCGCAACGATCGCGCTGCGAGGTCCGTTGCTTCCGGGCCATCTCACCCGGGACGATCGTGCTGCAAGGTCAGTTGTTTTCGGTCCATCTCACCCACAACGATCGCGCTGCAACGTCCTTTGTTTCCGTGCCATCTCGCCCGCGACGATCGCGCTGCGAGGTCCGTTGCTTCCGGGCCATCTCACCCGGGACGATCGTGCTGCAAGGTCAGTTGTTCTCGGTCCATCTCACCCACAACGATCGCGCTGCAACGTCCTTTGTTTCCGTGCCATCTCGCCCGCGACGATCGCGCTGCGAGGTCCGTTGTTCTTGGTCCATCTCACCCACAACGATCGCGCTGCAACGTCCTTTGTTTCCGTGCCATATTGCCCGCGACGATCGTGCTGCAAGGTCCGTTGTTCTTGGTCCATCTCACCCACAACGATCGCGCTGCAACGTCCTTTGTTTCCGTGCCATCTCGCCCGCAACGATCGCGCTGCGAGGTCCGTTGCTTCCGGGCCATCTCACCCGGGACGATCGTGCTGCAAGGTCAGTTGCTCTCGGTCCATCTCACCCACAACGATCGCGCTGCAACGTCCTTTGTTTCCGTGCCATCTCGCCCGCGACGATCGCGCTGCGAGGTCCGTTGCTTCCGGGCCATCTCACCCGGGACGATCGTGCTGCAAGGTCAGTTGTTCTCGGTCCATCTCACCCACAACGATCGCGCTGCAACGTCCTTTGTTTCCGTGCCATCTCGCCCGCGACGATCGCGCTGCAACGTCCTTTGTTTCCATGCCATCTCGCCCGCAACGATCGTGCTGCAAGGTCCGTTGTTCTCGGTCCATCTCACCCACAACGATCGCGCTGCAACGTCCTTTGTTTCCGTGCCATCTCGCCCGCAACGATCGCGCTGCAAGATCCGTTGTTTCCGGACCATCTCACCCGCGACGATCGTGCTGCAAGGTCCGTTGTTCTCGGTCCATCTCGCCCGCAACGATCGCGCTGCAACGTCCTTTGTTTCCGTGCCATCTCGCCCGCGACGATCGCGCTGCAAGGTCCGTTGTTCTCGGTCCATCTCGCCCGCAACGATCGCGCTGCAACGTCCTTTGTTTCCGTGCCATCTCGCCCGCGACGATAGTGCTGCAAGGTCCGTTGTTCTCGGTCCATCTCGCCCGCAACGATCGCGCTGCAACGTCCTTTGTTTCCATGCCATCTCGCCCGCGACGATCGCGCTGCAAGGTCCGTTGTTCTCGGTCCATCTCGCCCGCAACGATCGCGCTGCAACGTCCTTTGTTTCCGTGCCATCTCGCCCGCGACGATCGTGCTGCAAGGTCCGTTGTTCTCGGTCCATCTCGCCCGCAACGATCGCGCTGCAACGTCCTTTGTTTCCGTGCCATCTCGCCCGCGACGATCGTGCTGCAAGGTCCGTTGTTCTTGGTCCATCTCACCCACAACGATCGCGCTGCAACGTCCTTTGTTTCCGTGCCATCTCGCCCGCAACGATCGCGCTGCGAGGTCCGTTGCTTCCGGGGCATCTCACCCGGGACGATCGTGCTGCAAGGTCAGTTGTTCTCGGTCCATCTCACCCACAACGATCGCGCTGCAACGTCCTTTGTTTCCGTGCCATCTCGCCCGCGACGATCGCGCTGCGAGGTCCGTTGCTTCCGGGCCATTTCACCCGGGACGATCGTGCTGCAAGGTCAGTTGTTCTCGGTCCATCTCACCCACAACGATCGCGCTGCAACGTCCTTTGTTTCCGTGCCATCTCGCCCGCGACGATCGCGCTGCAACGTCCTTTGTTTCCATGCCATCTCGCCCGCAACGATCGCGCTGCAAGATCCGTTGTTTCCGGGCCATCTCACCCGCGACGATCGTGCTGCAAGGTCCGTTGTTTTCGGTCCATCTCACCCACAACGATCGCGCTGCAACGTCCTTTGTTTCCGTGCCATCTCGCCCGCGACGATCGCGCTGCAAGGTCCGTTGTTCTCGGTCCATCTCACCCACAACGATCGCGCTGCAACGTCCTTTGTTTCCATGCCATCTCGCCCGCAACGATCGCGCTGCAAGATCCGTTGTTTCAGAGCCATCTCACTAGCGACGTTCGCCGGCGAAATTCATTTGATCTGTTCTTCGTAATGAACTTGTGACGTCACGTGAGAACTTCATTTGATATTTTCTTTCCCTTTCCCTTGAGTACTTCATTGGATACTTTGGTTCCCATTCCGTGTGCTTATTTACTTTGTTTCCTGTTTCCGTGAGAACTTCGTTGGATCGTTCTTAGTTTGTTTCGCGTTCGGTGTGCTTCAATCGTTAATCGATAATAATGCTGTTTAAGTAAGTAAGCTTTCGCTATTTTGTGGAAATATAATGGAAATTTGGGATCTACCTAACATTGAGGAAGAGGAAGTGAGTTTTTTTCAGAGTATAGGAATATTGCCAAGACAGCGTATATGTCAGAATGGCCATAATATGAAATTATACTTTTCATTTAAATCTTGGAAGTGTAATGTAAAATGCTGTAAGAGCAAAGTAGATATGTGTGTTGGAAACTGGTTCGAAGGATCTCTATATTGAACTGTTTGACTTTTGTACATGTAATTTAGTATGAATATATTTCTTTTGTTTATATTAAACTGTCTCGTTGTTGCACGTGTACTTGCCGTGGTTAGATTTGAGCCAAAAGCGGTTTCTGCTGAGGGCCTCTTTTTTAATACGTAAGTACCTAAAAACGTACAACCGAATTTTTTTCTGTTGGTGGTTTAATGGCCATTGTGAGCAACTCAGTGGGCTCTAAGCAGTCGACCGTTCCTAATTTAAGTCGACTGGCTCCAAGGAATCGAGAGAACCAGTGCCGTAACATCTCGGAAAACTGGTCTGAAGCCAGCGCGTAGACCATTACGCCTCCGGGGGCTACTGACCGGGTTACACTGCATACACTGAAGAGCAATTGAATTAGAGATACCTTTCTAGTGACTCTAGCACCACCTTACGCCCTGATGACGGCGGCGATTCGTCTCGGCATGGACTCCACAAGACACCGGAAGCGTTGGGAAGCCATACGGATCCACGACCCCTGAACAAGCTCCCACAGTTCACGAAGATTTGATGGAGGGGGGGTCAGAGCCTCGAACATCTCTCTCGATTGCATCACAGATGTGCTCGATGGGATTGAGGTCATATGACCTAGCTGGCCAAGGAAGGCAGGTCACGTCGGTGGAGTGTTCATCCAACCATTCGGATACAATTCGGGAGCTGCATTGTCTTGTTGCAGGATGAGGTCCCCAGTGGGATGTTGACGACGCACAAACGGGAGCAAATGGCCGTCCAGGATATCTCGGTAACGTTGACCTGTGAGTGACGATGTCACACGTACCAGTAGTCCCATTTCAGTCCACGTAAACAGTCCCCAGACGAGAATGCCACCCCCACCAGCTTGAAGAGTACCCTGCTGGCAAGAAGGATCCATCGCTTCATATGGTTTGCGCCGTACTCGTATCCTGCCATCCGCATGTACCAACGTGAATCTCTACTCATCAGTCCAGGGAGCATTTTCCCACTTGTCTAGGGTCCAGTGGCGATGTTCCAGCGCCTATGCTAATCTTTGCACCTTGTGAGGTGGGGTCAGCAGCGGTACCCTCGTGGGACGATGGCTTCTGTACCAAATAGCGAGGATATGGTTCTGGATGGTATAGCTGCTTACACGTTTTTTGTGCACCAGCGTTAAATTGGCGAGTGATTTCTTGCACTGTGACCCATCTATACGCTGTTACAATGCTAGCTAGCCGACGATGACCCCACTCATCCACACGCTGTAGTCCACGGCAGTTGGCCCTTGCAGGGATGGTTTTACCGGATTCAATGTACTCATGGTGCACCCGTGACACAGTGGCTCGTGAAAACCCCAGTGCCTGCACGACTTCCGAGATTGAGTGACCCATTCGTCGGGCCCCGACAATTTGCTCACGATCAAATGAGCTTAGATCCTTCATCTTACCCATACTGCGTCCGACTCTTACTGATTCCCGTCACATCACTCCTTATATTGTCTGATCGCTACATACATCATGTCGTTTCCGTTTACAGGGCCGCCCACAGTGCCACATTTGCATAACGCCAGCTGTCTCTAATTCAATTGCTCTTCAGTGTATATTGTCACATTTTCTTTTGCCTCAGATTAAGCGCTCAATGAATTCGAAAATTCGGTACAGTTCTAATTATTCTCCTAAAGCAGCATTTTGGTTATCCAGTTTTGATAAAATCCTTTGAACTCAACGACAAAGTTGTGTGATTTCAAAAGGATTATAGCTGTATGAATGGTGTTAGAATACAGCAAAACATTTGTGTTGTTTTCCGTGAATGAACATTGTATCTATCGAACTCCTAGACGACCCCTGTATCCAATCTTTATTTCAAATTATTTCATCTTTCATGTCTTTTGCTATTATGTTTGATTCTTTATTTCAAAGCTGTAAAATTCAAAACATTCAACTATATATACGTCAAGCGTTTACATTATCCCGCTTATCACAGACAATATGATTTCCGCAGTTCGGAAAAGGTCAGTATTTTAGACGCAAATCCCCTTTAAATCACAGAATTCCCCTCGACGTTCATGTAAACATCCATTCCCCTCTACTGAGGAAAAGAGCTCGTTGTCATGGAGATTTATCTCTGGGTATCTAATTCCTCAAATCTTGTTGCATGCATTGTGGACTCAGTTTCTATTCAACAGCCGTTTACTTGATTTAAATCATTGCATAGGAATAACAACAAAACGCTAGGAGAAAGTCACGCCCTACTTTCGATCCAGAATCTGAAGGAAAGTAACTAGACGCTGTCGGTAATGCATTCAGAACGATACAAACCCAAACAATTCAGAACGATACACACAGAGCGATACAAACTAAACAATCATCATTAAGAACGATACAAACCTAAACATTAATCATTAAGAACGATACAAACCTAAACAATCATCATTCGATTAATATTGAGGAACTATAGACCAACTATGTAGGAAATAGTTTAACTGTACTAGTAATCCAAATTTATTGGGGTAGAATAAAAATCAGTTTTCCAAGCTTTTGCGCAATAACCAGATGTTCTTTTTTTTTTCAGGGAAGATAGTAGGTAGTGTCGGGGTCACTACCGATGAAGTTTTTGATGTAAAATGTTTTGTCCAGACGTTGTTGTCGGGGCGGAGTGTTTGTAGGGTTGGTAAGAAAGAAATGAGCGTAACGAACTTGCATGTCTTTTATTTTATTTATTTCTCACAATGCTGACTAATTTGTAAAATTTTGTTAAAGACAAGACAATGGCACGAGTAGTGCTATATGTAAGACTTACATGCTACACTTATATCTCTAGAGAATGTTAAGTCTATCGTGGTATTCTTAAAAGTTGGGAAGTCAGTTGGATCCATGGCCAACACCAATCTGAACTTGTCGTTCAAAAACTGTTTCAGACAATCATTCGACGCCTCAATGTTAAAGTCCCCGGTGAGCAGAAGCGGTATGTTGGAATCGCACGGCCAGTCGCTAACTATTGTTCTGACATGTTCTGTGCAGTAAAGCATTAGTTGAAAGAGAAACACTCGAGGTAGTTGAGTGGTGTCTGTGGATGAATATAGATCGACACTAAAACGAATTTGAAATGGTTGGGTATCTTAACTTCCAATAGTACGCCTTATATTCTGTAGACAATTGAATCCAGAATACATGGGTATTTACCATCGTTGAACGGCTCTAGCGACATGAGCCCTGCATGTTTTCTGATTCTTGTAGACTGCCGTGCCATCGTAGAGTCCACTACGCTTCTTCTTGTCAGTACCAGAACTCGTACTGGGCTGTTGGTCGTCGTCATCGCCGTGTCAGTCGCATTCTTTGGACTCAATGTGTTTGAAGCCGGGTATGTCGACGGTTTTGTCTTTATCCATCCAAGTCTCCGTGAGTGCCAAGTAGTCGGAGCGCGATACGTGAAGCCGTTACTCTTACTCAACATTGGCACTTTCCTTGCTTTACTGATGTCCAGCAGTTTGAGCACAACATAAACTGTTCAACGTCTTCATCTGTGAATTCCTGTTGTAAGAATTACAACATAGCTGTATTGGGCCGTTTTGAATAATTTTGGAACCATATGCGATCACAAACCCCAACTTGTTACCATAGAAAGACTTTTCAAAGTGCTTCGTCGCCAGACGCCAATGGGTTATAAACGCTAAATCTCGATTCTCAAACGTCTCATCTGCTTGTATTTCGTCGTATTTCATCGGTTCTATCTCACTTTCGACATTAATTGCCCGTGAACTGGCTTTAGGCGTTGCGGCGTCTGCGCGACTGGTACTCGCCTCAACTTGTCGACGCTGCCTCATCCTCCGCGTTCGTTCTGCTGCTATCATAGGGACCTTTCGCGATTCCTCATTAATTCTTCTTTTCATTTTGTAACCGTTTACGACAGGCATTTACCTTCTTGTTTTGAAGATAATTCGACATTTTTGTAATTTTAACGAAAATTTGTCCAAGTTCAATATTTTGTCACACTATACTTTTTCAAGTTTTTTCACTATGAATGTTTTATTTTAAAGTACTCGTTGCTCTGTTAAACGACACCTCACACAACGTCCTACGCTTACGCGTTCCCGAGCTATACTAATTTTGCCGCGCGGCGAACCGGTAATTTCCCCCTTCAAATTGACAACCCTTTTGTGGCGACGCGTGACGTCGCGCTCTCAAGGCTAAAGTCGCGTGACATTCTTTCATATGCGTTACAGTTTTAAAGTTATAAAGATTTGTGTGGTATACACAAAATCGTAACATCGACTTTCGCATAGTTTTCCCCCATACCGGACCCGCGGGGTAAGACGTTTTCCGTCAAAAAGTGCAATATGAATAATAGAACGCTTCAAAACTTTGAACGCGGTGATTTAACTTGGCAATAAATAGATACGGCGTAATATTAATTTAAACATACGAGGCATCTCGTTGGTTGTGCACATGGTATCCTGGTAGGAAAAAGCCGTTACTTCAGGAACTGGTTCCAAATTCGTGGCAACTCCAGAGAGATGCTATCATTACAAGCGTTACTGTTTATAATGATCTCCAAAAGCAACCACGGCCCTATCTAGAGAAGCCCAATAAGTCCGCTACTCCTATATGGGATGATATAAAGATATTTGCTATCTACTGTACCCCTAAATCAATAGCCATTCAAGAAACCTTGGAGCCCTTCGAAACCATTAGCATCACTTTCACTACGCTAAATCGGAGTGTTTTGATTAGTTGAAATGATTACCTGCTTGTGGATGACTGCTAGACCATGGTGGCCCATGTCCTGCCCATTCAACTAGCGCTAACATCAGCCCTAATACACTCACACAGGGTTTCTGTGATTTGAGGTAATTTTGATTTGTGTTCTGAGGACAGTGTTCATTTTAGAGCTCTCGTGTAACATTTGGTTAGCTTTATAGGTTCACCACGTTATTTGTTGGCAGATTCAGCTAATGTCTGCTGCCATTCGCAAATCCTTTTACCAGCCGTCTACCTATTACGTACAAATTCATGGTTGGGTTTATGATGTGGGGATTGAGTCTGACCGATCTCGCTATCAGTAGGAGGGCGTCAGGACATTAATCACAGGGCAATCTGTACAGACGACAAGAGTAGGGGCTGTGTAATTGGGAAAAGTAAGAGCTTGCCGAAGTTAGGAATGATTTTCAGCGAGAAAAAAACCAAAGGCGAGGATCATTAGACCTTCAAAGGAAGCCGTAGTAAAAATGTGTCCGGAATGCTCTAAAGGACACACATCCGCCCAACGTACCAGAAAGAAGGGACTACCAGTGTTTGGAAGTCGAGGTCAACGCCTGTTTGAATTTGTTGCTCGGGACAACAGACGGCTAATGATCCCTTAATTGACGGCAGATCAATATAATTGAAGCGTTTTCGAGCTAACGACAAGGCGAATGCTCCTCCGGATAGACGCATTGTGTCGGCCACTTGTTAATGGACTCACATTGGCTTACCTTCTTCAACGACTTTGGCTGAAATTCTTGCCTTTCATCAAAAGCTTTGTGCTGAGCACAAGAGAATTGTATGTAGATATTGGATGAACAGAAATGATTTTTCCCGTCAAACCGAGGTGCCAACTCCAACATGTTGATTGGATGGTCCGTAATGAAAGCCACGTGGGTGCAAAAGTGAAAAGAGACAGCAAGGTTCAAGAAAACCCTCGACTGAATTATTTCGGTATGAGAATTATTATCGCTTACATTGCTGGTTTTTCGCATCTCTGCTAGATAAACCTCTACCGCACGTCAAATCCTACCTAGGAAATGTTCAGGACTAAATGTGGCCGTATGTAATAACCGTGTATAAGCATGACACTGGATTCTCTCAGAGAGACCTCAACCCATGTCACAAGGCCCATTTTGCGGAGGCGTGGTTCCACGGTAATATTAAAGCATTTTGTGTGCTTCTCTGAACAACATATTATCCCGACTTGAATCCCATTGAGGATTTGCGTCATTCCGTAGAACCCAGAATTGGCAAATTGAAGCCAATGTCTTGCTCTGCCGCGTAACTCATGGATGTCATTCTGCATAACTGCTACAGAATACTTGCGGAGCCTTTTCCGTTCCATCGGAGTCGATGCAACGCTTGGTGCCAGCGTTCTGTAAAGAGTTTGCGGTGGAGACAGACTGCTCTATTGCAGAGTATTCTGTGAATGGCTTTAGTGTCAGAATTATGTATTCGACCCGTGGTCTTTCAGCGGTCGGGATTGCTTCAATCGTGTACTGCTGATGGCTGAGCTAATGCGTGTGCAAAACGTGCGTTGTGCTATCGCAATTGGAGCGAAATGCAAACGAAAGATTCACCTTCAAATGAAAAATTGTTTCGCAGAATCTTTGGCAACAACAGAAATAACAATTTGAAAAGATATACAAGCAGTTCAAAATTGCGAAGGCGTCAGTTGAATGCCGTAGCTGGTGATGTTCTACGTCAGCAAACATTTTCTAATTCTTCGAAATGAGAAAATGGTTGCCGAGTTGAAGAACTGATGTCCACAGGATGTTGGATGACTATCGTTCATTTGACACCAACCGTGTTATCTAGAATTTTCGCCTTCTGATTTTTGCTGTTATGTTAACTGAAATTTATACCTCGAAGTACACTGTTGGCCATCCAAAATGCCACACCAAGAAAGAAGCATCCGATTGGCCTGAAATTCGCAGCATGCGTCCCCCGCGAGAGGACATGCAAACGATTAGCATTGCAGGGCATATGCAAATAATGTGCGCCCGGCACACCACCAAGAAGCACTATACGATGGGTGCACAGAAGGCAGTGTGTAAGTAGTGGAAGTGTGTTGTGCTGCCGGACCTGTGCGTGGGAAGCTTCCTGATGCCTCGTCGCAGAATACGGCAGTCATTCCAGCCCGTTTCGGAGTTCGACAGAGGACAAATAGTGGCTTATCGCGACAGCGGTTTATCGTACCGAGACATCGGCGCCCATGTGGGACGACATCCAGCCACAGTGAGGCGAGTATAGATTCGGTGGGTGCAGGAGAGACGGACGGACCGACTTTAGCGATGGCCGCAGCCGCGGCACCCCACCGAACGAGAGGACCGGCATGTTGTGAGGTGGGAATTGGTGGCTCGCACCGTCACATCACGAACGTTAGCGCAGGAATTAGGGTGTGTTGCGCAACAACTTGTGTCAGCACGTACCGTTCGACGCAGGAGCGGGGAAGTGTCGCACGGCGCCCATTGCTCCGATTACCATTGACGTTACACCACCTGCGAGTGCGGCGGCAGTGGGCTGTTGAACGCCACACCTAGACTACGAAATGGCATGACATTGTTTTTTCCGACGAATCCCGCTTCTGCCTGCAACACCACGATGGTAGGATCCGCGTGTGGCGGTACCGCGGCGAGAGACTGTATGACACCTGCATTATGAATCGCCATACTGGTTCGTCGCCTGGCGTTATGGTTTGGGGCGAATTGGATATGACGCCCGCACCGCTCTGGTACGCGTCACCGGTACACTCAACAGCCACCGCTGCATCTCCGACGTTTTAGAGCATGTAGTCCTCCCTTACGTGCAGGAACTGCCAGTGGCCACGTTTCAACAGGACAATGCGCGCCCGCACGTGGCACGCATCGTGCAACAATTCTTCACGGCCCACCAAGTGTCACTGCTGCTGTGACCCGCCTGTTCTCCCGATATGTTTCCCACCGAACTCGTCTGGTCGCTGATCGCCAACCGAGTGGCCCGGCAAGCAACACCCTTGGCTACGCCTGATGAACTGTGGCAACGTGTGGAAGCAGCCTGGACCGACATACCCCAAGCCCACACCCAAAGCCTCTTTCGTTCGATGCCGCGGCGTGTAGCGGCCGTTATTGTTAGTAATGGGGGCCATTCGAACTATTGATGTCTGCGTGTCCCGCAAGTTGCACTGGCCTGTAAGCTCAATCGTTTCATCTTTGTATCTGTTGTTATGTGTCCAGTAAATCTGGTTTTGCTATCTCGTGTCCTTCTTGGCGTTGCATTTTGGGTGGCCAACAGTGTAGATCACTTGAAACAGCCGAGTCATTCAGCAAAATTCCGCCGCCGTCCTCCATGACGTATCAAAAGCGGCGTTTATTATTACTTACAAGATCTAAATTCTTGAAATAGGTGTGTGTTTCTGTTACTGGAAGACAGTGCTTAGAGAATGATTAGATTGCCGTGTTCTGCGTTTCAAATATGTATCGTTTATAGAGCTCGATTATGGAAATTCAATGAATTTTCCCATTACATATTTTTTAATATTTTCAGTCAAATATCATGGAGTCGTGATTTTGTTTCTTCTTTTTTATCTCCTGTCGCTATGACTAAGGAATCTGCGAACATTTAAAATGCGTCATTGATTAGTGATTCTTTTAGGTATGTTGCAAACTGGAAGAGTGTAACAATTATAGATGTCACACTTTCAGAATGAAGTCGATCGATGATACTTGTCATTCGAAAGGCGATCTCTGTGCTCTAGAGATTGAAATTACTCTTGTGACAGGAAGATTATTTCACACTGAACGTCACTTCGCCGAAACTCACTTAATCGAAAGGTTCATTTGATAAAAGCGTTGTTCTCCCGAAACGCTTATTTCACTAAATTGCATTGATGGGTCGTTTTACCGTTAAGTTCATTTTTCCGGATAGCTTTTTCGCCAACTTTTTATTACACCGATAGGTTGTTTCACCAAAAGTTCATTTTAGCGAAGGATCACTTTACCTAAAGGTTCACTGCAACGATCGGTTGTTACACGGAAACGCTCATTTTACCGAATGATCATTTTGCCAAAAGTATCATTATACCAATAGGTCATTTTACCGGAAAGTCCCTTTTACGGTAGAACCATTTCTCTGGCAATTTCATTACACCGACGGGTTGTTTCACCAAAAGGTTCATTTTATTGAACGATCATTTTGCCCAAAATCTACATTGATCTGTCAATTTATCGAAGGACCGTTGCTGTAAATCTCACTTCATCGATGGATGGATTTTTTGACTGAAGAAACATTCCGCTGAAAATGTCATTAAATCCATGGGATGTTTTTTTTTTTTTGATTGGAGGTTTAACGACCACCGTGAGCAGCTCAATGGGCTATAAGCAGTCGCCCGTCCCTAATTTAGGGTCACTGGTTCCAGGGAAGGGAGAGAGCCAGTGCCGTAAGACAAACACAACATCCATGCCTCACCAGGATTCGAACCCGGACCCCTTACGGTCGAATGATCAGAGGCCAACGCCTTAGACCACTGCGCCACTGGGGCGGCCATGGGATGTTTGACAGAAAGGTTCGTTTAACCAAAAGATTGTTTTATGGCAAATTTCAATACACGGAATAATCATTTTATCAAAGCATCACTTTGCCGGATATCTAATCACACAGATGAACTGTTTTACCACGAAGTTCATTTTTTTAACGCATTCCAACCGTAGGATGAAGAAGCGTATATGCTCCAGCTTTGTCCGTCTGCCTGTCCGCGCGATAACTAGCGTAAAAAAGGTTCGATTTTGATGAAATTTTAATATGTGGTAGGGAAGATCCTGAGAAGGAGCCCTATGGGAAATGGACAATATGGGGTCAAAGGTCAGGACATAAGAGCCAGATCCATTCCATCGCCCATATACGTCATAACTTATGTAAAAATGCTTCGATTGCGACAAAACTTTTTCATGCTGTTCCTAGCCACACTAAACCCGTTCTGTGGAATATCGTCGAAATGGGGTCTAAGGTTAGGGCACAGGAGCGAGATTTACTCCACCGCCATTATCCTTATAACTTGACTAAAAATACGTCTACCGCGACAAAACTTTAGCATGTTGTTCCGGAGGTATACTAAACCAAGTCTGTCGAATATCATCGAAATTGGGTCAAAGGTCGGGCACAGGAGCGAGATTTATTCCACAGCCATTGTCCTCATAACTTAACTAATAAAGCTTCTATTGCGACAAAACTTTATCATGTTGTTCCGGAGGTATATTGAACCGGTTCTCTTGAATATCATCGAAATGGGCCCAAAGGTCAGAATACAGGAGCGAGATTTATTCCACAGCCATTATCCTCATAACTTAAGTAAAAACTTGAGTTATGTTTTCTGGTATGTGGGAAAGCGTATAATAAGCAATGCATTGCATGATTTAACTAACTTGGTAAATAATCGTTTGACTAAGAAGGCATTAGGCTGATGAGATGCTTCACAGAAAGTTTATTTTTACTGAAGGATCATTTTGCGGAATATTTCATTTCTCTTAAGTTCAGAATAATGAAATATTCAGAAAAATTCCGTAAACACACATTCTTTCTTAAATTCCGAAAATACACTCTTTTCAAAAAAAAAAAAAAAAAAATGGAAGCACCAGAGAAAATCGTTCGATCCTGATGAGACTCCGTATGCGAGTACCACAGGGAAGAATGTAAAAATGATTAAAAAATAACGACCAGTTACAAAATGGCGGCCATACACAACTCATGGGAATCGCGTATCAAGAGCAAAACTCGCACTCAGTGACAATTGTGACAATGCATTGCGGTTGCATTAACCACCACGGACTGTGACTATGTCACGACTTCGAATCTGTGCACAGTACGTGCAGTTGAGCAAGTTTGAGGGAGGAAGTAAAATTCGGCTAAGAGGAGCCGGTCTGGCAACACCCCGTATCGCTACGCATTTATGTCAAAGCGACGCGGCTACCGGACGATGTTGGCACCAATGGGTCGAGGACTGCACAACGCAGCAGCACGCGGGCAGTGGATGGCAGTGGGCAATCACAGAAAGCGAGGATTGAGAGATTGTAAGAACCGCAGGTACAGAATCAAATTCATCAAGCTCAACCAACTGTAGCCATGTTGCATCGTCTACATGTACGAAAGGGACCGTCCGGACCGATGCTAGACGACTATCGGCACTGCGACTACGTACGAAGAAGTCACTGCTCCGTCTAACCAATATTGCCTCTAAGCGGCCATGGGCAATGCGTGCAACAGCTGAGCCTAATATTCCCTCGAAGCAGCCATGGGCAATGCGTTCAATAGCTGAACCCAATATTTCCTCAAAGTGGCCATGGACAATGCGTGCAATGGCTGAGCCCAATATTCCCTCTAAGCGGCCATGGGCAATACGTGCAATAGCTGAGCCCGATATTCTCTCAAAGCAGTGATGAGCAATACGTGGAATAGCTGAGCCCAATATTCCCTCTAAGCGACAATGGGCAATGCGTGCAGTAGCTGAGCCCAATATTCCTTCGAAGCGGCCATGGGCAATACGTGCAATAGCTGAGCCCGATATTCCCTCAAAGCAGCCATGGGCAATGCGTGCAATAGCGGAGCCCAATATTCCCTCTTAGCGGCTATGGTTAATGCGTGCAATAGATGAGCTAAATATTCCCTCTAAGTGGCCATGTGCAATGCGTGCAATGGCTGAGCCCATTATTCCTTCTAAGCGGACATGGGCAATGCGTGGAAAAGCTGAGCCCAATATTCCCTCTAAGCGGCCATGGGCAATGCGTGCAATAGCTGAGCCCAATATTCCCTCTAAGCGGCCATGGGCAATGCGTGCAATAGCTGAGCCCAATATCCCTCTAAGCGGCCGTGGGCAATGCGTGCAATAGCTGAGTCCAATATTCCCTCTAAGCGGCCATGGGCAATGCGTGCAATAGCTGAGCCCAATATTCCCTCTTAGCGGCCATGGGTAATGCGTGCAATAGCTGGGCCCAATATTCCCTCTAAGCGGCCATGGGTAATGCGTGCAATATCTGAGCCCAATATTCCCTCTAAGCGGCCATGGGTAATACGTGCAACAGCTGAGCCCAATATTCCCTCTAAGTGGCCATGTGCAATGCGTGCAATGGCTGAGCCCAATATTCCCTCTAAGCGGCCATGGGCAATGCGTGGAATAGCTGAGCCCAATATTCCTTCTAAGCGGCCATGGGCAATGCGTGCAGTGGCTGAGCCCAATATTCCCTCTAAGTGGCCATGGGAAATGCGTGCAATGGCTGAGCCCAATATTCCGTCTAAGCGGCCATGGGCAATGCGTGCAGTAGCTGAGCCCAATATTCCCTCTAAGTGGCCATGGGCAATGCGTGCAATGGCTGAGCCCAATATTCCATCTAAGCGGCCATGGGCAATGCGTACAGTAGCTGTGCCCAATATTCCCTCTAAGCGGCCATGGGCAATGCGTGCAATGGCTGAGCCCAATATTCCGTCTAAGCGGCCATGGGCAATGCGTGCAGTAGCTGTGCCCAATATTCCCTCTAAGCGGCCATGGGCAATGCGTGCAATAGCTGAGCCCAATATTCCTTCTAAGCGGCCATGGGCAATGCGTGCAATAGCTGAGCCCAATATTCCCTCTAAGCGGCCATGAGCAATGCGTGGAATAGCTTTGTCCAATATTCCATCTAAGCGGCCATGGGCAATGCGTGCAGTATCTGAGCCCAATATTCCCTCTAAGCAGACATGGGTAGTGCGTGCAATAGCTGAGCCCAATATTCACTCTAAGTGGCCATGTGAAATGGCTTAGCACAATATTCCCTCTAAGCGGCCATGGGCAATGCGTGGAATAGCTGAGCCCAATATTCCTTCTAAGCGGCCATGGGCAATACGTGCAATGGCTGAGCCCAATATTTCCTCTAAGTGGCCATGGGCAATGCGTGCAATGGGTGAGCCCAATATTCCGTCTAAGCGGCTATGAGCAATGCGTGGAATAGCTGAGCCCAATATTTCATCTAAGCGGCCATGGGCAATGCGTGCAATAGCTGAGCCCAATATTCCCTCTAAGCGGCCATGGGCAATGCATGGAATAGCTGAGCCCAATATTCCTTCTAAGCGGCCATGGGCAATGCGTGCAATAGCTGAGCCCAATATTCCCTCCAAGCGGCCATGGGCAATGTGTGCAATAGCTGAGCCCAATATTCCGTCTAAGCGGCCATGGGCAATGCGTGCAATAGCTGAGCCCAATATTCCCTCCAAGCGGCCATGGGCAATGTGTGCAATAGCTGAGCCCAATATTCCGTCTAAGCGACCATGGGCAATGCGTGCAATAGCTGAGCCCAATATTCCCTCTAAGCGGCCATGAGCAATGCGTGGAATAGCTGAGCCCAATATTCCGTCTAAGCGGCCATGGGCAATGCGTGCAATAGCTGAGCCCAATATTCCGTCTAAGCGGCCATGAGCAATGCGTGGAATAGCTGAGCCCAATATTCCGTCTAAGTGGCCATGGGCAATGCGTGTAATAGCTGAGCCCAATATTTCGTCTAAGCGGCCATGGGCAATGCGTGCAATAGCTGAGCCCAATATTCCGTCTAAGCGGCCATGAGCAATGCGTGGAATAGCTGAGCCCAATATTCCATCTAAGCGGCCATGGGCAATGCGTGCAATATCTGAGCCCAATTAGCTGGACAGGCATGAAAATCACTTTGGCGAAAAAAATATTATCTGAGCTTCTCTTACTAATGCAGTAGAATTTGGAACTTATTTTTTCTAATCCCCCCATTTTTATCACCGTTCTTTCCGCAATTGATTTTAAGTAAAAAAAAATACTGAAAACATTTCATTAATTAACCTTTGTATTTTATAAAAAGTGAGAAGCTGAAACTTACTTCTGGAATAAAAACACTGGAAATTAGGGAAAGCATGTTAAGAATAAGAGACAAAAAATGCAGCACAAAAACGAACTTGAATGCAAACAGAAAGCGTCTTTCAGCGTCTTTGATATTGGAAGAAATCAGGCTTATTGTCTGACAAACTTTTGAGCAAAATCCATTTACTAGTGGCTTACAATTCAACTGACAGGAATGTCTTTCCCCCGCCAACTAGCATGGGTGCATTAGTTAGTACAATGAACTTGGTTGCGGGTTATGCTGTGATTGGCTGGAGCTGATGTGTTGTTTTGAGAAAAGACGCGATATCTTCCTTTTTCTCGGCGTGGGAAAATCACTAGTCCGCATTCTTGCGTTTACTATCTGCTCGCACGAGGCTACTTTGCAAGAAGCTTTTGAGAATAAAGAGGGCAATGAGACGAACTTAGAAGGAGGCGAACCGCATTTAAGAAAGGTGTTGTTTTGACTTTTGAGAGCCAGAATTTTATTTATTTATTATTAATTTTGCAGGTAATTGATATTAGATTTATAAAAAAATATCAGGAACACCGAGCATCCCTCGGTTAAAGAGGGGATGAGGGCACACAAACTTTATATTTTGATATGTTACTTCCAAGTATTGTAATGCTAAGTCTAAATTATCAAGATTAATAGTGATAGACGAATTAGAGACAAATTAATTTAGAATAAACATCAAAACAAAGATGAATGATAATTCTTTATTTATGTTAGAGTAAGAATTTTTTTTTAAATTGTTTTTATTATTTCCGAACATGAAACACCAAACAATAAATGTTAGCATGGGGTTCTTCATCGAACCCCATGGTAACATTGGTTCTTCATCGCTGTCTATTTATTCGGCGCATTTGATCGAGGTTTTATTCCGATATAGATTCATTGAGTGTTATAATAACGTCGGACATTATTTCCACGCTCCTCGCCTTAGCTGCTCGGAATGGTCTTTTTGTAGGCTGATCTTCTTCCAATGGAAGATCGTATGTTTCGAGAATGGAATGGAATCGGAAATCATCGGCTCTTGAATGTCCAATCTGTTCCATATCTACTTCTTCCGCTTTTTCTTGTTTAACAGTGCCGTATTCTTCTTATTCTTCTTATTAAAGTTGAAACGTCCACGTTTCGTAGGGGTCGACCAGCCTTTTTTTATACTGTTTTACCATCCACGTGACACTCTGTAAATAGTAATCAATAAAATGAACTAATCATACTGTATTTTAGCACAGCGGATACGCTCATCATCAAGTGACTATTCAAAAATGCACCAAAAAAAGTGCTTTATTAACAGTTTACCTTTTGAAGAGAAAACACACGAAATCAGCGTTCCGCTGCTTATACTACTACGCATCAACTCCAAGCAGCTGACACATCTCACTTTTTGTTCTAGATGAAAATATAAGTAATGCGTAATACGCACACAACGCTTGACGAAATGAGACGTTGGTCGCTAGAGTTTGACGTCGTAAAACTTTAATAGGATCCACACACAACGCATGACGTAATGAAGCAGACGGCGTGACCGCGCGCCATCTCAATCGCGAGAGTGTGACGTCACAAGATTTCTAAGCATGGGAAACATTAATAGGACGACGCCATGGCACTAAAAACGTGGTAATTTGGGGTGGTTATTTAACCCACTAAACGAATTTTCCCAAAGTCGAGATCAAGCTAAATCGATTTCTAGTACCAGAAAACGGTAGGTTAACCACTTTCACCAAAATCCTTAGAGCTGTTTTCAAAATAAAATGTACAGAAATACAAGAATTGCTGCTTTAATAGTATGAGATTGGCTTAGGAATTTGGGAATTTCAATCAAAAATGCTTACTGCGCGGAAGATATTTCAGCTCCGCGGAAGCGCGCGCGCCCTGCACGGAGGCAACATGGCGTCTACCACTGACCAGCCAGCATCGCTCGCACGGGTTTTAGTGACGTTGGGCCCGATCAAAGTGGGATAGTGTCCAGTGGCACCGTGTTGTATCCAGTAATGAGTCACGGTTTGCACATTGCGCCGATGACCAGCGCATACGTGTCTAGCGAAGATGCGGCCAGTGCGCGGATCTTCCCTTTCCCCTAAAACGGCACACCTCTCACACATCGGAAGTGGAGAGATCATTTCCTACGATATCCGGACGCCCTTGGAAGTCCTCCGTACCACCCTCAACGGTACGTCGACGAAATTCTACTACCTGTTGTGTTACCATTCCTATCGCAGCATCACCGAACAATTTTTGAACTGGATAATGCTCGGCCATACACGGCATGGCTCTCCCAGGCATACTTCCGTAATGTCGACACCCTTCTACGTACAGCCCGATCACCTTCCTCTCACCGATAGAACATGTATGGGACATAGTGGGACCCCACCTACGCTAATCCCGGAATAACAGCGAAGTGATTTGCGATTTGGACACCAACTGGCATGCTATACCTCAGGACACTATTCATGAACTGTATGCTTCTATGCCACACGGGGTAGCCGCTTATATCCGAGCCATAGGTGGCAATACTACGTGCTGATTTGTTCCACTCGTGCAATACCTTTCCTATCCGAATAAATGGCCCAACTGCTCTGGAATTGCAATTATTTCCTTTCCTCTATATATATACAGTTTTTTTTGCAAAGCCTGTATTTAGGCAGAAACGGTCAGTTCACCGAAATTTTCTTTCATAAAAAAATCACTGCACCGACAAATGATTTTATTCAAATGATCATATCACCTATGAGCAATTTTATCGAATAATTTACTTTAAAAAGCAGCGAATCCTTCGAATAGTTTATTTTAACATCTATTTCCATAAATAATTTTGATTAAGTAGCTCTGAATACAGTTTTTACGAGCCCAATCTAAACATTATTGCTATAATTATTATTTTGTGTCAGGAAGCTTGATGCGAGAGGCAGAGCATATATTATAATGTAGCACGACTTTCGAAATTATTAATTTGTGGCAAATTTTCTCTGCATTCTATAAACTACTGCTTCTCTTGAAGACCTGGATATAATAGCATTCTGGTAACGATTCACTTTGTGAGGAATTCTTTGGTATGACCATGATGCAGGTCAAAGAGTAAGATATAATTTATTTAATCAGTCAAATGAATACAGTATGAATGTCACGTGAATGAGATCCGTACAATGCCTGACTGACTGATTCCATATTCTGCTGCGAGACGTCGTGCGCTACATTCTGGACTCTTTACAAAGGATTTCAAGACCATTGTCGAGGTTTCCTTGTCGGTAGCAGTTTTCGGCCGACGACTACGTGGCTTGTCGGCCACGGTCACAGTTTCTCGGAATTTGGATATCAGGAATGCGACAGTGCTGTGTGAAATTGGTGGTCGTTCTGGATGTCGGTTGTTGAAGTCTGAGTCTATGATACGGCAGCTGCGTTCCCCAGACATTAGGATCACTCAGTCCTCTCCTCTTTCGTCAGTGCCATCTTCAGTTACCTGCAACAATCAATGGCTATTTCAACAACTTTTTGTGTTGATAACTTGTGACCCATAGCACATATGTCAAATCTTATTACGGCAATCAATTTCTGAGACAATTCTGGTCTTGTTTGGTATGCAAGATGACCACTTTACCATTTGAAAATTTGACCTTGATCCGATATGGAGGATTTCAAGATGGCATCCATGTTCTGTAAATAGCCTATAAGATAGGTCCCCCTCTCCGATTCTTTGCTGGTGTGTTCAGATATTTCATTTTCCCTGCCGTTTCTGAAATACAAGGGTGCCCTCCGACTTTTAACTCACTCGTATTGAAACGTTGTTGCTAATAAGTTTCCGTCAGCCATACTCACTATCTAGATACTCTTGGGGTGATAATTCCAGCGGGAATAAGTCGAGATGTGGTTTCAGGAAACTGACTACCACATTTACGGGCTTCACTGGCTACATTAATTCCACGAAGCATGAGTGAGATGAAACGGACAGAGCGTCATACCTTTCGATCCACTGTCATTCAATTTGAATGAACTGAAGGATGTTATTTTTCACAAGTGGGACAATATTTCAATGTGACTTCATTGTGGCATTAATTCCCAGGCGAAATTCTGCTGTACTAAAGTCCATAGCTAGGCCTAAAAATTGCCCTTCCCCTGTATGATGAATAGTGGGAAGTCTATAGATATTACATGCGTATAAGGTATTTTTAAATACATATAGCCTCATATATGCGGAACGAATCACCTTCGTCAGTAGAGGGCTCACTGGGCTCTCTACCATTTATGTCCAGACCGGTCCATAAATCCTTTAATTCGGTCCTAATTTTCTATGCGTACTTAAAGTAGCACCTATTAGTAATGCTTATATGTCTTCTCAATGTTCTTCATTTATCAGAAGCTATATTAAGCGTGCTTTTCGTCACTATTAATGCTTGAAAACTTCAAATCTTATAACACCTCTTTGTCTCATAGTTAGCTGTTCGAACAGCAAAGTTTTAAGAGGTGCAGAAATCTCTTTAGTGACTAGTTAAAGCTCTAGTTAACACTTAGGTGGCAACTGCTGAAGAGGTTCTGCAATCAGAAGTTAGAGCGATAACGTCTTGTCACGCGCTGTACAAAAGATATAATCCCTTCTGTCGCCCTTTTCTACAAAAGTTTGATAGATCTAAAGCGGAAGGTCATTTCTAAGGATTCCGACTATCAAAAGTGAGTCCTCCAAGAAATGACAGGAAACCGAGCACGGAAGACAACATTTTAAAATGCAAATAGCTTAGACTCTTAAGCATGTTCTGAATGCATAGTCATCTTTTAAATTGTTCAGCAGTTTCTCTTAAATATTAAATGCGTCCACAAACTACTTTGGATGCACAGATTTTCAGCAACGCTGTCTTTCGAACAAGAGTTATTCTTCATATGATTATCGGAATTAATATTAGACTTGAAATTTTGCTACTAAGAAGAATTCCCATAGATTACAACAGATATCCTGAAATCGCAAAACTGGAGGCATAATTTGTTTTGTACAGTTTAGGAAATCATGATAAATTAAAAGAATATTTTTGTTTATTTATCTGAGATGTTACGACGCCATGACATTTAAGTATAAAATAAATCGTTGGATCCTAATTTTGAGTTGTTCACTCACGGAAAGGCGAAATCCTGTGTCATCAAAACGAACACGAAGTCCACTGTTACTTGACACTCGAAATAAATTAATTGTAAGAATGTAGAAGATAAATCGTTTTAGTGTAAGACACGATTCAGAGAGCCAGAAAGGATTATCTAACGTAATAATTGCTAGTTGTACAATGTATTTCTACATATTTTTTGGATTTGGTTGTTGACTACTTCCCCATATTTCTTAATGTCTCACAGGTCTTGAACGATGTCGGTTGGAGTTATGACACTCAGTCATTAATTACCTAAGTATCAATACGTTAGGGACAAAGAGTGTTGTCATAAAAGGTAAGAGCTAGAAAATGTTCGTGAGAACAAAATGTACTCGTAATTTCCCTAGCGAAATGTATCAACTTGTATTGTGTTTCAACGTGTGCACCAAGGTTCTCAATGTGTGCATCAACGTGCTTGTTTGTTGAATTAACGTGTAAGGGTCTGTATCTAACTCGATGACAAATGGATAAACTGATATCTTATCTTAGCAATTAGTTAGAGCGTTGAACATGCAGTACATCTCACACTGAAAAAAACGAAGTGAACAAAATGGCTAGAATGAAAGAATTAACACTTACATTAACAGCAAACTGTACTTTTTCTCCACGTACTAGGAGCTCCAGGCCACCAATGCAGTACAATCATCAAGTGGTAATTTATCCACTGACACTTAATATTAAGCGCCTTTATCAACACAGAAATCTCAGTCACATAGTTATAACACATTTCTCCCCTGTTTCACTATTCCCACTATTTCCCGCTATATTCACCATATTTATTCCTTTTCATTCAGCTTATTCTTCTTCCGAGTCTCTGTCAGGGTCACAAAAATGTGCCAGCTGTTTGGAGAACAAATGCCCCGTTCAATGACAAAATCATTAAACAAGAAGTACGAAATTTGCATAAAATAAACCCAACAGAAACTCGAAAAGAAGGTTAAATTAAATGTATGGATGACACGGGCCTAAACAACGTCATGCATACAAGCGTGTGATGACGATGAAATTTGTGACATCTTGAAAAAACGCCGCTTAAGCTTATTCCGGATATTCTGAAAATTCTCAGCCGCAGAATACAAAATAAGGAACTACATTGCTGGCCACCCAAAATGCAACACCAAGACGGACATGAGATAGCAAAACCAGATTTACTGGTGACATAACAACAGATACAAAGATGAAACGATTAAGCTTATAGGCCCGTGCGACTTGCGGAAAACGCAGACATCAATAGTTCGTGTGGCTCCCATGGCTGGCAATAACGGCCGCTACACGCCACGGCATCGAACGAAAGAGGCTTTGGATGTGGGTTTGGGGTATGTCGGTCCAGGCTGCTTCCACACGTTGCCACAGTTAATCAGGCGTAGCCGCGGGTGGTGCTTGCCGGGCCACTCGGTTGCCGATCAGCGACCAGACGTGTTCGATGGGCGACATATCGGGAGAACAGGCGGGCCATGGCAGCAGTGACACCTGGTGGGCCGTGAAGAATTGTTGCACGATGCGTGCCACATGCGGGCGTGCATTGTCCTGTTGAAACGTGGCCTCTGGCATGTCCTGTAGGTAAGGGAGGACTACAGGCTACGAAACGTCCGAGATATAGCGGTGCCTGTTGAGTGTACCGACGATGCGTACAGGAGGGGTGCGGGTGTCATATCCAATTGCGCCCCAAACCATAACGTCAGGCGACGGACCGGTATGGCGATGCATAATGCAGGCGTCATACTGTCTCTCGCCGTTGTGCCGCCACACGCGAATCCGACCATCGTGGTATTGCAGGCAGAAGCGGGATTCGTCGGAGAAGACAGTGTCGTACCATTCCGTAGTCTAGATGCGGCGTTCAAGGGCCCACTGCCGCCGCACTCGCCGGTGGTGTAACGTCAATGGTAATCGGAGCAATGGGCACCGTGCGACAAGTCTCCGCTCCTGCAGACGACGTCGAACGGTACGTGGTGACACAGGTTGTTGCGCAACACACCCTAATTCCTTCGCTAACGTTCGTGATGTGGCTGTGCGAGACGTCAATACCCACCGCAGAACATGCCAGTCCTCTCGTTCGGCGGTGTGCCGTGATTGCGGCAATAGCTCACGTCGGTCCGTCCGTCCCTCCTGCACCCACCGAATCCATACTCACCTCACTGTGGCTGGATGTCGTTCCACATGGGCGCCGATGTCTCGGTACGATAAACCGCTGTCGCGATAAGCCACTGTTCGTCCTCTGTCGAACTCCGAAACGTGCTGGAATGACTTCCGTATTCTGCGACGAGGCATGAGGAAGATTCCCACGCACAGGTCCGGCAGTACAACACACTTCCACTACTTACACCCCGCCTTTTGCGCACCCTTCTTATAGTGCTTCTCGGTGGCGTGCAGGGCGCACATGATTTGCATATGTCCTGCAATGCTAATCGTTTGCATGTCCTCTCGCGGGCGACGCATGCTGCGAATTTCAGGCCAATCGGTTGCTTCTTTCTTAGTGTTGCATTTTAGGTGGCCAGTAGTGTATAAAACATTTTAAATTTCCATTTATTGTTTCTTCTTTACTGAATGTTTGTCATTCTTTTTGTATCAATATGGAGATCACAATAAGTTAGCTGCAGGATTTGATAGTAGCAGTACGTCGTATAAGACACGAAACCTTTAGTTAAGAAGAGAGAAATAAATTTGGAAAATCATATTTACTTCTCTTTCTCTGTTTCTGTTCTGTCATCGTACCTATATTACAACTCCTGACCGCTATATTTGTTTACGATCTTGCATGAAACATATATTATTTGTGACAGAATGCGTTCTCATATTACAGTCGTAAAAGTTCTGGAAGCGGTACTAAAGTCGGCACGACATTGAAGGAAAAAATGCTTATATATGTATTTTTTATTTTCATCTGCGGTAAAGGAAGAATTTCATCTCTCATAATCTCTCATAAAATAATTTCATGTTTCATAATTTCTCACAAAATAAATTTTTCTCCCATAATCCTCATAAAATGATTTTATCTCTCATAATCTCTCATAAAATAATTTTATCTCTTATAATCTCTCATGAAATAATTTTATCTCTCATAATATCTCATAAAATAATTTAATCTCTCATAAAGGAATAATTTTATCTTTCGTAATCTCTCATAAAAAAATTCAACTGTTATAATCTCTCATAAAAGAATTTCGTCTCTCATATGGGAATATATCTCATAACAGAGGCATCGCTCATAGTTTTGTTTACCTTTAAAAGGTTTCATGGGTCACTGACCCTGGTTATCACAACTTATTTTGTGCTGAGTTTTGAAATGTTGGGTTTAACAGATTGTAATATGTGCTTCACTTTACAACAATACTTCAGTCTTCTCTGCTAGAAAGCTAACCATCGTATAGACTACAAGCATATAAAAATAAGCTGTGCAAGGTGTCGTCTCTTCTTTCATGCATCGCAATTTAGACCAATGGTAAACGTTTAAAAACTGAAGCAGTGAGAGACACTGGGACGAGGCAGTGGGCTAAGAGCTGGCTTCTGGCCGCCCGGCAGAGTGGGCTGGTTCGAGTCCCGGATGAGGCATGGGTGTTTTGTTTCTTTAATGTCTCCGTGTCTCTCCCTTCCATGGAACTAGTCGCCCTATGTTAGGGACCAGGGACTTTTTATAGCCCTTGGAGTTTCTCAGCAGGTCGTTAAGTCTGACGAGAAGGGGAAAAAAAACAATCAGAGATATACCACAGAATGTTGAAAACATCGAATCTGTAGACAATGTTTTATAAATCTGTGGTATTTAAGATATCTGGTTTTTAGACGAACATTTTCTCCTTCTTTCATAAATATCTTTGACAGCGTTGAATAAAATTATGCTCATATCAACAGTATTCTACTAATACCGATGACGAATATTGTACCTAATTCACACTGGACAGTAAAATGTAAGACAGAACCAACCGTGAAGCAGAGAGAGGTGGCATTTGTCCAAATTTTGGGGCATTCAATGTCTTTATGTACTGTTAAGTTAGTATTGAAGTCATTATTTTGTGCTAGGGTATTCTTAAAGATAATTAAATTATGTGTTCCTTATCATTTGGTAGGAAAAGAATTCTCAGTTAACAGCCATTCTTATTTCGCAACTACAAGAGCTGCCAGAAGTGCATTTAGGTACGGCACACCTCATTTCTCATTTTCTCGTCGGAATTTCTCCCAGCATTAGGTTTAGACCTGACCTTCTTAATCTGAAGGAACCATAGGGCCAGATATGAGAGCGGAGATAATAGAGAGTTTGGTTAGAGCATCCTTGTCATGAGATAGTTCAAAGGGGATGATGTCCTAATTTTTTTACTAGGGCTTTTACCCTCGGTCTGTCAGCTTCACGGTTTCCAAAGCACGTTTTTTTCAAGGGCTCACCATAGCAGCAGACTTTTTCGAACTTGCGCGGCAGGTTGATATTAGGCTGCTCTAGCCAGAAGGCTATACATAACATTAGAAATGCTTTAATCTTGCGGTAGGTTATAAAATCGAAATGCTTTTAATTTTGCGGTAGGGTGTAAAATCGAAATGCTTTTAATCTTGCAGTAAGGTATAAAACCGAAATCGAAATGCTTTTAATCCTGCAGTAAGGTATAAAACCGAAATCGAAATGCTTTCAAATCAAAATGATTTTAATCTTGCGGTGCCGTCCCCGGTGGCGCAGTGGTCTAAGCGATGGCCTCTGATCATTCATCCGAACGGGGTCCGGGTTCGTATCCCGGTGAGGCATGGATGTTGTGTTTGTCTTACGGCACTGGCTCTCTCCCTTCCCTGTAACCAGTGACCCTAAATTAGGGACGGGCGACTGCTTATAGCCCATTGAGTTGCTCACGGTGGTCGTTAAACCTCCAATCAAAAAATAATAATAATAATAATCTTGCGGTAGGGTGTAAAATCAAAATGATTTTAATCTTGCGGTAGGGTGTAAAATCGAAATGCTTTCAAATCGAAATGATTTTAATCTTGCTGTAGGGCATAAAATTAAAATCCTTTTGATTTTGCGGCAGGATACAAAATCGAAATGCTTTTAATCTTGCGGTAGGGCACAAAATCGAAATGCTTTCAAATCGAAATGATTTTAATCTTGCTGTAGGGCATAAAATTAAAATCCTTTTGATTTTGCGGCAGGATACAAAATCGAAATGCTTTTAATTTTGCGGTAAGGCATAAAATGCAAATGCTTTCAAATCGAAATGATTTTAATCTTGCGGTTGGGCATAAAATTAAAATGCTTTTAATTTTGCGGCAGGATACAAAACCGAAATGCTTTTAATCTTGCGGTAGGGTATAAAATCGAAATTCTTTCAAATCGAAATGGTTTTAATCTTGCGGTGAGGATCAGAGCTTATACGCTACGTTAACGATCACTTTACTTCAATCTTAAGTTAAAGCTTGTAGACTTAATGAATTTAACCCTTTAAGCGGCCAATGTACCTGAACAAAATGGTACCCAAAATTCCCTGCGCTTCATGAATAGAAATGTTTACCTAGCGGCCTGGTTTTACGAAAACTACGGCACAACCATTCCTTTTCTCCTCTCATCTCAACATACTGACTATAAACCTGTCACACTTTACATGCCATGCTCCCTTCTAGTCTTTTTTTGCTCGGCTCCATGAAACAAGGCATTATGAGTGAGGGCTAATCCGCCTGACACGGACATTATGCAATTGTGTACAAACAAATGAGCCAAATATTTTCGCACTCCTTTTTTAGGTTTGTCGCCATTTTTATAGGCCTTTTACCAGGTAGTCAGCTACAAAAGATTAATGTCAATCTTTTCCCAAATAACCACTTCTAATAAAGAGGCTAAGAGGAAAGCAACGCTTACTGATGCTCAGGTTTAGCTGCTTGCGGCCCACTTCTTGGACAGCGAATACATTCGTTCGAGCTGATTTCGGGGCTAGTAAATCGGATTTCATCCGATTTTACTAACGCCGAATTAATTCGTTCCAGCCGGTTAAAGGGTTAAGTTTATTTGGGCACCAGGATACTTCGTAGTCGTTCGTTGTAGCTGATTGGCTTAACTTAAACGCACAAGCTGTCACTTCAGTAATACTACGGCTAGGATTAAGTGAACAGTATACTCACAGGTTTCCACTTCCTTTATTTGCATCAGTGAGCACGCCACTAATTAATCATCAAGAAATAGTGCTCAGAAGAGGCTTTGAAAAGATCTTCAATTACGATATACGTAAATCCTCACTTAATACGAGAAGAGAAATAACATTGATTGCTCAAATAACATTGAATACCGCACATAAGTAATTCGTGAATCTACCCAATTCCTCGTGTCATCATCATCATCATCATTGTCAACCATTATCAATCCACTGCTGGACGAAGGTCTCCCCAAGTTTCCTCCACAACGGTCTGTCTTGTGCCAGTCTCCTCCACGTCACCCCTGCATACTTTCGAATTTCATCCACCCATCTCCCATGTGGTCTTCTTCTGGGTCTTTTCCTGTCCCTTGGAATCCAATCTAAAATTTCGGCTGTCCATCGATGATCTGTCCTTCTGGCAGTATGTCCAGCCCATTGCCATTTCAGGGATTTAACTCTGATCATGATGTCTTCCACTCTTGTCATTTTTCGGATCCACGCGTTTCTCTTCTTATCTCTCCTGGTTACGCCAAGTATGCACCTCTCCATGCTTCTTTGAGTTGTCTGCAGCCTTTGTATGTCTCTTTTAGTTAAGGTCCACGTCTCTGCACCATACGTAAGCACTGGAAGGATGCATTGATCAAACACTTTTCTTTTAAGACATAATGGCATATTGCTCTTGAAAATTATGCTGTTTCTTCCAAAAGCTCTCCAGGCAAGTTTTGTACGCCGATTAATTTCCATTGAATACCGCACATAAGTAATTCGTGAATCTACCCAATTCCTCGTGTAAGATTGCTTTTCTAAGACTGTACATTCAGCACTTATATCAAGAGTCTTAAACTACATAATTTGCCCATTGATCTGCTGTCGGAATAACGAACTACAAATTCATCGAGAGGAGTTCTGCGGCATTAAGTCAGAAACCAAATTTGCGCAAGAATACAGTAATTCAAAGGAAAGGTTCAGTTAAAAGTATACGTCACGAGATCTTTTATACCGATACATTTTCCTCACATACGGAGGTGGGCTACACAATAACTCGAACCTATTAAACTTGCTCTGAAGTAGTATAGTAATAGGTTGTAGCGACGCAAATGGTTTTTTATTGCCGATAATAAGATCTCATTACTGATACAGACAACATTTATTCTGCCGCCTTAGGAAAGGTGCTGCTGGCGTTTATTCGATACGGCATTTAATCGTTTAGTAGCTGTGCGACCATTTTGTGTCTTTGGTCGTCATAGAGTTTCGGTGGAAACGGCAGAATGTGCGACGAATTACCCACCATTTAAAATTGTTTCTCAGTGCATTTGCTCTTACTTCCGCTTATGATTCGCCGCTCAATATTTGTAAGAGTAGGGCATGTTCTGGTACATCAACAAACGATGTCAAACGTAGAGAACGATGACACAATTTACGTTCCATTTCGTATACATTTTTATTTTCTGATGATGATGATCCAAAAGAAACTTCAAACGCAGAGTTAAGATCGTTGATACGTAGTCCATGTGGAATCTCGCATTCAAATGGGACAGGTAGCAATCAAAGCGAAATCAATCATTACTGTTCTTCAAACCAGGGATGTAGATAGATCGGTTGTCTAGGTAGAATAAATTCAAGAGATTCATATGGAATGCGACGCGTCTGATCCCATAACCAAGGAGGTTAGAATAGGTAGAGTAAGAGTGACGTCACGAAATTGAAGCATTTTGAGCAGACGACGCGGAGCTGATGGCCACGCCCAGTGAGACGTTACAAGTACTTTTTCACCATTGCGGAAATAAGGAATAGGCCATTTTTCATTAAAAAAATTATACTTCTTTTAAAATGGGATTCTGCTGTGCCTTTGGATGTGTCAACTCATAAACTGAAGCACCTTCTTGAGCAACTTTTCATAGGTCATTTTGCATAAAATGTTAATTTTTCTCTAAATAATTTTTCTTTTGCAAGTTATTGTAGTTTTATTAAGAAACTGCCGGTTCTGAAACTGAGCAAATTTTAAGCAAATCAGAATTTAGATTAATCTTCCCCTAGAGAAATTGTCCGCAGTAATGTTCTCATTTACTAATTATTGGTATACCGCGTGATCGAAATGTCTTGCAAATTTTGAAAACGTAATAGCTCACGGAGCTTTGAGACTAGGACAACGCGGTTTGCGAAGAAATGATCAGAATGACATCGGTTTTTTTATGAAATCACATTCATTTTCACTCATTTTAATGACATTTTTCATCGCCAGATGGCACAGCAACCACATGTTGTAAGTGTCGAGAAAAATAGACACCTGATTGTACCAGGTTAGACACCTCATTGTACCAGGTGTTCAATGTGATGGCCGTCCTGTTCCAGCACTGCCTGCAGACGAGAGAAAACACCATGAACGGCATTGAAGAGCATGTCCGGTGGTATAGCTGCCACAGGGTGTAGAATGGTATCTTTCAGCATGGCCAATGAAGTGGGGCGACATCTGTACACTTGTGATTTTAGGTGACCCCAGAGCCTGGGGACCGAGGAGGCCAGGTCTTCGGAAAGTGTAGGCTCAACACACAATTTGCGCGAAACGTCTCTTGCAGCAGTTGCTTAACGGAACGTGCGATGTAGGATGGTGTTCCATCCTGCATAAATGTGCACAGATTCACTGCATCCCGCTCTTGCAAGCTAGGGATAACGTACTTTCGTAGCATGTTTGCAAAACTTGCACCTGTCACTGAAACGGTTTCGAAGGAGGTGCCGCAGACCTCTTCGAAGAAAAAAAGGACCGGTAATGAAGGAAGCCGTGAATCCACGCCGTCACTTTCGGCAGATGAAGTGGCGCTTCAACGACGGCTCGGCTATGCTCCGTTGCCCAGATGCGGAAGTTGTGCATGTTTACCGCTCCGTTTAGGGAAAAGTGTGCCTCATCAGTCCATAAAACGTTCATCAGCCAGTTCTCGTTGACATCCATTTGTCGAAAAAACCATGCTGCGAACTCCTGATGCTGTACGTAATCGCCAGCTTGCAGTTCGTGATGCCGTTGCAGTTTGTACGGATATCTGTGCAGAATCCTTCGTGGTGTTCGCCATACAGTCCCGTATGGAATATCTGTTTTCCGAGAAACATGGCGAGCACTGGAGACTCCATGTGCGGTTGACATTGCAATCACATCCGTTTGCTGCGTAATCATCTCTGCTGCAACAGCACGCGTGTTCGTGGTCTACCGCTTCGTGGGTGTGCTGCCAAAGATCCCGTTTCCTCGAATTTTTTCACTGTTCGCCGCAGCGCAGTACTTTCCAACGGTCCTTTCCCACTGCGATCACCTTTCAGTGACCGCTAGGCTATCAACGCAGCACTCGCACATTCAGCGTTGCAATAGAACAATTTCACCAAGAGCGCTTTGTCCGGTAATGACAGCATACTGACACGGACCGCTGCGACTTATGGTTCATGTTCATGTTCATATGTAGAGGATTTTAGGAAGGGAGTGTCTGACCCTAGGTCTTAAACAACCCTTAGAAATAGGAAGCTACGAGATTTGGGCTAGATGTGCCCGATAGGAAAGTGACACGGAAGCGAAATAGAAAGGGGGAGGAAGACGCCCTTATTTATTACCAAGGGACCAGTATCCGAGGACCGACGGCTTAACGTGCCCATCCGACGCACGGCGGATATTTAGTGGATCGAGCGTTCGTACCTGCTTAGGATCGAACTTGAGGTCCTTTCCGTGGCAGTCACGAACGTTGACCACTTGGCCATCCGCGGCCCAAGCCTTCACAGAACTTGTGACCGGGACTGCCAGTCACAACGCGTTCGTGACTGCCAACGGAAAGGACCTCAGGTTAGATCCCAAGGAGGTACGAACGCTTTCTTCCACAATCGAGCACAATCCTCTTCCACAATCGTCCCAAAATGGATGTGTAAATATTTCCAGTGACAGTTGTAATTTCAGGAACGTACTTGTGATGCAGAATTACTTTGCTGCCGTAAAAGCACACAAGTATTATTTTGATTTAGGACTTTTGTTACCTGATCGTATACCCTTTGAGTGACTGTGGCGACTTCCCCTGAGGACTCTCACGCTTCGTTTCAAGATCATAACGAAAACACAATGTTTCATCACCTACCACAATGCTTTGGACAAAATTTTACATTGTTCCTGTAGTCCCTAGAATGTTTTTTTTTTTTCGTACTCCGCTTGTGCAAGTTTCTGATCGTCTGACAAAGTATGTAGAAGAAAATGAACACCATCTCTTTTTCTCTAAAGCTTGCGCTAAAATTTGACGAATCGTCGCTTTATCAACGCAGATCTCACATTCCAGCAATCTCAAGGTCACACAACGACAACTTTTTATCCTTTGGTGAACTTTCTCAATGAGTTCAGACATGCGCACTGAAATCGGGCGTCCGGGCCTTTCGTCATTTTCCAAATCTTCCCTGTTATCCTTGAATTGTGCTTACCATTAGAATATTTATGCACGGATAAGCAGTTAGCCCCATACTTATCATGCAACAGTTCAACTGTCTCAGATCCAGTTTTACCGATTTTCAACAGAACCGGATATTAGCACATGACAGAGTTGTGACGATGTTTTTTCACCGGTGACGTCACGCACAGCGTAAATAATCATCTGCACAATTCTCAAGCAAACGCGGTTGTTATCGTATAGCTGATTAATAATAAATAATTATCAGAAAACAAATAAATAAGAAATAATAATAAAAAATATATTAAATATACTAATAATAAATAAATAATTAAATATAATAATAATAATAATAATAATAATAATAATAATAATAATAATAAATAATTAAACAATAATTATTATTATAAAAAATAAATGATAATAATAATTATAAATAATAAATAATAAAATAAATGATAACTAATTATTAGAAAACCTGATAAATAATTTATCAGAAGTCCATGCCTTCCTGGTCCCTGTATTTTACCAGGATTTAATTTATTCGTGACTGTTTCTTTTAAGAAAATGATGTCTACATTTGCTCCTGGTATTCTGCCCACTCCGTAATTCGAAGGAAAGTTAAATATTCCAGAGACTGCCGAGCACAGATTATACTAAATAAATTATTCGGCACGTGGGGTACTGTAAATTTAAGCAATGATTATGATAGTGGGGGTATAGCCGTTTTCCCCTACCTCGAAAAGTTGCAGCAGACGCACATGGATAGACGTCGCCTGTTATATATGTTTTATTCAACTAGATGAAGGCCCGTCAATAATAACGGGGAAAATTAAGATATGTAGAGATGTATTTCTTTGATCACAACATTTTTCGTTTATCAACATTTTCGTGAATTTTCGTTCTTTCCTCGATATGAATTGTCACAAACATTCACGAGAAGGTTCTCAGGATTTTGTCTGTCGGAAACAATGTTTTGTTAAAGTTAAACAGATGTGTTCCAAAGGTGAAATTATGTTTCATGTACATTACAACCACGAACTTTACAGCAATAAAAATGTATATTGTTTGTAATATCACTTAATGGTGATCGCCTTATTGTTGCTCCCGTCGAAATGTCGAATTCTTCTCATTATGGGATCCATCAAACTGATCTAACCTCATTTTAAGTTCTAACTGTCACCCCTAGGAGATGTAGCATTCTTTGGTATTTAATACTAACGAAAACTGCTTCACATTCCCTTAGAGAATGTGAAGCAGTCCTCATCAACATTTTTCAGTAAACTGCCCGAAAGATTAAGTCATCTGTTTTTATTTTATCAGGAAGCATATTGCTATTAATAAGGTTTGCTGCAAATTGGATATCTTTGTGCAGGTGAATTAGATGATAGGGCATAAAATTAACAACGGAGTTCACTGAAGTGCACGCGGCCATGGATAAAGGGCGGGTAACACAAGACAATGGAAAACCGGCAAATAAGCGTGTCGATGAATATTTTTCTTCTTATTTTGAATTTGCAAGATAAGCCTGTAAGCTTCTCAGAATTCCAAACAACAAAAACAGACCTCCGTGCTTGTGAATGTGACTGTTGTTAAATTAGTTTGGCTTGCTATCTTATTAACGGGTCAACGGCAGATGTGATGCTGAAGAAGAACAATGTGAGTAGATAACTGAAGTAAGACAATACAGAACAAGTTGGAGCTAAAATGAAAAAGAGCATTTTTTTACAAACGTCACGTGCCGTGCGCTTCCATGTGGAAAGCAGTTCTTAATAGGAATGTTTTCCCAATTTTGCACTACTCAGACAGACGCAGGATTTTAAATCCCCGATGTCTTAAGTTTTAATTCAACAGACGAGTGCCATTTATTTGATACAATATTTGTGAATTTCATACAAGTGATATTTATGTTTTACTTACAGAGTGATTGGATCCATACTGTCTATTGTCTTCACAGTTTTCAACATCAAGAATCCTTTTCCCGTTCGAAATTATAGAGTTTGTGGAAAATTGTACCCTTGAAATAGTCAATAACATTAAATATTTGGGAATAATAATAGAAGATCATTTAAAGAGGAATATTAATATACCAAATATTGTAAATAAAATCTCAGGAGTATGGGGTTTAATTACGAGAGCTTCAAACCATTTAACAATGAAAACATTAAAATGCTATATTACAGTCTGACTATCCATGTTTGACTTATTGTTTATTAGAATGGGGTCCGACTACTGAAATGAAATGAAAATTAATTTAGAAATCATGTGATTCAAGGGTTGTTGAATTCAGAACACGCACACAGAGGTTTCCGTTTCTTGACTTTAATAATGGCATACTGATTTCTATTTCACTCATTTTGTGGCTCATAATGAAACGACTTCTTAACAAGAAAAAGCCACATAGTTCTCGAGTGTAATGAGTACGTCTTTTCAAACCTGTCCAACCGGGGGAAAAGTAATTAATAGCACACATTTAGAAGACAAAAATTCAACGAAAATAAGTAATGCATTTAGGCCTTGAGAAAATTTGCTCATAATTTAAAATGCGCAATGTAAGCAGTGTTCTTTATAGTATACTGAAACGATTTCAAATATTGGAAAAAAATGGAATATTTACGCGAGTTCTATACAATCGGTAAAACCTACACATATAGAAATAACTCGGCTACTAGCGACTGAAAAGTGTGCAACCAAAAAGCGCAAATTACGCACAAAAGAATTGTTATAGCGGAAGATGTCTAAGACAAAGGAGATTTTGTAAATCGGGTTCTAATAAGAACAAAGATCCATTTCCAAGCACGGTACAAATAAAAATGAGCACTAACGCCTCCTAACGGAAAAACTTGTGTTTTACAAAATTCGCAATGTATTCCTTTCGATAAATGCTATCAGCAGCAAAAGAGTTTTTAAATAGGACTTTTAGAAGCAGGGATATCATCATTACAGAAACTTACATAACTCACTCCAGCGGGGGAAACTAAACATTATTTTGATATAAAAAGTGCATATATATATAGCACACACACACACACACACACACACACACACATATATATATATAGTAAAACCAACCACAGTAATCAGGAACTTGAGTTCCTAGACTTAAGCATTAAGCTCAACAGAGGTAACCCATCTATTAGCCTCTTTGATAAGAGAGTTAATTTTCCTTTCAAAGTAATTAAATATCTACACTGGAATAATAACATTTCAACCAAAGTAATTGAGAATGTACTAATTTCTCAGGTCCTAAGAATTTCAAGAATTTGCAGCAACAATTTGGATTTCAATTACCACATTAATATACTATTAGAAAGTTTTCTAGAGAACGAAATTCCTTCTTCTTTCATCAAAAGAACTTTAAGAAAAATTATTCTGAATAATAGAGTAAGGTTGGCAGATCTGCTTTAATTTTCTACACAGTTAATAATATGATTCTTACCAATCAAAGCCGTAAGGAAGTTGGCTAGAGGATGCCTATTAACTACCTAAAGGAACCTTAGTGCTATGGATATGACGGTCCTATTAAAACAAAAAATTAAATAATATAAACAAAATCACAAAAAAAGCTTAAAAATCTGTTTATAAAAGAAAATAAAAACAAATAAAAAAGAAAACTAGTTATTCATCACTAGGATAGCTATACTAAAAATAGTAAAACCAACATTAAAATTAATAAGATTCTGATTAATCTATAGAAGCTCACTAAGGTGATTTAATACATGCAAAGATTATTAAATAAACTGCTCGTGTATTTTATAATATTTCTCATGTATTCTGGAGAGTTAATTCTGCTCATTCTGATCATACAGATCCACAGTCTTAAGTTTATATATTTTTTTCTCTGGTTAAAATCTCCGCGCGTTGGTTTCTTGCTGTATGAGGAGGCCATCAGCCCCACCCTCACTGCCCCCCAGCGTCTAGGGAGTGGCGGAAGAGGTCAGCCATGTTCTCCTCTTGTGAGGAGAAAAGTTTTTGTCACACAAGAGGTAAGCTCTCTTCCTTGTTTTTGGGTTCTAGGTTTTATAAGTTCAATGTTTGTACTTTATGTACCTTTTCTCTGTCGTTTTTTAGCTTTTCAGCTTTTAAGCATTGGTTTGTCTGTTAACATTTATGCGGGTTTTAACTCTTACTTTTCTTTGTAACTTTGAGCGTCTTTTGGGGTACCTAGGAACAGAAGATGGCTAAGCTTGTTCCTTTTCTATGCGCTGTCTATGCGCTGTTTTTTCAAAGTAGTAAAGTTCTTAATAACTAATTAATTATGCACTTAAAGCACTGCTGAAATACTTTGTACATATTGCAACTAACTGTTTAAGGTATATAACTTTCACAAAGTTTTCTTTAGTTAATTATTATCTTTAACTTATTCTCGTTTTCGTGCTGTCATAAGTTGTAGAGTAGGGGGTTTTAGACTCAAGTTTTCTTTCAAAAATCTGTTCGTTATAAATTAACATTTCCTTTTTTAATTGCAATGTAAAATTTGTTTTTCAGGTTTAAATTCTCTCTCAAACGAACTTGGAATTTCGTTATAGCTGAAAATCATTTCTATTTATTATGTCACTCTCACAGCTTGAGTTCTCTTTAATCTTCTTCTCTCTGTTTAATAGTAACAGATGAAGAGCATGGGTCGGGCCATGAAGGTTAATGGATGCAAGCGAAATTGTTAACTAGTGCTAGGTCATGCTACTCTACGGAGGACATGACTTATATATATATTTTTTAAACTATTTTAGGTGGGAATGTTACTTGCATCTATGGCCTTGCAGAAACCCATTTCCAACTAGGTCTTTGTAGAAGTGAGAAAATGCAGAGTTTTTGCTGGTCCTTGATAAAGCCAAGGCTCAGTACTCTCGACACCTTCTACATTCAGTTGTTTTATTTTATTTTTTTATCTTTTCTCCTTTTACTCACACAGGTAGATACATAACCTTTTCTATGTTGTACTAGGTGTGAGTCAAAATTATATATGTATTTTTTTGCTTAGGTATCTTCTTTATAGAATGT
Organism: Macrothele yani; assembly: GCA_039090855.1. Taxonomy (NCBI): domain Eukaryota; kingdom Metazoa; phylum Arthropoda; class Arachnida; order Araneae; family Macrothelidae; genus Macrothele; species Macrothele yani. The sequence continues at coordinate 19,600,849 of CM077025.1, forward strand.
GAATTCTGAATTTTCAAAACTGCTGCGTTGCGCGTTTTGATTTTCAGGTTATTTTGCACCCTTCGTGTTAAATTCTAAAATTTTTTCCTTAGTCTTCAGTTTTGCTCTTAAGTATATATATATATATATATATATACTGACTGTTCTTGATATTAAATAACCAAGTCAATAATACTACCCAAGTCTCATCATTTTAAAACTAAAATTTGTTTATTTACAATAAAATATAAAAATGATTAAATAAATGTAGATACTTTACGAAACATCTTGCTTCCCCGTCGGAGACTGGAACACAACTAACTCACTGCGCATCCTCGAGGTGACTGACGCCATCTTGTTGTTAACGCGTGCGGACGTCATTGGATTGAATCCGTCTTGGTGTTGCCAGGTGTGACGTCATCTGCTGAACACGCCTCGTGCTTATCATACAAACGGGGATTCTTGATTCCGCGAATAGCAGAACGCAAACACTTTGATCAAAGATAAATCCTACATATTCGGCCTTCCTGGCAATCATTTGTCCTCAAATGGCATAAAATAATTAAAGTCAAAATTAAAAGTACTTAAAAATGAAAGTGCAATACGATCATTGTTCATGTTGACAATTATGGCACAGTTCAATCTTTCATATATTCTGCACATGTAGTTGTTTGTACAGGTCCGTCATGATATCCTTCTTTAACAACGTCATACGTGTCGCTTCCTTTTACTTTGATGATTCTATACGGTCCTAGGAACTTCAGCTTTAACTTTAGCCCTGGTTCCAGTTGAGTTCTTTTCACAGCAACTAAGTAATTGAGTTTGTATTTCTGAGGAGCACGTCTGCAAAGATTATACGTCTTTCGGTTTTCCTCTTGAACCTGTATGATTTGTTTTTTCGACTCCTTTCTAGCTTCGTCTTTGGATTCTTGGAACATAACTCGTAACTCGGGTTCTAATAATTTCCTAATTTTGATATCGTCTTTACAGTTCATTTTTGTACCCACAAATAGTTCAAAATGTGTTGTGGCAATACTCCTCTGGTAAGTGGAATTAATTACTTTCTGCAGTGTTCCAACATGCTTATAACACTTTGTGACGTATATTCTAAATTGATTTTCCTTTTTAGTTTCTTTCCCTATGTAAATCTTGAGTTTGTTCTGTTCTACTTCACACTTAACGTGATATCTTTTCTCTCAAATGAATACTGTTGGCAACATAATTTAGATGGAATGAACGTGACGAATGCCTGTTATTAGATAAGAACAAGAGATATAAGCTACGATACAACTCTTGCTTGTGGAGCGTTGTAGAGCGATTAATTTAGAGCATTGTGTGTGGTGTGTGGAGCGTTTAATGTGGAGTGTTGATACCGATTTGTTATGTGAAGTGCTAAACCTGTGTTGGAGAAATAAAAGCATCATTTCCGTAAGTTGACTTCTGTTTTAAAAGTTTCGTCTGGCGGTTAAGGTTTTATTTAGGAACTGTTTCATCTTATGGTTATGTTTTTTTTAAATAACGTAGAAGTACGAAAAGACATACTACGTTATAACTTCGAAGGATCGTCTAAAGACAACTTTGAATTTTCTTTCATATTATTCTGTGCACCCCAAACTGGTCCCTGTGCTCGTAATTTCTGTTCCTGCAGCCTCTGCAGTTTTTCTAGTTCTCTCTGTTTTTCTAATTCCCATTGTCTTTCTCTTTCCTGTTGCATTTTGCGCTCCTTAGTTTCTAATCTTTTCTGCTTCACAAGTTCTTTTTGTTTTTCCAGTTCCTGTAACTTTTGCTGCTCCTTTTCTTTCTGTAACCTTTTTTGATGCTGTATTTTCTCTTGTTTGGCAAGCTCTTCTAATCTTTTACGCTCTTCAAGCCGTTTCTGTTCAGCCACACTCTTCAGTTCTTCTTGCCTTTTCTGCTCTTCAAGCTTCTTCTGCTCTTCAAGCTTCTTCTGCTCTTCCAGCTGTCGCTTCTCTTCTTTTTTGCCTTAATGCTTCCTGCTTCTGTTTCTCTTCGTGTTCTGCCTGACACCTTTTCTCTTCCTGCTGCCTGTTCTTTCAACTTTCTCTCCTCCTCTTCTTTCCTTTTTTGATCTTCTTTTACTGTGATCCTCATTTCTAGATTCGTAGTCTTAGTTTTACGGGGTTCATAGTTCTCAACGACCTTTTTTGTTTCATTTCTGGGAATTTCGCTCAGATTGAAATCAGCATCTATCATGTTCTCATCTTCGGATGTATTTATTCGCATAAAGGTTGTTTCCTGTTCAAGTTTTCTAACTGATATACTTTCTTGATTGATTACTACCTTAGCGTCCCTTAGCAATTCATTTCCAATAATTGCATCCTCCTTAATTGCATGCTTTGAAACCACATAAATGTTACATGAAAATTCCCATTCATCGATTTGAATTTACCCTTAAAAATGACGTATTGGTTTTAATTTGTTGTTATCGAAACATACTAATACCATATCAGCATCGTAAATTTTAGGTCCTATCTTCCTATAAACATCTTCTCGTACTACAATAATTTCACTTCCTGTATCAATCAGTGCTTTAGTTTCAACGCCCTCAATCAATGTCAACTTATGCATGTCACGAAATGGTTTGGAAGAGATTGGGTTAAGATTCTTCCTTTCAGACATTTCGTTTTTGGTATCACCAGAAAAACATTCAATGGCGCGATGCCCAAATTTTCCATTACATTTGAAACATTTCAGCTCTTTAATTTCATGTTCACATTCGGCAGGTATTTAATTAAAATCGTCGCAGTTGTAACATCTAAATTTTTAGGTCTTGGTGGCTTAAATCCAGATTTTCCATCCGTATTCATCGTGATAACATCACTTCGCTTATCATGAACTTGGCTTTTGGCTTTGTTTTCAGAGTTAGAGTTTTCAAAAATAGTTTCATATATTCGCAACCGTTCTTTAAATTCACGAATATTCTTAGCACCATATAACATAGCTTTGTTTCTCACTTCATCTTTAATACCATTAATAACGTAAGTCATTAACGATCATTCTCTATTTGACTACTGTGTGCTAATGTTTCTATAGCTAAAAAATATTCTTGCACCGTTTTCTCTTTTCTCATTTTTCTAAAACTTAGCATTTCATGAAGATGTGCACTGTTTACTTTCTTATGCCATTCTTGGATAAGTAACCCCTTCAGCTCACTACAACTCTTGATTAATCCTTCACGATTTATAAACAGCTTTGCTAATCCTGTTAGTGACCGTTTCGCATAAATAACCTTTTGCATTTCATTCCAACCAAATAAAATAGCAGTGTCGTCGAAGTCACGAATCCATTGTTTAACAGGGTAAGATACACTGCCATCAAAAGTAGGAATGGAATCTTCTATATCACGAAAACCCATTGCAAAATGAACCTGCTCTTGTCGTAGAGAAACGTTTGACCGATTTTCCATACTAGCGCCACGCATACTTAAATGCCTAGCTTCATTATCTAACGTATTTTTATTTACTTCTGTAGAATTATTTTCATTCTCTGGTTTTTTATTTACATCATCAGAGTTGTCGTGTTCAACATCGTCATCAGATTCATCGCCGCTTTCGGTATCTGGCAAAAACAAACCAAAGTCAATTAAACCAGTGCTAATGTTATCAAGAAGTTCATCTTTTGATTAACCATAATCTACTCCCAGAATAATACATATGGCTAAGACGTCGGCTTAAGATAAATTCTGCATACCATATTCTATCTTTTTGATGTATTCTGTTTAATCTGAACTAAATTGGAAACCTTCGAAACCTAGGAGTCGCTTTCTGTTGTTACAATCACCAACTGTTTCAAACACTAACTTGTGAAGAGCTTTTACTGCCTTCGAGTTCGACGTTTTGAGCTTTTGGCTTATACAATAGGTGACCACTTTATTATGACCACCTGACAGTTTTCAGCAAATGAGCTATGGCTGCACGCTGTTGGCGCCAGAGGGCGAGGCTAGTATAAAAGGGGAAAGCTTAGTGCTTGCGACAGTAGTAGAAGTGATTTTTGGGTGACGAGATGGGTAAAAAATGCGATTTGACGAACTTTCAACGTGGGATGATTGTAGGACCTCGGAACCATGGAGCGAGTATTGCCGAAACTGCCGCATTCGTGAAATGTTCCAGAGCAGCTGTTGTTAAAGTGTTTAAAGACTAGACTGTCAGCCAAAAAACTGGGTTTCTACGTGCAACGTGCGTTCGTCATCGACTAGTGACTGCTCGGGTTGAACGGAGAGTGTCCAGACTGGTAACAGACAACAGTGCCGCAAATTACAGACCATCTTAATCAAGGATCATCTCAAATGATCTCTGCACACACTGTTCGCCGTACACTGCATCGAATGGGATTAGGCAGCTGTTCAAACACCTTTGTTGTCTGCAGCTAACAAGAGAAAACGTCTCCAGTTCGCGCAGGAGCACAAGGATTGGACAGTCGATAATTGGAAACAAATTATGTGGTCCGATGAATCACGTTTTCAGTTTCACCATGCCGATGGCCGAGTGAGAATTTGGCGGAAACAGCACGAAAGCATAAACCCCAAATGCATTACTACAACCCTTCAAGCTGTTGGAGGCAACGTTATGGTTTGGAGAATGTTTTCCTGGCATGCCCTTTAATTCATGTTGATCAACGTCTGGCAGGCACACCATATCTGAACATCGTTGCGGACCAAGTGCATCCTGTCATGTGGATGGTTTATCCCAATGGCGATTTTTTTTTTTTTTTTTTTTTTTTTTTTTTTTTGATTGGAGGTTTAACGACCACCGTGAGCAACTCAATGGGCTATAAGCAGTCGCCCGTCCCTAATTTAGGGTCACTGGTTCCAGGGAAGGGAGAGAGCCAGTGCCGTAAGACAAACACAACATCCATGCCTCACCGGGATTCGAACCCGGACCCCTTCGGACGAATGATCAGAGGCCAACGCCTTAGACCACTGCGCCACCGGGGCGGCCCCAATGGCGATGGCTACTTTCAACAAGATAATGCGTCCTGCCATAGTGTACCCCTACAATCTCCAGATCTCAACCCCATTGAGAATTTGTGCGATGAAGTTGAACGAGCCATCAGACAGTTGGAATCCAAAACCCTGAAATCTCACACTCGTGGAAAGTGCTATTCATCAAGCATGGTCTCAGATTCCGCAAACCACTTATCAACATCTCGTGGAGTCCATGCCACGAAGAATCGACGCAGTATTAAAGGCAAAAGGTGGCCCAACGAAGTACTGAGGGGGTGGTCATAATAAAGTGACCACTCAGTGTATACGGAATTTCCTTTGATGACATCATAAAAACAATGCGGAACACAGTTAACTATATGTCGAAATTTAACATTTCAGAAATAACAACGTGTCTTCTCTTTACTGATTCCACAGTTCAATAAAATCTCACCATTCGTCATATACCGCCGTCGATCTAAATTTTGCAGCACAAAATGTCCGTATTCGTCTTAAAAGAAAAGCTCCATGGCGTCGTTGTTTTCGAAAAGCAACATGGCTACCTCTTAGTTTCCTTTGAATTCACACCCAGGCTGCGAGCCCCCAAAATTTGTAGACTGTTCTTGCTATTAAACAACCAAGTCAATAATCCTACCCAAATCTCATCATTTTAAAACTAAAATTGGTTTACTTACAATAGAATATAACAAGTTAGTAAAATCATGCAATGAATTGATTATGATACGCTTTCCAACATACTAGAAATCATAAAATGGCTGTGGAATAAATCTCACTCCTACGCCCTGACCTTTGATCCCATTTCGATAATATTCAGCAGAACTGGTTCAGTATACCTCCGAAATAGCATGATAAAGTTTTGTCGTAATCGAAGCAATTTTACGTAAGTTATGATGCATAAGGGCTATGGAATAGACCCCGCTTCAGTGTCCTAACCTTTAATCCCATTTCGACCATTTTCAATAGGATTCGTCCCAAGGCGCAGGCCCCTACAACATACTAACATTTCATCCAAATCGAAAAATTTTTACTTTAGTTATGATGCATAATGGCGATGGAAGTGATTCCGCTACTATGTCCTGACCTTTAACCCTCATTTCGCCAATTTTCAATAGGGTTTGTCTGCAGGTGATCCCCTACCACATACTAATATTTAATCGAAATCGAACCTTTTTTACGTTAGTTATGACGCATAAGAACAGTGGAATGGATCCCGCTCCTATGTCCTCACCTTTACCCCATTTCGTTCACTTTCAATAGGGTTTTTTCCCAGGTGATTCCCCTCCACATACTAAATTTTCATCGAAATCGAACGATTTTTACGCGAGTTATCGTGCAGACGAACATACGCACACAACACGCGACGTAATGAGGCAGATGGGAATCGCGGCCATCTGCTAGCAAAACTGTGACGTCATAAAACTTTAATAGGATCCGCACATTTGTTTGACTGGTGACGTCATGAAAATACAGGTCGCGCCACCTTTTTTCTTCCTAATTAATGCATTCCCAAGGATGAAAATTTGAACATCGATTTAAATAGCTTCATTTTATAACTTGGAACACCTAATATTTTCTAAAACATAACCATAATTATGCAATCTCACATTTGTTTGTCTACTGAAGTCATCAAAGTACAGGTCGCGCCATTTTTTTCTGGTTTCAACACCACCAAAGGAAAAGGTATTGATTTTTAATATAATTATGGTTAAGTTTTGGAAAATATTAAGTATTCCAAGTTATTTTAAGAAGTTATTTTAATCGATGTTCAAATTTTCATCCTTGGGAACACATTAATTGTAAAGGAAATGTGTACAAAAGTTTTTCCATTGGAAGTATAGGAAGCAAAATTCCTTGACGTCCTCCTTAATAATATGGGATAAGGGCGATGGAATGGATCGCAATCTTATGTCCTGACCTTTGACCCCATTTCGTCCATTTTCAATAGGGTTAGTCCCCAGGTGGTCCCCTACCACATACTGAAATTTCATCGAAATCGAACCATTTTTACGCACGTTATGGCGCATAAACGGAATGGAATGCATCCCGCTCTTATGTCCTGACCTTTGACCCCAATTCACCCATTTTGAATAGAGTTCGTCTCCAGGTGGTCTCCTACCACTTTGTAAAATTTCATTGAAATCGAACCTTATTTACGCAAGTTATGAAGTATGAGTGCAATGGAATGGATCCCGCTCCTACGTCGTTACCTTTGACCCCATTTGTCCCATTTTCAATAGGGTTCGTCCCTAGGTGGTCCCCTACCACATACTAAAATTTCATCGAAATCGAACCATTTTTACGCCAGTTATCGTGCGGACGGACGGACAAAGCTGGAGCATATACGCTTCTTCAACCTATGGTTGGAAAGCGTAAAAAAACAGTTTACAAGTGCAACAATGCAAACATTTTTCAAGAATTAATAAAGAACGCAAATCCGACTACAGCATCCATAAAAATTAGGCTGTTATTAAATTTTTCTAACAGACGGAATTATATACATGATGCGTAACATCACAGCCTCTCCTTGACAAATGTCAACCCCGCCTTCTCGTGGTGAATCCTGTTCCCACTAAAGGGGCTCTGACGACCGCCAATAGCGGTATGACTATACCATCGGGATCAGAGGAAATGCTATCCCACACTCACCAACCCGCTTGGCCAGCGTGGTGAGTTATGGCCAAACACCTCCAAAATGACTCTACAACTTAAATCTTGGCCCTCAGTCTCCGGCAGCTGGAATGTACCTGGCCAAGGCAGCAGCCAGTGCGACATGAAGGCAGAGGGTGCTAAGAATCCCCGGAGGACCGGACTAGGCTGCCATTTGATGCTGACCTTGGCTACGTATAATGGACGCTCCCTATCTTCTGATTCAAGGCTTCTTGAATTGGAAGAGGAACTACAAAGGATCAAGTGGGACATCGACGGGCTAAGTGAGGTAAGGAGAAAAGGAGAAGATCTCATTGAACTGAAAAGTGGACATCTCTTCTATTATCGTGGGACAGATACTGGCAGAACTAGTGATGTTGGATTTATAATGAACAAGAAACTGAAGGATAAAGTGGTAGAAGTTGAAAGTTCCTCTGACAGAGCTGCACGACTCGTTATCCAACTCTCGAGAAGATACCAGGCTCAGATTAATCAAACTTATGCACCCACCACAAGTCATCCTGAAGAAGAAATTGAAGAATTTTATGAGGAAATTCGTCATCTAAATAATAAAAGTAAGCAGCACTTGAAGATAATTATGGGAGATTTCAATGAATAAATAGGGCAACGGCAACAGAATGAAACTTCAGTAGGTAAATTCGGTCACGGCAACAGAAACCAGCGTGGAAATACTCTCGTTGAGTTTGCAGAGGCAGAAGGGTTTTTCATCTTGAACTCCTTTTTCAAGAAAAAGCCACACAGGAAATGGACATGGAGATATCCAATTGGGACGACAAGTGAAATTGATTTTATTATGTGTAACAAAAAATTCGTCATAGAAGACTGCAGTGTGCTGAACAAGTTCAACACAGGTAGTGACCATAGATTGGTGAGATGTAAGATGCACCTCAACACTAAACTGGAACGTGGCAAGCTCATAAGACAAACAAAATGTATTGACATAACCAACCTTAAAAAACACCATAATACTTTCAAGTTGGAACTGAAGAACAGATTCTCTGCTTTAGAAGGCCTAACATCGGAAGAAGTGGATATTTCGGAAGTTAACAGAAAAGTAACCAAAGCTCTTATGGAAACAGCAACAAAATTAGCTGGGTCTAAGAACAAGTTGCATGTGAACAAATTATCAGGAAAAACCAAAATGTTGATGCAAAAAAGAAGAGAGATGAGGACAACTAAAGAAGATGTGACTTCCAAAGTGGAATATATAGAGCTATGCAAGACAGCACGAAAAAGTATCACTGAAGACGTATGGAAATTCAACTGTGAGCTAATGAGGAAAACAATTGAAAACAACCAAAGCCTTAAGATAGCAAAGGGACATCTCAGTAAGGGAAGAAAACAGATGATGGCTCTGAGAAAAGAAGATGGTTCTATAACAAGAAATAGAGGCGAAATTTTGACAAGAGTGAAAGATTTCTACTCCAAATTATATGAAAGGGATGATACATGTACTCCAGACATCATGAAAGGTACCAGAGTTCTTCCAGTCTTCCCAACAGAAGTTGCTCATGCAATCAAGAACATGAAACGGGGAAAAGCTCCAGGAGAAGATGGAATTACTGTAGACATGATACAAGAAGCAAGTGGAGAAATTGAAACAGTACTCGCCCAAATTTTCACTCGATGCCTTAATGAAGGGAAGATTCCTGAGGATTGGAACAATGCTACAATGATCCTGCTACATAAAAAAGGTGACATTGAGGATCTCAGGAACTACAGACCTATCAGCCTCCTATCAGTGGTTTATAAAATCTTCACTAAAGTTCTTTCACACCGCTTGAAGGTAACACTGGACATGGCTCAACCGAGAGAACAAGCTGGATTCAGGAGTGGCTACAGCACAATAGATCATATCCATGTACTGAGAGAACTAATTGAAAGAGCGAGGGAATATGAACTTCCATTGTGCATGGCTTTTATCGATTATGAAAAAGCCTTTTGATTCGGTGAAACCATCAGCAGTTACCACGGCTCTGAAATCCTGCGGTATTGAAGATGCATACATTAATATTATTAATAACATCTATGAAAATGCAAGTGCAAAGATTCGGCTGTTTGAAAATACAACACACATAAAAATTGGAAAGGGAGTGAGACAAGGTGGCACCATTACTAAGAAGCTCTTTAATGCCACATTGGAAAATGTCTTTCAATCACTGAACTGGGAAAAAAAGGGATAAAGATTAATGGAGATTATCTAACCCACCTACGTTTTGCTGATGACGTATCATTTTTGCAACTACCCCATCAGAGCTGCAGAGTATGATCCAGGAACTTGCTGACAAGAGTAAAGAAGTGGGATTAAAAATGAACTTTCAGAAGACAAAAGTGATTTTCAATGCTTTTACAAGAAATGAAGATTTATCGATTGATGGAGAAAAACTGGAGATAACAGATACGTATGTTTATCTTGGACAGCAGATATCAAGTGAGGGTCACATTGATGAAGAAATTAATCGGCGTACAAAACTTGCCTGGAGAGCTTTTGGAAGAAACAGCATAATTTTCAAGAGCAATATGCCATTATGTCTTAAAAGAAAAGTGTTTGATCAATGCATCCTTCCAGTGCTTAAGTATGGTGCAGAGACGTGGACCTTAACTAAAAGAGACATACAAAGGCTGCAGACAACTCAAAGTAGCATGGAGAGGTGCATGCTTGGTATAACCAGGAGAGATAAGAAGAGGAACTCGTGGATCCGAAAAATGACGAGAGTGGAAGACATCATGATCAGAGTTAAATCCCTGAAATGGCAATGGGCTGGACATACTGCCAGAAGAACAGACCATAGATGGACAGCCGAAATTTTAGATTGGATTCCAAGGGACAGGAAAAGACCCAGAAAAAGACCACATGGGAGATGGGTGGATGAAATTCGAAAATATGCGGGAGTGACATGGAGGAGACTGGCACAAGACAGACCGTTGTGGAGGAAACTTGGGGAGACCTTCGTCCAGCAGTGGATTGATAATGGTTGACAATGATGATGATGATGATGATCCTAATAAAGCCAAGTTAACCTGCTTTGACATGCTAAAACCATCTGCTCGCCTGCTCGCAGTACAATGACGTAGCTAGAGAAAAACAGATTCATTAACATCTGTTGCGTAAAACATCTGCGCTGCGTCGTGGGTGAAACATCTGCTGGTCTTAAGGTGGACGTCAAATAATTTTGCTTCCTATACTTCCAATGAAAAAACATCTGTACACATTATCTTCACAATTAATGTTCCCAAGGATAAAAATTTGAACATCGATTAAAATAGCTTTATTTTATAACTTGGAATACTTAATGTTTTCTAAAACATAACCACAGTTAGGCAATCCAACATTTGTTTGTCTACTGACGTCATCAAAGTAGATAGAGGTCTCGCCATCATTTTTTCTAGTTTCAATACCACCAAAGAACAAGTTATTGATTTTTAATATAATTATGGTTATGTTTTAGAAAATATTAAGTATTTCAAGTTATAATATTAAGTTATTTTAATCGATGTTCAAATTTTCGTCCTTGGGAACACACTAATTGTGAAGGAAATGTGTACAAAAGTTTTTTCATTGGAAGCATAGAAAGCAAAATTACTTGACGTCCACCTTAAGGTGGTTCCACCTAAAATCTCTGCCTTATGTTTCCAATGGTAAAATTTCTTTACATATTTTCTTCGTTTTAGCATGGGGTACTTAATACTTGCTAAAACATAACCATCATTATATTAAAAATCAATCATTTTTTCTTTAAGTCATGTTACACCTATTAATAGATGGCGCGACCTGTACATTGATGACGTCAGTAGACAAACAAATGTTGAATTGCTTAATTATGGTTATGTGGTTATGTTTTAGCAAGTGTTAAGTATCCCGTGCTATTACTTAAAGTTAGTTTTATGGATTTGCAAATTTTCATCCTTGGGAATACATTAATTACGAAGAAAATATGTAAAGAAATTTTATCATTGGAAACATAAGGCAGAGATTTTAGGTAAAACCACCTCAACGCTTTAAGAAAATGTAATGCTTCTCGTATATGTTGAGTAATGTAAGACAGTTTTCAGCCATTTTAAGTGAGAATAGTTCCAGAATATACCCAAACACCACAAATTGTCAGCGTAAAAATCGAATTATTTTAAGTGACAATGCAAGAAGACAAAAGTATATGATTCGTCCTTAAAAAAATATAAACCTTCAAAAAATATATTGTATTGACTAATGATTCGATTTTGACGGTTTCTTTGCACTTCCTCCGCGTGGTTCCCCCAGTTTGCCCATTTTCAATAGGCTTCGTCCTTATGTGCTCCCTTACCACATACTTAAATTTTACTGAAATCGAACCATATTTACGCAAGTTATGACGCATAAGGGCAACGGAATGGATCCCGCTCCTATGTCGTGACCTTTGACCACAGTTCGTCCATTTTCAATAGGGTCTGTCCTTATGTGATCTCTTACCACATACATCAATTTCACTAAAATCGAACCATATTTACGCAAGTTATGACGCATAAGGACAATGGAATGAATCCCGTTCCTATGTCGTTACCTTTGACCCCAGTTCGCCCATTTTCAATAGGGTTCGTCCTTACTTGGTCCCTTACCACATACTAAAATTTGAGTGAAATCGAACCATTTTTACGCAAGTTATGACGCATAAGGTCAATGGAATGGATTCCGCTCCTATATCGTGACCTTTGACCCCAGTTAGTTCTCCCATCTTCAATAGGGTTTGTCCTGATGTGATCCCTTACCACATACTTCAATTTCATTGATATCGAACCATATTTACGCAAGTTATGACGCATAAGGGCAATGGAATGGATCCCGCTCCTATGCCGTGACCTTTGACCCCAGTTTGCCCATCTTCAATAGAGTTAGTCCAGATGTGATCCCTTACCACATACTTCACATTCATTGAAATCGAAGTATATTTACGCAAGTTATGACGCATAAGGGAAATGGAATGGATCTCGCTCCTATGCCGTGACCTTTGACCTCAGTTAGTTCGCCCATCTTCAAAAGGGTTTGTCCTGATGGGATCCCTTACCACATACTTCAATTTCATTGAAATCGAACCATATTTACGCAAGTTATGACGCATAAGGGAAATGGAATGGATCCCGCTTCTATGCCGTGACCTTTGACCCCATTATCCCCATTTTCAATAGGGTTCGTCCCCAGGTGGTCCCCTACCACATACTGAAATTTCATCGAAATCGAATGATTTTTACGCGAGTTATCTTGCGGACGGACGGACGGACGGACAGACGGAAGGACAAAGCTGGAGCATATACGCTTCTTCAACCTACGGTTGGAAAGCGTAAAAAATGATTAAATAAATGTAGATACGTTATGAAACATCTTGCTTCCACGTCGGGGACTGGAACACAATTAACTCACTGCGCATCCTCAAGGGGACTGACGTCATCTTGTTGTTAACACGTGCAGACGTCATTGGATTGAATCGTCTTGGTGTTGCCAGGTGTGACGTCATTTGCCTGACTACACCTCGTGCCTATCGTACAAACGGAGATTCTTGATTCCGCGAATAGCAGAACGCAAACACTTTGATCACAGATAAACCCTACATATATATGTCATAAAAATCCGCGCATAAGAAAAACGCATTTATTAAATGATGACTGATTATTATTTTAAAACAATAATATAGTAAAAATTGTTTGAGACGGGACTTGCATAAAATAAAACCTGCTGACTACGGAAAATTTGTTTGGTCCTCAAACGAAAGATAGAAAATTATGTACTGTTTAACCTGCCCGAAACAGAACTTGGCTAACGCGGAAATGAAAACGGCAAGGTAATAAATGATCCTTGCCCCAACGGAAAGTTAGCAGATGTTTCTGCGCCATCAGTATTTTATTCAGTACAAAACGTTAAGCAATAATGCGTAATGGTGAATTCACGTGAAACAAATTTGCTTGAGCTTGAAGATAACAATTAAGCAGAGAGAGATTGCTTCTGAGTTGTCTACACAAGCCCACATTCCATTACCACTGCTACGCACCCACTGTTTGGCTTTTCTTTAGGCACGTAGCTCGTCTCAAATTGGGTCATGTGACCAGTGTTGCTGTCCTAGCTGGATGCGACGTCCAAAGTCTTCGCAGCTGGCTGTTTCGTACGGATTTCAACGAGACGCCCCGATTAAGTTCTCTAACATTTATTCATTGAAATTATTGTGTCTTTGCGTGTTCTGAAGTGTGTCCGTTTGCTTGCCTCTTGCCATGGTGCCAAAGAAGTACAACTTCAATTTGGATATAAAAGTTTAAGTTATTGAAGTTCACCAGAAAGAAAATGTAAGTGTCATGCAGAACTTGTTATTAGCATGATAAAATTCAAATGTTTGCATTTCAGTGGTTCCATGGATTCACTTGAATAAAATGGAAACATCTAAAACGGAAAACCGTTGTAGTCCCTTGGATTCCGTATTAGACAGGTTCGACTGCAACAGTATTACGAACTCAGTAGAGGTCTAAAAAATTATTTTTCTAAATTAAACGGTTAACTTATTCGGAACTAATTGAAAGACTATTCGGTGAGAGGGAGGGGGATGGGCTACAGGATATTCATCCCCCATGAAATGGGCTAACGGCAGACCCCCTCCCCCTCTCTCTCTCTCTCTGAATCATGGTTGTACTAAATCCTTAAATTTCAAATATCGGGAGAATATTCAACGTAGTTGTCTAACTCGACATATTCCTCACGACTTCAGAGTTCAGTGCTTTGACCTATCCGCACATGAACTATCTGATTTATGCAGTATTCTCTCAGCTTCGATTGCATATATCGGTCGAATGACCTAATTGCCAAATTTTCCAAATATTAATCTTCTAAATTAGTTAACTTTCTGGATGATTTGTTTACTGAATTATCAGTCGCGTGCAAAACACATTATTCTGGTTTCCCGATTAGCAAGTTACTAGGCATCACATATCAAGGAGAGAAGTGTGCGGTCATATTAAGTTCATGATGCGGTATGATGACATAAAAGCTTGCTTTAGTGGGAAGCCTGAGTCAAGTGCTACGCACGAACCCATGGCCCCTACACCAGATTTAACTTTCCTTTCTACATGTGAAGTAAGCTCTTGAATTGCGCAGTCGAAGGTTTCAAAATTGAATATCAAATGGATGTAATAACCAACGCTGCGAATGAGATATACACTCACGGACAATGAAATTTGCGCACCAAGAAGGAAGCATGGGATAGAAATGAAATTTTATTGACACAATGATACAGATGAATGCTACACATGATGGCAAAAACAGAGCTGCAAGGCAGTTACAGAGGGATCTGTGGCGCGCAGTCCGGTCGTCTTCAATAGCGAGTCGCACGGCCTCGTGCTGCGAAACATGCTGCAACACAGTCCGACATGGAGGCGAACAGACGCTTGATGTCCTGCGGGAGACTGGCCCACAGGTGTTGGACGGTGTGCTCCAAATCCCGGATAGTGTGGCACGGCGGCAGCTGGCGTTTCAACTGGTCCCACACATGCTCGATAAGGGACGTTTCCGGGGAGCAGGCAGGCCATGGAAGTGTCTGGACAAGACGTAGCCAGTCCTCGGGAACCCGAGCCGTGTGTGGGCGGGCATTATCTTGCTGGTTTAGCGCCCCTGGAATACCGGCCAGGAATGGGAGCACATGGGGCCGTAGGATCTCATTCACATACTTCTGGCCCGTCACTGATCCACGTACCACCACCAGAGCGCTGATTGGCTATTGTAGGCAATGGCTCCCTAGACCATAATGCCTGCAGTGGGGGAGGTGTGGCGCTCGACAGCGAGGTCGGGATTGTGCCGTTTATCTGGGGACGTCCAGACCCGGAAACAATGATCATCAGTCCCCAAAGCGAAGCGGCACTCATCGATAAACACCACACGTCGCCAGTCTGTGGCGTTCCACGTCGCTCTGGCCTGGCACCCTTGCAAACGGAGCCGGCGATGTTCCGGTGTTAATGGCAGGACACGTAAGGAACGCTGAGATCGAAGATTCGCTTCCGTGAAGCGCCTGGTAAAGGTTCGTGGGCACACAGGAGCAGCTACATCTGACTGTATAGTGGATCGGGTTCCCGTGGGATTCGTTCGTGCCTGGCACACGATCCGTCGATCCACTCTACCGGTGGTGCTCCTGGTTCGTCCGGAGCCACTGCACTTTGTGGCAGTACCGTCACGTGTCCACTGCTCCCAACACAGTAGGACGGTATGGTCAGAACGATCCACGTGGCGGGCTATACGGCGCGCCGGCCACCCTGGGGTTTAGAGACCAAAGATCAGGCCTCTCTCGAAGTCCGTAAGTTGCGTAAATCGAAGTCTCTGGCGTCTACCCGGCGTTCTTGTCACTCTGTACTCTTGCTTGCGTCGCCCGGTGCTTTTTGCTTTCAAGTGGCATCCGGTTCATACTTGCAGCGCCAACACCGCGTGTACGGTCATGCGCGCAATCGCACCAAACGTGGATCATTTGCATACCAGCACGCAGTCCTGCTATTTCAAAGTTTCGCGTTTGTAGCATAAATTCTTTTAGGTGCGCAAATTTCATTGTCCGTGAGTGTATATATGGTGATGCAATAAAAGTTCGGTGAAAGCTATCGCAATGTGCAAAATAAGAGGATTTGATAGATGTAGTAAATTGCATTACGCTGTCAAGTAAAGATAGCTACAACAGTCACCGAGCTGTGAGATGGAGAGTGGCACAAAGAACCTGTCGCGGTAGCTGATGTAGTTGCACACTGTTAGATGGCAAATTCTGTTTCAAATTGGGAAAAATATGCACCCGAAACGTATGCAATGCTAAAAGAAGTGTACAGGGATAGAGAAGTAACCTTGAAGTGGGTTTTCGACTTGTTCAGCTGTTTCCGCGAAGGGACTCCGTTAACGACGACACCTGGAGCGGATCTCTAAGTATCCTGAAAGTATTGATAACCTCTAAAATCCTAAAACGACTGAAAACCTTCAAAAACCTGAAAATATTTAAAATCTTCAAAATCCCTGATATCATTGAGAACTTCTAAAAATCCTGAAACGACTGAAAAACTTGAAAAAACCTGAAAATATTGAAAACCTCTTAAAATCCTGAAAGTATGGATAACCTCTAAAATTCTGAAAATACAGAAAGTCTCCAAAAATCATGAAAGTACTGAAAACCTCTAAAAATCATGAAAGTATTGAAAACATCTAAAAATCCTGGAAGTACTGCAAACCTTTAAAACTCCTGAAAGTATTGAAAATCTCTTAACTCCTGAAAGTATGGAAAACCTCTAAAATCCTGAAAATACAGAAAACCTCTGAAAATCATGAAAGTATTGAAAACCTCTAAAAATCCTTGAAGTACTGCAAACGTTTAAAAATCCTGCAAGTAATGAAAACCTCTTAAATCCTGAAAGTATGGAAAACCTCTAAAAATCCTGAAAGATTTGAAAACGTCTAAAAATCTTGAAAGTATTGAAATCATCTAAAAAACTTGAAAGTACTGAAAAATGCCCTGAGCTCATGGCATCGACTGACTGTGAAAACGTTCGTTGATGTTGTGAATGTTAATTAAGAACAGGTTTTTACGATTTTATTAGATGATTCTGGGGTAACGAAAGATCTGTTAAAAATCTGTCTCTCATCTTCTGGCCACTCCCACGTTTAATAACACACCATACTGGCTTTATCTGGCACCGGCTGACTATCTTTATGTGTTCTCTGCTAAAATTAGCGCTGAAAGGTTAGAAATTTGCTGAATTTAGGAGGTACAAACGAATGTAATGACCCGCTACAGAGTATAAAAAACGATATTTTTTTAAAAACGTAGTTTTCAATAGTCATACGGACAATGCCAAAGGTGTATTGTATCCGGGGAGACTACTAATTTGAGGGCTAGTAAAGTTGTCTGGCTTTTTTTTCTACCGAGCAGACAGCGAATATTACTGGCACACCTAGTATGTTCCAGTGTGAAAGATAACATGCATAGAATATCGCTAGATACGTTTAATGTTTCATTTCTTAGGCAAACACACAATTTCTGTTCGCAACAGGAAGACTTCCTTCACTAATAGACGATTACATAGCGTATAACTGGATCAGCCACCGAATAACTGAATGCACTGCGGTGCTGCCTTCTGATGATTAGTCTGAAAGGAACTAGGTTTTGAGTTCAGATAAGCCTTGTGTGCTGTGTTTGTCCGATGATGATGGCTCCTTTTTTTTCCTGGTACCAGTTCCCAGTGCTTAATTACTTATGGTGGTCGTTAAACCCGGATACAAAAGAGGGGGTAATAACTGTGAAAAGTATTACTGTAGACACAATGTGCACTACGGATATAAAATAACTAAAGAAATGATCAAACATCTAATTCTACTGCAGGTTTGTTAACACTTTGCTCGGCTTGTGGCAAAAACTGATTAAAGAACAGGAATAATGAAATGAAATTACATTGAGTAGACAGAAATCGACTCTGAGTGGAAAGAAATCACATGATACCAACCTAGTAACATGCAGGCTTGCCTTTCGTGCGTATAACAGCAGTCACACCGCTAGGTGTTGAGTTTCCTAGGTATTTCCACCCATGAACGATCCCCTTCCGTCCATAATTTCGACACATTCTGGGGTGGAGGATCCAAAACTCGAACGAACCGTTCCACAGCATTTCAACGATTTTCTGCAGAGTTTATGCCCGGTGAACGGGGAGGCCTCTCCAGGTTGAGACCTGCGGAATGTTCTTCTAACCATGTTCTAGTAACCACGGCTCTGTGCGGAAGCACATTTTCCTTCAGGAAGATTCCGTTGCCCTGTGGGTGCATGATGGATATGTAAGGATGCAGATAACATACGAAAAATGGAGACGTAGCGTGGACCGTACAGAGATGTATCTAGACGTATCATAAATCACAGCAGTGTGCCTGTTGAACACGTCCCTGATCGTGACTGAACCCCGAACATGCTTGAACGGTTTCTTGTCGACATGCAGGGTCCATCGCTTCGTGTGGATTCCGTCAGATATGCACCCACTCGTCCGCGGGGAATATCTGCAGACTCGTCTCCAATCATCCAAGATCCAGTGTCGATGTTCTAGCACCCTGTTGAGGCTTACAGTCCAGTTATATGGTGTTAGCAATGGAACTCTGATGGGGTAGGTGGCTCCCATAAGCTGTTGCTGCTAATGATCGCAGGATGGTCTTGGTGGAGACGTATCTTCATTGAAGTAGGCGTTGATTTGTGCCACTGTCACTCTCCGGTTTGTTGCAAACATGTGAAACACACGTCGACGGCTACGTTCATCAGCCACCCTTCTCTGCCAAATTGCAGAATTGCAGTATCTGCCACGATACCATGTCATTCCCGAAATGGTGTTATTCCCCATGCACTCTTGATATTGTCGAACGGGAATGCTGCAGTTCTTGTCCACCTTCGCGATAGAGAGACCCATGCATCGGGTACCCATTATCACACCCTCTTTCAAATTCTGTTAACACATGACCTTTACCCATAATGACACCGAATTACCATCTACGTGAATGCAGTTATGTTCCCCTTCGTATGTACGTGCCAAGCGGTGTATTCGTCCACTGGCGAAAGGGATGAGAGTGTCGCGTTGTGCAAGAACCAGATGACCAATTACTTCCGTCCTCTTAGTGTATTTTAATGATAAATTACATGAACGACAGTAACACCCGAAACGGATTTACATCCAAACTACCATGACCGCTGTGGCGTGCCTGTCTAGCAGACGCACACGACATAAAAGCAGATAGCAGTCCGAACGAACGTCCGCGTAGCTCAATTGGTAGAGTGACTTATTCCGGAATGAGGGGACCCGGGTTCGAGCGCCGGCGTGGACAAAAATGACGGTGAAAGTTACTTCGTTACAATGGCGCCCGACCTTTGCAGATGACCCGGCCGTTCAAGATCTCGCAATGGTGCGATGTTCTTTCCACACCGCGAGATAGGAAAAATAAGAGAATCCCTTGTTCAGTGCTTCTAAAAATAGAAATGTGTGATGTTGTATTCCACACACCAGATTTGACTGGGAGTTCTCAAGTACGTTCTACAGCGGATGGCTGCCTATAGCAATTCATGGTCACGGCTGACCCGTGGGCCATGCCCCCAGCTCTCTTTCGGGGGGGACGTGACGTGCCTGCCTAGCAGGACGCACACGACATAAAAGCAGATAGCAGTCAGAACGAACGTCCGCGTCGCCCAATTGGTAAAGTGACTTATTCTGGAATGCGGGGACCCAGGTTCGAGTCCCGGCGTGGACAAAAATGACGGAGAAATTTACTTCGTTATAGCGCTTTAAATTACACGTCTACAGTGAGTAGGATTTTCTATCCCAACCTGAAATTTGAACTTTCTTGGCTTCAACGGGTGTAGTAAAAGTCACACTCAGTACTATTTGTTGTCGCTAAATAGGTAAAGGTGCCGTTGGTATCCCCCGGGGTGATATTCGTTACTCCCATGAAATCACATGCTTTTCCCATGAAAGTCATGAAATAATGCAATGACCGCCCTCTGTAAACGCCTGAAGGTCAATGCACATCAATGCTAAAGTTCGAACGTTCCGTGTGGTGACTGAGCACTAACTCTTCTTTTGTAAACCTGTAAAAGAGAGAACTTTTGAAAGGGGTAACAGACAGTTTCGTTCATTATGGTAGTATGAGTGACATAGGATTTTAGATGACTGGTCGTTAAAGGGATAAGAAGATATCTGTTCATACATTTCGTCCTCTTTCTTTCTAGAAGGACAAACATTGAGAATTAGTTGGCGAGTATCAAAAACCACCTTTTATTTACTTTTTATATTGTGATATTTACGTCTTTTGCACTTTGTCTTATTTTCGTCTTTGACAACACAGTCGCCAAATTTTTGAATGTCAATTGTACCCAACTGCATGAGTCTGAAATTAGCCAAGTCAGGTAAAAGTGCGCTTCATTTCTTCTAGGGACTGAATGCTCAACGACATCGCTTTACGATTTTAAATTCTTTCCGTGGTAATGCTTTATGCAAATTGTTACAAAAGTATTTCGTACATGCAGCCTTCGGTTTGTCAACAAATGCCACGCTAAAGCTTTTGTTTGAGTAATAAAATCAGTTGAAATCGCATGCAAATTGGGATAAAAGAAGAAGAAAAAACACAAAAGCGAAAGAGAGAAAGTGAAATGTTGGGAAGTCGTGCAGCGAGATAAAAAAAGAAAGTGTGGAAAAGGAATCTGTAAGGGATCGAAGTAAAGAGAGAGGGAAACTACTTGTTAGCTAATGAAAGTGAAGTGAGAAAAAAGAAAAGTGATAAAGAGAAGTGGTAAAATACAGAAAGAGAAACTCAGCAAACCAGACAAGGGAAGGAATGCTAAAGAAAATATCGACGTAAAAGCTGAGACAAGGTGCAATAATGAAAGAGGTGGGATGGGAGAAAGCAGCAAAAGCAGAATGCAAGAGGAAGATAGAGGGAAAGAAAAAGT
Source organism: Macrothele yani (assembly GCA_039090855.1). Classification (NCBI taxonomy): domain Eukaryota; kingdom Metazoa; phylum Arthropoda; class Arachnida; order Araneae; family Macrothelidae; genus Macrothele; species Macrothele yani. The sequence goes on from CM077025.1 coordinate 19,621,903, forward strand.
GGGAGGAGATTAGACAATAATGATATTGGAAGCTTATTGAAATCCCAGACTAAATGTTAACGAGAAAAAATGCTATTGGAATGGAAAAAAAACTAGATAAACACCAAAATATAGGCGAAAAAATTCCATATGAATAGTGAGACAAAGAATGTTGAGAGGTGAGAAAGAGTATAGTCGGACAAAGATCGAAAGTGGCCAAACGAAAAAGTAGCAGAATTAAGGATATTAAAAAAAAATGTCCAGTAGGATGAAGATGAAAAAGTTAAAAACGCATAAAGAAATAAGGTGTTACGCGAGTAAAGAAAGGGAAAAATGAAAGAAAGAAATGGATAACAAAAAAAAAAAAAAAAAAAAAAACACATGGTGCAACAGTGTACGTTCCTGTGAAAATAAAAAGGTAAGTTCATCCGTTCTTCTCTTCGTGAGTTTAAGGTGAGTTATTGTAACTGTTAATGTGTCTCCATCTATTATGAAATTTACTGTAAAACACAAAAGATCTGGTAAGTAAGCAAATGAAACGCTGTTTCGAGTTAAAATTACTTCAACAAAATGTTAAAGAGTTACATTTTTTTTTTTTGCTAACGCTACTTGCATGAAAAAGAATTTTCAAAAATGGTACATCAGAAAAACAAATAACACTCCAAATTATTTCAAAACAAAATCTATTTCATTCTCTTTGATTCTGTGGAGAAAAATTTCACAAGCTCGAATAACAATTTTTAGATTTCTGTTATTATTCCTTTAGGTTTGACAGATCGTTGCAAGTTAGAAGTTTAGAACTAGGGAATATTGCGAAGAAAATTAAGAAAATGAAACCGCATCGCTGGCTCAGTGGTCTAAACGTCTGCTTTTATCCGATCGGGCACGGGTTCGAGTCCTGGATGAGGAATGGTTGTGCGCTTGCCTTACGACACTAGCTCACACCCTTTCCTGGAATCAGTGGCTACAAATCACTGATAGGAGACTGCCTATAAACCAGTAATATAAATATAATACCTGCTCATATAAACACAAACCTGCTCATGGTGGTCGTTAAACCGTGAAACAAAAACAGAATGAGAATTAGAATTCGAAACGTGGAATTAGTAAGCTTCTATTTTATGCTTTAGGCAATTTGAAAACCACAATGTAATGGCAGAAAAGTGAAAATCGAATATGAACACGACGTTTTGCAAAAATTTGAAGAGAAAGAAAAAAATCCTCTTAAGAAACGGAGAGCCAATGCTAACTATATGATCAACTGCTAGGCTATGAGGAGTTGATCATAGTAATGACTATGATCAACTGCTAGGCGAAAGAGGAAGCGTAAGAGAAAAAGGTTACACGACAAAAGAGCGCACGACAAAAGGACGAACGACAAAAGAACGAACGACAAAAGGGCGACACGACGAAAGAACGTACGACAAAAGAGCGCTTTGTACAAAGTATAAAGCTTTAAAGATAGTTTTATACTTTGTCCAAAGATATTTTGTTTGTATCTACGTAGTATGATTCGTTTTTATTTCGGCCTTTTGACCTAAATTCAAAGCTATTTTTTATTGGTTAATATTTTGTGCTTGTTTTTTCTATTTTATCTTGAGAATTTGATTTAGGGATTATCCAATTTTAAAACAGTAATTCTCTATGTTTTTCACAGCCTTTCTTTTAATATGTACAACTTGAAAGCACGTGCAAAAACTTTCTACCAGTGACTCAGAAATTATTTCATAAAATTATAGTTTTGTATGCCCAGGTTATAGATGAGTTGTCTGATGCACGGATTTCTGGCGACAATTTCGAGTTGGGCCCAGATTAGTGTTTTTTTGTGTAGTGTGTGTGTTCTACTGAACTAGATATTTCCCTTCCCTGGAACCACTGGCTTTAAATTAATGTAATAGTGCGTACCACAAATTTCCAACACAGGATACTCGCTGATGTATTTAAACCTTTTGAAAAGATTGTGCTTTTCAATTTGGACTCACTGCTTCGTACGTGCAGCATTAAAATTTATCTACTTTGCCTTTCTTTATGAGCGGGCTATTAATTATTTTGTTTTTTTGATTCATGCAATCGAAATGCGTTTGTATCACCACTTCCTAGAACTAAAAATGGCGCAGCTTCATTAAGGTTTATTTCAGATTATTCCGACTTGCTTCCTGTTTTCAAAATGCTGTTAAAACATCGTTTCGGGGTACGCAGTTTAAATTTATTAAAGAAACCGGGAAGGAAACAGTTTTCCGTTTGAGTTTAATTCGCATTTTCTATCATATTACGAGCAATAAAGATTACAGTTTAGATTCCCAATGCCAGAAACTTTTAAGTAACGTGTGTACCGCAATGAGAATTGAAAGTAAACCCCTCTAACCGAAATCACTAAAGTGAGGTGCTTATGTGTTGTGTTAATTATAAAATAGATTTCCAGAAATGGATACGCTGACATTATTACAGAGCATTTCAGCATTCAATCGAAGAGCGAAGCATCTCTCTCTCCGTTCCAATTTCACGTAGTTTTCTTTCATTAGATGAGTATCTGTGTTTTCAGCTCATTTTCAGTCGACAACTGCAACTTCGAAACACGAATTTTAACTTAGGAGCAGGTGGAAAGCAGCAAGAGAACTTCATAGCTACTTTACCAAAGAAGTTTCAAAATTTTCAGGCACACCTGAGCTAAGAGCAAATTAAATTACTTTTCGTAAACGACCACACTTAGTGTGACAAATTAAAAGATCCTTAAAGGGATATATTAATTACTGTACGTATTTTCAGGATCTTTTAATTTTCACAAATTAAAAGATCCTGCAAATACGTGCAGTAATTAATATATCCCTTTAATTCCGTAAATTTTCCATCACGATATTTGGTATTTATCTGAATTTTCGGCATTGAGGTGCTCTTTCGTGAGTATGTATATGTTGTACCAGACGCTGTCTTGAATAACTAATTTATCCTTTCGAGATGTTATTGAATTAGAGCTCTTTTTTTCCCATTAATTTCCTGTCCAAATTTGGAATTAGAAATCACGAACGGTTTCATAACCGCATAAAGTCAATTTATTCCCTTAACCGCGATCGGTATCAAAATATATCCTGTGTTCTAGAAAATAAATGGGGCACAAAAAAACGTTCTTATATACTAATATTAGGTATGCTAAATTACTTTCTTGTTATATAACTCGGTGCAAAGGTCATAGTTTCGTAAAAATAAGGTATTGATTTTTGGTCCTATGTATTCATAAAATAACTTATTTTTTGGTCTTACATATTTTTATTATTTTCATAAAAATAAGACCTAAAATGCCATTGAAGTAACTCATAATTAAAACACAGATTTATGATCAGCATAATAACTATCTAAATATTTCTTTCCGTGAATATTGCGTCCGTACTTTTTAGAAAAAATAACAGTATAGTGTATTACATTTAAGTTTGAATTTGAATTTAATGAAAAATTCGGCCACACAACACAGTACATCAAATTGAACAAAATACAAAGATCAAAACTGTCATATGTACTAAACTAAAATTAAATATTAACACAATGTTAGCACAATGCAATGAAAACATGGAATCACAGTAATATCACAAAGTTCAATATAAATTAATAACATTCAGTACTAACTATTTATTCCAAGAGTAAACAAGAGCTGAAACCACTTCATATATATCTAGCATAATAATCATAAATATACAAGCACTAAAACGCATTTACAATTGACCAACAAATCAATACAAAGTAATTCATCAAAAAACAAAGATAGCATAATGTACTATGGAACTGTAGCATGGATCCAGGGAAAAAGGCTTAAATTTAAACCTGACGAGCCCCTGATCTCCAAAGGTAGATGTGTCAGGTCAAAACAATAAAAATAGCAACATTAGAAATACGAGCGGTATTGACATACCGTGAAAGAAAGAATACAGGAACTCAATCAAGCAACAAAAACTCTCGTAGCAGTTTTTTAAATGCCCCAGAGGCCACTATTTCCCTTATGTATAATGGCAGTCTGTTCCACTCACGGTGTCCAGCTGCAATAATACTGTTATGCAGCAATCTGGTGCGTGCCCTAGGAACCACAAAACTTGCATGACCTCGAGTATCATGTGAATGGGACAAACGCTGTAATTGCGATAGTTCAATATACCTATTCGTATAGACTCTGTCATGCATAAATAATAATAACCTGAAAATGAATATTTTATCGAAGGGAAGTATGTTATAAAGACAATAAATACTACCAGTATTTAAATATGAATTTAGAAGTCGAACGTATTTTCTCTGAAGAACAAGAATTCTGTTAACGTTACCATCCGTTGTCTGTCCCCAGGCCAAAATACAATAAGACAACATGGGAGAGATAAAGGAATTATATAGTATTAATCTGAGTCTGATTGTTAAAAAACTAGAAATTCTAGAAATAGCGCCAATACGAGACTTAAGAATATTTGCTAAATAACTTATATGGACATCCCAACGCAAAGTCTCATGTAGTATAACACCCAGAAATTTCAAGACCCGAATGAAACAGGATCCCCATTCAAGAAAATACCAGTAGGCGACGACAGCCGAAGACCACGGCCCGAAAAAAAGACACATGTTGCCTTATTAGTATTAATTGTAAGATTGTTACAAACAAACCAGCGAGATATCTCCTGAAGGTCACGATATGCACGGGGCAATATCTCGGACAACGAATCCCCTGGAAAAAATAAGCTGGTGTCGTCAGCAAATAAAGCTCGGTGAGAAGTAGAAGCAACATTAAATATATCGTTGACATAAATTAAAAAAAAGCATAGGGCCCAAGACGGAGCACTGAGGAACTCCAAAAGGAACTCTTTGAATTGAAGAGTGTATACCCTGTATTTGTACATATTGTGTCCTGCTAGAGTGCTAGACAAATAATTCTCGAAAAATGAAAGTGCGACTCCCTAATCCCAATATGTCGTAATTTAGACAAGAGAATATCATGGCGAACACAGTCGAATGCTCTTGACAAATAAAAAAATATGCCCAAAACACACTTTCCACAATCTACATTTGACTGTAAAAAATTCATAGCATCCAATAACGTTGTCTCCGTTGAGTGACCCTTCCGAAAACCGTGCTGATTCCAATGTAAATTTTATTCAGATCCAAAAATCCTGAGAAGCTATTCAAAACCAGCCTCTCCAGTATTTTAGCAAATAACGAGATATTTGCGACTGGACGGTAATTAGCAACATCAGTTCTATTGCCCTTTTTATGGATAACCGAAACCCTAATTATTGTAAAGGAAGAAGGAATTCTCCCAGTTAAAAAGATACAATTGAAAATATGACTTAAGGGTATTACCAAATTTTGAGAAGCATACTTAATTACTCTCGGATGAACGTCATCCGGACCCGCTCCCTTTGATGAATCCAAATTAGTCAGAACCGACATAAGATCATCTGACACAGGATGAAAATAAAATGAAGAAGATAATCTATGGTGTGACAGGAATTCAGAATAATGTCCATCTGAATGTGGGATATCAGCCAATAACTTTGCAGGTAATTCAATAAAATACGTATTATACAAATTTACAGTCCTATCCAAGTCAGTAACTCTAGTTAGTGCCCATGTGATGAACCTGTATGGGTTCCCCCTGGACCCGTAAGTACATCATAGTTACTGTTAGCAATTCATTAGTGTGAGTACATCATAGTTTTGTATCAATAAGTAATGAGGACGAGAGGAATAAAATTTGCTGATGTTGGACACGTTTAAAAGTACATATTTCCACACAGAGAGCATGATGATAGTACTTTGAATATAAACGATGATTTAGCATAATATAATATATTAGATGTGCAACTTAATTCTCGGCCACAGGCACGACACGTCGACAGCAAATTCTAGCAAATCGTATACGTACCTAATCAGAGAAATAATCCCCGTTGAGTTGGATACATTTGAGCCATCGATCAGGGAGCTGCCGAATGCCACTGGGGAAAAAAGAGGGCTGTTTCGAGTACATAAAGTCATCAATTCTTGTGTGGATCTCCTCGACAGACGTGAAGTGCGTATCACTCAGGTGATGTTGCAGGGAGCAAAAGAGGTGATAATCCGACGGGGCGAAGTCTAGATAATAGACTGGTGGGACAAAATCTCCCATTTCAAGTCAGTGATCGTGTTTCAAGTCGTTTTCGCGGTATGAGGACGCGCGTTATCCTGAAGCAACAGGACCGACCTTCTGCACTTGCAGGTGTACGCCTTTTCGCCTCCATTGCGTCACTCACACTAATGAATTGCTAACAGTAACGCTCAGCATTGACCGTTTCACCAGGTTTGAGCAACTCATAGTGTACGACACCGCGCTGATTCCACCATGTACACAGCAACAACTTCCTGGCATGGATATTCGGTTTGGCGGTACTGGTGGTAGGCTGACCTGAATAAAACCACGATTTGCCCTGCTTAGGATTATCGTAGAGGATCCATTTCTCATCACAGGCCAAAATCTTGTGGAGGAAATCTTTCTTCTTGAATCTGTAGATCAAGGACACAGCAACATTGTAGTGCCTAGACTTGTTCGCAGCTGGGAGTTGGTCGGGCACCCAACGGTCAATCCGCCCAAGCTTGTGCAGGCGCTTTGCAATAGCTTGCCGTGTTACTCCGATTTCCTGGGCGAGCTCTGACTGTGTGCGACAGGGATCCGCGTCCAACACTTTTTCCAGTTCCTCATCGTCCACTTTCTGTGTCTGTCCCGGACGTTCTGCATCACGGAGATCGAAATTTCCTTTATTAAACCGCTGGAACCACTTCTTACACGTACTGTAGGACACCGCAGCCTCACGCAAAGCAGTACAGATCATTTGCTGGGCTTCCGCGGCACTTGTGTTTCAGCTGAAACGCGAACAGGATGCAATTCCTCAAAAGTTGCTTCTCGAACGACATTGCTTTCACAGTCAACTTTCGTCCCTTCTGCCACTACAGCTGTGAACGGTTACAGTTGCCTGGAAAGCTGTTGGATGGCACTGCAATCAGCCATTATCGCACACAGCTGCTTGCATGTGCCGACGTTCTATGATTGCTTGAGGTTAGGGGCCGAGAATTAAGTTGCACACTTAATAAATACTTTAAATATAAGAGACGACTTAGCATGATTTAATATAAATACTTTACATATAAACGATGATTTACCATTATTTAATAAAAAATACTTTGTATATAAACGATGATTTAGCATAATACCCATACAGTATTTTGTATATAAACGATGATTTTGCATAATGTACTTACAACATCTTGTATCATCATCGTCATCATTGTCAACCATTATCAATCCACTGCTGGACAAAAGTCTCCCCAAGTTTCCTCCACAACGGTCTGTCTTGTGCCAGTCTCCTCCATGTCACTCCCGCATACTTTCGACATTCATCGGTATAGTAGAAACACCTACTATACCATGCAAATTAATTCGGACAAGCTATTTTATTGTCAGAATTGTAATGTGATTACCAGTTGATGTCGGAAACCCACGTGCCGCCCCGGTGGCGCAGTGGTCTAAGCGATGGCCTCTGATCATTCGTCCGAAAGGGGCCCGGGTTCGAATCCCGGTGAGGCATGGATGTTGTGTTTGTCTTACGGCACTGGCTTTCTCCCTTCCCCGGAACCAGTGACCCTAAATTAGGGACGGGCGACTTCTTATAGCCTATTGAGTTGCTCCCGGTGGTCGTTAAACCTCCAATCAAAAAAAAAAAAAAAAAAAAGAACCCACGTAAACCGGTTTTATAAGCTGTGAGGTGGTGTGACTGTTAGAACTTGATAGTAAGAATGGGGTTTGACCGGTTTGAAACAGGAAATACGCACCTCAGCTTCAGTTGTGAGCTTTCGTGTGACAGGTGGATGTTAGTTTTTGCTCCCTGTGAGTTCGTGTTGCTTTCGTGTATTGAAAAATGGATATTTTCCCAAGGAAGTGTGCAAAAATAATTGCTCTGAAGGATCACACTTCTATGACAGTGAGAGATATCGCTTCTGCAGTTGGTGTAGGCATATCAAGTGTATCAAGACTGCTTACACGATACAATGCATCTGGATCATCGTCTCCAGAAAGGAGAAGTAAATGTGGAAGAAAGCGAAAAACAACTCCTCGAACCGATAAATATTTCATCAGAAATAGTAAAATGAATCCAAAAACAAACAAAAAAAAAACAAAACAAGCACCGACCTTCAAAGAGATTTATTGGCTAGTGGTTGTGATGTTAATGATTCAACTGTACGCCGTAGGCTTCTGGAAGTTGGCCGGAAGGCAAGAAGACCAACGAAAAACAATATTTGAATGCGAAAATGAAGATGAAACGTTTAGCATGGGCCAAAAAATATAAATCATGGACTGCTGACGACTGGAAAAAGGTAATTTTCAGTGATGAAACTACTTTATTTGTGCAGGGTTACCAAGCAAATGTTGTTAGATGAAGCAACTGCGAACCCTTAAGACCTGAGCATGTCAAACAAACTGCAAAACAATCCCTGAAACAGATGTTTTGGGGGTTTTTCACATCAAATGGCACTGGAAGCTTAGTTCCTGTTCAAGGTATGATAAATTCAGCCAAGTACGTAGAAATATTACAACGTAGGATTGTTCCATTCTTGCAAACTTTTAACGGGACATTTCAACCTGACTTGGCCCCATGTCACAATTCGAAATTGGTAATGCTGGAAAATCCAATTCATTTGCTTTATTGGCCTTTAAATTCACCAGACTTAAATCCCAATAGAAAACTTATGGAATATTTTGAAGAGACGTTTAAATAAAATGGACTGTACAACCAAAGAACGCATGATAACGAATGCTATAAAAGTGTGGTTTATGAAGTCAAAAATATGTGCACTCAGTTAGTGGAGTCAATGCCAAAATGAATTCAAGAGGTAATTTCTGCTAAAGGAGGACATACTTCATACTAATACAGGTATTTATCAGTGTATATAAAGGCATAGAAAGATATAAAGGCATAGTTTGGGAAAAAAGAGTGATTTTTTACTTTGTCCTAGTTAATTTGCACAGTATAGTACCTAACAACACGTTGGTCCTCCACTTGCACGAGTAACAGCTTGTACACGCCGAGGCATCGACTCCACCAAATGCCGAAAGTTTTCAGGAGATAACACCAGCAATGTTTGTTGCAGCATTGCCAACAACTTCGTCCAAAACATGATCCACAGATCCGATGATCCACAGATCCAAAGATCCACAGATCCGATGATCCACAGACCCAATGATCCACAGATCCGATGTTCCACTCCACGGTATTCTAGAAAACTTCCACAGGGTTTAAACCGAGAAACTTGGGGACCACTTGATGGCTTAAAACCCAGACAACTGTTCCATGCTGCATAGTTGAGACTAGGTGGGGCGGCGCACCGTCCTTCTGAAACAGACCATCGGTCGCAGGATTGCGCGAAGGCCATGAAAGCGTGTAGGTGACCAGCCATCAAATGCTCGTTGCTCACAGCGGTTAAGGGCCTCTTCAGACACACTAAGAAACCAAATGTGACCCACGAGAATGGACCCAAAGCATCACAGGGCCGACTAGCACAACGAGACCATCGCCTCATGTTGACGACCCCACACCCGCACCCTATCATCAGCTCGGTACAGATGAAAACAGATTCATTAGGATGCGGTCGCATTCTTCAGAGGTCCGAAGTTGATGTTCCTGGCACCAATAGGCATAATGTAATGACGAACAGCCAGCAGTGTCACACGAGTAGTGCGTCATCTCCTGTAGCCCAGGGTATGTACCGTTCGCTCGTTGACGCTGTCTGGGCCACCGACATTTAACCTGCATGCGAATTGTGGCGCCGTTGCCAAGTGGTCGGTCTGTACCAACCTGGACAATCTACGTCGACCCCGATCATCGATCGGCAACCGCGTACCCTCTGGGCCCTGGTACGTACGTCGATGGTATAGCCTTGATATGTTACCGTAGGGTACCCAAGGATTTTTTACCACGTGGGCGATAGAATGTCCTATCTGTCTTGAGTCGATAATGCGTCCACGATCAAAGTCTCTCAGATCACCACTTTGACCTATATTCGTCTATTACGATGCACTGTTCAGAAGCTCTGCTGTCCGCCTATTTATCGCTGACGTTAGGTTTATGTCAGTTCCACTCTACGCTGGTGATGCCCATGTCAAATGTCCTTCACCCCTGTCTCTAACGTTTTGTCTACTGAGTGTATATAAACCATGATTTAACATCGCGAGTAATGAAATGAAAGTGATGACATACAACACAACTAATTGGTTAAATGATAACTGCGTGTTTTTGGTTGCTACAGAAATATTTTTGCATGAAAATACTCGGTATTAGGATAAATTTACAGACAGCACTATCCGGATCACAACTTACTAGTAATTTTTTCTGTCTTACATGTATTAACTATTAATTCCTTTCTGTGCAAAGCTAGTGCTATCGTATTACCTTTACGAAGAACTGAGGTTATTACAAAGGAATGACATAAAAAATATTCCTTTCGTAATGTAATTATTCTTGTTTCTTGTAACAATAGGAAGCGAGGGTATTAAGCTAATTTAAATGTCTTCCCAGATCCATTTCCCATGGAAGACAATCAATTTTTGTGCGAATGTTACTCATTCTTGCCCATTGATTGATTTTACATTTCTCATACCGATGCCCAAAGCTTGCAGTCCATCGGGTGTAATTCTGGAGTTTCAACACAACATTGCTTCGCTTAATGAATTCCTTGTTTCCGGACATTCCTGCTTAGTTTTGACACCATAAATGACATTATTTAAAGGCCTTTTTTTAGGTTGAACATCAATCCATTCCTGTACTTATTACGTCTTCTCGAGGACATCTCATTAGTTCTGTTTTTCAGGTCTTAAAATCTTGTTGTTTTGTTTTAAGAAAAATTTAAATAAAGTCATTTTGAGAGAGAATTCAGGAAATACAATAGATAGACTTCCATGAGGATAGGTCTCCGTTTGGTAGGTGCACTAGAAGTTTCTTCAAGAACTCTATACCATTTAAACTATGAAAAGTGAGATTTTATGTAGTTCGTGTTCCCAATGCACCGCTTTGGACTCTCGTATGATTGCAGAATTGTTTCCTGAAACTCACTTAGAACTTTGTTCTTAATTATGTTATAATCTTAAAAATTTATTAGCGGTCATTTTCTGGTACAATTTTATGTAAATTTCTATTGTCGTTTCTATAATCTAACAAGTTAAGTGTGCCACGGAAACGACTGGGTGAAGCATTTCCTCCTTTCACAACTTGATTGTGTTTTGACACAAAGCCAGTTATGAAGAATATATGAAACTGATGTATGTACTAAGAAAGTATTTAATGAGATAGGGGTAAAACGTGTTATGGGTGTCACGGAAACACTTGGATGAAATATTTCCTCTTTCAACAAACGCAGATCCTTTTTCTTTCTACTCTCTGAGTGAAATTGATCTGCTTAATGTGCAGTGCATTTGTATTTTGTGTATTCAATGGTTTACATTCGCGAGCTAGATCATTTTGTGTGTTTATGACTGTCCTGGGTGAAAGCATAGCGAAACAGTAATCTAAGAGATAATAACATTAATTTTGACCAAACGTTGATTTGTTTATTACAGAGGGTGAATCGAAAGTTTTGCAATACTTGGATCACTTTATGTCTTCATACATACCTTTACGACGAAAGCTGACTACCATTCAAAGTATAAGCCGTTGCGCCATCTGTGTGTCGGTTCTTCGATTTCGCGACGGTACCAGTACTTGTCCTTTGAGACGAAGAACTCCTTCACCCCAGCTGCCACCTCCTGTTGGTTATTGAAATGCCGCCGGTGAAGGAAGTAGGCCATGGATCGGAACAAGTAATGATCCGACGGGGCAAGATCCGGACCATATGCTAGGTGTGGAATCAGCTCGATGCCCTCAAGTTCCTGGAGTTTTGCCCGGGTCGTTCGCGCGGTGTGAAGCCAGCCGTTGTCCTGCTGTAGGAGAGCGCGCCTTCTGTTCACCAGTGCAGGGTACTTCTCCTCCAAAACGGTCTACATCCGCTCCAACTATCAGGAGTAGAGGTTGGTTTTGATGTTCCGACCATCTGGAACAAATTCATAATAGATAACTCTCGAAATTCCACCAGACGCAGAACAGCACTTTGTGCTCGAAGGGCCTACGGTCGGAAACAGGTTCTAGAAGCTGGCCCGGGCTCAACCACTGCCGTTGTGTGTTAGGATTACGGAAATAGACCCACTTTTCATCGCACGTAGCGATATTATTGATGAAACGTACATCGCGCGCGTCTTCTAGCAGTTCCGTGCTCACTTCCATTCGTCGATTTGCTTCAGTTGGCGTCAGTTCAATGAGGAACAATGCGGCAGCTCCTGAAGACCTTTCCGAGGTCCTCAAAGTGACGAACTACGATGGTATGGGATATGCCCAGCTCGGCTAATAATCTCGGAGTGCTTGTCTGATTTGCCTCTACGGCCTGGCGCACGGCTTCCAAATCCATGGTTCGCGGCCCACCTGACCTTGGCTACTGGTCTCGGCCTCTGTCACCCGAGCGAAATTTCTTGAACCATCTGGTTGCGGTGCTGTTGCCCACGGAATCTTCCCCTTTTGCATGACAAATGTTTCGTGTTGCTTGAGCAGCGTTATGGCCGAGTTCAAACTCGTAAAGCAAAAGTTCCCTAATTTGCCGGTTGTGGCTGTTCATCCTTCAGGCGTCCTTACCACATACAGAAAGCCGACATGCAATGCTCCTCACAGAAACGACTACCACTTTTTATCCCTTTCGACTGACTGCAGTGCGCGACTTGAACTAGTTTAAGCACGTGACATACCCGCCGCAAAACATGCGTTTATGCAAATATTGCAAAACTTTCGACTTACCCTCTGTATTTTGTATATTTTTCACAACTCGGTTACGGATATTTGTCATATAGATGATATTTATTTCCTTTCTTCTTTTTATATACAATATATATACTGTTAAACATTCGCACAATGAACAGAAACGTACTTAACGAGCATAATAATTCTTGCTGAAAACGTATGCGTATATTCAAGAAACAAATATAACGTATTAAATACGTTTATTTCTTATGGTGTAGTAATTACAGAGATTCGTCAAGTTTTAGCACTCCACTAGGAGGCTTTTTCAAGGCAACGGTAGACATAAAAATGCAGGTAATTGCAACAGATAAGGAACAAAGATGATTTTTGAAAGTAACGTGGGTGATATCACCAGCGTATTTCGTGAAATGTTTTTAGCACGTAATTACACGGTGTGCGGCGACGTGTTACCGTCTTTCAATAACGCATGCCAAACCATTGGTAATTCAGTAGAGATCATGTCATTGCACACTACTTTGTTGGAGATGATTTCGAAATCCTCTCCAACAAAGAAGCGTGCAGTGACATGATCTCTACTGAATTACCAATGGTTTGGCATGCGTTATTAAAAGACGGGAACACGCCGCCGCGCACCGTGTAATTACGTGCTAAAAACATTTCACGAAATACACTGGTGATATCACCCACGTTACATTCAAAAATCATCTTTGTTCCTTATCTGTTGCAATTCCCTGCATTTTTAGCTCGTCTTTTGTAAAAAAAGATCGTGCTTCTGTTATCGCTTTGTCCGTCCGTCCGTCTGTAACCACAATATCTCTGCAACTATTAATCCGATTTAAAAAATTCTTTTTGCATTGCGAAGCTTGAAATATGCAAATGATGATCCTTTATTTCGTTTTTTTTTACAGTGTACAATTTCGCCGGTAGAGGGCGTAAATGCAGATCATGTCGAATTCAAAAATACGTTTTATTCCACATATTTGCTTCTAAACTTCCGATTTAAAATCAAATTTTATCTTTCTATTCCATTTATGTCGAAGAGTATTTTAGATATAGTTACTTTTTCAAATTACGCATAGATTTTCCGCTAGGGGGCGTAAAAGTAAATTACATTTTTCCCGATAACTCTTTTTCTAAAACTCCGATTTGAAATTTTTTTCTTCAGCGGATACATCTCCTGATGGAATATCTTTTGCATATAATTTCAAAATTTTGGTAAAGAATAGTTTGGCCACCAGGGTCGTAAATGTTAATCCTTGCTTCTGATGTATTTGCCATAAAATCGGAGCTTTTAAAATATCGATTGAAAAAATTCTTTCGTGGACTGATGCCACTCACATCGATAAATATTTTCGGAATATTTTCTTATTAAAATATTCCACACTTTTTCCGCCTGGGGACGTAGATGTACATCTTATTTTTGTCAATATCTCTACTTCTAGGAGTCCAATTTGAAAAATTCCTTCTTTGTTAGATAGTGTTTTCCGTGTGACATGTTTTCCATATAATTTCAAAATTTTTAAGTAATTCATAGACTTTCCACTAGGGGGCGTAGAGGTAAATTGCGTTTCCCCCTATATCTCTGCTTCTAAATCTTTGATTTGAAAACTTCTTTTTGCACCGGATACAGCTCCTGATGAGAAATCGTTTGCACATAAGTTTTAACTTTTGTAAAGAAATAGTTTGGCCACCAGGTGGCGTAAATCTTAATTTCCGCTTCTGATGTATTTGCAGCAAAATATGAGCTTCCAAATTCTCGATTGGAAAAAACGTCGTTTGTTGACCGATACTACTCATGTCGACAAACTTTTTAGGAACATTTTCTTTTTAAAATAGTGCATAGTCTCTTCGCCAGGGGCATATATGTATATCTTATTTTTGTCAGTATCTCTACTTCTAGGAGTCCGATTTGAAAAATTCCTTCTTTGTTGGATAATGTTTCTAGTGCGATATGTGGTTCATATAATTTCAAAAATTTCAAGTAATTCATAGACTTTCCGCTAGGAGGCGTAAATGTAATTTGTGTTTCCCAATATATCTCTGCTTCTAAATCTCCGATTTGAAAAATTCTTTTTGCACCGCATACAACTCCTGGTGGGAAATCGTTTGCACATAATTTCTAATTTTTGTAAGAAATGGTTTGGCCACCTAGTGGCGTAAGTCCTAATTTCCGCTTCTGTTGTATTTGCAGCAAAATACGAGCTTCTAAAATCTCGAATGAAAAAAAAAGTCGTTTGTTGACCGATACTACTCATGTCGACAAATCTTTTAGGAAAATTTTCTTCCTGAAAAAATGTATAGTTACTACGCCAGGGGGTGTAGATGTACATCTTATTTTTGTCAATATCTCTACTTCTAAGAGTACGATTTGAAAAATTCCTTCTTTGTTGGATAGTGTTTCCGATGCGAAATGTTTTTCCTATAAATTTAACAATTTCAAGTAAATCATAGACTTTCCGCTAGGGGACACAAAGGTAAATTGCGTTTTCTGCATTATTTCTGCTCTTTAAGCTGGGATTTGAAAAATTCCTCCTGTATTGCATACAAGACCTGAAGGAAAATATTTTTCACATAATTTCTAATGTTTGGTAAAGAATGGTTTAGCCACCAGGGGGTCATAAGTGTTAATTTCTGCTTCTGAAGTCTTTGTTGCAAGATCTGGGCTCCTGAAAACACGACTAATTCTTTTTTCTTGGACCGATACCATTTATATGGATAAGCCTTTTGAAAATACTTTCTTCCTAAAATAATGTATGGTTTTCCCACCAGGGGAAGTAAAGTCACATCTTATTTTTGTCGATATCTCTGCTTCTAAGAGTCCGTAAGCTCACAATTCCGTTTACAGCAATGTCTGAGGGATTAAAAACCCGATTGAAAATCTTCTTTCTATCGTCAGATACCATTGTTTTCCATACCGGTTCCATTGACTTTGAATAGGTTTGATAAATTTAGTTTGCGTCAGAACGGATTCAAATGACGTGCTTATTACACCCGAAAATTCGGAGTCATCTTTCTTGTTTTTTCTTCCGTTGCCTTGAAAAAGCCTTCCATTGGAGAGCGAAAGCTTGGCGAATCTCTGTGATTACTACACCATAAGAAATAAACGGATTTAATACGCTGTATGCGATTCTTGAATATTCATGTTGTGGTGTATTAAAACTAACGTTAACGGAAGGGTATTTCATCATGAGTAGTAGGTGTACATAACAACTGCTTGACCAGTCCAATACTTCTCTTCAGCTCGAAATATGTTATTCCGAATCATAAGTAAAATGAAATTTTGAATTTGTATATACACTATGTAGACAAGTGCATTAGAACACCTAAGTGAAACGGAAACAGGATAATTTATCAGCCGAAACCAGTATATAGTCGGCCTACCTTTGTCCGTTACGATTGCAGCTACACCTTTCCACGAGATGCTGGCTGGTCTGTAGAGTCAATTTCCTCCACTCTTCTTGCAAAACTTCTGCAATAGCTATCGCAGAGGAAGGTCGTGCCTACCGAGATCGGACTTGACATTTACCAAAGATTTTCTATTAGGTATGGATCGGAACTTTGGGAATGACAATCTCACACGTGGACGTCCTGCTCTTCACACGAGGCTTGGACAGAACTTGCATTGGCAAAAACGACTCGATCTTGCTAAGTCCGAGAGGTTTCGGCACTGAAGTACTGTCGCAGCCCATGTAGTGGAATATTTTCCAGAATGAGGCCGTCGTTAGCCTGGAGATCGCCACAATCCAAGGACAAAGTGTTTCTCAGCAGAACCCCTACTAATATCACAGATTCCTTTCGAACGTGACTGCAGTCCTTCTGACAGTGTTCCCTGAGAAAACGCCAAAGTATATTATCCATCCAAACGAAACGGTAAGTAGTGCGATTTGTTAATCTACATGGCCCTATTCTGTTGTCTAGGAACGGCAATGAAGCACGACTGCAGTCGCCGTCTGTCTTTCTTCGGTTTGATTTACGGCTAGTGCGTAGCACACCTAGAATCGACACAGTGGGTATATAATTCCTGACGGACTGTTTTCCTTCAAAAATCTGTTCCAATGCCTTTCGCGTCGTCGAAAGTCAAGGTGTGTGGTGGAGAACCTACATTCCCTTTTCACATTATTTTTTTAAAGTCTAAGGATTCTTCACAAATAATTTATACCGAAAGAACGCATTGCACTGGAAGGGATGGATAAAATTGGCTGAATAAAATTCGGTTCCGAAATTCTCTTATCAAAGCGATGTTGGTGAATTCTTTTTTATTGTCTAAGGATTGTTCTCAAAGAATTTATACCGGAAGAACGCATTCCAATGGAAGGGATGGATAAAATTTGCTGAATAAAATTTGGTTCCAAAATTATCTTTTCAAAGCGATGGTGTTGAATTCATTTTTATCAACGCTTTCCAACCGTAGGTTGAAGAAGCGTATATGCTCCAGATTTGTCTGTCCGTCTGTCGGCAAGATAACTCGCGCAAAAATGGTTCGATTTCGATGAAATTTTAGTATGAGGTAAGGGACCATCTGGGGACGAACCGTATTGAAAATGAACGAAATTGGGTCAAAGGTCACGGCATAGGAACGGGATCCATTCCATTGCCCTTATGCATAATAACTTGCGTAAATATGGTTCGATGTCGATGAAATTTTAGCATATTGTAGGGGACCACTTGGGGATGAACCCTATTGAAAATGGGTGAAGTGGGGTCAAAGGTCACGGCATAGGGGCGGGATCCATTCCATTGCCTTTATGCGTCATAACTTGCGTAAATATGGTTCGATGTCGATGACATTTTATAATGTGGTAGAGGACCACCTATGACGTCACAATTTCGCACTTGAGATCCATCTGTCTCATTACGTCACGTATTGTGTGTGAATCCTATTAAAGTTTTATGACGTCACACTCTTGCGAGCAGATGGTCGCGATTCCCATCTGCCTCATTACGTCATGCGTTGTGTGCGTATGTCCGTCCGCACGATAACTCGCGTAAAAATCGTTCGATTTCGATGAACTTTTAATATGTGGAAGGGTATCACCTGGGAAGGAACCCTATTGAAAGTGAACGAAATTAAGTCAAAGGTTAAAGCATAGAAGCGGGATCCATTCCACTGCGCTTATGCGTCATAACTAACGCAAAAAAGGTTCGATTTTGATGAAATTTTAGTATGTGGTAGGGGACCACCTGGTGACAAACCCTGTTGAAAATGGGCGAAATGGGGTCAAAGGTCAGGACATAGGAGCGGAATCACTCACATCGCTATTATGCGTCATAACTTTCGTAAAAAATTTTCGATTTGGATGAAATGTTAGTATGTTGTAGGGGCCTGCCTGGGGACGAATCCTCTTGAAACGGGCGAAATGGGGTCAAAGGTTAGGACACAGGAGCGGAATCTATTGCATAGCCCTTATGCATCATAACTTACGTAAAAATCTTCCATTGCGACAAAACTTTATCATGTTATTTCGGAGGTATACTGAACCGGTTCTGTTAAATAAAATCGAAATGGGTTCAAACGTCAGGGCACAGGACCGATATCTATTCCACAGCCATTATCCTCATAACTTGAGTAATGATTTCTGGTAAGTTGGAAAGCGTATTATAATCAATGCATTGCATTATTATTCTAACTTGTTGTCTAAGAATTGTTCACAAATAATTTATACCTGAAGAACGCATTCCACTGGAAGGGATGGATAAAATTTGCTGAATAAAATTTGGTTCATAAATTCTGTTATCAAAGCGATGCTGGTGAATTCTTTTTTATTGTCTAATGATTGTTCACAAATAATTTATACCGGAAGAATGCATTCCAATAGGAGGGATGGATAAAATTTGCTGAATAAAATTCGGTTCCGAAATTCTCTTATCAAAGCGATGTTGGTGAATTCTTTTTTATTGGCTTAGGGTTAGTCACAAATAATTTATATCGAAGGAACAGGCAATTAACGCTGAATTTTTCAGAGGAGTGGTGGACAGACCGTTGAAAAGAAATCGGAAGTTAAGCTGGATTCAGTTAATTTAGGTGACCAATTCGTGCTTCCGGACAATACGCCTGCACACAACGTTATGAATATGAAACAGTTTATTGACGAAAGCGAGTTGAACTTTTCACAATTCCCCCGTATTCGCCAGATCGTAGTCACATCGGCACTTCTCTTGTGTGAACTGCCGATTGTATTCCTGAAACGTTTCAAACACACGTTGTTCGTCGGACTCGAGGCTCAAAAGCAGTGCTAGATATCAGTCATTAAATTACGAAAGGTTCGATTAAAATGGATTCTACTACAAACATTTGGTTACCGAAAAGACACTTTGTCAGCATTCCGTTTTGAATTTTTTTTTTTTTTTGGTGGATTTTATTAAGATAATTTAAAACACATTTATTCAACATGGTCAACGGTATTAAGGACATTGTAATTAATTTGAAATGCTCCGAATTAGAAGTATCTTACCTAAATTTATTATTACAAGAATATTAAGTGTGTTTCGTGTTGTTGCGCTTCAAATGTGAAGGAAGCCAGGAAATCAGAGAGTTTTCTGGTGTAAACTGCCCACGTGACTACTGTCTTTTCTTAGCTTTTGACTGAGCCTTTTTCTGTGGATGCTCTGACTTTGTCAAATAGCTTTAATTATATAAAGAGTTTCAATATTTACATCCTTTGGGATAAATTATTTCTGTAGAAATTTGAACGCGAGGCAAAAGTGAAAAATTCTTGCTTGCGAAAGATCAGATGTAGATAAGAAGTGCAAAGGCTTCATTCAAGATTTTAGAGGGGAAAGAAAACTAGTGAATAAATGTTCTAACAACTCGTGTAAATGTACTTGATGTTTAAAACACGCATCATTTCTCTTAGGATCACTGGGGAGAAAACATCGTGCCTTTTTTCTTAGTTTAGCTTCTGCATTTTTCAAAATGTTTGCCTCCTTGTACTCTCAGGTCTCCTAAACGATATCTATTGAGAATCTGCTTTAGCATAGCATCATCACTCCTACATGTGCATGATATGTTGTAAGTTATTCTGAAAGGTTGCACGATTTATTATTCCAAAACATCAGTAGTTTTCGTACTATTCGCACGACATGAAAAATGGTTTGATCTTAACTTTCGTTTATGCAGTAAAACAATCGATCAGGTAAAGCTTTTATTTCAGGTGACAAGTTCAGCTCTATGTCTCACACTAAATGTCTCTTTTTCTATACTCACTTAAATAAAACGGTCAAAGAATTTTTTTGACATACGTTACTTAAAAACGCCTTTGTGGTTACGAGATTACTTTGAATCAAAAACTGATTTAACGATTAGTTTCTTATGAATCTGAGTGTGGTTTCTTAAGCAGTAATTTTATAACGTGATTGTAAAGGTCAAATTTATGCCATTATAATCACGATATCAAATCACGTGCGGTGTTTAATTGTGAAAATCTACATTTTCGAAATTGCACGCTTATATAAAAATATCCCATATTAACACTCGCATTTCGAGTTTAAAATCATCAATTATTCACAAACAGATTTCACTTTTGTTTTTTCGCCATTTTTGTTTCTCCATTTCTTTTGGAGAAAGAGGTGGTGGAAACCCAAATTTGTCAGTCTGTCATTTTTAAGCTATCGTGCTAATGCTAAGTAAGCGGTTTTTCGAAATTTCTAGATTGCATCTTTAGTAAGTATCCGTCGTGAGTTGTCCGCTGTGTAAAATAATCAGCAAAAGAACATGATCAGCAGGAAAAGGAGCTTTTTCCCAACCGAGTTATAATGAATAATGCTTTTTCTAATGCTTGTAGTGTTAATTATATCATGAATAAACTTTCCTGCTAGTAGTGTAGTAATAATAATGAACAAGCTTTTAACTGCTAGTAATGTTGTAGTAGTAATTAAGATGAATAAAGTCTTATGCTGGTTGTTAATAATAACAACTAATGAAATAAACCTAACAGCCAGACAGAGGTCTGACAAAACTATGAACTGAGAAAAACGTACTTACTAAAGAAAAATTTTTATTTAGGGAAACCTCCTGGTAGTATCCAACATACACTTCATAGATCACACAGCTACTCAATAAAACGTAGCTCCTTGCACATGAACGAAGCTCTACTCACATAAACGAAGCTCTCTCAGGTATCGTTGAACGCGCCTATTTATACTGGCTACCACCACGTCATGACTTACACTCATTGCCAGATCTCATTCAGCGGGAGAAATAACATCTCGTTCAGTAAGAAGATAATTTACATAGGAAAATAAAATAACCAGAGATAGTAAAATCAAAAGGAAAGTGAATATAGAGTATACGTTACAGAGTGTGTTCAGGATAATTAATTGCTGATTAGTTTCTTCTGGACTTCGAAAACGGAAGATTTCCTGAGGTATAATACTTGAATG
Organism: Macrothele yani; assembly: GCA_039090855.1. Lineage (NCBI taxonomy): Eukaryota > Metazoa > Arthropoda > Arachnida > Araneae > Macrothelidae > Macrothele > Macrothele yani. The sequence continues at coordinate 19,643,094 of CM077025.1, forward strand.
TCTCGGGAAAATTGTCTCTTCACTACAATGGATTTGCATGTTGTTTTCAAATTAAATTTGAAGCATATGACAGCCACGGTCACATGAAATGCTAATGTGGTCATCATATGTGTTTACTGTACGTTTACAGAATCGGTGCTTCGCTGTTAAAATCGAATATGCCCAAAATGTTCCAACCGAAATACTTGAATTGACGCTACGAGTTATCAGAGATTGTATCTGTTTCTGAAAAAAATCAGAGAGTGTAAAAAACAGTAAGCAATTTAAAAGCTTCGTGCTAAATGGTATGATCAGAAATCCAACGCTGTCGAATGCACGATTGAAAAGTTGAAAAACTTGCATTTAAAAATTGATATTTACTTAAAAGTTGAAAAACTAGAGATAAAATCAACTACATAGGCGAGCACTTTAGAAGCTACTTTAGCCTCATCATCGGGCCCAATTGCGCAAAAGGGTGGTTACAGGCATTTATATACAATCATAGAATAATATAACTGGTGTTGCCAAACTGAGAATGGCATGTTACACATAATTATGTGTAATTGAGACTTACGTATCTGAAAATTCACCAGGTGAAGCATTTAGCTGGTTCAACAGTAGGACCCAAGGGCGAGGTATAGTTACAGGTACGTCGTCATTACAACAACTGGAGGAAAAAAGTGTTATACACAAACTTTCAGCAAGCAACAAAGATTGTTTATCAAGTGCAGAGGCAATTAATGTGGTACGACTCCAGTCTGGGAAATGTCCACCTTGCGCAACTGCACGGGATAAGGCAGAAACTGTAGAACCAATACGTACTGCGTATTTGTGCTCTGCCACCCGTATTTCCACCGAACGTAGTGTAGAGCCTCCATTGCCTTTATGTGTCTTAACTTGCATAAATATGGTTCGATTTCGATGAAATGTTAGCATGTGGTAGGGGACCACCTGGGGAAGAACCCTATTGAAAATGGACGAAATGGGGTCAAAGGTCACGACAAAGGAGCGGGATCCATTCCACTGTCCTTATGCGTCATGACTTGCGTAAATACGGTTCGATTTCGATGAAATTTTAGTACGTCGTAAAGGGCCTCCTGCGGACGAATCCTGTTGAAAATTGGTAAAGTGGGGTCAAAGATCAGGACATAGGAGCGGGATGCATTCCATAACAACTTATTAATGGAGCAATTCTTGTACACTGGCATGCAAAAATTAAGGACGAGACGACGGTCTTTTGAATGTAACGTCGTGCAGAAGTGCTCCACATCGACTCAAATCATACCATAAGATTCCCAAGATGTAAGAATATGGGAAAAGTGAGCAAAACCGTCCAAACAAGGAATCCAAAGGATACAAAGGCACTTTATTGAAAAAGGTAGCTTCGGGCACAACTGGACATAAGACGGAAACGTCCATGTGACAGGCGGCTGCCAAGAAAAATCCAGTCTTTAGTAGGGGATATGATCAGCCTTTACTGTGTTGCAGGATTTACAACGTCTGTCCATGCTGAGGACGAGGTTGTCAAGGAGCTGTTGAGGCATCGCGGCCCATTCCTCTTGTAGCGTCAATCGCAGCAGCGGAATCGTTGCTGGCGGCTGGTAACGTGCTGCCAAGAGTCTCCCGAGAAGGTCACACACGTGGTCGATTGGATTTAGGTCCTGGGACCTTGCTGGCCAATCCATGCGTTGAATATCTTCACTCTCCAACAGCTCTGCGACAGCCACTGGACGATGAGGTGTAGCGTTGTCGTCCATGAAGAGGAACTCAGGAACCACAGCACCTCTAAACAGACGCACGTGAGGTGGGAGAACCTCGGTACAATAGCGGACACCAGTGACTGAACCTCCTTGGAAGATGTGGAGGTTAGTACGGCTACAAAGCATGATACCACCCCAAACGAGAACTCTGCCACCCGCAAACCTGTCCCTTTCGATGATGTTGGAGGTGTGATTGCTTGTTTCCTGCTCTCTCCAGATGTGCATAAGTCCAGAATCGCTCGTCAGACTAAATAGGCACTCATCCGTAAAGAGAACTCGTCCCCATTGCTGATGCGTCCAGTTCTTGTGTTCCTGGGACCACAGAAACCGCCGTCTCCGATGAGCAGGCGTTAATGACACACACCGTACTGGTCGTCGTGCGAATAGACTACCCTTGTGCAGCCTCCTGGCCACGGTAAAACGCGATAACGGACGTCCAGTTGTCTGTTGCATGTGCCTTGCGGTTTCTCCCGCTGTCTGCCGTTCTCGCCTGTAGAACAGTATACAGGTCGTCCGCCGTCGTGGTAGTTCGTGGACGACCACTGCTAAACTCTCGGGCAGCTGTTCCTGTCGTTTGAAATGCTCTCCAAGCTCGTGAAACGATGCTGTGAGCGATCCCGAACACTTCGGCCACACTAGTCACATTTTGACCTTCTTCCAACTTCCCAATGACGCGCCCTTCGGGTAAAGTCATCCAGATGTCGTCTACTGGATGGCCTGTTGACCATATCACACGGTGGCAGCAACTCGACCTCGTTCAAACCGATGTACGCCGTGCAATAGCTTTTACCGAATTGCTGAGCGTACACCTCCCGCGTGCTTTATACACTTCTTACACTCGCCCCCCCCCCCTCGTACGTCATGTTGCATATATACGCATTCCCTACCGTACCGGACCCTAGTATATCTCCTGAGTGGTCTTTCGGTCCGTTCTGCCTGCTCGTTCCGCTGTTATGCTAATTTCTCCTCTTGGTCCTTAATTTTTTCACACCAGTGTATATAGGTAAATTTTATTTCAGAAACGGCTCTAAGGATTTTGATGAAAGTGGTTAACCTACCGTTTTCTGGTACTAGAAATCGATTTAGCTTGATCTCGACTTTGGAAAAATTCGTTTAGTGGGTTAAATAACCACCCCGAGTTAACACGTTTTTAATGTCATGGCGTCATCCTATTAATGTTTCCCATTCTTAGAAATATTATGACGTCACACTCTCGCGATCGACTTGCGATTGAGATGTTGGCGTGCGCGGTCTCGCCATCTGCCTTTTTACATCACGCGTTGTTTGTAGATCGTATTAAAGTTTTATGACGTCACACTCTTACGACCATCTGCCTCATTACGTCACGCGCTGTGTGTGTATTACGCATTGCTTTTATATCCTCGAAATGGGGTTAAAGGTCGGGTCAGAGGAGCGAGATTTATTCTACAGATATTATCTTCATAACTTGAGTAATGATTTCTGGTATGTTGGAAAGCGTATCATAATCAATGCATTGCTTGGTTTTAATAACTTGTTTATTTTTAGCCAGTTTCTTACACTCTAACTTGAAAATCAGTTCTATAAATGCAAGGGAACAGTTTGTTGCGCGTAGTAAACTTCCAAACATGCACAAAGTTTGAATGTCTAGATAAATTTATTTGCTAACTTATCTGTATAGTACTTCAAATACACTCTTTGGCAAGAAGGAATCATCTAACCGAGATGAAAATTGACATGTGCAACATACATTTATAGGAAAGGAAATGGTTGCAATTCCAGAGAGGAAGGAAATGGTTGCAATTCCAACTATTTTATCCAAATAAAGGAAATGGTTGCATTTCCTTTATTTGGATAAAATAGTTATTTGAGTGGAACGATTCGGTACGTTGTAGCGCCACCACCTCTTTCTCGGGTACCAGCGATTACTCGGTGTTGCATAGACGTATACATTTCACGGATACTATCCAGAGGTATAGCATGCCAGATGTTGTCTAAACGGCGGGCCGTCGTCTATATTTCGGGATGGGAGTAGGTGGCATACCATCATGTCCTAAATGAGTTCGATCGGTGAGAGGTCGGGCGATTGAGATGGCCATGGAAGGGAGCAGACATTACGGAGGCCGGCCCTGGAGAGCCGTGCCATGTGTGGCCGTGCATTATTCTGCTGGAAAATTGCTCGCTGATGATGCGACAGGTACAGCAACTCAATAGGCAGTAGAATTTGGTTGACGTACCGTTGAGTTCTGAGGGTAGTACGGAGGACTACCAAAGATGTCCTGCTATCGTAGGAAATGGCTCTCCAGACAGTCACTCCCGGTAGGCGACCCGTGTGTCTTTCCACGGTAAAGGCAGCATCCGTGCGCTGGACGGCTCTGCTCCAGACACGAATGAGCTGGGCGGCGGCGACAAGTGCAAACCGTGACTCATTACTGAAGCCAAGACGACGCGGCTGGACACTGTCCCACGTTGATCGGGCCCAACACCGCTACAGGTGATGCTCGCTACTCAGTGGTAGGTGGCGGAGTGGCCTCCTCGACTGTAGTCACCGTACCGCAAATATTCCGGTAATTGTCACAATGGCCGCTTTCTTACGTGTAGACCACGCAACGTGAACACGAATTCGGCCCTGTTCGTGCGTCTCTCACAATCAATCAGTTCTCGCGTTCAGTCGTTACCCTTAGCAGTCTAGTGCCCGTGTGCCGCTGGGTTGTGCCATCCTCGACCATTTGGCACCAACATCGTCCGGTTGCCACGTTGCTCCGAATTAAAATGCCTGGTGATAGAGCGACTTGGCCAACTGGCCTCTCTCAGACCAATTATACGTCCTCTCTGAAGCTCGCTCAGCTGCTCGTATTGAGCACGGATCTGACGTTTAGGCATCCTCGTAATCTGTGGAGGTTAATGCAACTGCAATGCGGTGGCAGAATTGTCAATGCGTGCGAGCTTTGCTCTCTATATGCCCTCCTCGATGCACTGTTCCCATGCGCTGTGTCGAGCTATTCTTTAACCACTGGTCGTTATTTTTTAATCATTTGCATATTCGGCTCTGAGGTAATTTCACGCGCAGTTTTTCATCGGATGGAACGATTTTCTCGGGGTGCTCCGTTCTTTTTAGCAAAGAGTGTGCATGTTTGGTTTTTCTTTTCTATGGTGTAGGTGAGACAAAATAAACAAAACATTCTGGGCAGCACAGGTGGCCCAGTGTCCAAAAACGCTGGCTTCTAGATAAATATTCTACGTGGCCTCAAATTCACTTTCCGGATGAGGCATATGACGAGGTATGCTCTTTCTAGGTAGCCTCAAATTCACTTCGCAGATGACGCATAGGAGGTAAGCTCTTTCTACGTAGGCTCAAATTTACTTTCCGGATGAGGCATAGGAGGTACGTTCTTTCTAGGTAGCTTCAAATTAACTTTCCGGATGAAGCATAAGAGGTACGTTTTTTCTAGGTAGCCTCAAATTCACTTTTCGGATGAGGCATAGGAGGTGCGCTCCTTCTAAGTAGCCTCAAATTCACTTTCCGGATGCGGCATAGGAGGTACGTTTTTTCTAGGTAGCCTCAAATTAATTTCCTTGGTGAGGCATAGGAGGTACTTTTTTCTAGGTAGCCTCAAATTCATTTCCGGATAGGGCATAGGAGGTACACTCTTTCTAGGTAGCCTCAAATTAATTTTTTGGATGGGGCATAGGAGGTACGCTCCTTCTTGGTAGCCTAAAGTTCACTTTCCGGATGAGGCATAATAGGTATGCTCTTTCTACAGCGTTGAAACCACCTCCCTGCCTGGAATCGGTGTCTCTAAATTAGTGGCGGACCTCACATGCTTCTTTTTAGGTAGCCTCAAATTAACTTTACTTTTATTTACACACATGTCCACGTTGGTCTTTAAAACCGAATTGGTAAAAAAAGATTTCGAGGACTCTGACATATTGAGGTATAACTTCAATTCATCTTACACAAATTTTATGCGATCATAAATTTACTAACACCGATGTTTTTCAGTAAAGCAACACACCTGATTGGGAAAGATTTGCTGTAATTTCTTTGGATTACTCGTTCACCATTTATCAGCCTACTTCCTCAACACGATACTGCTTGTATTGTAGTTTTCCTTATTTCGTTGGGAATTTTGAGATGTTTGTCATGGTCCCAAACAACTGCGACAAGTTTGATAGATTTCTATAAAATAAATTCTTTGTTTAAAGGAGATAAGAATAATGGCTTTCAACAAAGGATGATGTTTCCTCCAGCTATTAGTGTGAATTTCGATTTTCTCTTAATCACTCCGTAAGGCAGAATTTGAACTTTCGAATACCGGTGTTTAGAAATAACTAAACTTTTATAAATGTACCAGAAATGTGCTGCACGTATAATTCATGCAGAGGCGTATAGAAAAGACTGAAGTTGCAGAGCGAGCAATGTTTTTCCGCAACAGACGTGAATGGAAATCTAATGAATCATCTCTTATCATGATGAATGTTATCTGATTGGTTTTTTTAATTTAAACAAACAAAGAAGTCCAGTGAAATGAAATCGATTCTAATGCTTTCACTCAGTCAAGAAAATCAATCAAAAAGACATTTCGGGAGCGGCAATAAATCCGTTTTCCACTGAGCCATTTAAAACGCTTTTGAAATCAGGCACTTAAGGATATTGGTGAGCATTATTCATTAGTATTGTAGAATATAATGCCCAGCGGGTTTTCGGATTTATATTGACGGCTGTTTAAGGTCTTAAGCCTTGTTTTGAGGCTTTGTCTTGACGGTCGAGTAGTCGCACGACTCGCTGTAATCATTCATTGGTGATGAACTTTTCGTGAATGATTCTTGCACAACGAATGACTCTTTACAGTGAATAATTTGCTCTCACCGCTGTGAAGAGTTATTCAATGCGCCATTACTGCACCCCACACTGATATCGCAGCATATTTAAATTTATTCCACCAGCATGAGTTCGGAAACGAATTATCATGGTGAAAAGAAATGTCGCCGCCCTGATAGCTCAATGGTCTTTGCGCTCGCTTATGACCATTCGTCCACGGTGAGTACGGGTCCGAATCCTGGTGAGGCATGATGTTGTGTTTGTCTTAGGGCACTAACTCTCCTCCTTCTATGGAGCCAGTGGGCCAGAATAAGGTACAGGTATAACCCATTGAGTTGCTCACGGTGGTTATTAATCCCCCACCCCAAACAAGCAAAGAAACGTCGAGGATTAATAAGTGTTAACTGTTATGTACCACCGGTATGTGCAGTTGGTTAACGCGCTATGCTTAGTGTGGGAGGCGAACGTTTCTGCGAGTGTCCGAGCCCTGTCCTGCCGGCTATCCAGTCTTCAGTTTTTCCGGGGTTTTCCTCAGACTCCCCATGTTTGGGAGCGCGAATGTGTTGTACATTCCTCCTGACGACGGCCCCGGACGCATTCTATTCCTGGACACCACTTCCCCAGAATGCCTGGGTTTACCACATGAGTGTAAATGCGATGGTAGTAAAACAATATTAAACGAATGAAGTTGATCCCGGCCGCACTTTGTCTACCCCCTTTCCTAGGATGCCTGGGTTTACCAGATGAGTGTCGATGCGCTGGTAGTAAAGCAATGTAAGTCGAATGAAGTCGGCTCTGGGCGCACTTTGTCCCTGGACCCCCTTTCCACAGAATGCCTAGGTTTACCAGATGAGTGTCAATGGGCCGGTAAAAAGATGAAGGATATCTGCTGCCCTATGTTGTCAGACACCTGCGGGCTTCGTTCCCATGATTGTTGATGATGACTCACCGCTACGTAAGTGAGCAATTAGCCGTCGTTTAGAGGACTTTTTTTAGTTTGGGGGTTTGAATATAATTGTGGGCAACTCTATGCCATATAATCAGTCGCCCGTCCCTAATTTAGGGAAACTGGTTCCAGGGAAGGGAGAGAGCCAGTGCTTTAAGACAAACACAACAACCGTGTCTCACGGGATTCGAAATGAACCCTTCTCTAACGAATAGTCAGAAGCCAGTGCTTAGACCACTGCTCCACCCGGGTGACAGTTAGGAAATAATGGCGAAACTAAAGAATAGGAATGATACGTGAATGCCATATATTTGAATGGTGTGCCTGAATCCTTCACCACGAGTCGGCTCTTTGGCAAATCATTCATCGTGATAGGTGAATAGTGAAGATATTGCGCTGTTTTGGGAAGTTTACCAAATATCGCGTTGCCAGGAAAGGGATTTAATAGTTAACAGGAGATCCCTCCAAGGAATGATTTACCGAGTGATCGTAGTTACAACTTGGAAATTGAATGGCCATTCGTTTGAATGATCAGTCGTCAAAAGGTCTTACCTGTGAATGGTAAACGGACTCCTAAGGATGAATGGTTTATGCCATCACTATCATTCGTACATATTTGATGGTACTTATGCTTGAGAAGTCTTGTTTTCCTTTCTTTCTGGTTTTAGACCATTGCGCAGAAAGAAGGAGGAAAAAATCTTAGCGCTTAGACCACTGCGCCACAGAGGACTGCAGTTAGGAAATATTGGTGAAACCTAAGAATGGAAATGATGCGTGAATACCATTCATCTGAATAGTGTGCCTGAATCCTTCAACCACGAGCCATCTCGCAGCAAATCCTTCATCGTGACAGGTGAATAGTGAAGAGCTTGCGCTCTTTTGGGAAGTTTGCCAAACAATCGCGGTGCCAGGAAAGGGATTTAGTAACAAACAGGCGATCCCTGCAAGCAATGATTTACCGAGTGATCGTAGCGACAACTTGGAAATTGAATGGTCATTCGTTCGAATGATCAGTTGTCAAGAAGTCTTCCCTGTGAATGATGAACGAACTCCTAAGAAGGAATGATTTATGCCATCACTATCATGCGTACATATTTGATGGTACTTCTGCTTGAGAAGATTTCTTTTCCTTTCTTTCTGTCTCTGTTAATATCTAACGATAATTTAGTCCCAGTTCTTATGCAAATCGAAACACAAGTTAATTGGAATTAACCGAAAGGAAATTACGGTCCATTATTGTAGTATTTGAAACATAGGAGTTTTCATTTTTGTTTTTAGTGAGATACATGAACTTAAGAAATGCAAACATTCACTCATTGAAAACGTTTTGTAATTTAGACTAGAAAGACATTCAATTAGTATCACCGAGAATTAATCTCTTAAGATAAGCTGATATCATTGCTATTTTTTAACCGATGCACGACGTATAAATGAAACGTTGAATGAACAAAGCGGAAATATAGGGAGGGAGAAAAATGAAACGGGAAAAAAAGTGGGAATGTGAAAAAGAAATTATACAGCAGGTGAAATTATTCTGAAGGTGAAAACCATGGAAGAAGTAATTTCTTTCTATTATCTCAGACAAAATACTTAAACTACCCGAACCAGGAGAAAGAAATGGAACAGAGGAATAGACAATATTTAGCTACTTTTGTAAAATTAAGTGCTACGTTCAGGAAGATCATTTCGATTTCTTCCAAACAGAATTTCAGTTGGTGCATATTTAAAATACCCGGCTGTTTATGAAAATTTTAACATCAGATTCACGTGATATAAATGTAATTTATGTCACAGATTCCTCATGTTACTGGAGATAACAGATTACATTTATAGAGCGGTACAACATTTTTTCTCTTCAAAAACTCGGTATCGTGTGAAGCCACCTCGGCCAACAATAACGGCCTCTACAAGGCGTGGCATTGGCCACCCCGGTGGCGCAGTGGTCTAAGCTCTGGCTTATGACTATTCGTCCGAGAAGGGTCCAGGTTCGAATCCCCGTGAGGCATGGATGTTGTGTTTGTCTTACGGCACTGGCTCTCTCCTTTCCCTGGAGTTAGTGGCCCTAATGTAGGAACGGGCGACTGCTTATGGCCCATTGAGTTGCTCACGGTGGTCGTTAAACCTCCAATAAAGAATAAAAAAAGAAAGGCGTGGCATTGAATGAAAGAGATTTTCGATATCGTCCTTGGCAATAGCCTGCCAGGCTGCTTCTGTGCAAGACCACAGCTCATTTGCCGTGACTGGCGGTGGCGCTTCAGGGGCCAGTTGCTTAGTTACCATTTCTCAGACATGTGGGATTACGACATATTCCACATGTCCAGATCCCACATGGCCTGCACGTTCAGATACAATCTTTCTACAGAGTTGGAACCTTCTCCCTGCCTGCAATCGGTGTCTATAAATCAGTGATGGTCATCCATGGCCTGTATCTGGGCGGGCAGGCCAGGGCAGAAGTGGTATCCGCTTGCACTGGGAGAGGTCTTGGACATTCCGGGCCACATGTGGCCGAGCATTGCTCTGCTAGAGACAACTCTGAAAAAAAAGGTCCTCTAAAGCAACCTTGACGTATCGATGGCTGTAGAGGGTTCCCTAAATTCGTATCAGGCGAAAAGGCGACTCTGAGCCTAATGGCACCCCAAACTATGGTGCTTGGCGTTATGCCGGGTTGACGCTGCAATGTGCCGTTCGCCACGGTGTCTCCGATCACCTATGCGACCATTATGTTGCATCAATTTGGCTCGTGACTCATCAGAAAACACAATATGTTACCAATCAGCGTGCCAATGTCTGCGTTTGAGACCCCACTGGTGCCTGAGATGTCTGTGGTTGAGGGTGAAAGGAATGCACAGCAATGGGCTGTTAGCAACCAGTTTGTTAAACAGACGACATCGAAACGTACTAAAGGACAAAACCTGAAGTATAACAGTGCTCCACTGCTGGGCTAACACCGTGGATGTCGCTGTGCCATCGGTTACTGCCACGCTGCAGAGGAGTATGCCAGTACAGGAGTTCCAAAGTCAGATGAGTGTTACTTGAGCCATGCCAGGGTGTTTTTGGCCAGATGAGGAGGCGAACTGTTTTGCTGAAATATACCATCTGCCGCAGAATGTGCGACGTCCATGAAAGCGAGTAAGGACCTATCCAGACACACTAAAGGACCTAGTGTGCCCCAAGAGAAGGCTTTCCAAATCATCACAGGGTCACCACTGTCTTGAATAGAGCCGACCTGACACTACGGGGCAATGGCCTCATGCTGTCGATGGTACAGCTAAACACGGAATACATTTGACACACACTGGAATTCATTTGACACACACTGGAATTCATTTGACACACATCCACTGAAATTAATTTGGCACACACTGGAATTCATTTGACACACACTGAAATTCATTTGACACACACCCACTGAAATTAATTTGGCACACACTGGAATTCATTTGACACACACTGGAATTCATTTTACATACATAAACACGGAATTCTCTGCAGAGGTCCAGTTTTGATGATCCCGGCATAAGGCGAGGCGTTATATTCGATGACGAGTACTCAACAGTGGCACATGAGTAGAGCATCGACTGCCGTAGTTAAGGGTACGCAGCGTGCCCCGTACGATTCGCTCTCTGACGCTGTTTGGGCCTCCGACATTTAACTTGGGTGTAATTTGCGTAGCCGTTCCCAAGCGGTCGGTTTGTACAACACTGGATAATCTGCGTCGAACCCTGGTCCTGAATGGCGTGTGAGCGACCACCGCTTACCCTCTGAGCGCCGGCATGTCTGTCGATGGAATTCGCGCCATACACCTTTGATACCGTTGCCCTCGTGAACCCTACGGTTGCCCCCGTGAACCCTACGGTTGCGGTTGCCCTCGAGAACCCTACGGTTTTCACCACTTGGGCAATTGAATGACCCATGTGTCTTGCGCCCACAATACGTCAAAGATAAAATTTGCTCAGATCACCACGTTTACACCCACGTTCGTCGATTGCGATACATTGTTGAGAAGCCCTGCTGTCCGCCTATTTCATGCCTGCGTTCGGTTTGGGTATGTTCCAATCTGCGCCGTGGATCCCCATATCAACATCCCACCACCATTATCTCAAATGATTTGCCTACTGAGTGTATTACAAGGGATCTATAAAAACTTTGGTCTATGTGGAATTTCGTATTATGCAAGCTAGTTATATGTCGGCTTGATATTAGTATCCGCGATGCCACTTACGGTTACAAAAGCGCTTTATCCGATTTTGATTCGCCAAAATGTACTTCGCTCTAAGGCTTGTACAGCAGTACAGTACAGAATGACGATGATACTGAACTGACATACAAGGGAGCAGTGAGACTCAGAGAGAGAGACAGAGAGAGAGATAGAGAGAGAAAGATTATAGAAGGGGCATCCCGAAAGTAATTTAATGAAACTGTAGTGACATGTACTATGTTATGTTACCAATGTGAGAACAAATCTGTTTTCAGAATCTGCAATAAAGAGCATGAATGACAGAAAAGCAGCGAACCGTAATTGAATTCCTGGAAAAAGAGGGATATCAGGCTCCATAAATCGAAATACGACTCCTGGCGGTCTATCGAGGTGCCAAAATCGATACCAGTAATTTCCGAAGATGGATGAAGAGGTTTCGATAAAGAGAAAGTTCGGTGTCGGACAAACAACGGAGTAGAAGACCCGTAACTGTCGAGAAAGATGCCAACAAGCAACGAGTGATAGACCTCATCACAACTGATCGTCGTGTCACCATCCAGGAGTTGTGTGATACAATTCATTGTGGTCATAGTGCTATGGAAACATTAATTGCGGATCTGGGCTACAGAAAAATTTGTTCAAAGTGGATCCCAGGAAACCTAACCCGTGAGCAAAGGGTGGACATGTGCCGGAACCTCTCGGACTCTTACGAGAGGGAGGGTGGGGTATTTTTCTCTAATGTTGTGACGGGAGTGACAGCACGGTGTTCTTTCATGACCCAGAAACAAAGCGTGAGTTAATGGAATTGCACCGCGTATCTTCACTTCGACAGAAAAAGGTGAAAACAACTCGTTCTTGAGGGAAAGTGATGGTGATAATTTTTTGGGACAACCATGTCCTTTTGTCCGATTTCCTTGAACGGGGTTCGACAATAAACAATGCCCACTATGTGCAGACATTGAAGAAGATAAAGGAAGCTATCAGAAGGAAAAGACGTGACATTCCACTTCATAGTGTTGTTTTACACCATGATAACGCAACTCCCCACACCTCAATGGAGATTTCACAGGCTATTGTCACAATGGGGTGGATGGTGGTGCCCCAACCCCCCTACAGTCTTGATTTGGCTCACTCAGACATTTCCGTGTTTGCCGCTTTGTAAAACATCCTTCGTGGGGAACGTTTCGACGATGTGAGAGACGTTAAACTGGCTGTGAACTCATGGGTTAAACGACAGCCTCGGGAATTTTTCCAAAACGGATTTTACCAATGGGTTCAAAGATGGCGGAAATGCATGGAAAGTGAAGAATATAGGCGTGGATTATTAACAATATGTCCAGGCATTTTCCCACTAAGTTTCACATTTTTGCTGCTAAAAATAAAAATCTTACGAGGGACGAGGTATTACTTTCAGGATGTCTTTTTTTGTTGCATGAACCGCGGAAAGAGTGTGCAAGTGAAGAGTCAGAAACAGAGGTGACTGAAAAGAAACAAGGAATGTCTTCATCCAGAAGTGAACAAAACTGCAAGCTGAAAGAAAGGATAAGATCTTTGTAGAGTGCTTAATACCTGTGCCTGAAGAGAAAAACAGGCGCGTTGCCAAGCATCACTAGTTAGGCGTTATTAGATCTATAATGATTGGATTTTCTCCAGCCAATGCATCATTACAGTTCATAATCATTCAGATGAAGATGGTCCTGCAATTGATGCTCCTGCAATCACAGTAAAATGAAATTATAGGTTTTAGTCAGGTGTCTAGAAATTTATTGGTGTGTCGTAGTATAGGCATTTCACAGCATTCGTTGTGTTTTATCTGATTGCGAAGGTATATCATACAGCGATTAGGAGAAGAGAACTTGAAGCATACCTTTATTATTTGTGTCTGGGATGCCTCAAACATATTACCGTCTGCCTCTCAAAGCATTTGAAATTACTTTCTAGATTAGTGACTATCACATTTTTAATTGAGGTACATAAAACAAACACTGTCGTTCGATCTTAGGAAAGCCAATATGGAAATGGCCTACATAATGTGTGGTGAATGATTCATTTACTCTCGGCTACACAGCAGAAACGTCTTCAAAGGAAAATTACACAAAGAGGCTAAAGTTACACCCTGCCACTTGAAAAGGGTTTGAATGCGTGAACGAGTTCCAAGTTGTGCTTTGTTCTTTTTCCAAATTATTGATTTCTGTTCGTCTAGACAGGGGCTCTCGAGAATTAGAATCATCCAATATTTTCATACGTATAAAAACATCAATATTCTAAAAACAAACGCCTTATCAATTGTACCGCACAACGCGTTGCTGAAGAGTTAATTTGAAAGATGTTTCACGAAATAAATCCAAATCATAAATGCAGTTTACACATTTTATGTTGGTTTCTGCACAATGGAACATTCTCTCAAAATAATTTTGTCTTTCTGTCCAACTGTCTCTAACAGAGCGATCTCAGTGTCATGCGTGAGATTCGAAAAAATCCTTCTTTACTGGATAGCACGAAGAATGAGAATGATGACGATAAACTGGACTGGTAATTTCCTACAAGATAGTGAAAATGCGTTATTATGTTTGGAGAGTTGTATATTGTACCCACAGATTGGAATAGAATGCCTTGCACACCTCTAATAATCGGACTACCCGGTACAACATACCTCTGTACTTTAATCTTCTTTTGGAGTTCTTAAGTTATTATGTAAATTTGGTTTCTTCTCGTTAAACATTTTATGACTTAACCCTTTAACGACAATAACACCCGAAAAGCCCTTACACGAAAACTACCACGCCCACCTGAAAACGTCCATCTAAAGTGAGTAAGATTTCCTACCTCCACCTGCTCTTTGAATTTAAACTGCCTATACGGGATTAGCAGAAGTCACTCTCAATCGTCATTGTTATCGCTAAACAAATAATTAAATCAGGCGTTGCTATTTCCCTGGGAGATGTTACTTACTCTCATCACATCGCATGCCTTCTCTGTGCAAGAATGCTGTGATCATCTCGGAGAAAAAACTGAAGGTCAGGGCACAGACGGCCGTTTTGCGTGGTAACCAAGCACTGCTCCATCTTTTTACCTTGTAAAGGAGAGGAGAGAAATTCTGAAAGGAGCAATAGGTAGTTTCGGACGTTACGGTATTTATGAGTGACAAGATATTTCAGAACCCTGGTCGTCAAAGAGTTAATGCTGCAGAGTTCCGTCCAACAAATTTGATGTTGGCAATTCTGATAGCAGATCAAAGGGTAACGTACGTTGTTCAAGACTGATGAGACAGGAATGGAGTGTGTATGCTTGTACGAGTGAACCCTGGTCGTCAAAGAGTTAATGCTGCAGAGTTCCGTCCAACAAATTTGATGTTGGCAATTCTGATAGCAGATCAACGGGTAACGTACGTTGTTCAAGACTGATGAGACAGGAATGGAGTGTGTATGCTTGTACGAGTGACTGAATGAGCAATTTTCTGTGAGAATTGGTTAAACGAGTTCTATTGATGAATAATATGGATTTGAAGAGTGACTACTGACAAGTACTTTACCACGGACTTGTTAATTGAAGTTAGATGTCGTGTGTTGTTTAGAGCATTGTGATTGATGTCAGTTAGTGACTTGTTATAAAACAAATAAGAAAATGAATTGGAATCGCAAGAAAAGTTTGTGTTTCAATCGAATCCTGTACGTTCGTCTGAAAGTGTGTATAATTAAATCTTTCAGCTACAACGAGAGCGAAGTTCTCCAAGTTTTACAGTGAAGGTAAATTCGGTAATATGTAGCTACAGGTTAAGTTAAGCTTATACCTTACGAGCTCTAAGCTATTTTTCAGTGAATTCAACTATAAAGATAAAAATCAACAACCCATTTATTTGATCTATGACATCAAACTTTAGACATCCATCCTTTTGAGTTTCTTTGTCCTATATAATTTTTTTTTTACTTTTTGGTTAAACGTTTACTCACTGAACGGCACATTAGTTCCCCTAAGGGCTATAAGCATAGTTGGGCTATAAGCAGTCGCCCGTCCCTAATTTAAGGTAGCTGGTGCCAGGGAAGGGAGACAGCCAGTGTCGTAAGACAAACACAAAATCCATGCCTCGCCGGGATTCGAACCCCGACCCTTCACGGACGAATGGTCCGAAGCCAGCCCTTAGATCACTGCGACACCGGGGCTGCTATTAACCCTTTAACGACCAAGGCACTGAAATCTTGGGTGCTCAGAATACCACAATGTCCGAAACTTTCTACTTCTCTTTCCAAAATTTGTCCTCCCCTTTCATAAGTTAACAAAAGAAGAATTAGAGCTCGGTCACAACACGAAACTTCCGATCTATAGTCTGGTGTACGTTGATCTTGAGATTTTTTTCGTGGGGGGGGATCACTGTATTCTTCCACGGAGGAGACATGTCATGCCACGAGAGAAATAATGTCGCTCTGCGAGATACCAACGGCTGATTTACTTATTTGTTTCGCGACAAAAACAGTGAATGTGGGTGACTTCTGCTAATACCCTAGAGGTCGTATGAATTCAAAGAACAGACCGGGCTAAGAAATCTTACTCACTCTAAGCCGGAGTTTTCAGGTGGTCGTGATAGCTTGAGTGTCGGGGTGTTTCGGGCGTTAATATAATCGTTAAAGTGTTAAGTGCAGATTCGTTAGTGCAAAAGCTAGGGATTTACTAAGTGGATAGCGCACAGTGTTGAATTGTAGAATTCTATGTACGTGAAGCTGCACTTAATAGGAGAGTCTATACGACTCTTTTATTAAATGCTGAAATTGTAAAACGTCGGTATTAAGGTTGTTCAGTTTTTATATCACCGACTCAAATTCTGTGTGATGACTTCAGAATCACGTGTAGCAGAGGATTCGGCCTTTCAGTGTGAGTGAAGTAGTGAATCAGTGTAAATAACGCAAGTCTACCTCTCCCGCTGATTTTATTATCTCTGGCAGTTTGGTTATTTGATTGCAAAGTGTAAATTATGCGCAACGTAGTTATGTAAGAACATTAACCAATTAGTTAGCTAACCAGTTAACCATTTACAATGAGAACTACGTCTATAGAAGAATAAAAACTCCTAGCCTGATATACACACAGACAAAGATTTAAAATTCGGAATAAAAATATATCTACACTTTTAAATATCGGAAGAGAATGACATTTACACTTCTAAAAATCTGATGTGAACAATAACTGCTATCTTTTAAAATCTGAATATATTGGTATCTACTTTCCTAAAAATAGAAAAAGAAAGACATCCGCATTTCTAAGAAACCGAAATGACTGCCATCTGGACTGGACTTCTAAAAGTGGAGATGAAATGATGAGTACACTTTTAAATGCGGAATAGAATTTTATGAAATATTTGCATTTCTAAAATTCGGAATAAAGTGATACCCACACTTTTAAGAATTGGAACAAAATGCTATCTATACTTTTAAAAGTTGAAAGCAGGTGATATCTACACTTTTAAAACATGAAGAGTATGATATCTTCGATTCTAAAATTTGGATTATAATTTCATATCTGGAATGAAATCTGTCCATTTAGAGTTCTTTGTGAAAAATGTTTTGCATATAATTCCTAATTCTTTGTTACGAAAAGCTTTAGCACTACTATATACGAGTGCGTAGTTATGTTCCTAATACACTATATACAGTAGTACCTGCAAAATACTATATACAGTAGTTAAATCTAAATACTATATAAAGTAATTAAATCTCAACTACTGTATATAGCATTTTATGTTCCTAATATACTATATACAGTAGTTGAGATTTACTGTATATATACTATACTGTATACAGTAAATCTCGATTTAAAAACACATTTTTAGGTCATATACCGTTTACGATGGAAAACGTTTTGCTCGTACTTCCAGCTGGCAAATCTTTTTCGTCAGGGACAAGACGCATATCTTTTTTCCTTCGATATCTGTGCTTCTAACAATCCGATCTGAGAAATCCTTTTCCTTGTGGAACAACGTTCGTGGTACAGAAAATTTTTGCATTGAATTTTTTATTTTTCTTAAAGCACAATTTTGCCACTAGAGATCGTAAGCGCATATTTCTCAATATACAGTGTGTCCGAGAATTATTGGACTCTGTTTCTATATAACACGTATTATTAACACGGTTTCTACATTTTTGTTTTGCAGAATTGTTATTCCCAGAATCCGATAGATGGCGCTAGGTGTGGCCTGATGAGGAATGTATGTGAAATGCACCATCAGTAGTCATGCCATCTGTACAGCAGAAGGCGATGTGTGTGTGTGTGTGTGTGTGTGTGTGTGTGTGTGTTATGGCTTCCGGAATTAAAGACTGTCATTAAAGTTAAAAGACGGTACCGTTTAGAGTATGGTTGTAATCCTCCGTCAACGAATTCAATTAAGCGTTGGATGAAACAGTTTAAAGAAACTGGCAATCTAGAACATCGTAGAGGAGCCGGTAGGCCTAGCGTCAGGGGTTGAGATGGTTGGCTAAGTTAATGAAAGTTCCCGACGAAGCCCCAGGAAATCTGTTGGTAAAGCAAGCAGAGAACTGTGCATTCGGAAATCGACAGTTCACGATATCTTGCACAAGAAACTAAAGTTTCATGCTTATAAAATTTAAATAGTGCAAAAGAAGCATGTAAATGATGGCACTCTGCGATTCGATTTCTCTGTGGATATGCTGAATCGAGTGGAAAACGACGAAAACTTTCTCAGTACTGTAATGCTTTAGTGATGAATCCACATTTCATGTATCACTTATTGTGAATCGTCACAACTGTAGGATATGGGGCAGTGAACCGCCTCATGCTACTATTGAACTAGAACGTGATTTTCCAAAAGTTAGTGTGTGGTGCACCCATACAAAAAGAGAAGTGACTGGCCCTTTCTTCTTCTGCGAAAAAACTATAAATGGTGACATTTACTTGGATATGCTAGAAAATTTTCGCTATACCCCAGATCAAAAGATATGACAACGTCGTTTTACAACAAGACGACGCGTCTCCGCATTGGTCAACGTGTGTACGCAAGTGCTTAAATGAGCATTTCCCCAACAGATGGATTGGGCATGGTGGTTCTATTCCGTGGCCTCCTCGCTCTCCAGATCTAACTCCATTGGATTATTTAATGTGGGGTTATGTGAAGCATCGTGTCTATCAGACGCCTTGTAGTGATTTCCAGGAACTGAAGCAGCATACCGCAGCTGCTATTAATCCCATAACTCCTTAGATGCTTGCCAATACATGGCGTGAAATCGAGTATCTCTTGGACGTACTACGAGCAACCAAAGGATCTCACATCGAAATTTGTTAACTTGTGTAGTTACATTGTAAGTTAGTACAGTCAGTTTCTTTCTATCTGTTTAATGTTTTGTTTTATATAATTTTGTAATGTGTCCAATAATTCTCGGACACCCTGTATTTGTAGCCGTATCTGCGTGTCTATAAACATGATGGGAACAATTATTTTTGGA
This sequence comes from Macrothele yani, assembly GCA_039090855.1. NCBI lineage: Eukaryota > Metazoa > Arthropoda > Arachnida > Araneae > Macrothelidae > Macrothele > Macrothele yani. The sequence goes on from CM077025.1 coordinate 19,662,226, forward strand.
CAGGTACCACTGTCATCCAAAATATTTTACACGCCTTGCTTATTTAAAATGATACCGACATTACCGGCTAAGGAGCTCAAATGAATGATTTATTTTTCTCGGTATATTTACTTTTAAAATTCCGTTTCGAAGCATTATTTTAATCCTTGAACGATCATAACGGCCAAAACGCCCGAACATCCAAACTACGACAACCGTCCGAAAACTCCCGTCTAGAGTGAGGAGGATTTCCTACGCACACCTGTTCTTTGAGTTCATACATCTTGTACGGAATTAGGCGAAGTCATCATCCGTCGCATTTGATAGCGCTAAATAAATAAGCAAAGCAGGTGTTAATGTCTCCCGGGGAGATATTGTTTACTTTACTTTCATGAAATCGCATGCTTTCTTCATGGAAGAATGTAATGATCGCCCTCGGGAAACGTCTAAGGAAAACGTCTTCACATCAGGACCACGGATCGGAAGTTTTGTGTAGTGACCGGACACTAATCCTTCTTTTGTTAACTTGTGAAGGGGAGGTTAGAAATTCAGAAAGGAGCAAAAGACAATTTCGTGTGCTATGGTGTTCTGAGCAGCACAAGATTCCAGGCCCTTGGCAGTTAAACGGCTGAGAGAATATTTTGTAGAATATTTTGCATTTACTGTAACTAAATAAATACATCGCTCTTTCCACGTTCCAGAAACACATAGCAACCAAAAATTTGTTTTCAGCCGCCGCCGGGGAATTGAATCCACAGATCTCTCGATATCTAGCCGAGCGCGTTAGCTTTACACCACGGTGGCCAACAATCCACTGTGTTATGTGTATTTTTAATTCCCCGTGGGTTCAATTCCCCGGCGGAGGCTGAAAACAATTTTTCGGTTGCTATGTGTTTCTGGAACGTGAAAAGAGCGATGCGTTTATTTATTTACTGACGTATTTGGAGGATTTTCACCTTGGATCTCGCCCTGTGGATTTAACTGCTATAATATATATAGCCAGTGCCATTAATGCCCACCAGATGGATACGTCTCAGTAGCTGAGCCCATCTTACGGATTTATGATGTCAGAAGTTGACTTAAAAATACGCATAGCGCCGTGGATTGTTGGCCACCGTGGTGCAAAGCTAACGCGCTCGGCTAGATATCGAGAGATCTGTGGATCCAATTCCCCGGCCGCGGCTGAAAACAATTTTTCGGTTGCTATGTGTTTCTGGAACGTGGAAAGAGCGATGCGTTTATTTATTTACTGACGCCACGTATTTGGAGATTTTCACCTTGGATCTCGCCCTGTGGATTTAACTGCTATAATACATATAGCCAGTGCCATTAATGCCCACCAGATGGAGACGTCTCAGTAGCTGAGCCCATCTTACGGATTTATGATGTCAGAAGTTGACTTAAAAATACGCATAGCACCGTGGATTGTTGGCCACCGTGGTGCAAAGCTAACGCGCTCGGCTAGATATCGAGACATCTGTAGATTCAATTCCCCGGCGGCGGATGAAAACAATTTTTCGGTTGCTATGTGTTTCTGGAACGTGGAAAGAGCGATGTATTTATTTTATTTACTGACGCCACGTATTTGGAGAATTTTCATATACTGTAACATTTTCAGAGTGACAGTTCTACAGTGGATGTTGTTGGTGTGTATTTTTGTTTGGTACAGTATCTCCGCTTCTAAAAATTGCAGTGAAAAAAATATTTTTCTATTGCGTGCCATTTGACATATCAAGTTTAGGAACATTATCTTCTTTAAAAGAAACAATTTTTTCGCTTGGGAAGCCAAAAGCTTTATAACATTCTTCTCCATATTCCTTTTTCTAATTGATCGATTTGAAAAACTTCTTTACCTTCAGATATTATCTGCTATGGGACACATTTCGTTTACAATTTGTAAATTTTCTTAAAACCAATTTCTTCCACTAGTGAGCGCAAGTATCTATTTCCACTTGAGGTTGTTTCCACCATTTGCATAAAACCGGTTGATATTTTTTTCTGATTAGTTGCATTTGCTGTGAAGAGCGCTACTCAGATTAGGTAATTGAAAATAATGTGTATTTCCACACACACACACACACACACACACATACACACACACACACACACACACACACACACACACGAGCGTAATTGAAATTACTCTTTCGCTGATTTCTTTCTCTTTCTAACTAAATATCGACTTCGAAAAATTATTTTCGTGTCAAATATAATTCAAAAGGCGTGCTCATTACTCCCGAGAATTATGTGATTTTCTTGTTTATGTTTTTAGCCAATCCCAGAAAAAGCTTGATTTAATTATTTTATTTTACTTTCTGAACGTAGAACATTCCCAAGTAGTGCAACCATATCATCCGTACAATGTAAACTGGACTAGTTCTTGCCATTAAGTTTTGCATTGTCCATTTCTGTAATTATTTTTAAGTAAAAGAACTTCTTCCGTTGCTGTTTTAAACTTTTTGGGTGAGATTTTTCTCTTCATGTTACACCTCACTTTACAAATGATTTATCACTCAGTTTTGTAGTTCTATCATGGTTTTTTATTTTTTTTTCATAAATATTATCCTCGTTTTTATTGACACCCCTCTGCGCACATAGTTTATAATCATTTCTTTGAGGAAACGCTAAAGAGATTATTTCCGGAATTCGAAAATCCAATTCTGAAATAAAAGAAAGCTAATGATGAAAGCGAACAGATTTCATAGTTCGAATTTTGTTGCCTTATGATATGTCTAAATTCCAAACGTATCCCTAACGATCTGTACAACTTAATTACCATGATCAAATCCTATCAGTGATCTAAATAAAATAAAGCAAAATGAATATTATTATTTCCTAATGCGATGCTATTGCAGATTGCAGCGTGGCAATTAATTTTACACATAATTTAATTCGCTCGCTTTGCTTTTATGGGGAACTTACATCCTCATAATTCTATTGGCAAAATGAAATATTTTCTTCAGACAGATAAAAAAGAATAAAAAATGAACGCATTCGCTTAGTGAAATACAGCGGCATGTTTATAAACATCTTCCGGAAGCTTTAGAACATCCTCTGAAATGAAGAGGAAACGAACTGTATAATCCTTAGTCAAAATAAGGAAATGTTGCGGGAGCTTCTAATTGAATTCAGAATGGACGATGTTCACTTTCCTAAAGCTAGCTACTTTTAGTTAACATGCAATGGTAACAAAATGGTTCATTTCTGTAGCGCAAATCTCGCAAAAGGACAAATGGAGTAACGTAATTAAATTAGTTCTATTTGACTCTGGATTATCGCGTAACATGAGCAAGTTTCTTTATTCAGGCTAATATAATAAGTCTTTTTAAGTTGTTTATAAGGAAATGCTATTGGACGGATTCACTTGAGTAATTTAACGTTGCTTCTTTGAAATCTCGCTGATGTTTTGTATATATAATTCCATTCCTAAAACTAGTCATATTCACCTCAGTCGCACATTTTGAACATACGTGATCTTCCTCCATGTCCATGGGCTTTTCTTGTCAGACGAATTGAAGTTACCTGTATTTCCTTTTTGTGTATATGTTTTCCCAGACTCATAAACTTTCCTCACTTATCAAAGGAGAATTATACATCAATTACAAACATTTGTTGATGGGTTCATTCAAAAAGTGAGGCATACACAATATACTGACAAAAGTCACCGGACACCTAGAAGAGAAACACAACATAGCATTTATTGACCTACATTAGTACGGTGCCGGTCCATTTTTGGGCCTTAATGCTTCGTGACATGCTTTCGACAATGCTTTGGAACACAGCGATAGGTATGAGCTTCCATTCAGTACATAATGCTACCTCTAACTGTTGCTTAGTAGTAGGCCTTGGTTCCAAACTTCTAATGCGGCGCTCTAATTTATCCCATAGTGCTCTAAGGGATTATGATCAGGGATCTCCATGTCCTGGCCAGTCCACACACTGTACGGAATTATCCTCAAACCACGCCGTTACCGTCCTTGCTTTATGGCTCGGTGCATTATCCTGATGGTACCAACAAGACTCGGTTCCGTAGTATTACCACAGACTTGGTAGGGCATAACTGTCCAGGATATAGTGGTAGACGTGCTGGTTAACAGGTTTGTCCTCGATAACCAATGGGCCAAGACCATACCACGACCCCCCCCATCCCCCACCACACGAGTACACTGACAGCTCCAAACTTGACCGTAGGAACAGTACACTGTGGTAAACAGCATTCCCGCGGCTGTCTCCATACGCATACACGACTATCAGACTGATGGACCGTGTATCTGGATTCATCAGTCCATAGGATCCGTTTTCATTGATCTACGCTCCAGGATAATTATCCTTTGCACCATGCTAAACAACAAATAGCATTCCGAGTGTAGATGAAAGGCTTATGAGCAGCCGCACGACCACGGTAACTTACGGAATGGAGTTATCTGCGAATGGTACGTGTACATACCGAGGTTCTAGCATTTTTACTCACCTGTGCACTGAGGTTTTGTTCAGTACTCCGTCGATTTGCTGTAACGACTCTCCTGATGCTTCGACGTCCTCCTCTATCACTGATTTTCTTTGGTCTGCCGGTACGTTTTGCTGCTTCAGGCACGCCATGTGTTTTTTGACTTGTTCAGCACATCCAAAACAGTTGACTTGGGTTTGTTTAAACGCCTCCCGGTTTCTCTAATGGACAACCCACCAATATAACACCCAACAATCTTTCCTTTTTCAAAGTCAGTTCTCTCCCATCCGCGACATTTTCAGTCAACCTCACAGTGTGATATGATCGCGGTCAGCTGCAGGCTTGTTTTTATACCGTTTGCAGCTGTTTTTTTTTTTTTTTTTTTTTTTTTTTTGATTGGACTTTTAACGACCACCGTGAGCAACTCAATGGGCTATAAGCAGTCGCCCGTCCCTAATTTAGGGTCACTGGTTCCAGGGAAGGGAGAGAGCCAGTGCCGTAAGACAAACACAACATCCATGCCTCACCGGGATTCGAACCCGGACCCCTTACGGACGAATGAGCAGAGGCCAACGCCTTAGACCACTGCGCCACTGGGGCGGCCGTTTGCAGCTGTACAGCACATCTTAAGAACAGAGCGGATCCGTACATTTACTTTTAAAGAAGGGAGGGAGGGGATAGTCGGTGACTTTTGCCAATATAGAGTATGTGGTCATAACTTCATGATCAAATTAAAGACCCTCAAGTGGTAATGGGCTGCACATTTTTCAAGATCTGACCATCGTTTTACTCCTGAAATACTAGAGTTGGTACCGAAGCACAGAAAAAATACCCAGAAGTCCACGTGGTAGATGAGTAAATGAAATTCGAAAGCAGGCTGGAGAATTATGGGGAGAAATTACTCAAAACACATATTTGTGGAAGAAATTTGGGGAGACGTACATCCAGCAGTGGACTGAGGATGGCTGACGATGATGCTATTCGGAGCAGAATCCGAAAGTTCCAGGACTGCAACCGTACGGCAAAGTACGTGTATCTCATTCCCACGGTGATTATTGTTGGATTACGTTATGACATTATCCCCCCCTCACAGGGAAATTGGTTTCGCCCATCTACGTTACGCGCTCGCCCCGGTACATTCCAGTATTGTGAGCAACTTACGTAGTATACGGCGATTGCTGAAAAATGGCGTTTTTTGAACAGCACGTTAACATTAAGTTTAGCGTTCGTTTGAACAAAAAGTCCAACAGAAACTTGCGAAATCTTCAAACAAGTTTACGGTGAAAATACCCTGTCGCGATCACAAACAATCGATTGGCATCGACGTTTCAGAGAAGGCAGACAGGAGGTCGAGCACGACGAACGAAGAGGGCGTCCAATGACAGCTCGTATGGGTGAAATTATTTCGAAGGTTGCGGCCATCGTACGCGCCGATGGAGGAAATAGCAGAGACTGCTGGGATATCGGAGACTACTTGTCAGCAGATACTAACAGATGATGTGAAGATGCTCCAGGTGGGTCAACACATCGTTCCACGCATGTTAACTGAAGATCAGTTGTCCGTACGGATGGTAATGTCGGGTGGTACCGTAACTGCCAACGACGAAGACAGGCAATTTCTTAGAAGAATCGTATCGGCATCTAAAAGAGAGTGCTTCCTCTTCGACCCGCAAACTAAGCGGGCATCAACTACATGGCAATCGCCATCGTCTCTACGCAAGTAGAAATTCCGCCGAGAGCGCAGCAAGGACAATATCATGCTAACGGTCTTCTTCGTCGTCCATGGTATTGTTCATCTTGAATTTTTCCCTGAAAGATGCACCCTAAACTAGGTGCTCTATCTGGATATCATGCGATGTCTACGTGAGTCGATCGGCAAGAAGAGCCCTCGACTTAGGGCGATCAGTCATGCGCACTGTTGCACTGCAATGCACTGGCAAAGCCTCGTTCGCGAGTTTCTCGTCAAAAGAAGAATTGTTGTCCTCCCATTCCCACCATACTCACCTGACCTCGCCCCTGCTGCTTCTACCTCTTTCCGGAGCTGACACGTCGACTTCATGGTGGTCGTCGGTTTTCGAGCGCAGAAGTAAAAAATCATCGCTGTTTGCACTGAAGGACATTGCAAAGAATGAGTTCCAAAAATATAAAATACCTTTCTATTTTATTGGAGGTTTAACGCCCACCGTGAGCAACTCAGTGGGGTATATGCAGTCTCCCGCCCGTCCCTAATTTAGGGCCAGTGGTTCCAGGGAAAGGGCAGAGCAAGCGCTGTAAGACAAACACAACATCCATGCCTCACTGGGATTCGAACACGGACTCATCTCGGACGACTGATCAGAATCCATTGCTTAGACCACTGCTCCACTGGGGCGGGAGGCTATAAAACACCTTCGATTACACTATGCAAACTGTGTCACGCACACCTCGCGAAGAGTTCCTTTTATGCTGCCGCTCAGTTGCATGAACCAGTGGTATCGCCACTTCTTTGCATACGATACTCTTCTTCCGCATGACATTTAACGTCATCTACTATAGCTTCATGCGTTTCCAACTTTTCTTTCACAAATCACAATTTTTTCTGTGTTTTTGCTAAATGTTTGGAAACAAAATGCATATCTGTGGAAAGTTTCTTTTCTTCTTAAAATTCAAAGTACATTCAAAGTTCTTACACACCAAACTCTTCTTAAATTCAAAGTTAACTTTTAGTGTAAAAATTAATAGTTTAACTAATGTAAATGTTCACATCGGGTAAACTTTTAGTTCTATGCAGCAATTGCATGATGTAACGAGCCGCTTGTTATAAAATCTCATTTTTCTCTTGTATGTTTGTTCGTTAAGCGTTTTTCTACTTGATGATTCCCTCAGAGATATTATATTTAACCATAAAATGAATGGTATAGTGAAAATCCTCCAAAGACGTGGCGTCAGTGAACAAACAAAGACATCGCTCTTTCCACGTTTTAGCAACACGCAGCAACTGAAAAACGCTCATCAGTTTCACCCCAGCACGTATACTCAGAAAAAGTGTTATTATAAAATAATTGTTGTACAGAATGGTATAGTACATGATACGCTCATCAGTTTCCTATCCACACGTATACTCTGTGCATTTACACACAAGTATGTAAATATTTGTGTAGGGGAACTGCAAACTGAATAGATTTTGAAAAACAGATATCTAGTTTTTTGATATGATGAAGACACTATCGTGCTGATTGATACACAAATAAAGAAGATAGCTGTCTAAGCACGAACACTTTAGCTCAAACCAATTGCAACACTCAAATGAAGCTAAAACGTATCACCGGTATCAAAAGTATACACTTAAAAACCATGATGACACAATAACTCATTCCATTGAAGTTTAAAAACGTTTAATGTTAAAAACTTGCGAGATCTTTCGAACCTACGACTTATAGGTTCATCATCAGGCACCAAAACTCGCAAGGTGCACATGAAACTTAGTGGTTATATACACGTGTGGTTATGGGCAAAGACCGCGCATGCGTACGAGTCGGAACAGTATGATGTCATAAAATACATACATTTAAAATAACCTGTAGGTTTCATGCATGTTTTTTTAGACAAAAGATAGAGATATTTTTTGGCAATAACTAAAGAGGAGATTTCGAATAAATATTTTTAACTTTGTCCATGTTTTTATACAATATATTCATGTCTAACATGAGAAACCGCTTAAAGATGGTGATTAAAAACATTCACAGGCATAATTAAAATCGTGATCGAAAATTATTTTTTCCAAACAGTGGTATCATCTTTCTGCTTAAAGTAATTGTTTAGACAAAAAAAGAACCATGTTTTCTAAGAACTATAAAGGGAATGGGAGCCACTGGTAACCCCTTTTAACCGCTCCTGTTAGTGTCGCAGATAATTAAAGAACTTTATCCCTCTCTTTTTTCTTTCTGTTTTTTGATGAGCACAAGAAACGGCGTAGGAAAGAAAGAAGATAATGCTGTTTGTTTTGTTATAGCGTCAGGGAATATAAGGGTGAATAAGAGTGTATAAAACCTGGATATTCGTGGAATACATGTAGCGTGAACTCAGGTATAATTAAAACTCTCCGTAGACAGTTTTACCTCCGGCGATGCAAAAGCTTAAGCGTTGCTTTGCTGTGAAAAGAACAGATGTTCTAAGATAAAGAGAGCCTTTATTTCCTGAGTACTACCTCCTTCACAGTGTTTAACACCATTGCATCACTTGTGGAGGAATGAAACTCCTGAAAATTACTTAGGCAAGCGAAATAAAATGTAACTTTTTTACGACATGTTTGAACGAATGATTTGTCTACAAAAACAACTTGACTGTCCACAAGGGAGAACCTAGAAGAAATAATTTTTAAAATGTTAGCTTGCCTTAGATATATTTAACTTAGACATATTTTGCTTAGACGTTTCACAGGTTTTTAAGATCAATTGTGACACATTTTCTGCGAAAGAGCTCATTTAACCAATCATAAAATGTGTAATCATAATATAAAAAATCGGTCACCACTTGATTTGAGTCGCATGATTTAGGCAACTCGCCTCTGTTTTGTTCGCATTTTAGATATCCACAAGAGCCATGAATATTCGAAGATATCTTCTTACTTTAACCTTTTAACCGACTGGAACGAATTAACTCGGGGTTAACAAAATAGGCTGAAATCCGCTCGACCGAATATTTTTGCTGTCTGAGAAGTCGGACAAACGCAACAGGAACGGACGAACCTGCACATCAGGCTCAGATTTTTCATTTTAAGTGGTCATTTGGAGCGTATGATTGTCATTTATCCTTGCTGTCTGATTACGTTCTACCGCTACGAATGCTAAGAAAAGGGCGACAAACCTAAGAAAGAAGAGAAAAGATATTTGAGCAACTTGTTTCTACCCAGAGGCATGATGTCCGTGTCCAGGGGACTATTGCTTCCGAATTATTCCTTGTGTAATGGAACAGGAAACAAAGGACTATAAGGGAATTAGACTACATACCGTAAGACTAAGGACGGTAAGGTAGCATTTACAACCAACGACAGATTTCTAGTCGGTACTCTTGAGATGAAAGAGGAAAAGGAATTGTCTTGCCGTAGTTTTTGGTATAACCCGGTCGGAATGGGAACACTTCTGTTTAAGGAGCGCAGGAAACTTTGGGCAACTTTTCGTTCAGGTGCATTGGTCGCTTAAAGGGTTAATTACAGGTAAACAGAAGAAAATTTATTCAGTGAAGTTTGACCAGCATATCTGCTATGCAATATTGTTTCGTAAATTTCGTGTACAATTTTAGTTATATTTCCTATGGATATATCTTCATATTTCTTGTTCAAATTGTTTAAGGTAGGCTTTTATAATAGCATTACATTATCTCTTTTCATTGAAAAAATATTTAGATTCAACGAGATGTTGGTAGATGTTTGTGGGTAATGTCAGCCACAGTAGCTATTATATTGCCGCGGACAAGATTAAATGTCTACCCTGACCTTTGGCATCAACGAGGTGTGACCTGCTAACGCCTTGTCGACGGCTCGAGGTGTTACCTATTTCGGATCATCTTTGATACGTACTCACTATTGCATAGTGTGAGCAGCCTACAAGTGTCGCTGTTTCGGTGATGATCTCACCAAGGCGCCTTGCTATAGCGATCTGGCCTTTGACGAAATCAGATAAATCTTTTGCTTTTCTAATGTTGAGACGATAATGTGCAATATATACAGTATATTGAAATTATAATTCAAAACAACACAAACACAGAGACCTAAAAACAGAAAACAGAAATTTAATTATATGAACTATCTAAGCCAAAACCAGACTCCAAACAAGAAAAGACCACTCACTTCATGAAGACAGTGCCTGGCCGTTAAGGCCCTAAGACTAAATAAAAATACATGTATACAGCAAATTATGCCGCATTTATTAAGAGAACACCGGCATAAAGGTGACTTTTCTGGATTCCGCTAAAAGGCTGGAGTCTCCAAAAGCCTGGGGATGTGTTCGTGAAGTCACCATCTCTGAAAAATGAAAGATCAAAAAATATCAGAGTCACACCTATATAGCAGTTGAGGTCACACGTCACGGTCACGGTCCATGTAATAGAAGACACTATGCCAGACACTGTAATTTTTTGAACATGTAAAATAATTTGAATGTTTAATTTGTGACGTTCGCCGCTCTTAATCTCTTTAGGGCTTTGGGAAAAAGACCCCGTGTAATAGAAGACACTATGTAATTTTTTGAACATGTAAAATAATATTTTTGAATGTTTAATTTGTAACATACGTCGTTCGTAATATCCTTGGAGGGAGCTTAAGCCCCCAAAGCCCTCTTCGTGGGTGCACCAATGCGCGGCCCTAAAGGTCAGCACTGCCGACCTGTCGTGGTCGTCCAGCGTCCGTACACGAACTGTGAAATGAACTCGTCTCTCGTAACCGTTGGTAGAGTCGTGTGAATGTTCGGGCACACGATATAAACGCCTGTTGGGGTACCTCTCGGCGAAACATGCGCGTGTTCTTAACGCATTCCCATCCGCCAGACCATACATGCAGTGCACCTCCGCCATTTTACTTGCCGAATATTCCATGTTCGTTCTGTTGTCCTGACGCCGGTGTAATCAGTACTAACTTCCACACCCACTGCACGTGTCCACACACCCAGTCCGCAAGAGAAAACCTGACTCACGTTACTGCGAACATTAAATAACAACTCTGACATTACGTATGAATATAGCTGTTCATATATCTGAAACTAAGCGTTTCCGGACCCATGTTTATAGGAACCTTTTTTGTTTGTTCCGTGGATAGGAATACGCCCATGAATTATTTGACACTGCGAATGAATTGTCCGGCAAAGGACCAGCACACGTGGACGGCGAAAACGGAAAAGTAGTACAACTTACCTAGGCAAAAAGATCCCCCTGAGCATCGACACATTGTTGTCATCTGTCCGGCAATGCCATGATCCCAGAACGAAAAACGTCTTGTGGCTGGGAGAGGAAGAAGTCATCAACTGCGCGTTGAACCTCGTTGTCTGTCGTGAACTGTTTCCCGGACAGGAACTGATCCAGGCGACGAAACAGATGATAGTCTGTCGGAAACAAGTCCGGATATTAGGCAGGATGAGGAAGTGCTTCATACCCAAAGGAACTTAGTGTCAGCATCGTTCGTTGTGTGACAAGAGGGTGCGCGTTGTCTTAGAGCAAAAGGACACCATAACTGATGACATAAGCCGCTTGTTTATGCAGCTATTTCTGGTGCATCTGGTGTAATTAGGCACAATAAAGTCCTGCAGTGATGGTTTGGCCTCTTGCCAAGAACCTCCGATGAATTATCCCAGCTGTGGACCACCAGGCAAGGAGCATCACCTTCGTGGTATGTAGGGGTAGCTTAGGAGGCCGTCCAGCAGGCTGTGCCTTGCTTAACTATTGTGCAGATAGTTTCCGGTTATCATAAAGGACCAACTTCTCGTCGCAGGTGACGATTCCATGCAGTAGAGGTTCTTGTTCATTACCGGAAAGCAACGATGTACATACTTCCAAACGCCTAGTCTTGATGGCAGTTCTCAACTCATTCGGCAGCCACATGTCCAGCTTTTCGACCTTACCCAGCGCAGCCAGACGCCGAACAACTGTCGTATGGTGGACAGCTACCTCTGCCGCTATCTCACGACACTTTTTTCGGGGGTCCGCTTCAACAACACGTAACAGAACATCGTCAGAAGTAGCAACAGGTCGGTGAACACGTGCTTCGTTTTGCAGGTCTGTACTCCGCTTTGAAACGTCACAAACCATCGCCGAATGGTTCCTTTGTTGGCTGTATTCTCCCCAAACGCTTTGTTAACGTTTCGAACGGCAATTCCTGCAGGATGGCCCAGTTTAAATTCAGACATGAAGATGACTCTCAAATCCGGCATCTGCATGTTTCCTTTGCAAACCACGTTACGTCCAAACAAACCACGCCTGAGCCTTGTTCTTCACACACGTGCTAACTATTTTTAGTAACTCTGTGACGTAATACCCGCAACATCTGTGGGTGATTCCATTCCGCTGTGGTGGGGGCCTGTCTCCACTGCTTTCGCGCTGGACATTTCATTCGCACCAACCCGATATACACCGTGCAGATATATCATTCGTGACCTTGGCAAGTTACACTGATTGGCTGCTCGCGCATTTATTTCCAGGACGCAGATGTAGTTTTAATGCTTTGGCTCATCTGCGTAGATGACAATACCTAGCGCAGAAAACGTCCAGCCCTATGCAGAGTAATTACAAATGAAGTAGACAGTTTAAGCATTTTATAAAATCTCAATTATGTAAGGTATTGACATTCAGTTCGCACCGTTTTGTAGGGAAAGTCTTGAAGTTCGATGTGTGCATTCTTAGTCACACAGCGTACATGAACGATGTAGTCGAATTCTCGCCAAACACAGGTAAAGGTGGTTCCACCTGAAATCTCTGCCTTATGTTTCCAATGGTAAAAGTTCTGTACATATTTTCTTCGCAATTAATGTATTCCCAAGGATGAAAATTTGCACACCGATAAAACTAACTCTAAGTTATGGAATGGGATACTTAATACGTGCTAAATCATAACCATAATTATATTAAAAATCAATCATTTTTCATTCAGTAATTTTCAGACCTGTTAATAGATGGCGCGACGTGTACATTGATGACATCAGTAGACAAAAAAATGTTGGATTGCTTAATTATGGTTATGTTTAAGAAGCATTAAGTATCCCATGCTATAACTTAAAGTTAGTTTTATCGATGTGTAGATTATCATCCATGGGAATATATTAATTGCGTAGAAAATATGTCAAGAAATTTTCCCATTGGAAACGTAAGCAGAGGTTTTATGTGGAACCACTTTAAACTAACATTGCCGCTCCATTGGCGCAGTGGTCTTAGCGATGGCCTTTGATCATTCGTCCGAACGGGGTCCGAGTTCGAATCCCGGTGAGGCATGGATGTTGTGTTTGTCTTACGGCACTGGTTCTATCCCTTCCCTGGAACCAGTGACCCTAAATTAGGGACGGGCGACTGCTTATAGCCCATTGAGTTGCTCACGGTGGTCGTTAAACCTCCAATAAAAAAAAAATAACACAAAAATATTCGCACATTTTTAGAACGTTTTTGATCAAAAATTGCAGAAAATAATAGAAGTTCAAAAACTGAAACTGGCAACAGTGTGTTAGATGGACACGAAGAAAACATCTACTGCGGCTAAATATCGTCTGCTATGAAAATGGTGCACGTAAACAAGCTGTGGAAGGAAAGTTATATTTTTACTCTTTACGAAGAGAAATATTCTTATTCTGTAATTAAAACACGCTGTAAAAATAATGTAATTAGCATTTATAAATGTAAAATAAGCAATATTATTAATAATAGAGGGGGAAATCGTCAAGCATTGCTTCTAACAAGAAAAAGAGTACCAAACAATACCCAAAGAAGACACTTAGTTTTATGGTTATTTCAAAGGTCTTAAAAGGAAATTCACAGACTTAAATTTCTATATCAACTGTAAAGAAAGTAATAAACAAAGATTTTAATCTAAAAAAGAAACAAATATATTAATGTTGTTTTTCTTAAACCCATGACACGGCGTTGACTACTTTACGAAAATCACTTAGCCGGAGACAGATGGAAATTTATTGTGGCTATTGATGAAGCATGGATCTGTTTAAATGGCTTTAACAAAAAGAGGTCAATTTACAATCGCAAAAGCGCAGGAAAAAAGCGTACAAACTTGATTCCAATAATCCAAAGAAAGTTTCAGTAAAGGATTCATGATTATTTCTGGTTTCTCGTTCAATGGGGAATTAAAGTTAAGAAAAGTTGAAAACAATGTTTTATTTATTTTGTTATTTTTTTTTTAAAATATGTTTTAGCTCTTATATTCAATGACGAAATACCATTCGTTTATCCACAGGGCCTTCAAAGACTAGAACTTCATCAAGATGAGGCTACCAGTCACACATCCAAATCTACTGCCCTATTTCTTGAAAAAATGAAAAAAAAAAAAAAAAAAAAAAAGAGAACGGGTATCATGTGTGTACCTCTGCTCATATTCCTTCAAAGACCCCTAACGTATCACCAATGGACTATTGTGCCTTCGGACTGCTAAAAAAAAGAGCGCTTTCTAAAGGCAGACTTAAAGAAATGATCGCACTAATAAAAGCATTAAAAAAGGAATGGAATAAAATACCACCACCGAATTTAAGAAATGCTGTATCTTGGAAATCTAAATGTAGTTTCATAGTCCATAGAAAGAGCTATCAGATAGAGAATATGTCATACCGTACGATGATTTTTAAATCGTGATTGACTATGTCCTTACTTGACTTTATGTCCGTACTGATGAGTGGACTATTCTACAAGTGGGGTTGCTATCAATGATAAAATATAAGAAGAAACATGATACCGAATTTTCGTGTTTAATGAGCACGTCTTTTGAATCCGTTCTGATGCAAATTATATTTCTCAAAGCTGTTTAGTCAATGGAACCGGTATAGAAAACAATAGCATCTGACCGAAGAAAAGTTTTTCAATCGGGTTTTTAATCCCGCAGATACTGTTGTAAACGGAATCGTGAACTTACGCCCTCTGGTTGCAGACTTGTGCATTAAAAACATTTAATTTATATGAGAAACATTTCGCAGCGGAAACGCTCTCCAACAAGGAAAGAATTTTTCAAATCGGACTCTTCGAAGCAGAGATACGGACAAATATAAGATAGGCATATATTCCGCCTGGTGGGAAAACCGTGCATTATTTAAGGAAGAAAGTATTCTCAAAAAAGTTTTCGATGTGAGCGCTATCGGTCCAAGAAAAAAAATCAGTCGAGTTTCAAGAGCTCTGATTTTGCTGCAAACGCATCAGAAGCAGAAATTAACACTTATGCTCCCTGTTGGCCAAACCATTATTTACCAAATATTAGAAATATATGAAAAACATTTCCATTAGAAGCTATATGCAATACAGGAAGAAATAATTTAAATCTGAGTTTTAGAAGCAGAAATATCGGGGAAAACGAAATTTACATTTGTGCCCCCTGGCGGAAATTTATAATTTACTTTAAAATTTTGAATTTACATGAAAAACATTTCGCATCGGAAACAATATCTGACAAAGAAAGAATTTTTCTAACCGGACTCCTAGAAGTAGAGATATTGACAAAAATACGGTATAAATTTACGCCGCCTGGCGTAAAAACCATGCATTATTTTAAGAAGAACATATTCCTAAAAGGTTTGTCCACGTGAGGAGTACCGGTCCACAAACGAATTTTCTTCAATCGAGATTTTAGAAGCTCTGATTTTGCTGTAAATATGTACATCAGAAGCGGAAATTAAGACTTACTCCCCCTGCTGCCCAAACCATTTTTTACCAAAGGTTTGAAATTATATGCAAAGGATTTCCCATTAGGAGCTGTATCCGGTGCAGAAAGAAGTTTTCAAATCGGAGTTTCAGAAGCAGAGATATCGGAGTAAACGCAATTTACCTTTACGCCCCCTAGCGCAAAATCTGTGAATTACTTGAAAATTTTAAAATTATATGAAAAATATGTCACACCGGAAACTAAACAATAAAGAAAGAATATTTCAAATAAGACCATTAGAAGCACAGAGGTATTGAAAAAAATATGTTGTACACCTACGCCCCCTGGCGGAGAAACTGTGCAGTATTTTAAGAAGAAAATGTTTCGAAAAGGTTTATCAAGTGAGTGGCATCGGCCCAGGAACGAATTTTTTGAACCGAAGTTTTAGAAGCTCAGATTTTATGGCAAATACATCAGAAGGAAAAATTTAACACTTACGCCCCTTGTGGCCAAAGTATTTTTTACCAAAAATTATAAATTATATGTAAACGATTTTCCATCGGGAGCTGTATCCCCTGAAGAAAAGGTTTTTCAAATCTGAGTTTTAGAAAATAAGATATCGGAGAAAACGTAATTTAATGTTACGCCCCCTAGCGCAAAATCTATGCGTATCTTGAAAAAGTAAGTATACCTAAAAACTCTTCGACATAAATGGAATCGAAAGATAAATATTTTTTTTTTTACAATTGGATGTTTAGAAGCAAATATATGGAGTAAAATATATTTTGAATACGCTATCATCTGCATTTACGCCCACTAGAGGCGAAACTGTACATCGTAAAAAAATCAAAATAGGGGATCATCATTCGAATATTTCAAGCTTGACAACGCAAAAATAATTTTTTGAAATCGGACTAATAGTTACAGAGATATGGTGTCTACAAGCGGACGGTGTGACAAACTGCTAACATAAGCAAGATCTTTTATGCGCTTTCCAACCGTAGGTTGAAGAAGCGTATATGCTCCAGCTTTGTCCGTCTCTCCGTCCGCACGATAACTCGCGTAAAAATGGTTCGATTTGGATGAAATTTTAGTGTGTGATAGGGAACCACCTGGGGACGAACTCTATTGAAAATTAACGAAATGGGGTCAAAGGTCAGAACATAGGAGAGGGATCCATTCCATTGCTTTTATGCGTCATAACTTACGTAAAAATGCTTCTATTGCGACAAAATGTTATTATGTTGTTCCGGAGGTATACTAAACCGGTTCTGTTGAATATCATCGAAATGAGGGCAAAGGTCAGGCCACAGGAGTGAGATTTATTCCACAGCCATTATCCTCATGACGTGAGTAATAACTTGAGTAATGATTTCTGGTATGTTGGAAAGCGTATCATAATCAATGCATTGCATGATTTTACTAACTTGTTTTACAAAAGACGTCCTAATAATAATAATAATAATAGCAAGACAAAATTTAGAGTTAACTTCTGAGTTGATAAACGAAATGCGTTTGATGTCTTAACTGAAATTTGTTTTCATGGCAGTAATTTTCTAAACAACGTAAATTATTTTCGTGATTCTCATTAATTTATTATGTTGGAAAGAAATTAGTGTCCGATGACGACGTACCCGAAGTCGAAGTCCTGGCCAAGGCGCGCATTGGCTTCTGATACTGCGCAGCACACCGATATGACATCAGCAGTTAGGTGGCTCTAGTGATTTTGCTTCCTATATTTCCAATGGGCAAATTTCTGCACGCATTTTCTTCACAATTAATGCGTTCCCAAGGACGAAAATTTAAACATCGATTAAAATAACTTCATATTATAACTTGGAATACTTAATATTTTCTAAAACATAACCATAATTAAGCAATCCAACATTTGTTTGTCTACTGACGTCATTTGTTTGTCTACTGACGTCGCGCCATCTTTTTTCTGGTCTCAACACCACCAAAAAAAAAGTTATTGATTTTTAATATAATTATGGTTATGTTTTTGGAAATATTAAGTATTCCAAGTTATATTATGAAATAATTTCAATCGATGTTAAAATTTTCATTCTTGGGAATGCATTAATTGTGAAGAAAGTGGCTACAGAAGTTTTCCCATTGGAAATATAGGAAGCAAAATCACTAGACGTCCACCTTAAGACAGAGGCAGTTAGCCGTCAGAAGTCGAAGAGTATAATAAGCCCCAGCCAACATGAAAGCGGACAAGGAACACATCTGCCATTGCATGCTGTATGAGTTTTGTAGCGGTAGCCCAACCGCTAGTGCTGTAACAGACAATATCAGTGTCTACCTTAATGCTATATCACATGGTCAGTTGTTTCGAACAGTTTCAAAAGGAATATTTTGACCCGGGTACGGTGAACTGGCCACCGGAGAACTGGCCTCCGGAGAAGTGGCCACCGAAGAACTGGACACCGGAGAACTGGACACATTGCAGTTTCAGTGCCATAAAATTGTTCTGCATAAACAAATTTCATGTGGCTATATTCCCCACTACTTGAGCGACTATATTTTTCATATTTTTTTTAATATTTCATTTTCAGTAAGAAATTTAGACATTTCCATGATTTTCGGAGCTAAGAGTAAGCGGAGAACTGGCCACCGGAGAACTAAGCACCGGAGAAGTGGCCACCAGAACACTGGCCACGAAAATTTTAAGGGGCCGTATAAAAATTGCGTTCTGGGCTGCTACGTGGCTACATCTCCCCGAAATTGGTTATCTGACACACATAAAATGTCCGTAATTTCGTATTTTCTTATTTACGATATTTTTCTAAAAACTATAACTAAACAAATTCTCTGCGAGTATGAGCAAACCCGGGAAACTTGTCGGGTTGGGGAGGGCTGAAAACCTAAGATATGAAATATAAAGAATTTCTGGTCCGATCGGGAGATTTTCAGCCATTACAAGCTACAAGTCATCGAATTGTCTGAGGGCAATTGTTGCTTCAGGAAACTAGTCGGGAGGGGGGGGGCAAATGCGTAAAATATCAAGATTTTCTCATTTCTCTTCCGAACGGGAGATCTTCAGCCTTTACAAGCTGCAACTCGACAAATTTTTTCACCGCATGTGCACTCTCTGGAAACCTGTCGGCGATGGGAAGGGGGGGAATACGAAAAGTGTAAAATATGAAAAATACCTCGTCCGATTGATTGGGTAATTTTTGGCATTTACAAGCTACAACTCGACACATTATTTGAAGGCATGTGCCTACTCAGTAAACCTCTCGGGGGGTGGGGGTGGGGGGGTGGGGGGTAGCTTGTAAATGTTGAAAATCTTCGGATCGGACGAGAAAGTCTTCATATTTTACAGTTTTGGTATTTACCCCCCCCCTCGACAGGTTTCCTGAGTCAGCACATGCGCTCAGAGAATTTGCAGACTTGTTATTTGAAAACCCTGAAATCTTCTGTTGAAATGTAGATCATAAACATTTTTTTATCAAAAATTACATTAATTATCGCAATTAAGAAAACACGAAATTACGGAAACTTTATATGACTTAGATAACCAACCTCTGGTGGTCGTGGGCATAAAGCGGTCAAAAACGCACTTTTTATACGACCCCTTAAAATTTTTGTGGCCAGTTCTCCGGGTGGTCAGTTTTCCGGTGGCCACTTCTCCGGTGGTCAGTTCTCCGGTGGCCACTTCTCCTACACCCATTTCGACCTGATCGACCGTCCTTAAGCCGAAAGACCCACAATAGTAGATATGGATATATACAGTAGACATTAATAAGGATCGACCTACCTGTGGACCACCACACGGGCATTATTGCGCACCTGCATCAATTTCGGAAGGTGCACAAGACGGAAAATTTGGTAACTCATCAACTCACAGTTGAGCAGAAAGCAAATCGCATGAGTTCATGCGTTTCCCGGTTATCACGTGACAAAGTTGAATCTTTCTTGGGCCGCATTGTGACAGCTACCGAGAAATGGGTCCTGTATGACAATGTCAGCGCCCGAAAACTGTGGTTTCTCCCAAACCAGAAACCCATTCCGACCCCCCAAAGTGGTATTACAACCACGTACGGTCATGCTATCTTTTTGGTAGGATATGCGGGGTGTGGTCTTCTTTGAGCTACTGCCGAACAACACCACTATCTATGTCGATGTGTAGTTCTGCCGTCAGCTGAACGATCTGCAAGCATCGCTCACGTCGAAACGACCAGCACTGCTGAAGCGCAAGAGCGTCGTCCTACAGAAGGATGGATCGAGACCTAACAGAGCACGTTTGTCCGGTCACAAGATCAAGGACCTGAGCTGGAAGCTTCTGTTGCACCAAGCCTATTCCTCGGATATTGCCTCAAGCGATTTCCACCTCTTCCGGTCGTTGCAACATTTCCTGGACGGGCATCGATTCACCTACCGGGACGATGTTGAACGCGCACTTTCTTTTCGTCCAAGCCGTCACAGTTCTAGAAAGACGGTATCCAACAGCTGCTCACACGATGGGAGCAGGTGGTGGCAAACGATGACGACTACATTTTGGATTGAACTGTTCTTGTATGCACGGTAGTTAACACTTTTTCTGTTGCCTTGCATTTGCAGACATTACTTTCTTTAAAATCCAATAAATATGTGTCTGTGGGTAAAAGACAGCGCAGCAGGAGGCATGAGTATATGTACAGTGTACAGTATATACACTGGCGGAAAGTGAAAAAGTAACACTAAGAAGGAATTGGCGGACGATCATCAAATTTACATATGTTAATGGGCTCGAGCTTACGTAGGTATGATTTTAATTTTCGGACCAACCGGTGAGCGCTTACGCCACAGCACGGCATAATATGAAAATTATCGTCGGTGACATTTAAGCAGTACGGCGAAGTTAATATAATCAGTGTCGGCCTACAGACACGTGCGAAGACCTTGAAGAATCTGCAATGCCTGGACATGGAAGACGTGCACGATTTCAGCATTTATCGGACTTTGAGCGAGCTCTTCTAGTCGGACTTCGCGAGGCCGGGTGGTCGTATCGTCGTATTGCGGAGCGAATTGGACGGGAAGTATCAGTGGTAGTACGATGGTGGCGAAGATGGTCCGAGGAACATTCCCACACGTGAAGACGTAAAACCGGGAGTCACGGACGGACTGATGAGCGGACCGATCGACGCATAAGAAGAGCGGCGTTGTCAAGCAGAACATCCACTGCGACGCAAATCCGAGCTGCTGTTGCACCAGAAGTGACTGTGCGAACAATCCGCAACCGTCTACTGGATGAAGGACTACGTGCACGTGTGCCTCTGGCATGTGTACCTCTGACTCCAGCCCACCGTCGGGAACGGCTGCAGTGGTGTCGTCAACGTCTGCACTGGAGAACGCAATGGCGATCTGTCGTGTTCAGCGATGAAAGCAGATTCATTCTGCTTGGGAGCTTCCGATGGCCGTAAGCGTGTTCGCAGAAGCACAGGGGAGCGTCTCCACCCTTCTTGCATCCGCCAGCAACACACAGGAACTACACCTGGTCTCCTGGTGTGGGGAGCGATCAGCTATCACTCCCGTACATAGCTAGTGTTTGTACCGGGTACGTTAAGAAGCACCTCCTACATCAACAACATGATTCAGCCCGTTGTTGTACCATTTGTAAGGCCGGTCCATCGTGGTGTTTTCCAGCAAGATAACGCTCACCCACACACGGCACGTACAACGAAACATGCACTTCAGGGTGTGAGACAACGTCCATGGCCTGCACGTTCACCGGATTTGCCCCCATTGAGCACGTGTGGAATTTTATGGGACAACGATTTATCCAGTCTCCACGGCTAGCCACGACCATCCCCGATTTACGCGTCCAGGTTGAGGATGCTTGGAACTCAATACCCCAAACTTACATCCAACATCTGTACGACAGACTCCATGCCAGAACTGCACAGTGTGACGCAATTCATGGCGGTTCAACCTCGTACTAACCATGTTACATGGTAATGTTATTTTTCAGTTTACCAGCAAATACAGCTGTATTTTGCCATAATGTTTTGATCACGTTATCCTCTGTATTCCGTTATTATGCTGTACAAATTTCGTTGGTATCAGACGTCTCCTTCTTGGTGCTTTTTTCACTTTCCGCCAGTGTATTTATATCATCATCATCAACCATTATCAATCCACTGCTGGAAGAAGGTCTCCCCAAATTTCTTTTACAATTGTCTGTCTTGGGCCTGTCTCCTCAGTGTCACTCCAATATACTTTCGAATTTCATCCATGTCTCATGGGGTCTTCTTCTGGGTCTTTTCCTGTCCCTCGGAATCCAGTCTAAAATTTCGGTTGTCAATCGGTGGTACGTTCTTCTGGCAACATCAGTGATTTCACCCTGCAAATGATGTCGTCCACTCCTGGCATTTTCCTTATCCACAAGTTTCTCTTCTTATCTGTCCTATTTACAACAAGCATGTATTTCTCCATGCCTCTTTGAGTTATCTGCAGTTTTTCCATGTCTCTTTACGCCTTCCAACCGTAGGTTGAAGAAGCGTATATGCTCCAGCTTTGTCCATCTGTCCGTCCGTCTGTCCATCCGTCCAACTGTCCGCACGATAACTCGCGTAAAAATGGTTCGATTTCGATGAAATTTTAGTGTGTAGTAGGGGACCACCTATGGACGAACCCTATTGAAATGAACGAAATGGGATCAAAGGTCACCACATAGGAGCGGGATTCATTCCATTGCCCTTATGCGTCATAACGTGTGTAAATATGGTTCGATTTCAATGATATTTTAGTATATGGTAGGGGACCGCTTGGGGACGAATACTAATGAAAATAGGTGAAGTGGGTCAAAGGTCAGGACATAGGAGCTAGATGCATTCCATTACCCTTATGCGTCATAACTTGCGTAAAAATGGTTCGATTTCGATGAAATTTTAGTATGTTTTAGGTGGACAACCTAGGGACGAACTATGTTAAAAATGTGCGAAATGGGGTCAAAGGTCAGGACATAGGATCGGGATCCATTCCACCGCTCTTATGCGTTATAACTTACGTAAAAATGCTTTGATTGAGACAAAACTTTACCATGTTGTTCCGGAAGTATACTTTACCGGTTCTGTTGAATATCATCTAAATGGAGTCAAAGAACAGGTCATAGGATCGAGATTTATTCTACAGACATTATCCTCATAACGTGAGTAATGATTTCTGGTATGTTGAAAAGCGTATCATAATCAATGCATTGCATGGTTTTATTAACTTGTTTAGTTAAGTTCCATGTCTCTGCTCTATACGTAAGCACTGGCAGGATGCATTGATTAAACACTTTTCTTTTGAGACATTGTGGCATACTGCTTTTAAAAATTGTACTGTTTCTTCCAAAAGCTCTCCAACAAAGTTTTATACGCCGATTAATTTCTTCACTAATGTGACCCTCACTTGATATCTGCTGTCCAAGATAAAAGTAGAAATCGATTGTCTCAAGCTTTTCTCCATCAATAGATAGATCTTGGTTTCTTGTAAAAGCACTGTACATCACATTTGTCTTCTGAAAGTTCATTTTTTTCCCACTTCTTTACTCTTGTCAGCAAGTTCTTGGATCATACTCTGCAGCTCTGAAGGGGTAGTTGCAAAGATGACTACGTCATCAGCAAAACAAAGGGGAGTTAAGTAATCCCCATTAACCTTTTCCCCTTTGTTTT
The DNA here is from genome assembly GCA_039090855.1 of Macrothele yani. Lineage (NCBI taxonomy): Eukaryota > Metazoa > Arthropoda > Arachnida > Araneae > Macrothelidae > Macrothele > Macrothele yani. Next base: position 19,685,606 of record CM077025.1, read on the forward strand.
CCCAGTTCAATGATTGAAAGACATTTTGCAATGTGGCGTTAAAGAGCTTGGTAGATATGGTGTCACGTTGTGTTACTCCCTTTCCAATTCTTATTTGTGCTGTATCCTCAGATATCCGAACCTTTGCACTTGCATTTTCATAGATGTTATTAATAATGCTAATGTATGCTTATTTTTCACCGAATCGAAGGCCTTTTCATGGTCAGTAAAAGCCATGCATAATGGGAGTTCATATTCTCTTGTTATTTCAATTACTTGTCTCAGTACATGGATATGATATATAGTGCTGTAGCCATTTCTGAGTCCTGTTTGTTCTCTTGGTTGGGTCATGTCTAGTGTTGCCTTTGGGCAATGCAAAAGAACCTTAGTGAAGATTTTATAAACCACTGGAAGGAGGGCTTGTAATTCCTGAGATCCTCAACGCCACCTTTGTTATGGAGCAAGATCATTGTAGCATTGTTCCAATCTTCAGGAATCTTCCCTTCATTAAGACATCTGGTGAAAATTTGGGCGAGTGTAGTTTCAATTTCTCTACTTGCTTCTTGTATAATGTCCACGGTAATTCCATCTTCTCCTGGAGCTCTTTCCCGTTTCATGTTCTTAATTGCATATGTAACTTCTGCAAGCAGGATTGGAAGGACTTTGGCACTGGTACCTGTCGTAACGTCTGGAATAGATGTATTTATATAGTTTTGAATAGAAATATTTCACCCTTGTCAAAATTTCGCTTCTATGTCTTGTTACAGTACCATCTTTTTTCCCCAGAGGCACAATCTGTTTTATTCCCTTACTGAGATACCCATTTGCTCTCTTCAGGCTCTGGTTGTTTTCAATTGCTTTCCTCACTAGTTCACAGCTGAATTTCCTTATGACTTCAGTGATACTTTTTCGCACTGTCTTGCATAGCTCTATATATTCCACGTAGGAAACTACATCTTTATTTGTTCTCATCTGATGCCCTTTTCTTTTGCATCAACATTTTTGTTTTTCCTAAAACTTTTTTCATATGCAACTTGTTCTTCGTACCACCTATTTATATATGAAATGTCTGAAATCATGTATATCTGAAATGTCTCGTATATATATCTGAAATGGCAATGTCTGAAATTAGGCATTGTACAACTTGAAATCTGTAGAATGCCGAAAATGGGACGTCAAAGTATAATACGCTTAACACTTCACATATTTCCTAGGCAATCTATGCAATACCAAAATGCAAACAGACAAAATATAAAATACTGCCACCAGTGACTTTGTTTTTTGTTTTTGTTTTTTCACGTGGCGAGGAATGTGTCACTTTCAATGCTCGCAAAATTAAATCTAAATTGAATCTGGAAAAACAGGCCGAAAGAAAATGAAAATGGACTGACGAAAATCATTCGTCTTGCATCTTTGGGGGCCACTGCCCGAGTTCCTAATCATGACGTCAATAACGAACGGAGTGACTCGGGCAATCTGCTCGCAGTTATTATGAGTGTGACAGAGGACTGTTTTTACCGACTTGAAACTACTCGAGGAATTTTGAACCAACTTTATGCCAGGTCACAATTCATTTTATGTCCAAAGGTCTTAGAGTTGAAGACGTTCTCGACCACGAAATTCCTCTTAGGTCAGGTGCTATCGTGCAGTCTACAGGAAGTGGTCCAGTATTCGTGAGGTGTACGTTGAAGACCAAGTGCCAAAATATGAAGAGCTCTTGTGTGAAAAAGACAGTAATTAAATGTAATTCAAATGCCCTTCTAGCCTTCCTTGTTGCAACAAGTAATTCATTGCTAGTCTTTTTCTCTTGTTCTTTCCATAAGAAAGTCGTATACTTTACTTTGCATTTCTTGCTTGATTTTCATATACGTCTTTCCAACAAATGCCTTGTCATGATTCTATTTTCATATTTTGCTTAAATAGTCCTTGTCGTTTTATATAGTGACTAGGATTTATATAAAATGCCTACGAAAAGTATATACAGTATTAAAATGACATAAATATTTCAGTGTCAAGCATTTATAGATTTCTTAGGCATTCTGTATAATGCCTGTTTTTTACTCATTGCCGGTAACATATATATCATCATCATCATCATTGTCAACCATTATCAATCCACTGCTGGACGAAGGTCTCCCCAAGTTTCCTCCCACAACGGTCTGTCTTGTGCCAGTCTCCTCCATGTCACCCCTGCATACTTTCGAATTTCATCCACCCATCTCCCATGTGGTCTTCTTCTGGGTCTTTTCCTGTCCCTTGGAATCCAATCTAAAATTTCAGCTGTCCATCGATGATCTGTCCTTCTGGCAGTATGTCCAGCCCATTGCCATTTCAGGGATTTAACTCTGATCATGATGTCTTCCACTCTTGTCATTTTTCGGATCCACGAGTTCCTCTTCTTATCTCTCCTGGTTACACCAAGCATGCACCTCTCCATGCTTCTTTGAGTTGTCTGCAGCCTTTGTATGTCTCTTTTAGTTAAGGTCCACGTCTCCGCACCATACGTAAGCACTGGAAGGATGCATTGATCAAACACTTTTCTTTTAAGACATAATGGCATATTGCTCTTGAAAATTATGCTGTTTCTTCCAAAAGCTCTCCAGGCAAGTTTTGTACGCCGATTAATTTCTTCATCAATGTGACCCTCACTTGATATCTGCTGTCCAAGATAAACGTACGTGTCTGTTATCTCCAGCTTTTCTCCATCAATCGATAAATCTTCATTTCTTGTAAAAGCATTGAACATCACTTTTGTCTTCTGAAAGTTCATTTTTAATCCCACTTCTTTACTCTTGTCAGCAAGTTCCTGGATCATACTCTGCAGCTCTGATGGGGTAGTTGCAAAAATGACTACGTCATCAGCAAAACGAAGGTGGGTTAGATAATCTCCATTAATCTTTATCCCCTTGTTTTCCCAGCTCAGTGACTGAAAAACACCCTCCAATGTGGCATTAAAGAGCTTCGGAGATATGGTGTCACCTTGTCTCACTCCCTTTCCAATTTTTACGTGTGTTGTATTTTCAAACAGCCTAATCTTTGCACTTGCATTTTCATAGATGTTATTAATAATATTAATGTATGCATCTTCAATACCGCAGGTTTTCAGAGCCATTGTAACTGCTGATGGTTTCACCGAATCAAAGGCTTTTTCATAATCGATAAAAGCCATGCACAATGGAAGTTCATATTCCCTCGCTCTTTCAATTAGTTCTCTCAGCACGTGGATATGATCTATTGTGCTGTAGCCACTCCTGAATCCAGCTTGTTCTCTCGGTTGAGCCATGTCCAGTGTTACCTTCAAGCGGTGTGAAAGAACTTTAGTGAAGATTTTATAAACTACTGATAGGAGGCTGATAGGTCTGTAGTTTCCGAGATCCTCAATGTCACCTTTCTTATGTAGCAGGATCATTGTAGCGGTGTTCCAATCCTCAGGAATCTTTCCTTCATTAAGGCATCGAGTGAAAATTTGGGCGAGTACTGTTTCGATTTCTCCACTTGCTTCTTGTATGATGTCTACAGTAATTCCATCTTCTCCTGGAGCTTTTCCTCGCTTCATGTTCTTGATTGCATGTGCAACTTCTGCTGGAAGGACTGGAGGAACTCTGGTACTGGTATCTTTCATGATGTCTGGAGTGCATATATCATCCCTTTCATATAATTTGGAGTAGAAATCTTTCACTCTTGTCAAAATTTCGCCTTTATTTCTTGTTACAGAACCATCTTCTTTTCTCAGTGCCATAATCTGTTTTCTTCCCTTACTGAGATGTCCCTTTGCTATCTTTAGGCTTTGGTTGTTTTCAATTGCTTTCCTCACTAGTTCACAGTTGAATTTCCTTACGTCTTCAGTGATACTTTTTCTTACTGTCTTGCATAGCTCTATATATTCCACTTTGGAAGTCACATCTTCTTTAGTTGTCCTCATCTCTCTTCTTTTTTGCATCAACATTTTGGTTTTTCCTGATAATTTGTTCACATGCAACTTGTTCTTAGACCCAGCTAATTTTGTTGCTGTTTCCATAAGAGCTTTGGTTACTTTTCTGTTAACTTCAGAGATGTCCACTTCTTCCGATGTTAGGCCTTCTAAAGCAGAGAACCTGTTCTTCAGTTCTAACTTGAAGGTATTATGGTGTTTTTAAGGTTGGTTATGTCAATAGATTTTGTTTGTCCTATGAGCTTGCCACGTTCAAGTTTAGTGTTGAGGTGCATCTTACATCTCACCAATCTATGGTCACTACCTGTGTTGAACTTGTTTAGCACACTGCAGTCTTCTATGACGAATTTTTTGTTACACATAATAAAATCAATTTCACTTGTCGTCCCATTTGGATGTCTCCATGTCCATTTCCTGTGTGGCTTTTTCTTGAAGAAGGAGTTCAAGATGAAAAACCCTTCTGCCTCTGCAAACTCAACGAGAGTATTTCCACGCTGGTTTCTGTTGCCGTGACCGAATTTACCTACCGAAGTTTCATTCTGTTGCCGTTGCCCTATTTTTGCATTGAAATCTCCCATAATTATTTTCAAGTGCTGCTTACCTTTATTATTTAGATGACAAATTTCCTCATAAAATTCTTCAATTTCTTCTTCAGGATGACTTGTGGTGGGTGCATAAGTTTGAATAATCTGAGCCTGGTATCTTTTCGAGAGTTGGATAACAAGTCGTGCAGCTCTGTCAGAGGAACTTTCAACTTCTACAACTTTATCCTTCAGTTTCTTGTTTATTATAAATCCAACACCACTAGTTCTGCCAGTATCTGTCCCACGATAGTAGAAGAGATGTCCACTTTTCAGTTCGATGAGATCTTCTCCTTTTCTCCTTACCTCACTTAGCCCCACGATGTCCCACTTGATCCTTTGTAGTTCCTCTTCCAATTCAAGAAGCCTTGAATCAGAAGATAGGGAGCGTCCATTGTAAGTAGCCAAGGTCAGCATCAGATGGCAGCCTAGTCCGGTCCTCCGGGGATTCTTAGCACCCTCTGCCTTCATGTCGCACTGGCCGCTGCCTTGGCCAGGTACATTCCAGCTGCCGGAGACTGAGGGCCAAGATTTAAGTTGTGGAATCATTTTGGAGGGGTTTGGCCATAACTCACCACGCTGGCCAAGCGGGTTGGTGAGTGTGGGATAGCATTTCCTCTGATCCCGATGGTATAGTTATACCGCTATGGGCGGTCGTCAGAGCCCCTTTAGTGGGAACAGGATGCACCACGAGAAGGCGGGGTTGACATTTGTCAAGGAGAGGCTGTGATGTTACGTATCACCTGACCTTACATCCCCAACATATATATATGTATATATATATCTTTTAATGCTTTCTCAACGCAGTACGTTAAGAATTGCTGTTCCCGATGCACAAGGAATTTTCGAAACTTTTTCTCATTCCATTGTCCTAGGCAACAGTATCACACAGAATAAAACCGGGAAAGCAGAAAATAATAAAGTGGTAAACGATTTAGCATATCATTTTTCACACAGCCGGTTTCACAATCCTTCAGTAAACAGCGAGAACCTATAGGAAAGAAAGATAAATGAACGTACCTTATCTCATTTCTGTATAGCAGCTTGATTATATATTTCTGTGCCAACCACGCACCGGCACAGTGAGGAACGTTCTTTTATTTTCTAACCTTTATGCGTGGGTCTACTATAGGAAATTATGCGTTTTGCAATCGATTCTTGCATGTGGAAGATAGCAGAATCCTACATCGTCAGCGTTTACCTGGCAGACTTTCTCCCCCCCCCTCTTTCACGAATGTGTCTCTAGCATCTCTTATCTGACGATAAATCATATTTCCCGGAGTTTCCTGACAGCTCGGCTGCGGCTATGAATTAGTGCGAACACCTCGTCGCGAGCCTAAAAGGAGGGGGGGGGAGAGTTGGTGCAGGAAATGCAATCCTATTCGTAATGTTTCCTTCGTAAGCGGCGTCGACATGGGCTGCGGGATATGAAGTGTGCAGTGTATTGTTCGACAACAAAGGACAGATCTGTTTGTTTTGGCTCCTTTAGCCGCAGGGCTGCGCTCGTTTCTTCCTTTTATTTTGACACCCCCTCCCCGTTTTCTTTCTTTTCTTGGTATTGTTGACCAAAGAATGCTGACAAAAAACAGTAATAAAGTGACAAAACGCTTGACGAAATGTCGAAGCAATGCACCATCATGTATGTAATGTCGACAACGCAAAATACTTACTATAGCGGAATTAAAACGCGAACAATCATTCTCGAATTTTATTTTTCCAGTTTTTTATTCCAAAAATAAAATACTTTTCGCTCCACAAATGCACGAATATGGTAAAAAGATTCCTGAGAAAAATGCACACAAGGGCCGGAGCAAGTTTTATTCATCTGGGAGGGCGAGACCTTAACTTGAAATTTCGCCCCCTTGAAATTAGGAAGGTCCCTGACTCCAATCAATTGGTACCCAGTTCTAACTTTCTCGTACCTATCTCCGGTCCCGGTCAATTCGTCCAATGATGATTGGTCCAATGTCCATTAGTCCAATGCCGATTTCTCCAAAGGGACAATTGATCCAATACCGTTTGGTGCAATGGACTATTCGTCCAATGCACGATTAGTCCAATGGTACGACTGGTACAATGCCGATTCTTCCAATATCATCCTACCAACGGCCATTTGTTTTCATTTTTATAAAAGGAATAATAATTTAAGTTATTGTCCACTTTATATCTTTTTGGAAAATGATTTCCATACATTTGGTATTTGAAAACTTTCTATAAACCTGATAAAAGGCACTCAACGGAAATTTCTGAGCTGTTTAAAAAGCACCTAGGGCGCGGGCCTTTTTAGGAGATTTTACTTTACAAATGAGATATTTGATATTTGTAGGCATTTTATATAACCTAATAAAAGACACTGAAGGGATATATGATGTATTATGTGCATCTTGAAGTAAGGTACACGTACAGCTACGTGATTAAGTGATTCCGTTTAAAGACGTGTATCGTCTTTCTATATTCTGTTGCTCACGTTTAAAATTAATTACAGCCCATGGTGGTGCAAAAATGTAAAAACTATTATATACAATTCAATTTTAATGCTGCACAAATATGCTACTTACATAAAATGCATCATCATTGCCATCGGCCACACACCCCTTGTTCGGTTGTAAGAATTGCATGCGTCTAGTAGTAATCTAATGAAAGTTCGGTTTTAGGCCTGTCTCTTACAATATTGTGTCGTCCATTTCCATCGACCAAAGACCCCGAATTCCATTGTAAGAATTGCATGCGTCTAGTAGTAATCCAATGAAAGTTCGTTTTTAGCCCTATTACTTACAATATTGTGTCGTCCATTGCCATCGACCAAAGACCCTGAATTCCATTGTAAGAATTGCATGCGTCTAGTAGTAATCCAATGAAAGTTCGTTTTTAGCCCTATCACTTACAATATTGTGTCATCCATTGCCATCGACCAAAGACCCTGAATTCCATTGTAAGAATTGCATGCGTCTAGTAGTAATCCAATGAAAGTTCGTTTTTAGCCCTATCACTTACAATTTTGTGTCGACCATTGCCATCGACCAAAGACCCCGAATTCCATTGTAAGAATTGCATGCGTCTAGTAGTAATCCAATGAAAGTTCGTTTTTAGCCCTATCACTTACAATATTGTGTCGTCCATTGCCATCGACCAAAGACCCTGAATTCCATTGTAAGAATTGCATGCGTCTAGTAGTAATCCAATGAAAGTTCGTTTTTAGCCCTATCACTTACAATATTGTGTCGTCCATTGCCATCGACCAAAGACCCCGAATTCCATTGTAAGAATTGCATGCGTCTAGTAGTAATCCAATGAAAGTTCGTTTTTAGCCCTATCACTTTCAATTTTGTGTCGTCCATTGCCATCGACCAAAGACCCCGAATTCCATTGTAAGAATTGCATGCGTCTAGTAGTAATCCAATGAAAGTTCGTTTTTAGCCCTATCACTTCCAATATTGTGACGTCCATTGCCATCGACCAAAGACCCCGAATTCCATTGTAAGAATTGTATGCGTCTAGTAGTAATCCAATGAAAGTTCGTTTTTAGCCCTATCACTTACAATTTTGTGTCGACCATTGCCATCGACCAAAGACCCCGAATTCCATTGTAAGAATTGCATGCGTCTAGTAGTAATCCAATGAAAGTTCGTTTTTAGCCCTATCACTTTCAATTTTGTGTCGTTTATTGCGATAGACCAAACACTCCGAGTACCGTTGTAAGAATTGCATGCGTCTAGTAGTAATCCAATGAAAGTTCGTTTTTAGGCATGTCACTTCCAATCTTGTGTCGAAGCCAGCTGTAACTTGTAAGCACTATGAAGCAAAGTTCCTTACTATGAATTGTTATGTCCTTCTGTTAATACAAATTTAATTCTTGAGGATTAGAACCTGCATCATCGAGTCAGCAGCGTTACCAGTTTATAAATTAGGTTCAGTGGGGACATGGGGACAAAGTTGTCAATTAACATAAGTGTCCTTGATGCGAAATATAAGCTGAACGAGAAAATATAATGCAAAGGTTGAATATAGTCTCTATGTACACCATATGTGTACATAAAGCACGCGCGGGTATCCACCATATACCCATGGCTCATGGTGTTTCTGGTCTAGCAGTAATCCAATGTCAGTTCATTTTTAGGCCTATCACTTCCAGGCTTGTGTCGAAGCCAACTGTAACTTGTAGGGCACTCTGAAGTAAGGTTACTTACAATGAGTTGGTATGTCATCCTATTATAAATCACGTAATTCTTGAGGATCAGAACTTGTATCAACAAATCAGCAGCACTGCCAGTCCACAAACTCAGTTCCCGAGGGGCGGGTTTAAGTTGTCAACTGACAAACCATAAGTTTCCTTAATGCGAAATACAAGCTGAACAAGAAAGCATAATACAAAGGTTAACTATAAAGTATCTATGTACACCATATACACTGGCGTGCAAAAATTAAGGACGAGACGGTTTTTCGGATGTAACGTCGTGTAGAAGTGCTCCACATCGACTCAAATCATACCATAAGATCCCCGAGATGTAAGAATATGGGACACGTGAGCAAAACCGTCCAAACAAAGAATCCAAGGGATAAAAAGGCACTTTATTGAAAAGGTAGCTTCGAGCACAACTGGACATAAGACGGAAACGTCCATGTGACAGGCGGCTGCCAAGAAAAATCCAGTCTTTAGTAGAGGATATGATCACCTCAGACTGCGTTGCAGGATTTACAACGTCTGTCCATACTGAGGACGAGGTTGGGAAGGAGCTGTTATGGCATCGCGGCCCATTCCTCTTGTAACGCCAATCGCAGCTGCGGAATCCTTGCTCGCGGCTGGTGACGTGCTGCTAAGTTTCTCCCGAGAAGCTACCACGCGTGTTCAATTGGATTTAGGTCGTCCGGGGACCTTGTGGGCCAATCCATGCTTTGAATATCTTCACTCTCCAACAGCTCTGCAACAGCCACTGTACAATGAGGGGTAGCGTTGTCGTCCATGAAGAGGAACTCAGGACCCATACCACCTCTAAACAGACGCACGTGAGGCGGGAGAACCTCGGTACAATAGCGGGCACCAGTGACTGAACCTCCGTGGAAGTTGTGGAGGTCAGTACGGCTACCAAGCATGATACCGACCCAAACGAGAACTCCGCCACCTGAAACCGGTCCCTTTCGATGATGTTGGAGGTGTGATTGCGTGTTCCCTGCTCACTCCAGATGTGTATACGTCCAGAATCGCTCGTCAGACTAAATCGGCTCTCATCCGTAAAGAGAACTCGACCCCATTGCTGATGTGTCCAGTTCTTGTGTTCCTGGCACCACAGAAACCCCCGTCTCCGATGAGCAGGCGTTAATGGCACACACCGTACTGGTCGTGGTGCAAATACACTGACGGAAAAAAATCCCAACACCAAGAAGGGGTTGTGTTAGATAAACGACAGTTGGTAGGCGGTGAGAGTACATCTGTAAGAGGACGTCTATGCAAATTTCGCGCTCGGCGCATACGTGTGGCGCTAGTAGCGACCCTCGGAACATGCAAAGTGGGTTTGCTGTAAATACGCGCTATAACGTTCGTCAGCGTTAGTTATCGTTGAGATTCGACGTAGTGTGTTGATGTTAGTCAAGAATGCCTTTAAGAAGACGAAGAAGCCATTATCAACAGCTCACGGAGTTTGAACGAGGTCGTGTAATAGGGCTACGAGAAGGGGGATTTTCTTTCGGTTCGGCAATATTACAGAACGACTTGGCAGGAATGTAGCCACCGTGCATGATTGTTGGCAACGGTGGTCAAGGGAAGGTACTGCCTCAAGAAGACCGGGTTCTGGCCGTTCACGTGACACTACTGAGAGGGAAGACCGCCGTGTACGGCGTATGGCCATGGCGCATCGTACTGCGTCTGCGGCAGCAATTCGAGCTGCAGTTGCCACCACAGTGACACAACGAACTGTTACAAATCGGTTACTTCAAGGACAGCTCCGAGCCAGACGCCCTGTAGCGTGCATTCCGCTTACTCCAAACCACTGCCGTTTGCGACGTCAGTGGTGTCAAGCTAGAGCTCATTGGAGGACAGAGTGGAGATCTGTTGTGTTTTCTGATGAAAGCCAGTTCTGCCTGGGTGCCAGTGATGGCCGTGTGTTATTTAGAAAGCGGCCAGGTGAGCGCCTGCAACCAACCCGTCTGCGGCCGAGACACACTGGACCTACACCTGGAGTTATGGTCTGGGAAGCAATTTCCTATGACAACAGGAGCACTCTCGTGGTTATCCCACGCATCCTGACGGCACAGTTGTACGTCGGTCTGGTGATTCAACCTGTTGTGCTTCCATTCATGAACAGCACTCCAGGGGGTGTTTTCCAACAGGATAACGCTCGCCCGCATACCGCTATTGCAATCCAACATGCTCTACAGAGTGTCGACATGTTGCCGTGGCCTGCTAGATTATCAAATCTTTCACCAATCAAGCACGTATGGGACATCATTGGACGACAACTACAGCGTCTACCCCAACCAGCACTAACTGTCCCTGTATTGACCGACCAAGTGCAACAGGCATGGAACTCCATCCCACAAACTGACATCCAGCACCTGTACGACACAATGCATGAACGTTTGCGTGCTTGCATTCAACATTCTGGCGGTTACACCGGTTATTAATGTACCAGCATTTCACATTTAAAATGGCTCTTGTCGCGCTTACATTAAGCTGTGATCTTGAAACCTTAATCGGTTAAATATGTTACCTATACGAATGTATTGCCTCCATTTCATTCCTCTACAACTATTTTTTCGTGGTGTTGGGATTTTTTTTTTCCGCCAGTGTAGATCACCTTTGTGCAGCCTCCTGGCCATGGTAAAACGCGATAACGGACGTCCAGTTGTTTGTTGCATATGCCTTGCGATTTCTCCCGCTGTCTGCCGTCTGTCTCTTCTCGCGTTTAGGACAATATACCGGTCGTCCATCGCCGTGTTTTCTCGTGGACGACCACTGCTAAACTCTCGGACAGCTGTTCCTGTCGTTTGAAATGCTCTCCAAGCTCGTGAAACGACGCTGTGAGCGATCCCGAACTCCTCGGCCACACTAGTCACACTTTGACTTTCTTCCAACTTCCCAGTGACGCTACCTCGGGTAACGTCATCCAGATGTCATCTACTGGATTGCCTGTTGGTCATATCACACGGTGGCAGCAACATGACGTCGTTCAAACCGATGTACACCGTGCAATAGCTTTCACGAAATTGCTGAGCGTACACCACCCGTGTATTTTATACGCTTCCGACACCCCCCTCCCCTACGTCATGCCGCGTATAAGCGCATGCCCTACCGTACCGAACACTAGTCTATCTCCTGAGTGGTCTTTCGGTCCGTTCTGCCTGCTCGTTTCGCTGTTATGCTAATATCTCCTCTTCGTCCTTAATTTTTGCACACCAGTCTGCATCCACCACGAGCTGCTATCCACCATATACCCATATCTCATGGTGTATCCGGGCGCGCGTTTCGCCAGGTTTGTTCCTGGCTTTTCAACGGAAATGTTGATCTCATGTCGACGCCCGATTCACTGAAAATCATGTGCCATAGTGCGCATGGGCCTCTATGTAACGTAGTCTTCAATGTCATCTAATGTTGAAGCAAGTTGTTCGGTTGTTCATCTATGCTTATTTTTATTTTTTATTTTATTTTAAGTTTCAATAAATAGCCTCGATGCGTATGATAATCCACATGGGCTATTGTTATTGCAGTTAAATGGTTTTGTTTTATGTATGATAACTGCTTCAGCAATCTGTTTTGTTTTTACATTATTCTGTTGGTTGATTATTTTAATTTCGTCCCAATAAGGAGTGCAGTCGTTCTTCAAACAGTAGTCTACGAGTGCTGTTTTGTTTTCCTTCTTATGCCAATTGTTGTTATGCTCATTAAGCCTTGTCTTAATATTGTGTTTTGTGCTACCAATATATTGGCGAACTATCTTATTTCGATCATCCTTAATTGGCGTTGAGTAAACACCAGCGTTTTGTAAGACTGGAATTTTTTCATTAAATAGTGTGGCTCATTACAATATGTTCCAGAAATCAACAAAATTTTGAAGAGAACTTGTAAAAAATTTGAATTGAGTTTTGGTGTAAAAACAAAAGATTTAGGGAGCACTTTAGGCAACTGCAATGAAATTATACTGAAAATAGTAACAATACTAAATCAGGTGGACCACCTCCACGCAACAACCCACCACCGTTCCCAACCTGATGCTCCGCAGTTCATCCTGCCCTGATGATTACAAGACGGCTTTCTTCCGTTCTCTAATTAGAAGAGCCTCGCAATCTCCTCCGAAGTTCATTCTAGACAATCTGAACTAAAACAAATTCGTCGAATTGGCTACTGAGGTAGTATATACGTCGAACCAGATTCATAACTTTATCGAAGAAATCAGAACTAGCCGTCTTAATCTTTCTATTGCGCAACTTCGCTACCTGGGTTCTATTCCCTAAATACCAAATGTTTCCTATCAACTCAAAAACGCGATGAGGAGGATGAACTTGGGTGTCAGCATAAGGTCTTCGGCATCTTTATACACTGCCGGACAATTGCTAAGGACGGATGACAATAGCAACGATAGCAACCATAAAATGGAAGGCAGGAAAATGTGGAAATTAGCATAAGTGCGGGATACAGTAAAACGTGTTGTGCGTATGCAAATTTTGGATTGCCGAACTTGTTCGTGACGTCATAGCGCTGTTAAGAGATATAAAGGATTTGACGCGTATTGACGGTTGTTGTTCAAACGCAGAGTTGAAAGGGAAAGAATCAATTGACGAACTTGCAATTTTCAGTATGTCTTCCCGACATCGCCTAGATGATTTTACGCGTGGCCGTATTATTGGCAAGATTGAAGAAGAGCGAAAAATAACAGATGTTGCCAGGGAGTTCGACGTCAGCCACAGTGTTGTTTCAAGGCTTTGGAAATCATTTCAAACAAATGGAGAGTGTAGCAAACGTCACGGGCGAAGTCGTGTTCGCAGTACGACACCTGTAGAAGATCGGTACATAGTGCTATCAACAAAAAGACACCGGCGAAGCACAGCTAGTGAGGTAGCAAATCAGTTTATGGCTGCTACTGGCCAGCAGATCTCCCGAAAAACTGTTGCCAGACGTTTGCATGAAGGAGGACTATACGCCCGCCGTCCTGTTGTGTGCATCCCATTGTCCAGACGTCACCGTACCGCCCGTTTGCAATGGTGCCATCAACATCGCAATTGGACTGATAACGACTGGTCTGCTGTCCTCTTCTCAGATGAGAGTAGATACAGTCTATCGTCTGATTGTCGACGACAACTGATCTGGCGTGATAGTGGTACTGCATATTGTCCAGCAAACATACAGGAAAGGGACCGATATCCGACATGTAGTGTCATGGTATGGGCTGGCATCATGATCAATGGACGTACGTCCCTCTATGTGCTTCCAACTGGGAATATGACTGGCCAACGATACATTAGTGATGTTCTGCTACCTCATGTTCGCATGTTCCGTGGTGCTGTCGGTGATAGATTCATTTTCATGGACGGCAACGCAACATGTCATCGAACAGTCGCTGTCCAGGAGTGTCTTGAGACCGAGGATATTCAACGCCTCGTATGGCCAGCACGTTAACCAGATCTGAATCTCATTGAAAATGTGTGGGATGCTTTGGGGAGGAGTCTTGCTGGTAGCCAATGCCCTCCAATAAACAAGGACACCCTCATCCGTGCACTGACAGAGGAATGGGATAAATTACCTCAGCAGCTGCTTGATAATATTGTGCAAAGCATGCACGACGTGTGGAATCTTGCATCGCCCTCCATGGTGGCCATATCCCGTATTGAGATCTTACGCCGGAACGCTTGCGGACGGTAATTGCATTTCTTTCACGTTTACGTATTCTGCACAAAATGGCCTGTTTGTCTCTTGAACACGTTCCAAAGCCTTCTGGATTTCAGAGCTCAATAAATTGTCTTTCTTGTAATGTCCTGGCATTCTGACATTATTTTATTTCACTTGGCATCCAACCACACTTACTTTGTTATGCGCTATATAGCCGTTTATGAGCCGTCCTTAGCAATTGTCCAGCAGTGTATAAGATGCTTAAGAGAAAATTGACAAGTCTCCTCTTCTCAATGAGGCAGTCGTGTATGCCATCGCACTATAATATCCGGACGGCCCCAGGCGATACTACATCGGAATGATCAAACATCAGTTTGGAATTAGAATCAACGAACATAAAATGGATACAAAAGACGGAAAAATAACCACTTCCGTAACAATTGAAGTTAGGTTCAAGTCCGCTGATCCTATGTGGAGTGATATAAAGAAATTAGCTTCATACTCCACACCCAAACTACTGCCATTCGCGAAACATTGAAAATCTTGACCAGAAGCGAGGCTTGCAATGATAGCGTCTCTCTGAAGTTGCCACGCATTTGGAATCAATTTTTCAAATAATGCTGGATTTTCTTTCCACGGTACCGCGTGCCCAACCAACGTGATCTCGTTGCTTCGAATGAATTTTCCCATTTCCGCCCATTTATTTATTTTGTAGTCACAAGTCACCGCGTTCAAATTGTTAAAATGTTGTTTTGTCCAGTTTAAAGTTAGCTGTCTACCTTCCTTGAAAACGCCATCTGGCTGATGCGTGAAAACTGGGAAACTTTGATTTCTAATCTACGCTTTGAAATTCGGATTCCTAGTATAGGTATACTATTTTTAGTTATGTGAATGCAAACAACATATAACGCCGCACAAATGCTGAATGAGAAACGAACCCGCATAACGAATGAGTGTCAGACAGTGAATACAACAGTAACAAGACAGTTTCTTATTAGGGCTTGAAAGAATTCAGTTGAAGGTTAAACGCTCCGAGGAGCTTTCTACGACAAAGCACATATGACTAATTAGCTCTTTCACCATTCAGCATATTCGAAAATGATATAAAGATTCGTTATATCAGCATATTGTTTTATATGCCTCTCTCTGCTGTTTTGGACATTTCCTTTTGTGCATAGAGCGGTCCACTCCAAAGACAGTGGACCCTGGTTAGCTGCGCAGATAACTCTGTGATACTAACTAAAGTCTTCAAAAAAAAAAAAAAAAAAAAAAAAAAGGAAATTGTAAAGCTTAAAACTTTCTTTTCTAGTTAAAATTTTCAGTAAATTTGTTCACAGGGTGCATATGTCTTCCGGTCCTTGTTAACACTTCTCTTGTGAAACAAAGTATACGCCTTGATATTATCACTTTCTCCTTGCATTCTTCAATCTGAGGACACCATATCCCTGCAACTAACAGTCGTATTTAAAAAAAAACAACCTATTTTTAGCACATCTTTTGTAAAAAAAGATCGTGCTTATGTTATCGTTTCTCCATCCGTCCGTCTGTGCCCTCAATATCTCTGCAACTATTAATCCGATTTGAAAAATTCTTTTTGCATTCGATAGCTTGAAATATGCAAATGATGATCCTTTATTTCGTTTTTTTACGATGTACAATTTCGCCGCTAGAGGGCGTAAATGCAGATGATGTCGAATTCAAAAATACGTTTTATTCCACATATTTGCTTCTAAACATCCGATTGAAAAAAATATTTTATCTTTCGATTCCATTTATGTCGAAGAGTATTTTGGATATAGTTTACTTTTCAAATTACGCATAGATTTCCCGCTAGGGGGCGTAAAGTTAAATTGCATTTTTTCCGATAACTCTTCTCCTAAAACTAGTTAAAATTTTCAGTAAATTTGTTCACAGGGTGCATATGTCTTCCGGTCCTTGTTAACACTTCTCTTGTGAAACAAAGTATACGCCTTGATATTATCACTTTCTCCTTGCATTCTTCAATCTGAGGACACCATATCCCTGCAACTAACAGTCGTATTTAAAAAAAAACAACCTATTTTTAGCACATCTTTTGTAAAAAAAGATCGTGCTTATGTTATCGTTTCTCCATCCGTCCGTCTGTGCCCTCAATATCTCTGCAACTATTAATCCGATTTGAAAAAATTCTTTTTGCATTCGATAGCTTGAAATATGCAAATGATGATCCTTTATTTCGTTTTTTTACGATGTACAATTTCGCCGCTAGAGGGCGTAAATGCAGATGATGTCGAATTCAAAAATACGTTTTATTCCACATATTTGCTTCTAAACATCCGATTGAAAAAAATATTTTATCTTTCGATTCCATTTATGTCGAAGAGTATTTTGGATATAGTTTACTTTTCAAATTACGCATAGATTTCCCGCTAGGGGGCGTAAAGTTAAATTGCATTTTTTCCGATAACTCTTCTCCTAAAACTCCGATTTAAAATTTTTTTTTCAGCGGATATATCTCCTGATGAACAATGTTTTGCATATAATTTCGAATTTTGGTAAATAATACTTTGGCCACCAGGGGGCGTAAGTGTTAATTTTCGCTTCTGATGTATTTGCCATAAAATCTGAGCTTCTAAGATATCGATTGAAAAAATTCTTTCGTGGACTGATGCCACTCACATCGATAAACCTTTTCGGAATATTTTCTTCCTAAAATATTCCACAGTTTCTCCGCCAGGGGGTGTAGATGTATATCTTATTTTTGTCAATATTTCTACTTCTAGGAGTCCGATTTGAAAAATTCCTTCTTTGTTAGATAGTGATTTCCGTGTGACATGTTTCTCATATAATTTCAAAATTTTCAAGTAATTCATAGACGTTCCGCTAGGGGCGAGGGGTAGAGGTAAATTGCGTTTCCCCCTATATCTCTGCTTCTAAATCTCCGATCTGAAAAATTCTTTCTGCACCGGATACAGCTCCTGATGGGAAATCGTTTGCACATAATTTCTAATTTTTGTAAAAAAATGGTTTGGCCACCAGGTGGCGTAAATCTTAATTTCCGCTTCTGATGTATTTGCAGCAAAATATGAGCTTCTAAAATCTCGATTGAGAAAACGTCTTTTGTGGACCAATACTACTCATGTCGACAAACATTTTAGGAACAATTTCTTCTTAAAATAATGCATGGTTTTAACGTCAGGGGCTTAGATGTATATCTTATTTTTGTAAATACCTCTACTTCTAAAAGTCCGATTTGAAAAATTCCTTCTTTGTTGGATAGTGTTTGCGATGCGAAATGTTTTTCCTATAAATTCAAAATTTTCAAGTAAATCATAGACTTTCCGCTAGGGCGCACAATGGTAAATTGCGTTTTCTGCTCCTAAAACTCCGATATGAAAAATTCTTCCTTTATCGCATAAAAGACCTGAAGGAAAATATTTTTCACGTAATTTCTAATGTTTGGTAAAGAATGGTTTGGTCATTAGGGATCATAAGTGTTAATTTCTACTTCTGATGTATTTGTAGCAAAATCTGGGCTCCTGAAAACTCGACTAAATTTTTTTCTTGGACCGATACCGCTTATATAGATAAACCTTTTGTGAATACTTTCTTCCTAAAATAATGCATGGTTTTCCCACCAAGGGACGTAAAGTCACATCTTATTTTTGTCGATAACTCTGTTTCTAAGAGTTCGTAAGCTCACGATTCCGTTTACAGCAATATCTGAGGGATTAAAGACTCGATTGAAAAACTTCTTTCTTCCGTCAGGTACTATTGTTTTCCATACCGGTTCTATTGACTTTGAATAGTTTTGATAAATTTAATTTGCGTCAGAACGGATTCAAAAGACGTGTTTATTACACCAGAAAATTCGGTGTCATCTTTCTTGTTTTTGTATTGTAAAGTTTGAAATGTGAGAATGATGATCCTTGATTTCTGTTTCTTTTACCTTTTTCTTGTACGGTGCATAACTTTGCTGCTAGTGGATATAAATGCAGTTACTATCGAATTCAAATTTTATTTTATTCCATATAATCACTTCTGAATATCCGATTCAACACATCTTTCTTGTCATCGATACCACTTATAACGAATATTATTTTGAGTGCAGTTTCTTTTTCAAGTCGTGAATAATTTTTCCGCAAGGGGCTTAATTGCGATTTCCCCGATATCTCTGCTTCTAAAAGTCCGATTAAAAATTATTCTTGCATCTAATAGAGCTGTCCACTATGGGGCGTAAATGTATATATTTGTTTCTGATGCATTTGCAGCAATATCCGCGCTTCTGGAAACTTCCTTTGGAAATTGCGTCGCAGCCATGTACAGCTCTGAACGACGAGTCTGAGAATGCCATATTCTTTAAATAATTCGCAGTATTTTCGCCAGGAGGCGCAGATACACTTCTTATTTTTATTCTTATTTTTATCTTCTAATACTGCGATTTGAAAAAATATTTCTTCCTCACAGAGCATTTCTGGTGCGAAATCTTTTGCGTACTATTCAAATACTCCTTAACGAACAAGCACGACACTAGAGGGCATAAGATTACGTTTCCATTTGCAGAATATTGGCAGTCTGCGCGTCTAAAATCCCGATTGAAATATTCCGTTTTCGGTCAGATATTACTAAACGGCAAAATATTTTGTGTACATTTACTGCCAAAAATACCGCAAAGTTTTTCCTCTCTGGGAGCAAATATCTCCTTGGTTTTCCTCAATATCTCTGCTTCTGCATGTACGATTTCAAAGAAAATAAATTTTAACGCCGTATACTGTGGCGTATACTCTAATTTAACTTTCTTTTTTTAGTTATTTTACGCGAATCTGAGTTGATTTTCCTAAGCGTTTTTCAAACTTAACGTTATATTTTCTCTCTCGCAAGAGTATGATTGGTAAAACCTTGCGGTCGGAACGTATGTGTCGGATGAAAACTGAAAAATATATAAGGTTTGAGCAGCAGCAGTAAGTGGAGGTGGTGGAAGTTAATAGTGGGAGAGACGTTGTCTACTTGAAGTTTGAGGTATTTGAAGGTTGCGTGTTATATTCTAGTGTTGTTGCTGTTTTCTTAACCAAGTGTTATTATTATGAACTCACGTTCGTTATTTATGACAATATAGTCATTGTCATAAATATCCGCGCACCAAGACAAAACCGTAAGATTAGCGTAAAACTCGGCGAATAACTATGGGGAAGGCAGACATGCAAATGATTAAAGTTTCGTGCGATTCCGCATGGCCGCGCGTCCAAGACAGGCGCTGAAATCGCAATCCGTGGGGCTTATAAGGCGCCGAGCAGGGGACTCCACATTCGTGCCGAAGTGCACGGTAAGAGTCAGGAGAGATTCCTGAGCGATAGACATGCCGAGGAGCAGCCGTAGATGTGCGTACGGGCAACTGACGGAGTTTGAACGAGGCCCTATCGTCGGGATGAGAGAGGCGGGAGTCCGAAGGTACGGCGCGATCGTTTTGGGAATAATGGACACGGGAAGGCATCCGGATACGGCGATTTGGCTCCGGACGACACAGACACATCATCATCATCAGAGAGGACCGTGAGATCGTGAGAGCGGTACGCACAGATGCAACGACGACCTTGTCCAATATCCAGAGACATGTGACAGCTGTACAAGGGACTCCTGACCCCGCCAGAACCATTTCCAGGGGCCTGGCAGAACCGAATCTGCACTCTCCACTATCATTACGTTTTATGCCTTTAACACCTGACCATCGTGAGCGTCGATTGCAGTGGTGTCAGCAGAAAGTAACGTGGATTGCTACGGACTGGCGACGTATAGTGTTTAGCGACGTACCACGCCTCTCTATATGAGAACGGACTACCACCGTATCAGAGAGCAGAGGACCGCAGGTGAGCGCTACAATCCCCATCTCACTGTACAGCGGCACACGTCCCGAATTGCAGACGTTATTCTCTGGGGAGCCATCGCATATGACAGACGGATTTCCCTCGCAGTGATCCGAGGGACATTGACAGCCCAACACTACGTACAGGAGATCCTGCGGCCTCATGTGTTGCCTTTCTTGGCAGGGCGACCGGGAGCCGTTTTCCAACAAGATAACGCCCGTCCACACACGGCTCTGGTTTTCCAGGGATATATACGTCATGCTTCAGCGTTTCCGTGGCCTGCCAGATCGCCTGATCTCTCGCCCATCGAACACGTGTGGGACCAGACGGGACACCAGCTTTCTCCATGCCCCAGTGTTCGTGATTTTGAGAGTCAGTTGCAAGAAGTGTGGGCCAGTCTGTAGCAGGATAACATACGGCGTCTCTTTGACTCAATGCCGGACCGTATCACCGCATGTATCAGAGCACGAGGCGTTCCGACGCGGTACTTACCCTAACCGGAATGGGCCCCGTATATCCGCGGGAAATCGTCCTGTGCTGTGATATTGCAATCCTTTCTGTCTTTGGTATGTACCATTTCACTACTAAAATCTCATTTCAATCCGACGCCTCCTTCTTGGTGCGCGGATTTTTATGACAATAAGTGTATTAAAAGTAAGTTGTGATGGGCCTGTAGGTTCCAAGCCCCTATTTTTGGTTCGGTTCGTTTTGTCCTTTACAGTAGACTGCATGGAGCCAACCCTTAGGGAAAATACTAGATGAGATTGCAAACATTTAATGAATTTTGGGTAACAATTCAATTTACAGTAGTACGTATTTACGTTTTGACGTTCATGCAGTTGACCATCCGCCGAACATAAACGAAAAGCTCTTTCTCCTCCTCATAGCAACTTCGAATCTCCTCCTCGTCTTTCCCCTCGCGAACCCGTCAAACGTTTGGGGGTCACATTGTTAACACCTCGTAACGAATGTCCCTTTGATTCTTCTTCCAAGTATGCAAGAAGGCCTACAGAACATCACCATGTATTTGACAAAAAACGACCCTCTTAACATTTCGAGCAACATGGCGTCTTGTAAGAGAAGTTTCATAAAATGTCCAGCAGTGTTTTATAGGAATAAATTGTCCGTTCTCTTACAATATGTTTTACACTGCCGCTAGTTGAACACATACGCATACACACACAAAAATCATATTCATCTTTATAAGGCAAATTTGAATAATGCATCAATTGAATATTTAAATCATATTTAAATATTTATAGAGGCCTCCCGTTCGCGGAGATCCTCACAAGAGTTGTAGTAACTCCTTGTCAATCGTAAGTAACTTTTTCTTGACGTTTTCTGGAATGACCGCTATTTCACTGTAGGTGAAGTTTTTGAGAACTGATTTATGTAGTGTTTAGTCAACTATACATACACGAACATTTTTTTTCCATACCATTTATTTTATTGAACACTTCGCCTATACTCGTGGGGTTTTGAAGATCACAGCTATCGTGCCAGGTGGTGTTAGTGTTCGTTTATGTTTGATGCTGTATCTTTGCTTCAAAAAATCCTATTGAAAATTTTTGTTTTTCAATGTGTGCCATTCGCTAAAATAAAGATGGGGAAAATTTTTCCTTTAAAAAATGCACAGTTTTACCGCTAGAGGGCAGAAACGTCGAAACATTTTTCTCGCTGTCTATAGCTTTCAAGAGGCGTATTTGAAATATTGTTTTTTCTTGGAATAGCTTCTGGTATAAAGATTGCTTTTTGCACATTTTCTACTTTTCCGTTACTTTGTCTCTGATATCTTCCTTCAGCTAAGAGAAACTTTTTACGCTCAGTTTGTTAATTTTCATAATATACCTTTCAGACGCTAGTGGAAGAAAGTAACTGTCGCTATTTTTACATGGTTTACGCATTATAGAAATTCAGTTGATTTTCCATTTATTTATTTATTTATTGTATTGGGTTCCATAAGCTATAATTAACTTTGAAATCCTTTATTCGAGTCCGATAGGAATAAAAAGACGTGCTCATTACAACGGAAAATTCGTTGGCATATTTCTTGTTTTTATAATCTATTCTCCATAACGAGCATATTGGTTTTACTGAGAGCATTTAGTCTTTATATTTTATTATCATTATTTTTAGCAATTAAATTTGAATATATTTTGTACATTTCACATGCCAGATCCTTCGATATGTGAGTTAAATAAAACTCTTAAAACAAAATCCAGCTCTTACTAAAGAGAAAATATCTTTTATTTTTTGCATTGAAATTCTCGAGAGGAAAACGCTTAAGAAGAAAGAAACCAACTGTATAGAGTGCTACAATAGCATGATCAATACCATTCTGTTCCAATTTATTATCGTGGTACCCTAAGCTTTGGTCGAAGTAAATTTTTGTGTTCTGTTTGAAATTTAAAAAGTCGTGGTTACATAACAACAAAAAGAATAGATAAGGGAGAGAGAGAGAGAGAGAGAGAGAGAGAGAGAGAGGTGAGACACAAACGCAAGGGATTCAAATAAAATCAGATTGCAGCTTTGTTAACGCAATTAATTAGGAGCAAGAGAAGATACTTATCAAGATGGGAAGGAAATGCGTAAAAAATTCAAATAAATGGAGCACTTCTTTCTGTCTATCACACTCATTGAATTTGGAAGAGCATTTGAATTCATGCCAAAGATAAATTTTTCCGATAGAGTATTTTTTGAAATACTCTTTCATTTTACTGGGAACATAAGACAATTCTTCTAATAAATTTTAGCAATATGTCATTTCCAAGCCTCAAGAAAAGGAACGTAGCTACTATCACAATACAAGATATAATAATCCTTTTCGTTTAGATTGCATTCGATTTGATTTGTACCATACTGCAAACAGTCGTACAAATATGCATAAAAGCAAAAGAGAGGAATAAAATCATCAGGCCAGGTATTATGCAAATAAAGAGAGAGAGAGAAACATAAAATCATATGGCCAGCTCTTCTCAAGACAACGCCTTAACCATATGAGAAAAAAAATTCCGCTTTTCTGACTTTTGTTTAATTATGATAGAGCATTTCACACTGAAAATAAGAATAAGGTGCACCACATATCTGGATAACATGCATTATCAGCACAAAGGCGCTACCTTTACGTTGTTTCCATCTAGCTTTCCCTCCATGAAACCCCAAAATTACATTAACCTGGAGCAGAAATCATACCCACAACTTTCGATTTCCAATCAAGCATGTTATTGTTACACCACCCAGGACAATAAAGTTCAAACCTGCTAAATGCATGCTATTTAAATAACCTTCAGAAAACCTACCCAAAGCAATTCAGTTACTTATTTGGAACGTCGACGACATATTCGTCATGCAGATACGAAGATACACTGCAATGTCACTAATATCCGAACGCCTACATTTCTAGAAATAATTTTTATTAACATAAACTTTAAGAGTGTATGCTGAAACCTTTGGTACTTATGTAGCCCTCTAGTTTTTATGGAATACTCTCCACCAGTGCTTTTACAAATGGAGATATGTTCCGTTATTTCGTCGTCAAAGCAGTCACCAGTAGAGCTTTAATTGTTGTATGATCCCTTCTTGCACGTACGCGACGATCCAATTCGTCCCAGAGATTATCTGTAGAATTCAAATAAGAAATATAAGCTGGGCAGTCCATCATTTTGCCGCTGATGTCCTGAAACCAATATGTAACAATGCGAGCAGTATGGAATGGTGTGTTGTCCTGCTTATATAGGAATGGACCTTCTCTAAAGTTATACCACGACGTTGGTAGTGCAAAATTGTCCAGGACGCCTAGGTACAGCTCAGCATTATGGTTTGTGTCCAAAATGACAAATTGGTCCAAGCTAAACCATCAAAAACAGGCGTCTAGGTTTTTGTCCAAAATGACTAATGGTTTTGATAATTATAAAAAAATTATAATTATCAAAACTATTTTTTCTGGAACAGCCTTAAAATTACTGTGGATGGACTTTTTGACTCTCGCAGATGTGTCAAATGACTAATTATAAATCATTATGGTTTTTGTCCAATGCTGAGCTGCACCTAGACGTCCAGCTCAGCGTTTATGGTTTTTGTCCAAAATGACTAACGGGTCCAAGCTGAACTACCAAACAGTGTGGAAGCACACTGCTTCCACCTAACAATCCCGAAGGTACTTTCTCGTGGTCATTTACCACCCCCGAAGCGACCACCAAAACAACAACCAAAACGATAGATTGTTTTCTGTGACTAGCCAGTATAAAGCTTAGGTTTCCCATTTGCCTATAGCTCAAGATTGATGTTCCTTATATCACGCAAATTAACGTGTGACATTATTATTATTTTCTTTTTGATTGAAGGTTTAACGACCACCGTGAGCAAGGCGATGAGCTATAACCCGTCGCTGGTCCCTAACTTAGGGTCACTGGTTCTAGGGAAGGAAAGAGCACCATGGCCGTAAGACAAGCACAACATCCATGCATCAGCAAAATTCAAACCCAGACAGATTTCAGCTAATGGTCGTAAGCCCGTTCGACAAAATTCAAAATGATTAGCAGCTTGTAGTTGGCGACTCGACGGCAGCATGCTGTTCGCTGTGCTAGTGCTAACAAAAGTTCCAATAATTTCACATAGGTTTCCATGATTTATAACGATGTTGATTTACATTCTGAGCGGATAATCATTTGCAAAGCTCCCTTGTGAAGTTCTGTTAGCTTTGGAGGTTTACTGGGTTATCCCTAGTCCCCTTCCATTTGTACAATACACTGAAGAGCAATTGAGTTAGAGATATCTGTCTAGTAACGTGTAGCACCACCTTTCTCCCTGAGGAAGGCGGCGATTCGTCTCGGCATGGACTCGACAAGACACCAGAAGCGTTGGGAAGCCATACGGATCCACGACCCCTGAAAAAGCTCCCACAGTTCACGAAGATTTGATGGGGGAGTCAGAGCCTCGAACATCTCTCTCGATGGCATCTCAGATGTGCTCGATGGGATTGAGGTCAGGTGACCTAGCTGGCCAAGGAAGTGAGGTCACGTCTGTGGAGTGTTCATCCAACCATTTGGACACAATTCGGGAGCGATGGCTCGGTGCATTGTTTTGGTGCAGGATGAGGTCCCCAGTGGGATGTTGAAGACGCACAAACGGGAGCAAATGGTCGTCCAGGATATCCCGGTAACGTTGACCTGTGAGAGGCGATGTCACACGTACCAGCGGTCTCATTTTAGTCCACGTAAACAGTCCCCAGACGAGAATGCCACCCCCACCAGCTTGAAGAGTACCCAGCAGGCAAGAAGGATCCATCGCTTCATGTGGTTTGCGCCGTACTCGTATCCTGCCATCCGGATATACCAACGTGAATCTCGACTCATCAGTCCAGGCAACATTTTTCCACATGTCTAGGGTGCAGTAGCAATGTTCCCGCGCCCATGCTAATTTTTGCACCCTGTGATGTGCGATCAGCAGCGGTACTCTCGTGGGACGATGCCTTCTATACCCCATAGCGAGGAGATGTTTCTGGATAGTGTGGCTGGTTACACGTTTTTCTGCACCAGCGTTAAATTGCCAAGTAATTTCTTGCACTGTGGCCCGTGTCTCTTCTGTTACAATGCGAGCTAGCTGACGATGACCCCGCTCATCCTCACGCTGTTGTCCACGGCAGTTGGCCCTTGTACGGATGGTTTTATCGGATTCGATGTACTCACGGTGCACCCGTGACACAGTGGCTCGTGAAAATCCTGGTGCCTGCACGACTTCCGAGATGGAGTGACCCATTCGTCGGGCCCCGACAATTTGCCCACGATCAAATGCGCTTAGACCCTTCGTCTTACCCATACTGCGCCCGACCTTTACTGATTCCCGTCGCATCGCTCCTTATATGGTCGGATCTCTGCATACGTCATGTCGTTTCCGTTTATAGGGCCGCCCACAGTGCCACATTTGCATAACGCCATCTATCTCTAATTCAATTGCTCTTCAGTGTATATATTTGTTTTGGAATTTCAACTTGAAACCGATCATGAATGAAAAGCTATAAGCCAAACTTTGAAGTTTATACCACGATTTTGTGATATAATATGGCTGCCACAAGTACACATACACTCATAGATACTATCTTTTATTATTACAGATTTCTTTTTTCTCATATGCAGTGTATAGTTACGAAGTCTTCAATTTCTTTTGTCCTTGTTACATTACTTCCCTATAAAAGTATCATACATAAAATGTTTGTGATACACAACACTTGCATTACGGTTTTAATAACACGTTTTAAACAGAAAATGAACAGTAAAAGAAGCTGTTTTCTTTTTAGCATTACGTTATTGTTTGCATTTGATTTATTCATTCACTTTTGTCGGCGTGGTTTCATTTTTACACCTTTGGTGAATTCAAAAGTTAGTCGAACGAAAAACAAAGGATAATAAAAAAGAAAGTGATGAATACTTCCACGCCGATTATTTTGGTTATGAACAACAAAATTTGTTTTACGTTACTTGATTGAATGCAAATTAGAATGAATGCAGCAAACCTTTTTTCCGACTTCTAGAATTTTTCACTGAATTACTGACTCCTTTCCGATCCTCGAAATCATTTATTTCCTTTTACTAGACCGAGTGACTCAGCTCACAGAATTCATGGAGCGCCCACTGCTTTTAATTTAATTTGAATCACGGATTTTGAGAAACACCAAAATTTTTCTTCCGTTCAACGCGTGTTCATATCGCTGTAACTTTCTAAAATATAAAAAGAAGGAGGAGAGGGGAGGAGAAGAGGATATATATCAGAAACCAAATAAAGTACAAACAAATAATAGATATAAGAGTGAAGACAGGATATCTTTAATCTGTTTGGTTGAAACATTCGCAACATTTGTAGAGTTTGTACACTTTATTTTCAGAATTCAACTGGAATCTAATCAGCTGGACATAAACTGTACTTACTTTATGCGAACACGTTTAATTCAGAGACGACTGCAGAAGATGTTTTGTTAAAAAAATTGAAAGGGTTAATATTTCAAGTTTCTATTCATAGGTTTCGTCCTGAATGAGAATATCTATACATAGTATAAAATAAAGTCCCCGGTAGGCGTCTCTCTGTTTGTTCGGGCTAATCTCGAGAATCGCTGGACGGATTTAGATGCGGTTTTCACCATTCCATAGAGCATTTGTCGAGAAAGGTTTAGGTGTATGAAACCTTAATCTATGACAAAAAGGGAGCCGAGCAGTGACGATTTTAGTGACAAGTCAAAGAAAAAACCGCTGTTCACATTCTTTCGTGGCTTCCACTGCCTAAACAACGATGCGCGGCGACCGGTTTAAGAAACGTTTTTTGCTCATTGGGAAAAAGACGCGAGGCGCATGCGCGGCAGCCGGTCTGACAGCATGTAAGGGCACAGACTAAATGCGTAGTTACATCGGACGCTGAAAGAATTGGTTTATCGGCGCTCGCATAGGCTACATGGGTAGTTGTTTCCGTCCACACGCATGTATCTCTTTAATTAAAATTTAAATATTGTGTTAACATTATGCCGAGACAGAAATCGAATATAGGTCGTAGTACATCAGACGCTAAAATAATTTATTTATCCCGTCATAATGAAACTTTTCAAGAAACAGAATCTCGATTGGCAAATGACAGACAAAGAATGGCTTTACAAAAAGAAAGACATTCGCCTGTTGAACGTAATTATCGTCTCTCTTTAGATTCGCCGTAAATTCTAAATTGCTACCGTGCGAAGCCGGGCAGGGTTGCTAGTGTTTATATAAGAATAAGGTGATTTTTACACAAACATATGCTACGGCGTAGATTTTTATTCTTTTATCTAAACTTTAATAACGGGTAAGAATACCGTAAGCTGATGACATGCTTTCTTCTGCAGTTCACATCTAATCAGCGCATACAAATATCTAGATCGAGAGTGACCACAAATGATCTTGAATTGTGCTTGTTTAAACGTCTGTCAGTCAATCATCTATGGGTAACGTATCTCTAAAAATGTTGACAAGATCATACACGGTCGTATGTTCTGAACCAAAGTCGTCTCGTCACAGAATGCACGTGACAAAGCCGACTACACGGAGATATAAGCGCCCGGCCAGGACAGATGAACCATAGTGGATTATGAGCACAAAGGGAAGAGGGGGGAGGGATTTAACGAGCGTTCAAAACGGAATGATTTCGAGCCAAAGGTGGAAGCATCTAAGAAACAGCAGATTTCGTGGGCTCTTCGCGAGATCCTGTAGTAAGGATGTACCAAGAATGGACCGCTGGCATTCCGAGTACCTCGCGATGACATAACTATAGAGCCCCAAAAGCCATCAACCCCAGAGGATGACATCGCTTTCGTCAACTGATAAAAGGCAGTCGATGCGCAAAAGTGCAGCGATTGACCACGCAAATGAACGCTGCGGCACCCAGGTACGTATCCCCGATAACAGTAGAGCGAACCTTGTTACGAATGGGTCTCCGGAGTCGACGCTGCGTCAAGGCGCCCATGCTAACCCAGGTAAATCGGCAACGACGCCTGCAGTTCGCATGAGACTACCGTCATTGGACAGTGGAAAAGTGGAAAAAGGTTGTCTTCTCCGACGAATCCAGGCTTGTACTCGAGAGAAATGACGGATACGGCGTCAGACATACGAGATCCAACACCCGGACGCTTGTCGTTCAAGTACAGGCTGGTGTACATGTCTGGGAGACGTTTTCCTGATGTGACCTAGGACCTCTGGTACCACTGTCTTTGAACGCCAATGGCTACCTGTCCATCATCGCTGACCACATGCATCCCTTCAATTTTTGATGTTTACCCTGGCGGTGATGGTGTCTACCAACAGGACAGTGCGCCATACCAAGGCTAAGGGTTTGAAAGCTAAAACTTCGTTCTTTCTTGGTTGGCGAAATCGCCCGACCTCAATCACATAGAGCAGTTGTAGGATCGACAGGTTCGACGTGCCGACCCACAACTACGTTATCTCCGGGACCTTCGTACTGTGCTGAAGTCCGAACGAGTACGTGTGCCTCGGATGACCTTCCAGGGCCTTCTTGCGTCCACGCCACGCCGTCTCGCCGCGGTCACGCGTGCCAAGTGTAGTTATTCCCATTATTAAGTTGGTGGTCATATTATTCTGATACGACTGTGTATGTCCAAGATAGCATCACTCAGTTCTGTTCCGGATTAGGCGGATTCAATTAAACTCTACAAAATTAAATTAATAAAATGAGATAAAGGAAAGGCCCAGCTCTCTCCCTATAAATGAATAAATTCTAAGGTAGCGGAAAACGTATGCGTTAGCATATGCACAATAATAGATAATTTAAGGGTGAGCCCAACATGTCTCAAGTAAAAAATATGGCTTCTTTACAGCTCTGTCGCAAAGCCTAAAAGAAACTGGATAAAGGTCAGCATAACAAAATTAGGGGGTGGGAGAGGCGGAGAGAAAAAAACTAACCAAAATTTACAGGGGAAGAAAATAATTTGTGATCTCCTTGAATTTGACATAAACAATGTTTTTAATTTCCTGATTCGCTGATCTTCTGTCATCAGAAGAGTTGCGATCGCCTTTGAGATTTCCGTGGTGGGAAGTTGAAGTTTATGAGGAAGAGGCCTTGTGACAAACTTTCTCTCCCAGGCAGTTTTAACGAATTTCTGTACTACTTTTGTGTAAGAGAGTAGTTCAGAAATCCAGGAATCTCAGGAGTTCTCACGTGTAACATGAAATGACCCATGGTAGAGCGGCCAATGGAGTATCCTATACGGAAAGCCTTGGGATTTAGTGTTCTCTGATAGACCCAAGGCATGCCTCATCTCCCAGTTCTGTTCTGCACAACACATCCATTTTATTCGAAATTCAGATCTAAGCAACGACAGTTTCTCAGGAGAACGTGGTGACGTAGAAAGCAGCTTCCAAACTTATTGCTTTTATGCTAGCATGCGACATCGGATACTCTATTGTTCATCATTTCTAAAATTTTCAAGCAGTTTCCACCTAAAGGTATTGCAAAATACAAGGAAGAATCAAAAACTAAAGTCAACATACACTTTGATAATGGTAACTATGAGCAAATGAACATAACGGTTATCTCACTTCTCCACATAGACCCCCTGCAGGTTGATGCACTTTTTGTACAATTTGACTAACTTTCTAATCCCTTTCGAGAAGAAACTTTCCCAAAAGAAAGACAGCATGATTTTTTCGGAAGAGAGCTGTCGTTTAAATTTCTTCTTTACTGAAGATGACGGGTGTTTCCACTGAAGTCTTTGTCTTTTGATTTCAGGCTCAAAGTGATGAACCCATGTCTCACGACGGCGACAGTCCACTCCAAAACACTCGGATCTTCTGCATAACGTTTCGGGAATTGTGTCGAAACCTTCACTCGCAGTTGTTTGTGCAGATGAATATGCTGTTCGGAACACATAGTGGGTAAACTTTACGGTACTCCAAGTCATCATTCACTAAGGCATTTGCGGATCTGTTGGTGATTTCCAAATGTGCAGCAACATCGGGCGACGTAATCACTCGGTCTTTTGTGATTAAGCCATTCGCCCTGTTGATTTGGGCTTGAGTATGCGATGTTGATTGCCGACCAGCTCGAGCGTTGTGCTGATTAAACTTGTTCTTCTCGTTTTAAAACTCTCTATCCATTCATAAACCTTTCGTTGAATCCTGCTGTTTCACTATTGTACTGAGCCAATATTCTTCGGTGAATTTCAACAGGTTTCATTCCCTCTGCCCATAGAACTCTCACTACGGCACATTGTTTAACAATGATGCGATCTCACAGCTGAGTGTCCAGATTAATTTGACCTTGCCTTCAACTCGACTAAGGTCAGAGGCTGAGCTGTATGCATGCGTTCGAACTAACCATAAACCATTGCGAATGTGTTGTATTGCATTAGCTTCTATCCGTAGCGCTTACCGCGTGATTTTAAAATTGTAGTTTTTGATTTACCTACATAGAAATAATAATCTGTTTGCCCATTATTAGGTACTCGCAGGTCCAGCAGCTATCAGGGTGGTCCGATTTCATGGAAGGCCTCCAAGCTTCTATTTTTTTAATCGAGGCTTTTTGTTTTAATTTACCGTTGCATATACAGAGTCGTATCAGAATAATATGACCACTTACCTAGTAATGGGAATAACCACCCTTGGCCAGGATGACAGCGGCGAGACGGCGTGGCATGGGCGCAATGAGGTACTGGTAGGTTGCCCAAGGCACACGTGACCATTCGGACTGCAGCAGAGCATGGAGGTCCCGGAGATGACGTGGTTGTGAGTCGGCAAGTCGAACCTGTCGATTCAAATAGTCCCACAAGGGCTCTACGTGATTGTGGCCATAGTGCACTTGTGATTCGTCAAATGCTCTATGGCAAATCCCGTGAGCGTTCCCCTTGGCCTAGCAATTTCTCCGACGAAGGGAGAACTGAGACATCGCTGTCGTGTTTCCCGGAACCATGCACGCTGCACGGCGCATAGTCCTGTTGATAGACACCATCACCATCAGCGAAAACATCCAATATAAAGGGATGCATGTTGTCAGCGAGGATGGACTCGTATCCGTAGCCATTCAGGGATCAATCCAGTGGCCTAGTGGTCACAGGTCATACCAGGAAAACATCCCCCAGACATGCGCACTGCCACCGCCGGCCTGTACTTGACCGACAAGCATGTCCGGGTGTTGGTTCTAGTGTGTGTGACGACGTATCCGCAACCGCCCGTAATCCTATCGAATAGAAACCTCGATTCATCGGAGAAGGGAACTTTTTTCTACTCTTCCACCTTCCAATGACGGTAGTCCCGTGAGAACTGGAGCGTCGTTGCCGATGGACCTTGGTTAATATGGTCGCCTTGATGCAGGCAGCGTCGCCTCCGGAGACACAATGCGTAACAGGGTTTGCTCATGTGTTATCGAGGACACGTACCTGTGTGCACCAGCGCTCATTTGCGTGGTTAATTGCGGCACTGTTACGCGTCGATTTCCCTTTACCAATCGACAGAGGAGACATTCTCCTCTGGGGTCTATGGACTTTGGAGCTCCACAGTTATGACGTCAGGAGGTACTCGGTCTAACAGTGGCCCATTCTTGGTACACGCTTACTACAGTACCTCGTGAACAGCACGCTGTTTCTGAGATGCGTCCACCCTTGGCGTGGAAGCCGATGATCATTCCTTTTTTAACGTCCGCCAAATCCCTACCTCTGCCGATAATGCTCACGGCACGAACTATGGCTCATCTGTCCTGGCCGGCCGCTTATGTCTCCGTGTGGTCGACCTTGTCACGTGTACTCTGTGACACGGATGGGCGGGACCGTGATTCTGGGGGTTGTCATATTATTCTGATACGACCGTGAACATTTATTTTTATTATTCCATGACTGAATGTTATTTTGAAAATCATATTCAAACTATGAATAAAGTGCATGGATGTGTTGTCCTTATCTCCCTGAGAAATCGCAATTCCGCTTACCCAGGGCTCTCGTGGCATTCAAACTGGTGTTCAGGGCCCGATTTTAGGGGGGATGGAGCGACTTTAGGAGCTGGGGCCCTGGGACCCAGCCTCAACGGCGCATCCACTGATGTCCCTAAAATATCATATACAATGTTTTAATTTGCACGTACCGCATACGACTGCTATACTACAAGGAATGAACGTACCAAAATTTATATGATAGGGTAAAAGGGAGTCTAATTTCTGTCTTTGTTCAATGAAATCAATTTATTGAATGCTCATCGTGTATATGATAAATTCTACTCATGATATACGTATAACATATTCAGGTATTTAATATTGTAGCTTATTTTTCAATCTCTGCTGCAAGCACCATAAATGCAAGCAATGTGTGAATTCCTTGAACAGGTGCAAATATGCAAATACACCCTTCTCTACGGTTTTGCAGGTCGTTCTAAATTTTATACCATATAAATATTTCCCCCTCAAACTTCAGAGCTAAATATTTCCGAAATTCTTGAAAAGGTTTGTTAAGAGGTGCAGGGGCCTCGTAACATGGTTCTCGCCCTGGGCCCCCAAACCTCTGGATCCGGCTTTGGCTAAATATTTCATGTAAAATGTGATACTTACTGGGAATTTGATCGTCATGGACTTCGATCTCATACAACACCTGAGTGTCATTTCCGATCGATGTTTGTTTACGCAGATGTAACTTTAAAGCACGCAATTCTAGGATTAAATACACAAAATGGGTTTTTGAGGAATCTACAGGAAAATCATTCAAGGACGACAGAAGACACCACACAGTTTAATTTGCATACCAATGAATAATTAATTACCTATTAAATTAAAATTGCATTAACAGGAAACTAAATAATTTCATTTATTACAGAGAAAGGTGCTTTTGATCTGAGACAGAGGTCTGGAAATGCATTACATATCTTATAATATATTTTGCATCACGTTTCTGTTGCGTTTGAGACATTGAGAGCTCCATCTTTTACGCCATAACTATGAACAATTATATCCATAACATGCATTGGTTTTTCACTGTGTAGTGCGACACAGCTTGAAAAGTTTTATATGAATGAAACGCATATAGAGTATAAAATCCGTTTCTTTGTGTGGTGTAGTCAGCACAAATATTCGCCAAGCTTTCGCATTCCACTGGGAGGCTTTTTCAAGGCAACGGGAGACACAAAAATATAGAGAATTAGAACATGTAAAGAACGAAGATGATTTTTGAAAATAACGCGAGTGATATTTTTTTAAAATATCACTCGCGTTATTTTCAAAAATCATCTTCGTTCTTTACATGTTCTAATTCTCTATATTTTTGTGTCTCCCGTTGCCTTGAAAAAGCCTCCCAGTGGAATGCGAAAGCTTGGCGAATATTTGTGCTGACAACACCACAAAAATAAACGGATTTCATACGTTATATGAGTTTCATTATTATTCAACTCTGGTGTATTTAAAATAAAGTTTTTGAAATGTTTTGCTTACTTTCCAATCTTCGTGTTCCTTTGCTTTGAATTTTTACAATTTTGCTTTGACGTTTATTTAAGCTTAAACTTTTGCTACGAACCTCACTAAATGCAAAGCATTTCAAGAATGAGTGATCATATCGTGTACAGGAAAATGGACGGGTATACGATTGCAGCAGTTTATCATGTAAGTTAGAGTGACAAATTGATCTGCTAACAGAATATTTGTGTCTCAAACAAGCTTGTGTAAAAACACTCTTTTAAAACTTCCAATTTGACTCGACTTAGCATGGTGTAAAGAACATTTATTGTGGACCCTAGATCAATGGAAACGGGTCCTATGGACTAATGAATTTCGATAAGCGGGCCATTAGTCAGATGGTCGTGTGTAGCTATGGCGACAGCTGGGGAACGCTATTTACCATAGTGTACGGTTCCTACGGTCACGTTTGGAGCTGGCAGTGTACTCGTGTAGGGGTGTTTTTTGTGCTATGGTCGCGGCTCATTGTTTATCGTGGAAAAACCTGTTAACCAGCCCGTCTACCTCGATATTCTGGACAATTATGCCATACCAACTCTGTGGCAGTACTATGGAACTGAGCCTTGTTTGTACCAGCAGGATAATGCACCGAGCCATAAAACAAGGACTGTTACGGCGTGTAATTCCGTATCGTGTGTGGACTGGCACAGAGCCCGGATCTTAATCCCATAGAGCACCTATTGGATGAATTAGAGCGCCGCATAAGAAGGCCTACTACTGTGCAACAGTTAGAGGCAGCATTATGTACTGAATGGAAGCGAATACCTATCGCCGTGTTCCAAAACCTTGTCGAACGTATGTTTCGAAGGGTCAGTGCATGCATTAAGCCCAAAGATGGACGTACATCTTTCTAATGTATGTTAATAAAAGCTATGCTGTGTTTCTCTTCTAGGTATTCAGTGACGTTTGTCAATATAGTGTATATGTGTCAAGGTACTTCGGTAGCCTTAACAACGTCACTTCAAAATAGTTCAACAAACAGAACTTCTGAAACATAAGGCCCAAGGTGTATCCATCTCCATACCAGTTTCTTTTTTTTTTTTTTTTTTTTGATTGGTGGTTTAACGACCACCGTGAGCAACTCAATGGGCTATAAGCAGTCGCCCGTCCCTAATTTAGGGTCACTGGTTCCAGGGAAGGGAGAGAACCAGTGCCGTAAGATAAACACAACATCCATGCCTCACCGGGATTCGAACCCAGACCCCTTTCTGACGAATGATCAGAGGCCATCGCTTAGACCACTGCGCCACCGGGGCGGCAATACCAGTTTCATCCAATGTATGTATATATAGTATGAAAAGTACAACGCAAGGCTACACCAACCAACCCACACTTTACGGTACACTCTCCACACATTGTACGCTAGATATCATTCTTATCTTGTCAAAACATACACATGCCATTCAACCGGACCTCAAGACTGTTGCCACATAACATTCAGTGAATGGAAAAAATACAACGTTAAGTTTGAAAAGCTCAAAAAGAGTGGACTCAAAATTCATACAGGGAAACAAACTAAAAATGAAAGTTAAATTAGAATATACGCCGTAGAGCGACTTAGATTCACTGCTATCAGTTTCTCTGCCCTCCCCTGGAATAAAGGATGCCCCAATAAGTGTTTGCTGCTTCTGATGGACAAGTGACAGAAACATTTCCATGCCCTGCGCCAACTGAATCAAAAGTGCATTGTCAGCTTCAAGCTTTCATAGGATTTCTCAGCTGTCTCATTCATAAGGTGCAGTTTGATGCGCGACTATTCTGCCGAGATGAGCGTAGGTTTAAGTTCCTGAAAAAGCCTTCATGGGTGGAGTATTTGTCCAATAGGGCTGGCTCCTTTCCTTCCCTAGAAACTGTGGCCCAAATTTAAGGTGGTTCCACTGAAATTCTCCGCCTTATGTTTCCAATGGTAAAACTTCTTTACATATTTTCTTCGCAATAAATGTATTCCCAAGGATGAACATTTGCACATCGATAAAACTAAGTTTATGTTACAGCATGAGATACTAAATACTTGCTAAAACGTAACCATATGTAAACAATCCAACATTTTTTGTCTACTGACGTCATCAATGTACAGGTTGCGCCATCTATTAACAGATCTGAACATTACTCAATGAAAAATGATTGATTTTTTATATAATTAAGGCTATGTTTAAGCAAGTATTAAGTATCTCATGCTCTAACTTAAAGTTAGTTTTATCCCTGGGAGTACATTAATTGCAAAGAAAATATGTAAAAAAGTTTTACCATTGTAAACATAAGGCAGAGGTTTCGGGTTAAACCACCTTAAGGGCGGCCAAATGCCCCCACATGACCAACTCCCTCAAAGGACGTCACCATGAGCAACTACCTTGGAATTGCTCATGGCGACCGTTAGACTCCTAAACAAAAACAAAGGAATAAAAAAGGATGTCAACAGTCAATTAGAAGAATATTTTCTGTATTTGAAAAACGTATGTGTCTCCATACTATGAAATTATCTGCCATGCGCATTTTCATGTTTAGGGAAACATTATTCCAACCTTTTCAGCGTCCCTATGGACTTGGGCCCGATGGCAACTTTCCCTCCCTGTTCCCCTTCTTCATTGCTAGGCCTCTTAATAAAGGTCTCCCCAAATCTTTCCACATCTGGAAAATTCTGTTTTATACATTACTACAACATGCTTTCGAATTACAACCACATATCTCCCACGTCGTTGTCTTCTGGGTATTTTCCTGCCATTTGGTATCCAGTCTAGCGTTGCAGTAGTTCAGTGGTCAACAGTTCTTCTAGCAATATGTTCCACACATTGCCATTTAAGAGTCTTTATATTGGCCATGTTGTCAACCACTCTTGTCATTTTCTTGAACCGTAAGATCTTATTCCTATATTTCTTGATTACAGCAAATATGTATTTCTCAATGCTTCTTTGAATTATCCGCAGCCTATCTATGTCTCTTTTTTATAGATCAGGACCCCGTCTTTGATTTATTCGTCAGGACGTTCTGTTTCGTTTTCTTCCATTACGTTATAGCGTAAAATTCATTTGCCGATGATAGAAAGCGGACCCGTATCCATCTGATCCGAAGCCAAATGCTTTCCCACTTAAGCTACTCCAACGAAGTTTGTCGCTGTAACTTTTACGTCTTGCCCTGTGTGTTGGCTCTAAAGTACGTAATCACATGCATCCCCCTCTCTTCCCTTGAGCAAAGGTTGAGACGGAATCGTAGGTTTCCGGGTCAGCCTGTAAACCATGCTCGAAGTAACTCTCTGTAGAAAAAGGAATTATGATTATTTCTAGATGATGTATGGAAGAAGCATTACATATTTCTCGAAGTGAAGAAGGAATTCTAATAAATTCCATATGACGTGTTCAACGAACGTCACACTTCTTTCGCAGGACCTAACCGTCAGGATTTTACGTTCGGGTGCTAAGATGGTGAAATAAATTTTCCGGTGGTAGGGGCTCTAATTGGTATCTTCCAGCTCCGGCGCCGAATGCTTTCCCAGGTACATCGACAAAGTTTGTCACTGTAACTTTTCCGTTACGACATATGAGTCACCTCTCTTGTACGTCACATCCCCCTTGAGAAGCGGATGGGACGGAATAGTAGGTTTCCGGTTCAGCCCATCAACCATTTTTGAAGTACCGTATTTATCGTCGTATAACACGCACCCTAACTTTAAGAAGGAAGTTTGAGTAAAAAGAAAAACTTAGATTTAAAATAAATGACTTGGGAGCTCTGAACGTATTTTTAGATAACTCAACACACATGTTTTTTAATATTTATACCACTTATTAGGCAAATAATACGAAAGAAAAACATCTGTTTGAACAAAAAACTTGGACATTAGACCTGTTACAAAAATTTTAATAAGAATCACTGCTAACTTTGAAAGTGATGAGACAGACTAAAATATTAAAAACAGGCAAAAGTCTGGGTTCCTTAAACCGACGCCGTTTGCCGATAATGCATTATCATCGTCGCGAGAAATGATACCCTCGAACAAGCACGACTAGACAACGCTTACACTAGCGATTTTTATGGGCAACTGTCAGCCACGGAATACGGACGTCACCGGAAGTTCCGTCATATTTTCCCCGAGCAGCTGCTGCTTAAGCAGATTGCGCTGTGAAAACAACTTAACGAGAGGCTTAGGCTTAACGTGGCAGCTCGCGTTCGCTTCTGAACCGAGTGAGGTTATTTTCGGGTGCTTAAAAAAGATAAATCAGGAGTCTATCTCAAATTCTTTTGTGCGAATATTC
Source organism: Macrothele yani (assembly GCA_039090855.1). NCBI lineage: Eukaryota > Metazoa > Arthropoda > Arachnida > Araneae > Macrothelidae > Macrothele > Macrothele yani. Next base: position 19,723,954 of record CM077025.1, read on the forward strand.
TTTTTGAAGAACTGAAGATTGTATTGATACCACGTTTAACAAGATTTGTCAGACAGCAGAAGAGATATGCATTAGAGAAGCGTCTGTAGTTAGAGTAAAGTGATACCAAACCGTTAACATTTGACAAAGTAGGGATGCGTCGCGCTCTGCAGCAGTATTCATTTTACCTAAGTTTAAATAAAAAAAAGTAGTATACGCGTATAACGCGCAGGTAGAATTTCAGCCCTAAATTTTAGGGAAAACAGTTCGTGTTATACGCCGTTAAACACGGTAACTCTCTTAATTCCAGACGATGTGGGGAAGAAGCATTCCGCATTTTTCGAAGTGAAGAAGAAATTCACATTACTTCCAGACTATGTGTGAAGCAAACATCATACATTTCTTCGAAGTAATCAACGGCCCGTAGATCCTGTGTTACAGTAAGGTAGCAACGTAAAAACACCAATTTGCCGGTCGTGGGGCTCAAACACACATCATTCTGCTCAAGAGCCGAATGCTTTCTCAATTAAACTACACCTACAACGTTTTTTGCAGCAACTTTGCTGTCTTTACATGTGCGTCATCAATGTAATACGTCATACTGTATGGAAAAGTGAGAAAAAAAAGAAACCTTAAAACGTTTGAATCTTTCTCCCCAAAGTAGATTTGCATCCTTTCGATGTCTGGCTGATTTCTCTTCACTGCATATTTTCTAACGCACTGAGGCTTCGTTGGCACTCATATCGGATCCTTTTTCCGCAGTATCGATTATTGGGAGATTAAAAAATAACGCTAAATTCTCGCCAACGTCATTCAGATACAAAAATCAAACTTTTGTCCTTTATTATCGGAAACATCTAAGGTGAAGTGTTCCACCTAATGAAAACAATTTACCTGTGAAGCAGATTGTTACTTGATAACATTTCATTTCTCCGAAGATTAACAGTAATAGCAGCATTAAACATCTCCGAAACATGATGGTTTTAAGCTGACAAAATACAGAAAAAGAAAACTGAGAGGATGTTCATGGAATAAAATCATCCACTCTATTTGATTATGTTACGAGAATTGGTGAAAAGTATGATTAAATTTATTCCTAAACATGGATTCCTCCAAGTGTTACTGAATTAGTTTTCGAGAAAGAGGGAAACAATTTTCTTTTCGGACTTGCAGAAACGCGGAATAATCGGGGAAGGTAATGTTACCCTTTGTGTTTTTCTCTCAAAACCCTCCTTCTCTCAGCGTCGTAATTGATCTCACATGAGTTAACAATTGATGAAAGCAACAATCATTACCCCGTTGCATCACACGGCATTTAATAATGCAGGTAGTGCACACACGGAACCGTGCCTTTAATAAATACAACAAGTTGTTAATGTGCCCTTGAGCTCAGAAAATCTAATGGAAGTTCTCTCAGTATGCTTGTTCCTTTGCGAAGAAAGTTAATAATTAACGCGACTGGTCAAGTGTGCATGCACCTTATATAATTTTGCGTCTGCGCGCAGATACGACTCTGGGATTATTCTCAATCGCAAAGATCGGGTATCTTGCTTACCTCCTTTTGAATAAACTTACATCAATACTTTCTCTCAAAACTAGGTTATATCACATTTATTTCGCTCACAGGGTTCCAAAGATGTTGATAAAACACCATCCACTACACATTGCATGAAAGATACATTGTTAAACATTTTGTGGGAGGTTGGTCATTTTTGCAACTACCCCATCAGAGCTGCAGAGTATGATCCAGGAACTTGCTGACAAGAGTAAAGAAGTGGGATTAAAAATTAACTTTCAGAAGACAAAAGTCACGTTCAATGCTTTTACAAGAAATGAAGATTTATCGATTGATGGAGAAAAGCTGGAGATAACAGACACGTACGTTTATCTTGGACAGCAGATCTCAAGTGAGGGTCACATTGATGAAGAAATTAATCGGCGTACAAACCTTGCCTGGAGAGCTTTTGGAAGAAACAGCATAATTTTCAAGAACAATATGCCATTATGTCTTAAAAGAAAAGTGTTTGATCAATGCATCCTTCCAGTGCTTACGTATGGTGCAGAGACGTGGACCTTAACTAAAATAGACATACATAGGGTGCAGACAACTCAAAGAAGCATGGAGAGGTGGATGCTTGGTGTAACCAGGAGAGATAAGAAGAGGAACTCGTGGATCCGAAAAATGACAAGAGTGGAAGACATCATATTCAGAGTTAAATCCCTGAAATGGCAATGGGCTGGACATACTGCCAGAAGGACAGACCGTCGATGGACAGCCGAAATTTTAGATTGGATTCCAAGGGACAGGAAAAGACTCAGAAGAAGACCACATGGAAGGTTGGTGGATGAAATTCGAAAGTATGCGGGAGTGACATGGAGGAGACTGGCACAAGACAGACCTTTTGTGGAGGAAACTTGGGGAGACCTTCGTCCAGCAGTGGATTGATAATGGTTGACAATGATGATGATGATGATGATGATGCTCTAAAAAGTGGTGCTACACTAGCTGCACCATTTTCTAAGGAAATATACACAATTCTGTGTTGCAAAATAAACCCAGCAACATTGTGCTACCTTGAGTGCAACTTTGTACCATAACGTCGTGAAACGTTGAACCATGTTGTTGATGTTTGTTTGCAAAACAGGATTATGTATCTTTTCTCAGAAAGGGGTACAGCTGGTGTAGCACCACATTTTGGTGCATTCCTTTTTAACAGCAAAATATGTTAGGCAGTCCTTGTACGTTAGGATATATTTGAACTTCATTCGTTGGAGAAATTCTGTACTGTCCTGCTAAGTTTCCTATTTATGGCGTACAAAGCGTTGTGCTAGGGCTTTAACACAGCTTACTAATTTTAACATTATTTATTGGAGTGTCCGGAAAAAGCAGTGTTTTTTTTTCATACAAGTTTCACTTACCAGCAGCCTTGGAAGGATCCAAGATAAATTCCAAAGTACATGCTCAACAGTTGGAACCCATCTTATTACCAGTTGTTGCACGGTATCAAGTTGGTTTAGAGACAAAGTACTATTGGCACGTAAGAGTTCTTGTCTCTAAAGAGAGACAAGATCCCTTAAATTTTTGTTTAGAGACCAGATACATCGTCCAAGGTATTCAACTACTTACAATGTACAAGTTTTGTCCGCGCCGGTCATCGAAGTCCGGGTCCTCTCACTCCGAAGTAAATCGCTCTCCCAACTGAGCTACGCGGGCATGTGCTCTCACTGCTATCCGATTTTATGTCATGTGCGTCCTGCGGTGCAGACACGTCACATTCCACCCCCCAAGAAAGAGGGCTGGGGGCACCGCCCACGGGACAGCCGGACCATGTGTCGCTGTTGGCAGTCATCTCACGAAGAACGTGCATTTGAGAAATCCCAGAAAATTTGGTGTGTGGAACGTAACTTCACACTGATTTATTTTTCCGAAGCACTGAAGAAGGGATTTTCATTTTTCCTGTCTTGTTGTGTGGAAAGAACATCACATCATTGCTAGAAACGTAACAGCCAGGTCATCCTGGAAGTTCGGGCGCCAATATAACATACAAGTTTGTCCTAGCCGGGTATCGAACTCGGGTCTCCTCACTCCGGAGTAAGTCGCTCAACTAATTGAGCTACGCGGACATGTGCTGCAGAAGACTGAAAGCGCGTAGCTCGAAAGTTAACGGGTTCCGCCATTTTAGACGAGAAAAGAATTCTACATTCACCTATTCCTCTCTTGCCTAAAACTTTCACCTGTTAGAGGGAAGGGATTCACCTGGAGCAAACTTCCTTTTTCGCCTATTCTTGGCTTGCCTATCCCTTCTACGACGAAAGTTAATGGGGCGAGAAAATGCTATTACATTATTTCACTTTAGCTTTGACGGAGTGATTTAAAAAAAAGATACATATTTACCTCCCTTGATTTTTTTTAAAATCGAAACGCTAACTCTTTCGTGTGTTAAAGAAACAGGACAGATTTTCCCTTGAAAAAAAAAAGCTAGTTTTATCATTAGTGTTTGAAAATATAGTTTCATTTCTTTGATCGAAAAAAAAGAGCCAAGTAGAAAACAAAGTTGTGCAACACATTTATAATTTAACAACAACAAAAAAAAAGTTGGGGGGGGGGGGGGGGAGGGATGATGTTACATTATTTCGCATAAGCTTTGACGGAGTGATTTAAGAAAAAACATACATCTTTACTTCCCGTGAATTTTTTTTTTTTTTTTCGAAACACTAAATCTTTCGTGCGTTAATGTAAGAAACGTCAAATGCTGAGTAAAAAGTATAAAACAGAAAGTAGTCGTCAGCGGGATTAAGGTATTAAATGTGTCGTCCAATCAAAATCGTGAGAAACTGTATTGAGGGGTGCGGGAGGGGATATGCGGTTGTAAGTCAGAATTCAAGAAAGCGTTGATAATGAAAAGGTAAAGAAGAGTAAAGAGTAGAGTGATGTTGATGCGGGATCCGGACTAAAGCCCACCCGGACATTTGCCCAACGGACAGTTGCCCACCCGGACATTTGACCACCGGACACTTGCCCAGTATGGATGATTTAGATAATACGTAACGTCGGAGGACGTTTCTGGTCTAGTCTAGGAAAACTGATCGCATAAATATTTACGGACCGTATAAAAATTGCTCTTTGTTTTAGAAATGTTGAAATTTAAGGGGTTTACCCCCAAACCTAAACTAATATAGGGAAATAAAGATGTATGTTCTTTTTTACCTTCGTTATGGGTTAAAAAAGGTCAAACTTAAATCACAGGACAACGCTATCAATAGACAAACAACGCACTTGAAAATTTGGAAAATGTTAAATTTAGGGGGTGTTAACCCCAACTGTAAACTAACATATACTGTATACTCTTTTTCACGGGCTCTGAAAAGCTCAAACTTAAATCATTAGAAAACGCTATCAATAGACGAGCAGTACACTTAAAAATTTGGAAAAGTTTAAATTTAAGGGGTGTTAGTTAATCCGCTAAATGTAAACTGGCATGGATAATCTTTTCATGGGCTCTTTTTTAAAAAGCTCAAACTGAAATCGCAAGACAACGCTACCAATCGAACAACAACGAATTTGAAATTTGGAAAATTTTAAATCTAGGGGTATCAATCCCCAAATGTAAACTAACATATATAATCTTTTTAACGGAATTCCTTGTGTTCACTCTTGTTGTTTGCTTAACTTCAAAACCGTAGAAACAGATTTGTAATAATGGTAAAGGATAAGCTTTTTACTTTACGGACAAAAACTTATCGTAATATATCAAAAGTTTCTTCAAAAAATTAAACAGGATGTACATCAGTAATAAAATACAGATTTGTATTCGCCATCATGTTGTAGCTCGAACATTTTGGCCTAAAAGGAAGAGAGTACATGACCCCATCGGACTAGGGGTCCGGTCATAAGCCCAACTTCATTGATCGACTAAGACATGAGCCCACCGGAAATCAGCCACTTCCGAAAATGGTCTGCTTTTATTGCTATTGAATGTTCACATGTGTAAATCCGAGTAGCAGAAATTTGCGGTCAAAAAACTTTCCCATGTTGGAAAGATCCCTATCCGTTTTTAAGGAAACAAAATTGTTACAAACGAAAGTACGATATGGAGGAACTCTCCACTCGGCACTATTTTCCAACCGTAACACTGGGAGTGCATTTTTGAAACCACAGCTAAAAATAAAAGGTAGTACGTTATGCCCTAATGCTTACAAGGCACCTAGACTAAAGAGCACTTTTGCAAACTAGAAGCTATAAATTTTAAGTTAGACACAATATTACCAAAACAAAATCTTTAATTTTCTCAAAACAAAATATGTCACTACCTACTTCTATCACATTATCTATTAATGGTACTAATATTGGAGTGGTTAACTTCTTACTTTATTTGGAGATTACCTTACATAAGGACCTTAAATGGAACCATCATGTTGACTCTCTTCTTCTCAAACTGTCTAAAAACATTGGAGTTATTAGCCTGATATTTACAAACCTTACCTACAAAACACTAATTCATTTATATTATACCATGTTCCAGACTCATATTAATTACGCTGTCTTATCATGGGGACAGACAACTAAATATAATTTCAAAAAACTTCAAATTCTTCAAAACAAATATATAAGATTAATTGACTTAAAATTTGATAGAAATTCACAACTAACACTATATAATACTACAAGAATTTTCCCAAATAAATATAATATTCTAAAGATTAACCAATTATATTACTACAATATTGGGCACATTATGTACAAGCGCATTAAGAATAATTTACATTCCGATTTTATACATATTACACCCCAGATGCACACGCATTACACACGCGTTAAATCACATATCAGGCATATTCTCCCGTAAACGGAAGACATGAAGCAAAGTTTAAACTACATTGGCCCACATTACTGGAACTCATTACCCACGGAGCTAACTTCCTTAAATAACTTTAACCTTTTTTAAAAAAATTAAAAAGCTTTATGATGAATTGCGGCGCCTCCACTTGGTGATCACAGTGGACAGGAACTATATTAACATAATAACTTGTATATCGAGACATGATCTTTTTTTTTTTGTTTTTTTTTTTTGTTTTTTGGTTGTTTGATTCTCCTAATGATACCTTTATTGATTGTAATTTAAAACTACTTCCCTCATTGTAAAACTGATCTAAGAAGCATGGGACCTTGTTAGGCCTGGCTAGCCTTTTTCCCCAGCTTCCAGGCTGGGCATCGTTTCAACTGATTTATCTGGGGTACTGTTCGTTTGTTTTTTGCTCAGCAAAATAAATGAATTGAATTGAATTGAATATGTATATAAGCTTAATTTAAAAATAAAATGAGACTATATAAAATAATACGAGACTATTAAAAATAAAATGCGACAGAATTAGACACTTCATATTGATTCTGAGCAGCTTACAAAGGACATAAGCTTAGGTCTTATTTGTTGGTTTTAAGCGGTAAGCATAATATTTGGTATGTGCACATAGGAAATAATATTTGTAAGAATCTGAGGATATATCAGTTACATTATTATATTCCCCTCAGGTTACTGAGAACTTACTAGCATCATGATAGTAAAAAACTCGTTAGCGTTGGACTCACCTTTGTACACGGTGCGGCTCTTTTGACTCAACATGAAGTGGTAAAAAGCATTTAAATCGCCATAAGTTAAACTGTGACTGCCTTCTGAATTCTGTTATGAGTGTCACAGAAATTTTAGCTATCCACCCACCCTCTGAACCAAAGCTACACATGTAACTGGCACATTAGGCTCAAATAATATTAAAGATGTAGAGCAGCACATTAGGCTCAAATAATATTAAAGATGTAGCTGGCACATTAGGCTCAAATAATATTAAAGATGTAGAGCAGCACATTAGGCTCAAATAATATTAAAGAAGTAGAGCAGCACATTAGGCTCAAATAATATTAAAAATGTATAGCAGCACATAAGGCTCAAATCATATTAAAGATGTGGAGCAGCCCATTAGGCTCAAATAATATTAAAGATGTAGAGCAGCACATTAGGCTCAAATAATATTAAAGATGTAGAGCAGCACATTAGGCTCAAATAATATTTAAGATGTTTTTTTTCATGGAAAAAAAGCACATTAGGTTCAAATAATATTAAAGATGTAGAGCAGCACATTAGGCTCAAATAATATTAAAGATGTAGAGCAGCACATTAGGCTCAAATAATATTAAAGATGTACAGCAGCACATTAGGCTCAAACAATATTAAAGATGTAGAGCAGCACATTAGACTCAAATAATATTAAAGATGTAGAGCAGCACATTAGGCTCAAATAATATTAATGTAGAGCAGCATATTAGGCTCAAATAATATTAAAACTGTAGAGCAGCACATTAGGCTCAAATAATATTAAAGATGTAGAGCAGCACATCAGGCTCAAATAATATTAAAGATGTAGAGCAGCACATTAGGCTCAAATAATATTAAAGATGTAGAGCAGCACATTAGGCTCAAACAATATTAAAGATGTAGAGCAGCACATTAGACTCAAATAATATTAAAGATGTAGAGCAGCACATTAGGCTCAAATAATATTAATGTAGAGCAGCATATTAGGCTCAAATAATATTAAAACTGTAGAGCAGCACATTAGGCTCAAATAATATTAAAGATGTAGAGCAGCACATCAGGCTCAAATAATATTAAAGATGCAGAGCAGCACATTAGGCTCAAATAATATTAAAAATGTAGAGCAGCACATTAGGCTCAAATAATATTTAAGATGTAGAGCAGCAACTTCACTAGCTTCTTTCGCAAATAGTTCTGTATTCTTGGCCTTTGAACCTAAGAGGTAAACAATTATGTCATGGTCTGTTTTGCTTTTTACTTTTTACTCAGCATTTGATTTATCCTACATTAAAGCACGAAAGATTTAGTGTTTCGATAAAAAAAATCACGGGAGGTAAAGATGTATACATTTTTTTAAATCACTCCGTCAAAGCTTATACGGAATAATGTAATAGCATCACCCTCCCTTTTTTCGAAATTATAAATGTTTTGCACAACTTTGTTTTCTACTTGGCTTTTTTTTTTCGATTAAAGAAATAAAACTAGAGTCAAACCATAGGAATGAAACTAGCTTTTTTTTTTTTTTTTTTTTTTTTTTTTACATGGGGAAAACAGTCCTTTTTTTTTTCATGGGAAAACTAGTCCTTTTTTTTTTCATGGAAAAAAAGAGTCCTTTTTTTCACACACAAAAGATTTAGTGTTTCGATAAAAAAAAATCACGGGAGGTAAATATGTATACATTTTTTTTAAATCATTCCGTCAAAGCTTATACGGAATAATGTAATAGCATCACCCTCCCTCTTTTTGAAATTATAAATGTTTTGCACAACTTTGTTTTCTACTTTGCTTTTTTTTTCGATTAAAGAAATAAAACTAGTTTCAAACCATAGGAATAAAACTAGCTTTTTTTTTTTTTTTTTTTTTTTTCATGGGGAAAATAGTCCTTTTTTTTTTCTTGGGAAAACTAGTCCTTTTTTTTTTCATTGGAAAAAGAGTCCTTTTTTCACACACAAAAGATTTAGTGTTTCGATAAAAAAAATCACGTGTGGTAAAGATGTATCTTTTTTTAAAATCACTCCGTCAAAGCTTAAGCGAAATAACGTAATAGCATTTTCTTGCCCCATTAACTTTCGACGTAGAAGGAATACGCAGGAAAGGAATATGCGAAAAAGGAAGTTTGCTCCAGGTGAGTCCCTCCCCACTAGTAGGTGAAAGTTTTAGGTGAGACAGGAATAGGCGATTCAAGAATTCTTTCCTCGCCTCAAATGGCGGAACCCATTAACTTTCAACGTAGCAGGAATAGGCGAAAAAGGAAAGTTGCTCAAGGTGAATCCCTCGCCTCTAGCAGGTGAAAGTTTTAGGCGAGACAGTAATAGAAGAATTAAGAATTATTTCCTTGCCTAAACTGGCGCAACTCATTATCTTTCGACGTAGCAGGACTAAGCGAAACAAGAATAGGCAAATCAGGAAGTAACCGGATGTTGTGGAACTGAAGATTGATTAACGGTTGTTCTCGGGGGAAATATAGGGCACGAAGTATGAGGTATACTCCAAGTCACCCTAAGAGCGTGCTGTGTTGTTAAAAGGTGGGAAGCCAGATTACGCATCTCCATAGAACGCTAAATCGGTATCAATCGGTCTTACACGACACTTATGCTGTGTGCTTTGAAGCAATTACTCACACACTGACCTCTCGCCTCTCTCCCACCCAGGCAGAACTACGCTGAGCATCGAATTTTATTTTACCACCAAAACGAACTGAAAGAGATTTATACAGGGATTTGCTTCAAGAGAAGCAGCGGAAACAGAAAAGAATGGGTGGTAAAACCGGGTCCGAATTTCAAAGAAACTCTGCATTACTTCTGCTTAAATATGCACTCCCATTTTGAGTTTTCGCCAATGTCAATTTATTTTCCCTGCGTTGCGAATGTTGGAGGAGGTCTTTCATCTAGCCCCTCCATCCTTCTCCCAGCTGGAACGTCAGCGGCCGAAAGTTGGAGACTCTTCATTGATTAACATCTCATTTCAAATTCTAAAAAGGCTCTGACATTTTGAAAGTCTGTTTTAGGTAACGGATTTACTCAATAAACTTCTGAGACAACAAAAGTGGATTCTAAGGTAATTTTGTTGCTTTTCGATCAAAGTACTAAGAACTTCTTTTCGTAGAGGAGGTCCGTACCTTCCACAGTGGCACATTCTTAGGTTGACTCGGAGTATTAGATGGTCATAATTGACAGTACTTACTGTGGATGATGAAATAATCTTCTGATGGAAATCTTATTCACGTCTTTTTGTTCTTATTTTTCTTACGCTATTGTCTTTAATATTTAGAATTTTTCTTCTTTAGGAGTTTCCACCTAAAAGAGAGTGTCGTGAGTCCACGTTTGACGCACGGCTCTTCTTCTCTTCCTCATATCCAAGGCCAACAGTTCAGTTAGCCAATGAACTGCAAGCTCTCACTGACGTCATCAATTCACTATTTTCATAGCCTGTATCTTCTTCTTCTTCTTCTTCTTCTTCTTCTTCTTCTTCTTCTTCTTCTTCTTCTTCTCCAGTCCATCAATATTTTATGCCCGGTTATATTTTCTTCATATGGCCTAATCATTTCAGCTTTTTTTCATTGGTATGAAAAACATTCTTCTAGGCATCCAGGAAGCATAGTGTGCATTGTTTCCATAGTACTACAAAAAGCTCGTGGAATCCATGCCTCATCGCGTTGCTGCCGTGATCCGATCTTGAGGAGGACCCACGTGATATTGGAAAGGTATCCCAATTTTTTTGCCACTTCAGTGTTTATACACGGAAGCCCCAAGAAGCAGAACTGTGAATCAATAAAAAGTAAGAAAATATATGCAAAATGGGCATGTAGTGGTAGCAGGCTTCAGCACTGCCACAAAAGAAAGCCCGTGTCTCAGCTTATGCTCACCTTTTTCTTTGATCAGAAGTGTCCAGTTGGCATTGATTGGTTATCACAAGGCATGAAACTTAACGCGGAGAGTTAGTGCGGTGTATTACATTGACTCCGCCACAGGATCAAAAGCAAGCGAAGAGGCATACAGAGACTTGACATCGTGCTGCTACGGTGTTATGCCGAGACTTGCTTTGCCGATTTGACCACATAGACACAGAAGCACTTCGTCTGAGAAGTCCATGCCCATCCTCTCTAAGGTCTCAGCCTGTAGCCATGCAATCTCTACATCTTCGACCCACTGAAAACGTTCCTGCAGGATCGATGTTTCAAGTCAGATGGCCGCCCCGGTGGCGCAGTGGTCTAAGGCGCTGGCCTCTGATCATTCGTCCGTAAGGGGTCCGGGTTCGAATCCCGGTCGGGCATGGATGTTGTGTTTGTCTTACGGCACTGGCTCTCTCCCTTCCCTGGAACCAGTGACCTTAAATTAGGGACGGGCGACTGCTTATAGCCCATTGAGTTGCTCACGGTGGTCGTTAAACCTCCAATCAAAAAAAAAAAAAAAAAGTCAGATGACGACGTTCTTGAAGTTGCCGCAGGATAAGTTCATCCAGCAGCCATCCTCACCCTATGCGTCAGGTATCGAAAAACTTGTGAAGCAATAGTCACACTCATGTTTGGACACAGGAGGGGAGTACGTGCAGATAGTACAGAAACATTGTTCTTTGTACTTGAGTACGTGTAGATACCAACCTTGTTCTTTGTATTTGAATACGCGTAGATAGTACAGCCACCTGATCCTTTGAACGTTTGTACATGCAGATAGTACATCAACATTGTCCTTTGTCTTTGAGTGCATGTAAATAGTTTAGCAAATTGTCCTGTTTATTTTAACTGTATCATCTTTAGATGAAACCAAATAAACCAAAATTGAAAGTCAGACTCAGGCAAGGTTTCACTTGAACGACACTTATATTGAAAAAAAAGAAATTCAAGTAGTCTAATTTGTATATAAGAAGGTAAGTTGCTGTATAATCTGCGCGTATAGCAAGTAACAAAAAAAAAACGGAATGACGTTACATCGTTGTAATGCACATGATAATTGTGTTTGTGCTTAATATCTCAGATATTGAATGAGTGAGAATGTAAACTAGATGGTAACCTGCTGTGCACGGAGAGGGTGCGAAGGCCGTGACGTCACTCTTAGATTTGTCTGGAGGTCATGTGTTTCAGAAATAGTGTTTGATACTTGTCCGGAAGTCATGTGTTTCAGAAATAGTGTTTGATACTTGTCTGGAGGTCATGTGTTTCAGAAATAGGGGTTGATACTTGTCTGGAGGTCATGTGTTTCAGAAATAGTTTTAGGTACTTATCTGGAGGTCATGTGTTTCCGAAATAGGGTTTGATACTTATCTAGAGGTCATGTGTTTCAGAAATAGGTTTTGATACTTGTCTGGAGGTCATGTGTTTCAAAAATAGTGTTTGATACTTGTCTGGAGGTCATGTGTTTCAGAAATATAGTTTGATACTTGTCTGGAGGGCATGTGTTTCAGAAATAGTGTTCGATACTTGTCTGGAGGGCATGTGTTTCAGAAATAGTGGTCGATACTTGTCTGGAGGTCATGTGTTTCAGAAATAGTGTTTGATACTTCTCTGTAGGTCATGTGTTTCAGAAATAGTGTTTGATACTTGTCCGGAGGTCATGTGTTTCAGAAATAGTGTTTGATACTTGTCTGTAGGTCATGTGTTTCAGAAATAGTGTTCGATACTTGTCTGTAGGTCATGTGTTTCAGAAATAGTGGTCATGTGTTTCAGAAATAGTGTTTGATACTTCTCTGGAGATCACGTGTTTCAGAAATAATTGTAGGTACTTATCTGGAGGTCATGTGTTTCAGAAATAGTTTTTGATACTTGTCTGTCGGTCATGTGTTTCAGAAATAGGTTTTGATACTTATCTGTAAGTCATTTGTTTCAGAAATAGTGTTTGATACTTGTCCGGAGGTCATGTGTTTCAGAAATAGTGTTTGATACTTATCTGGAGGTCATGTGTTTAAGAAATAGTGTTCGATACTTGTCTGGAGGTCATGTCTTTCAGAAATAGTTTTAGGTACTTATCTGGAGGTCATGTGTTTCCGAAATAGGATTTGATACTTATCTGGAGGTCATGTGTTTCAGAAATAGGGTTTGATACCTGTCTGGAGGTCATGTGTTTTAAAAATAGTGTTTGATACTTGTCTGGAGGTCATGTGTTTCAGAAATATAGTTTGATACTTGTCTGGAGGTCATGTGTTTCAGAAATAGTGTTCGATACTTGTCTGGAGGGCATGTGTTTCAGAAATAGTGTTCGATACTTGTCTGGAGGTCATGTGTTTCAGAAATAGTGTTTGATACTTATCTGTAGGTCATGTGTTTCAGAAATAGTGTTTGATACTTGTCCAAAGGTCATGTGTTTTAGAAATATAGTTTGATACTTGTCTGGAGGTCATGTGTTTCAGAAATAGTGTTCGATACTTGTCTGGAGGGCATGTGTTTCAGAAATAGTGTTCGATACTTGTCTGGAGGTCATGTGTTTCAGAAATAGGATTTGATACTTATCTGTAGGTCATGTGTTTCAGAAATAGTGTTTGATACTTGTCCGGAGGTCATGTGTTTCAGAAATAGTGTTTGATACTTGTCTGGAGGTCATGTGTTTCAGAAATAGTGTTCGATACTTGTCTGGAGGTCATGTGCTTCAGAAATAGTTTTAGGTACTTATCTGGAGGTCATGTGTTTCCGAAATAGGGTTTGATACTTATCTGGAGGTCATGTGTTTCAGAAATAGGGTTTGATACTTGTCTGGAAGTCATGTGTTTCAAAAATAGTGTTTGATACTTGTCTGGAGGTCATATGTTTCAGAAATATAGTTTGATACTTGTCTGGAGGTCATATGTTTCAGAAATAGTGTTTGATACTTGTCCGGAAGTCATGTGTTTCAGAAATAGTGTTTGATACTTGTCTGTCGGTCATGTGTTTCAGAAATAGGGGTTGATACTTATCTGTAAGTCATTTGTTTCAGAAATAGTGTTTGCTACTTGTCCGGAGGTCATGTGTTTAAGAAATAGTGTTTGATACTTGTCTGTAGGTCATGTGTTTCAGAAATAGTGTTCGATACTTGTCTGGAGGTCATGTGTTTCAGAAATAGTTTTAGGTACTTATCTGGAGGTCATGTGTTTCCGAAATAGGGTTTGATACTTATCTGGAGGTCATGTGTTTCAGAAATAGGGTTTGATACTTGTCTGGAGGTCATGTGTTTCAGAAATAGTGTTTGATACTTGTCTGGAGGTCATGTGTTTCAGAAATATAGTTTGATACTTGTCTGGAGGTCATGTGTTTCAGAAATAGTGTTCGATACTTGTCTGGAGGGCATGTGTTTCAGAAATAGTGTTCGATACTTGTCTGGAGGTCATGTGTTTCAGAAATAGTGTTTGATACTTATCTGTAGGTCATGTGTTTCAGAAATAGTGTTTGATACTTGTCCGGAGGTCATGTGTTTCAGAAATAGTGTTTGATACTTGTCTGTAGGTCATGTGTTTCAGAAATAGTGTTCGATACTTGTCTGGAGGTCATGTGTTTCAGAAATAGTGTTTGATACTTATCTGTAGGTCATGTGTTTCAGAAATAGTGTTTGATACTTGTCCGGAGGTCATGTGTTTCAGAAATAGTGTTTGATACTTGTCTGTAGGTCATGTGTTTCAAAAATAGTGTTCGATACTTGTCTGGAGGTCATGTGTTTCAGAAATAGGGTTTGATACTTATCTGGAGGTCATGTGTTTCAGAAATAGTGTTTGATACTTCTCTGGAGATCACGTGTTTCAGAAATAATTGTAGGTACTTATCTGGAGGTCATGTGTTTCAGAAATTGTGTTTGATACTTCTCTGGAGATCACGTGTTTCAGAAATAATTGTAGGTACTTATCTGGAGGTCATGTGTTTCAGAAATAGTTTTTGATACTTGTCTGTCGGTCATGTGTTTCAGAAATAGGTTTTGATACTTATCTGTAAGTCATTTGTTTCAGAAATAGTGTTTGATACTTGTCCGGAGGTCATGTGTTTCAGAAATAGTGTTTGATACTTATCTGGAGGTCATGTGTTTCAGAAATAGTGTTCGATACTTGTCTGGAGGTCATGTCTTTCAGAAATAGTTTTAGGTACTTATCTGGAGGTCATGTGTTTCCGAAATAGGGTTTGATACTTATCTGGAGGTCATGTGTTTCAGAAATAGGGTTTGATACTTGTCTGGAGGTCATGTGTTTCAAAAATAGTGTTTGATACTTGTCTGGAGGTCATGTGTTTCAGAAATATAGTTTGATACTTGTCTGGAGGTCATGTGTTTCAGAAATAGTGTTCGATACTTGTCTGGAGGGCATGTGTTTCAGAAATAGTGTTCGATACGTGTCTGGAGGTCATGTGTTTCAGAAATAGTGTTTGATACTTATCTGTAGGTCATGTGTTTCAGAAATAGTGTTTGATACTTGTCCAAAGGTCATGTGTTTTAGAAATATAGTTTGATACTTGTCTGGAGGTCATGTGTTTCAGAAATAGTGTTCGATACTTGTCTGGAGGGCATGTGTTTCAGAAATAGTGTTCGATACTTGTCTGGAGGTCATGTGTTTCAGAAATAGTGTTTGATACTTATCTGTAGGTCATGTGTTTCAGAAATAGTGTTTGATACTTGTCCGGAGGTCATGTGTTTCAGAAATAGTGTTTGATACTTGTCTGGAGGTCATGTGTTTCAGAAATAGTGTTCGATACTTGTCTGGAGGTCATGTGTTTCAGAAATAGTTTTAGGTACTTATCTGGAGGTCATGTGTTTCCGAACTTGGGTTTGATACTTATCTGGAGGTCATGTGTTTCAGAAATAGGGTTTGATACTTGTCTGGAAGTCATGTGTTTCAAAAATAGTGTTTGATAGTTGTCTGGAGGTCATATGTTTCAGAAATATAGTTTGATACTTGTCTGGAGGTCATATGTTTCAGAAATAGTGTTTGATACTTGTCCGGAAGTCATGTGTTTCAGAAATAGTGTTTGATACTTGTCTGTCGGTCATGTGTTTCAGAAATAGGGGTTGATACTTATCTGTAAGTCATTTGTTTCAGAAATAGTGTTTGCTACTTGTCCGGAGGTCATGTGTTTAAGAAATAGTGTTTGATACTTGTCTGTAGGTCATGTGTTTCAGAAATAGTGTTCGATACTTGTCTGGAGGTCATGTGTTTCAGAAATAGTTTTAGGTACTTATCTGGAGGTCATGTGTTTCCGAAATAGGGTTTGATACTTATCTGGAGGTCATGTGTTTCAGAAATAGGGTTTGATACTTGTCTGGAGGTCATGTGTTTCAGAAATAGTGTTTGATACTTGTCTGGAGGTCATGTGTTTCAGAAATATAGTTTGATACTTGTCTGGAGGTCATGTGTTTCAGAAATAGTGTTCGATACTTGTCTGGAGGGCATGTGTTTCAGAAATAGTGTTCGATACTTGTCTGGAGGTCATGTGTTTCAGAAATAGTGTTTGATACTTATCTGTAGGTCATGTGTTTCAGAAATAGTGTTTGATACTTGTCCGGAGGTCATGTGTTTCAGAAATAGTGTTTGATACTTGTCTGTAGGTCATGTGTTTCAAAAATAGTGTTCGATACTTGTCTGGAGGTCATGTGTTTCAGAAATAGTGGTCATGTGTTTCAGAAATAGTGTTTGATACTTCTCTGGAGATCACGTGTTTCAGAAATAATTGTAGGTACTTATCTGGAGGTCATGTGTTTCTGAAATTGTGTTTGATACTTGTCTGTCGGTCATGTGTTTCAGAAATAGGGGTTGATACTTATCTGTAAGTCATTTGTTTCAGAAATAGTGTTTGATACTTGTCCGGAGGTCATGTGTTTCAGAAATAGTGTTTGATACTTGTCTGCAGGTCATGTGTTTCAGAAATAGTGTTCGATACTTGTCTGGAGGTCATGTGTTTCAGAAATAGTTTTAGGTACTTATCTGGAGGTCATGTGTTTCCGAAATAGGGTTTGATACTTATCTGGAGGTCATGTGTTTCAGAAATAGGGTTTGATACTTGTCTGGAAGTCATGTGTTTCAAAAATAGTGTTTGATAGTTGTCTGGAGGTCATATGTTTCAGAAATATAGTTTGATACTTGTCTGGAGGTCATATGTTTCAGAAATAGTGTTTGATACTTGTCCGGAAGTCATGTGTTTCAGAAATAGTGTTTGATACTTGTCTGTCGGTCATGTGTTTCAGAAATAGGGGTTGATACTTATCTGCAAGTCATTTGTTTCAGAAATAGTGTTTGCTACTTGTCCGGAGGTCATGTGTTTAAGAAATAGTGTTTGATACTTGTCTGTAGGTCATGTGTTTCAGAAATAGTGTTCGATACTTGTCTGGAGGTCATGTGTTTCAGAAATAGTTTTAGGTACTTATCTGGAGGTCATGTGTTTCCGAAATAGGGTTTGATACTTATCTGGAGGTCATGTGTTTCAGAAATAGGGTTTGATACTTGTCTGGAGGTCATGTGTTTCAGAAATAGTGTTTGATACTTGTCTGGAGGTCATGTGTTTCAGAAATATAGTTTGATACTTGTCTGGAGGTCATGTGTTTCAGAAATAGTGTTCGATACTTGTCTGGAGGGCATGTGTTTCAGAAATAGTGTTCGATACTTGTCTGGAGGTCATGTGTTTCAGAAATAGTGTTTGATGCTTATCTGTAGGTCATGTGTTTCAGAAATAGTGTTTGATACTTGTCCGGAGGTCATGTGTTTCAGAAATAGTGTTTGATACTTGTCTGTAGGTCATGTGTTTCAGAAATAGTGTTCGATACTTGTCTGGAGGTCATGTGTTTCAGAAATAGTGTTTGATACTTATCTGTAGGTCATGTGTTTCAGAAATAGTGTTTGATACTTGTCCGGAGGTCATGTGTTTCAGAAATAGTGTTTGATACTTGTCTGTAGGTCATGTGTTTCAAAAATAGTGTTCGATACTTGTCTGGAGGTCATGTGTTTCAGAAATAGTGGTCATGTGTTTCAGAAATAGTGTTTGATACTTCTCTGGAGATCACGTGTTTCAGAAATAATTGTAGGTACTTATCTGGAGGTCATGTGTTTCAGAAATTGTGTTTGATACTTGTCTGTCGGTCATGTGTTTCAGAAATAGGGGTTGATACTTATCTGTAAGTCATTTGTTTCAGAAATAGTGTTTGATACTTGTCCGGAGGTCATGTGTTTCAGAAATAGTGTTTGATACTTGTCTGCAGGTCATGTGTTTCAGAAATAGTGTTCGATACTTGTCTGGAGGTCATGTGTTTCAGAAATAGTTTTAGGTACTTATCTGGAGGTCATGTGTTTCCGAAATAGGGTTTGATACTTATCTGGAGGTCATGTGTTTCAGAAATAGTGTTTGATACTTGTCCGGAGGTCATGTGTTTCAGAAATAGTGTTTGATACTTGTCTGTAGGTCATGTGTTTCAGAAATAGTGTTCGATACTTGTCTGGAGGTCATGTGTTTCAGAAATAGTGTTTGATACTTATCTGTAGGTCATGTGTTTCATAAATAGTGTTTGATACTTGTCCGGAGGTCATGTGTTTCAGAAATAGTGTTTGATACTTGTCTGTAGGTCATGTGTTTCAGAAATAGTGTTCGATACTTGTCTGGAGGTCATGTGTTTCAGAAATAGTGTTTGATACTTCTCTGGAGATCACGTGTTTCAGAAATAATTGTAGGTACTTATCTGGAGGTCATGTGTTTCAGAAATTGTGTTTGATACTTGTCTGTCGGTCATGTGTTTCAGAAATAGGGGTTGATACTTATCTGTAAGTCATTTGTTTCAGAAATAGTGTTTGATACTTGTCCGGAGGTCATGTGCTTCAGAAATAGTGTTTGATACTTGTCTGGAGGTCATGTGTTTCAGAAATAGTGTTCGATACTTGTCTGGAGGTCATGTGTTTCAGAAATAGTTTTAGGTACTTATCTGGAGGTCATGTGTTTCTGAAATAGGGTTTGATACTTATCTGGTGGTCATGTGCTTCAGAAATAGGGTTTGATACTTGTCTGGAGGTCATGTGTTTCAAAAATAGTGTTTGATACTTGTCTGGAGGTCATATGTTTTAGAAATATAGTTTGATACTTGTCTGGAGGTCATGTGTTTCAGAAATATTGTTCGATACTTGTCTGGAGGTCATGTGTTTCAGAAATAGTGTTCGATACTTGTCTGGAGGTCATGTGTTTCAGAAATAGTGTTTGATACTTATTTGTAGGTCATGTGTTTCAGAAATAGTGTTTGATACTTGTTCGAAGGTCATGTGTTTCAGAAATAGTGTTTGATACTTGTCTGTAGGTCATGTGTTTCAGAAATAGTGTTCGATACTTGTCTGGAGGTCATGTGTTTCAGAAATAGTGGTCATGTGTTTCAGAAATAATGTTCGATACTTCTCTGGAGATCACGTGTTTCAGAAATAATTGTAGGTACTTATCTGGAGGTCATGTGTTTCAGAAATAGGGTTTGATACTTGTCTGGAGGTCATGTGTTTCAAAAATAGTGTTTGATACTTGTCTGGAGGTCATGTGTTTCAGAAATATAGTTTAATACTTGTCTGGAGGTCATGTGTTTCAGAAATAGTGTTCGATACTTGTCTGGAGGGCATGTGTTTCAGAAATAGTGTTCGATACTTGTCTGGAGGTCATGTGTTTCAGAAATAGTGTTTGATACTTATCTGTAGGTCATGTGTTTCAGAAATAGTGTTTGATACTTGTCCAAAGGTCATGTGTTGTAGAAATATAGTTTGATACTTGTCTGGAGGTCATGTGTTTCAGAAATAGTGTTCGATACTTGTCTGGAGGGCATGTGTTTCAGAAATAGTGTTCGATACTTGTCTGGAGGTCATGTGTTTCAGAAATAGTGTTTGATACTTATCTGTAGGTCATGTGTTTCAGAAATAGTGTTTGATACTTGTCTGCAGGTCATGTGTTTCAGAAATAGTGTTCGATACTTGTCTGGAGGTCATGTGTTTCAGAAATAGTTTTAGGTACTTATCTGGAGGTCATGTGTTTCCGAAATAGGGTTTGATACTTATCTGGAGGTCATGTGTTTCAGAAATAGGGTTTGATACTTGTCTGGAAGTCATGTGTTTCAAAAATAGTGTTTGATAGTTGTCTGGAGGTCATATGTTTCAGAAATATAGTTTGATACTTGTCTGGAGGTCATATGTTTCAGAAATAGTGTTTGATACTTGTCCGGAAGTCATGTGTTTCAGAAATAGTGTTTGATACTTGTCTGTCGGTCATGTGTTTCAGAAATAGGGGTTGATACTTATCTGTAAGTCATTTGTTTCAGAAATAGTGTTTGCTACTTGTCCGGAGGTCATGTGTTTAAGAAATAGTGTTTGATACTTGTCTGTAGGTCATGTGTTTCAGAAATAGTGTTCGATACTTGTCTGGAGGTCATGTGTTTCAGAAATAGTTTTAGGTACTTATCTGGAGGTCATGTGTTTCCGAAATAGGGTTTGATACTTATCTGGAGGTCATGTGTTTCAGAAATAGGGTTTGATACTTGTCTGGAGGTCATGTGTTTCAGAAATAGTGTTTGATACTTGTCTGGAGGTCATGTGTTTCAGAAATATAGTTTGATACTTGTCTGGAGGTCATGCGTTTCAGAAATAGTGTTCGATACTTGTCTGGAGGGCATGTGTTTCAGAAATAGTGTTCGATACTTGTCTGGAGGTCATGTGTTTCAGAAATAGTGTTTGATACTTATCTGTAGGTCATGTGTTTCAGAAATAGTGTTTGATACTTGTCCGGAGGTCATGTGTTTCAGAAATAGTGTTTGATACTTGTCTGTAGGTCATGTGTTTCAAAAATAGTGTTCGATACTTGTCTGGAGGTCATGTGTTTCAGAAATAGTGGTCATGTGTTTCAGAAATAGTGTTTGATACTTCTCTGGAGATCACGTGTTTCAGAAATAATTGTAGGTACTTATCTGGAGGTCATGTGTTTCTGAAATTGTGTTTGATACTTGTCTGTCGGTCATGTGTTTCAGAAATAGGGGTTGATACTTATCTGTAAGTCATTTGTTTCAGAAATAGTGTTTGATACTTGTCCGGAGGTCATGTGTTTCAGAAATAGTGTTTGATACTTGTCTGCAGGTCATGTGTTTCAGAAATAGTGTTCGATACTTGTCTGGAGGTCATGTGTTTCAGAAATAGTTTTAGGTACTTATCTGGAGGTCATGTGTTTCCGAAATAGGGTTTGATACTTATCTGGAGGTCATGTGTTTCAGAAATAGGGTTTGATACTTGTCTGGAAGTCATGTGTTTCAAAAATAGTGTTTGATAGTTGTCTGGAGGTCATATGTTTCAGAAATATAGTTTGATACTTGTCTGGAGGTCATATGTTTCAGAAATAGTGTTTGATACTTGTCCGGAAGTCATGTGTTTCAGAAATAGTGTTTGATACTTGTCTGTCGGTCATGTGTTTCAGAAATAGGGGTTGATACTTATCTGCAAGTCATTTGTTTCAGAAATAGTGTTTGCTACTTGTCCGGAGGTCATGTGTTTAAGAAATAGTGTTTGATACTTGTCTGTAGGTCATGTGTTTCAGAAATAGTGTTCGATACTTGTCTGGAGGTCATGTGTTTCAGAAATAGTTTTAGGTACTTATCTGGAGGTCATGTGTTTCCGAAATAGGGTTTGATACTTATCTGGAGGTCATGTGTTTCAGAAATAGGGTTTGATACTTGTCTGGAGGTCATGTGTTTCAGAAATAGTGTTTGATACTTGTCTGGAGGTCATGTGTTTCAGAAATATAGTTTGATACTTGTCTGGAGGTCATGTGTTTCAGAAATAGTGTTCGATACTTGTCTGGAGGGCATGTGTTTCAGAAATAGTGTTCGATACTTGTCTGGAGGTCATGTGTTTCAGAAATAGTGTTTGATACTTATCTGTAGGTCATGTGTTTCAGAAATAGTGTTTGATACTTGTCCGGAGGTCATGTGTTTCAGAAATAGTGTTTGATACTTGTCTGTAGGTCATGTGTTTCAGAAATAATGTTCGATACTTCTCTGGAGATCACGTGTTTCAGAAATAATTGTAGGTACTTATCTGGAGGTCATGTGTTTCAGAAATAGGGTTTGATACTTGTCTGGAGGTCATGTGTTTCAAAAATAGTGTTTGATACTTGTCTGGAGGTCATGTGTTTCAGAAATATAGTTTAATACTTGTCTGGAGGTCATGTGTTTCAGAAATAGTGTTCGATACTTGTCTGGAGGGCATGTGTTTCAGAAATAGTGTTCGATACTTGTCTGGAGGTCATGTGTTTCAGAAATAGTGTTTGATACTTATCTGTAGGTCATGTGTTTCAGAAATAGTGTTTGATACTTGTCCAAAGGTCATGTGTTGTAGAAATATAGTTTGATACTTGTCTGGAGGTCATGTGTTTCAGAAATAGTGTTCGATACTTGTCTGGAGGGCATGTGTTTCAGAAATAGTGTTCGATACTTGTCTGGAGGTCATGTGTTTCAGAAATAGTGTTTGATACTTATCTGTAGGTCATGTGTTTCAGAAATAGTGTTTGATACTTGTCTGCAGGTCATGTGTTTCAGAAATAGTGTTCGATACTTGTCTGGAGGTCATGTGTTTCAGAAATAGTTTTAGGTACTTATCTGGAGGTCATGTGTTTCCGAAATAGGGTTTGATACTTATCTGGAGGTCATGTGTTTCAGAAATAGGGTTTGATACTTGTCTGGAAGTCATGTGTTTCAAAAATAGTGTTTGATAGTTGTCTGGAGGTCATATGTTTCAGAAATATAGTTTGATACTTGTCTGGAGGTCATATGTTTCAGAAATAGTGTTTGATACTTGTCCGGAAGTCATGTGTTTCAGAAATAGTGTTTGATACTTGTCTGTCGGTCATGTGTTTCAGAAATAGGGGTTGATACTTATCTGTAAGTCATTTGTTTCAGAAATAGTGTTTGCTACTTGTCCGGAGGTCATGTGTTTAAGAAATAGTGTTTGATACTTGTCTGTAGGTCATGTGTTTCAGAAATAGTGTTCGATACTTGTCTGGAGGTCATGTGTTTCAGAAATAGTTTTAGGTACTTATCTGGAGGTCATGTGTTTCCGAAATAGGGTTTGATACTTATCTGGAGGTCATGTGTTTCAGAAATAGGGTTTGATACTTGTCTGGAGGTCATGTGTTTCAGAAATAGTGTTTGATACTTGTCTGGAGGTCATGTGTTTCAGAAATATAGTTTGATACTTGTCTGGAGGTCATGCGTTTCAGAAATAGTGTTCGATACTTGTCTGGAGGGCATGTGTTTCAGAAATAGTGTTCGATACTTGTCTGGAGGTCATGTGTTTCAGAAATAGTGTTTGATACTTATCTGTAGGTCATGTGTTTCAGAAATAGTGTTTGATACTTGTCCGGAGGTCATGTGTTTCAGAAATAGTGTTTGATACTTGTCTGTAGGTCATGTGTTTCAAAAATAGTGTTCGATACTTGTCTGGAGGTCATGTGTTTCAGAAATAGTGGTCATGTGTTTCAGAAATAGTGTTTGATACTTCTCTGGAGATCACGTGTTTCAGAAATAATTGTAGGTACTTATCTGGAGGTCATGTGTTTCTGAAATTGTGTTTGATACTTATCTGGAGGTCATGTGTTTCTGAAATTGTGTTTGATACTTGTCTGTCGGTCATGTGTTTCAGAAATAGGGGTTGATACTTATCTGTAAGTCATTTGTTTCAGAAATAGTGTTTGATACTTGTCCGGAGGTCATGTGTTTCAGAAATAGTGTTTGATACTTGTCTGCAGGTCATGTGTTTCAGAAATAGTGTTCGATACTTGTCTGGAGGTCATGTGTTTCAGAAATAGTTTTAGGTACTTATCTGGAGGTCATGTGTTTCCGAAATAGGGTTTGATACTTATCTGGAGGTCATGTGTTTCAGAAATAGGGTTTGATACTTGTCTGGAAGTCATGTGTTTCAAAAATAGTGTTTGATAGTTGTCTGGAGGTCATATGTTTCAGAAATATAGTTTGATACTTGTCTGGAGGTCATATGTTTCAGAAATAGTGTTTGATACTTGTCCGGAAGTCATGTGTTTCAGAAATAGTGTTTGATACTTGTCTGTCGGTCATGTGTTTCAGAAATAGGGGTTGATACTTATCTGCAAGTCATTTGTTTCAGAAATAGTGTTTGCTACTTGTCCGGAGGTCATGTGTTTAAGAAATAGTGTTTGATACTTGTCTGTAGGTCATGTGTTTCAGAAATAGTGTTCGATACTTGTCTGGAGGTCATGTGTTTCAGAAATAGTTTTAGGTACTTATCTGGAGGTCATGTGTTTCCGAAATAGGGTTTGATACTTATCTGGAGGTCATGTGTTTCAGAAATAGGGTTTGATACTTGTCTGGAGGTCATGTGTTTCAGAAATAGTGTTTGATACTTGTCTGGAGGTCATGTGTTTCAGAAATATAGTTTGATACTTGTCTGGAGGTCATGTGTTTCAGAAATAGTGTTCGATACTTGTCTGGAGGGCATGTGTTTCAGAAATAGTGTTCGATACTTGTCTGGAGGTCATGTGTTTCAGAAATAGTGTTTGATACTTATCTGTAGGTCATGTGTTTCAGAAATAGTGTTTGATACTTGTCCGGAGGTCATGTGTTTCAGAAATAGTGTTTGATACTTGTCTGTAGGTCATGTGTTTCAGAAATAGTGTTCGATACTTGTCTGGAGGTCATGTGTTTCAGAAATAGTGTTTGATACTTATCTGTAGGTCATGTGTTTCAGAAATAGTGTTTGATACTTGTCCGGAGGTCATGTGTTTCAGAAATAGTGTTTGATACTTGTCTGTAGGTCATGTGTTTCAAAAATAGTGTTCGATACTTGTCTGGAGGTCATGTGTTTCAGAAATAGTGGTCATGTGTTTCAGAAATAGTGTTTGATACTTCTCTGGAGATCACGTGTTTCAGAAATAATTGTAGGTACTTATCTGGAGGTCATGTGTTTCAGAAATTGTGTTTGATACTTGTCTGTCGGTCATGTGTTTCAGAAATAGGGGTTGATACTTATCTGTAAGTCATTTGTTTCAGAAATAGTGTTTGATACTTGTCCGGAGGTCATGTGTTTCAGAAATAGTGTTTGATACTTGTCTGCAGGTCATGTGTTTCAGAAATAGTGTTCGATACTTGTCTGGAGGTCATGTGTTTCAGAAATAGTTTTAGGTACTTATCTGGAGGTCATGTGTTTCCGAAATAGGGTTTGATACTTATCTGGAGGTCATGTGTTTCAGAAATAGTGTTTGATACTTGTCCGGAGGTCATGTGTTTCAGAAATAGTGTTTGATACTTGTCTGTAGGTCATGTGTTTCAGAAATAGTGTTCGATACTTGTCTGGAGGTCATGTGTTTCAGAAATAGTGTTTGATACTTATCTGTAGGTCATGTGTTTCATAAATAGTGTTTGATACTTGTCCGGAGGTCATGTGTTTCAGAAATAGTGTTTGATACTTGTCTGTAGGTCATGTGTTTCAGAAATAGTGTTCGATACTTGTCTGGAGGTCATGTGTTTCAGAAATAGTGTTTGATACTTCTCTGGAGATCACGTGTTTCAGAAATAATTGTAGGTACTTATCTGGAGGTCATGTGTTTCAGAAATTGTGTTTGATACTTGTCTGTCGGTCATGTGTTTCAGAAATAGGGGTTGATACTTATCTGTAAGTCATTTGTTTCAGAAATAGTGTTTGATACTTGTCCGGAGGTCATGTGCTTCAGAAATAGTGTTTGATACTTGTCTGGAGGTCATGTGTTTCAGAAATAGTGTTCGATACTTGTCTGGAGGTCATGTGTTTCAGAAATAGTTTTAGGTACTTATCTGGAGGTCATGTGTTTCTGAAATAGGGTTTGATACTTATCTGGTGGTCATGTGCTTCAGAAATAGGGTTTGATACTTGTCTGGAGGTCATGTGTTTCAAAAATAGTGTTTGATACTTGTCTGGAGGTCATATGTTTTAGAAATATAGTTTGATACTTGTCTGGAGGTCATGTGTTTCAGAAATATTGTTCGATACTTGTCTGGAGGTCATGTGTTTCAGAAATAGTGTTCGATACTTGTCTGGAGGTCATGTGTTTCAGAAATAGTGTTTGATACTTATTTGTAGGTCATGTGTTTCAGAAATAGTGTTTGATACTTGTTCGAAGGTCATGTGTTTCAGAAATAGTGTTTGATACTTGTCTGTAGGTCATGTGTTTCAGAAATAGTGTTCGATACTTGTCTGGAGGTCATGTGTTTCAGAAATAGTGGTCATGTGTTTCAGAAATAATGTTCGATACTTCTCTGGAGATCACGTGTTTCAGAAATAATTGTAGGTACTTATCTGGAGGTCATGTGTTTCAGAAATAGGGTTTGATACTTGTCTGGAGGTCATGTGTTTCAAAAATAGTGTTTGATACTTGTCTGGAGGTCATGTGTTTCAGAAATATAGTTTAATACTTGTCTGGAGGTCATGTGTTTCAGAAATAGTGTTCGATACTTGTCTGGAGGGCATGTGTTTCAGAAATAGTGTTCGATACTTGTCTGGAGGTCATGTGTTTCAGAAATAGTGTTTGATACTTATCTGTAGGTCATGTGTTTCAGAAATAGTGTTTGATACTTGTCCAAAGGTCATGTGTTGTAGAAATATAGTTTGATACTTGTCTGGAGGTCATGTGTTTCAGAAATAGTGTTCGATACTTGTCTGGAGGGCATGTGTTTCAGAAATAGTGTTCGATACTTGTCTGGAGGTCATGTGTTTCAGAAATAGTGTTTGATACTTATCTGTAGGTCATGTGTTTCAGAAATAGTGTTTGATACTTGTCCGGAGGTCATGTGTTTCAGAAATAGTGTTTGATACTTGTCTGTAGGTCATGTGTTTCAGAAATAGTGTTCGATACTTGTCTGGAGGTCATGTGTTTCAGAAATAGTTTTAGGTACTTATCTGGAGGTCATGTGTTTCCGAAATAGGGTTTGATACTTATCTGGAGGTTATGTGTTTCAGAAATAGGGTTTGATACTTGTCTGGAGGTCATGTGTTTCAAAAATAGTGTTTGATACTTGTCTGGAGGTCATATGTTTCAGAAATATAGTTTGATACTTGTCTGGAGGTCATATGTTTCAGAAATAGTGTTTGATCATCATCATCATCATTGTCAACCATTATCAATCCACTGCTGGACGAAGGTCTCCCCAAGTTTCCTCCACAACGGTCTGTCTTGTGCCAGTCTCCTCCATGTCACTCCCGCATATTTACGAATTTCATCCACCCATCTCCCATGTGGTCTTTTTCTGGGTCTTTTCCTGTCCCTTGGAATCCAATCTAAAATTTCGGCTGTCCATCTATGGTCTGTCCTTCTGGCAGTATGTCCAGCCCATTGCCATTTCAGGGATTTAACTCTGATCATGATGTCTTCCACTCTCGTCATTTTTCGGATCCACGAGTTCCTCTTCTTATCTCTCCTGGTTATACCAAGCATGCACCTCTCCATGCTTCTTTGAGTTGTCTGCAGCCTTTGTATGTCTCTTTTAGTTAAGGTCCACGTCTTAGCACCATACGTAAGCACTGGAAGGATGCATTGATCAAACACTTTTCTTTTAAGACATAATGGCATATTGCTCTTGAAAATTATGCTGTTTCTTCCAAAAGCTCTCCAGGCAAGTTTTGTACGCCGATTAATTTCTTCATCAATGTGACCCTCACTTGATATCTGCTGTCCAAGATAAACATACGTATCTGTTATCTCCAGTTTTTCTCCATCAATCGATAAATCTTCATTTCTTGTAAAAGCATTGAACATCACTTTTGTCTTCTGAAAGTTCATTTTTAATCCCACTTCTTTACTCTTGTCAGCAAGTTCCTGGATCATACTCTGCAGCTCTGATGGGGTAGTTGCAAAAATGACTACGTCATCAGCAAAACGAAGGTGGGTTAGATAATCTCCATTAATCTTTATCCCTTTGTTTTCCCAGTTCAGTGATTGAAAGACATTTTCCAATGTCGCATTAAAGAGCTTCGGAGATATGGTGTCACCTTGTCTCACTCCCTTTCCAATGTTTATGTGTATTGTATTTTCAAACAGCCGAATCTTTGCACTTGCATTTTCATAGATGTTATTAATAATATTAATGTATGCATCTTCAATACCGCAGGATTTCAGAGCCGTGGTAACTGCTGATGGTTTCACCGAATCAAAGGCTTTTTCATAATCGATAAAAGCCATGCACAATGGAAGTTCATATTCCCTCGCTCTTTCAATTAGTTCTCTCAGTACGTGGATATGATCTATTGTGCTGTTGCCACTCCTGAATCCAGCTTGTTCTCTCGGTTGAGCCATGTCCAGTGTTACCTTCAATCGGTGTGAAAGAACTTTAGTGAAAATTTTATAAACCACTGATAGGAGGCTGATAGGTCTGTAGTTCCTGAAATCCTCAATGTCACCTTTTTCATGTAGCAGGATCATTGTAGCATTGTTCCAATCCTCAGGAATCTTCCCTTCATTAAGGCATCGAGTGAAAATTTGGGCGAGTACTGTTTCAATTTCTCCACTTGCTTCTTGTATGATGTCTATAGTTATTCCATCTTCTCCTGGAGCTTTCCCCCGCTTCATGTTCTTGATTGCATGAGCAACTTCTGCTGGGAGGACTGGAAGAACTCTGGTACCTTTCATGATGTCTGGAGTACATGTATCATCCCTTTCATATAATTTGGAGTAGAAATCTTTCACTCTTGTCAAAATTTCTGCCTCTATTTCTTGTTATAGAACCATCTTCTTTTCTCAGAGCCATAATCTGTTTTCTTCCCTTACTGAGATGTCCCTTTGCTATCTTAAGGCTTTGGTTGTTTTCAATTGCTTTCCTCACTAGCTCACAGTTGAATTTCCTTACGTCTTCAGTGATACTTTCTCGTGTTGTCTTGCATAGCTCTATATATTCCACTTTGGAAGTCACATCTTCTTTAGTTGTCCTCATCTCTCTTCTTTTTTGCATCAACATTTTGGTTTTTCCTGATAATTTGTTCACATGCAACTTGTTCTTAGACCCAGCTAATTTTGTTGCTGTTTCCATTAGAGCTTTGGTTACTTTTCTGTTAACTTCCGAAATATCCACTTCTTCCGATGTTAGGCCTTCTAAAGCAGAGAATCTGTTCTTCAGTTCCAACTTGAAAGTATTATGGTGTTTTTTAAGGTTGGTTATGTCAATACATTTTGTTTGTCTTATGAGCTTGCCACGTTCCAGTTTAGTGTTGAGGTGCATCTTACATCTCACCAATCTATGGTCACTACCTGTGTTGAACTTGTTCAGCACACTGCAGTCTTCGATGACGAATTTTTTGTTACACATAATAAAATCAATTTCACTTGTCATCCCAATTGGATGTCTCCATGTCCATTTCCTGTGTGGCTTTTTCTTGAAAAAGGAGTTCAAGATGAAAAATCCTTCTGCCTCTGCAAACTCAACGAAAGTATTTCCACGCTGGTTTCTGTTGCCGTGACCGAATTTACCTACTGAAGTTTCATTCTGTTGCCGTTGCCCTATTTTTGCATTGAAATCTCCCATAATTATCTTCAAGTGCTGCTTACCTTTATTATTTAGATGACGAATTTCCTCATAAAATTCTTCAATTTCTTCTTCAGGATGACTTGTGGTGGGTGCATAAGTTTGAATAATCTGAGCCTGGTATCTTCTCGAGAGTTGGATAACGAGTCGAGCAGCTCTGTCAGAGGAACTTTCAACTTCGACCACTTTATCCTTCAGTTTCTTGTTTATTATAAATCCAACACCATTAGTTCTGCCAGTATCTGTCCCACGATAATAGAAGAGATGTCCACTTTTCAGTTCAATAAGATCTTCTCCTTTTCTCCTTACCTCACTTAGCCCGACGATGTCCCACTTGATCCTTTGTAGTTCCTCTTCCAATTCAAGAAGCCTTGAATCAGAAGATAGGGAGCGTCCGTTATAGGTAGCCAAGGTCAGCATCAAATGGCAGCCTAGTCCGGTCCTCCGGGGATTCTTAGCACCCTCTGCCTTCATGTCGCACTGGCCGCTGCCTTGGCCAGGTACATTCCAGCTGCCGGAGACTGAGGGCCAAGATTTAAGTTGTAGAGTCATTTTGGAGGTGTTTGGCCATAACTCACCACTCTGGCCAAGCGGGTTGGTGAGTGTGGGATAGCATTTCCTCTGATCCCGATGGTATAGTTATACCGCTATTGGCGGTCGTCAGAGCCCTTTAGTGGGAACAGGATGCACCACGAGAAGGCGGGGTTGACATTTGTCAAGGAGAGGCTGTGATGTTACGCATCACCTGACCTTACATCCCAGTGTTTGATACTTGTCCGGAAGTCATGTGTTTCAGAAATAGTGTTTGATACTTGTCTGTCGGTCATGTGTTTCAGAAATAGGGGTTGATACTTATCTGTAAGTCATTTGTTTCAGAAATAGTGTTTGATACTTGTCCGGAGGTCATGTGTTTCAGAAATAGTGTTTGATACTTGTCTGTAGGTCATGTGTTTCAGAAATAGTGTTCGATACTTGTCTGGAGGTCATGTGTTTCAGAAATAGTTTTAGGTACTTATCTGGAGGTCATGTGTTTCCGAAATAGGGTTTGATACTTATCTGGAGGTCATGTGTTTCAGAAATAGGGTTTGATACTTGTCTGGAGGTCATGTGTTTCAGAAATAGTGTTTGATACTTGTCTGGAGGTCATGTGTTTCAGAAATATAGTTTGATACTTGTCTGGAGGTCATGTGTTTCAGAAATAGTGTTCGATACTTGTCTGGAGGGCATGTGTTTCAGAAATAGTGTTCGATACTTGTCTGGAGGTCATGTGTTTCAGAAATAGTGTTTGATACTTATCTGTACGTCATGTGTTTCAGAAATAGTGTTTGATACTTGTCCGGAGGTCATGTGTTTCAGAAATAGTGTTTGATACTTGTCTGTAGGTCATGTGTTTCAGAAATAGTGTTCGATACTTGTCTGGAGGTTATGTGTTTCAGAAATAGTGTTTGATACTTATCTGTAGGTCATGTGTTTCAGAAATAGTGTTTGATACTTGTCCGGAGGTCATGTGTTTCAGAAATAGTGTTTGATACTTGTCTGTAGGTCATGTGTTTCAGAAATAGTGTTCGATACTTGTCTGGAGGTCATGTGTTTCAGAAATAGTGGTCATGTGTTTCAGAAATAGTGTTTGATACTTCTCTGGAGATCACGTGTTTCAGAAATAATTGTAGGTACTTATCTGAAGGTCATGTGTTTCAGAAATTGTGTTTGATACTTGTCTGTCGGTCATGTGTTTCAGAAATAGGGGTTGATACTTATCTGTAAGTCATTTGTTTCAGAAATAGTGTTTGATACTTGTCCGGAGGTCATGTGTTTCAGAAATAGTGTTTGATACTTGTCTGCAGGTCATGTGTTTCAGAAATAGTGTTCGATACTTGTCTGGAGGTCATGTGTTTCAGAAATAGTTTTAGGTACTTATCTGGAGGTCATGTGTTTAAGAAATAGGGTTTGATACTTATCTGGAGGTCATGTGTTTCAGAAATAGGGTTTGATACTTGTCTGGAGGTCATGTGTTTCAGAAATAGTGTTTGATACTTGTCTGGAGGTCATGTGTTTCAGAAATATAGTTTGATACTTGTCTGGAGGTCATGTGTTTCAGAAATAGTGTTCGATACTTGTCTGGAGGGCATGTGTTTCAGAAATAGTGTTCGATACTTGTCTGGAGGTCATGTGTTTCAGGAATAGTGTTTGATACTTATCTGTCGGTCATGTGTTTCAGAAATAGTGTTTGATACTTGTCCGGAGGTCATGTGTTTCAGAAATAGTGTTTGATACTTGTCTGTAGGTCATGTGTTTCAGAAATAGTGTTCGATACTTGTCTGGAGGTCATGTGTTTCAGAAATAGTGTTTGATACTTATCTGTAGGTCATGTGTTTCATAAATAGTGTTTGATACTTGTCCGGAGGTCATGTGTTTCAGAAATAGTGTTTGATACTTGTCTGTAGGTCATGTGTTTCAGAAATAGTGTTCGATACTTGTCTGGAGGTCATGTGTTTCAGAAATAGTGTTTGATACTTCTCTGGAGATCACGTGTTTCAGAAATAATTGTAGGTACTTATCTGGAGGTCATGTGTTTCAGAAATAGTGTTTGATACTTGTCTGTCGGTCATGTGTTTCAGAAATAGGGTTTGATACTTATCTGTAAGTCATTTGTTTCAGAAATAGTGTTTGATACTTGTCCGGAGGTCATGTGCTTTAGAAATAGTGTTTGATACTTGTCTGGAGGTCATGTGTTTCAGAAATAGTGTTCGATACTTGTCTGGAGGTCATGTGTTTCAGAAATAGTTTTAGGTACTTATCTAAAGGTCATGTGTTTCCGAAATAGGGTTTGATACTTATCTGGTGGTCATGTGCTTCAGAAATAGGGTTTGATACTTGTCTGGAGGTCATGTGTTTCAAAAATAGTGTTTGATACTTGTCTGGAGGTCATATGTTTTAGAAATATAGTTTGATACTTGTCTGGAGGTCATGTGTTTCAGAAATATTGTTCGATACTTGTCTGGAGGTCATGAGTTTCAGAAATAGTGTTCGATACTTGTCTGGAGGTCATGTGTTTCAGAAATAGTGTTTGATACTTATCTGTAGGTCATGTGTTTCAGAAATAGTGTTTGATACTTGTTCGGAGGTCATGTGTTTCAGAAATAGTGTTTGATACTTGTCTGTAGGTCATGTGTTTCAGAAATAGTGTTCGATACTTGTCTGGAGGTCATGTGTTTCAGAAATAGTGGTCATGTGTTTCAGAAATAATGTTCGATACTTCTCTGGAGATCACGTGTTTCAGAAATAATTGTAGGTACTTATCTGGAGGTCATGTGTTTCAGAAATAACGTTTGATACTTGTCTGGAGGTCATGTGTTTCAGAAATAGTGTTTGATACTTGTCTGGAGGTCATGTGTTTCAGAAATAGTGTTCGATACTTATCTGTAGGTCATGTGTTTCAGAAATAGTGTTTGATACTTGTCTGGAGGTCATGTGTTTCAGAAATAGTGTTTTGATACTTATCTGTAGGTCATGTGTTTCAGAAATAGTGTTTGATACTTGTCTGGAGATCACGTGTTTCAGAAATAATTTTAGGTACTTATCTGGAGGTCATATGTTTCAGAAATAGGGTTTGATTCTTGTCTGTAGGTCACGTGTTTCAGAAATAGTGTTTGATCTAAGAGAATACAAATACATACTGTACTTTGTTGGGGTTACGTCTTGAAATTTGATTTACTATGCGTACCTCTAGTCAGTAATCCTGAAGCTGTTATGAAGACCTTACTACAACAACAAATTATATATAACTGTAGCTGCGTAAATTTGCCGCAAAGAAAAACTTACACTTCGTGAGAAATAATAAGGAACATTTTTTTTTTATTTTATTTTTTTTTTTTTTTGCAGAAAATCTTCCGAAATGTCAGGGTAGACCGAAGTTTGTTTTTCTCCATATGAAGTTTCTTTTCTTTGGGAATCTGAGCTCTCTTGTGAAGGTTATATTGGGTTAGTTTCATTCCGCTAGGCCGAACCCTACGTTTAACTCCCACGGACATTTTTATTTCACCGAAGGAAGCTTTCTTAGATGAATTGGTGATTACTCGACCATGGAGCATATTGTTTGGAGGCATGCTTTTGGTTTTTCAGAAATACCACATGACGGTAAACTCTTATCAGGATTTGTTATCTCTCTGGGCTTTTTCTTTCAAAGAACATTCACAATGTCTTTTAAGAAGGCAATTTTTTCGTCCCATCAACTACATGTATGTATTCTACTTTTTACTCATGACCAAAAGAAAACGTATATAATTTGTAATGGAGATAATTAAAATTTATATATATGCTCGTATTATTCACAGAACATCAAGTCCAACTAAATTCCAATTCCAATGGAGCCTTAACGATGAATAGTTAATCTCAGATTTTCTTATATGCACTATATAGACATAAGTCACCGGACACCTAGAAGAGAAGCACAACTTAGCATTTATTGACATACATAAGTACGGTGTCGGTCCACCTTTGGCTTTAATGCATGCACTAACCCTTCGAGAAATGCTTTGACAAAGTTTTGGGCCGCCCCGGTGGCGCAGTGGTCTAAGCGCTGGCTTGTGACCATTCGTCCATGATGGGTCCGGGTTCGAATCCCGGTGAGGCATGGATGTTGTGTTTGTCTTACGGCTCTGGCGCTCTCCCTTCCCTGGAACCAGTGGCCCTAAATTAGGGACGGACGACTGCTTATAGCCCACTGAGTTGCTCACGGTGGTCCTTAAACCTTCAATCCAAAAAATCCAAAGTTTTGGAACACAGCGATAGGTACGCGCTTCCATTCAGTACATAATGCTGCCGCTAACTGTTTCTTAGTAGCAGGCCTTGGTTCCAAACTTCTAATGCGAAGCTCTAATTCATCTCATAGCTGCTCTATGGGATTAAGATCAGGGCTCTGTGCCGGCCAGTCCACACACGATAGAGAATTATCGCCAAACCACGCCGTAACAGTGCTTGTTTCATGGCGCGGTTCATTATCTAGCTGGTACCAACAAGGCTCGGTTCCATAGTATTGCCACAGAGTTGGTAGGACATAATTGTCCAGAATATCGAGATAGACGTGCTGGTTGACAAGTTTGTCTATGATAACCAATGGACCAGGACCATACCACGAAAAACACCGCCACACGAGTACACTACCAGCTCCAAACTTGACCGTAGGAACAGTACACTGGGGTAAATAGTGTTTTCCCGGTTGCTGCCATACCTACGCACGGCCATCACACTGATGGATCGTGTACCTAGATTAATCAGTCCGTAGGACCCTTTTCCATTGATCTACGTCCACGATAAATGTTATTTACATCATGCTAAACGACCAATAGCATTCGTGTGGAGTTGAAAGGCTTATGAGCAGCCGCACGACCACGGTAACCAATAAAAGGAAGTTCTCTGCAAATGGAACGTGTACATACCGACGATCCAAGATTTTTACTCACATGTACACTGAGGTCTTGTGCAGTACTTAGATTAGCTGTAACGACTCTTCTGAGGCTTCGATGCCCTCTATTACTGATTTTCTTTGGTCTGCAGGTACGTTTTGCTGCTTCAGGCACACCATGTGTCTTTCATTTATTCAGTACATCCAAAACAGTTAACTTTGGTATGTTTAAACGCCTCTCGGTTTCTCTTATGGGAAACCCACTAATATAACATCCAATAATGTTTCCTTTCTCAGAGTCAGTTCTCTCTCGCCGCGACATTTTCACTCAACTTCACAGAGCGATATGATCGCGGTCAGCTGCAGGCTTGTTTTTATATCGTTTGCAGCTGTATCGAGCATCTTAACAACGCCGCGGATCCATTCATTTGCTTTCGAAAGGGTGTCAAGTGACTTTTGTCAATATAGTGTATACTGTATATAACAAGAAAGATGAGTCATTCTGTCTCAATATATATACACACAGTAGGCAAAAAACATTGGAGATTAGGGTGTTGGACGGTTGACACTGGCATCCCCCGCGCACAGAAAACAGGCCGAAACGGAACGCAAGCGATAAATAGGCTGACAGCGGGTCCTCCCAACAGTGCATTGCAATCGACGAACATGGGTAAACATGGTGATCTGAGCGACTTTGATCGTGGGCGCATGGCCGGTGTGTTCCCGAGGGGAATCTTATCAAGAGTGTATTGCGAGCATACCATCGACGGATGTACCAGCGTTCAGAGAGCATGCTGTAGCCGACCTTACGCCAGTGTGATGACCGAGGTCGACGTAAACTATCCAGGCTCATACAGACCAATCGCTTGGAAAAGCGGCGTAAATCACACCCAAGTTAAATGTCGGAGGCTCCGGAGGCACCAGCGAGCAAAAGATACGGCGCAATCTGCATATCCAAAGCTACGAAAATGGACACTCTATTCGTGTGCCACTATTGACTGCTCGCCATTGGGCATTATGACTCGCCCGGTACCGGAAACATCAAGACTGGACCTCCTCAGAGTGGTGCCGCGTAGTGTGGTCAGATGAATCCCGTTTCCAGCTGTACCCAGCTGACAGAAGGTTGCGGGTGTAGCGTTGACCGCATGACGTCACGGGTCTGTTCAAGGCGGTGTTGGCTCTGTGATGGTTTTGTGAACCTTCTTCTCATGGCATACAATAGATCCTTTAGTGTGTCTGGAGAGGTGCTGAGCCCCTCCTCGGTACCAGCGTAGAACACCCAAACGCTTTAACGGCCTTCACGGATCCTGTAGACGATTTCCCTTTTCATCAGAACATTGTGCCGCCTCACCGAGGCGCATCCACCAAGGCAGGACTAGGTGAACACTCATCTGAATTTGGATCCATCTGGTAGCCCCGAAGTTCCCCGTATTTAATCCATTTAGAAACTCCGCGATGGAGCAGAACATCAGATCCATGAATCCTGGACCGACGTCCCGGGCCGAGTTGTGGACAATGCTGCAACAGGCATGGCTGGCATTACCTCTAGACATCATCCGGCATCTGGTGGAGTAAATGTCACGATATGTACGGGCTATTATTCGCTCTAGAGGAGGACCAATACGGCATTAGTTAGGTATCTCCAATGTTTTGTTGACTCAGGATTTAATGTGCAATGTAAGCTGTTGTTCTTCGTGGTGTATTCAACCGGTTGAAAATAAAACAAGTTAGTGAAATCATGCAATGTACTGATTATGATACGCTTTCCAACATACCAGAAATCATTACTTATGCGGATAATGGCTGTGGAATACATCTCGCTCTTGTGTCCTGCTTTGACCTCATTTCAATGATATTAAACAGAAAGGTTTTAGTATACCTCCGGAACAACATATTAAAGTTTTATCGCCATGGAAGCATGTTTAGTCAAATTATGAGGATAGTAGCTGTGGAATAAATCTCGCTCCTGTTCCCTGACCTTTGACCCCATTTCGATTATATTCAACAGAACCGGTTCAGTATACCTCCGAAACAACATGTTAAAGCTTTGTCGCAATCGCATGATTTTTACGGAAGTTATGACGCATAAGGGCAATGAAATGGATCTCGGTCTTATGTCCTGACCTTTGACCTCATTTTGCCCATTTTCACAAGGGTTCGTTCCCAGGTTGGCCCCTACCACATACTAAAATGTCATGGAAATCGAACCATTTTTAAGCAAGTTATCGTGCGGATCGACGAACAGACAGACACACACAGAGACGGAGAAAGCTGTAGCATATACGCTTCTTCAACCTACGGTTGGAAAGCGTAAAAAGCATCAATTGGATTTTGACACAATAGGTGAGACGTCCACGAAAAAGAAATAGCTAATTTCAGTACGAAAGATCCCGAATATGCGAAAGGCATTTCTCACCACGGAGGATGTCCAAGGCAAGGGAAGCGTTTCAAATCGGAATCTCAATAACGAAACTAGTAACGCTTCAAAGTATGGTACATTAAAAACAAAAGCATACACCTCTCAGTGGGAAAAGTATGTTGTGCAAAAATCGGCAATGCGTTAAAGATATTCCTGACCACAAACACTACCAGTAACGAAAGAGATTTTTATCTTACGTCGGACTATTAGAGATATACGCTAAAGAGCAATTGAATTAGAAACAGCTTGGCGTTATGCAAATGTGGCGCTGTGGGCGGCCCTTTAAACGGAAATGACATGACGTATGCAGCGATCCGACAATATAAGGAGTAATGCAACGGGAATCAGTAAGAGTCGGACGCAATATGGGTAAGACGAAGGATCTAAGCGCGTATGATCGTGGGCAAATTGACGAATGGGTCACTCCATCTCGGAAGTCGTGCAGGCACTGGGATTTTCACGAGCCACTGTGTCACGGGTGCACCGTGAGTACATCGAATCCGGTAAAACCATCCCTGCAAGAGCCAACTGCCGTGGACAACAGCGTGTGAATGGACTGTTTACGTGGACTAAAATGGGACCCCAGGTACGTGTGACATCGTCCCTCACAGGTCAACGTTACCGCGATATCCTGAATGACGATTTGCTCCCGTATGTGCGTCTTCAACATCCCACTGGGGACCTCATCCTGAAACAAGACAATGCACCGTGCCATCGCTCCCGAATTGTATTCGAATGGTGGGATGAACACTCTACCGACGTGACCTCGCTTCCTTGGCCAGCTAGGTCGCCTGACCTCAATCCCATCGAGCACATCTTGGATGTCATCGAGAGAGATGTTCGAGGCTCTGACTCCCCCATCAAATCTTCGTGAACTGTGGGAGCTTGTTCAGGGGTCGTGGATCCGTATGGCTTCCCAACGCTTCCAGTGGCTTGTCGAGTCCATGCCGAGACGAATCGCCACCGTCATCAGGACGAAAGGTGGTGCTACACGTTACTAGACCGGTATCTCTAATTCAAGTGCTCTTCAGTGTAAACATTACAGAAATTTACATTAGCGCCTTATTGCAGAAAAGCTAATTATTTTAGAAAAAGAGTACATATAATCGTATTTTACAGCAGGGGACATATGACTGATAAAGAATATTTTGAAGTTTTGCTTTTAGTAGCAAAGGCACGCTTAAAAATATGTTATAAACCGAAACGTACCTTACGTTCCCTAGCAGCAGAGTGTTTTGTTTCAAAATATTGTAAAATGCACGCAAAGTATAGGGGAATGAAAAATAAGAGTTGGAATTTTGAAAACATAGATTTTGGTAAAATTGCAATACATATTCCCACCCCATAGCTTTGACAACGGAAAATGGCCTTAGTGGTAAATTATCGGAAGATAAAATTAATTTCTTGAATCCTTTTGTTTGGAGCAATTCTATAGAGTAAATATATATATTTTTGAAATTTAATAGTATGCGTATTTACGATTCTTAGAGTGGAGGTTATGTATTTAAAAAAATAACAATATCCATGGATCATCGTTCTCACATTTCAGGTCTTTCGACTGATAAAAGAATTTCTCTTATCGGCCTAAACATTGTAGAGATATGATGCACACAGACCGAAAGACGGACATATTGACACTCCAAACAGATACAGGGGTTTGTCAAAATAATGGAAACAATGTTTTTGGAAAGCCCTTTATTAATAAGCTGTAGGGTGACCACCTCGGGCTTTCATGACCGAAGCAATTCAAGTTGAAATAAACTTGTACAGGTCATGCACATGCGACAATAGAATCTGGGACCATTCTTCTTGTAAAATATGTCCGAATTATCAATTGTGCTAGTGATACTGAAGGTGGAAAACGTGATCTGGCATTTCGCTCCATTTATTCCCACAAATGCTCAGTAATTTGAGATGTGGAGGTTGAGGGGGCCCGGGTAGCTACTGTACCTCATCCTCATGTTGTGTAAATCACAAGCTGGTACATTTCGCACAATGAACGGGTGCATTATGTGTTTGAAGCCAGGGTCGGTAATTAGAGAGCAACGCCTTCAACACTGGGGGTGCAAAGGTACCAAAAAACGGATTCGTACTATGCAGATGTGAAACGACCTAGCATAATAACCAATGGTTCTGAAAGAATGCCATGATATGGCTCCGCATAGCATCAGAGATCCATGCTTCACAGTCGGGGTTGTACGCTTTCGACAGACGTACACTCTACTACTGGTGGAAAACAATGTACAGCACGATACATCGGACCAAATTACACGTTGCAGGTCTTTAGCATCTGAGGTTTTGCGATCTTTTCACCACCTTACACGTTTTGTTTCATTGATGTTGGTAATCAGGGGTTTGTGGATTACAGCTCGGTCATAAATTCCGGCACGATGGAGTTCCGGACGAAATATCAGACAGACACGGGATCATTCCGACCGGTAAATCTGCTACTATTTGTCGTGCCGTGGTTTTTTGCTTCTGTTGTACAATCTTCGCCAATGGCTGTCCATCTCTAACTGGCATTCAGATATGACATACACAAATTGCACGTTTGAAAGAAATGCCATGTCCTTTTTTACGCTTTCCAACCGTAGGTTTTGTCCGTCCGTCCGTCTGTCCGCACGATAACTGGCGTAAAAAAGGTTCGATTTCGATGAAATTTTAGTATGTGGTAGGGGACCACCTGGGGACAAACTCTATTAAAAATGGGACCAATGGGGTCAAAGGTCACGACGTAGGAGCGGGATCCATTCCCTTGCACTTTGCGTCATAACTTACGTAAATATGGTTCGATTTCAATGAAATTTTACTGTTTGGTAGGTGACCGCCTGGCGACGAAAAATTTTCAAAATAAGTGAATTGGGGTCAAAGGTCAGGACATAAGAGCGGGATGCATTCCATTGCCCTTATGCGTCATAACGTGCGTAAAAATGGTTGAATTTTGATGAAATTTTAGTATGTGGTAGGGGACCACCTAGGGACGAACGCTATTGAAAACGGAACAAAAGGGTAAAAGGTCAGGACATAGGCTTGCGATCCATTCTATCGCCTTTATCCCATATTATTAAGGTGGACGTCAAGTAATTTTGTTTCCTATACTTCCAATGGAAAAAATTTTGTACACATTTCCTTTACAATTAATGTGTTCCCAAGGATGAAAATTTGAACATCGATTGAAATAACTTCTTATTAAAACTTGGAATACTTAATATTTTCTAAAACATAACCATAATTTTATTAAAAATCAATAACTTTTCCTTTGGTGGTGTTGAAACCAGAAAAAGCATGGCGCGACCTGTACTTTTGAGGACGTCAGTAGACAAACAGATGTTGGATTGCATAATTATGGTTATGTTTTAGAAAATATTAAGTATTCCAAGTTATAAAATGAAGCTATTTTAATCGATGTTCAAATTTTCATCCTTATGAACGCATTAATTGTCCAGAAAAATGATGGCTTGACCTGTATTTTCATGACGTCAGTAGACAAACAAATGTTGGATTGCATAATTATGGTTATGTTTTAGAAAATATTAAGTATTGCAAGTTATAAAATGAAGATATTTTAATCGATGTTCAAATTTTCCTCCTTGAGAACGCATTAATTGGGAAGAAAATGTATACAGAAGTTTTTCCATTCGAAGTAGAGGAAGCAAAATTACTTGACGTTCACCTTAAAGCAGCATTTCTTGTATGTATGTAAATTTTATTTTGAAAACGGCTCTAAGGACTTTGATGAAAGTCATTAACCTACCGTTTTCTGGTACTAGAAATGGATTTAGCTTGATCTCGACTTTTGGAAAATTCGTTTAGTGGGTTGAATTACCACGCTTCCAGTGTAGTGTCATGGCGTCGAGCCATTAGATGTTGGCGCTCGGTGAGGACATCTGTCTCATTTCGGCACGCGTTGTATGTGGATCCTATTAAAGTTTTATGACGTCACACTCTTGCGAGAAGATTGTCGGGATTCCCATCTGCCTCATTACGTCACGCGTTTTGTGCGTATGTTCGTCCGCACGATAACTCGCGTAAAAATCGTTCGATGTCGATTAAATTTTAGTGTGTGGTAGGAAAATGCTTGGGAAGGAACCCTATTGAAAGTGAACAAAATGGGGTCAAAGGTCAGGACATAGGAGCGGGATCGATTCCACTGCTCTTATGCGTCATAACTAACGAAAAAAAGGTTCGATTTCGATTAAATTTTAGTATGTTGTAGGGGACCTCCTGGGGACAAACCCTATTGAAAATTGGCGAAATGGCGGTCAAAGGTCAGGACATAGGAGCGGAATCACTTCCTTCGCCATTATGCATCATAACTTAAGTAAAAATGTTTCGATTTGGATGAAATGTGAGTATGTTGTAGGGACCTGCCTGGGGACGACTCCTATTGAAAATGGGCGAAATGGGGTTAAACGTTAGGACACAGAAGTGGGATCTATTCCATAGAACTTATGTAAAATTTCTTCGATTGCCACAAAACTTTATCATGTTATTTCGGAGGTATACTGAACCAGTTCTGTTGAATATTATCGAAATTAGATCAAAGATCAGGGCACAGGAGTGAGATTTTTTCCATAGCCATTTTCCTCATAACTTGAGTAATAACTTGAGTAATGATTTCTAGTATGTAGGAAAGCGTATCATAATCAATGCATTGCATGATTTTACTAACTTGTTTATGGTTAGTCATAATATCCGATACAGTTCCCCGTGTTGCATTTACTTTTTATGCAGCTGTAGTTAGTGAAGCTCCTCTAAGACCAGCACCAATGACCATACCTTTCTTGAGGTCACTAACATCTGCCATTGTCGACAATTACTCCCCAACACCTGTTTCACCTGCTACTATGGCACTGCTACGTGTTATCCAACATCGTATTGCACGCCTATACATGCATACTTCTCATCGTATGTGAAGCTGTCCCTGTGATGTTTTGCTGCGCATTGCATGTAATCGGTGTTTTCATTAATTTGATAAACCCTTGTACTTTTTTAAATGACATGCTAAAAAAAAAAGGATTTTTTTTATTGTTAATACTCTTCGTATTTATTTTGTATTTTTAATTAGTCATTGGTAAAATTGATTTTCGGAACGAAGAAATCTTTAAAATAAAGGCAAATGTTAGCTTGAGCTGAATTCCCGAAATCCGATGTGGATTCACTTCTTTCTTTGGTGATTTTTAAAATTTCGAAAAGAGGAAAGAATAAAAGAATAGTACTTAAATTCTTCTACCTGATGTTATATTGGTTTCTGAAATAATCACATGCAGGATTATTTGGTAAGAACTCAAAAGTTTTGTTTAAAACATTGTTAAAAATGAAACAGAAAGATATTTTCATTCTCCTTATATTGGAACTGGTTACCCGAGTGATTCTTAAAGCATCCCAATACACAGGGAAAGGAATAACAAAATATCTAACGGACACGTGTCATGCATATAGAACGGACCCCGTTTCCAAAGAAAAGGACTGCATTTGACTTTGTCCATGAAATAATGGCTTTTCATATCTGCTTGATTTAAGTTTTGCCACTACCATCGCTACATCTATAGAAGTCTTCAGTGCCTTTCGTTTTCTTTTCTTTTTCTGTTCAGCATTATATTTCTGGTTCTCCCGCATTGCTTCTATTACAGTTTTGTAGCTGCATTCCCTCAATTCTATTTCAGAATTTCTCCGACATTTTTACTGTGATGCAGAAGTTTTATTTCTTCAAAAGCAGTTGCATCGCTCTCTTTGAAACATTTCTTTAATGTTATTGTTTTACTTTTTATTTTTTGTGTTGGTTTCAAGTTGTATATGTCCAAATTTTAGGCAATTATTTTCTAATGTAATGCGGCTTTTCTTTTTTTTTTTTTTTTTGCATTTTCCTATAAATTTTACACAATCGAGTCACGTTATTGTGACCACCTCCAACTTTTAACGTCAACAGAGCGTAGCCAGTGAAACAACGCACGTGTCGTGAGCTGGCTTAGAAGGTATATAAGGTGCGCTGTAGGCAATCTTAAAACATATCACTCGTGGCCGTCATGGATAAATGGAAATATTTATGAGATTTGCAAAAACGGATGATTATCGGCTTTCGGGCCAAATTTCTGAAACAGCGTAGTTTCAGAACTGTTCGGCTGCTGCTGTGGTTAAAGTGTATCGTGATTGGAGAAATAACACCATTTTGAATGAGCTATCTGGAAACTGCGGACACCACGTGCCATTGATGTGAGAGGTGAACGTCGGCTTCGAAGGTGCGTGAGGGCCGATCAACACACTACAGTTGATCAACTCACTAGCCGAATGAATCAGAGGGCAACCGGAAGTGCGTCTGAAAAGACAGTTCAGAGACCCTGCTACGTATGGGCTCCGATGCAGACTGATGATCGTTGCACCTATGCCAACGAATGCGCATCAGGCAGAAAAATCTTACATTTGCAATGCAGTATCGGAATTGGACCACCGCCTATTGTCCAAGG
Organism: Macrothele yani; assembly: GCA_039090855.1. Lineage (NCBI taxonomy): Eukaryota > Metazoa > Arthropoda > Arachnida > Araneae > Macrothelidae > Macrothele > Macrothele yani. The sequence goes on from CM077025.1 coordinate 19,767,759, forward strand.
ATTGCATTCTCCGACAAGTGAGTCACGTTTTTTGCTTCATCAAACGGATGGACGTCCGCATATAACGCAAGAAACATCCGAGAATAAACACTCTTCAACCATTACTGGAAGAACACAAGCTGGTGGGGGCAGAGTTATGGTCTGGATAATGCTTTCGTGGTATTCTCTGAGTCCAATCATAGCTGGGGAAGGCACTATGGATCTAATTCGTTAGGAATTCATCCTTGCAGACCACCTACACCCATACATGATAATTGTCTTCCCTGGGGATGATGAGTTTCTCCATCACGACAATGTGACATGTCACACAGCTAGAAATGTCCTAGAGTGGCTGGAAGAGCACGATGAAGACTTCAAAGTACTTCCCTGGCCCCCTAATTCCCCACACTTAAATCCAATTGAGCATCTCTGGGACCACCTCGATTGTGTTGTTCGCTCTGTGGATCCCCCCACCACGCAGTCTGCAGCAGTTGTCAGATGCACTGCAGCCAGCATGGCTCCACATACCTGCGAACACCTTCCAGCACCATATTGAATCACTTCCAGGCAGTCTAACTGCTGTCCGCGCTGCACACGGCAGTTTCTCTAGATTACAATAATGCGGCTCAACCGTGAATAAAAGTTTAGCGTAGACGAACATTTTAAAAATAATTCGTTTTTTCTTTAATTTTAATAGCAATCTTTGGAGTGTTATTATAATTTAGCTAATTTCAAATCTGTGCGATTCGTAAATCTGATTGACATATTTAGAAACATTGATCTCGAAAAGAAAATGTTGAACAAACTTTAAGAAGTATTTTCTGTTTTAAACCATAATGCTGCTTTTTCTGATATTCTTCTTATACGCTAAATGTATCTCTTTTTTAACATGTATGTTATGATTTCTTTATAAACATATACTACGATTATAAATAATGTAAGCCATCCCGGTCACGCATTGGTCTGAGATGGATCCGGGCTCGAATTCCAGTGAGGTATGGATGTTGTGTTTGTTCTTCGGCATTGCCTTTCTCCGTTGCTTGGATCCAGTGACCCTAAATTAGGGACGGACGACTGCTTATAGCCCGTTGAGTTGCTGATGGTGGTCATTAAAACTTCAATCAAAATATATTGATATGAACAATTTAAATATGTTCTGAATTTATATTTAAAATTTAAATATACGTGCGAATTAACAGATTTTCTGTAAAAATAAATAACACACGAGGCTATTGGGTATCAGAATAATTTTTAAGTTATTTTAAGTTATCGCTGTCGCACTATTACGTTTAATCAGTTCAAATAAATCAATTGATGTCATTAATTTCTTTTGTGTGTAACACTTTACCATACTAAACAGATACAATAATATCTTCCGAACACTCATAATGTGTTATTTTTCAAGATAATGACACTGAATTGGCCTTCGCACTTACCAAGGACACACAACGTCCTGTGTTACGAAAGAGACGCCAATTTACACTATATTGACAAAAGCCACCGGACAACTAGAGGAGAAACACAACATAGCATTTATTGGCATACATTAGTGCGGTATCGTTCCACATTTGGCCTTAATACACGCACTGACCCTTTAAGACATGCTTTCCACAAGGTTTTAGAGCACAGCGATAGGTATGCGCTTCAATTCTGGCGCTAACAGTTGCTTAGTAGTAGGTCTTGGTTAAAAACTTCTTATGCGGCGCTGTAATTCATCCCATAAGTGCTTTATGGGAATAAGATCAGGGCTTTGTCCTGGCCAGTTCATACACAATATGGAATTATCACCAAACCACGCCGTAACAGTCCTTGCTTTATGGCTCGGTGCATTATTCGGCTGGTACAAACAAGGCTCGGTACCATAGTATTGCCACAGAATTGGTAGGGCATTATTGTCGAGAATGTCGCGGTAGACGTTTTGGTTAACAGGTTTGTCCACGTTAACGAATGAGCCGGGACCAAACCACGAAAAATACCAGTACACTGCCAGCTTCAAACTTTACCGTAGAAACAGTACACTGTGGTAAATAGCGTTTCCCCGGCTGCCGCCATTCCCACACACGGCCATCAGACTGACTGATCGTGTATCTGGATTCATCAGTCCATAGAACCCGTTTCCATCGATTCACGGTCCACGATAAATGTTCTTTACACCATGCTAAAACAATGAGTAGCATTCCGAATGGAGATGAAAGGCTTATGAGCAGCCGCACACCACGGTAACCCATGGAATGAAGTCCGCTGCAAATGGTACGTGTACATACCGACGTTCCAGCATTTTTACACACCTGTGCACTGAGGTCTTTTGCAGTACTCATTCGATTAGCTGTAACGACTCTCCTGAGGTTTCGACGTCTTTATCACTAATTAATTATCTTTGGTCTGACGGTACGTTTTGTTGCTTCAGGCGCGCCATGTGTCTTCCATTTATTCAGTACTTGCAAAACAGTTGACTTCGGTACATTTCAGCTCCTCTAGGTTTCTCTTATGGACAACCCACTACTAATATAACGTCCAATAATCTTTACTTTCTCAAAGTCAGTTCTCTCACTGCGCAACATTTTTACTTAACCTTACAACGCGATATGATCGCGGTCAGCTGCAGACTTGTTTTTATACCGATTGCAGGTTTACCGCGTATCTTAACGATGCATCGAATTGGTTCATTTGATTTTGAAGGAGTGTCCGGTGACTTTTGTCAATATAGCGCATAAAGAGAGAAAGTTTGTGTTTTTAAGGTAATCTCGAAAACTGCTGAGCCTATTTGGATAACCCTTTCACCGTTGGGAAGCTTATTTCCTTCCGGTGGACTTAGGGTATTTCGTTAATTTTTTTATTATTTTTGGCTGTACTATCGAATAAGATCGCTTTCAAGTAGTTTCCGATTTCCCGTGTATCGTTCTGCTTTATTTACATACACCCTGAGCACACCCAACGTGAAAGAATATAGTTTGCGATAATGTACGAAATTTTTTTTTACTGATGTGGAATAATTTTGAAACGATCCATTTACGAACAAATATGAGAGCTGATTTAGGAGGCGGATATATCCACTTTTCTTCTTAGTTACTACGTATCGGTGATAGCAAAGTACCTAATCCTAACGGTTTGATTCCAGTACATAGTAAACTGGGAAGCATTGTAAGATCTGTTAATGAATAATTGACAAGATTAATCCTAATGTAGAAAATTTGCTCCGAAGAAGTCACAACTGGATGTGTGAACGAGCCATCGTGTCTCCAAGAATGCATCTCTTGGTGAAATAAACGATGATATTTTGCAAGGTTACGTTTTGGAAGATACAGTTCATTATCCACATGAATTTTTTAAATTCTTTAAATCCCACAGGACTTCAACCGCATTATCTAAAATTAAACGTTGACTGTCCTATAATACTATTACGGAACCGGAATCCTTCAAACCTATGAAATGGAACAATATTACAGGTCAAAGCCCTGCGCGATAATATTATTGAAGCCATCATACTAACTGGGCCACCAGCTCGACAAATGGCACTTATACCAGGGATCCCGATTATTTCGATGGACTTGCCTTTAACGTTCAAAATATTACAGTTTCCTATTAAATTATACTTCGCTATAACGATTAATAAATCCCAGAGCTAAATTTACAAACATGTGGGATTGGATTTGCGTCAAGAATGTTTCTCTCACGGACAGTTTAACGTAGGCTTATCGAAAACTGGCAGTTCAGACAACCAATTTATTTTAATAACAACTGGATACGAAGCAAAGAATGTTGTATATGCAGAGGCATTATGGATTATTTTTAAAAAATAAAATGAAAATGATGTACTTAAATTTATATAAAAACGAATTATAATTTTCTTTAACGTGAAAAAACAACTGCCGACCACTGAATCTTCCGACCAATTTCATCCATCGGTTGCTACGAAATTCAACTACAATTCTTATGGATGGATCGGATTACACGTGTTATCATAGCCCTGTTTTTCAGTGATATGTTCCAAGCAAGCGAAGCGGTGGGCACAGCTAGTGGATAATATGCATGTACGTTTATAATTTCATAGCAATTAGATCTACTTGAAACATTTAATTAATTTACTGCATTAGCACTATAGTTAACTAATTAAGCCTTTTGAGCACGTTCAACTTGACAACCACGAGAGACTGATGGTTGTTTAACTTTAAAGCACACATGAAGCATAAGTAGCGCCGATCTTCTCAAGGCCACGCTTGAAGCGTGCAAAGGGCTGACAGTGGGATTTGTACACAATTCCAGGATTTGTTATCTCCTGTTTTTCCTCCTGCTACATCCTCATTCCATTACTCCCCTCTTCTCGGCAATTGTCGACCAGAAATCCACTTACATGTGCGTGAAACCCATTCATCCTCTTTTTTGCCTAGGAGTAGGTTGCCTATTCTCAAATCTTCTGACACGATACACCCCATTGAAGTGGATGGCAAAGAGAGTATCTTGCACAACTCGCTTGTTGGAGATTTCCTGTACTCCCTCCCATTTGCTTTTTTTGTTAACATTTTTCCACTAGCTAGCAAAAATTATCCTACACTGTTGCAATTTCTTTCTGTATGCCACTATTTCTGTTTCTCCATACAAGATTACTGTGCAGCAGATTTTCTTTTTCTCGTTAAATACGAAATTTCATTAAATTTTGTAACTTTGCTTGTTAAAATTGATCACCTTAGCTTTTCTATCCCTCTTTAAACACGGGGTATTTGCTAAATTTGTAGGTTGAAAGCGATAATATTAGCTTTGAATTAATATTTTACCAAAAAAATGTTACTGTTTTCCTCGTTATAACCGAGATCTCGCTAAATACCGGCTCGTTATATGCGGTTTTTGCTATGTTTGCAATTTAACCTTAATCCCTACATAGTGTAAAAAAATATGCGAAGAAAAGAAAAGTAAACTTTCTTTGTTGATAGTGGAATTCGAACATACGCACATCTTCCTATTCCGGATCAGTTGTACTCTTAATTCCATTGCCCTGGCAGGCTTATCGCTACTTCATTGTCCATTGACCCTTCGTTACAACGACACTCCTTTAGGAAAGGCGGGAGCACAAAACGTTTAGCACGTTTTGGGTCAACCGACTGAAGCACTGGGCGACCAGTACATTGCAGAAAAACACTGAATTACTTTTGCATTAGGAACACGTTCTTAATAACGTTTTGGTTCACCTCTGTGTGCAATAAAGATTCTCAGGCGCCGAGAAACAGATTCTACTAGATGTCGAAAATCACCCATGCTTAACTTGACCAATGTCCACTGCAGCAGTTGGGTCAGTTCACACCCCGTCCGGTGAGGAGAATCACCAGTTTTCACACCAGTTTCAGCATATCGCACAAACATTCAGTTGGGCTAGAGTCAGTGGAGTTTTGGGGCAAAGACAATGTGGCGAATTCGTTGTTGTGATCATCCAACCACTCAGTTGTTATCCGAGCCCAATGACAGGGTGCGTTGTTCTGTGGAAAGATGGCACTATGGTCTGGTAAACCTCGTGCAGATATGAATGGAACTTACAAATTTTGAAGACGACAATCCGTTTTTTGGTATAAATATGAAAAGGATGGTAAGTCAGATGATATCCGAAAACTTGAAAATTTCGTCGTCCTGGAGTGGGAATCGAACCCAGATAGCACCTGAGTATGCTATATAGCACCTGAGTATGCTAACCACTGCACCACCCAGAATGACCACGTCTCAAGTTTCCGATCAATTTGAATATAACCATGCCAGATAGCACCTGAGTATGCTAACCACTGCACCACCCAGAATGACCACGTCTCAAGTTTCCGATCAATTTGAATATAACCATCACAGGATTCGCTAGTCAAAGCAACCGGCATTCATGTTTTAGCGAATCGGGAGGTTAAAAATCATATCCAGTGATTGCTCGAAGGAACAGATGAATCATGAATGGAATACGGGATTACACTATACAATACAAATTTTGAAGACGACATTCCGTTTTTTGGTGTAAATATGAGCAGAATGGTTAGTTAGATGATATCCGAAAACTTGAAAATTTCGTCGTCCTGGAGAGGGAATCGAACCCGCGTCTCCCATATAGCGCCCGGGTATGCTTTCTAGAAGATGCGGGTGTATGGTATATAGCATACCTGGTCACTATTTGGGAGACGCGGGTTCGATTCCCGCTCCAGGACAACGAAATTGTCAAGTTTTTGGATATTATCAGTCTTACCATCCTTATCATATTTACATCAAAAGACGGATTGTCATTTTCAAAATTTGTATTGTATGGTGTAATCCCGTATTCCATTCATGGATGGAACTTGTTGGATGTAGCGCTTTCCACGAAAATCTCCCCAAACCAGAAAACCTACCTTCAGAATCTTGTTGAACCCCATCTGTGCAACCAGGGGATAGCGGTTCCTGTTGTTTATGCCATATGCAAACATGGTGGAGCAGAAAACGGGATATGTGGGACTGTTTAAACGGGACTGTTTATGCCATCAGCATGGTGCAGCATAAAAGGCGACATATCTCTCCACATGACCTTCTTCTATCTGTCGAGGTTTTATTGCAGACATTCTTGGCCCATGTGAGACGTTATCAAACAGAAGTCATCGCTGTTTCCACGTTTATAAGTGAGTCACGGAAACATTCTCATTGGCGGCCACCGGGAAGGCAAATGATAATTTTTTCGTTTATATGTGAGAGTCTGGAGAAACTCGAGGCCGCTATGGTGCAGTTGAAGCATGTCCGGCGCGTAACTGGAAAACCCTGGATTTGATTCCCGGTGGCGGCCAATGAGATTTTTCCCCGTGACTCACTTATAAACGTGGAAAGAGCGATGACTTGCGTTTGATACTTCTAATCCACGTCAATCATTTGCATTATTTAGTTGTTTTCAATGACTGGATGTCAGGGGTACCCTCGTTGGTCTCTGGCTAAGTAACTCCAGGCGCTGCAAGGTACAGCGTAGGTTGAACTGCACCACTGTTGTACTGGTGAGTGAGCTAGATGACTGTTGCATGCCGTTGCTGAGATACCAGTCATGACACCCGCCGCTCACCACTAGGATCCACCTCGCGTGCTTAACCACTGCTGACCCTTCTGCAAGATGTCTGTGCATGCGTGACCAATGCGGGCCCTTCTGCAAGAAGTCTATGCATGATGTCTATGCATCCAGTCCTGGTGTACCCTTGATACAGCTGTACGGGAGCAACCAACAAGTGTGGGGCTGTTTCCGAAATATTGGCTCCTGCAGTCCGGGCCCCAATTATCTAGCCGTAGTCAATTCAATTCAATTCATTTATTTTGCTGAGGTAAGAACTAGGGTTACATAAATATCTATTAAAACACTGCACAGCAAGCTAGCAGGGGGAAAAGGCCAGCCATGCCTGACAAGGGCCCATGCTCCCTAGGATAGTTTAACATTGAGATTGGTAGTTGTAGTTAAAAACAAAAGTTTCGTAGTAACAATAAAATAAAGGGTAATGATATATGAAAAGATAATAAACATTACAGATAATGCCATTGGAAAAACAATTTGTATCACGATATACAAGTCGTAGTTTCCATTCACTGTAACCATTAATTTGAGGAGCTGCAATTCATTATGAAGTTTTTTAGTTTTCTTTTAAAAAGGTTAAAATTATTTAAACAATCTAGTTCCGTCGGTAATGAGTTCCAGTAGTGTGGGCCAATGTAATTTATACTTTGCTTCATAGTCTCAGTTTTTGGATGAATAGGTCGAATCTGTGATTTAGTGCGTGTGTCATGAGTGTGGATCTGGGGTATAATTAGTATGATGTCGGCGTGTAAATTATTCTTAATGCGTCTGAACATAATTTTCCCGATATTGAAGTGATATAATTGGTTAATCGTAAGAATGGTGTATTTATGTTCGAAAACTCTTGTGTTATTATATAGTGTTAGTTGTGTATTTCTATAAAATTTTAGATCTATTAATCTTATAGATTTGTTCTGAAGAATTTGAAGTTTATTGAAATTATATTTAGTCGTCTGTCCCCACGATAAGATAGCATAATTAATATGAGTCTAAAACATGGTATAGTATAAATGAATGTGTTTTATAGGTAAGGTTTGTGAATACCAAGCTGATAACTCCAATGTTTTTGGAGAGTTTGAGAAGAAGAGTCCTCATGTTGGTTCCATCTAAGGTCTCTATGTAAGGCAATCCGCAAATAAAAAAGGAGTTAACCTCTTCTATATTTATATCATTGATGGATAATGTAATAGAAGGAGGTTGTGAAACATTTTGTTTGTTAATAATTATTATTAATTCATTGGAATTTAGCCAATCTGAGATGTTATTAAGTTAAGTATTAACATTCATAATAACGTCAGTCATGGAATTAAATGAAGTGAGGATGGTTATGTCGTCTGCATAGAGGAGTAAATCAATATCACTTATTGAAATAAAGATGTAGTTAATATATATATATATATATATATATACTGAAAAGTATAGGTCCCAAAATTGAACCCTGTGGAGCACCAGTTGGTATGAATTGAAGTTCTTAATGTGTATATTTTTGCCTACCTGATAAATAACTTTTAAAAAGAGAATGTTCATTGTTCTTTATTCCTATATTGTGTAATTTGTGTAGTAAGATGTTGTGATTTATGGTATCAAAAGCTTTGGATAGGTATAAAAACAAAGCGATGGTACATAAGTTAAGTTCAAAATTATGTTGGACTGTTTGTTGTAGGTATAATAAGGCTGTTTCGGTTGACTTTCCGGATTGAAAGCCATGTTGATTTAGATGGATAATTTTTTAGATTATAAATTTACGAGATCAATCAGTTGTAAATCAATCTCTCCAAAATTTTAGCAGAAATTGATCAAATTGGCTAAAGTCGCGACGCTTCCACATTACTGCCAAACGTTTACAAATTAGGTACAGAGGACAGATGCGCACAATTTATTGTAGCCGCACGTGACGTTCATATCACGTGATACTTCGTTATCACTACGAATATGTAAAATGGGGATGGTCCTGATGCAAATCTAACTCAGTGTATTTACTTATTATTGTGGGGAAGAACCATCACATAATCGTTTTTTAATCCTCATTGCCAGGAAATCGTTTTTAGTTTCGGGCACCAATATTACCTTTGTTCTGCCAAAAATGGGATTCGAAACCACATCTCTCTACTCCGGAGCGGCTATTCTTCTATTTGAACTACGTAAGCAAGCTTATCGCTGCTACATTTTGCATTTGACTAATACGTCAAGAAACATTGATTTTATTTACCCTTCAATAAATTGGTATTCGTATTCTTTGATCATGGCGGCATTTTTTGAAAGGAGTTGAAATTCCTTTTAACATTTCCCTGTGCGCGAATTTGACGTTCTCTGTCTTGAGTACGTGAACTTTCGTTTTCTTCCCGGGAAGTTTAGTAGACATGGTGATATACACACATGATTTCCATTTCTAGTAAACCTTCGCAGAAGCCGTGCTCGGTTTCGGAGGAATTTCTCGTTCGCTACGTGAAATAGCTTATTTATTGCCACGAATAGATCCAGTTCATTAAATTTTGCATGAATCCTGTTCTTTACCCCTTTCACCTCATTGATAAAGCGTGCCTTTGATGTCAGTTCCTATACAGAATTTACGTTTTCACTTACAAGGAGATTGGACAACGTTCAGTAATCTGAATAAACTTAGAGAGCTGTCACTTTCCCTTTACATCAACGACACCCACACGGATTAGACGCCTTGTAACATGCCGGATAGCAAGTTGTAAATAGATCGTAACAAGGTATACACCAATAGGTAAATGATTGGTTAACAAAGCGGAGATCCGTGAACTTGTATTGGATATTTGCAAACTTGAGTCTGCAAATATTCTTCCAAAATCTCGCTGCTCTTTTTGTATCGCAAGAGTAAGGGTCCGTTATGGAGCGCTTCCGTTTCTTCTTTTCTTTTACCAAATGCACTGAAGTATGTTGCTACGGTGTTATTTTTAGAGATATGTGAAGAGGAAGTACACTTGGATTAAAATATCTAGAATTTAGTCCCCTAATTGTTCAGTTTTATCATTTAATTAGCTACTTTTTTTTTAAGAAACTAGATGAGTGTTTATGCAAAGGTTGTCAGGTCAGAAGGATAATTGGGAGAGTACAAAAAGAAACGATAAGCAAGTTTTGAGTTGCTGTTTTGTTCTCGCTGCAGGAAGAAAGGTGTATGAGGGATAACATGATTTCGAAGCAGTCATTGTTCTAAAGTGTGCTTTAACCCTTCAAGAGGCCGATTTAGCTGAACCAAATGACGCCCAAAATTTTTTGGGCTTCCTAGACAGTAATGTCCATATAACGGTCGGGTTATACGAAAGCTACGGTTAAGCAGTTCCTTTCTTTCTCATATCAACCGTACAGACGATAAACCTGCCATTGGTCAAAAGTCTCACTTTTAATATTTTATTCTCTGCCCCATAACCAACGACAAGATTTGAAAAAGCTATTTTTCCTGACACAGGCAACATACCCCTGGGTAGAAACAAGTGTGACCCAATCATCTTCTCTCCCCTTCTGTAGGTCCGTCGTAAACTTTATAACCCTTTTAGCAAGCAATAAATCAGAAATGATTAGTGTCAATCATTCGCTTAAATGACCAATTTGAATGCTAAGAGGGAAGTAACATTTCCGGTGCACAAATTCACTCGTTCTAGACGCGTTTGGCCCATTTCTTAGACAGCGAATATATTCGTTCGACCTGAATTTAGTCGAGTTTGCTGGCCCCGAGTAAATTTGTTCCACCCCTTCAAAGGTTTAACGTTGTTGTGCCCGGCAGTAAAAATAGGACAAAGCATAACACCTGTTACACCACTGGAGAAATAGGTTACGTTACGATTACCGAATTTCAAAGTTAATCACAGTAATCTCCTTCCAGCTCAACATATTTAGCCCAACGACTTTTCTGTTGCTGGAAAAAACTCTGGAAATCGCAATGTGAGAGGTGTAGCAAATTTTACCCAAATGATGTTCGGTTGTCTACGGTGCTAAAGAAATGCTTTCCTTTCGAGGAATTCTTCAGTTTTGGAAAGATCCGGAAGTTTCTTGGCGCAAGAGTCGGAAAATATGGTGGATGATTTGAGATTGGGCTTCGTCCGTGTTACCACGATGCAGGATCAAATACTTGTTTGTCCGCTGTTCAGATGCTTTTTTTGACCGCATCGCACAGGCGTTCATGAACTCTCATGAAGAATTATTTATCCACTAGGGCAGGCTTTACCGTTTGTGCAGCCCGGTACGACAATATTTGCTTACGCCCACACAAGATTTGTTTTGTCCGTCCGTGCGTGTGTGTGCTGCATTGGATGGTCGCATACAAATATAAATTAATAGTCGCTCGCGTTGATTCTTGGATGAAAGCTAAAAGCAACTCTGTTTTCTGCGGTTAATTCTCTGCTGTGAATTCTCTATTGTGACAATACTCTATCGTGATAATTTGGATTTTCCGGTGACAACAAAACCTGTCTTTGTCTTTAATCATCGCCCATCATCTGGCATTAAATTACACCCAGGGTATTTTTTTTTTGGAAACCCTTCCATTCCACACACACACACACACACACACACACAATAAAAATAATAAAAATGTTCAGCTCGGCGATTATGATTATTATAATTATGAGTAATTAGCTGCGTTACACTGTGTGAGTCCAAAATATGGATTACTTATTAAGTCTCTATTTAAACTGTGAGATCCGGCATTGAAAATATTAATCCCGTAACGGTCGGAAGATGGATTTCGTCACCTGTTTAAATGATTACACAGTGACTAAATTTTATTCGGCATGGCACGTTTTGCGTTTACTTTGGTCAGTCAGTACGTTGTGACACTACTCAGTTGTTCACAAATACTTGGCGGCACATGTGTCGCATACTGCAAATTACATGATTCAGCTAGACTTCAGATACTGCTGTCTGCAGGCGAGACAATATGTCACAAAGTTCTGAAACTGTCTTGAGGGCAGGGTGAACCATGATTGGCCCACCACAGAAAGGGTAACCAAATATTGGCTACATGGTGTACCTGAAGTTCTCCAGAAACGAAGTCTCCGACTTCCACAACGTCAATAAAATCGCGACTCATCTCAAAATAGGACGCTTTGTCTTTATATCTGAAATAATATATAGCCCAAGAATTAAGTTTTGATATTGAATGGTACAGTTTAGCACTCGTTGAAGGAATAATACTGGCAATAATAGTGACAATTGATATGTATTTAAATATATAGTCAAACAATAAAACTTTGACATAGGCTGATCAATTTTGACATAGGCTTATTAACACTGGCGCCCTACATTTAAATTGATACATGGTGAAACAATAAAGTATTGAGATAGGGTGGTGAAATTTATTGCTCGTTGATTGAATAACACTGGCAACCGGCATGTACCTAGACACCGGTGGTGGTCGCAATGGCGACGATCAAGATCTCGAAACCCTAATGTCTACAGCCAAAATGTTGTCAGTGTTATAATGTCGACAGTCAAAATGTCGTCAGTGTTATAATGTTGACAAGTTCATAATGTCTACAGGGTCCAAAAAATATCCGCAGTCACAATGTTTGCCCTTACTTGTATTTGTTTTTCACTTTTTTCTTACTTCAAATTATAGGTGGGTTTCTTGAGGGTCATACAAGTGGCCGCACGCAAAACTGGCCAAAGTCATTTGGGTCCGTGTATGGTAAAGTAGATCGTAAATATATATATATTTGCAAAAATGACCGCGTCATCAGCAAAACGAAGGTGGGTTAGATAATCTCCATTAATCTTTATCCCCTTGTTTTCCCAGCTCAGCGACTGAAAAACACCCTCCAATGTGGCATTAAAGAGCTTCGGAGATATGGTGTCACCTTGTCTCACTCCCTTTCCAATTTTTACGTGTGTTGTATTTTCAAACAGCCTAATCTTTGCACTTGCATTTTCATAGATGTTATTAATAATATTAATGCATGCATCTTCAATACCGCAGGTTTTCAGAGCCATTGTAACTGCTGATGGTTTCACCGAATCAAAGGCTTTTTCATAATCGACAAAAGCCATGCACAATGGAAGTTCATATTCCCTCGCTCTTTCAATTAGTTCTCTCAGCACGTGGATATGATCTATTGTGCTGTAGCCACTCCTGAATCCAGCTTGTTCTCTCGGTTGAGCCATGTCCAGTGTTACCTTCAAGCGGTGTGAAAGACCTTTAGTGAAGATTTTATAAACTACTGATAGGAGGCTGATAGGTCTGTAGTTTCCGAGATCCTCAATGTCACCTTTCTTATGTAGCAGGATCATTGTAGCGGTGTTCCAATCCTCAGGAATCTTTCCTTCATTAAGGCATCGAGTGAAAATTTGGGCGAGTACTGTTTCGATTTCTCCACTTGCTTCTTGTATGATGTCTACAGTAATTCCACCTTCTCCTGGAGCTTTTCCTCGCTTCATGTTCCTGATTGCATGTGCAACTTCTGCTGGAAGGACTGGAGGAACTCTGGTACTGGTATCTTTCATGATGTCTGGAGTGCATATATCATCCCTTTCATATAATTTGGAGTAGAAATCTTTCACTCTTGTCAAAATTTCGCCTCTATTTCTTGTTACAGAACCATCTTCTTTTCTCAGTGCCACAATCTGTTTTCTTCCCTTACTGAGATGTCCCTTTGCTATCTTTAGGCTTTGGTTGTTTTCAATTGCTTTCCTCACTAGTTCATAGTTGAATTTCCTTACGTCTTCGGTGATACTTTTTCTTACTGTCTTGCATAGCTCTATATATTCCACTTTGGAAGTCACATCTTCTTTAGTTGTCCTCATCTCTTCTCTTTTTTGCATCAACATTTTGGTTTTTCCTGATAATTTGTTCACATGCAACTTGTTCTTAGACCCAGCTAATTTTGTTGCTGTTTCCATAAGAGCTTTGGTTACTTTTCTGTTAACTTCAGAGATGTCCACTTCTTCCGATGTTAGGCCTTCTAAAGCAGAGAACCTGTTCTTCAGTTCTAACTTGAAGGTATTATGGTGTTTTTTAAGGTTGGTTATGTCAATAGATTTTGTTTGTCTTATGAGCTTGCCACATTCAAGTTTAGTGTTGAGGTGCATCTTACATCTCACCAATCTATGGTCACTACCTGTGTTGAAACTTGTTTAGCACACTGCAGTCTTCTGTGACGAATTTTTTGTTACACATAATGAAATCAATTTCACTTGTCGTCCCATTTGGATGTCTCCATGTCCATTTCCTGTGTGGCTTTTTCTTGAAGAAGGAGTTCAAGATGAAAAACCCTTCTGCCTCTGCAAACTCAACGAGAGTATTTCCACGCTGGTTTCTGTTGCCGTGACCGAATTTACCTACTGAAGTTTCATTCTGTTGCCGTTGCCCTATTTTTGCATTGAAATCTCCCATAATTATTTTCAAGTGCTGCTTACCATTATTATTTAGATGACAAATTTCCTCATAAAATTCTTCAATTTCTTCTTCAGGATGACTTGTGGTGGGTGCATAAGTTTGAATAATCTGAGCCTGGTATCTTTTCGAGAGTTGGATAACAAGTCGTGCAGCTCTGTCAGAGGAACTTTCAACTTCTACAACTTTATCCTTCAGTTTTTTTGTTTATTATAAATCCAACACCACTAGTTCTACCAGTATCTGTCCCACGATAGTAGAAGAGATGTCCACTTTTCAGTTCGATGAGATCTTCTCCTTTTCTCCTTACCTCACTTAGCCCCACGATGTCCCACTTGATCCTTTGTAGTTCCTCTTCCAATTCAAGAAGCCTTGAATCAGAAGAAAGGGAGCGTCCATTGTAAGTAGCCAAGGTCAGCATCAGATGGCAGCCTAGTCCGGTCCTCCGGGGATTCTTAGCACCCTCTGCCTTCATGTCGCACTGGCCGCTGCCTTGGCCAGGTACATTCCAGCTGCCGGAGACTGAGGGCCAAGATTTAAGTTGTGGAATCATTTTGGAGGGGTTTGACCATAACTCACCACGCTGGCCAAGCGGGTTGGTGAGTGTGGGATAGAATTTCCTCTAATCCCGATGGTATAGTTATACCGCTATGGGCGGTCGTCAGAGCCCCTTTAGTGGGAACAGGATGCACCACGAGAAGGCGGGGTTGACATTTGTCAAGGAGAGGCTGTGATGTTACGCATCACCTACCCCATCAGAGCTGCAGAGTATGATCCAGGAACTTGCTGACAAGAGTAAAGAAGTGGGATTAAAAATGAACTTTCAGAAGACAAAAGTGTTGTTCAATGCTTTTACAAGAAATGAAGATTTATCGATTGATGGAGAAAAGCTGGAGATAACAGACACGTACGTTTATCTTGGACAGCAGATATCAAGTGAGGGTCACATTGATGAAGAAATTAATCGGCGTACAAAACTTGCCTGGAGAGCTTTTGGAAGAAACAGCATAATTTTGAAGAGCAATATGTCATTATGTCTTAAAAGAAAAGTGTTTGATCAATGCATCCTTCCAGTGCTTACGTATGGTGCAGAGACGTGGACCTTAACTAAAAGAGACATACAAAGGCTGCAGACAACTCAAAGTAGCATGGAGAGGTGCATGCTTGGTGTAACCAGGAGAGATAAGAAGAGGAACTCGTGGATCCGAAAAATGACAAGAGTGGAAGACATCATGATCAGAGTTAAATCACTGAAATGGCAATGGGCTGGACATACTGCCAGAAGGACAGATCATCGATGGACAGCCGAAATTTTAGATTGAATTCCAAGGGACAGGAAAAGACCCAGAAGAAGACCACATGGGAGATGGGTGGATGAAATTCGAAAGTATGCAGAGGTGACATGGAGGAGACTGGCACAAGACAGACCGTTATGGAGGAAACTTGGGGAGACCTTCGTCCAGCAGTGGATTGATAATGGTTGACAATGGTGATGATGATGATATATATATATATATATATATATATATATATATATATATATAAAATAAAACCTTTCAATCGATAAGTATATCATATATATAAGAAAATTCAAACCTTTCAAACCGATCTCCTCAGAGGGAACACCGCCTCGTATATCGTGACTTTTCGAAATTCAGCAGAAGTCGGAATAACCCAAGATCCGCTGAGATGATCCTTAGGTCATAGTAGACATCATACACGTTTTGAGATTCCTGGTATTAATTTTATTTGAATTGTGGTTTGTGAGTTTTTTTATCAAATTGTGGTTTTTAGTGTTTGGTTGTGTGGTATGTTCTTATTGATATTATGATGTGATTTGTTACAGTTTGCTGCTTTAGCGCTTCTGTACGAATTCTACGTTTGTATAATGTTTATTTCAGCTTGCTTCAATTTCATTAGTTTGTACAATATATATATATACTATACACTATATTGACAAAAGTCACCGGATACCTCGAAGAGAAACATAGCATAGCATTTATTGACATACAGTAGTACAGTGTCAGTCTTCCTTTAGCCTTAATGCATTCACTGACCCTTCCAGACATGCTTTCAACAAGGTTTTGAAACACAGCGATAGGTATGCGCTTCCATTCAATACATAATGCTGCCGCTAACTGTGGCTTAGTAATAGGCTTTGGTTCCAAACTTCTTATGCGGCGCTCTAATTCCTCCCATAGGTGTTCTATGGGATTAAGATCAGAGCTCTCTGTTGGTCAGTTCACACACGGTACGGAATTACCGTCAAACCACGCCGTAACAGTCCTTGCTTTATGGCTCGGTGCATTATCCTCCTGGAACCAACAAAGCTCGGTTCCATAGTATTGCCACAGGATTGGTAGGACATAATTGTCAAGAATATCGAGGTAGACGTGCTGGTTAACAGGTTTGTCCACGGTAACCAATGGGCCCGGACCATACCACGAAAAGCACCACACGGGTAGAATGCCAGCTCCAAACTTGACCGTAGGAATAGTACGCTGTGGTAAATAGCGTTCCTCCGGCTGCCGCCATACCCACACACGGCCATCAGACTGATGGATTGCGTATCTGGATTCATCAGTCCGTAGAACTCGTTTCCATTGGTCTACTGTACAGGTAAAATGTCCACTGAATCAAAATGTTCAAAGTAACAATGAAATGTGATAATTTTCCTTTTTCTTCGCATCTGTTTTATTTCAGTTTTGACAATTTTTTTTGAAGTTTTACAAAATTAACCCTAAGACCGCGGTTTTTTTTCATCTTCATTATGCTTTTGACAGTATTTATTACTATATTTTGGTATTTTTTTTTGTGTTACATATCTTAAAGAGCGTTTCGCATTTTTGTCGTATTACGGGCAATTTAATTTCGGTGGTGGTCGTAATGTCGACAGTATCAAAAGATAAAACTGTCGACAGTCACAATGTCTACTTGCTTACATTTTTGTTTTAAATATTTTGTTTTCGTTTCTAAGTTTAGATTACTTTAGTTTTTAGATTCGTTTCATATGTACGTAATAATCTATTAGCTTCGGCAGTCGATGTCATTCAACGGATCTTCACAAAATTTGACACATAACAGCGTTTCTCTGCTAGAAAAGATATTCACGAAAATTAATATCTTGGTTCACCTCCTAATTCTGAAACCAAAATGGCAGAATTGGATCACGTACCTATGTTGGAGAAGGATGTAGGAAAGTTTAAAACATATGGGAAGCAATGCTTTAGAAACCCTGCTATTTACGGCTATTTACGAAAATTAATACTGTATCTGTGATCCATATTGAGAGGGTAAGAGCTGGGTTCTTCAGTACATCAGGAATTAGGTAAGGGGCAAAAACATCAAACTTCAATGACAGTACTCAGTTCCATTGACATCAGGGCCGGCTGAACTATAGGGACAACCGGGGCGAACTCCCGGGCCCTGTATCTTCAAGGGGCCTTGCAATTTAGAAAAAAAAGCATTTTCGTTAGACATTTTTATAATTACACTGACGGGAAAAAAATCCCAACACCAAGAAGGGGTTGTGTTAGATAAACAACAGTTAGTAGGCGGTGAGAGTACATCTATAAGATGACGTCTATGCAAATTTCGCGCTCGGCGCAAACGTATGGCGCTAGTAGCGCCCCTCGGAACATGCAAATCAGGTTTGCTGTAAATACGCGCTGTAACGTTCGTGAGCGTTAGTTATCGTTGATATTCGACGTAGTGTGTTGATGTTAGTCAAGAATGCCTTTAAGAAGACGAAGAAGCCATTATCAACTGCTCACGGAGTTTGAACGAGGTCGTGTCATAGGGCTACGAGAAGGTGGATTTTCTTTCCGCAATATTGCAGAACGACTTGGCAGGAATGTAGCCACTGTGCATGACTGTTGGCAGCGATGGTCAAGGGAAGGTACTGCCTCAAGAAGACCGGGTTCCGGCCGGCCACGTGGCACTACTGAGAGGGAAGACCGCCGTGTACGGCGTATGGCCGTGGCACATCGTACTGCGTCTGCGGCAGCAATTCGAGCTGCAGTTGCCACCACAGTGACACAACGAACTATTACAATTCGGTTACTTGAAGGACAGCTCCGAGCCAGACGCCCTGTAGCGTGCATTCCGCTCCAAACCACTGCCGTTTGCGACGTCAGTGGTGTCAAGCTAGAGCTCATTGGAGGACGGAGTGGAGATCTGTTGTGTTTTCTGATGAAAGCCGGTTCTGCCTGGGTGCCAGTGATGGCCGTGTGTTGGTTAGAAGGAGGCCAGGTGAGCGCCTGCAACCAACCTGTCTGCAGCCGAGACACACTGGACCTACACCTGGAGTTATGGTCTGGGGAGCAATTTCCTATGACAGCAGAAGCACGCTCGTGGTTATCCCACGCACCGTGACTGCACAGTTGTACGTCGGTCTGGTGATTGAACCTATTGTGCTGCCATTCATGAACAGCATTCCAGGGGTGTTTTCCAACAGGATAACGCTCGCCCGCATACCGCTGTTGTAACCCAACATGCTCTACAGAGTGTCGACATGTTGCCGTGGCCTGCTAGATCACCAGATTTTTCACCAATCGAGCACGTATGGGACATCATTGGACAACAACTCCAGCGTCACCCCCAACCAGCATTAACCGCCCCTGTATTGACCGACCAAGTGCAACAGGCATGGAACTCCATCCCACAAACTGACATCCAGTATCTGTACGACACAATGCATGAACGTTTGCGTGCTTGCATTCAACATTCTGGCGGTTACACCGGTTATTAATGTACCAGTATTTCGCATTTAAAATCGCTCTTCTGGCGCTTACATTGGGCTGTGATTATAAAATCTTAATCGATTAACAATGTTACCTATACAAATGTATTGCCGCCATTTCATTCCTCTACAACTATTTTTTCGTGGTGTTGGGATTTTTTTCCGTCAGTGTATTATTTTTTGTAAGTTTTCAAGCGCGAGACCTTTAAAAACACACGTTTTTAAGTTCTTTTTCTGTTTTGTTTCCAATCACCCATTTTCGAATATGTATAACCCTTCTCCGTACAGATACTGAGATTTGCAGATTTCAAATGATTATTTTAATTACCTTAATATTTTCCGCATTCATGAAATAGGAAATTGAATTTCATCATTTTTTGGCCCCTACTTTTATATATTCAACATTTTTTTGTGTGTACAAAATAGGTAAATTAACAAAATAAAAATAGCAACATCAAAGTTGTTTTTTAGCTACATGTGGAGGCCAATTATTCAGACTTAAAAAAACATTACTTCTAATCTAAAAAAAAAAAAAATAGCAAATTTCGTATAGGAGCGCATATGAAAGTTTAAAAGTCACTAATTTGTTAATTCTTCCACTTTGTTTTAAAAACCAATCACTGAAACATGTATATGGGAAACTGTACGAATTTATTTTAGGGGTCCCTTATTATTTCCTACACAAAAATATTCGCCACACAAGTATCTTTTTATCATTTTGTGAGGAAATTTATTAGCTGTGATACAGCCTACCCAGAGGTATAGTGTACTTAAGTTTACGTGGTATATACACTCATTTTCATAAAAATTCACGCACCAAGAAAAAAACGTGCGATTAACGCGAAATTCTGCCAAAAGCTACGGGGAGGGCAGAGATACAAATAATTAAAGTTTCGTGCGATTCCGCATGGCCGCGCGTCCAAGGCCGGCGCTGCAATCGCAAACCGGGGATTCATAAGGCGCAGCGCAGATGACCCCACTTTTGAGCCGAAGTGCACGGTAAGAGTCAGGTGAGATCCCTGAGTGATAGACATACCGAGTAGGCGTCGTAGATGTGCGTACAGGCAACTGACGGAGTTTGAACGAGGCCGTATCGTCGGGATGAGAGAGGTCGGGTGACCGGCGCGTCGAAGCGACCGCCATGTAGGTCGGTCGGACAGTACGGTGCGGTCGATTTGGGAGCAATGGACCCGGGAAGGTACCCAAGCACGGCGAACTGGCTCTGGACGACCCAGATACACCACGAGCAGAGAGTACCGTGGGACCGTGGGTGCGGCAAGCACAGACACAACGACGTCCTTGTCCAATATCCAGAGATATGTGGCGGCTCAACAAGGGATTCCTGTGTCCGCCAGAACCACCTCCAGACGCATGGCGGAGGCGAATATGTATTGTTGACGGCCTTTACGTTTTCTGCCATTAACACCTGACCATCGTCGACTGCATTGGTGTCAACAGCGAACAACATGCAATGCTACGGACTGGCGACGTATTGTGTTCAGCGACGAATCCCGCTTCTGTGCGGGTACGGAAGATCATCATGTCAGAATGTGGAGGATCGCAGGTGAGCGATACAATACCAACCTCACTGTACAGCGGAACACGCCCCAAACTGTGGGCGCGATGATTTGGGGAGCCATCGCGTATGACAGCCGGACTTCCCTCGTAGTGATCCAAGGGACGTTGACAGCCCAGCACTACGTACAGGAGATCCTGCTGCCCCTTGTACTGCCTTTCCTGGAGGGGCAGCACGGAGCCATTTTCCAACAAGACAACGCCCGTCCGCATACGTCTCGGGTTCCTCAGGACTGTCTACATCATGCTTCCGCCGTCTGCCATATCACTTGATATCTCGCCCATTGAGCATGTGTGGGACCAGATGGTCGTCAGCTCTCCCCATGTACAGCGTCAGTTGCAAGACGTGTGGGCCAATCTGTCCCAGGATAACATAAGACGTCTCTTTGACTCCATGCCGGACCATATCACCGCATGTATCGGAGCACGGGGCGGTCCGACGCGGTACTAACGCTGACCGGAGTGTGTACCGTATCCCCGCGGGAAATCGTCCTGCTGCTGTGATATTGTAATCACTTCTATCCTTGGTATGCACCATCTCAGTACTAAAATCTCATTTCAATCCGACGCCTCCTTCTTGCTGAGTGGATTTTCCTGACAATGAGTGTAGTTCATAGGTTTAAATAACGGTCATTAAAAACCTTATTTAATAAATTCTGTTCAACACGTTTTCAAATTTATGCTAAAGGAGGAGTCACGTACATTGTTGGAGTAATCTTCTACGTAGAATCCTGGTGAAGATGACAAGGTTAAAATT
This sequence comes from Macrothele yani, assembly GCA_039090855.1. Lineage (NCBI taxonomy): Eukaryota > Metazoa > Arthropoda > Arachnida > Araneae > Macrothelidae > Macrothele > Macrothele yani. The sequence goes on from CM077025.1 coordinate 19,789,204, forward strand.
CACGAACGAATTAAAACGTTTGAAGAGGGTAAAAGAACGTAGTGAACTACAGTAGAAACTCGAAGAAGCTAAAAGACGTAGAATGAAGAAGATAGTTGAAATCTCAGGAAGATAAAAACTATAGTAAACTGCAGCCAAATTCGACAGTTCGTAAAGTAGCGGGATAACAATGATAAAGGTAAAAACTAGAAGATTTGATGATATTAAAAACATGTGGCTCCTCAATCCGTATGATACACACAACTGGTCGATGTTCAGAAATCCTGTGATGCGACGCGTTTTTGAGACGAAGTTTTTATAAGAGTCACAATACAGTCTGAACCCCCGTCTCCCGGGAAAGAAAATCGTAGACTTTGACACTTACCCTTTCTCTCTCTCTCTCTCTGTCTCCGTCTCTCTCTCTCTCTCTCTTTCTTCAATCCATATTATGGTCTTTTTCTTATGCTCAAATCAAATGCTTCTTTGAGATAATAATTTTACTTTGACACTTTTCGTGTGTATACTTTTCGGACGACATTTTTCAAGTAACTATTCTATTCTATTAAAATATTAGATTTATTTTATAGTGTCCGCAATGAAATTTTGCCTCGGGTTCCGCAAAAGCTCCATCCGGCTTTGATTGACATTTTTTGAAATATGCAAATTTGCCGCTACCAAGTGTCAAAAACCAACAATGAGGATTCACAGGGAATTCCTAATGTTCCTCTGATAGGATTGACGTGAACAAATTCATTATCTGTTTGTCCATTTAAGAAGCAATGAATTTCAACAGGTGCGTTCTAATTAACAAAAACATGCAATATGTAGACTCTGTCGACACCATGACCGTGTCGACATTTTGACCCTGTCGACATTATCATCGTGACGATATTTTGACAGTCGACATTTCGTACCACACCCGCTAGGCACATACATAGTCGAGTAATTAAGGTTTGAGATAGGCTGTTAGAGTTTACCGCTCGTTGAATGAATAGCATTGGCGACAGCAATGTAGGTAGATACATGGTCCAACAATTAAGGTTTGAGATTAGCTGGTAGAGTTTACCTCTTGTTGAATGAATAACACTGGCAACCAGCATGTAGCAGATAGGCTGGGATACATTTTGAGAAAGGCTGAGATATGATACAAGTTTTGAGATAGGATGAGATAGGTTTTAAGATAGACTGACAGAAGATACCGGTTTTGAGATAGTCTGGTAGAGTTCGGCGCTCGTTGAATGAATAACACTTTCTCCCGGCATGAAGTAGAAATTCCACATGCCAATTTGATGCCAGTTTGATCAAATTACACATGCCAGTTTGATCGCGCTGCGCGTGCAGTCGTTTCCTAATTGTTGCATCATGAAGGTTGGTATATCATTCCTCGTCGCCAGAATGTGAACTAAAGTTTATCAATGTATGAACATCAGATTTTGTGCATGCCTCTGTAAACGTTTACAGAAAGTTTGCAAATATTGCAGTCTGAGTATGGTGACGAAACTTTACTAAGAGCTCTATTGTGAAACTTTATATATAGTTTGATGGAACTGTATTATGAAACTCTCTCTACGTATGCATATTGATGAAACTCCATTACGAAATTATTTATACATTTTGATGTATCTCTATGATGGAACTCTCTATATATTTTGACGAAACTGTATCATGAAATTATATATATTTTGATGAAACTCTATTATGAAACTCTATATATTTTGATGGAACTCTATTATGAAACACTATATATTTTGATGAATCTGTATTATTTAACTCTATTATAAAACTATCTACACATTTTGATGAATCTGTATTATTTAACTCTATTATAAAACTATCTACACATTTTGATGAACCTAATTATGAAACTCTCTGTACATTCTGATGAATCTCTATTACGAAACTCTATTATCAAACTCTCTATACATTTTGACAGTGGCGTATCTTGGATCCGAGAACAGGGATATCTCCCCTTCCCTGATTCATGTTGTCATGGAAACGCTAGCAGGCGATTGTACAGAAGGTTTTCGCATTAGAACTGCGAAGACACTTCAGAAGTGTCTTCGCAGCATATACATATTTTAATACCGTTGATAATTGACTTTTATTTGTGTATATTTAATTCAGTTTTATTTGTGCATTCTCTGTACTTCGCATCTAGCCTAGCTGGCCTCTAATATACGCCACTGCATTTTAATGAATCTCTATTACGAAACATTATTATGAAACTATATACAGTATATTTTGAGGAAATTATTATGAAACTAAATATATTTTCAGGAAACTCTATTATGGAAATCTTTATATATTTTGATGGGACTCTATTATGTTTCTTTTCGGCGCAAGAGATATTGGGAAAGAAGAGAGGACGTGCACGACGATGAAAGTAATGACGCCTGTAACCAAACGCACTCCCGAGAACACTGATCAAATCATACAAATGGAGGGCTGCGACCGGAAATTATCATGCTGAATGATAGCATGCGAATTCAATATTAATCACGAAATTGTTCGGCAGGATCTCACGGAAGATATGACCATGCAAAAGATTGTCACGAAATTTATTCCGACTGTAAAAAAAGAGCAAGCCGGTATGTTTCAAACGATTGCCTGGAACAACAGGAAACTGAAATGTTCTTGAAATACTGATTTGAAACGATGAAACCTGGTGCTCCCAGTACAAATGCGAAACCAAGGGACAGCTAATGGAAATACACGCTCCATCTTTTTCGGATAAAGAAAGATACAGAGTTTCGAAATCAAAAGTAGAAACAATGCTGATTTGTTTCTTGAATATGCATGAAATGGTTCACACGAAATATTATGGAAAACATATCGAACGGCTTTAGGTCGGTGCGAGCGGTGGTTTAGTACAAGGCATCGTGTTCATAGGGATGCTGAGCTTAACCTTTTTATTCTGTGTGTGTGTGTGTGTGTGTGTGTGAAATGGTAGAGTATATAAAAAAGAGAAAAATACCATTTTTGCTTTCGGATGTTTTTTTTCTTCTGATGATAATGTTCATGGAGTGGTCTTTGCAAACTTTGTCTCCCGCTTGCAGATTGCAGGGTAACTAGGTAGCTTTAACCTGAAGTGTTGCTGGCTGGGTTCGGATCCTGGCTGGGACATACGTGTTGTGTCTCTTCTGTCGTGTTTGATATAAGAAATTCTAAATTACGAATTATAGGCTCCTGACAGACACTGATTCGGATTGTGAAGAGCAAAATATGTAATATGTTATGTTCATTTAGTCTTAGGCTGAGGGTTCTAAAGTTATTTTTAAGAACAAAGAAGGATTTTGAACATCCATTTCCGTCACAGAGAAATTGGTGTCTAAAACTTTAAACAAGAGTTTACTCTGTGAGGAGCATTAATACGTGAGTTCTCGGCAAGATGATAAGAAATCATACGTTTGAACTAAATTAGAGAGAATTTATGAGTCCCTGATGATAGAAGACAAAGGGATGCTGCGGGCGCACACCTCACCAATCTTCGAATCAATGATGGAAACAAATTCGTGAGAGTAACCCTGGGGGTCAACTCATCGGCAAAGCTACGTACATGGAAGTAAATAACTTGGCAAGAATCGTTGAAACTTTCTGAGAGACAATATATAATATTCTCTTGCAAAGTGCCTTAGAAGCTTAATTAACTTAAACTAAATGCCTTATCTTCGTTTCCGACGAATACTTACAATATTTGGTCCATCTTTAGTAAACCGCTATCTGCTTATACATATAGAGCAGACGAAATACTTGGGGTCGAAGGTGATTCGGATTTTGGAAAACCAGTCTGTGTCTTACTTTCATTCATAACTGAAATTAATCAGCCTTTACCTAAGATACTGTTTTTTGATTAAGAAATATATGTTACAGGTTTTTTTCAGGTTTTATATGTGGTATGTAATGAGAACAGATCATTAAATATAAATGAGGGCAACTTAACTATATATATATTTTTTAGGTTTTATGAAAATGTACACAAACAAAACATTTGATTCAATCGAAGTTGAATGCAACTGAAAGTAATTGAGAAAAAGGCTCGAGGCGGGGGTGGAGCACTTTTTGATGACATGGTGCTGCATTTTCTGGAAATAAAGATGGACTGCTCTGGATGACATTCTTTAAATATTTCTTTTGGAGGAATCTACCTCATTATCAACCGCTTCTCTTGTAACAGTCTCATATTTATTTCAGAAATTGACACTATTTCTTCTCCCTTTATGAATGCACTCTGCTTCGTTTCTTGTTTTTTGGTTGGGGGTTTAATGACCACCGTATGCAACTCAGTAGGCAATAAGCAATCGTCTTTCCTGAATTTTGGGTCTCTGGTTCCAGGGAAGGAAAACCCAAGATCTATGCTTTACTGAGACTCGAATCCGGACCAACCTCAGAAGAATGGTCAGAAGACAGCACTTGGACCATTGAACCATGGTCAGAAGCTAGCAGCACTGGGACAGCACGCAACCCTGCGTTCAATCATAATTCATCATCATCATTACCAACCATTCTCAATTCACTGTTGCATTAAAATCTCCTTTAGTCTTTTCCACAAATCTGTCTTGAGAAATGTTGTTCTATCCCATTCCGGTATGCTTTGGACTTTCCTACACCGATAGAGTCGTATTCTGGGTACTTTCCCTTCCCTTGAAATTCATTCTAATATCTCGATTGGCAAACTGATATCAGATCTTTTATGAATATGTGCAGTCCATTGGTACTTGAGGGTCTTTACGTGGATCATGATGGCATCTACGTTTTTTATTTTCTTGATCCATAAGGTTGTTTTTTTCGCATCATTTTTGTCTACATTAAGCATGCATCTCTTCATGCTTCTCTGAGTAGTCCGCAGCCTCTGTCTGTCTTATTTTGATTAAGTCCTTTCCTCTGATTTATAAGTAAGAACTGGAAGAATAGATTGATATAACACCTTTCTTTTAAAGCATGGTAAATTGTTCTTATAAATGCTCGTGCTGGGTCTACCGATGCGCATCATACTGCATTTAGGAGGGATCTTAAGGAAAAATCCAAACGATATTAAATACACCACTAAATGATTAAGGAAATGACAAAGTCATACAAATCTGTGAAACGGTGCATAGTTCAAAATATACTATATAGTGCCAAGGTTTTGCCTTCCAACGGGAGGCTTTATCAATGCAAAATTACACTTGAATAGCGAACCGTCAGGGATTGAAAAATAAAATAATAGCACGAATATTAAGGGTAACATAATGCATGACAAACACATGAACTGACATTGACTAATGACATGGTGCGATACTCATGCAAAATAACATACAACATCAAATCATATTTTACACTAGCCTCTGAAAACGGAGGTCAACGGTCAAGACAGGTAAACCCCATTATTGCATACGTCTCTTGTGACTATCTCAATGGACTCCCTGATCATAGTTCCCATATAAGTAGTGAATGGAGCCAATTTTTCTTTAATTCCATATGGGAATCGCTGCGTTGTAAATTACCTCCTTCGCTAGTGCAGTCACTCCTCTTGCTTCTCATATATCTCTTAAATGCTCTTTATGTCTCACACATAAAGATGTTTTCGTCTTTCCTGCGTAGGATTTTATAGAGGAATTCGGGAATTTTAATGGAATCGCATACACCCCTGCAGCATACATAGTCCACGTCTGTTTTCTTGTTATTTGGTGTTAAAACCTTAGCCACCCCGATGGCGCAGTGGTCTAAGCGTAGGCTTCAGATCGTTTGTCTGAGATGGGTCCTGGTTCGAATACCGGTGTGGCATAGATGTTTTGTTTGTCTCACGGCACTGACTCTCTCCCTTCCATGGAATCGGTGATCCTAAATTAGGTATGGGCTATACTACTTGTAAGCCCACTGAGTTGCTCACGTCGGGCATTAAACTTCCATTTAAAAAAAATGTTACCAATAGTGTTTGATGGCTTCAACGCTACTTCAACACCATGCGTCCTCAGTGAATTCCTGACATAGAATGATAATGGTGGATTATACGAAATGCTGCCTGCAAATTTCATGCTCGTTTTCTTTGTGTTGTTCTTTAATATGTTTCATTTCACTTTTTGGAATATATTGCTAAGTTCGCATTTCTGAAAGCCTGCAAAAAATTCCTTTCTTTATTATGTTGGTGATTTCCTGATTCTTTAAATTTATCAGATGAACATACTCTTAGAGCCCTCCGCATCCATTCTCTGAACACAGCAGTTTTGTGATATCTTAGGCACGATGAGGTATGACTTTGTCGTCTCTTTAATTATACAGCCTTTAGTAGATAAAAGCCAATCCCATCTTTTCTTGGTGCATCTTATTCTCACGGAAGAAACTATAACGACCTAACAATATCGATATAGACTGCCTGACAGAGAAAATGCCACAGCACGAAGGCATGAACACAGCGCTATGCAAATTGCAGGGTGGGTGCACACGTACAAGTTATGCAAATTATTTTATTTGCAGGCCCATCTCACGAATGGCGCGCGGGATATCAGCGGACAACCAGCCCGTGAGACCATCAGTGTAGTCGTTGTCACGGCTGCGAGAAGTGAGTGGTTCTGCTGTAACCGTGTCTGGAGAACGAAAAAGGGGTGCCAATGCCGTTATGACGCCGTCATACGCGATTTCGTCAAACGGATGACTTCATGAGAGGTGTCATCGTAGGCCTTCGCACCGCCAGATGGTCCTTGCGCCATATTACGGAAGAAATGCAACGTAATGCCACAACCGTCGGTCGAATTTGGAGACAGTGGTCCCAGGAAAGATCTGTGCAACGCCGTAGGGGGCCGGAGTACGGAGACGGACGTCCGGTCGTACCAATAGTCACATCCGACGCCATGCCGTAGCTGACCCACATGCCACAACATGAAACATTTTGCGGAGTGCACGGGGACGCTTGTATGCTCCAATATCGACGCGGACAGCACCCATTGGCTGCGTCTGGTTTGCTGTCCAGCAATCCGTTGCGATGGCTACCCTTAACAACGAGCCATCGTCGTCACCGCTTGGATTGGTGTCGATCAAGAGCTACTTGGGGTGCCGAATGAAACAGTGTGGTGTTCAGCGACGAATCGCAGTTCTGCCTCGCCAAGGTGGATTGGCTTGTGACAGTCCAGCAGTGACGTGGCCAACGGGCGGATTCCTTCGCCATTGTGGAGCACCGCACCGCTCGGCTACGTGCAATCACGGTGTTTGGTGCTATCGGCGCCAACAGCCGCTGACTACTGGTACGCATAACGGGGACATTGACCGTTCGTCGCTATGTTGACGAGATCCTGCCGCCCGTGGCACTACAGGATCTACAGATAATCTCAAATGCCGTTTTTCAACAGGATAACGTCCGGCCGCATACCGCTCGGATCAGACTGAATGCTTTACACGGTGTGTTGATGCTTCCGTGGCCAGTACGATCCCCAGAACTCTCACCCATCGAGCATCTGTGGGACACGATTGGGCGTAGGTTGAGTACCCTCCCACCGCCGCAAATTGAAGATGAACTGTGGACTCGGATCAACACCACATGGTCCACGATACCCCTGGACTCTATTCGGACTCTCATCGCTTCGATTATCCCGTATATTCGGCCACTGGAGCATAGTCTGTATGTGACAATTAAATAATTTATTCAGGGTCTAATTGGCTATATGTGTATGCAGTTTGGTCTCTTTTCGAGCATTCCTTCATAGTGTGGCATTTTCTCTGTCAGGCAGTGTAACTATACTCCCGGTATAAGAGTACATGTTAACTCCCCCTCAGTGAACCTCTTGGAGATCCTGTTGAGTAACATTCAGTCCCTTTCAATTCATTCCGGCATGCAATAATATAGTTTGGACATGAAATCAAATAAATTTTATTTACTTCGTTTTGAATATTAGAATCCTATTTACATACACAAGCTTCGAAGTAGAATATTGATCATTACGCAGTTATGACCAGGAAGGTTAGAACAGATGGAATAAGGATGATGTCACAAACTTGAAGCTTTTTGAGCAGATTACACGGAGATGACGGCCACGCCCATTGAAACATTGCTAGTAGTTTTTAACCATTGTGGAAATAGGTAATAGACTACTTTCCGACAAAATACTTGCACTTCTTTTAAAATGGGGTAGTGCTGTGCATTTGGATGTGCCAACTTACCAACTAATGCACCTGCTGCTTGTAACTTTTCATTGACTTGCCTTCGCAACATCATTTACAATAATGTATTCATTTACATTCAATTAACATTCATTTAACATTCATTCGATACATTTTACAAAGGTGTGTTATACACGGTTGAGACACATTATTGTGACCACTAACTAATATTCAAAGTAACCACCGTGTGCAACACGGACAACAGCTAGACGGTATGGAAGTGACTCAATAAAATGCTGGAAGGTGTTCACAGGTATGTGGAGCTACGCTGACTGCAGTACATCTGACAGCTGCTGGATGGTTCGTGGTGGAGGCTCCACAGATCGAACAACACGATCGAGGTGGTTCCACAGGTATTCACTTGGGTTTACGTCTGGGAAACTAGGGGGCCAGGGAAGTACTTTGAAGTCTTCATCGTGCTCTTCCAACAAATCTCGGACATTTCTAGCTGTGTGATACGTCGCATTGTCGTGCTGGAAGAACCCATCCGTCTCAGGGAAGACAATCAGCATGTATGGATGTACGTGGTCTGCAAGGATGGATTTATAATAAATTCGGTCCATAGTGCGTACCACAGGTATGAGTGGACCCAGGGAAATCCACGAAATTATTATCAGGATCATAACGCTGCCCCCACCAGCTTGTGTTCTGCCAGCAATGGTTGAAGTGTGTTTGTTCTCGTATGTTTCTCGCCTTTAGCGTCAACATCTATTCTTTCGATAAAGCAAAAAACATTACTCATCGGAGAAGGCAATCCGTTGCCAATCAGCTAGGTCTAATTCCGATACTGACGTGGAAATGTAAGATTTTTCGGCCATGCACCTTCGTTAGCATAAGTTCAGTGACCATCCGTCTCCATCGGAGCCCCATACACATCATGGTTTGCTGAATTGTTGTTTTAGACACACTTTCGATATCCCCTGGTTCATTCGGCCAGTGAGTTGCTCCACTGTGGCGTGTCGATCGGCCCTCACGCACCTTCGAAGCCGACGTTCACCTCTAACATCAATGGAACGTGGTGCTCAGCAGTTTCCACGTCGCCTATTCGCAATGGTGCCATTTCTTTAATCACGACACACTTTACCCACAGAAGCACGCGCACAGTTCACAAACTGCGCTGTTTCAGAAATACTGCCACCATTGGCCGGAGATCCGATAAGCATCACTGTTTGCAAATCTGATAAATCGCTCCTTTTATCCATGACAGCAACGAGTGATAGTTTTCAGATTGCCAGCAGCACACCTTATACAGTATACCCTCCAAGCCAGCTCATGACACGTGCTTTCTTTCATTGGGTACGCTCTGTTGACGTCAAAAGTAAGATGTGGTCATAATAATGTGACTCGACTGTGTATTTATGCCTGATCATACTAATATATGAGTGTCTTTATCTGTGCTTTTGTCGGGGAGAGAGTTCATTCCCGCAAAATGGCTGATTTGTTTAGGTGGGGATTTCTCAGAGACGATCTCAATCATCTCACCAACATAGCGGCGGATGCTGTGGCTTCATGAACGTGACGTTTCGCTGGTTTCATTTTGATTACATGAGGGGAACGGTGCAACCCTACTCCACTTATTCTAACCTCCTTGGTTATGACAATAATTCCGTGTACCTTTGATTTTACTTTATTTGCTCCCTCTGCTGGAGTTTCGCAGGAGCTCCATGAAGCATGACACTTGTTTCAGAACCTTGAGTTGTGTTTTCAAAGGAAACTGGATCTATTGCTTCATGGATCTCACGCCAAACTACCAGCCTACCGTCTGTATTCTGAACCTTGAGTTGTGTTTACAAGGCAAGCTGGGTCTATTGCTTCATGGATCTCCCGCCAAACTACCAGCCTACCGTCTGTATTCAGAACCTTGAGTTGTGTTTACAAGTCTAGCTGGGTCTATTGCTTCATGGATCTCCCGCCAAACTATCAGCCTACCGTCTGTATAAACCTTGAGTTGTGTTTACAAAGCAAGCTGGATCTATTGCTTCATGGATCTCCCACCAAACTATCAGCCTACTGTCTGTATTAAGAACCTTGAGTTGTGTTTACAAGGCAAGCTGGGTCTATTGCTTCGTGGATCTCCCGCCAAACTATCAGCCTACCGTCTGTATTTAGAACCTTGAGTTGTGTTTACAATGCAAGCTGGATCTATTGCTTTATGGATCTCCCGCCAAACTATCAGCCTACCGTCTGTATTCAGAACCTTGAGTTGTGTTTACAAGGCAAGCTGGATCTATTGCTGTATGGATCTCCCGCCAAACTATCAGCCTACCGTCTGTATTCAGAACCTTGAGTTGTGTTTACAAGGCAAGCTGGATCTATTGCTTCATGGATATCCCGCCAAACTATCAGCCTACCGTCTGTACTAGACAATATGTATGGCGACTTGTCGGACCACATGACTTGTTTCCAGTCTTTCAGTGTCCATTCATAGTGTTCCTGGCACCACTGTGGACGAATTTTCCGGTTCTTCTCAGACATCAGGTGTTTCTGTAGATGCAGTGGACTGTCTGTACCGATCCTTTTCAATTTGCTGCTCATATGTAGTGTATGAAATGTCGGGAACATCATTCATTGAATGCTTCCATCAATTGCTGCACACAAGAAGTCCTGCTTCTCCGTACAAGCTTTCCCTTACGACGGCCATCTTGTCCCTGACAGATTGTCGTCGTGCCATAGTTACGTCTCTTACACAAGTAATGTGGCTTATGTTTTCACTGATAGGATACCTGGGATATCTCTTCTATTGAGAAAACAGTCATCTCTATTTTTTGAAAATCGTCACTGCACCCAAACCTGCAATAAATCTTTATTAAACTTCAAAATGTCCTTTGTTTCTTTCCAATGTAACACTACTGACAATTACTGACAAGTATCAGTCATAAGTAATTGCTTAGGTCACGTGGTGATGTGAAAGGTCCTTTGTTTTTTCCAAGTAAAACAAACAGCTCTACTGTTTTGAAAATCACCACTGCAACCAAACAGGCAATAAGTCTTTATCAAGCTCCGAAATGTCCTTTGTTTACTTCCAATGGAACACTATAAACAAGCATCAGTCTTAAAAAATTGCCTAGATCACGTGGTAGCGCACGTGACTACGTATTTTGCATATACGCTGCGTGACAGTTGTTAGCATCTGCATAAAGTTTTTAAATCAGTGGCCGGCGTGTGTATCTTAGGACAATACCAGTAAATTGAGTTGCTGGTACCCGCCTTTCTCCTGCCAATAATCATGCTCCTTTGAAGATTTCGACCAATTACTTCCTCTTCCCCAATCATACCGTGTTCATACTAGCATATTGTCACATTTAGTTATATAGGCCACATTTTCTCGTTTACAATTTAGATTTACAATTGACTTCCTTAGTCTGAAGGTACCTTTGTTTCAGGTTTGAGATTAGAACGGACTGACAGGCGGGTTAGAGCAACCTCATAGGAATGTCATGAAATGGATGGAGGAAAGCAGGCTGGGGAATAGAGTGTAAGGAGTTGAGGACCTTATTTTGAACGGTGGTTCCTGCCACGGTTCCGTCGACCTAACGCGCTGTCAGAGGCGTGTTGGATGTTCAGATCTGAATACCACATGAGGTTGGCTGTCATTTGATTGTCCGTACTAGTGTCTGCCATATACATTTCACACCTGTTAGCGACGTCACTTGTACACGTTGTGAGACAAGTCCACTTTTCCAAAAAAGGCTGATCACAGTGATATTTCACACCAATGAATGACGTCACTGGTACGTGCTGTGGGACAATTCCATTTTTCTAAAAAATGGTGATTATGGTGATATTTCACACCGGTCAGTGACGTCACAGGTACGCGCTGTGGGACAAGTCAACTTTTTAAAAACAAGGCGACCATAGTGATATTTAACATCGGTCCGTGACGTCACTGGTACGCGGAACAAGTCCACTTTTCTAAAAAAATGTGATCATGGTGATATTTCACACCGGTCAGTGACGTCACAGGTACGCGCTGTAAGACAAGTCAACTTTTTAAAAACAGGGCGACCATAGGGATATTTAACATCGGTCAGTGACGTCACTGGTACGCGGAACAAGTCCACTTTTCTAAAAAAAATTGTGATCATGGTGATATTTCACACCGGTCAGTGACGTCACAGGTACGCGCTGTAGGACAAGTCAACTTTTTAAAAACAGGGCGACCATAGTGATATTTAACATCGGTCAGTGACGTCACTGGTACGCGGAACAAGTCCACTTTTCTAAAAAAAATTGTGATCGTGGTGATATTTCACACCGGTCAGTGACGTCACAGGTACGCGCTGTAGGACAAGTCAACTTTTTAAAAACAGGGCGACCATAGTGATATTTAACATCGGTCCGTGACGTCACTGGTACGCGGAACAAGTCCACTTTTCTAAAAAAATTGTGATCATGGTGATATTTCACACCGGTCAGTGACGTCACAGGTACGCGCTGTAGGACAAGTCAACTTTTTAAAAACAGGGCGACCATAGTGATATTTAACATCGGTCAGTGACGTCACTGGTACGCGGGACAAGTCCACTTTTCTAAAAAAATTGTTATCATGGTGATATTTCACACCGGTCAGTGACGTGACAAATACGCGCTGTGGGGCGTGTCCACTTTTTAAAAAAAGGGTGATCATGGTGATTTGGCTTATGAGTTTTCTTTATTCATTTTTTCCGCCCTTGATAATCCATAAAAAAATGTGTACACTCTAAAAAGTTTATTTATTTTACGAAATATCATATATGTAGTTTTAAATTATCTAAAAGTTAGAACGTTGTGTCAATTTTTCGATTTAAAATGTTTGCTTTTTCTTCATCAGGGACATCGATCTCAACAGTTGCAGCTCCTGAATAACGGATATTCACAACCTCCTTCACTTCACGTTTTATTTAGTGGCATAACATTATTACCCTCCATTGGAAAAAAAAGCAAAATTCCCTTCTCAGCATGCAGTGCTGTTGCTTTCAATAGGTAAGTGTACCTTTCGTTCCTGTATAACATTCCGGCATTCCCACGAATTTCATTACCATCCAACACTGGAAACCTAGACCCTTTATCATGTTCCAACTTTAGAGTGTTGATCTTGCATCTCATTTCAGCTTTTCGTTCTTTATTCCTTTCCTTTCTTTGTCGGCGAGTGTGCCTCTCCGAGAACTGAGTGGGTTCCGGGAAAACCTTCCCCAACTGAAATAGGAAGAAACAAAGTAAGTGAGTGAAAGGAAACAAGTCTGAATTCTTGAGAAGCTAAATCAGCAACCTTTCGTTTTTATGGTAGTGGCAACACGTCGAAGCTACAGTCTTCTTTTGGTGGCGGGGACCTACGCAGACGCCTTCGACGTGGAAAGAACACGGCAAAACTAAATACCGCTGCATGCCGGGAAACCAAATACTTAAGCAGCATCTTCAAAGTGCAATCTTGCGTCCTCGGCTGCTGCGAAAAGGGATCGAAAGGGAGAAAATAAAATAAGGCGATGAATAAAAAACGACCGATGCTTCGATAGGTGTCGCGATAACAAGCTGGTTTCCTAAATATCTAAAGATATTCTTTCTTTACTTCGTGGGGGAAAAAAACATTTTGCTTTTTATTTCTAGAACACGTCTTTCCCAAAATTATAGAATCAGAAATATATTTTCTATTACGTGCCGATCGGATTACATTTTCAGAGTGTTTGGAGGAAAGTGGCATCCATTAAAGAAGTCAAGTTTATGCAACGCACTTAGATATACTGTAAAATATATTTACATCGTAATCAAATATTTGTAACTTCGTAGAAAAAGTATAGGTTTTCATATGCTACAATGTACAACAGAAATGTCAAACTGGCGTCGCTCTTCCGCTATATTCCTGTTGCACAAAGACATTTCTAAAACATTTTATAAATTGAGAAACGCATTTATTTTTCTGTCTTGCAAATCTAGGAAAGAAATGTTTCAGGAATAACGATCGCTTTTCCGGAAACATTTTTCATCAGTCAGGCAAAATTGTTATATACACTGGCAGAAATTGAAGAAAGAACACCAAGAAGGAATTGGCGGACTATCATGAAATTCACATATGTTACTGGGATCGAGTTTACGTAGGTGTGATGTTAATTTCGGGACCAACCGGTGAGCGCTTACGCCACAGCACGGCATAATATGCAAATTATCATCGGTGGTATTTAAGGAGTACGGCGAAGTGAATGTAATTAGTCGTTGGCTTACGAACACGTGCGAATACCCTTAAGAAGCTGCAATGCCTGGACATGAAAGACGTGTACGATTTCAGCAGTTATCGGACTTTGAGCGAGGTCGTCTAGTCGGACTCCGCGAGAACGAGTGGTCGTATCGTCGTATTGCGGCGCGAATTGGACGGGAAGTATCGGTGGTGGTACGATGGTGGCGTAGATGGTCCGAGTAACATTCCCACACTAGAAGAAGTGGAACCGGGAGTCACAGACGGACTGATGAGCAGACCGATCGACGCATAAGAAGAGCGGCGTTGTCAAGCAGAACATCCACTGCGACGCAAATCCGAGCTGCCGTTGCACCTGAGGTGACTGTGCGAACAATCCTCAACCGTCTACTGGATGTAGGTCTACGTGCACGTGTGTCTCTGGCATGTGTACTTATGACTCCAGCCCACCGTCAGGAACGGCTGCAGTGGTGTCGCCAACGTCTGCACTGGAGAACGCAATGGCGATCTGTCGTGTTCTGCGATGAAAGCAGATTCTTCTTGGGAGCCTCCGATGGCCGTATGTGTGTTTGCAGACTCACAGGGGAGCGTCTCCACCCTGATTGCATCCGCCAGCGAAACACAGGGCCTACACCTGGTCTCCTGGTGTGGGGAGCGACCAGCTATCACTCCCGTACACAACTAGTGTTTGTACCTGGACGTTAAACAGCATCTCCTACATCAACAACATCATTCAGCGTATTGTTGTGCCATTTGTAAGGTCGGTCCATCGTGGTGCTTTCCAGCAAGATAACGCACGCCCACACACGGCACGTACATCGCAGCATGCACTTCAGGGTGTGAGACAACTTCCATGGCCTGTACGTTCACCGGATTTGTCCCCCATTGAGCACGTGTGGGATTTTATGGGACAACGACTTATCCGGTCTCCACGGCCAACCACGACCATCCCCGATTTACGCCTCCAGGTTGAGGATGCTTGGGACTCAATACTTCAAACTTACATCCAACATCTGTACGAAAGACTCCATCCCAGAACTGCACAGTGTGACGCAGTTCATGGCGGTTCAACCTCGTACTAACCATGCTACATGGAAATGTTATTTTTCAGTTTACTAGCAAGTACAGCTGTATTTTGCTATAATGTTTTGATCACGTTATCCTCTGTATTCCGTTATTATGCTGTATAAATTTCGTTGGTATCAGACGTCTCCTTCTTGGTGTTCTTTTTTCACTTTCCGCCAGTGTATGTCACTTTTTTGATGCAAAACTGTCAATGGAAGAACCAACCTTTCTTTTTCCTATACGGAGCTTTAAGCTTTATGGATAAGATTGCAACAAATGATATCTTAAGTTTTAAATTAAGAGATTTAATACTTAAATTTAGAATCTAGTGCCGATATTTGTTACAGTTTAAATCCATTGATAAGGCCTCTCGCATAAGCCAAAAGCTTAGTTATATTACTTAACGTATTTAAATCAAACGAGAAGATAAAAAAATGCTGTTTGATGATATGATCCTCGGCGTGATGACGTCCAAACGTCTGGATAGGCCTGCAATGCCGTTCTTGAAAAACCTTGCAGGTTTTGTTGAGAAGAAATCATCAGGGAAATTCTGGAGATCAACATCATTGTTGAACGTTCGGCCACGGAATGCATTCGACAGAGATCGGAACAGGTGATAGTCTGAAGGCGTAACATCTGGGCCGAATGTGGAAGGATATCTCATTTCATGTTCTGAATGACCATTTTGGTCATGTTTGCATTATGAATGTGTGCTTTATCATGTTGGAGAAGGACACCATGGCGCCGATGTGACCGTTTCTGCTGAATTGCTCCCTTCCCACGGCGGAGTTGCTCACAGTAGAGTGCAGCGTTGATGATCCGATTCCTCGGCAGCATTTCCCATTGATTAATGCTTTCCATGTCCCCTCAGACACAGAACATGATCTTTGCAGGATGAAGGTCATGCTTAGAGCGTGGTGTGGATGTCTTGTTTGAGCTTAACCATTCCCTCCGATGCCTGCAATTCACGTAGAGGCACCATTTTTCATCTTCAGTAAAATTCGTGACAGAAAGGGTTTGTGTTGCTGAAAATATTCGCAATAACGGGCGAGCAAGGAACCATATATGGCAGCATGCTAATTCTTGTTGTCCTCGGTGAGAGTGTGAAGCACCCAAGACCCCAATTTCTGGACCTTTACCCTACGTTCCAGGTATCTTACCACTGTTGCCTCTTTACAATACATCTCAGTGGCCAATTCGCGTATGGTTTGACACGGATCCAAGTGGATGAGATAGTTCAAACGATCCTTATCAATATGAGATGGACGACGTAACCGTGGAGAGTCGTTGAGGTAAAAATTGCCACCTCGGAACCGCTCGAACTATTTGCGGGCTGTCCTCAGCGCAATAGCGTCCTCTCCATACACATCACAAATTTGTCGAGTAGCCTTGGTGGCTGTGGATCTCTTGTTTAACTCGTAGAGGAGAAGATGTCGGAAATGTTTATTCCTTTCTACTTGACAGTCATACTTCCGGACCTGAAAATAAAAAAAAAAAAACATTAGCCACAATCACACAACACAATATGATTTAGATACACGATATTACTGGCTACATTTCGATACACAACTGGCCATCTGTAGCTTCACTACTGACCTGGGAAACACTCGTGAAAAAAAACGGCATGAACTTATGCCTCAACCCAATACATCGTCCTGGAACGGTATTCGAATCGGCATCTCCTGATTTACGTTCGAGTATGTTACCGTTACACCACCGATAATGATCAAGTTTTCTGTGGCATGTATACTTCCATGATTAATCTGGCATCAATCTGCCTGTTACATCTATTTAACTTGTATTTTTTTATTCGAGGTTTAACGACCACCGTGAGCAACTCAATTGGCTATAAGCAGTCGCCCGTCCCTAATTTAGGGTCACTGGTTCCAGGGAAGGGAGAGAGCCAGTGCCGTAAGACAAACACAACATCCATGCCTCACAGGAATTCGAACCCGGACCCCGTTCGGGCGAATGATCAGAGGCCATCGCTTAGACCACTGCGCCACCGGGGCGGCTGACTTGTATCAGTGGTTTATGAATACAACCATCGATATACTGTCCGGCTACCTTTGGAACACCAAACAGAAATCATCGCTTTTTTCACGTAATCACCATATTTGCTTATCTTTCAATCAGTGATCTCTGCGTACACCTAAAAATTGGAACAATGGTCTATCACATTTCTTACTCTTATCGGAATGGCCTCTGTACACCCATACTTTGAAGCAATGTTCTTAATCTGCGTATAAAGTTTGATTTATGAACAATATGCATATCTAGCACTTATACAAATAGCCCCTATGTCTAACAATGCCCAGTAGTTTGTGTCTGCAACTTAGACTTGGATCCAATATCGTAATATACGCTTAAAAATTGGATCAGTGTTCTTTATCTGTGATTATTCAAAAATAATGCACGGTGGAAAGATAAAATATCTATGTAGACAAAATATTCGGACACCTACGTCGCAAGTAAAAAAAAGAACATTTATTAGCCGACATCAGTATGCAGTTGACCCAGTTTAGCAGTTATGACTGTAGCTACCCTTTTAGGTATGCTTTCCACGAGATTCCTGTAGATCTGTACCGAACTTTTTCCATGCCTCCCGCAAAGCTTCTGCAAGAGCCTTACAAGATGGCTGCCGAGTTCGGATACGGTGTTCCAAATCGTTCCAGATATATCGAAGAGCCAAAACACTATAAGCAGCGCATATTTATGGAAATCGAAGCAACTCCAGGCAAACGACGACGCGCGTGAAGGTCATGCAATGATATAAACAACACTTGATACTGAGCTCTGTTAATTAGTGTTAGTCGTGTTCTTCAGACAGGAAAGACAGCAGACTGAAGTAAGCTTGACAAAGGCCAAATTGTAAGGTCCAGGCGACTAGGTCAGAGTATTACGGAGACGGTAAAGTTTGTGGGGTGGTCACGTTTAACCTTGATTAGTGCCTTCAAAAAGTAGTCCAAGGAGGAAACAACCGCGAACCGCCGGCAAGCTTTGGCCCCACCTCTGCTCCTCGATGCTAGAGGTTTACTCATGGCTATCTGGTATGATACAATTCGACAGAAGGGATACTGTGGTTAAGAAATTTGAATGATGGGGACGGGACTAATATGTCACAACAATCAATACATAGAAACATACAATAAATGCGACTGCGTAGCCGCAAAACGCTCCGAGTGGTGCCCATGTAAACGTCGGTTCACCTTCGAAACAGTCTACAATGGGCACGCGAGCATCAAAACCAAAACTTAAACGAATAGCAGATGGTCGTCTGCTCCGATGAATCCTATTTCCTGTTGTTCCGAGTGCCCATGTAAACCTGGGCTAACCGTCGAAAGAGCGTTCATTGGGCACGCGAGCATTAAAGCCAAAAATTAAACGAATGGCAGAGGGTCGTCTGATCCGACGAATCTTATTTCCTGTTGTTCCGAGTGCCCATGTAAACCTGGGCTAACCGTTGAGAGAGCGTTCATTGGGCACGCGAGCATCAAAGCCAAAAATTAAACGAATGGCAGAGGGTCGTCTGATCCGATGAATCTTATTTCCTGTTGTTCCGAGTGCCCATGTAAACCTGGGCTAATCGTAGAAAGAGCGTTCATTGGGCACGCGAGTATCAAAGCCAAAAACTGAACGAATGGCAGAGGGTCCTTTGATCCGATGAATTTTACTTCCTGTTGCTCCGAGTGCCCATGTAAACCTGGGCTAATCGTAGAAAGAGCGTTCATTGGGCACGCGAGTATCAAAGACAAAAATTAAACGAATGGCAGAGGGTCGTCTGATCCGATGAATCTTATTTCCTGTTGCTCCGAGTGCCCATGTAAACCTGGGCTAACCGTGGAAAGAGCGTTCATAGGGCACGCGAGCATCAAAGCCAAAAATTAAACGAATGGCAGAGGGTCGTTTGATCCGATGAATCTTATTTCCTATTGCTCCGAGTGCCCATGTAAACCTGGGCTAACAGTAGAAAGAGCGTTCATTGGGCACGCGAGTATCAAAGCCAAAAATTAAACGAATGGAAGAAGGTCGACTGATCCGATGAATCTTATTTCCTGTTGCTCCGAGTGCCCATGTAAACCTGGGCTAACCGTAGAAAGAGCGTTCATAGGGCACGCGAGCATCAAAGCCAAAAATTAAACGAATGGCAGAGGGTCGTTTGATCCGATGAATCTTATTTCCTATTGCTCCGAGTGCCCATGTAAACCTGGGCTAACAGTAGAAAGAGCGTTCATTGGGCACGCGAGTATCAAAGCCAAAAATTAAACGAATGGAAGAGGGTCGACTGATCCGATGAATCTTATTTCCTGTTGCTCCGAGTGCCCATGTAAACCTGGGCTAACAGTAGAAAGAGCGTTCATTGGGCACGCGAGCATCAAAGCCAAAAATTAAACGAATGGAAGAGGGTCGACTGATCCGATGAATCTTATTTCCTGTTGCTCCGAGTGCCCATGTAAACCTGGGCTAACAGTAGAAAGAGCGTTCATTGGGCACGCGAGCATCAAAGCCAAAAATTAAACGAATGGAAGAGGGTCGACTGATCCGATGAATCTTATTTCCTGTTGCTCCGAGTGCCCATGTAAACCTGGGCTAACAGTAGAAAGAGCGTTCATTGGGCACGCGAGTATCAAAGCCAAAAATTAAACGAATGGAAGAGGGTCGACTGATCCGATGAATCTTATTTCCTGTTGCTCCGAGTGCCCATGTAAACCTGGGCTAACAGTAGAAAGAGCGTTCATTGGGCACGCGAGCATCAAAGCCAAAAATTAAACGAATGGAAGAGGGTCGACTGATCCGATGAATCTTATTTCCTGTTGCTCCGAGTGCCCATGTAAACCTGGGCTAACAGTAGAAAGAGCGTTCATTGGGCACGCGAGCATCAAAGCCAAAAATTAAACGAATGGAAGAGGGTCGACTGATCCGATGAATCTTATTTCCTGTTGCTCCGAGTGCCCATGTAAACCTGGGCTAACAGTAGAAAGAGCGTTCATTGGGCACGCGAGCATCAAAGCCAAAAATTAAACGAATGGAAGAGGGTCGACTGATCCGATGAATCTTATTTCCTGTTGCTCCGAGTGCCCATGTAAACCTGGGCTAACAGTAGAAAGAGCGTTCATTGGGCACGCGAGTATCAAAGCCAAAAATTAAACGAATGGAAGAGGGTCGACTGATCCGATGAATCTTATTTCCTGTTGCTCCGAGTGCCCATGTAAACCTGGGCTAACCGTAGAAAGAGCGTTCATTGGGCACGCGAGTATCAAAGCCAAAAATTAAACGAATGGAAGAGGGTCGACTGATCCGATGAATCTTATTTCCTGTTGCTCCGAGTGCCCATGTAAACCTGGGCTAACAGTAGAAAGAGCGTTCATTGGGCACGCGAGTATCAAAGCCAAAAATTAAACGAATGGAAGAGGGTCGACTGATCCGATGAATCTTATTTCCTGTTGCTCCGAGTGCCCATGTAAACCTGGGCTAACCGTAGAAAGAGCGTTCATTGGGCACGGGAGCATCAAAGCCAAAAATGAAACGAATGGCAGAAGGTCGACTGATCCGATGAATCTTATTTCCTGTTGCTCCGAGTGCCCATGTAAACCTGGGCTAACCGTAGAAAGAGCGTTCATTGGGCACGGGAGCATCAAAGCCAAAAATGAAACGAATGGCAGAAGGTCGTCTGATCCGATGAATCTTATTTCCTGTTGCTCCGAGTGCCCATGTAAACCTGGGCTAACCGTAGAAAGAGCGTTCATTGGGCACGGGAGCATCAAAGCCAAAAATGAAACGAATGGCAGAAGGTCGTCTGATCCGATGAATCTTATTTCCTATTGCTCCGAGTGCCCATGTAAACCTGGGCTAACAGTAGAAAGAGCGTTCATTGGGCACGCGAGTATCAAAGCCAAAAATTAAACGAATGGAAGAGGGTCGACTGATCCGATGAATCTTATTTCCTGTTGCTCCGAGTGCCCATGTAAACCTGGGCTAACCGTAGAAAGAGCGTTCATTGGGCACGCGAGTATCAAAGCCAAAAATTAAACGAATGGAAGAGGGTCGACTGATCCGATGAATCTTATTTCCTGTTGCTCCGAGTGCCCATGTAAACCTGGGCTAACAGTAGAAAGAGCGTTCATTGGGCACGCGAGTATCAAAGCCAAAAATTAAACGAATGGAAGAGGGTCGACTGATCCGATGAATCTTATTTCCTGTTGCTCCGAGTGCCCATGTAAACCTGGGCTAACCGTAGAAAGAGCGTTCATTGGGCACGGGAGCATCAAAGCCAAAAATGAAACGAATGGCAGAAGGTCGTCTGATCCGATGAATCTTATTTCCTGTTGCTCCGAGTGCCCATGTAAACCTGGGCTAACCGTAGAAAGAGCGTTCATTGGGCACGGGAGCATCAAAGCCAAAAATGAAACGAATGGCAGAAGGTCGTCTGATCCGATGAATCTTATTTCCTATTGCTCCGAGTGCCCATGTAAACCTGGGCTAACAGTAGAAAGAGCGTTCATTGGGCACGCGAGTATCAAAGCCAAAAATTAAACGAATGGAAGAGGGTCGACTGATCCGATGAATCTTATTTCCTGTTGCTCCGAGTGCCCATGTAAACCTGGGCTAACCGTAGAAAGAGCGTTCATTGGGCACGCGAGTATCAAAGCCAAAAATTAAACGAATGGAAGAGGGTCGACTGATCCGATGAATCTTATTTCCTGTTGCTCCGAGTGCCCATGTAAACCTGGGCTAACAGTAGAAAGAGCGTTCATTGGGCACGCGAGTATCAAAGCCAAAAATTAAACGAATGGAAGAGGGTCGACTGATCCGATGAATCTTATTTCCTGTTGCTCCGAGTGCCCATGTAAACCTGGGCTAACCGTAGAAAGAGCGTTCATTGGGCACGGGAGCATCAAAGCCAAAAATGAAACGAATGGCAGAAGGTCGTCTGATCCGATGAATCTTATTTCCTGTTGCTCCGAGTGCCCATGTAAACCTGGGCTAACCGTAGAAAGAGCGTTCATTGGGCACGGGAGCATCAAAGCCAAAAATGAAACGAATGGCAGAAGGTCGTCTGATCCGATGAATCTTATTTCCTATTGCTCCGAGTGCCCATGTAAACCTGGGCTAACAGTAGAAAGAGCGTTCATTGGGCACGCGAGTATCAAAGCCAAAAATTAAACGAATGGAAGAGGGTCGACTGATCCGATGAATCTTATTTCCTGTTGCTCCGAGTGCCCATGTAAACCTGGGCTAACCGTAGAAAGAGCGTTCATTGGGCACGCGAGTATCAAAGCCAAAAATTAAACGAATGGAAGAGGGTCGACTGATCCGATGAATCTTATTTCCTGTTGCTCCGAGTGCCCATGTAAACCTGGGCTAACAGTAGAAAGAGCGTTCATTGGGCACGCGAGTATCAAAGCCAAAAATTAAACGAATGGAAGAGGGTCGACTGATCCGATGAATCTTATTTCCTGTTGCTCCGAGTGCCCATGTAAACCTGGGCTAACCGTAGAAAGAGCGTTCATTGGGCACGGGAGCATCAAAGCCAAAAATGAAACGAATGGCAGAAGGTCGTCTGATCCGATGAATCTTATTTCCTATTGCTCCGAGTGCCCATGTAAACCTGGGCTAACAGTAGAAAGAGCGTTCATTGGGCACGCGAGTATCAAAGCCAAAAATTAAACGAATGGAAGAGGGTCGACTGATCCGATGAATCTTATTTCCTGTTGCTCCGAGTGCCCATGTAAACCTGGGCTAACCGTAGAAAGAGCGTTCATTGGGCACGCGAGTATCAAAGCCAAAAATTAAACGAATGGAAGAGGGTCGACTGATCCGATGAATCTTATTTCCTGTTGCTCCGAGTGCCCATGTAAACCTGGGCTAACAGTAGAAAGAGCGTTCATTGGGCACGCGAGTATCAAAGCCAAAAATTAAACGAATGGAAGAGGGTCGACTGATCCGATGAATCTTACTTCCTGTTGCTCCGAGTGCCCATGTAAACCTGGGCTAACAGTAGAAAGAGCGTTCATTGGGCACGCGAGTATCAAAGCCAAAAATTAAACGAATGGAAGAGGGTCGACTGATCCGATGAATCTTATTTCCTGTTGCTCCGAGTGCCCATGTAAACCTGGGCTAACAGTAGAAAGAGCGTTCATTGGGCACGCGAGTATCAAAGCCAAAAATTAAACGAATGGAAGAGGGTCGACTGATCCGATGAATCTTATTTCCTGTTGCTCCGAGTGCCCATGTAAACCTGGGCTAACCGTAGAAAGAGCGTTCATTGGGCACGGGAGCATCAAAGCCAAAAATGAAACGAATGGCAGAAGGTCGACTGATCCGATGAATCTTATTTCCTGTTGCTCTGAGTGCCCATGTAAACCTGGGCTAACCGTAGAAAGAGCGTTCATTGGGCACGGGAGCATCAAAGCCAAAAATGAAACGAATGGCAGAAGGTCGTCTGATCCGATGAATCTTATTTCCTATTGCTCCGAGTGTCCATGTAAACCTGGGCTAACCGTAGAAAGAGCGTTCATTGGGCACGGGAGCATCAAAGCCAAAAATTAAACGAATGGCAGAGGGTCGTTTGATCCGATGAATCTTACTTCCTGTTGCTCCGAGTGCCCATGTAAACCTCTGTCCAACGTTGAAAGAGCCTACAATGGGCGCACGAGCATCAAACCTAAACTCAAAATAGTATAACTATATACTAAAAATCAAAAAATTCCTTGGCGTAGAATAAAAATAAAAATTTCCAAGATTTAGCACATCAACCAGATGGCTTTCTCAAGGAAGGCAGACAGCTAACTGCAAACTGGATAATAGAACGTTTCAACACTTTAAACGCGGTGACTTGATTATACAATACATGATTAGGAGCAAACGTGATATTTCGAAGAAACGAGGTCACGTTGGTTGGGCTCGCGGTACTGTGGTAGAAAAATCCGCATTATTTGAAGAATTGATTCCAAATACGTGGCAACTCCAGAGAAACGCTGTCGTTGCAAGCCTCAGAGCTGGTCAAGATTTTCAAGGTTTCGCGAATGGCGGTAGATTTGGGTGTGGAGTATGAAGCTAATTTCTTTACATCACTCCATATAGGATCGGCGGACTTTAACTTGACTTCTCTTGATGGGGCAGTGGTTATTTTCTCGTCTCTTGTATCCCTTTTATGTTCGCTGATTCTAATTCCAAACGAACGTTTGGTCATTCCGATGTAGTGTCGCCTGGAGCCATCCGGGTATTTTAGTGGGATGGCATAAACACCTGCCTCATTGAGAAGAGGGAGCTTGTCAATATGTCTCTTAAGCATCGTGTATAAAGATGCCGGAGACCTTATGCGGACACCGAAGTTCATCCACCTGAGCGCGTTTTTGAGTTGATAGGAAATATTTGGTATGTAGGGAATAGATCCCAGGTAGCGAAGTTGCGGCATAGAAATGTTATTAGCACTGCTGGTTCTGGCTTTCTTGATAAAGTTATGCATCTGGTTCGAAGAATATCCTGCCTCAGTGGCCAATTAGACGATGTTTCTTAGTTCGGATTGTCTAGAACGGACATCGGGTGAGACAGCGAAGGCTCTTCTAATTCGAGAACGGAATAAGGCTGTCTTGTAATCATCAGGGCAGAATGAACTGCAAAGCATCAGGTTTAGAACGGAGGTGGGCTTATAATATACTTCAAAGCGGTTGTCATGCGATTTGCTCACTGAGACGTCGAGATAAGGTAAGGTACCATTGTGTTCAAGCCCCATGGTGAAATTGATTGTAAGGTGTATATAATTTATTTTATCGAGGAAGAACCGGAGAAATGTTTTCTACATGTTATATTTCCGAAGTAATGCGATCATTGTCTGTCTTCGTCTAGCACTCAGCTAAATGCTTACAACCAAAAATCGATATGAATAGTATATTTCTCTGTGTTGTGAAACAGAAATGTGTCGGTGGTGAAAATCGAAATCGTGCCTTCTCGCTCCGGAGCCAGATGTTAAAATCAACTAAGTTACACCGACAAAATGTATTGCTGCAAATTTGCCATCTTGACACGTGCTTAACCTCTGTAGTACGTCACTTCGTCTCGCTATTATTATTATTATTATTATATTTTTTTTAAACGAAGAAGGAGTTTTTATTAGTCCCAGTCGATGTGTGGAACAAACATCACACATTTTTCGAAAAACCAACAGCCAGTAGATCATTTTCCACAGTCGGCGCCGAATGTGAAAAAACAAATAAATATTTCGGTGAGGGAAATCGAATCCTTGCTCCGGAGCCAGTTGTTCTCATCAACTAAATTGCACGGACGATATGTATCACTGTCGATTTGTCGTCTTGACACATTTTTGCCTCGGTAGGACGTCACAGTATCTGACAATCAGTGTTCTTTCTGTACTACTAACACATGAACTAGTAGATTCCATATTCCTCTGGAATCAAATAGGTGATCTCTATCCCTGGCTAATCACACGTATTGAATGAACCATGCAAGACCTCTGGAGGAAAATCGAAAGCTGGAAGCTGTGTATTTTCAGTTATCCTAAAAAATTGATTTAATTATTTACTCACATCACTCTCCATAAAACCACAAAACGTACCTGTAGACAGTTACTGCAGAAGCATTGGCAAGTTTCTTTTGTATTCTTTTCCCAAATATTCCTGTATGCGAAAAAATAAAATATTCGGAACACGAATACAAATATCAATTGATTAAGCTATATCAAAGCAAACTCAGAGGAAAAGGAGCTCATTTAAATAACACACGGAAATTAATCTGAGGTTTCTAATCGCGGGTACAAAACGACATTTCAAAACACACACACTAAAAAAAATGAAAGTATTCAAGAGATCTGGAAAGGAAATTGATACTCGAACATCATCTCTTTCATTTTGGAGAGTGAACTCCAGTACATCTTTTTTTTTTTTTTTTTTTTGTGCAAGAAAAAAACAGGTTAAATTAAACTGGTATCGAACTAAACATTTGAACCTCTTGAAAGGAATTTAAAAGTAGTCACATGTAGGATCTGTATCAATGTTTTTATTGATGCATCTCCTGAGAGTTTTAAGGGAGGAAAGAATTTCTGAAATGTCTATTCTAATTTATCCTTCTTAACATAATTAAGATTTTCTGCAGTTAAATAAGTTGTGGGCATGATGAAGGTAAGAAGCTCATGATTTAATGAACTGTGATTTCAAAAAAAGGACGTTTCCTTTTCATTTCGTAAGCTGTAAGTGCGTACTAATTAGATTTTGCCTTTAATTAAAATCGTAAGTTTGATTTGTAGCGGCATTTTCCTTTTATTTAAGTTAAGTTTTCCTTGTAAATTGGCGACGACGATACTCATTAAATTTGTCTTTCTTTCTGAAGAGACATGAGCATAAAACAATTAAAGGCAACTATATATTGCTATCATTTCCAGAAATATGAGTATTAGAGAAATAGTGATGTTTAAAAATATTATCTGCAATGAAATTACCATCTTCGGAATGCGCGAGAGGCTTAACGAGTTTAAATATCCGTTGTTGGATAATTTTATTCAAACTCTTACACGTTAAAGCCCCTGAGGTATAACATTTTGATCATCTTCCTAACATCCCATTAGGCCGCTTTCGAGAGCCATATCTGCTTGCACCCGGCGTGGTATTGACTCCGCTAGTTAAAGAAGGGTATATATCCTCAGGTATCCAATACAAGTTGGATAGAATGATGCTGCAGATATCGGTGATGATGTGTGTTAATACTTGGACCGGCACAAACGTGTGATGCATTTCAACTCGAAAGGTATTTGGTGTGGAACTTCTAGCTGCTTGTGAAGTTTTAAAAATAGATTTAATGTTTGTACGTTGTAAGTTTTAAATTCTTTGTTTTGAACCTCTTCTCTAAACTTGTAAATATTACACACCTGCAAATACAGGATTACACTAATGGCCAAAGTACACTATAAAAACTAAGTGGTGTGAATTCACGGAAATTTTCTGAAACTAACGTGCAACAAAGTTGCATGTAGGTGTCCGTCGTTTTCAGAAATATCCATTTTTAAAAGTGCCTGTTTATTTTAACCCGTATTTTCACAGGTTTTCCATAATTAGAAATTCAGTTTATTTCAGAAAAAAAAATCCATTTCATGTTTTTCTGTATCTACATTGAAATTCCGCAAAATCGACGGCCCTGCAGTTCTCAGCCCTTACCCCAGGTAATTCTACCGCTCCAGTCAGGGTGGAACCCCGTCGGTTCTATTGGTTCAACGGGTAACGCACGACTTTAACCACTGAGCCACAAACGCTCGGGAATCTGCATCACGTATATCGAAAACTTTATTGCGCGACGATGATTTTTTTTTATTTTTTTGCATTAGTGCGATTGATTTAGTCATTTTATTTTCTGTTGGAGCTTATTATTTTTCTGAATAGATTTGTAATATTTTTTTTTTCTGTAGGACGTTTCACAAATTAAGCATTTTTCATCGTGATTTCTCGAAGCAACACAATGATTTGCAACTTGATTTTTTTAAACTGTCAATGATTTTCGGTCATCTTTAAAGAAGGTAAAATGTACTTTTTTATAGTATTATTAAAAAAAAAAAATAACCTCCTAATCTGAAAATTTACTCTTGAAAGCAATAATGGTTTTGGTCTTAAATTGCCCAACCACTAACACGTAGATATAGTATAATAATCTTTACAATAAATGATGGATCTGTTTTCTTACAGTAACGCAATATATGACAAATAACTGGTGTACTAAATAGGGGAGAGGGAAATGAATATCCTCTGCCACAATAAGCAAAATTCATGCGATTTGGTATCGACATCACCCGATCTCGTTACAAATCTTCAAAATTCGACAGATGATTGGAATTTAAAAGTTAATCAAACCTCAAGTATTTTCACCAATCGCTCCTATTACCGGTAATTTCTCGCCATACGGATACGGAAAAAAGTGGGAACGGAGTTTGTTTCCGTTATTATACGATAGGAATTGTGGAAAGGTTTCTGAAAATTCAGAATTCTTCCGTGGTACGAAAAATACATGAAATTCAGTATTATTTCTGTCAATTCACGAAAAGGAAAGTATCCGAAATATGCATCGTTAATTCACGAAGGAAATGACGGAAAATGGCTCCTAAATTTCAGACATTTTTTGCAGTGTAGGGAACTAATTAACTAACCTACTTCTACATACATGAGTGTAAGTGCACATTTATTTGTTCATTACTGGTACTTCATCCCAGTAGAATACGCTAGCCAAATATGAACGTGTGTCTCACAAAACCCTTCCTACTCCGCAGGCGGTTATTCTCCCAACTAAACTACGCCGGTAGGTCTTATCGATGCAACTTTGCAGACTTGAGTCGTACGTCGCCGCAGTAGTTCGTCACCTACGTCATATTACGTAGTATCTTATGTCATCCATCGTTAAGAAGGCTGAGGCATGAAATCACAGGCTTTCGTGTCAGCCGCCAAATATTCTTGAAAGACCAGCTCACTGTAGAAGGAATTCCTATAAAATCCATTCGTTGTGTGAAAGAATCATCACACAAACACGGCTGGGAGATTCATTTTACGTTTGAGCTGCATTATTGTGCATAACCTTTTTGCCGATAGTGGGATTATAACTCTAGAGGCGACTATTCTCGGAACCGAGCTAGGCCGACTATACTCTTATCACTGCAGCTTTACCGATTTGACGCGTACGTCACCACAGTATTGCGCCATCAACATGGTGTAACGTAGGACGTTACAGGTGTTAGTTTTATATCATACAAAAATTGCAAGATTAAATTTCCTCTGTCAAAAAGGCAAATTTTGTCCAACAAGTCGCTCTCTCAAAAATACACATTATCATGATGCTAAATCTAATGCCCTTGTCGTTAACAGGATGTTATCTCAACATTGCAATTCTATCAAGTCGTTCTATCCAAAATGCATTATTGTTGACAAGAAATTATCTCAGCTTGCCCGTTTTACAATAAGTATTTAAACCATTTTTTGATCGCTGACCGGCTTTTAGCATTCCAAAAGATAGCTCGTCGGGGTAAACGTGTCATTAAGAGAAAAACGTTTACCAGGGAGAAATTAAATTTCTATAAGAACTTACAAATACAACAGCAAGGTTAAATTACAGGTATACGTCACACAGGTTGGCGCAGCCGCCCCGATGGCGCAGTGGTCTAAGGCTTTGGCTTCTGATCATTCGTCCGTAGGGGGTCCGGGTTCGAATCCCGGTCAGGCATGGATGTTGTGTTTGTCTTACGGCACTGGCTCTCTCCCTTCCCTGGAACCAGTGACCCTAAATTAGGGACGGGCGACTGCTTATAGCCCATTGAGTTGCTCACGGTGGTCGTTAAACCTCCAATCAAAAAAAAAAAAAAAAGGTTGGCGCAACAAATGCGTGAATATGATAGCCAACCCATTTATGCTCAAGGCAGGCCATGTGACACGGAGCGTTATCTTGATGAAAGAGTCGAGTTCCATTTGTATACACCACCGTCATGTGAACCACTACTTAATAAAAAACTATGCCTGGGAAGGATCTGGTCGTGAGTGTCTGTTCACCGGATATTAGGGGATTCAGTGATCTCTATGAAAACAGTCCCCACCCCATAATGCTGCCGCCTGGTTCCTTCCAACGGTGCAAAATGACTTGAGCTTTTTTACCACCGCCTTGTCGAATACTAACCCAGTTGTCGGCATGTTTGACCTGGGATTATTATTCTTTTATTGGAGGCTTAACGACCAACGTGAACAACTCAGTGGACAATAAACAGTACCCCGTTCGTAACGTACGGCTACAGATTCCAGGGAAGGGAGAGAACTAAAGCTGCAAAACAAACGCAGCATCCATACTCTAAACGGGATTGGAATTCGGACCCATCTCCGGCAAATGATCAGAAATCATCGCTTAGACCACTGCGACACCGGGGCGGCATCGGGATCATTGGATCAGGTCATTCTTTTTCAGGAGTTCAATGTCCAGCCACGATGCTCTCTGGCACATTGCTCGTGAATCTACCGCTAAAGGTCGGTCAACATCGGCCAATGAAAGAACTGGCCTATGTGCGTGTGTTGGAATTGGCCCATTTACACGCGCGTACGCTGGACTGCGTACATAGGAACTTTTCTCTGCATGAGCCTTGGTTTTTTTTAGTGACACACGACTTAAGTTTGAACTTTTCTCTGCACGAGCAAATTTTATTTTTAGTGACACACGACTTAATTAAGTTTGAATTCATCATGTATTTGCATATTACTTATAAACCATAAATAAATTACCAAAAGCGTAACATCTCTCTTGAGTATCCAGCAGTAATCATCCAACATACTGATACTCCACTTTCCTTGGTACCGCATTTTCACGCTAGATACATCTTGATGAAATCGTTCGCTAGGTTTGTCTTTGAGAGCGCGTGGATTCTCAGGGAAGAAATCCAACTGGGAGTCCAAGAAATGGATCTTCATGGACATATTACATCCCATAGCTTTGCATGAATCCAAGACTTCACATACTAAGTCGCAATAGTTATCTGCC
This sequence comes from Macrothele yani, assembly GCA_039090855.1. Taxonomy (NCBI): domain Eukaryota; kingdom Metazoa; phylum Arthropoda; class Arachnida; order Araneae; family Macrothelidae; genus Macrothele; species Macrothele yani. The sequence goes on from CM077025.1 coordinate 19,820,051, forward strand.
TTAAAATTTCCCAAAGTGTTTTTCAGTCACACTTTCGAAAGATTTCCAATCTTGCTTTTCAACTTAGCTCAACTTCTCAAATATTTGATCCCGTACAAACTCTTTTATTAGAGGTCCTAAAGAAATCCCTTCCTTAATTTTGGCGTCACTAATTCTGGGGAATATTTCATTTAAGTATGTGAATCCAGTCATATTGTAGTCCGTTACCATGACATGTGTTTCTTAAGTCTTAGTTTGATGTGTAGAGAAGAGGGATAAGTACACATTTTCAGGATTGACCAGTGGAGTGTTTACGGCATTTATCTTCCCTGGAGTTAGAGACTCACTTCTCGTCCAGTCTTTTCTGTACAATGACTTCTTCTGTGCCAACTATTTCACTCACACAGGAAACCATAGCATAAACTTGTGTATTCTGAATCATCATCACTCAATGTAGCATTTTCTGGAGGCTGTGGCACAGGTGATTCCTCCATGTGAGAAATAGGCCTCATTACAGAAGGCAAATCAGAGTATTTCAAGCTGTGTTTCGATTTAGATGGACTATCCGCGTAATGTTTGTTAAACACAAATTAAAACATGGAGGTGTGAGTGGTCTTTTGATTCCCTCCAACACAAGGATCCTTAAAGTGCATATGGCGAAAACCCAGCACATGAGAAGCTTATAACAAGTTACACAGCAAATATGAGGGACCCAACACTTATCTTGGTCACCTACTGTACAACCAAAATGAGGGGCCCAAGTCTTATCTTGATAACCTGATTTAAAACCAAAATGAGGGGCCCAAGTCTTATCTTGGTAACCTGAATTGAAACTAAAATGAGGGGCTTATCTTGGAATACCTACTTTACAACCAGGCTCGTATGGATCTATATCTTGGTCACCTACCTTACAACCAGAATAAGGGGCCCACCTTTTATCCTGGTCTCCTACTTTTTAACTAAAATAAAGGGCCCAACTCTTTATCTTGGTCACCTGTTTTATAACCTAAAATGTCTTTTTGATTGAAGGTATATCGATCACCGCGAGCAACTCAGCATTCGTGCCTCACTAGGAGTCGAACCGGCCCCATCTCGGGTCAATGTGAGTAGCTTTCGAGGCAGACCACCGAAACGAGGGCTTGTTTTTCGAAATGTACGTGAGCGAAGAAATTTTGGAAGCACACGTAATGATCACAGTAATACACGCGGCAACTTATCTTTCCGAAAAGCTTTATTTGATTCCTGCTATCGTAACGGCCTCGTTTCCCTTCCAGACCTAAAGATAAATACGGGACTGACGGACTTACTTTGAACAGTCCTAACTTTGTCCAACACACTTGGAAATTCAACATAGCAATGTCATTCGCTTCCCTCTCTGCCAATAAAAAAACGGAGATTGCAGACAATGGTCTGTACTGTTTTAAAATTCAGAGACCGTTTTTGCTCAGATTTATTACCACGTACTGGTGAAATATATACTTTATAGAGTCCTCTGCAGCTATTAATATACGTTTTGGTCGTAATGAAAATAAAGAATTAAAGCGACCGACATTGACTGCTCTGGCAGTTATTTTGGCGAACAGTTCTTACGCTCAAGCATACAATACTGCTGCAGAGGCTATTGAACACGAATTAGCTGGGAACAACATGGACCTTCCTTTTGTTGATAACATATTTACGCATTCCTTATGATCTCTCAACAGAATATAGAAACAATGGAGCAATTTCTTACCACTGTATTTTCTTGAAAACTGAAAAATACCTCTTATTAGATTGAGGCTTTTGGCCCACCAAGCCAGTAGTAATTTAGAAACACGTTTTATGTATATTACTTCCGTTGATGTAAAAAAAATTCAAAAATTCAAAAATTGAAGCCAAAAATTCAATAAAAACATATTTACACAAAAACTGTGAGTGACAGAAAAACTCTGATTACATTTGTGAGCTCAGCATTAAAAAGTTTCTTTAGAAACACTATAAATGTTCCATGGGACAAAAACTGTGTTTTCCATTGTTATTTTCGTCGTTTGAATATCTTGGAAATTAGGAAAGGTATATAAAGTTAAATTATCAGTAGTTTGAATATTTGCATACAAAATGCTTCCTTCTTAGCTGCTGCAGTAATCTTCACCGAAATAGCATTCTTGTTTTCCTCAGCAAGACATCTCCATATAAATGTATAGCACCTATTCTTTCTGGAATTACGGAGCAATGTAAAGCGATGCCATACCGTAGGAAGGAGTATCATCTCACATTTCATCCCCTTGCATCATTTTCACTAATGTTTGCCGATGGACATTCCCAGTCTGTTAGTTACACTGAAAGCTCGTTTATGTACCTATTTATCCTTCGTCCCGAGGCACACTGCTATCGATTTATGTTTTCCCAAAACGGAAAGAATGATCTTATTCGATGCTACAGCGTCTTTCGCGAAATGGAATCATCAAGAGAAGTTATATACGCTGTTGCGCAAGGTAAAAAAATGAAAGCAAATGTACCTTCTGAGAGCAAAACTTCTTCTTCTAGTTTGGCAGCCATGTATGTAAGGCATGAAAAAGGAATGAGAAAAAATGCACCTGCTATCTAGCTCTTTTCGTAGCTTCATCAGTGCTGCGAAGAAGTAGTCTTTAAGCAGTGGTGGTGGTATCTACACTTGTGCAGATGAAATCTGAGAGTAATAAACATTGGATATTACCGATATTTTATTTCGTTTTTTTCCCCTATGAAACGCTTCCAGCAGATAAAATGTTCTTTTAAGGAAAAATGGATTTTTGGGATCTTCTTAGAGAGTAAAATAAAAGATTATTATTTTTATCCTTGCCTTTATTCATAGTACGCTTTATTGTAATCTTCAAAGTTCATATATTTTAATCGTTCGGCTGATTCTAGTCAATTTTTTATATTCAGTGATATTTTTTTCACATCTGTCCGTCGTTGTGGGGGTGTGACATATATGACCTATTTAACTTTTAGCTTTAACTCTGGTACACATTTTTAGTTATCTATCGTCATACTACTTTCTGAACTAAACATCTCTTCGGAACTTCCAAGAGTTTATTTCTTTAAGAATTATTCGTCAGTCAGTCAAGTTAGGAAAAAAAATAGAGGGTGTTTGTGCAAAACTTTTGGCCAAATTTTTGGAACTTGTTCTACCGCCAGTACTTAAAAAAGAGGGTTATTTACACTATATTGACAAAAGTAACCGGACACCTAGAAGAGAAACACAACATAGCATTTATTAACATACATTACTACGGTGTCGGCCCACCTTTGGCCTGAAGAAGCACTGACCTTTCGAAGCTCGAAGTGGTTGGGTTTTGAGCTCCGTGATTTTCGTTGCTATAAGGTGTTTATTGAATGCTTTAGTTGCTGTGGTTGCATGTATCTTCAAGTTGAAGTTCTACACTTTACGTTCGTGTATCTCCCAGGTTGGTGAGTGCCATATTTTCTCATTATTCACTGTTTTATTTTCAACCAAGCTGGTCTTTTTTCGTTAAAGTCTCGCCATTGCTTCGATGGCGGAGGCAGACAAGGGTGACGCCCACATCCTTATCTTGGCAGATCAGCCAGCTTCCTCTTCTTCTACCACGGTAGCTCCTGCTCAGCTTAATGAGGTGGCCCCCGGGCGTCATTGGTCATGGACACCTCTTCTTCTCCAGCTATAACTCCCACCAAGTGCGGTAGTACCAAGTCTCCTATCTACATCTCAGCAGATGATGACGTATCCGTTATCAGCAATACTGAGCTCACAGCTTCTACTTCTCATCAACTTTCTGATCCGCCCTCACTGCTAGGGGCCGCTTCATCGAATTCTCGACCCATGTCTGCCCAAGCGTCCTATGCTTCTGCAACTTCTGGGGTCCTCACACCCCCAGTTTCATCTGCTATGCCTTTTCCTGAATCCTATGTCACTGTCGTCGGTTCTACTGCTACAATTGACATACCAGAGGATTCCCGAGCTGGTCACCTTTTTTCCTCCACTATGGAACGGGGCGTCTATTTTGATGCGCTTCCCGACACTAAGCTGTGGCAATATAGCCGAGCCCTCAAAACTATCTTACCAAAGGATGCAATAGACTTTGTAGCTCGAAAACCCAGATCTGTCTTGGTCTATTTTAAGGATAAAGCGCATGCTGACCAGGTCCTTACTGAAGGTCTAACCATCAATGACGTGCATCTGTTAGCACAACCGGTTGCGCACAGCCCGGTGCAGGTGACCTTCTACCCCGTACCAGCAGAAGTATCCGACGCTGCACCTAGCTTAGCAGGTACGGCAGAGTTGTTGGCTCCATAACAACTCTCTCTGCGGCTCCCAGAGACCCTGAAGACAAATCGATTCGGGGTTTCCGCCGCACTGCTCGAGCCCTCTTTTCATCTGTTGCTCAGCTGAAAGCGGTTCCGAATGTTTTGCACATCCGCTGTGGACAGCAACGCCGAAGAGTTGAGATAATCACTTCACAGTATTGCACTATCTGTCAGAGCGAAAGTCACATAAGGGCTCAGTGCCCACGTGCCTCCCTGAAAACAGCTCCATACACTACATCTTCTTCTACTTTGTCCACCAACGCTTCACAGACTTCTTCCTATTCAAGGAAAGTCGCGGGAATCAAGATCTTCCAAAAGTCAGCTTACTGCCATTGGTCAACAAACGACTTTGATGCCTCCACCTCCTGCTGATCCTAAGAATTTTCCCAGTCTTCCAAAATCGACTCCCCCTAGTACTTTTACAACCACTGCTGATGTACATGTTGACCACTCCTCAGCTTTTACCGTTGGCTCCATGACACGAGTCACAGGTAGCGCTTCGGGTTCAGACTCTCCAGACGATCATGAAGCTTTTGTGGTTGCTGGAAAACGCAGTGGTGCTACTCACCCCAAGACGAAGAAGTAAAAAAACTCTGGCGTCCCGAAGATCATCTCGCTCTTCTACCCGCTCATCCACTCGCTCCGTCAGCTCTCGACGACCGTTCTCCAGGTCGCCTCTACACACTTCCTCTGAGACAGCATGTGAGGGTGCCTTTCCCTCACTAGATGAATTCACAACTTTTCTTGCTGAAAATGCTTTCCCTGCTGAGCCTCTGCCATACGAGGACGTGCTGGATTGCCTTTTAGGGTCCTCTAGCCCTTCCTCAGCACGCACTTCCATTCAGCAGTATGAAGCAGCTCTTCCACAAGTGCTGGTTCAATTACACTCACTTGAAAACACTCTTTGGCGCACTGCGGACAAGGTCCCGTGGAGTGCTTGTTTTCTCCGTCGACTCCACTCCATCACTACAGCCAGTCAATTCCTACTGCATCCCACAACTAACCTAGACATTCAAGGTGGTGTCACTTAATTGTCGTGGTTTTGCGACACCTCTTGCGAATGCGCTGGTACAAGAGGATCCTGCTTCGCTGAATACTGATATATTACTTCTGTAGGAAACAAACTGTACTTCCACCACCTCTGACAAACCAATATATATAAATTGTAACTTCTCATTGTACAGAATCATGTATATAGGTCGTTTCACGAACCACAGACATCTGTAAACTTTGTCGTTTTACAGTATATTCTTATCTTCAATTCCTGATTCAAATGTGCAATTTTACTTTTCAACCGTGTAAACTTGTGTTCTCCAATACTCACTGTGATGAGTTGTGTCTTTTCTCTGTATTTTCAGAGATTATTTTTTCTTTTGTATTCTCAGGAAAATTATTGTATATAACTATTTTTCATATCACCGTTGTATGTAACATGTAGTACCGCGAGCCACATTCATCTGTAAATTTTTCATCATCTGTCTTTCGAACTTTTGATTTCATGTTTGTCTCCTTGATCACCTGCAACCTCCTGGTTTTCCAGGTCACCCACAATGTATCACCTTTCGGTCAGAACTTTTTTTTCTTCAATATTGTGTAAAATTTATACTCTATAGTGCTCATCATTCTGGATTGATTTTACTCTCTGTATTACCAGAGATTCATGTTGCCTCGCCAGTTTTCTACTGCACTTAACTGTTGTCATGCAAACGTTGCACCGAATCCTGTAATTAACGTAGCGCAAGCTGCACATTCTGTTAATTTCTCATCACCTGTCTTTTGAATCTATGTCTGGAAGCTCGAATTCTGTATTATTCCTTGCTTCAATACTGTGCAAAATTAATATTGTATAACGCTCTTCAAGCTGAATTGGTCCTATTCTTTGCTTTGTCAGAGACTTTTGTTGCCTCACCAGACACTCGAGTGTAATTAACTGTTTTTTTACTATCATCAATGTACAAAATCGTGTAAATAAGCAGTAGCGTAAGCTACAAGCATCTGTAAATATTTTTTTTGTCATACATCATTTGAGATGATTTATTCAAGCACATCTCCTGTATCTTTCTTCTAATAAATACTGTGCGAAAACTGACCTTTCGAGATATGCTTTGGACAAGGTTTTGGAACGCAGCGATAGGTATGCGCTTCCATTCAGTACATAATGCTGCCGCTAACTTTTGCTTAGTAGTAGGCCCTAGTTTGAAACTTCTTATGGTGCTCTCATTCATCCCATAAGTGCTCTATGGGATTAAGATCAGGGCTCTGTGCTGGCCAGTCCACACACGATACGGACTTATACGCCCTAAAACCCTTGCTTTATGGCTTGGTGCATTAGCCTGCGGGTACCCACAAGGCTGGGTTCCACAGTATTGGCACAGAATTAGTAGGACATAAATATCCAGAATATCGAGGTAAACGTGCTGGTTAACATTGTCCATGATAACCAATGGGCCAGGACCATACACAAAAAAATCCCCGACACGAGTACACTGCCAACTCCAAACTTGATCATAGGAACAGTACACTATTGTAAATAGCGATCCCCCGGTTGCCGACATACATACACACGACCATGAGACTGATCGATTGTGTATCAGGATTCATCAGTCCATAGAACCCGTTTCCATTGATCAACGGTCCACGATAAATGTTTTTTACACCATGCTAAACGACGAGTAGCATTCCGAGTGGAAACGAAAAGCTTGTGAGCAACCGCACGACCACGGTAGCCTATGGAATGAAGTTCTCTGCGAATGGTACGTGTACATACCGAGGTTGAATCCATTTTTACTCAACTGTACGCTGAGGTTTTATGCAGTACTCCGTCGATTAGCTGTAACGATTTTCCTAAGGCTTCGACGTCCTCTATCACTGATTTTCTTTGGTCTGCCGGTACGTTTTGCTGCTTCAGGCACTCCATGTGTCTTCCACTTATTCAGTACATCCAAAACAGTTGACTCGGGTATGTTTAAACGCCTCTCGGTTTCTCTTATGGACAACTCACTATTATAACACCCAACAATCTTTCCTTTCTCAAAGTCAGTTCTTTTCCGCCGCGACATTTTCATTCAACCTTACAGTGGGATATGATCCCGGTCACCTGCAGGCTTATTTGTATACCGTTTGCAGCTGTACGCGAATCTTAACAACGCAACGGATCCGTTCATTTGATTTTGAAAGGATGGTCCGGTGACTTTTATCAATATAGTGTATATATAATGTAGGCTCCCAGAAAAAGAATGAGACTGTAATTGTAACGTACCAACGGAGGTAGTTAGTGTCAAAGTGATTGGGGTCCGTTTCGAAATATGCACCGTTAACAGAAATAAACTTCTCCAATCTTCTTTGCTATTCTTGAAACACGTGAGAGAAACCATTTTTTGACAGTCCCTTCAAAACCGCCTTCATCTTTATGGTAACGCCCTGCTCTGATGGAAACTGTTGACTTTGTAATGAATATTTCACCGATGGAAAAATAAATAAGTCACAAGGAGCAAAGTCCGGGCTGTAGCGTAGATTTAGTATGCAGGAGGTGTTGATTTTGGCTAAGTATTTCATTACATCATTGGCCATATGGGGTCTGGCATTGTCATGGTGAGGTGTCCACTCACCTGCATGCAGAGTAGGCCTTCTTTTTCGGAGGTGCACTCGCAAATATAGTAGAACAGGGACATAATAAGAGCCTGTGACGGTCGTATGAGGTAGTACGGTATGTTGATAAATCATCCCGAAACTATCAAAGAATGTGAAAATCATTGTAGTAACAGCGGAAGATACAACTTTAGCCGTTTGGGGTGTGGTAGAAGAAGATGACTTTCACACATAACTTTGTTGCTTTGACTCCGGTTCGTAATGATGCATCCGAAATTCATCTCTGGTTATTATTGTATATCCATTAAAGCATTTTCAGCTCCTCGCGCTTCGATTTCCATGTCAGGCAGACATTGCCACGGAATTCGAGTGCCATTTCAGTGCTCCGAAACGGCAAATTCAGGAACATAACTCACCGAGGTCTGAAAATTCGATAAATAGAGCAAAATGTCAATTGCTAAGTTGAAGAGAAAGATTTAATTGTTACAAATCGGGCATAAAAAAATGGAGGTTCACAGGAAATTTTCGGCCGTACACTGAGGATACAAAAGGATTTTGGTGAACTAAATTCGCCGATAGTGGCGCTTAAGTCGAACTGATAAGATCGTCCGACCGACACACAATAGTTCCATTAGCTCCATACCTTTACGAGCCTCCGTTCGCCTGTGAAGCGATTTATTATAAACCCTGTATATTTCTTTATGAAAGTGTTTTCTCCGCTATGTTTATATAACTTTTAATCAGAATTGACGGTCGAGCAAGATCCCACATTTTGTCCAAACGATACCCTGTTCATAAGACTTTTTACGGCTGTTACAAACGTGTGGTAGAACGAACTGATATCATTCAGCTAAATCGTCGAGCAAAACTATCAACGACCTATCGTAATACTGGGCTTTTGTTTCAAAGTTGTGCTATTGCTTTAAAATTGTTAAACCTTTCACGTTACGCATGGTCGAGTCACATTATTGTGACCACCAGCTAATATCCAGAGTAACGGCCGTGTGCAGCGCTGACAGCAGCTAGACGGGGTGGGCGTGACTCAGTAAGGTGCTGGAAGGTGTTCACAGGTATGTGGAGCCATGCGGACGGCAGTGCATCTGACAGCTGCTGTAGGGAGCGTGGTGGAGGATCCATAGAGCCAACAACACAATCGAGGTGGTCCCATATATGCTCGATTGGGTTTACGTCTGGGAAACTAGGAGGCTAGGGATGTACTGTACTTTGAAATCTTCATTGTGCTCTTTCAACCCCTCTCGGACATTTCTAGCTGTGTGACACATCGCATTGTCGCGCTGGAAGGTCCCATACGCCTTAGAGAAGACAATCAGCATGCATGAGTGTGCGTGGTCTGCAAGGATGGATTCATAACGAATTCGGTCCACAGTGCCTTCCACAGGTATGAGTAGACCCAGGGAATTCCACGAATACATTCCTCAGACCATAACACTGCCCCCACCCCTTTGTGTTCTTCCAGCAGTGGTTAAGGAGTGTTTGTTCTCCGATGTTTCTCCCCTTATACGCCAACGTCCATCCGTTCGATGAATCAGAAAACGTGATTCATCAAAGAAGGCAATTATTTGCAAATCAGCGTAGGTCCAATTCTGATACTGCCGTGCAAATGTAAGCCTTTTCTGCCGATGCACCTTCGTTGGTCCATCCGTATGAATTGGACCCCATACGCAGCAGGGTTCGTTTAATTCTCGTTTTAAACACACTTCCGGTAGCCTCCTGGTTCATTCGGCCAGTGAGTTGCTCCACTGTAGCGTGTCGATCGGCCATCACGCACCTTCGCAGACGACGTTCACCTCTCACATCAATGGCACGTGGTGCTCCGCAGTTTTCCCGTCGCTTCTTCGCAATGGTGCTATTTCTTTAATCACGATACACCACAGGAGCACGCGAACAGTTCACAAACTGCGCTGTTTCAGAAGTACTGTTACATTTGCCCCGAAAGCCGATAATCATCCCTTTTTGAAAATCTTATAAATCGATACTTTTATCAATGACAACAACGAGGGATATGTTTTTGGATCATGATGATCAAATGTAGAGGATTTTAGGAAGGGAGTGTCTGACCCTAGGTCAAACAACCCTTAGAAATAGGAAGCTAGGAGACTTGGGCTAGAGTGCTCGATAGGAAAGTGACACGGAAGCGAAGTAGAAAGGGGGAGGAAGACGCCCTTATTTATTACAGGGGAGCCAGTACCCGGGGTCCGACGGCTTAACGTGCCCATCCAACGCACGGCGGATATTTAGTGGATCGAGCGTTCGTACCTGCTGGGATCGAACCTGAAGTCATTTCCGTGGCAGTCACGAACATTGCATACTACACTGCCGGACAATTGCTAAAGACGGATGACAATAGCAACGATAGCAACCATAAAATGGAATGCAGGAAAATGTGGAAATCAGCATAAGTGCGGGATACAGTAAGACGTGTTGTGCGTATGCAAATTTTGGAATGCCGAACTTGTTCGTGACGTCATAGCGCTGATAAGAGATATAAAAGATTTCACGCGTATTGACCGTTGTTGTTCAAACGCAAAGTTGAATAGGAAAGAATCAATTGACGAACTTGCAAGTTTCATTATGTCTTCCCGACATCACCTAGATGATTTTACGCGTGGCCGTATTATTGGCAAGATTGAAGAAGGGCGAAAAATAACAGATGTTGCCAGGGAGTTCGACGTCAGCCACAGTGCTGTTTCAAGGCTTTGGAAATCATTTCAAACAAATGGAGAGTGTAGCAAACGTCACGGGGGAGGTCGTGTTCGCAGTACGACACCTGGAGAAGATCGGTACATAGTGCTATCAACAAAAAGACACCGGCGCAGCACAGCTAGTGAATTAGCAAATCAATTTATGGCTGCTACTGGCAAGTGGATTTCCCGAAAAACTGTCGCCAGACGTTTGCATGAAGGAGTACTATACGCCCGCCGTCCTGTTGTGTGCATCCCATTGTACAGACGTCAATGTACCGCCCGTTTGCAATGGTGCCATCAACATCCCAATTGGACTGATAACGACTGGTCTGCTGTCCTCTTCTCAAATGAGAGTAGATACAGTCTATCGTCTGATTGTCGACGACAACTGATCTGGCGTGATAGTGGTACTGCATATTGTCCAGCAAACATACAGGAAAGGGACCGATATCCGACATGTAGTGTCATGGTATGGGCTGGCATCATGATCAATGGCCGTACGTCCCTCTATGTGCTTCCAAACGGGACTATGACTGGCCAACGATACATTAATGATGTTCTGCTACCTCATGTTCGCATGTTCCGTGGTGCTGTCGGTGATAGATTTATTTTCATAGACGACAACGCAACATCTCATCGAACAGTCGCTGTCCAGGAGTGTCTTGAGAGCGAGGATATTCAACGCCTCGTATGGCCAGCACGTTCTCCAGATCTGAATCCCATTGAAAATGTGTGGGATGCTTTGGGGAGGAGTCTTGCTGGTCGCCAATGCCTTCCAATAAACAAGGACACCCTCATCCGTGCACTGACAGAGGAATGGGATAAATTACCACAACAGCTGCTTGATAATGTTGTGCAAAGCATGACACGACGTGTGGAATCTTGCATCGCCCTCCATGGTGGCCATATCCCGTATTGACATCTTACGCCGGAACGCCTGCGGACGGTAATTGCATTTTTTTCACGTTTACGTATTCTGCACAAAATGGCCTGTTTGTCCCTTGAACATGTTCCAAAGCCTTCTGGATTTCAGAGCACAATAAATTGTCTTTCTTGTAATGTCCTGGCATTCTGACATTATTTTATTTCACTTAGCATCCAACCACACTTACTTTTTTATGCGCTATATAGCCGTTTATGATCCGTCCTTAGCAATTGTCCAGCAGTGTATCTTCTTCAGAAAAGAGAAAATGCCAGCTCACGACACTTGCCTTCTTTCATTGGCCACGTGCTGTTGACGTCAAAAGTACGATGTGGTCACAATAATGTGATTCGAATGTCTATGTTTATTGCTAAATCTGATTTATCGTTCTCGGTGTTTATAGACAACTTCTGTCTTATATTGTTCCTGCTGGAATAAAGAAATTAAAACCAGTGCTTACCGCTAATTGATTTGTTTACAATCAAATTTCTCTAATCATTGTTTATTGAATCCTGAGAAGACTCACAATGATGAGAAACAGTTATGTCCATCAGAAAAATATAATTTTACTGTTTTTGTACTTTAGCTTTGAAATATCCATATTTTTGCAGTTATTGATTGATTTATAACCATTTTTTTATATGTGGTGATGCATACCTTTTGATTATCCTAATCGGGCATTTTTGATGCTTCGAAGGTGAGAAGCAGATATAGAAGCCTAGCGACGGGTTAAGAGAGAGAGCGGCAGTTGGCCCCAAACCAGAAAAGATTGAAATAATGTTGCTGTTGAAGTTGGTAATGTTCCAGAGAAAACATTTTGTAGTATGTGAACGTACCATTGATTGTTCTCCTGTTTTTTTGTTTTTTTGGGTCTTTTTGTTTCATTGTTTAACTACCACCAGAAGCAAATTTAAGGGATGTAAGCAGTTGCCTGTTACTAATTTGAAGCCACTGATTCCGGGAAAGGGAAAAATCATACACCATCGGAAAAACACCCTGACCATGCCTCACACGGGGCCCGAGACTGGGCCCACGTCGGATAAATGGTGAAAAGTCAATGTTTCAGACCCCCAGCTAGTGGACGGCAATACATTTCTTATTTTCGTTTCCAGTTTGGCATTTTGTTAGGTGGTATGAGTTTTGGGAGATCTTTGATGTCTCCCAGCTCTTATTCCTACATTTACGCATTTTTAACCGCTGTGATCTATGTCAGAGTTAATGCTTTTATGTGTATTATGGTATGAAATAAAATTTGATTTGAATAAACTTTTACAATACATTCAATACAGGAACACAGAAAACATTTGTCTGGTAAGGGCTTGCCAAAGCTCTTCATTTCTCGAAACCACTTTCTCAAACGTCTGTTTTGTTTTCTCTAAATGAATGCAAATCACATAACCTGCCACAGTACGCCAGTCACCTTCAAGACGTCTCTAAACAGAAAATGACATTTTGCAATTTTCAAACTGTGACATTCAAGTACCCACATTTTTGCGAACTCTCACGTGATTCTAAGGTATATTTTCCATTAGCTGATATATTTTCTATTAGCTGATAACTTCTTTTTATTAAAACCATTGTGATGGAACATGGGTATGGTGTTGGTATTGTGAAAAAGTTGTGTGCTCGGCATAGAAGAAGTAATTCGTCTTCGCTGTGTGTTCAGCGCGAGCAGATTACTTATGTGGGATCAATGTCTTTCTTTCCACCGGTTACAAATGCATTACGGAGAGTTTGTAAAAAACACAAAAAAGATTTTGGTGATGTGGCCTCTAACCTTCGGAGCATGCTTAGGAAGGATCGTGAGCCCAAACCCATCCAAGAACAGTGGGGCGTGTACTGTGTGCCCTTGAAGACCGACGTTGCTGCTGCTCCTAATTCATGGTACATAGGATCCACTCTTCGTAATTTAGGAGTTAGAGTGACTGAACATCAGTACACTGTAAAGACTGGATCTACTACTACTGCCCTTGCACGCCTGGTTAAGTCTGGAACTCATCTGCCCTCTTGGTCTGAGACTTATTTATTACTTAGGACCAGAGGTAGGTATATGACTCTCTTCGCCGAAAGTTTGTATATTGACGTTTTTAAGGACGTATGCTGTAACGATGACTTACCTGCACATGTACATGCACCGTTGGATTCGCTTATTTAATTTTTTATGTCGTGCGAAGTACCCTACTGCGGGTGTTGATAACGGACCCTGTGCTTATTTTTCACTTCGCTGAATATGTATTTGTAATCTATTTGGTGTTTTCTTTCTTTGCTTTGTTTCTCGCTGTAACCGAGTTGTGACGCGGATATCATGTCACTCACCAGGATCGCTGTTGTCTTCGGGACTACCTATATATTAAGTGTGTGTGTTCTCCTAGCGCCAGTTCTTTTAGCCTGATGACGCACAGGGCGCCTGTTGCGAAAGATCTTGTTTTTACCTAATATGCCTTTTAGTAGTAAAATTCTAATTGTATGTTTTGGGTAGTTTTCTACATGCTTCGACAGCTGCCTTTTTATTCTTCTTGATACGTTTGTTTCGACAGCTATCGTAATATTAGTTATTAAATGTGACGGTAGCGTGTATTTATAGGAAATATATAAATATATGTAATAGTCATGTCAAAAGTACAGGAACATCTCAATCCATCAGAGGAACACATTCATACAACTTTCAAATTGGCACTGCCAAACCCAATTTTATTTATTTATTTACTTATTTTTGAAACCCTTTTCAGCTCAACTTTCATACAGCTGTAAATAGTATTTGCATATAATGCGGTATTTTTCATATCCGCATTTCTTTTTTCTTTTTTTTTCTATTTCTCACTACCACATTATATTGCTCTTTTATTTAGAAGGTAAAAATGTAGTGCTTCTTTCAGAGCCTGACATCCATAAGTTACAAAACTGTTTTTGTGTTTTCCTTTTCTTTTTTTTTTTTGTTGTTTTGGTTTATGTGAATATCTGTATCTTGCGCGATAAAAAAAATAAAAAAATAATAATTAACGCAGAATTTTATTGGACATCTTAACTCCTCTAAATTTTTTTCAATTTAGCAAAATGGTGCTGTTCTATTTATGTCACGTAACAATGGTGATGTGTCTGCCCCGCAGGACGCACATGAAATAAAGGCAGATAGCAGTGAGAGTACACTCCAGTGTAGTATAGTGGATAGCACTCCCAGCTGCGGAGCCGAGAGTTGCAGGTTCGAATCCTATCTCTGGTACAAAGATGATGGAGAGTTTACTTCGTCATACAATTCATTTTGAGATTAGTACCTGACATGACATATTGGTACCTGACATATACGAACAATTTTGAGATTGGTACTTGACATGACAATTTTAATGTTGAGATTGGTACCTGACGACATGACAGTTGGTACCTGACATGACAATTTTAAATTTTGAGATTGGTACCTGACATGACAATTTTAATTTTGAGATTGGTACCTGACGACATGACAATTGGTACCTGACAAGACAATTTTAAATGTACCTGACGTGACAATTGACAATTGGTACCTGACATGACAATTTTGAGATTAGTACTTGACATTTTGAGATTGGTACCTGACATGACATATTGGTACCTGACATGACAATTTTAATTTTGAGATTATTACCTGACATGACAATTGACAATTGGTACCTGCCATGACAATTTAGAGATTAGTACTTGACATTTTGAGATTGGTACCTGACATGACATATTGGTACCTGACATGGCATGATTGGTACCTGACATATACGAAAAAACTGCAAAATCCATATTTTCATGTCTGTGTTCGATATATAAAAACTGGAAGGATGCACCTATTAAACATTTTTCTTTTAATAAAGGTAATTTTATATTGCAAAGTGTGCTGTTTCCCCGATCTTTAAAAGAATATCAAACACAAAATTAAGGAAATGTTTTGGATACTATGTGTGGCACGTAATGCGACCTGTTGATAATACCAGTTTCATAGAGATTAATCATGCGAAACAAAAAAAAAACCCGCTTAAGTTTACCTAAATTGTACTTGTATATTTTCTTGCTGTACAGTATACAGGAAATATACTAAACATTCATGGTGAACCCAAGCGTGCCTCTAACGAAACAAGAAAGCTGACACCAATTTTTGGCTATAATGAGCACATCTTTGAATCTTTTTCGGCATGAAAAAAATATTGCATAACTGAGTTTTAGAAAATTAAAAAAAATTAGCAAAAAAACAAAAAATAATTTGTCTACACAACTAGAGAAAAACTGCGCATAATTTAAAATTCACAGTGTGAGCATAGTTATTTAGAGTGATTGGAACCCGCTGCAGGGAAAATTCAATAGGGGATCTTCAATCGATAAAGCACCACAAATAGAAACAGCTACACATTCTTACTAGCGGCTCAAAAATGTGCTGCAAAATTTAACTAATTGCACACGAAATGTTCTCATAACAGAAAAGAGTTAAAAGGGATTTTTAAATGGAACGATTGGAAAGAGATACAGAGGGAAACGTGATATGTCTTTAAGCTCTCTAGCGGAAAAGTTGTTCATTACTTAAAGAAGAAACCTGCTGCAAAATATCCTTCATAATAAACAGTATCCTACAAAATGCAGATTTCTGCAAGGAATCATTAGAATTGAATAAACTCTTTCAAATAGGAATACATGCTGACTCTCCGTGAAGAAAAAAAAAGTTGAATAATGGAAAAGTAGAAAATATATGCCGAAAGTATTCTTCATAACAAAAGTTGTACCAAGGGGAAAACATTTCAAATGCATCTTCTAGAAGCCTAGAAGCAACAAGAAAAATATTTTCACATTTGCCCACCCTAGCAGGAAGACTGTGCGCTATTTAGAAAGCATACTGTTCCCAATCTTTAGTGTAGCGAATAGTATGCAGTAAAGAAACTAATTTTTGAGTACGAGTTTTAAAAGTGCAGACAAACAGAAATGCTGTACACACTAACATCCCCTAATGCCAGAAATGTGAACTACAAAAATCCCACGAGCACATGGAAGATGTTCCATAATTTGAATGGTATCTGAAGTGAATCCTCTTTAATTATTTTTTTACTTTTAGAAGCAGAGATATAAAGAAAAACAAATAAGCCATTTGCACCCTCTAGCGGGAAAATTTTTCACGACTTTAAGCAGGAAACGTGCATAAACGTTTTTGGTAGTTAGTATCTGACCTAAAAGAGATTTTTCAATCGTGTTTTTAGACGCACATATATTGCTGTAAATGTTCTGTAAAAAGAAAAGTGAACTTATGCACTCTAGGGGCGAACTTGTTAACTAACAAACAATTTTTATTATATGCAAAACATTCTGCACTTGAAACGCTGCTCGACAAAGAAACAATTTTTTTTTTAATCTGACTGTTAGGAGCAGAAATATCGAGAACATAAAATTCTCATTTGGCACCTGACAAAAAAACTGTTCATTATTTTAAGCATAAAATACCGCAAAATGTTTCCCGTAGGGAGTGGTATCTGATCACAAAGGAAGTTTTGCAATAGAATTTTCTGAAGCGCAGAATTGGTACTACTATTTTTTTTTATATAATTGTTTCTTAAATTCAGTTTTTAATGACTACCATGAGCAGTCTTAAAGGCTATAAGCAGCCACTGTTCCCTCCTTTGGGCGACATGTGTGGCCCCAAATTATCATGAATAGTCTTAAAGGCTATAAACAGTTGCAATTCCCTCGTATGTGGAAAAAAATGATAATGAGTAGTCTTAAAGGCTATAATCAGTCGCCCTTACCTCATTTGGGCCACATGTGTGATCTAAAGTGATCATGAGTAGTCTTAAAGGCTATAAACAGTTGCGCTTCCCTCGTTTGGGCCACATGCGTGGCCCGAAATGACCACGAGCAGTCTTAAAGGCTATATACAGTAGCCTATCCACAATTTGGGCCTAAAAGAAAACGTAGAGTACTGAGACAAACACACAGTCCATGACACATCCGGGACTCGAACCCGGGCCCACGACTAAAGAGAAACCAGAGCCTGTCGCTTTTTGCCCTATATGGTCTATTTGTAGGCATTTCAGCTGAGCCAATTGAAGTTAATGCCAAACGCAAGACAAAACTTGAATTAGCGTTGTAGTGTACTCGATTACGTTTTCGAGAAATATCATTTAAAGAGTGGATGGATTTTGACCTACTTTCTGGTAGAAGAGGTGGAAATATTGCAGCCATTGCTGGGGATGGAAATTTGAGAGAAATATCCCACGTTTAACAGAAAACCTAACCGCGCAGAAAAGAAAGGAACGAAAAGGAGTTGCCGAAAGTAGTGAGAATGAAACAGCTGAATATGTTACTTTTCTCAACAGAATAACACAAAACGGTTTTTCCCACCAGAAAGTCTTTTTAAAAAGTTCGTGTCTAGATAAACAGCATTGTTGTGTTTTTCTGGAGATATGAGATTTTCTGAATTATATTTCACCGAGATGGAACGTGGCCAAGAACAGGACGGCAAATTGTTGCGTGTGAATACTGAGTGCTTCCTGTGCGATATCTGTTGCTGCTGAAAGAAGTCTTCAAAAAAAAAAAAAAAAAAAAGAAAGAAAGAAAGGTGAAAAAGAACTGCATCAGAAGACCTGTTACAGATTTTGTGGCACATGGGGTTTACGGAGGCGAGACACGCAGGCTTAGAGGTGTTCTTATCGATGAGATAGCGTGGATATTAGGAGGAAATGTATCGGATGTCTTTCTCTAAGCCTCGGGGATGTTTGCATCTGATGCTTTCTACATTCAGGGTAGCCTAATTCAACCAGCTGAGACTGCTAATGTAAGAAGCCCACATTCTTCAAAGAAAATCTTTCTTAAATCTAGGTGGACCAGTTATTGGATTTCTCCTTTTAACGAGGGGAACAACAATAAAACTTTCATTATCTATAAACGGAAAAGGAAAATAATACCGACCTCCCTGATCGTATGGGATGGGAAAAGATCGTAGTTCATTCGTGTTTTATTACCACTTAATTTACAGCACATGCGTTGGAATACAGGCCTAACCTTTTGCAAAGAGAAGGTCATTTGCTTAAAAACATTGACTTTCGGAACAGTATGTTTACATTTGTGGAAAGTAAAAATAATTTTCGGGAAAGTGAAAAATGCATTTTGATTTACAAAAAATATGACGTGTTTTTATTATCACAAAATGTTGATAGATATAATTTATGACTACACAAGAAATATACCTGTAACGTGAGGACTACGTATGAAATGGACATCTAAAACTACCAATATTCGTTTTGATGTAGGTGTACCGAGTTTCCCATAATGCAAGTGTCGCAATTCACAATTAAATTCAGAACTGATAGCATTGTTAGAAAGGTGCTGTCTGCATTTTATTAGCCTTTCGATTTTCAGTGTGAATGAGGTATACGACATGTTCAAACTGATACGCATGACAGCAACCATCATGCTATGTTTAAAGTTGCTCAGATTCTTCGTTTTGCCTATTTCAATCCTGAACAAGACGCTAACTAATGCTTGATGAGCTGGTCGGTTGGATTTATACCCCGCAAGTCGTGCTTACCGGTTGGAGTGAGTGAGGAGGGCTGGTGTTCCAAATAAACTGGAACCTCAGCGTATATATCCTGTAAAGCATACCCGTACGTCATATAGCATATACGTATGCAAATGCATCTACCCATGGAAAGAGAGAGAATAACTTCCTTTTCAGTCATCAATTTTGATTTATTTATTTGTTGCTCCGGTTACCGTGCGGTCTGACCGCGCTGGGTCCGTTTCGTCCGTGGGATCAGATATTCCAAATTACGGACGGGCACATGAGCCATGGTCGTTAAATCCCAAAGCTAAATAATAATAATAATAATACTACTACTACTACTAATAATAATAATTAGTTCAAAATCTGTCCTCTGATCTCCGCGATAGGTGTGTACGTATCTGTCCTCTGATCACCGCGATAGGTGTGTACGTATCTGTCCTCTGATCACCGCGATAGGTGTGTACGTATCTGTCCTCTGATCTCCGCGATAGGTGCGTACGTATCTGTCCTCTGATTTCCGCCATAGGTGTGTACGTATCTGTCCTCTGATCTCCGCAATAGGTGTGAACGTATCTGTCCTCTGATCTCCGCGATAGGTGTGTACGTATCTGTCCTCTGATCTCCGCGATAGGTGTGTACGTATCTGTCCTCTCATCTCCGCTATAGGTGTGTACATATCTGTCCTCTGATCTCCGCAATAGGTGTGTACGTATCTGTCCTCTGATCTCCGTGATACGTGTGTAGGAAATATGTCCTCTGATCTCCGCGATACGTGTGTACGTATCTGTCCTCTGATCTCCACGATAGGTGTGTACGTATCTGTCCCCTGATCTCCGTCATAGGTGGGTACGTATCTTTCCTCTGAACTGCGCTATAGGTGTGTACGTGTCTGTCCTCTGATCTCCGCGATACGTGTGTACGTATCTGTCCTCTGATCTCCGCGATAGGTGTGTACGTATCTGTCCTCTGATCTCCGCGATAGGTGTGTATGTATCTGTCCTCTGATCTCCGCAATAGGTGTGTACGTATCTGTCCTCTGATCTCCGCGATAAGTGTGTTCGTATCTCTCCTCTGATCTCGCGATAGGTGTGTACGTATCTGTCCTCTGATCTCCAGGATAGGTGTGTAGGTATCTGTCCTCTGATCTTCGCGATAGGTGTGTACGTATCTGTCCTCTGATTTCCGCCATAGGTGTGTACGTATCTGTCCTCTGATTTCCGCCATAGGTGTGTACGTATCTGTCCTCTGATCTCCGCGATAGGTGTGTACGTATATGTCCTCTGATCTCCGCGATAGGTGTGTACGTATCTGTCCTCTGATCTCCGGGATAGGTGTGTACGTATCTGTCCTCTGATCTCCGCGATAGGTGTGTACGTATCTGTCCTCTGATCTTCACGATAGGTGTGTATGTATCTGTCCCATGTGTTTATAGCGATTGCTAATAAATCACTTTTAAGGAAATGAACGTCCGTAGGCCTGAAATTACCATACCATGTTATCGATCTCAATACAACATTTTCTCTTTCTTGAAGAAGATATTAAGTTCCGAATAAAGACCTCCAATTCCACTATGCTGGTCAAGTTTTGCTTTTCTCTTGAAGACTTGAAATTTTAAGTACTCTATCTGAGACGTAAACGTTCTGTCTGTTATTGTGTTCTGGTTTATTTGGTAATGTCTCCAAAACATGTCAGCTCTCTTGGGAGAGACATGAGGTTTTTAATTTTATTTCAGTTTTAATTTTGTCGAAATCTTGGAAGTCTAACTGAAAAGTCCCGAGTACTCTGCCTGTTGAATGTAAAGATAATTTTCCCAGTTTGAGCCATGTACCAATTTTGCAGATTATCATCATACATTATTGGATATCCTGAGTGAGACATTGGGGATCAGTGTTGTGTGATTGATTGGGCTGTGAACACGGCAAGCTGCATGTTAAAGGGAACAATTGGTGTCAGGTAAGTTGCTACTGCGCCGTTCCGGTGGCGCAGTGGTCTAAGCGATGGCCTCTGATCATTCGTCCGAACGGGGTCCGGGTTCGAATCCCGGTGAGGCATGGATGTTGTGTTTGTCTTACGGCACTGGCTCTCTCCCTTCCCTGGAACCAGTGACCCCAAATTAGGGACGGGCGACTGCTTATAGCCCATTGAGTTGCTCCCGGTGGTCGTTAAACCTCCAATCAAAAAAAAAAAAAAAACGTTGCTACTGCAACACATCAGCATGTGGTCTTTACGTGATAAAGCACTGTTAGTTAAACTGCTTTATCAGAACTCGCAAAGTTCAAGTGCAACATTGCACTCTTTTCGTTTAATGCGGGATATGAGACGTAGAAAGGGACCAATGTCTTCACAAAAATACTCCTAAGCTGTCTGCGTACGGTGAATTTAAAACCATGTCCTCCGAAATTGCAAAATAAAACTTTATTTACAATCTAAAAACGTAGTTAAATGCCTAAACTTTCGAGACATCTAATGTCTCATCATCAAGCATTATGTGCAAACTGAAACATGGGGTACACGAGTTTTTATACTAGACACAGAGTGATCAGATTTCCCTGGTGTTAACTAAAAGTCTATACAGGTGGTGCCATTTCTACCGACCAAAGTTTACATATAATAACACAGAGATTACAATTAAAATAAAATAAAATTTAAAGTGAAATAATAAAACTTACAGGGGTTCCTCGTCATCATTATTTGTCCCAGATATGGATTTAAGTAACTTTCTCCATAGAGGTGTTACAAACGTAGGAGGTTCTTGGTTGCAGCATAAGTCCCCATACTTCAAAATGAAAAGACTTTCAGCAAGAAAAACTGCATGTTTGTTGACTCTGGAGTTCAGCACCTGTACACCCTCCCAGTTCGGAACATATTCTTTCCGGTAAATTGTCGTAGTAAGCGCCGTATTTACACGGCCTGTGCGAAGAGCATACTTATGTTCAGAAATGCTGATATTAATCGTCCTTAAAGTGGAAAAACCCGAAAACCCCCTCAGATTGTTGGTATCAAGCTATGCAAGTCCCACCCGTCCACTCGAGACGCTTCTAGCCACTTATTTGAAACCTTATACTCTAAACTAACTAGTCGCAATAAATAGTTTAACTCAAGCCTTAAACCACATCAAAACCTTTGATTCAGCGGGAACTGGTTTTATCATGGCTTCACTCGATGTTGTGTCGCTATTCCCGAACATTCCGTTAGAAAAAGTGCATTCTATCATAGCTGAGAAATTACAGAATGATAGTTCTCTTTCCCATATAGAGGTTGGGGCATTAATATCCGCATTAAAACTAGTGGCCAGGAGGTCTTACTTTACGTTTAATGGCCAACGTTTCCAACAGTTAGAGGGAGCACAAATGGACCCCCTTCTACCCCATTTCGGCTGAGATACTTTTACAGAATCTCGAGAACAAAGTCTTAGCTGAATTTTCATATCAACCTCTTCTTTTACTTAGATATGTTGACGACATGCTGGTTTTCTGGCCTCATGACCAACGGGTTTTGAATGAATTTACTGAACTACTCTCTTTCCAGTTTCCTACCATCAAATTTATCCAAGAAATTGAAGAACATGGACATCTACCTTTTTTAGACTTTCTATTGGTTCGGAACCAGACGACCTCTAATCAACTCAGTTTTTCCGTTTATAGAAAACCAACTTTCACCCCCTGTATTATTCCGGTATCATCAACCCACCCCCCCAAAGCACAGATATACAGAATTTCGTTTTTTGATAAAACGAGCCTACTCACATTCTTCTTCTAGATCACTTAGGAATGAAGAGTTATCTAAAATCCTAAATTTAGCTCACCTGTCGGGTTATTCTATCAAACACTTTCGGAGATTGTTGCTTGACTATCAGAGATTACAATTTATTACACTGTGCACCGAACAAAACTCAACTAAGTATGTGGGTAAGGTTGGCTATTATCCTCCTGTTATCTCTATCCTTAAGAAAGCTGGTCATAGACACAACCTGAATTTTGGTGTGACCACAAGAAGCGTCTTTTCTATGGTCCGGAATGACGGAGATGGGATTCCAACCTACAGAGACCGGTGGTCTATCGAATACCATTAAATAATCAAGACCCAGATGGTACCCATAGCTTTTACATAGGTTCCACTTTAACTATGATTAATATCCGCATTTCTGAACATAAGTATGATCTTCGCACAGGCCGGGTAAATACGGCGTTTTCTACGACCATTTACCGGGAAGGATATGTTCCGGACTGGGAGGGTGTACAAGTTCTGAACTCCAGAGTCAACAAACAGACAGTCTTTCTTGCTGAAAACCTTTTCATTTTGAAGTATGGGGACTTATACTGAGACCAAGAACTTCCTACGTTTGTACCATCTCAATGGAGAAAGTTACTTAAATCCATATCTGGGACAAATAATGATAACGAGGAACCCCTGTAAGTTTTATTTTTTTTCACTTTCAATTTTAGTTTATTTTAATTGTAATCTCTCTGTTATTATATGTAAAGTTTGGTCCGTGGAAATGGCATCACCTGTATAGAATTTTGGCTACCACCAGGGAAATGTGATGACCCTGTCTAGTATAAAGACTGGTGTACCCCATGTTTCAGTTTGCACATAGTGTCTGATGATGAGACATTAGATGTCTCGAAAGTTCTTGCATTTAAATATGTTTTTAGATTGTAAATAACGTTTTTATTTTGCAATTTCGGAGGACATGGTTTTAAATTCACCGCACGCAGACAGCATATGAGTATTTTTGCGAACGTAACGTGCGAATTTTCCTTCATTTTAAGACCAATGTCTTGTTTGGCACTGAAACAGATGAAGAAAAAGTTTGAGGACACAGGCTCTTTGGCAGCAAGTCCAAGAAGCGAGAGACCCCGAACATCTGGTGCAATCGTGTCTCCCAGGTCTCCGGATGTTACACTTTGCGATTTTTGGTTCTAGGGCTACTTTAAGTCAAAGGTGTACAGAGATTGTCCGACTTCATTGGCCACGTTGAAGGACTCGTTTTGGCATCATGTTTCTGCAATACCACCTGACATGTTGTTTAATGCTGTACACAGTGTCTCATCTGACGGTTGTGCTCATAAATGATGGACCCCACATGAAACATTTGTAATTATATCTTCGGTGTCAACTGTACTGTGGCGCCATCTGGTGGTCGGAAATGTAACCATTCTGGTGATAAATTTCTGCATTGCGCACAAAAACGCCCACGTCTTTTTGTGCATTTCTGTGAAAACCGCATCAGATTACTATAAATACTTTGTGAATTATAGTTTTTTCAAGTCTTCTGTTACTTTTGGATCACCCGGTATTTGCAGCTAAATCTCAGCTTCTGAAAACTCGACCGCAGAAATTTTTTCGTTGGCCGAAACCGCTCACTTTGGAAAATCTTTTCACAATACTTTCTTCTTAAAGTGATGTATAGGTTTTTCGTCACTGGACGTAGATATATACACTGATTGACCACTTTATTATGACCACCCCCTCAGTACTTCGTTGGGCCACCTTGTGCTTTTAATACTGCTTCGTTTTATCTTGGCGTGGACTCCACGAGATGTTGATAGGTGGTTTGTGGAATCTGAGAGCATGCTTGATGAATAGCACTTGCGCACTTTCCAGGAGTGTGAGATTGCAGGGTTGTGGATCCAGCTGTCTGATGGCTCGTTCAACTTCATCCCACAAATTCTCAATATGGTTCAGATATGGAGATTGTTGGGCTACCTAAGCAAAATAAACTCACCGGCATGTTTCTGAAACCAATCCTGTACAATACGAGCACTATGAAAGCACGCATTATCTTGTTCAAAGTAGCCATCGCCATTGGGATAAACCATCCACATGACAGGATGCACTTGGTCCGCAACGATGTTTAGATATGATGTGCCATTCAGACGTTGATCAGCACGAATTAAAGGGCCCAAAGCATGCCAGGAAAATGTTCCCCAAACCGTAACGTTGCCTCCACCAGATTGAAGGGTTGTAGCAATGCATTTGGGGTTCATGCTTTCGTGCTGTTTCCGCCAAATTCTCACTCGGCAATCGGCATGGTGCAACTGAAAACGTAATTCATCGGACCACATAATTTGTTTCCAATTATCGACTGTCCAATACTTGTGCTTCTGTGTGAACTGGAGACGTTTTCTTTTGTTAACTGCAGACAGCAAAGGTGTTCAAACAGGCCTTCGGCTGCAATATTCCGTCCGATGCAGTGTACGGCGAACAGTGCGTGCAGAGATCATTTGAGGGGATTCTTTATCAAGATGGTCTGTAATTTGCTGCACTGTTGCCTTTCTGTTGTCTGTTACCAGTCTGGACACTCTCCGTTCCGCCCGAGCAGTCACTAGTCGATGACGACCACACGTTGCACGTAGAGACCCAGTATTTTTGGCTGATAGTCCAGTCTTTAAACACTTAACAACAGCTGCTCTGGTACATTTCACGAATGTGGCGGTTTCGGTGATACTCGCTCCATGGCTCCGAGCTCCTACAATCACCCCACGTTGAAAGTCCGTCAAATCGCATTTTTTAAACATCTCGTCACCCAAAAATCCCTTCTACTGCTGTCGCAAACACTAAGCTTTCCCTTTATATACTAGCCTCTCCCTCTGGCGGCAACATCGTGCAGCCATAGCTCATTTGCTTAAAACTGTCAAGTGGTCATAATAAAGCGGCAACTCAATGTATAATACTTTTGTCGATGTCTCTGCTTCTTAAGGTCCGATTTGAAAAATTATTTCTTTGTTGCAGAGTGTTTCCGCTGCCAAATGTTTTCCATATATTTTAATATTTTTGTTAGAGCAGACGTTTGCCACTGCAGAGCTCACGTTTCCGTTTACTGCAATATCTGCGGGACTAATAACAGTTCACGTTTCCGTTTACTGCAATATCTGCGGGACTAATAACAGTTCACGTTTCCGTTTACTGCAATATCTGCGGGACTAATAACAGTTCACGTTTCCGTTTACTGCAATATCTACGGGACTAATAACAGTTCACGTTTCCGTTTACTGCAATATCTACGGGACTAATAACAGTTCACGTTTCCGTTTACTGCAATATCTACGGGACTAATAACAGTTCACGTTTCCGTTTACTGCAATATCTGCGGGACTAATAACCCGTTTGAAAAAATATGTTTCAGGCAGGTACTACTAGCTATGGAAGTCCTTTGTGTGTATTTTCTCCCCAAAATAATGCACAATTTCGCCGCTAGGGGTGCCAATGTTTAATATGCTTTTCTCGATACATCTCTGCTTCTACATGCGTCATTTAAAAATTTCTTCCAACATCGGATTCCATTTATCTTGTGAAACACTTTAGGTTAGTGTTTGAGGAGCTTTATATTTCGCAGTTATGTCGCTATTTTCTGTTTTTAGCACTTCTTTTGTAAAAAAAGGTCGTGCTTATGTTATCGGTTTGTCCACCCGTCCGTCTGTAGACACGATATATCTGCAACTATTAGTCCGATTTGAATTTTTTTTTTTTTTTTTTTTGCATTGGGAAGCTTGAGAAATAGGAATGATGATCCTTTATTTCGTTGTTTTTTACGATGTACAATTTCGCCGCTAGAGCGCGTAAACGCAGATGATGTCGAATTCAAAAATACATTTTATTCCACATATTTGCTTCTAAACATCCGATTGAAAAAATATTTTATCTTTCGATGCCATTTATATCGAAGAGTATTTTAGGAATGGTTACTTTTTTTTAAATTTTGCACAGATTTTCCGCTAGGGGGCGTAAAAGTAAATTACGTTTTTCCCGATATCTCTCTTCTAAAATTCCGATTTGAAAAATGTTTTCTTTAGCGGATACAGCTCCTGATGGAAAATCTTTTAAATATATAATTTCTAATTTTTGGTAAAGAATACTTTGGCCACCAGGGGGCGTAAGCGTTAATTTTTGCTTCTGATGTATTTGCCATAAAATCTGGCTTCTACAAACTCGATTAAAAAAATCTTTCTTGGACCGATGCCAATCACGTCGATAAACCTTTTCGGAATATTTTCTTTTTAAAATATTTCATAATTTTTCCTCCAGGGGGCGTAGATGTGTATCTTATTTTTGTTAATATCTCTGCTTCTAATGGTCCGATTTGGAAAATTCTTTTTTTTTATAGAGTTTCTAGTGTGACATCTTTTTGAAATAATTTCAAAATTTTCAAATAAATCATAGACTTTTCGCTAGGGGGCGTAAAGGTAAATTATGTTTCCCCCTATATCTCAGCTTCTAAATCCCCGATTAGAAAAATTCTTTCAAATCCGGATACAGCTCCTAATGGAAAAATCCTTTGTACATAGTTTCTAATTTTTGTAAAAAATGGTTTCGCCACCAGGGAGCGTAAGTCTTACTTTCCACTTCTGATGTATTTGCAGCAAAATATGACCTTCTAAAATCTCGATTGAAAAATAAAGCCGTTTGTCAACCGATGCTACTCATATCGACAAACCTTTTAGGAACATTTTCTACTTAAAAAAGTGCATGGTTTCTACGGCAAGGGGCGTAGATGTATATCTTATTTTTGTAATAAGATATACATCTACGCCCCGTGCCGGTTAAACCATCGTTTTGACGCAAATTAAATTGTAAATTTAATTTGTGTCAAAACGATTTCAAAATACGTGCTAATTACACCCGAAAATTCGGTGTCATCTTTCTTGTTATACTTCTGTTTGCAGCTGTATTGTCACTTCTAAAAGCCCTATTGAGAAATTACTTTTTTTACTGTATGCCGTTTGCTACAACTGAGATGTGGAGCAATATCCTCATTAAATAATGCACAGATATCCCGCTAGGAGCGTAAAGGTTAAAACCTATTTCTCGCTATCTCTGCTTCAGGGAGACGTATTTGAAAAGTTATTTTTCTTTAGCATTGCTTTTCCTCATAAATACTATTTTTCCCCGATTTTCAAATTTACCATTACGCAAAATTCTTCCCCTAGAAGGCGTAGAATTATATCATGTTTCCTTTTATACATTTTCTTTTAACTTTTCGATTTCAAAATGATTTGTCTCCGACACCTTTCTTCTGCTATGACATGTTTTTTGTGCGCGATTTGTTAATTTTCGTAACATAGTTTTTAGCCGCTGGTGGAAGTTTTTTTTTTTTTTTTTTTGATTGGAGGTTTAACGACCACCGTGAGCAACTCAATGGGCTATAAGCAGTCGCCCATCCCTAATTTAGGGTCACTGGTTCCAGGGAAGGGAGAGAGCCAGTGCCGTAAGACAAACACAACATCCATGCCTCACCGGGATTCGAACCCGGACCCCGTTCGGACGAATGATCAGAGGCCATCGCTGCGCCACCGGGGCGGCGCTGGTGGAAGTAAGTAACTCTTTCTATTTCTGGACGTTTTATCGATTGTAGAAATCCGGTTGATATTTTCTAACCAGTTTGCAATGAATTTGAATAAATTTGATAAATTTAGTTCGTATCAGAAGGAATTCAAGAGACATGCTCATTACAACCGAAAATTCGGTGTCATCTTTCATGTTTTATTCTGTGAATCTCTAATGATTGTTTCTTTTCAACTGCGAACCGGGTTTTTTTTTCTTAAATGTGTAAGGGAAGCAAATGTGTTTTGGGTTTTTCTTCTTAAATGTGTAAGAAACAAATGTGTTTGTTTACGCAGAAAGCTGGTTTCATGAAAATCTTCGTTTTGTAACAACATTTTTTTTTTCACCGTGATAAGAAAAAAAGGAAAACGTTATAAAAAAAAGCAAAACCTAAGCCCCTCAAATAAAAGGCACCCCATTAAAGAAAGGAATCGTAGAAGTTATAAAGTTAGGAAAACTCATTTCTGAGGGTAAACCACGTATTTATTGCTAGCGAAAATGCCGGACGAACATTTCCAACTGCCGTTGAAATCTTAAATGAAAAGCTTAACTTCGCCACAAACGAGCTGCTGCAGACGATGTCCTCTTTTTTTTTTCTTTTTCTTTTGTTGTTTTATACGAAAGAAAGATTGAGTTTCCAGAACTCACAGAATGGCAGACAGTCTATGCTGTTTTATTGCCATGGCAAACCATTTAGACCTGCAGGTTACAGGCAGTGTATTCTTTCTCCATCAATCGGATCTGAACGACTTTTAAAAGATAACGAAGCCCTACCTCTGGCAGCTGCGGGAAAGGAATAAGAACTGTCGAACTGGTCTTGACAACCCGATCATGCAGGTAGGTATCACGTGACTGAAGATATTCAAGCACTACTGTCAGAATACAAATGAGTATTTCTATACGGGAACTAAATATTCATCCTTCTCATTTACAGGCTGCAATACACCGCTTATTTTTATTTCAGAAAAACATGAAATGCCTCCAAATAATGGTGAAACATCTATATGCAACACTACCCTCTTAAATTTAAGTAACTGCGAAAATAACAGAAACTAAGCAGCTGTAAACCTTCATTCATCCACTCCGTTTCCTGTTTTCTGATAGTGAGAGAGCTCTAATCGCCGTGTAACGGTAACGAAATTTAGGCAGCAAATATGGTGTTAATGTCCTGTGTATTTTACAGTTCGTCTCTGTCTAATGCTATGTTTGCGTTATGTGTGTGTAGTAAGTGTCACACCAACATAATGTCATCCATTTAGTGTTTTTATTCCTTAGGCATTTTCGGCATGCAATCTGTTCCCAGAATGGTGATATAGAATTACACAGACCGGCCATTGAATTAGTAACCTTAATGTAGTTGTAGGTAAAGGTCACTAACGCTGCATACATGCAAAATCCGTGGTTATGTGGGTCCTCACGCGATTAAGGCAACTACACTGACGGAAAAAAAAATCGCAACACCAAGAAGGAGTTGTGTTAGATAAACGACAGTTGGTAGGCGGTGAGAGTACATCTGTAAGATGACGTCTATGCAAATTTCGCGCTCGGCGCATACGTGTGGCGCTAGTAGCTCCCCTCGGAACATGCAAAGCAGGTTTGCTGTAAATGCGCGCTGTAACGTTCGTGAGCGTTAGTTATCGTTGAGATTCGACGTAGTGTATTGATGTTAGTCAAGAATGCCTTTAAGAAGACGAAGAAGCCATTATCAACAGCTCACGGAGTTTGAACGAGGTCGTGTAATAGGGCTAAGAGAAGGGGGATTTTCTTTCCGCAATATTGCAGAACGACTTGGCAGGAATGTAGCCACTGTGCATGATTGTTGGCAGCGGTGGTCAAGGGAAGGTACTGCCTCAAGAAGACCGGGTTCCGACCGGCCACGTGGCACTACTGTGAGGGAAGACCGCCGTGTACGGCGTATGGCCGTGGCGCATCGTACCGCGTCTGCGGCAGCAATTCGAGTTGCAGTAGCCACCACAGTGACACAACGAACTGCTACAAATCGGTTACTTGAAGGACAGCTTCGAGCCAGACGCCCTGTAGCGCGCATTCCACTTGGTGTTAAGCTAGAGCTCATTGGAGGACAGAGTGGAGATCTGTTGTGTTTTCTGATGAAAGCCGGTTCTGCCTGGGTGCCAGTGATGGCCGTGTGTTGGTTAGAAGGAGGCCAGGTAGGCGCCTGCAACCAACCTGTCTGCGATCTAGACACACTGGACCTACACCTGGAGTTATGGTCTGGGAAGCAATTTCCTATGACAGCAGGAGCACTCTCGTGGTTATCCCACGCACTCTGACGGCACAGTTGTACGTCGGTCTGGTGATTCAACCTGTTGTGCTGCCATTCATGAACAGCAGTCCAGGGGGTGTTTTGCAACAGGATAACGCTCGCCCGCATACCGCTGTTGTAACTCAACATGCTCTACAGAGTGTCGACATGTTGCCGTGGCCTGCTAGATCACCAGATCTTTCACCAATCGAGCACGTATGGGACATCATTGGATGAAAACTCCAGCGTCACCCCCAACCAGCATTAACCGCCCCTGTATTGACCGACCAAGTGCAACAGGCATGGAACTCCATCCCACAAACTGACATCCAGCACCTGTACGACACAATGCAGGAACGTTTGCGTGCTTGCATTCAACATTCTGGCGGTTACACCGGTTATTAATGTATCAGCATTTCACATTTAAAATGGCTCTTCTCGCGCTTACATTAAGCTGTGATCTTGAAACCTTAATCGATTAAATATGTTACCTATACAAATGTATTGCCGCATTTCATACCTCTACAACTATTTTTTCGTGGTGTTGGGAATTTTTTTCCGTCAGTGTATTTAAAACTACTACTCGTCCGTACACTTCAGTAGTGTAGATCGTAATGGGGAAAA
Organism: Macrothele yani; assembly: GCA_039090855.1. NCBI lineage: Eukaryota > Metazoa > Arthropoda > Arachnida > Araneae > Macrothelidae > Macrothele > Macrothele yani. The sequence goes on from CM077025.1 coordinate 19,851,265, forward strand.
CAAAGATTCTTTCCGAATTTATTGTTGGTGCCCATCCGGATGGAGCGACGATTTTGAAAACTGACTGGTTTCTCATAAGGTGAGATATGCCGGATCTTAAATCAGCGAAGAAATAACCCACATTGTTTGTCTAAGAGGGAGAGGATCATTAGTGGCGCAACGATAATCTGTCAGGAACGAGATACCCGTCATCTGAGAAGGCTTGTACGGGGAAACAGGACTTCCTGTGTGATGCAATTGTCCGAAGCATTCACAAAAAGTACAGAATATTCAAGCAAAGCAAACAGAATTTTCTTGTACCATTTACTGTTCATCCATGTAACACTTCTCAGAAAACTTAAAATCTCATTGTCCTTAAGCGGGAATCGAACCCCACATCTCCCGATTACCGGTCGAGTACACTACCCAGGACAAAGAAGTTTCAAGCAACTGAGGCTTAGAAACATGTTTCGACTAGCAAACATATGAGGACTTTCAGATTCCTAAGCCTCAGTTGCTTGAAACTTCACTGTCCTTAGTGGTGTAATGGTTAGCATACTCGGCTAATAATCTGGATATGCGGGGTTTGATTCCCGCTCCAGGACGATGAGATTTTCAAGTTTTCTGATAAGTGTTACATGGATGACCAGTAAGTGGTAAAAGTAAATTCAGTTTGCTTTTCTTGAATATTCTGCCGATTTTCCATGTATTGTGAGGAATATTCCTCTCTTCATTCATAAAAGCTGTTTCTGACTCATATATATCAGCGAACTATGAGCAGAAAATTGAAAAAGACCGGTGTTGGCAGTCGCATGCCTCTACGGAAACCACTGATTTCTGGAAAGAACTGGAGAATTCGTCTGCAGTGGTGTCAGGAACACCATGATTGGACACTGGGAAAAAGTCATGTGATCCGACGAGTCACGGTACATCTTGTCCTGTACCGGGAGTAGGCAGAGAGTTTGGCAGGAGCACCATGAATCAGTGGATTCAGCTTGCTTTGTAAACACAACTCAAGGTTCTGGAGGTGGTGTCGTGGTGTGTGGCTCGTTCTCTTGGTACGTAACGTGTCCCCTGGCTTTGCTGGAGGGTCGGGTGTCTTCCAAGGAATTTTCGAACATTATGGCAGATCAAGCACATCCCGCAAATTTGACATTTTATCCAGCATGTGACGGCTGTTTTATGGACGACAATGATATCCTGTCCATCGTGCAAGATGCGTTCAGCAGTGATTCAACGGACATGACAAATACTTCTACAATCTTTCCTTGCTACAACAAAGCCCGGATTTTAACCCCATTCAGAATATATGGGTTATGTTAGAAAATCTGATCCGGGGCAAAATCCTTTTCCGTCAAATATGAGGCAGTTAAAGGATAGTCTGGCGAACGCCTGAGAAATATACCGATGAACCATTACATTATGACCACGTACCTAATTAGCTGTAGAACCACCTTTCCGCAAAACAGCGGCAACTCGGCGAGGTATCAATTCGATGAGGTGGCGATAGGTACCCTGGGGTATCTGGTAACATAATGTCAATAGCAGGTCATCCACTTCTCGTACATTTTGGGGTGGTGGTTTAGCGGGAACCCGCTTTTCCAAGTCGAACCACAAATGTTTGATTGGGTTCATGTCAGATGAATCTGGAGGCCAGGGCATTAACGGAAAGACAGCAGTTTGTTCCTCGAACCATTCTCTGAGGATTCTGGTAGTGTGGCATGGTACATTATCCTGTTGGTAATGGTCATCACCAGCAGGGAACACAGTTGCCATGAATGGGTGAACTGTGTCCGCAACGACGTTCGGATACCTGACAGTTCTCAGGGATTGTACTATTGGGGTAATGGGCCTAAAGTGTCCCAAAAAATTATCACCCACTGCATAACACCGCTGCCGGTCTGATTCCGCCCAATAGTACATCCAGTATAGGTGCCATAGCATCCGTTGGTAATCGGTGTATTCGCGTTCGGCCGTCTACGTGATGCACCAAGAATCCTGAATCGTCAGAGCAGACCACTTTCTCCAATCATCCACTGTCCAATCCCGATTATCTTGGGCCTATTTCATGCGTTGTTGGCTATGACGTGACGTGCAAGCATGGCGACATGGCTGGGTCTTCGGCTAAGCAGTTCCATGCGGAGAAGGCCGCCATGAAGTGTGTGTTCTAACGCTTTGACCTAATCACCGCTGTTGTAGCTGCGGGTGATGTGTCGCACTGTGGCCCTGCGATCGCTGTGAACGATTCACGACAGTCTTCTCTTCCCTCTGGCATCAATGAGCTGCGAGCGACCATTTAAAGGAATTTTAATGGGACAAGATGTATAGAATCCAGTGCTTCTGTGGTAGCTTGTAATGCTTTTAGTGTAATTGGTTTTAGATATCAGTTAAATGCCTGTGGTACACCAAAACACTAGCAATAATTAAATGTAAATTCTCTCCGTACGGAGACGTTAAGTAGCGCTCCGAATAGCTTAACTAAACACTTAAAGCAAGCTAGGAATTAAATAGAAGCAACAGTCAGAAAAAGCAAGTCTACTTACGAATTTAACCTTTTATTGGTCTCTATTGATATTAAAGCCAGCACATCAAAACAGTACGTGATCATCTAGCACGGCGACAGCGAAACGCAACAGATTCTTATTATACAGAATACTTGTCGAGTTTCGTATGAACTGAACACCAATTTAGGGATTTCATATCAACAACACATAATATTGAGCGTGATAAAATTAATCATTAAAAGGTAGGCTAATCTCTCTTAACATCTGTCTCCAACGCAATTACACTAGCAGACTCCTAACGAGAGCTCTGATCACTCTTGTCTCTCTTTTTAACATACGTCATGCAATTTTTGATCACGAGTCATGCTGCCATAAAAACATTCAGCGAGAGAGAAAATGTAGCGTTAAGTGTAGAAAACGCTCAAGGAGAATGAACCAAAATTTACATTAGATAGCAGGAACCAAAAAGGAAAGTAAAATTAGAATACACAGTACAATGTTCAAGCAATTAATGTTATACTAGTTAGCACACACACACACACACACACACACACACACACACACACACACACACACACACACACACAGACACATGCGCGTGTATAAATAGAGAGAATCAAGGCCCTCCTAAATGATATCCAGGATATCTCCCCCCCCCCCGAAAAAAAATCCTCTGACGAATTTTTCTATGATTACAATTACTTATCTTATGAAGTCGATGTAGCTTACGAACACGTTCTTTCCCTGATCACAGAAAACCATACTTGAAATTATTGGTACTCGAGCTTCTAACGTGTATGAATAATTCTCTGTACTTCTTTGTGCTCTAAATGACAATCTTCATATTTCTGAAAAGCTTTGGTTAAATTAAAAGAAATATCGAATGATTACAAGTGTTCTTTAGATATTCCCACTGCTATTGTTAGCTTGCGAATACGTTCTTTCCCTGTTCACAGAACACCTTACTTGAAATTATTGATACTCGAGATTCTAACGTGTATGAATAACTCTCTGTACTTCTTTGAGCTCTAAATGACAATCTTCGTATTCCAGAAAAGCTTTGGTTAAATTAAAGAAAATATCTAATGATTAAAAGTGTTCCTTAGATATTTCCACTGCTATTGTTTAGTAACTGGAATGAAGGTGATGAACAAAAAAAAAAAAAAAAAAAGAAGTTATAGTGTCGAAGAAAGGAAAGTGCTCTAACCGCAAAAAGGTAATGCTCTACCTATCCAAATGTCTCCATAAAATATGAAATTTCCAAAGTTAAAACAAAAGCGCCGAAGAATTGAAAAACAGAAACAATGCAAATAATTTTCTTTCTTTTCAGTCTTGATTCTTGCGTGGCTCAAGGTTTCCGTTTCAGAGGTGATACAAAAGGGAACGATTTAATTCACTTTGTTGTGTCAATGGCATTCCCGGAGAACAATGGATTGTTGCGATGTGCTTTTGAATGAAACAGAGGATGGCAACTCAGAAGTGTTTCGACCTGCACTCCGTGGAAGCGAGAGAGTGAGAGGAGCTACCTTTGAGAAGAATCGATGGAGTCCCCTGTGGGCCCCCTCGCCATTCCCTTTGTCTTGATTCCAGAGCTCTTTGCGAAGAGCCCGCATCGCATTCCCAGGAAAATAGACACTTGCCCAATTGTGCGGAAGTAATGATCGCCGTCGGCCCGATAACTATTGTTTCGTATCGGTCGTACTTCCCTAAAGAATTTCTCAAGATGCGCGATCAATTATTATAGCTGAGAAATGAATAGAAAGAAATAATTACTTCAGACTTGGATTAAAAGGAAAGTGAAAGGGAAAAAAAGTTCGATTTTTTACTGAAAGTAAAACGTCTGGTTTAACTCCATGTTGAGGAGTAGTGTGATTATAGTTTTTAGTGAAACAGTCCAAGGTTAGCTATAGATATTCCACAGCTGACTGAGACAATTTGGGGCCCTGGGCGAGTGGCTTTCAGACCTCCCACCCCTGCGTCGCACGTTATGTGCATGGATACATGGTTGAGTACAAAGTACATAGTTATTATTACAGATCAAGACATTAATTTGCCAATAATACACTTATGATGTTTTGTTTATTTGTGGAAATTGTATATAATATAAGATAGTACAACTGTACTAGTAAACCGAATTTATTGGCGTAGATAAAATCAAAGTTTCCAAGCAAAAGTAGATAACATCAAATTCGCATCACTAGTATAGTAATACACAGTCGAGTCACATTATTGTGACAGCCTCCTACTTTTGACGTCATCAGTGCGTAGCCAACGAAAGAAGGAACGTGTCGAGAGCTGGCTTGAAGGTGATGTAAGATGTGCTGTAAGGCATCCTGAAAGCATATTACTCGTTGCTGTCATGGATAAAAGGAGCGATTTATCAGATTTGCAAAAAGGGATGATTATCGACTTTCGGGGACAAGGGTGGCAGTATTTCTGAAACAGCACAATTTGTGAACTGTTCGCGTGCGGCTGTGGTTAAAGTATATCATGATTGGAGAAACAGCACCATTGCGGATAAGCGACGCGAAAACTGCGGAGCACCACGTGCCATTGATGTGTGAGGTGATCGTCGGCTGCGAAGGTGCGTGAGGGCCGATCGACAAGTTACAGTTGAGCATCTCACTGGCCGAATGTACTAGGAAGCCAACAAAAGTGTGTCTAAAACGACAGTTCAGCGAACCCTGCTGCTTATGGTGTTCCGATTCCGACGGATGGTCACTGCACCTATGCTAACGAAGGTGCATCGGCAGAAATGGCTTGCATTTATTTGCACGGCAGTATGGTAATTTGACCTCTGCTGATTCCTTAAGGATTGTCTTCTCCGATGAGTCACGTTTTCTGCTTCATCGAACGTGTGGACGTTGGCGTATAAGACAGGAAACATCGGAGAACAAACACTCTTCAACCATTGCTGGAACAACACAAACTGGTGGGAGCAGCGTTATGGTCTGGGGTCCACTCATACCTGTGGAAGGCACTATGAACCGAATTCGTTATGAATCCATCCTTGCAGACCAGGTACCTCCATACATTGTCTTTCTTGTGGCGGATAGGATCTTCCAGCACGATAATGCTGCATGTCACACAGCTAGAAATCTCCGAGAGCGTTTGGAAGAGATCAATGAAGACTTCAAAGTACTTCCCTGGCCTCCTAATGTCCCAGGCTTAAATTCAACTGAACATCTGTGAGCCCACCACCTCGATCGTGTTGTTTGCTCTATGAAACCTGCACCACGCACCCTCCAGCAGCTGCCAGATGCAGTGCAGTAAGAAGGGCTCCACATACCTGTGAACACCTTCCAGCACCTTATTGAGTCAGTCCCAGCCCGTCTAGCTGCTGTCCGCGCTGCACGCGGCGGTTACTCTGGATATTGCTTAGCTGGTGGTCACAATAATGTGACTCGACGGTGTATTATCTTATGTATAGGTGGTGTATATTTCCTTGTGCTATTATTTTTGGAAATTGCAATTGTTATTTCCACGTGCATCAATGTACTCTTCTGAAATTGCCATTTTAACATTTTTCAGTAGATGAACATTGTTAATCAGTTTGATTCAAAGCAAGTAATATATAACTATATGTTAGACGCCTAGGTCGGTGCGATGGGCATGTGCCCTGAATTCCCTCGCGTAAATCAGGCCATGAATATATGCAGCTGAAAGACCAATCAATTAAGCAGGTATTTCATGTACTGTTGATGTGGAAATTAAAGACAAATATAGTACTCCTATCTGACGTTGGTAGTTATCACAGGTGGTAAAGACAGTGTTATGAAACTGAGATACCGAAATTGAAGCTCCGTAGTATCTGAGTTAAGTGCTAAAACCTTTTGATAAACTGTTTAAGTCTTCAACGGACCGATGCTTCTGAACTAAATGGTAGCCAAAATTTTCTGCGCTCCTCGAACAGAAATGTTAACATAACAGTCGTGTTTTATAAAGGCTATAGCAACCCCCCTCCCCCGCCTTTCATCTCAGCAGTATTGACTATACAAGTTGTAGTCATCTTCTGAAATAGTGAACAGTTACTTCTTCGCATTCTGTTATATCTCCTGAATATCTTGAAATCGTTTTCCTTTCAAGTAGTAATTGATTTTTGATAAGAGAAAAAAGTCGCATGCAGCGAGATTTGGCGAATAGGGTGTCTATTGGGCCTGTACAATGAGGTGCTTAGCAAGAAACTGCTGCACAAGTTAGACGTCTTCACGTGACTAATTGGATCAACCTGGCCTTTTTCAAATATCAGATACTCGGCCCGGCCTTACGCAGGCCCGTCAATTGCAGTTCTTATTTAGTTCCGGCCCGTGATGTACCATTTGGTATTATTTTGTCTTTCTGTTGTATTTTATTAATATGTGAAAATTAAATAATAAAATGAGATATTATTGAAAACATTTAGTTGAATGTAAGCCTAAAAATGTTAAATAAACTTTGACAATTATCGGAAAATATAACCCTATAAAAGAGAGTAAAAGGGAGGCAAAGAGCGTTCAGAATATCCCTTTCCCTGAACTAATAAGCGGTAACACTACAAAAGCAATCCTTATACAGATTAGGGATAGGAGAAAAAATCCATATCGTCCCTTTCTCTCATACAAACACACACATACACATACTCCCTCACCCCACTGCATACATCCCCCGTCACCCACTCTACACAGCACACACACTCGCTCGGGGTTGAATCTCTTTTGTTGTCAACAAGCCCCAAAATAGTTTTACCATCTTATCTACAGAGTGGTAAAAACAGTGTGAGTGCCTCTCCTTGCCTTTCTGATTACGCCATGGGCTATGTCATGGAAGTAAGTAAAGCCAAATGAAGAGGGTGAATAGGAACAGTTAAACACACCAGGAAATCGGGTAACACGACTTTTTTCTTTCTTTATGATTGCGATAAAAAGAATGGGTCGGCTTGGCCCGGCCCATGGCTTTGTTCTCTAAACCAAAAAAGGCCTGATAACGCCCGCGGGCCGGGCTGGGCTGGGCTCGGTCTAAGAGGGCCAGCCCGGCCCATGCAGAACTCTAGCACAAGTTGCAATGCATGGACTATTGACATTGTGGAGTTGTCACTCTCATGCGATGCCGGATATTTCTGACGAACTGCGTCCCTCAAATATCGCAGAACTTGACAGTAGTACTCCTTGTTGATTGTCAAGCCTGTTGGTGTGCATTGATGGCGCACAATTCCCTTCTGATTGAAAATAAAAGCTCAGTCAGCATCGTTCTGACATTGCTCCGGCTCTGTCATGCTTTTTTGGGTGTTTGAGAGTTTGGGGTCTTCCACCGTGAAGACTGCACCTTAGTTTCTAGGCCATACCAGTAAACCTACGAATCATCATCAGTTATGATAGCTTGTAAAACGTTTTCGTTGTTTTTCACGAACTCAAGCAGGTCACGAGCAGGTGAAATACTGACCGCTTTTTGCTCAGCTGAGAGCAGTCGCAGCACAAATTTGGCTTAGATACGTCTTATATGCAAATCGTACATACGACTCGACTTAACTGAACTAATGCTGAAGTCCTCGTAGTGATTCGGCGTTTTTCTCTCACAGCTGTTCGACATTGTTTTGACTTTTTCTCATTGCCGGCCTGCCAAACAGCTCATCATTCTGTACACTTTCACGTCTATTTACACTGAAGAGCAATTGCATTAGAGATACCTGTCTAGTAACGTATAGCACCACCTTTCGCCCTGGTGACGGCGGCGATTCGTCTCGGAATTGACTCGACAAGGCCCGGAAGCAATGGAAAGCCATATGGATCCACGACCTCTGAACAAGCTCCCACAGTTCACGAAGATTTGATGTAGGGGTCATAGCATCGAACATCTCTCTCGATGGCATCCTAGATGTGCTCGATGGGATTGAGGTCAGGTGACTTAGCTGGCCAAAGAAGTGAGGTCAATTCAGTAGAGTGTTCATCCAACCATTAGGATACAATTCGGGAGCTGCATTGTCTTGTTGCAGGATGAGGTCCCCAGTGGGATGTTGAAGATGCGCAAACGGGAGCAAATGGTCGTCCAGGATATCCCAGTAACGTTGACCTGTGAGGGACGATGTCCCACGTACAAGGGGTCCCATTTCAGTCCACGTAAACAGTCTCCAGACGAGAATTCCACCCCCACATGCTTAAAAAGTACCTTGCTGGCAAGAAGGATCCATCGCTTCATGTGGTTTGCGCCGTACTCGCATCCTGCCATCCGCATGTACCAATGTGAATCTCGAATCATCAGTCCAGGCAACAGTTTTCCACATTTGTAGGGTCCAGTGGTGATGTTCCCGCGCCCATGCTAATATTTGTACCCTGCGATGTGCGGTCAGCAGCGGTACCCTCGTTTGACGATGTCTTCTGTACCCCATAGCGAGGAGATGGTTCTGGATGGTGTGGCTGCTTACGTTTTTGTGCACCAGCGTTAAATTGTCGAGGGAATTCTTGCACTGTGGCTCGTCTATCCGCTGTTACAATGCGAGCTAGCCGACGATGACCCCGCTCATCCACATGCTGTTGTCCACGGCAGTTGGTCCTTGCACGATGGTTTTATCGGATTCGATGTACTCACGGTGCACCCGTGGCACAGTGGCTCGTAAAATTCCCATAGCCTGCACGACTTCCGAGATGGAGTGAACCATTTGTCGGGCACCGACAATTTTTCCATGATCAAATGCGCTTAGATCCTTCGTCTTACCCTTACTGCGGCCGACTCTTACTGATTCCCGTCGTATACGCATGTCGTTTCCGTTTACAGGCCGCCGACAGCGCCACATTTGCATAACGCCAGCTGTCTCTAATTCAATTGCTCTTCAGTGTATAATACACTTGCACCACTCATAAACTTGTGCAGGACTCATACAATCCTTCTAATACACTTTCTGTAACTTTAAGTATGTTTTTTTGCAAGTTAGCCAAGATTTTGGCGAAATCTTTAGTTATCTTTTAAATACATGGCAAATGCAACGAACTGCTTCACACGCGTAAGAACAAAAACAGGACGATCAGGAAGACGTGACTCACGGCAGATGTGTAGTAAGTTCCAAGGTCAACCTGTGAAAAACCACTTCCTGTGAAGCGCGATTCCGAACTTATGCAACCAGTCTGGATACTGTTTAACCACACCTCGTAAACCTATCACAGGTGATAAACGCTTCATTGTAGTCCTTTTATTCTCTGCTCTATGACTCACTGATATAGATAACTTAAAAACAAGTATTTCAAACACATATGCCCTCTCTTAGTTTTGCAGACGTTGTTATAGTCATGCTAATCAGTCAGAAAGGATATGTGTTGATCATTTCCCAAAATTGCCACTTAAAATAACAAATCTCAATGAAAGACCACGTTTCTGATGCGCAGTCTCGATCTTACCCTCACGCGTTCGAACCACTTCTTCTCATACGTCAAATGTATTCATTCGAGCTAATTTTTGCACATTTTCTCCGCCCCATTTAATATTTTCCAACTGCTCAAAGGGGTTAATATTCTTTTAGGGTGTGAGGAGAGTTTATCATCGACCCTCATGAGCAAATGTAGGGCGATAATCAATCGTCCATCTCCCCAATTAGAGCCACTGCAACCAGTGAGGGAAAAAGACCAAACCACCACCCATATCACAGCCTGACATGGAATCCGGGCCCATGCGGACGAACGGCCAGAAGTCAAAGCTTATACTACTGTCTCACGAAGGCGTCACTTAAAAACTTACATCTGGGGTTTATTTATATGCATACACATTAAAGAAAATCAAAGACTACACAGACCACCCACCACTCATGACATTACCTGAGCCGTGAGATCAGACACCAACCAATGGCATTGCCTGTGCCGTGAGACCAGACACCCACCCACGACGCATCTTGGCATCGAACCCGGGCCCATGTCGACGAACGGTCACAGGTCAAAGCTTGGAAAACTGTCTCACCAGGAAGTCACTTAAAAACTTTCATCTGGGTTGTATTTGTGTGCAATATTAAAGAAAAGCGAAGATTACACAGACCACCACCCATGACCTTTTCTGAGCCGTGAGACCACACAACCACCCACGACTAATCTTGGCATTGAACCCGGGCCCATGCGGACGAACGGTCACAAATCATAGCATAGACTACTGTTTCGCCAGGGCGTTACTTGAAACTTTCATCTGGGGTTTATTTATGTGCATACACATTAAAGAAAAGCGAAGATTACACAGACCACCAGCCATGACATTACCTGAGCCGTGAGACCAGACACCCACCCATGACACATGTTGGCATTGAACCCGGGCCCATGCCGAAGAGCGGTCACAAATCAAAGCATAGACTACTGTCTCACCAGGAAGTCACTTAAAAACTTTCATCTGCGTTGTATTTGAAAGAAAAGCGAAGATTACACAGACCACCACCCATGACATTTCCTGAGCCGTGAGACCACTCAACCACCCACGACACATCTTGGCATTGAAAGGCATTGAAACCGGGCCCTTGCCGACGAACTGTCACAAATCAAAGCTTAGACAACTGTCTCAGCAGGGCGTCACTTAAAAGCTTTTATCGAGGTTGCAGTTCTGTGCATACACATTAAAGAAAAGCGAAGATTACACAGACCATCAGCCATAACATTGTCTGAGCCGTGAGACCAGACCCTCACCCATGACACATCCTGACATCGAACCCGGACCCATGCCGACGAACGGTCACAAATCAAAGCTTAGACAACTATCTCAGCAGGGCGTCACTTAAAAACTTTTATCGAGATTGTTGTTCTGTTCATACACATCAAAGAAAAGCGGAGATTGCACAGACCACCACATATGACCTTACCTGAGCCGTGAGACTAAACACCCACCCATGGCACATCTTGGCAACGAATTCAGGGCCATGCGTAGGAACGGTCAGAAGTCAAATCTTAGACTAGTGTCTCACCAAGGCGTCGCTTAAACAATTTCGTCTGGGTGGTATTTGTATGGATACACATTAAAGGAAAGGGAAGATCAGCCTGACACACACAAACACACACGAACGCACGCACAAACTAACAAAAACATATTAGTTTCACTTTTCCATCGATTCCCATGTAAAACATTTAAAATGCAATTTGTGTATTCTGATTTTTACTGCAGCGAATGGTTGAGTTAAGGCTGTAAGTAGTACTTTCTTAACCTGATAACCACGAAAAATATTCGTTTTCTATGCACACTATGTTCGTAAATCATATTAGCAATGCAGTAATAACCTCTTTGAATACCGAAATAGTCTCGGTTAAAATATTCGTAATACCTTTTCATAAAGTTAATTAATGGTTTTTTTCATTAGGCGATAACATATTCCTTTTGCCTGACTTTTCATTTGTTTGTTTCCAGAGCTCTATCTGCTGCCAAGAGTTGAGCTTTTAAAATGAATACGATGAAAATGTGTTTGGCAAACACAACTTGTGTAATCCTTTATGAACCGTAAACAAAATTATTTACCCAACTCAATACCAGTAGCGAAACACTGCGTGTATCGCCATAACAACCTTCATTCGTCGCAAATAATTCAAACCGCTGATGGAGTAGCAACGTCCGAGCAAGGTCGAGGTTTTGCGTACCTTGGTTCAAGCGTGATAGGAACCTTTTGAAAAGGGTGCAATGGTAGTCCGCGCATGAACGTTGAAGGTCATAATTCCGTCTCCGCCGTCTGTCTTGTTCCAGTAGAAACACACTGAAGTGTCAAAAATCATGGGATAGCAGTAGGTAAATTTTTAACTGTCGCTACCGTCGTATAAATGTTTTGACGCACGTCACAATTTCATCAGTTGCGAGGTGTAATCTAGTGAGCCAGGTTCAACAATTGCCAGTCGGATTATGGCAAACCGACGTGTATTATCGAAGTTTGAGCGAGGCATGGTAGCGGGAGGCAGACGGATGGGACATTCAATTTCCGAAGTTGTTCGAACGTTTAACATTCCTCAATGCACAGTGTCGCATGTGTACCGATAATACCTCATGGAAGGCATTACCACCCGCCGAGTGTCTTTGTTAATACCACGACATCAGACACAGTGTCTCACCTGGTCTCGTGAACACGGTAAATGGACTCTGGAAGACTGACAACATGTGGCATGGTCCGACTAGTCACGCTACCAGTTGTTACGAGGTGATGGAGGGGTTCGGGTGGGAGGCACCCACCCACCGAGGAGTGCCTTTGTTAACACCACGACATCGGACACAGCACCTCACCTGGTCTTGTGAACACGGTAACTGGACCCTGAAAGATTGACAATATGTGGCGTTGTCCGATGAGGCAAGCTACCAGTTGTTACGAGCTGATGGCAGGGTTCGAATGGGAGGCAGAATCGATAAGCTATGGATCCAAGCTGTCAACAAGGTACTGTGCAAGCTGGTTGTGGTTCCATACGTGCGTGTGGTGTCTTTCGTGGCACGGTTTACATGTAGGTCCTCTGGTCCTCGTAAACATGTCATTAATCAATAATCGCTTTGTTGCTCTGCTGGGTGACCATTTACAGCCCTTCATGGACTTCATTTACCCCAAAAACGATGGGATTTTCCAGGCGGACAATGCATCATGTCACGAGGCCCAAGTTGTCCAAAATTGGTTCGAGGGGCATTCTGGACAGTTCCGACACGTGGTGTGGCCACCACGTTCGCTCAAATAGAGCTGACAAACGGCATGGCTCAGAAGTCTTCCCGTCACTTTGCAGCTATTGCAGCTTTCGCCCATTGCAAATATCGCTAAAGGGCGATATTGTAGCTTGGCTGATATTGTATGAATACACCGGTAACTTCTAAAGGCTCGGAATATTGTCTCCTGAAGGCTTGTGCTTTTTGGTTTCTATTTATCTACGGTGCATCCACATTGTTTTGTTCTAATATAGTTATACCTGAAACATCTAGAGCTTTCATTTAACTCTTAATGCATCTGGAGCAATGAGAGGAAAAACATGATAGCTGTTCACCAAACACTTTTAAAAATAAAATATGCTTTGAACGTTTAGTTACGCTGTCAAGAATATCCCCAAGCTATTTAGTTAAACGCAGAAGTTATCTACCCAGAACTGGTAAAGTTCTAAAACTCAGAAGTACTCAGAATCATTATTAGCAAGGATGAACTCTAAGTTCATAGTAAATGTACTAATATTTAGAAGATGTTAGGTCTAGACATTTTCCAGACATCAGAACTATGTGCGTAAATTGTAATATTACTTTTCGTTTTAGTTCTTGTATCTATGTAAATTTGGTTCGTTCTTAAACGGTTTCTAAACTTAACGATACATTTCTCTAAATGTAATGTTCTTAGTTAGTTATGTTGAATTATGGGTAAAAAGTCAGTTTCCCTAGAAAATTACATTACGTGAATAAGAATTTTGTTTTGACGGAAACTATCCCTTGCGTTTACTTGATAACCCGTATAGTTAAATATTCTGCACGGATATTTCTTAATTATACCCCAATCGTCTTCAACGGCTAGTAAAAAACTAGTCTACTTACTGAAGTTTTAACTTCTGTATTTCATCGAAAACTGGTCACTTAAACGATTAGCACACTTCACCATACTACTCGTAGCGTGCAAAATTCTTCAAGTATAGCAAACGTGGTAACATGTTAATGCTGTAAGCTCGAAACAATGTAATAATCAACTTCTAACAAACTCGAACCTCAAAACATGTAACTAGCAAAATATACTCAAGAAACAATACTTTGACGCAAATCAACCTGAAAGCGTCTCACCACAGTCAGCGATAGCGCCACTTAGCTGGAATGCCAGCCAGCAAACGCTGTGACACAATTCTTATTTATGTTTTTCTCATACGTCCTTCTTATCTCGGTTCAGGTTCCCACTAGGCACTCAGTCGAGGGAGAACTGCAGCGTTAAGTTTAGAAACCATTTAAACAAAACGAGGCAAAAAGTACGTAGATACCGGAACTAAAAAGCAAAGTTGTATTACGGTATGTGTCAGAACTACTTTAACAGTTAGAGGAGTCTTCACATTACATACTTCAACCATTAAAGCATATAGCATTGGTAGTAATACCCATATATTTAAAACACAAGGCAGTTTCTTTCTACAATCCTCCAACGCCACATACTGGAGCGATTTTCATGATTTTTTTAAAATGAAAGCTGTTGACCCACAGGTTTGTCATTGCTAATTTTAACTGTCATAAGTATTATTTTTTTGATGTTACCATGACATTTTCTTTGTACAATCCGCCGTTCGTTATTCTGGCGTTTGTTCTCGCTTCAGTGCTTGTAGCGCCATCTGCCTTTCTGCGGTGGTCGTACTTGGAATTAAGCTTTCCGCTATTAACTACGTAGTTGTAATTATCCAAATCGGTTCAGCAGTTTTCGAGATCAGTAAAAAATGATTCCGTATATTATCGTGAAATACTTTTTTCACGTTGCGTGTGATCATGTTGTATGTAAATAAAGCGGAACGATACACGAGAAATCGGAAACTGCATGAAATGTATCTGATTCGGTAGTACAGCCAAAAATAATAAAAAATAAAAAATATATTAAAAGAAATAGCCTATGTGCACCGGTAAGAAATAAACTTTCCAACGGTGAAACAATTGTCCAAATAGGTTCAGTAGTTCTCGAGATTACCTCAAACACACAAACAAAGTTCCTCTCTTTATATGGCGTGCAAAAATTAAAGTTCCTGTCTTTATACGGCGTGCAAAAATTAAGGACGAGACGGTTTTTCGAATGTATCGTCGTGCAGAAGTGCTCCACATCACACAAATCATACCATAAGATCCCCAAGATGTAAGAATATGGAACAAGTGAGCAAAACCGTCCAAACAAGGAATCCAAAGGATACAAAGGCACTTTATTGAAAAGGTAGATTCGAGCACAACTGGACAGAAGACAGAAATGTCCATGTGACAAGCGGCTGCCAAGAAAAATCCAGTCTTTAGTAGGGGATATGATAAACCCTGACTGCGTTGCAGGATTTACAACGTCTGTCCATGCTGAGGACGAGGTTGTCAAGGAGCTGTTGAAGCATGGCAGCCATTTCTCCTTGTAGCGCCAATTGCAGCTGAGGAATCGTTGCCGGTGGCTCGTGACGTGCTGCCAAGCGTCTCCCGAGAAGGTCCCACACATGTTCGATTGGATTTAGGTCCGGGGACCTTGCGGGCCAATCCATGTGTTGAATATTTTCACTCTCCAACAGCTCTGCGACAGCCCCTATACGATAAGATGTAGTGTTGTCGTCCATGAAGAGTAACTCAGGACCTACAGCACCTCTAAACAGACATACGTGAGGCAGAAGAACCTCGGTACAATAGCGGACACCAGTGACTGAACCTCCTTGGGAGATGTAGAGGTCAGTACGGCTACCAAGCATGATACCTCCCCAAACGAGAACTCCGCCACCTCCAAACCGGACCCTTTCAATGATGTTGGAGGTGTGATTGCGTGATCCCTGCTCTCTCCATATGTGTATACGTCCAGAATCGCTCGTCAGACTAAATCAGCTCTCATCCTTAAAAGAACTCGACCCCATTGCTGATGTGTCTAGTTCTTGTGTTCCTGGCACCACAGAAACCGCCGTCTCCGGTGAGCAGGCGTTAATGGCACACACCGTACTTGTCGTTGTGCAAATAAAACACTTTGTGCAGCCTCCTCGCCTCGGCAAAACGCGATAACGGACGTCCAGTTTTCTGTTGCATGTGCATTGCGATTTCTCTCGCTGTCTGCCTCTTCTCGCTTGTAGGACAATATACCGGTCGTCCGCCGCCGTGGTTGCTTGTGGACCACCTCTGCCAAACTCTCGAACAGCTGTTCCTGTCGTTTGAAATGCTCTCCAAGCTCGTGAAACGATGCTGTGAGCACTACCAAACTCCCCGGCTACACTAGTCACACTTCGACCTTCTTCCCAATGACGCAACCTCGAGTAAAGTCATCCAGATGACGTCTACTGGATTGCCTGTTGACCAAATCACACGGTGGTAGCAACTTGACGTTGTTCAAACCGATGTACACCGTGCAAAAGCTTTCACCGAATTGCTGAGAGTACACCGCCCGTGTGCTTTATACCCTTCCGACGCCCTTACTACCTTCCGTCATGTTGCATATATGCGCATGCCCTACCGTTCTGTACCCTAGTCTATCTCCTGAGTGGTCTGTTCTGCCTGCTCGTTCCGCTGTTATGCTAATTTCTCCTCTTCGTCCTTAATTTTTGTACACCAGTGTATCAGTATAGATGAGGAACGGATGGTCTGTATCGCTATACGCCATACAGACCATCCGTTCCTCATCCGTGATCCGAACCCCGACACATCTAGGACGAATCGTCAGACGCCAGTTCCTCTGTCCACTCTGTCAGCGGGGAGTCAACATGTGGATTAAAATACGAAAAAACAAAAAAGAAAACAAATGTAAATAAAACGAAGGTTGTCTAAAATCATGCATAACACAACATTAAGATCGAAGGATAAAAATGCACAATGCAAATCGTTTTCTGTTTTCACCTGACCGCTATTTTTAAGTTTTATTGTTTCTTATTTTAAAAAGCTTTCTCTCAGAGATACGTTAAAAAAAATAGATGAACAGCATTTTTTTGTATTTTTCTAGAAATTAGGAAATATGTTATCTAAAATTCTGAATTGCCTTTCGCGCATAAACCTCATTCCGTTTAGCATACTTATCCGTTCAGAATATTCCGTAATGAACCTTTGGTTGAGAACTAATTATTAAACGAAAATGCGAGAAAGCTGTTTGCATAATAAAAGAAATCTTCAGAGATTCGGTGAACACGAAGAACAGGTTTTTAGCTCGCATCTTCTTTTGAAAGCTCTTGAAACCTTTAGTTTCGAAGGATGTTGAAAACGCTAATAAAGGTGAAAAGTTATGAGATTACAATTGTGTTCAACGCTGAAATTTTTCTTTAAATTCCCTTGATGGCACAACTGCTTTCCTTACAACTACAACTTCAAATTGAGAATATTAAATATTCAAAAATACCTAGAAGGTGTGCCATTGAAAGTTGTACGCTTCTTTGACATTTTTGAAAACCGAGGATATAAGTTTTCTTTCTTCGTTTTCGTTAGAGAAAATTCCACTTCCTCCTTGCATTTTAAATATACCAAACGCCCATTCTCTTTAGGAAAGTATTGTCTATTGCATTCTTGTGTACATAAAATTTTATGACATTCTTCAAAATCCATGCAAAGGCAGAAGATAATATCTTATTTAAAAATCAGTTATTTACGAGACTGACAACGATGGTAGCCAAGTTTAATGATTGGTCGAAAGTTTTCAAAGATAACGTTTGCCTGTGACCGAGCGAGTGATTTGTAACTACTTTTGCAGTTATTATTATTACTTTTTTGATTGGAGGTTTAACGACCACCGTGAGCAACTCAAAGGGCTATAAGCAGTCGCCCGTCCCTAATTTAGGGTCACTGGGTCCAGGGAAGGGAGAGAGCCAGTGCCGTAAGACAAACACAGCATCCATGCCTCACCGGGATTCGAACCCGGACCCCTTTCGGACGAATGATCAGAGGCCATCGCTTAGACCACTGCGCCACTGGGGCGGCACTTTTGCAGTTAGCACAGTGATGCAATTATGTAATGACACTAAGTTTAAATAAAAAATGAAAAAGCAGAAAAACTTAGGTGAATATATTTAATTTGAAGTACGATCGTCCTGCGTTATTATTGGATTGGCGCGAATGAAATGTTCGGCAAAGGACCAGCACACGTGAACGGCGAGAACGGAAAAAGTAGGACAAGTTACCTAGGTAAAATAATCCACCTCGGCTTCGACACATAGTTGCCATCTGTCCGGCAAGGCCATGATTCCGGAACGAAAAAGACTTGTGGCTGGGACCCAAAGAAGTAATCAACTGCACGTTGAACCTCGTTGTCTGCCGTGAACTGTTTCCCGGAGAGGAAGTGATCCAGGCGACGAAACAGATAATGGTCTGTCGGACACAAGTCCGGGGAATAGGCAGTGCTTCATAGCCCAAGGCATTTTGTGTCCGCATTGTTCGTTGTTAAACATGAGAACGGGCGTCGGTCTTAAAGCAGAAGAACACCATGTCTGTTTACCAAAGCCGGTTGTTTCTGCAGAAAGTTCCGGTGTATATGGTCAAATTCAGCACAATAATGATATGCTGTGATGGTCTGGCATCTTGCCAAGAGAATCCGATGAATTATTCCAGCTGTGGACCACCAGACAAAGAGCATCACCTTCTCGGTGTGTAGGGGCGGCTATGCCTTGCGTAACCATTGTGCACATCATTTCAGATTGTTATAAAGGACCCACTTCCCATCGCATGTGACGATTTGATGCAGCAGAGGTTCCTGTTTATTCCTGGCAAGCAGCGACGCGCGGACTTCCAAACACCTAGTCTTGTTGGGAGTTGTCCATTCATGCGGCAGCCACGTGTCCAGCTTTTTGACCTTACCCAGGGCAACCAGACGCCGAACAAATATCGTGTGATGGACACCTACTTCTGCCGCTATCTCACGACACGATTTTCGGTAATCCTCTTCAACCACACGTAACAGAACATCGTCAGAAACAACAACAAGTCGGTAACCACGTGTTTCGTTTCGCAGGTCCGTATCTCCGTTTTGTCACTTCACAAACCATCGCCGAATGGTTCGATCGTTGGCTGTACCCTCCGCAAACGCTTTGTTAACGTTTCAATCGGCAATTTCTGCAGAATGACTCGTTTTAAATTCATAAATCTCTCAAATCCGGCGTCTGCATGTTTCCTTTGCAAGCCACGTTACGTCCAAACACACCAAGCCTGAACCTTGTTCCTCAAACACGTGCTAACTATTTATAGTAACTATGTGACGTAATACCCAAAACCCCTGTGGCTGATTCCATTCCGCTGTGGTGGGGGCCTCCACTGCTTGTTCGCGCCGGACATTTCATTCGCGCTAACCCAATACAAGAAGTGCACTATCAGCCAAAGAAAGGGAGGATTTGGAGAGATAATATTGTGGTATGGATGAAGAGCTCATGTCACATTATCTCTTTAATGTCTCGCAAGAAATTTTCTTTTAAAGGCAGCTTTAATTTAAGGAATAGAAAGTAGGCACCCTGTAACAAACCTGGAGAACAGGGGGAATGGTTGAGTACAGAAACTCGTTTTGTTTTCGTGCCAGAAAATGTTGTACACTGACTCTCTGTATGTGGGTGCGTTATCGTGAAGAAGGAACCGTTGTCCGTTTCTGTACTCATGCCTGACACGATCAATCCTCTTCCACAATCGTTCCAAAATGCATGTGTAATCATTGCTAGTGACAGTTGTACCTTCAGGAATGAACACGTGATGCAGAATACCCCTGTTGTTTAAAAGCACAGAAGCATTGTCTTGATTTTGGACATCCGAAACCTGATCTTCTTACCTCTGGAACACTGTGGCGACTTCTACTGAGCACTCTCACGCTTCGTTTGAAGTTCATTACGAAAAAACTATGTATTATCATCTGCCACAATGCTTTGGACAAAATTTTGCATTGTTTCTACAGTCTCCAGGATGCCTTTTGCGTACTCCACTCGCGCATGTTTCTGGTCGTCTAAGAAAGCATGCGGAACAAAACCAGCAGCCTTCCGACACCAAATCTTGCACTAAAATTTGACGAACTGTCTTCTTTTTAACACCGAGGTCACACAACGATCACTTTTTTCCTTTAGTGAACTTTCTCAATGACTTCAGATGGGCGCGCTAAAATCTCTCATCCAGGCTTTTCGTCGTTTTCCAAACCTTTCCGCTCATCCTTGATACGTGTATTCCATTGGAATATTTGTGCACAAAATATACAATTACTCTTATGCAGACCACTCGACAATTTCATTGTCTCAGATGCATTTTCAAACAGAATCGGATATTTTCTCTCTTGTCCATGACAGAGCGGAGACAATGTTCTTCCACCGAATGACATCATGCACAACGTAAGTAGTCATCTGCGCAATTCTCACGCTACACCTGTTGCCAACACATAGCTGATAAATGTCATTAAAAAAACCATGCCTTCCAACCCGTGGAGTTTAAAAAAGAAATCAGTTTCATTACTTAATTAATACACCGTATATTATCTTCTACTATCGTGGGACAGATACTGGCAGAACTAGTGGTGCTGGATTTATAATAAACAAGAAACTGAAGGATAAAGTTGTAGAAGTTGAAAGTTCCTTTGAAAGGGCTGCAAGACTCGTTATCCAACTCTCGAGAAGATACCAGGCTCAGATTATTCAAACTTATGCACCCACCACAAGTCATGCTGAAGAAGAAATTGAAGAATTTTATGAGGAAATTCGTCCTATAAATAATAAAGGTAAGCAGTACTTGAAGATAATTATGGGATATTTCAATGCAAAAATAGGGCAACGACAACAGAATGAAACTTCAGTAGGTAAATTCGGTCACGGCAACAGAAACCAGCGTGGAAATACTCTCGTTGAGTTTGCAGAGGCAGAAGGATTTTTCATCTTGAACTCCTTTTTCAAGAAAAAGCCACACAGGAAATGGACATGGAGACATCCAATTGGGACGACAAGTGAAATTGATATTATTATGTGTAACAAAAAATTCGTCATCCAAGACTGCAGTGTGCTGAACAAGTTCAACACAGGTAGTGACTATAGATTGGTGAGATGTAAGATGCACCTGAACACTAAACTCGAACGTGGCAAGCTCATAAGACAAACAAAATGTATTGACATAACCAACCTTAAAAAACACCATAATACTTTCATGTTGGAACTGAAGAACAGATTCTCTGCTTTAGAAGACCTAACATCGGAAGAAGTGGATATTTCTGAAGTTAACAGAAAAGTAACCAAAGCTCCAATGGAAACAGCAACAAAATTAGCTGGGTCTAAGAACAAGTTGCATGTGAACAAATTATCAGGAAAAACCAAAATGTTGATGCAAAAAAGAAGAGAGATGAGGACAACTAAAGAAGATGTGACTTCCAAAGTGGAATATATAGAGCTATGCAAGACAGTACGAAAAAGGTATTACTGAAGATGTAAGGAAATTCAACTGTGAGCTAATGAGGAAAGCAATTGAAATCAACCAAAGCCTAAAGATAGCAAAGGGACATCTCAGTAAGGAAAGAAAACAGATTATGGCACTGAGGAAAGAAGATGGTTCTGTAACAAGAACTAGAGGCGAAATTTTGACACGAGTGAAAGATTTCTACTTCAAATTATATGAAAGGGATGATACATGTACTCCAGACATCATGAAAGGTACCAGTACCGGAGTTCCTCCAATCCTCCCAGCAGAAGTTGCACATGCAATCAAGAACATGAAGCGGGGGAAAGCTCCAGGAGAAGATGGAATTACTGTAGACATCATACAAGAAGCAAGTGGAGAAATCGAAACAGTACTCGCCCAAATTTTCACTCGATGCCTTAATGAAGAGAAGATTCCTGAGGATTGGAACACCGCTACAATGATCCTGCTACATAAAAAAGGTGTCATTGAGGATCTCAGGAACTACAGACCTATCAGACTCCTCTCAGTGGTTTATAAAATCTTCACTAAAGTTCTTTCACACCGCTTGAAGATAACACTGGACATGGCTAAACCGAGAGAACAAGTTGGATTCAGGAGTGGCTACAGCACAATAGATCATATCCACGTGCTGAGAGAACTAATTGAAAGAGCGAGGGAATATGAACTTCCATTGTGCATGGCTTTTATCGATTATGAAAAAGCCTTTGATTCGGTGAAACCATCAGCAGTTGCAATGGCTCTGAAATCCTGCGGTATTGAAGATGCATACATTAATATTATTAATAACATCTATGAAAATGCAAGTGCAAAGATTCGGCTGTTTGAAAATACAACACACATAAAAATTGAAAAGGGAATGAGACAAGGGGACACCATATCTCCGAAGCTCTTTAATGCCACATTGGAAAATATTTTTCAATCACTGAACTGGGAAAACAAAGGGATAAAGATTAATGGAGATTATTTAACCCACCTTCGTTTTACTGATGACGTAGTCATTTTTGCAACTACCTCACCAGAGCTGCGGAGTATGATCCAGGAACTTGCTGACAAGAGTAAAGAAGTGGGATTAAAAATGAACTTTCATAAGACAAAAGCGATGTTCAATGCTTTTACAAGAAATAAAGATTTATCGATTTAATGGAGAAAAACTGGAGATAACAGACACGTACGTTTATCTTGGACAGCAGATATCAAGTGAGGGTCACATTGATGAAGAAATTAATCGGCGTACAAAACTTGCCTGGAGAGCTTTTGGTAGAAACAGCATAATTTTCAAGAGCAATATGTCATTATGTCTTAAAAGAAAAGTGTTTGATCAATGCATCCTTCTAGTGCTTACGTATGGTGCAGAGACGTGGACCTTAACTAAAAGAGACATACAAAGGCTGCAGACAACTCAAAGTAGCATGGAGAGGTGCATGCTTGGTTTAACCAGGAGAGATAAGAAGAGGAACTCGTGGATCCGAAAAATGACGAGAGTGGAAGACATAATGATCAGAGTTAAATCCGTGAAATGGCAATGGGCTGGACATACTGCCAGAAGGACAGACCATCGATGAACAGCCAAAATTTTGGATTGGATTCCAAGAGACAGGAAAAGACCCAGAAGAAGACCACATGGGAGATGGGTGGATGAAATTCGAAAATATGCGGGAGTGACATGGAGGAGACTGGCACAAGACAGACCGTTGTGGAGGAAACTTGTGGAGACCTTCGTCCAGCAGTGGATTGATAATGGTTGACAATGATGATGATGATGATGTTGATATTATCAGAAAGACGCAAGGTTAACACCAATATTACCAATATTACCAAAAGTATGAAAAATTTATTTTATTGATCATCACTAAATCTAACAGAAGCTATGGAAATTAAAGAAGATATATTCCTCACAAATATATTGGAAAATCATAATATTTTCCCTGTATTCCTAAGCTGTAATTGCCTATTTTCAAATACTTGGACGGTTACGTTCCTGGGACATGCAACAGTAGTATGTTCGAACGGAAATCCGAAGATGAAGATTCGATTGCAGTTCCAGGGTTGTACAATTTTCAAATTTTCTGTTATGACGTTACATGGTGAACAGCAAACTAGAGCGATTTGGTGTCATAGTCTGATTGCTGAGAATAACAGAAGGTATTTAATTTCATGAATTACAACGAACACTTTTGTACTACTGCTATTCCCTAAGGATTATACTTATAGCCTTATATCCAACAGTGGGTCATTTATACAAACGACTCTATACCTGAATATGCTAGAGACAACACTAGATATCGCTACGTCCGTTCGGTCACATCGAGGGATAGCCCATCCTGAGATGCTGGACTTTTCTATTTTCCTCTTTAAAACTGCTGTTAGAAAGATATAGTGTACGTTGGAGGTACAAAAATATATTTTTTTTATCTGAGGAAAACGTGACATTCCGCTTCTTACGAACCCAATAGGAAACCTGTCTGGTAGGTAACGAAAGCAATTTTTACCACTTAGGTGGTGAACGGCGAATTCCACTGCTTCATCCATCTCAATGACTACCCGTGGACCGACAGCCGAAATCCTTTGCTCTTCCGGTAAGCAAGTGGTGTTTAACAATTTGAGCAGTCGCTGTAGCTGAATCAAACAATGCCAAGTATTTTCTGCGCTTTTTAAACAGACATTTTCGCATAGATACGGGAAAAAATCCCTTTCCCTCTTTAATCTCAGCAGTACCGACCATACGCCTGTCACGGTATTTAGCTTTGACTTCTAGTCCTATATCCTTTGTTTTATGTCCGAAGATATGATGATGAAGTACTGCTAAACACCCTGACACGGACATCGTGCCACTGGGTAGAAATAATTGAATGAAGCATATGTTCTTTTTTAGGTTCGTCGCCATTGTTACAGCCCTTTAACAGGTAATCCGTCCGAAAGGATTATTGTAAATCATCCCCTTAAATGCCTACTTTGGAATAACAAAGCTAAGACAAAATCAACACTTCCTGTTGCGCAGGTTCACTTGTTACAACAGCGTTAGGCACACTTTTGCTATGGAAGAGCACATCGAATTTATTCGTTCGAGCTGATTTTTTGTTTTGCTTGGGGATTTATCAACCACCGTGAGCAATTCAGGTGGGCTATAAGAAGTCTACCGTCTATAATTTAGTGCCACTAGTTCCATGGAAGGCGAATTGATTTCATCCCCGTTTACTAAACCCGAGTTAATTTGTTTCAGCCATTGAAAAGGTCGCCACGAGTCTTAAATGAAGTGTATGTGGAGCACTGTTTGTGAATCAACGAGATTAGTGGAGTGACTTAACGTTGGTTGAGTGTATCTCTTTCGTTGCCTCGGACGATGAGTAGCACATTGTCCCGCCATTGTCACAGACTCGGGGAGCTGGGTGCTTTGGAATGTCAGGGATGAGGCTGACAGTAGAAACACAGACAGCCATGCAGCTGTATAGCGAAAAGAGAAACTTTCAGTTTGTTTCGTGACTCTGTTATCAGTGCTCAGATTTTACTATCGGGCATGTACCAAGAGCAACCAAGCAGCGACTGGAAATTTGTTCCCAACATTGAATAGCTTCGAACACTTTCGTGACTGAATTGGAAAAGCAGCGACTGGAAATTTGTTCCCAACATTGAATAGCTTCGAACACTTTCGTGACTGAATTGGAAAAGCAGCGACTGGAAATTTGTTCCCAACATTGAATAGCATCGAACACTTTCGTGACTGAATTGGAAAAGCAGCGACTGAAAATTTGTTCCCAACATTGAATAGCTTCGAACACTTTCGTGACTGAATTGGAAAAGCAGCGACTGAAAATTTGTTCCCAACATTGAATAGCTTCGAACACTTTCGTGACTGAATTGGAAAAACAGCAACTGGAAATTTGTTCCCAACATTGAATAGCTTCGAACACTTTCGTGACTGAATTGAAAAAGCAGCAACTGGAAATTTGTTCCCAACATTGAATAGCTTCGAACGCTTTCGTGACTGAATTGGTAGCTATGCACGTCGAACGGCAGGTAACAATGAATAAATAAATCCTTTCATTCAAATTCAATGACCGTTTCAGCAATTTGAAAGTAACTAATACGTGAGTTTTTTTCTGGGTTTTACTTCTTTCCAGGGCCGTCCACCCCTCAGTTTAGAATCGGATGGTCTAGGTCAGGAGTCGGCAAATCTTGCACATGAGGTCCGCATTTGACTTTTAAGTTACAGTAAGGGTCCACAAGTGCACTATATATTACCCATTATAAAAGTCAGGGGTAACAGTATGCGAACTTTTAACTGGCGTTGTCGTCGTATAAAGGCTTCAACGTACGCATACGGTTGTTATCACTTGCGAGGTGAAATCTCTTGTCAGGTTAAACAACCGCCAGTAGGATGGCGCCAAACCGACGTGATTTATCGGAGTTTGAACGAGTCATAGTAGTGGGAGGCTGATGGGTGGGAATTTCAGTTTACCAAGTTGTGCAAACATTCAACATTCCTGTCACGTTCGTACCGATAATACGTCATGGAAAGCATTACCACCCACCGTGGACAGCGCAGTGGTCCCACCACAGGTGCTAAATGACCGTGACCAACGGCGTCTGACCAGGACTGTCCATGCTACCAGACAAACGACACTGACTCAAATAACATCCACATTCAATTCAGGAGGTCCCAGAAACATATCCATCAGACCAGAGCATTGTAATTTAGCGTTCAATCGGAATGGGAGCATAAGACCCAGCAGAGCTCATTTGTTAAACCCACGACATCGGACACAGCTGCTCACCTGGGCTCCTGAACTTGGTTATTGGACGCTGGAAGACTGGCAACATGTGGCGTGGTCCGATGAGTCACGCTATCAGTTGTTACGAGCTGTTGGTAGGGTTCGGGTGTGAGGCAGACTCCATGAGCTATGGGCACAAGCTGTCAAGCAAGCACTGTGCAAGCTGGTGCTGGTGATTTCATACATGTGTGTGATGTCTTTATGTGGCACGGTTCGGGTCCTCTGGTCCTCGTAAACATGTCAATAATCGGGAATTGCTTCGTTAGCTGACCATTTGCAGCCCTTCATGGACTTCATGTACCCCAAGGACGATGGGATTTTCCAGTCGTAAAATGCATGATGTCATCGGGCCCAGGTTGTCAAAAATTGGTTTGAGGAGCATTTTTGACAGTTCCGACGGGTAGTGCGGCCACCGCCTTCGCCCGACATGAACCTAATAGAACACTTATGGGACGTGGTGGAAAGGTCCATTCGCACCGAAGATCCTGCACCTACAGATACCGGGGAAGTGTGGGCGGATGTTCAGACGGTATAGCTCAACATCTCTTCAGGAGTCTTCCGGCCACTTGTGGAAACAATTCCGTGTCGAGGTTTTGCACTTCGTCGGGCTAGGGGAGGTCCTACACGATAATAAGTACGTAACCCATGACTTTTAATTCGTGAGTGTATATTAGTGTATGATATACATTTATTATAGATTTATATCAGGTGGAGCCGTGGCCAACGAGATAAATGAAGGCCTGTGCTGCAGGGTAGGGGAGAGCTGCTACGTCACTACCATCGTCCCGATTTCCCGTGTATCGTTCCGCATTATTTACATACAACCTAATCACACCCAACGTGAAAAAAATAGTTCACGATAATATACGGATTTTTTTTTGCTATTTTCATTAAAATAAATCTTATTGTAATGGAAACAATAATAGCCATTTATTTTATTACGGAAAATAATAATTCATTTATTTTCATATCACATATTTATGCATCATAGTTTCGATAAATTATGATGCAATGCAATTTTCACGAAATTAATATGTTCCCTTTTTCCACTCGGTAAAACGAAGCACTTAAGTGAACTGTTCAAATGTATCTAAATTTATTTTTTTTTTCAAAATCGTCGAAACAAATATTCTGTTAGGTTGATCGAAAAGTTAGTGCACCTGATGAAAAAATAAAATAAAAAATAACTGTCATTATATAAGAAACATTCAAAACTGTCGAAGCACGGTAATTTTTTCTAAAGCAGCTAAAGCAGACATGCCACATTTAAAATTTTGTTTTAAAAGAACGTATCTCTAAAAAATGTCTTTATTTACATTTTAAAAATTATATGGTAGATAAAAGCTGTGACGAGCACTTTCGCGACCACTACGGCCGCATCATCAGCCCGTTGAGTGAAACCAGATTAGAACGCCACAAGGTTAAATAGTAACAGACAGGAGCATAAGCAATACACATCATGTAAATGAACACATATATGTGTTCATTTACACAGAAGCATGAGCAATACACATTAGGTAAATGAACACATATATGTGTTCATTTACATAATGATTAGAACGGCACAAGGTTAAATAGTAACAGACAGGAGCATAAGCAATACACATCATGTAAATGAACACATATATGTGTTCATTTACACAGAAGCATGAGCAATACACATTAGGTAAATGAACACATATATGTGTTCATTTACATAATGATTAGAACGGCACAAGGTTAAATAGTAACAGACAGGAGCATAAGCAATCTACATTACGTAAATGAACACATATATGTGTTCGTTTATATAATGTGTATTGCTTATGCTCCTGTTTGTTACTATTTAACCTTGTGCCGTTTTTATCTGGTTTCACTCAATGGCCTGGTTATGCGGCCATAGTGGTCGCCAAAGTGCTTGCCAGAGCTGTTATGTACCATAATTTTTAAATTGTAAATAAAGACGTTTCTTAGATCCTACGTTTAAAAAAAATAATTAAATGTTGTATGTGTGCTTTGGTTGCTTCAGAAAAATTACCGTGCTTTGGCAACTTTGATTTTTTCTTATATACATCTCAGAACGAAATACCTTTAATCTTACTTAAGTGTCATTAATTGAACTGTACAATGGAAATTCAAAAATAACGTTTTTGTTATTGATCCATGCCTTTTTGGAACAAAAGGAAGAACATTCTAAACTTCAGAAAGTTTGTTTTGATCATACGCCAAGAAAAGGTAAGTCATTTAAATTCCCGGAAACCTGTTAAATTTCAAAAATAATTATTTTAAAGAGATGTAGTTTAATTACACTATATTTTGATAAAAAAGTATTCGGCTGTTTTAATTAATTAGATGTACATATATATTTTTTAATTTCATGTAATTTTGTGCTTCGTAATGTGTGTATAACTTTAGTTTACGTGTTTGGCTGTAGTTAGAGTAAAGCCAGATTCCTTGAACGTTGGACTCAAAAGTAACCATATACACCTTGGAGGAAGAATGTACAGTTTAGAGACACTATGAACTTCATGTGTTAACTTAAATATTCTATGTTTCCATTTTTTTCCTGTTGATGCGCGAGGGAAATTATAGCTCAGACAAGTAATAATCTTCCGAGAAGTCGCAGGGCTCTGTATAACGACGGACGGTGCTGCTGACGTCACAAAAAGCTGCCCTAGGTTCAGAATCTCGTTGGCCACGGTGGAGCCCACTTCCGAATTTTAGCTGCTTTTTATAGCATGGATAGGTGATTTTGAAATAGAAAATAAATTGATTGGCAAGGTGTTCGCGGGCAGCATAAAGTAGACAGGGTGGGGAGTATGCGGCCAAAGCGTTGCAGAGCCCTTGGTGTACGTGATAGATCCGGAAGATATTTCTCGAAATCAGAGGTGCTACTCCTACATATTTATTTATTTTTTTATTATTTCACTGTTTAAGGATCACCGTGCATATAACTTGAGGGAAATATGCTGTCGTCTGTCCCTAACAGACAGCTACTGGTTCTAGTGAAAGAGGAGTGCCAGCCTCGGAAGTCAGGCGTTCCCCTCATCCCTTATCTGGGACTCGAACCCAAACACAGCTCGGACGACTTGCTTGAAACCTATGCCTCAGAACACCAGGCCACCGAGGACAGAGCCTTTTTTTAGTTTGGGGGTTTAACGACCAACACGAGCAACTCAGTGGGCTATAAGCAGTCGCTCGTCCCTAATGTAGGGCCACTGGTTCCGGAAAAGGGAAAGTGCCAGTTCCGTAAGACAAACACAACCGCCATGCCTCATCAGGATTCGAACCTGGACCCATACCGGAGGAATGGTCAGAAGCCATCGCGTAGATCACTCCGTCACCAATGCGGTAAAAGCTATTTGGATGTCATTGGCAAAGATAAATTTTAAGAATAATTTAAGAGTACTTCAAACTAGTACTAGACGCCATTTAGATGTCATCACGAAAGAATACTTCAAACTAGTACTAGACGCCATTTGGATGTCATCACGGAAGAGATAAATTTTAAGAATAATTTAAGAGTACTTCAAACTAGTACTAGACGCCATTTAGATGTCATCACGAAAGAATACTTCAAACTAGTACTAGACGCCATTTGGATGTCATCACGGAAGAGATAAATTTTAAGAATAATTTAAGAGTACTTCAAACTAGTACTAGACGCCATTTAGATGTCATCACGAAAGAATACTTCAAACTAGTACTAGACGCCATTTGGATGTCATCACGGAAGAGATAAATTTTAAGAATAATTTAAGAGTACTTCAAACTAGTACTAGACGCCATTTAGATGTCATCACGAAAGAATACTTCAAACTAGTACTAGACGCCATTTGGATGTGATCACGGAAGAGATAAATTTTAAGAATAATTTAAGAGTACTTCAAACTAGTACTAGACGCCATTTGGATGTCATCACGAAAGAATACTTCAAACTAGTACTAGACGCCATTTGGATGTCATCACGGAAGAGATAAATTTTAAGAATAATTTAAGAGTACTTCAAACTAGTACTAGACGCCATTTAGATGTCATCACGAAAGAATACTTCAAACTAGTACTAGACGCCATTTGGATGTCATCACGGAAGAGATAAATTTTAAGAATAATTTAAGAGTACTTCAAACTAGTACTAGACGCCATTTAGATGTCATCACGAAAGAATACTTCAAACTAGTACTAGACGCCATTTGGATGTTATCACGGAAGAGATAAATTTTAAGAATAATTTAAGAGTACTTCAAACTAGTACTAGACGCCATTTGGATGTCATCACGAAAGAATACTTCAAACTAGTACTAGACGCCATTTGGATGTCATCACGGAAGAGATAAATTTTAAGAATAATTTAAGAGTACTTCAAACTAGTACTAGACGCCATTTAGATGTCATCACGAAAGAATACTTCAAACTAGTACTAGACGCCATTTGGATGTTATCACGGAAGAGATAAATTTTAAGAATAATTTAAGAGTACTTCAAACTAGTGCTAGACGCCATTTGGATATCATCACGGAAGAGTACTTCAAACTAGTACTAGACGCCATTTGGATGTCATCACGGAAGAGATAAATTTTAAGAATAATTTAATAGTACTTCAAACAAGTGCTAGACGCCATTTGGATATCATCACGGAAGAGTACTTCAAACTAGTACTAGACGCCATTTGGATGTCATCACGGAAGAGATAAATTTTAAGAATAATTTAAGAGTACTTCAAGCTAGTACTAGACGCCATTTAGATGTCATCACGAAATAATACTTCAAACTAGTACTAGACGCCATTTGGATGTTATCACGGAAGAGATAAATTTTAAGAATAATTTAAGAGTACTTCAAACTAGTACTAGACGCCATTTGGATGTCATCACGAAAGAATACTTCAAACTAGTACTAGACGCCATTTGGATGTCATCACGGAAGAGATAAATTTTAAGAATAATTTAAGAGTACTTCAAACTAGTACTAGACGCCATTTGGATGTCATCACGAAATAATACTTCAAACTAGTACTAGACGCCATTTGGATGTCATCACGGAAGAGATAAATTTTAAGAATAATTTAGAGTACTTCAAACTAGTACTAGACGCCATTTAGATGTCATCACGAAAGAATACTTCAAACTAGTACTAGACGCCATTTGGATGTCATCACGGAAGAGATAAATTTTAAGAATAATTTAAGGGTACTTCAAACTAGTACTAGACGCCATTTGGATGTCATCACGAAAGAATACTTCAAACTAGTACTAGACGCCATTTGGATGTCATCACGGAAGAGATAAATTTTAAGGATAATTTAAGAGTACTTCAAACTAGTACTAGGAGCCATTTAGATGTCATCACGAAAGAATACTTCAAACTAGTACTAGACGCCATTTGGATGTTATCACGGAAGAGATAAATTTTAAGAATAATTTAAGAGTACTTCAAACTAGTACTAGACGCCATTTGGATGTCATCACGAAAGAATACTTCAAACTAGTACTAGACGCCATTTGGATGTTATCACGGAAGAGATAAATTTTAAGAATAATTTAAGAGTACTTCAAACTAGTACTAGACGCCATTTGGATGTCATCACGGAAGAGATAAATTTTAAGAATAATTTAAGAGTACTTCAAACTAGTACTAGACGCCATTTGGATGTCATCACGAAAGAATACTTCAAACTAGTACTAGACGCCATTTGGATGTCATCACGGAAGAGATAAATTTTAAGAATAATTTAAGAGTACTTCAAACTAGTACTAGACGCCATTTAGATGTCATCACGAAAGAATACTTCAAACTAGTACTAGACGCCATTTGGATGTCATCACGGAAGAGATAAATTTTAAGAATAATTTAAGAGTACTTCAAACTAGTACTAGACGCCATTTAGATGTCATCACGAAAGAATACTTCAAACTAGTACTAGACGCCATTTGGATGTCATCACGGAAGAGATAAATTTTAAGAATAATTTAAGAGTACTTCAAACTAGTACTAGACGCCATTTAGATGTCATCACGAAAGAATACTTCAAAGTAGTACTAGACGCCATTTGGATGTCATCACGGAAGAGATAAATTTTAAGAATAATTTAAGAGTACTTCAAACTAGTACTAGACGCCATTTAGATGTCATCACGAAAGAATACTTCAAACTAGTACTAGACGCCATTTGGATGTTATCACGGAAGAGATAAATTTTAAGAATAATTTAAGAGTACTTCAAACTAGTACTAGACGCCATTTGGATGTCATCACGAAAGAATACTTCAAACTAGTACTAGACGCCATTTGGATGTCATCACGGAAGAGATAAATTTTAAGAATAATTTAAGAGTACTTCAAACTAGTACTAGACGCCATTTAGATGTCATCACGAAAGAATACTTCAAACTAGTACTAGACGCCATTTGGATGTCATCACGCAAGAGATAAATTTTAAGAATAATTTAAGAGTACTTCAAACTAGTACTAGACGCCATTTAGATGTCATCACGAAAGAATACTTCAAACTAGTACTAGACGCCATTTGGATGTCATCACGGAAGAGATAAATTTTAAGAATAATTTAAGAGTACTTCAAACTAGTACTAGACGCCATTCAGATGTCATCACGAAAGAATACTTCAAACTAGTACTAGACGCCATTTGGATGTTATCACGGAAGAGATAAATTTTAAGAATAATTTAAAGAGTACTTCAAACTAGTACTAGACGCCATTTGGATGTCATCACGAAAGAATACTTCAAACTAGTACTAGACGCCATTTGGATGTCATCACGAAAGAATACTTCAAACTAGTACTAGACGCCATTTGGATGTCATCACGGAAGAGATAAATTTTAAGAATAATTTAAGAGTACTTCAAACTAGTACTAGACGCCATTTAGATGTCATCACGAAAGAATACTTCAAACTAGTACTAGACGCCATTTGGATGTCATCACGGAAGAGATAAATTTTAAGAATAATTTAAGAGTACTTCAAACTAGTACTAGACGCCATTTAGATGTCATCACGAAAGAATACTTCAAACTAGTACTAGACGCCATTTGGATGTCATCACGGAAGAGATAAATTTTAAGAATAATTTAAGAGTACTTCAAACTAGTACTAGACGCCATTTAGATGTCATCACGAAAGAATACTTCAAACTAGTACTAGACGCCATTTGGATGTCATCACGGAAGAGATAAATTTTAAGAATAATTTAAGAGTACTTCAAACTAGTACTAGACGCCATTTTTATATCATCACGGAAGAGTACTTCAAACTAGTACTAGACGCCATTTGGATGTCTTCACGGAAGAGATAAATTTTAAGAATAATTTAACAGTTTTTCAAACTAGTACTAGACGCCATTTGGATATCATCACGGAAGAGTACTTCAAACTAGTACTAGACGCCATTTGGATGTCATCACGGAAGAGATAAATTTTAAGAATAATTTAAGAGTACTTCAAACTATGCAAATCCAAAATGCTTACCATATAGTGTAGTAGAAATCAATTTATATACTGGCGTAATGCAGTAGTTCAAGATGCGAAGCGTTTGTTCTTTACTGGTAGGTTTTTTCGAGGCTGTGGTTAGACATAAAGATACCTCCCAGTGCAGAGGGAAAGCTTGTCAAGTTTTGCATACTGCGTTACGATACTGAATAAACAGATTAATACTACTTTGTAATCATTTGAACTTGCAATCGTAAGACTGGCCTTTTAAATTTCTGTTTACCTTGAGTTAAATAATATGTAACGATGCAGTTCACGTGTTCTCTCCTAGCGGCCAAGTGTTCAAAAACGCGAGCTTCTATTTGATCTTTCCTGATGAGATCTGCTTCGAGAACCAGATCAGGATTGATAGTTATACTCCGTTCATGGGGATAGTGGTTATAAATTGTAGATAGGTGCCGTCTGAGATGTTTATAAGATTGCTAAAGCGAGAATTACGAAATAATTCATTCGTCTTTACTAGCGTAAATTAAGTGTGCTGTTCAAGGTCACAACGTTTTGCATAGTCATTTAAATATGTCCAGAAGTTGCATGGGTTGAATGCCTTACCCAGAACAAAGGTTAATATTTACTGCCACTACTGATATTACTTGGTCATTTTTTTTAACATTTCCAGACAATTGTTTTGCAGTATAAAACGATGATATCCTTTAGTATCATTATCTTAGGAGTTATTACGTTTGGACAGCGTGATTGCTGCCTCGCCTACTTTCGGGCCATGAGAGCGTCTATGATCTAATTGCTTGCTTCAAAGATTCAGATCTCTCAATACTTTGGTCGGTTCTTTAGAAATAAATAAAACCTTACGAAATTGCTAACTTTCCGTGATTACAGAATCTCTATCAACTTTAAGCATGTACAGCAATTACCGAACCGTTTCTTCGATGTCGCAACTTCCTTCTAACGCGCAACGTACTAAAAACAATACTCCGCAAATATTTTTTTTTTCTCATCAGTTGTATTAAATTGGGTTATATGTTCGTCTTACGTAACTTGCCATGATAAATCCCCCCTCCCGTATGCAGGCGAAAGTTTTGCGAATTATAATATTTTTGCTAATATACCAATTACGTATTTGTGATACCATAATTGTTCTTTTCAACCAGTTTTATTTCTTGCAATGTCAGAAATATTGTCGCCTTTTGCTATTCTTGATGAGCTTACCTCTTTAAAAG
Organism: Macrothele yani; assembly: GCA_039090855.1. Taxonomy (NCBI): domain Eukaryota; kingdom Metazoa; phylum Arthropoda; class Arachnida; order Araneae; family Macrothelidae; genus Macrothele; species Macrothele yani. The sequence continues at coordinate 19,886,145 of CM077025.1, forward strand.
AAAATGTCTTTTTTGAGACTTTTTTTTAAAACGAGAAAATTATCATACAGTTTTTATTTATTTTTGCTTGTTTCTCGACTTCTTGCTTTGAATTTAAACCGCTAAAGCCGTGGTGTTTAGCCATGTGGTGTAAAAAAACAAAAACGACAACAAAATCAAATAGACGCGATTACCTAGAACAGTATTTTTACTTCATCATACAACCGTCATGTTAAAAATTGTTCAAAAGTCGAATATAATATTCAAAATAATTTTTTCAAATAATGTCAAAACTATAATAACAGCAAATTTAAATACATTTGCATTACCATATTTGTACCGTAAATAATTAAAGATGGGTTCACAATTGCTAGTTCTCCATTCATTTTTTTTTTTTTCGATTGAAGGTTTAACGACCACCGTGAGCAACTCAATGGGCTATAAGCAGTCGCTCGTCCCTAATTTTGGACAACTGGTTCCAGGGAAGAGCCAGTGCTGTAAGACAAACACAACAACCATGTCTCACCGGGATTCGAACCCGGATCCTTCTCGGACGAATGGTCATGAGCCAGCTCTTAGACCACTGCACCACCGAGGCGACTGCCATTCAATTTCCTTTTGGTTCCTGTCTGCTCTTTGAATGCAGTAACGCGTTGAAAAAGAAAAAACCACACACAAAGCAAGATTTTATTTTCTTAATGCTATGCGTCTTTCTCGACAACAGTAAAGTAAATCCCAAGTAAAAAATGTCGGTATACCAAAAGTGGGTAACGAAAGCAGTCAAAACCATTGTCGAATTCTGATTTGTCAATGCTGTCCAATGATGTGACGTAACAATCGTTAATTTCATTGTTACTCTAAAATACATTTCACCTAACAGTCGCCGAAAATTATTTCATCACGTTTTACTTAAACGTAACAATATATTTAGTCTTCGTAAATTACGAGAACCTCATGCTAAATGTGATAAAAGCCATTACAAATGCGATTTTGAAATATTTTATTACACGAAGGGGTGTAACCTGTAGATATCCTAGACCATTCGATTCCAAAACCCCATCTCTAACACCCTTGCGATTCAGCTTTTCTTTTTATCTTGAGGTCATATTTTTAGATTGCGCATACGCAAGATGGACTTCCACAACTAAATCACATTTCATCGGTGCAGGGTCGTTTCCTACTTAATAATAATATTTGTTTTTGAAAAACCAAACACTCGATATACTTACTATTCCCGCCATCATAGTTTAGTAAATATTTACTTTTATGGCTCACATATCTTCTTTCTTTACTTTTACGACAATAACATCCATTAATCCGTCTACTTATGTACCGCTCAAAATTAGGAATTAGTAAACCTTATTGTAATGATTTAATTCCATTTAGTATGTGCCGAACTGTGGCCGTGAGTATCGCAAGTAAATGCAACGTATTGTACGTAAATAAGTGTATACTCTCGATTCACTCGTTTACGTTTGCACCCACAAAGATCTTTTTTTTTTTTTTTTTTTGGAGAGTTAACGACCACCGTGAGCAACTCAATGTGCTATAAGCAGTCGCCCGTCCCTAATTTAGGGTCACTGGTTCCAGGGAAGGGAGAGAGCCAGTGCCGTAAGACAAATACAACACCCATTCCTCACCGGGATTATCGAACCCGGACCCCTTTCAGACGAATGATCGGAGGCCATCGCTTAGACCACTGCGCCAACAGGGCGGCACAAAGATCTTGGCATGCGAGAGATACATAGCATAAGCTACCCATAAATAATGCTGGAATATTCCATGGATTTTTTTTGTATTTCTTAAAAGGAAATTATATCAAATTAATAGTAAAATGTTTCGTTTTTCAAAAACAAAGAGTATGGGTTTTGTTTTACTCCCTGTATCTCCTAGTAACAAGTGGTAAGAACAAAACCCATATTTTTCTACAGCTATGAAATCAAGGCATTTTGGTAAAGCAAGGATTTAGCAAGGAATATTACTGTATTTAGTCCAATATAACATTTAATGTGGGTGCGTCTCTAGGGGAAAACTTACAGGACGTGCTGGTGAAAGATTTCCTAGTAGTTTGTATGCACTATATACAATGCAATTAAATAGCATTACATTTGCTCTCTTATTATGATAAGAAGTCGGATTGTATGATTCGTATTCCATAGCATTGCCTCATTCAGCGAATACCTTCACCAACACAGCCGGAGCTATGCAGCTGGAAGTAGGAATAAATATCTAATAACCAGAGACAGGGAAGATAATTTTTGGGTTTGGCATTAGAAAACAAATACGGGATTTTGTCTTTGTCTTTCAGAAGACTGTAGATAGACGAAAATATCAATTCCATTAAATGAATAAATTTTCCTTGGAATCTATTTCACTGAAAAATTTCAAAAAATCTTCGCAATTTTATAGATATCGCTAATGCTATTATCTTTTGGAATTTATACCCAAGCCCTATAAAACCGTAGCACTTCTATAACAATGAAACCGAATGGGATTTTTAACGTGTCCAATGCAATCTCAGTTTTTGTGTACTTTCAAAAATTCAGAAAAAATACCATTTTTCTGTTATTTGGACTATCCATGTACACTGAAGTGCCAGAAAAACTGGTACACCAGCCTAATACTTGGTAGGTACCCCACGGGTGCGCAGGACTACAGTAATACGACGGGGCATGAACTCCACTAGCTTCTGGAAATATGCTGTAGGCAATGCACACCATACTTCGTGAAGAGCGTTCCACAATTCGGGTGTATTCCCAGGTCTCGGATTCCTGTGTTCGGTAGCCTGTTGCATGGCATTCCAAATCTGTTCTATCACGTTCAGATCTGGGGACTTGGGTGGAAATGGCAACACCCCAAACTAAGATTAATGCTTTTCTAACCATAATGTGGCGTCCCGACACTTGTGTGGAGATGCATTATTCTATTGGAACAGGCCCAAGTCATCAGCATGAATGCAGGACATGAACGGGTGTACCTCGTCAGAAAGGATGCGCACATAGCGTTGTCCGGTAACAGACGTTTGCAGACGTACCAGGGGTCCCAGTGAAGTCCAGCTAAACACTCCCCATATCATTACGGACCACCCACCCGCCCGTACAGTTCCCTGTTGACAGGCGGGATCCATGGCTTCATGGGGTTTGCGCCGAACACGAATACTTCCATCTGCCCGATACAGTTGGAAACGCGACTTGTCAGACCACGCAACTTCCTTCCAGTCATCAAGTGTCAAGTGGCAGCACATAGCTCTGTGTCGTGCACCCATCAAGGGGACTCGAGTTGGGCGTCGGCTCCCAAAGCCCATATCGTGCAGGGTACGTTGCAAAGTCCGGACGCTGATGCTTGTTGAGGCTCCAGCATTGAATTCCGATAATACCTGCGAGAGTATTGCACGCCTATCGCGTAAAACGATTATTGACAGCCGACGATGGTCACGTTCACGAAATGTCTTTTTACGGCCACACTTGTGTGGTAGGTTGGAGGTTTTGCCGGAATTCTTGTAGTCACGGTACACCCTTGCAATGGTCGACCGTGAAAATCCGAACTTTGTTTCTACCTCCGAAATACTATGGCCCATCTCACGAGCGCGAACTATAACACGCGTTGAAAATCGCTTAAATCGTTATTACTTTTCATTATCATGCCGAAAACAGCTCTGACAGCTGGTAAGGATGTCTATCGCTTTATATACGCACTGGCGGACGCAACCGAGTACGCGCGTAGGTGACGTTCCTGTGTATTTTGCATAAGCTCGTCCGCACCAGTTTTTCTGGCACTTCAATGTATAATTTATATTTAAATTAAGTGTCATATACACCGATCAGCCATTACATTATGAACACCTACCTAATAAGCTGTAGGACCCCCTTTAGCCTACAAAACAGCTGCCACTCGGTGAGGCATGGATTCGATGAGGTGGCGATAGTATCCGGGTCCTCCAGTTCCTGTACATTTTTGGGTGCGTAATGGCGCCATCACCAGCAGGGAACAGAGTTGTCATGAATGGGTAGCTTAGTCCTCAACGATGTTCAAATACCTGACAGCTGTCAGGGATTGTGCTCATGGGATAATAGGGCCTAAAGTGTCCCAAGAAAATATCGCGCACAGTATAACACTGCCACCGCAGGCCTGTATCCGCGCAACAGTGCATCCAGGTGTCATAGACTCCGCTGGTAATTAGCGTATCCGCGCTCCTTCGTCTTCGTCAGACCAGACAATTTTCTTCCAGTCATGCACGGTCCAATCTCGACGTTCTTTGGCCCATTTCATGCGTTGTTAGCGATGACGTGCAGTGAGCATGGGGACCCGGCTGGGTCTTCGGCTAGGCAGGCACATGCTCAGAAGGCTGCGATGAACTGTGTGCTGTGACACATTGCTCTGATCAACAGTGTTGTAGCTGCGGATAATTTGTCGCACTGTGGCCCTGCGGTCGCTGTCAACAATGCGCGACAGTCTCCGCTCCCCACTGGCATCAATGAGCTGCGGACGACACACTGGTGGACAACATTTTGTCACGTTTGGCCACCTGTGCACCACTTTTGATACGTACTCACTACAGCGGCCCATGAAAAGCCGCGCCGTTTCCAAGATCGTAGTTCCCAGGCGTCGTCACATCAAAATTTGTCCTTTATCAAACTCCAATGAATTCGCAGCTTTTCCCATTCCGACTCCGAACACTCTACTAACAGAAAGCCGGTCTTCGAGTTGTATATATACTGCTCTGTGAATTTCACCTGCGCTACCGTTCGGTATCCAGCCGCGCTCATTTTTCTAAGGTGCAGGTGGTCATAATGTAACGGCTCATCAGTGTATATCTCATAGGTAGTTTCCGGATAATGTTATTTTCGATTTCTCACAGTTTTCGAAAGATCACAGACGTTGTACCATAAAATAATGCTAGTTCTATTTCATTTTCCATAGAGATGCATTTTTAACATCTGCTAGGACCTTGGATCTCTGTTTCAAAATTTGTTTCCGTGGTGTCAAGGAAAAGCAACAGAAAGTACTATTTTATAAATTGCTGGTCTTATATTAATATATACCGTCCTTTTGTTTACGTGCCTTTCTTCTCATGTGATTTATGGGAAATATCTTCAACAATCTTTTGCTGAATTTGTCAGAGATGAAGAAACCTGTAGAGTTCAAGGATTTATTGTTTGAGTAGAAAATGTAAAAGCATCAAGGAAGTTTCTAAAAATAATCTGTTGAAACTAATACAGCAGTTCAAAATCCCACGTGCGCAAGGCGGAGAAGCAATAAGAATATAATCCCAGAAGTCTTAAAAATCAGAAGTTATCTTGTTTCAGCGATAACGTATGCTTCCAACCGGTATCAAAATACTTTTATTCTGAAACAACGGAACTGAACTGTTTTCCGATGAAACATGCCGTCGGGAAAAGACTCGATCGAAAAGCAAAAATGAAAGAAGTTCCAAGAAAACACTTAAAATGAAAAATATGCTGGAATATCATTTTGGACCGTTTCCTTTCTTATTTGATTTATTTGATGCAGGGCGAATGTCTGTTAAGGAAAAGTGGAACATTATGTATATATATATATATATATATATATATATATATATATATATATATATATATATGACAAAAGTCACCGAACACCTAGAAGAAAAACACAATATAGCATTTATTGACATATATTAGTACGGTGTCGGTCCACCTTTGGCTTTAAAGCATGCACTGACCCTTCGAGACATGCTTTCGACAAGGTTTTGGAACACAGCGATCGGTATGCGCTTCCATTCCGTACATAATGCTGCCTCTAGCTGTTGCTTAGTAGTAAGCCTTGGTTCCAATCTTCTTATGAGGCGCTCTAATTCATCCCATAGGTGCTCTATGCGATTAAAATCAGGGGTCTGTACTGGCCAGTCCACACACGATACGCAATTGTAGCCAAACCGCGCCGTACCAGTCCTTGCTTAATGTTTATAGCTCGGTGCATTATCCTGCTGGTACGAACAAGGCTCGGTTCCATAGTATTGCCACAGAGTTGGTAGGGCATAATTGTCCAGAATATCGAGGTATATGTGCTGGTTAACAGGTTTGTCCACGATAATCATGGGCCGGTACCATACCACGAAAAACACCCCCACCCATGTACTCTGCCAGCTCCAAATTTGACCTTAGGGACAGTACACTGTGGTAAATAGCGTACCCCGTCTGCCGCCATACGCACGCAAAACCATCAGACTGATAGATCGTGTATCTGGATTCATCAGTCCATAGGACTCATTTCCATTGATCTACAGTCTACGATAAATGTTCTTTGCACCATGCTAAACGATGACTAGCATTCAGAGTGGAGATGAAAGGCTTATGAACAGCTGCACGACCACGGTAACCCATGGAATGAAATTCTCTGCAAATGATACCTGTACATACCGAGGTTCCAGCATTTTTGCTCACCTGTACAATGAGGTCTTGTGCAGTACTTCGTCGATTTGCTGTAACGATGATCCTGAGGCTTTGACGTTCTTTATCACTGATTTTCTTTGGTCCACCAGTACGTTTTACTGCTTCAGGCACGCCATGTGTATTCCACTTATTCAGTACATACAAAACATTCGAATAGGGTATGTTTAAAGGCCTCTAAGTTTCTCTTCTGGACAACCCACTAATGTAACATCCAACAATCTTTTGTTTCTTAAAGTCAGTTCTCTTCCGCCGCGACATTTTCACTCAACCTCACAGTGCGATATGATCGCAGTCAGCTGCAGACTTGTTTATATAACGTTTGCAGATGTACCGCGCATCTTAACAACGCAGCGGATCCGTTCCTTTGCTTTTGAAGGGATGTCCGGTGACTTTTGTCAATATAGTGTGTATATATATATATATACTACTCAAAGTTATATGAAAGGGATTACACATCTACTCTAGACATTACAAAAGGTGAGAGCACCAATGTCCCTCTTAAATAAGAACGAAAAGTGGAACAGCGCCAGGAAAGATGGAATTACCGTGGACATTATACAAAACGCAAGTGAAGAAATTGAAACTAAACATGCACAAGTTGTCACTAGATGTCACAATGAAGGAAAGATTCCTGAGGATTGGAACAATGCTCCAATGATCCTATTGTATACAACAGGTGATATTAAGGATCACAAGAAACACAGGCCGATCAGCATTCTATCAAGGGTTTGTAGAATCTTCACGAAGGTTTTTCCACATCGTTTGAAGATAACACTGGACATGTCTAAATCTAGAGAACAAGCGTGATTCAGGAGTGGCGACAGCACTATAGATCATATCCATGTACTGAGAGAATTAATTGAAAGAACGAGGGAGTATGAACTCCCATTATGTATGGCTTTTATTGATTATGAAAAGGCCTTTGGTTCCACGTAACCATCGGCAATTACAATTGCGTTGAAGACCTGCGGTATTGAAGATGCCTATATTAGCATTATTAATAACATCTATGAAAATGCAAGCGCAAAAGTTCGGCTATTTGAGGATACAGCACCAATAAAAATTGGAAAGGGAGTGAGACAAGGTGACACCATACCTCTCAAACGGTTTAACAGCACATTACAAAATGTATTTCCATCATCGAACTCTGAAAAAAAAATGATAAAGATCAATGGAAGTCATTTAACTCACCTTCGTTTTCTTGATGACGTAGTCATTTTTGCAACTACCCCTTCAGAGCTTCAGAGTATGATCCAGAAACTTGCTGACAAGATCCTCATGCACCAGTTCCCTAATTTTGTCCACATTTTCGGGGGTTTTGCTCGTGGGCGGTCGCTCTGGCCTCTCGTCATCTTCCTGTGCCGTTTTGCCACTCTTGAAGCGCAAGTGCCACTCTAAACACCTCGCGCGACTCATTGCTTCATTGCCGTAAGCCTACCGCAACAGTTCATGAGTTTCCGTTCCCGATTTGCCGAGTTTGACGAAGAATTTGATGTACATTTTGTTTTCAATACCGATACACTTCAGGAAAGTGTATGGGCATCTGTAATCAACTAGTGGTGTAATATGCAACGTAGTGTAAGCAGAGAAGCGAAATGCTGTTTCGACAGTTGTTGAAAATACATGAGAAAAACATGAACTTTCAATAGAGTGAAAAAAAAAGCTTTCGATTTTCTTTTCCCAAGGGGAAGCTACTTATTTTTATTTTTAGTACTGATAATTTGAACTGGAGTGGTAGTTTCAGTTACCCTGAATAAGTCGATTTCGTTCAAAATGTCTGAGTACATGTTATCAGATCCTGGTCTAAGAAATTCGATATGCGAGATATCCAGTCAATAAAAGTAAGCACCACGATAACTCGCACTTTACCGTGAAGCATTGAACACTTATAAAATCTAAAACTGATGCAAAAAGAAGCAGTCCATGCAAATATCAATTCCCCATTTTTTTCGAGAAAAAAGCACAGAACTAATGCCCCCACATGGTGATTATAATACAGGATTATTCGAAAAGATTCATCTGATTTCAAAAGAGTATGTTTCTGAACCGATCAACAGTGTATATTCTGGACATACACCAAATAAAAGAGGAAATCTCCGAGTTTCAGTAAGTCACCATCAGATGGTTCCACTGTCATTGTAGGGCCGCCTAATTGGTATTGTGCTGTTTACTGTTTCCTCAATGAAGTGCTCTCTTGACATTGGATTGGCTGCCGTAGACCCCCATGACTTGATGCTACACGGCAGGCCACTTAGGTCACCGAAACGTACACTGCGCCCCTTCTTCTTTCGGGTGTATGTTAAGGATACTGTGTACATGCCTTCATTGCCTACAAACGTGGATGGGCTAAACAACGCATAATTACTGCGGTGGAGTCAGTGACAACGCGCATCCTGGAACGCGTGAACCTGCGCAATTGAAAGGTTGCCTACAACCCTGGAACACATTCAGGGTTGTAGGCAATGGTGGTATGTACACAGTATCCTTAACATACCCCCAAAAGAAGGATGTGCAAGGTGTAAGTTCTGGTAACCTTAGTCGTGAGCTATAGATTACCAAGTCGTAGGGTCGGCGGAGACCCATACAATGGCAGGTCCACTGCGATCAATCCAATTCAAAGTCAACTGCGTCGAAACCAATGGCAAGGGAGCCCTTCCTTGAGGAAACGGTGAATAATACAATGCCAATGATACGGCCCCACAGTGACAGTTAATCCCTCTCATGGTGACCTATTAAAACTCGGATATTTTCTCTTTCATTTGGTGTATGTACACTGAAGAGCAATTGAATTAGAGATACCTGTCTAGTAACGTGTAGCACCACCTTTCGCCATGATGACGGCGGCGATTCGTCTCGGCATGGACTCGACTAGACACCGGAAGCGTTGAGAAGCCATACGGATCCACAACCCCTGAACAAGTTCCCACAGATCACGAAGATTTGATGGAGGAGGGTCAGAGCCTTGAACATCTCTCTCGATGGTATCCCAGATGTGCTAGATGGGATTGACGTCAGGTGAACTAGCTAGCCAAGAAAGGGAGGTCACGTCGGTGGAGTGTTCACCCAACCATTCGGATACAATTTGGAAGCGATGGCACGGTGCATTGTCTTGTTGCAGGATGAGGTCCCCAGTGGGATGTTGAAGACGCACAAATGGGAGCAAATGGTCGTCCAGGATATCCCGGTAACGTTGACCTGTGAGAGACGATGTCACACGAACCAGGGCTCCCATTTCAGTCCACGTAAATAGTCCCCAGACGAGAATGCCACCCCCCCACACACACTAGCTTGAAGAGTACCCTGCTGGCAAGAAGGATGGATCGCTTCATGTGGTTTGCGCCGTACTCGTATCCTGCCATCCGCATGTACCAACGTGAATCTCGACTCATCAGGCCAGGTAGCATTTTTTTACATGTCTATGGTTGAGTGACTATGTTCCCGCTCCTATGATAATCTTTGCACCCTATGATGTGCGATCAGCAGCGGTACCCTCGTGGGACGATGGCTTCTGTACCGCATAGCGAGGAGATGGTTCTAGATGGTGTGGCTGCTTACACGTTTTTGTGCACCAGCGTTAAATTGCCGAGTGATTTCTTGCACTGTGGCCCGTCTATCCGCTGCTACAATGCGAGCTAGCCGACGATGATCCCGCTTATCCACACGCTGTTGTAAACGGCAGTTGTCCCTTGCAGGGATGGTTTTACAGGATTCGATGTACTCAAGGTGCACCCCTGACACCGTGGCTCGTGAAAATCCTAGTGCCTGCACGACTTCCGAGATGGAGTGACCTATTTGTCGGACCCAGAGAATTTGCTCACGATCAAATGCGCTTAGATCTTTCGTCTTGCTCATACTGCGTCCGACTCTTACTGATTCCCGTCGCATCACTCCTTATATTGTCGGATCGCTGCATACGTCATGTCTTTTCCGTTTACAGGGCCGCCCATAACGCCACATTTGCATAACGCCAGCTGTCTCTAATTCAATTGCTCTTCAGTGTATACCCAGGCCGTACAAGGTTAGTAGGTATAGAAATACGCTCTTCTGAAATCAGATGAATCATTTTGAATTATACTGTATCGAAAACCATATTGATGTTAGGTGTGCACAAGATGCTATTCCTGCAAAACGGAATGATGTGGAGAGAAAACGTATTTTATACATAGTGAATGATTAATCCGAAAGTGGAAATGCATGTTGCCTTTTGATATATTCCCATGTCTCTATGAAAAAGTTTGATAGTGCCCTGGTGCCTTTTGTTGATAATTTATGCTTTTCATCTGCATGACGCCAAGATCTTTGTGGGTGTGAAGTGAACGAGTGATTTGAGAGTATACATTCAAGTCAAGTATAAAACATTGCATTTATTTGCGTCATTCACGACCATACCGAGCCACAGTTTGATACATACTAAGTGGAATTAAATCATAACAACAAACAATAAGGTTTACTAGTTCCTGACATTGAGCGGTACTTAGTAGGTGGATTAATGAATGTCATTCTTGTAAAACCAATAAAAGGAGATATGAGAGTCATAAAAGTAAATACCAGGTCTTTTGGAAAACAATAGCCGATTTTCTGATATGCCACATTTAAATGACTCACAATGTTTTCAGACCAACCCGCTCCATCCCCATTCGTAGGAGTTGAAGGGCGACTCAGATGTCACACAGGGTGACCCGGAACTTCGTGTACAAACTTGGAGGAGGTAGAGAACAACGTTAGGAACCAGAATTAAATAGGAAAGCATGGGCGGAAACATCACCCTCACGTGAGAAAAAGACACAGTAAGGCCACAATACAGAAAGCAGTGATGATGCAACCTTTTCACGTGACGGGGTGTTCAATACGCACAACGTGCACATGTGAGCCGTAGACAACCCCCACGGAACCCGACCACGAGCCGCACAACAACGCTTCACTGTTAATGTGTGGGCGGGTATCGTGGCGGACAGTTTAGTCGGGCCATACATCTTACCACCTAAACTGGACGCTCGCAAGTATCTCGTCTTTCTTCCGGAGGTTCTTCCGGAAATGCTGCATGATGTCCCCGCACATGTCTGACGCGGAATGTGGTTGCAACATGATGGGGCGCCATCTCATTACGCAAGATGAGTACGTGGCCATTTGGACCGGACATTTGGAACCAAGTGGATTGGGTGTGGATGTCCCTTCGGTAGGCCCCCCAGATCACCTGATTTATCTCCTCTTGATTATTATCTCTGGGGTGCCATGAAGAGCATTGTGTACGACACGCCAATAAATTCTGAAATGGACGTAGTGGCACAAATCTCCATCGCTGCTGCTACGATCCGCGAAACGCCAGGTATCTTCGACAATGTTCGCCAATCCATGTCGCGTAGGTGTCATGCGTGCATCCAGGCCAATGGGCGCAATTTTGAACACTTCCTGTGATGCTTGTAAGTCCTCTTTTGTTGTGTAATAAAGCGTTTTACACTACTTTCTGTATTGTGGCCTTACTGTGTCGTTGTGTCTCTTTCTCACGTGAAGGTGACGTTTTACCATGCTTTCCTATTTAATTCTGGATCCTAACGCTGTTCTCTACCTCCCCTCCAAGTTTGTACACGAAGTTCCGGGACACCCTGTATACACTCCATAATCGGCTGCTCTGCAGTCGTTGCTATTCGTGGGCAAGTGGTGTGTACAACATGTTAGGGACGAGTGATTTGCCGGTGATTCTACTTCATAAGTTGAAATTGGGTCGTAATGCCGCACAAACCTACCGTAATGTTGTCCAAGCATAGAGCGAGGAAGCAACATCTGAAAGCACTGTTCGTCGGTGGGTTGAAACCTTTCGTTTCGGCGACACCAGCCTACAAGATGTGGAGCTCCGAGGATGACATTCCGTCATTGATAACGACGCTCTTAAGGTAAATATGGAGGCAAATCCTCGCGTCACAATCAGAGAACTCACTAAACAATACACTATGTGCGTGCAAAAATTTTCTGAATATCTCCACCAAACTGGTTCAGCCAAAAAGCTCGGTTTTCTGAATATCTCCACCAAACTGGTTCAGCCAAAAAGCTCGGTGCGTGGATTCCACAAGGACTGACTGGAGCATCAGAAACAACAGCTATTTTAGATGTGCGGTAGCTTTTTGTTTCGCAACGAAAAGGAGCCCTAACTTGATCACATTTTAACCTGTGATAAAAAGTGGGTGCTCTACGACAACCGTAAGCGAACTAGACAGTGGCCGAACCATCTTGAATTACCGAAGCAACATCATAAACCAAGTGTAGGGGCGAAAAATTACGCCCCTATATAAATTATGTGATGGACTTTAAATTCCATCAATCATTCCGGATATGAACATTTAAGAACAAATAATTCCATGTATATTATTTGGAAACGAGTGTAACACGTGGTAATGCACCAGACTAGGTGAAATTGCGATGTGCCTGTTTGACAGGTCTATTGTATTCACGAAAGGCACAGCTGTTGTTCCTGGCCAGGGGGAAATGTGAGCTGCAGGGCACACGTGAGCTAGAGGTCAACGAAGGGATTAGGTGAAGGTCACCCGCAGAAGCACGGGCAGTAGGGGGGTACCGAGAAGAGCGGGGGAAGATCGCCAGCTCTTCGAAGGCTCAGACTAGGGAGAAAGGTGGTGCCTCAGGCAAGTGAGGCAGGAGCCAATCGGAAGGCGAGTGAAGTTAGGGGGGAGAAAACTTCAGGATAGGAGCGAGGAACGAGACAGTTGACGGAGAGGGAGCGTAGAGGATAGTCGACGGGACAGCGTGTGCTGTAAACGGTTAGGAGGTGCTAGGTGACAGCACGGACAGCGAAACCGGGAGAACGTTTGTATAGTGCTGGGTATCAGCTCTGGGAAAAAGTAAGTTTGGTGATTGAACGTGCCAGTTAGGGGAAAAGAGATCGTAGTTGGAATCAGACACGTGGGTCTGGAACGACGTACGGAGAAAGCAGTTTGAGAGAACACGTGTTCGGGACAGAACACGAGACATAGCTGCCGGAACAAAGGAAGGGTTTGCGGAAGGTTACGACGATTAAAACCTTTCAAGTCTGCGATAGAAAAAGAACGGGCAGAGAGTATTAGCAGGAAAGGGTATTCTGGAATAATTCGAGACCCTGATGATTTTTCGCGTAGAACTGCAGTTACAGGAACTCGAAGTCAAGGAACAATAGCTGCCGGAACAATTTACTTTTGATTAAATGTTTTTGTTGTGTTTTCAACAAGCTTGAGAGTGAATTCATGCTTGAAGTTGTCTTGCCATTATTTTTACTTCCCTATCCTGAATAGCAGATTTATATGTAGTAAAGCTGGGAGAGAAAGAACGCCGGGCTGTCTTCAACTTTTCATTGATAGACAGTCTCCAGACAAAGAACCTTATAAATAGTTTTCCTTCCTGCTGTGGGGAAATTTTCATCAGCACTGGAAGCCAGTGGATGTTTGGCCGAGGAGCCATTAATTAACATAATGAGCTTCCACCCCTACACCAAAGTTGAAGCCGAAGAAAGTTTTGTTGACACTGTGATGGACTATTCGCGATGTCACACACTACAGGCTCTTGAATGCTGATGAAAGCATTACCTCAGTCACATACTGTGAAGAAATTGACCGAATGCACCAGAAGTTGTATTCCAAACAGCCACCTTTGGTGAACAGGAAGGGTTCTATCTTCCTTCATGATAACGCGTGATCACGCGTGTCACAAATAACGAACTGGAAATACACAATCTGACGTTTCACATCCGATAACATACTGGCCTGACTTGGCACCTAGTGATTTCTACCTGTTCATGCGGTTTTACAATTAGCTGAAGGACAGGATCTTCAGAAACCCGGAGGAGTCCGACATTGCATTCTAGGACTTTGTTGAATCCAAGGAGCCAAATTTCTTCCGGACTGGCACTGAAGAATTTGTCACTGGCTAGCAGTAGTGTTTAGCTGCTGAAGGCGCCTATTTCTATAAAACAAAGTTGCATGTATGCTATGAGGTATATTTCTTTAATTTTTAGGTACAAATCGGCCGTTTTTTTCCGAACAACCTGGTATTTACTAAACTATGGCGGCGGCAATAGGAATAATTTCAACTGTTTAGTTTCTGAAAAACGATATTTATTATTATTATTCAGATTTAAACGAACGTAAGAAAGTAGACTGACACCGATGAAATATGACGTACCTTCGAAAGTCCATCTGCGCATGCTCAAACTAAAATCTGACATCGAGATGCTGAATCCCAGGTGTGTTAGTCAGGAGGATAGGTGACTTTTGGTCTAGAATATCTGTAGGTTACACCCGACCGTGCGGCATATAATTTTAAAGCTCGTTTCAGTTGCAGGTAACTCCTCCTTGGGGGGTTGAGAGTAAGGCATCGTTACGACGCATCTTTTCGAGATATTCGAGAAAATCAAACAAGCGGCTTACCGACTGCCTCCGTTACCCGTTTTTGTTACATCGAAATTTTTTACTTGGGGTTTACTTTACTACTGTCGAGGAGGATGCATACCATCAAAAAGATATTTTATGTTTATGTTGAACAGATCCCGTAGAAAAATGAGATTTTAAAGGGTGATCAAGGTATCCCTAATTGAGAAAACATTTTAGAGATACTGTACGGTCTCATTTGAACACTGTTAAACGGATTACAAGATGAAGAAGAATTTCTGGCTTATACGTATAACGTATAATATTTTAAGATTTTAATGTTTTTCTGCGCAGTTCTCTTGTTGTTAAACAGTCACGTAAATCCTGCTCACTAAGATAAATGATCCAATGGCCAGAGTTGTTTTGACTAAGGAAAACTTCTTACATATAGTATAGAATCCGTGCTTTATTCTTATTCGCTTGTTGACGTACAATTCGTAGACAAATTTCCACGATAAGACAAATAATATATCTATTGTCATCAGCTAGCCTTTGAATACTTATTCGACGTATAGCACATCTTTCATTGTAGTAACATCGATCCGCTATCAAGGCGCTCTGATAAGGCGTTTAAACATCTTACAACGAATGGAAAACAACCCTGTATAGCACAGCGTCCATAACGTGATATAACATTTTTGGTGTCTGTTATGGAATCGATATTAGCCATCCCATTGGCCAAGTGTCAAAGTAGCGAACTTCTACATAATTGTGAATTTGGATTCGGGTTTGAGTTGCTGTTGGGGTTGGAGTAGCACGTTTGTACTGCACCGATGGTTCAGATCCTTCCCTGGAACCATGCACAGTATTTTTAGCACGTCTTTTGTAAAAAAATATCGTGCTTACGTTATCGGTTTATCAGTTTGTCCGTTCGTCCGTTCGTCTGTAGACACCATATCTCTGCATTATTAGTATGATTTGAAAAATTATTTTTGGCCGCCCCGGTGGCGCAGTGGTCTAAGGCGTTGGCCTCTGATCATACGCCCGTAAGGGGTCCGGGTTCGAATCCCAATGAGGCATGGACGTTGTGTTTGTCTTACGGCACTGTTTCTCTCCCTTCCCTGGAACCAGTGACCCTAAGTTAGGGGCGGGCGACTGCTTATAACCCATTGAGTTGCTCACGGCGGTCGTTAAACCTCCAATAAAAAAAAAATATTTTTGCATTAGGAAGACTGAAATATGCGAATAATGATTTTTTATTTCGTCTTTTTTCTTTTACGATGTGCAATTTCGCCGCTAGAGGGCGTAAATGCAGATGATGTCGAATTCAAAATACATTTTACACCATAAATTTGCGTCTTAACATCCGTCTGAAAAAAATATTTTATCTTTCGATTCATTTATGTCGAAGAATATTTTAGGCATAGTAACTTTTTCAAGTTACGCATAGATTTTCCGCTAGGGGGCGTAAAAGTAAATTACGTTTTCCCCGATATCTCTTTTTCTAAAACTCCGATTTGAAAAATGTATTCTTCAGTGGATACAGCTTCTCATGGAAAATCTTTTGCATATAATTTATAATTTTTGGTAAAAAATATTTTGGCCACCAGGGACCGTAAGTGGTAATTTTTGCTTCTGATGTATTTGCCATAACAGCTGAGCTCCTAAAATCTCGATTGAAAAAATTATTTCGTGGAGCGATGCCACTCCCGTCGATAAACCTTTTCCGAATATTTTCTTCTTAAAAATATTGCATGGTTTTTCCGCCAGGGGGCGTATACGTGTATCATATTTTTGTCAATATCTCTACTTCTAAGAGTCCGATTGGAAAAATTTCTTCTTTGTTGGATAGTGTTTCCGATGCGAAATGTTTTTCATATAAATTCAAAATTTTCAAGTAACTCATATACTTTCTGCTAGCGGGCGCACAGGTAAATGGCGTTTTCTGCGTTACTTCTACTTCTAAAACTCCAATTTGAAAAATTCTTCCTATATCGCATGCAGCTCCTGATGGAAAATATTTTTCATATAATTTCTAACATTTAGTAAAGAAAGGTTTGGCCACCAGGTGGGATAAGTATTAATTTCTGCTTCTTATGTATTTGTAGCAAAATCTGAGCTCTTGAAAGCTGGACTAAACATTTTTTCTTGGACGGGACCGCTCATATCAAAAAACCTTTTGAGAATACATACTTTCTTCCTAAAATATTCCATGGTTTTTGTCGCCAGGGGTCGTAGATGCATATCTTATATTTGTCCATATCTCTGCTTCGAAGAGCCCGATTTGAAAAATTAGTTCTTTGTTGGAGAGCGTTTCCACTGCGAAATGTTTCTAACATAAATTCAAATTCTTTTTAACGGACAAGTCTGCAACCAGAGGGTGCAAGCTCACGATTCCATTTATAGCAATATCTGCGGGATTAAAAACCCGATTGTAAAACATCTCTCTTTCGTCAGATACTATTGTTTTCCATACCGGTTGCTTTGACTTTGAATACCTTTGATAAATGTAATTTGCGTCAGAACGGATTCAAAAGACGTGCTCATCACACCCGAAAGTTCGGTGTCGTCTTTCTTGTTTATTTTTTGTTCAGTCGCAAGTCCTAATTTGTATCACTGGTTCCAGGGAGTAGACTGCCCCAACGCCATCCCAAAGATATACCATTCATGCTTAATCCGGAACTCGAACTTGGGCTCATTCCGAAAACATAAATGTGTCCTTGACGGGGATCGATCTCGCGCCCCCTTTCCGGAGTAAGTTGCTCTCCCAACTAAGCTACACAGACGGAATGTATCGCTGCAAATTTGTCGTCTTGACACGTGCTTTACCTCTGTAGTACGTCACATCCTTTCCCTCTTAATTGTTTTTTTTTTCTTTTTGAAGCAAAGTATGATTTTTTATTAATTCAAGACGATGTGTGGAACAGACATCACACGCTTTTCGGAGAACTCAACGACCGGTAGATCCATTTTTACGTTAGGGCGCCAATAGAAATACAAAATTTGTTCGCGCCAGCTCACTCCGGAGTAAGTTGCTTTCCCAACTAGGCATACTACAGATTTGTCGTTTTGAGACGTGCTTTACTTCTGTTGTACGTCACTTCATCTCGGACCATGGATCAGAAGGCCGTGTTTCAATGCAGTCAGCCACCGGGCTCCATGGAGGTAAATTAGAGATGCCCGTGTCCTTATAGGCTTCATTATTCACGTGGTCCTTAATTCCCGAAACAGAACATAAACATAATTTATATTACAAAATTCCAGGCTATCGATAAAATTCACCTCCTAGTGGGAGATTACTGATCAGGTTGGAAACAAAATGAATCTGTTCTTCAGCTGATTAGTCGCTAATGTTGTTACCAAACAAAAAATTAAGAAATTTGTTCTTCCAATGATTTATCTTTAATTTTATGAGTAGAATGCGAGAGCAAGTTTCTCGAACGTGTTTTATGTTTCATTATGGCTTTCCCTAATTGCTATAAATCGCTGTTTTACAATTAAGTCTCTTAAAGTCCTTTCTTTTTGTACGCTGATTAATCCTGTTATCTGAAGCTAAAGTACGTCAGCACGTGTTTCTTAACGATATTCGCTAAAGAATCTTGAAAGTTTGATGAGGCCTGGACTCCGAAATACAGTTAGTTCTATTATGCATTACCCCTTCTCACGTGCACTTCAGTTTTATCATATAAAGGTGAATTACCTCTTTCTTCAAACAAAGTTAACTGACTGAATGATTAAAGCTCAGATACGATGAAACTGCGTTATAGAGAAATAATTAATAGGCTGCCCTCAAGATTTAACAGCTACGTCTAAACAACACACAACATTCAGAAAAAAGCAGTAAATGGAAGAAGTTTATCTAGACGTTTAAAACTTCGTGCAGTTTCTGAAAACAATGCACAAAATTTCAAACTTTCTGAATGAAAAATTATTTCTATTTATAAAATATTTTTCCGGGAGTCCTGTTACGTTATGAGGTTCTAAAAGTAATATTTCGCTTTTTGTATGACTTGATCAGATGAAGTTTTAAATTATATGTATCATCATCATAAATCTTGCTCAATTATTGATTTCAAATTTAAATTCTCGTTTTCGTATAAAGACAAACATTTGCTCTCGGACTTCCTTTTTATAATTCATATTCATAAATGGCTATGCAATCTAAAAGAAAATACAAAAGTCACACATGCGAAATAGTTTACTCTGTAACTTTTTATTCTAAGAAAAAGTCATTCCAATGCATCAATGATACAAAAGAAATATATAACATATACGTATATTGCGCAGAGAAATCAGAGAAGAAATCATTAACTGAAAGTAAAAAAATAAGCAACATAATTTCCTGTATGTAACATTTATATTGAATATGATCTCTAAAATGTTTATCGTGCGTATCTCACGGGTTTAAATTCTGGAATTAGATGTGTGAAAAAAATAATCTTAATTATATGTACAGGTATTTCAAGTGAAACGCAGACCCTCAGGATGGCGTAGTTGTCGATCGGTCAATGCGTGGCGCCACCGTACACATATATACACTTAAGTGCCAGAAAAACTGGTACAGACGAGCTTATAAAAAATACATAGCAACGTCACCTATGCGCGTACTCAGTTGCGACCGCCAGTGCGTATATAAAGCGATAGACATCCTTTTCAGCTGTCAGAGCTGTTTTCGGCATGAGAATGACAAGTAATAACGATGTAAGCGATTTTCACCGCGGTGACATAGTTAGCGCTCGTGAGATGGGCCATAGTAATTCGGAGGAAGAAACGAAGTTCGGATTTTCTCGGTAGACCATTGCAAGGGTGTACCGTGACTACAAGAATTCCGACAAAACCTCCAACCTACGATACCAGTGTGGCCGTAAAAAGACATTGGATGAACGTGACCATCGTCGGCTGTCAAGAATCGTTTCTCTGCGATAGACGTGCAACACTCTCGAAGGAATAATCGGAATTCAATGCTGGAGCCTCAACAAGCATCAGCGTCCGGTCTGTGCAACGTACCCAACACAATATGGGCTTTAAGAGCCGACGCCCAACTCGAGTACCTTTGAAGGGTGCACGACACAGGGCTATGCGCCTTGTTCGGATACGGCAACACCGCCACTGGACACTTGATGACTGGAAACAAGTAGCCTGGTCTGACGAGTCGTGTTTCCAACTGTATCGGGCAGATGGAAGGATTCGTGTGTGGCGCAATCTCCAAGAAGCCATGGATCCCGCCTGTCAACAGGGACCTCTACCGGCTAGTGGGGGATCCGTAATCGTATGGGGTGTGTTTTTCATGTCCTGCATTCATGCTGATAGGTTGGGCCTGTTCCAACAGGACAATGCCCCTCCACACAAGTGTCGGGAAGCCACATTATGGTTAGAGGAGCATTCATCTGAGTTTGGGGCACTAGTTCAACTCACAAAACTGAGGAATCTAAAACAAGCTTAAAACAAATCCGCTTGGGGAATATCCTAACTACGTCGTATGTTTAAAAAGTTTATTTCCTTATGTTATTCGCAACACGTTACAAAAATTAGCGTTATGTTTGGTATGATGTTATCCCAATTTATTCAGAAACGTGCAGACGTAGTCAGTTTAAAGTTAACTGAGCTTACACCGAAACCTTTATTGTCATTTGAAAAGCCTTTTCAATGAAAGTATAAAACAGAAAAACCACTAACACTAAAAAAATAAATATGATATTTCGGCGTCATTATGAATCAACGAAAGTGGATGAGTTTTTCTCATCTCATTATACACGAATTCATAGTTTCCACGTTAATGGCCATAAATATGTTTATACATTATTCTCTTTTGTCTTTCTTCTTGTGGAGATCCGATAGGATCGTTAATTTTGTGGCCTTGTTGGTGAAAAGGAAACTGACAAATGACCGCCACGGAAAGCTTTGCATGTGTTGTTATGGAGGCAATAAATTTCCTTTGTGTCGTTAGCAATATTTTCCAAATTTATTCCGACGGGTTGCGATGAACAAAAGACACTTTATCAGAATGTCATGAATATACAAGTGAAATGTAAGGAAGACAAATCTCCTCAAATTTTTAATACCGAGCTAATTATTGGGTCGTTGCTATTCATTGATTGAGACAGCTGCAGGAAAGCCGTCACCGAATAATAAGAAAAAAGTTTGTCTGTCTTTATCTCAGTTCTAAGTAGAAGAATCATTATGTAATGAAGAATGATAGAAACTATGAAAATAAATAGTTAACTCTTAATTGGAAGTTTCATGACCAAAATGACAAAGTTTCCGATTTTTGTGGATTTGCAGAAAGTCAGTTTGGAAGGAAAGCGTCTTGTTAATTGGACGCACTTAAGCAGATGAAAAACAGGGATAGGCGCAGTGTTTAAAGCACTATTTTTCTCACATTCGATACCTGCAAAGCAAAAGACCGTAAACTTTAGATTTTCAAAGAAAATAGATTCAACTCATTAGGATGAATACCGTCTTAACACGATTTTAATGATCTTAAAATATGAAATATATATGCATCAAAATACTGTGAAGCACACTAGCACTTTCAGGACGACTGTCGTCCCATCATCAGGTGTGATCGCATTTCCCAAGCCGTTCAGAAAAAATATTAGAAGTGCAGCATAACAGCAATCGACACAATATTATCTTGCGATATACACGTCATTTATACCTGCGTTTAACCACGATCAAAGCGACACCACACCACAAATCGAAAAGATGATTATAATTGCAATATTAAACCTTAAAGTCTAAAAAGGTATGTAGTTCTGAGAACTGTTCAGCACATGTAGACAAAAAACGTCTCCAAATATCAAGTAGATTCCAAGGGCAATTATCATTACAGCAACATTCTTTGAACGTAGAAATTAATAAACTCTTAGTCACCAGTAGCATGTGTGTAGAGGCTGGAGTTTTAAGAATTTTGACATTGGTAATCTGGGATTAAATGTTCCGAATCAATGCACTTCGTAATCGCTGTACATATATGGCTTGATTTTAAACTTTATTTATGTTCCTGCAGCTTGAGGTACAGAGTCTGCCGAGTGGAGCCTATGTAATAGGTAATACACTCATGCGATTCATTGTCCAATAGTGGGATATAATAAACACCCCACCTGTGTGAATCATCGGTTCTTTTAAGATCATAAAAATCGTGTTAAGACGGATTTCATCCAATGGTTTCATGTACACGAATGTTTCTACTGTATTTAGATTTAAAACTTAATTTTAAATCATTCATTTGACTTCAAAGGATTTTTATTTTGTTTATTGTTTTAAGGAGCAGCGCATAAAACCTGCCCCAAATGATAAAACCAGTTGGTAAAATCATGCAATGCATTTATTATGATACGCTTTCCAACATACTAGAAATCATTACTCACGTTATTACTCAAGTTATGAGGATAATGGCTGCGGAATAAATCTCGCTCCTATAACCTTACCTTTGACCCCATTTCGATTATATTGAACAGAACTGGTTAGGTATACTTCCGGAACAATATGATGACCTTTTGTCTAATTAGAACAGTTTTACGCAAGTTAGGACGCATAAGGGCAATGGAAGAGATCCCGCTCCTATGTCCTGACCTTTGACCCCATTTCGCCCATTTTCAATAAAGTTCGTATCCAGGTAGTTCCCTACCACATACTAAAATTTAATCGAAATCGAACCATTTTTACGTTCGTCATGACGCATAAAGGCAATGGAATGCATCCCGGTCTTATGTCCTGACCTTTGATCCCACTTCCCCCATTTTCAATACGCTTCGTCCCTAGATGGTGCTCTACCACATACTAAAATTTCATCGAATCGAACAATTTTTACGCGAGTTATCGTTCGGACGGACAGACTGACAAAGCTGGAGCATATACGCTTCTTCAACCTACGGTTGGAAAGCGTAAAAAACATTGTACAGTTTTATTTTATCATAATGTAGTGTGTGACGTACTACACAGGTGAATCCCGTGTCAAGACGACAAATCTGAAGCTCTACATTCATCAGTGTAGCTCATTTGGAAGAGCAACTTACTCCGGAGTGAGGTGGCGTGGTTTCAATCTGCGTCACGGACAAACTTGCGTTTGCACAATTGCACATTTTAGTTACATTTGCTAAGGCAAATAAACGGTATTTTTATTATAATTGAAAAAAAGGCTGTAATGCTAACAATTGACACGTTTATAAGGATTTTTACATCCCCATTCAAAGGATGTTTTGAAACAGGTCGCTATTTACCTCGACGCATTTTTCTGCTCGCCGACGCATCCTCAGGAAAACTCCCCGCAATTCGGAGATTGAAATGCGGGCGATCTCCTGCCGTGTGTTGGTTTCCAAATCTTTGAACGTTCGAGGGTTGTTGCGGTAGATTTTCCCACTGGTAAATTCGCACGGTGATAAGTTGGAAGAGCGGGGTCGCCATATGTCCTTACTGATTGACATTTTCTGAGTAAATGAACTCGAGCGAGTGGAAGAACATAGGTATGGCGGTCCTTCCATCGTGTTGGAAAAAGGCATATGTGAATTCATGTGGAGTCAACTGGTTCACAAACTCTTTGTAGATCTGTAGATAAACTTTTTATTCACATTGTCCTCGAAAAAAGATGGTCTCGATGATGCGTTGGCCTGACGTTCCACACCAAACACCGAATTTCAAATCATGGAGTGGTTTCTGTTGGAACACGTGTATGTTCTCAGCAGCTCAGTGCCATGTGTTCTGCAAACTGACATACCCCGAAAGTTTGAACCAAGGTTTGTCTGTTGAAATGAAAAGAAATGGGTCGAGCAGTCATTCATAAACCATCTGCATGAGACACTGACAATAATGAAAACGTTTTTCCTTATCAAGTACTATTAATTCCTGCATAAGACTCACACGAGAGGGCTTAATTTTAAATCATGAAATATACCCTGAATTGACCTACGAGCAATGTTAGTCTGCTGGAATAAACTTTGTTGTGGCTTCTTTCGGTACGATTCGGTACTTCTCTGACAGCTTCCGGTGTGCGTGCAGTTCGTTGTTTCATTATGTGTGGGTTGATTACAGAACCAGTTTACGCAATTTCTTCTCTAAGTCTTGGATCTGCGATTTCGCAGGAACATTGGCACCAGGATATTTTGCTTTAAATCGTTCACGAACCGAAAAGAAATAACATGTGCGAACACACTCCTTCAGAATAAAAACGCGTTGTTCAATTAAATATAGCATGGCACACACGCAGACAGTCGCCGACTGTGCTCCCAGAGCGTGGCAGGTCAATGAACTAATATGCGCATGCGCTATAGAGTCGAATAGTTTCCAGTGGCCAACTACGAAATACACCTCCACAACTGTGACTCAATGGAGTTTCCGGGTTTACGTGGGCCGCCATGTAGTTTAATGAAAACCGTGAGCAGGGCTATAATCTGTCATCCATCCCTAGTTTAGGGTCGCTGGTTCCATGAAACGGAAAGAACCAGTTCCATCAGACAAGCACCATGCTTGCCTCACCCAGAATTCCGAGATGGACCCTTCCACAGGAGAATACATATAATCTACCGTCTCTTAACACTCGACCACATGGGCAGACGGTAAAGGCTAAAACAGGACTGAATCCTTCTTCTGTAACTAAGTTAAAGTCAGAACAAACATAATTACGCATTACTAAAACGTTTCCAGGAAATTTTCTGATATTTGCATATTGGACAGCCTTTTTTCTTCGAACTTCAACTAGTCGTTTCTTCCACGATCATAGCAAGCTATTCTTATCTGGGAAGGCAAGACTTGACATTACGCACTTTCAAGCTCAGAATAACTCCCGTTCAAAATCAAAATTACGCCCTTTCGAGTTCCACTTAAATAATACGTAGTTTTTACTTTCTCACACACTAACATTATAGGAAAGTACACGGTCGAGTAACATTATTCTGACCAACAGCTAATATCCAGAGTAACCGGCAGTATGCAGCGCCGACAGCAGCTAGACGGGCGGAGTGACACAATAAGGTGCTGGAATGTGTTCATACGTATGTGGAGCCATGCTGACTGCAGTGATTCTGACAGCTGCTGGAGGGTGCGTGGTGAAGAATCCATACAGCGAACTACACGATCGACGTGGTCCACAGATGCTCAATTGGGCTTACGTCTGGGGAATTAGGGAGCCAGGGAAGTACTTTGAAATCTTCATCGTGCTCTTCCAACAATTCTCGGACATTTCTAGCTGTGTGACACATCGCATAGTCGTGCTGAAAGATCCGATTCTCCCCCAGAGAAGACAATTAGCATGTATGCGTGTACGTGGTCTACAAGGATGGATTCATAACGAATTCGGTCCATAGTGGATTCCACAGGTTAGAGTGGATCCAGGAAATGCCACGAAAACATTCCTTAGACACTGCCACCAGAAGCTTGTGTTCTCCAGCAGTGGTTGACGTGTGTCTGCTATATGATGTTTACAACCTTATTCGCCAACGTCCATCCGTTCGATGAAGCAGAAAACATGACTCATGGGAGAAGGCAGGTCTTTGCCAATCAGCGGAGGTCCAATTCCGATACTGCCGTGCATATGTAAGCCTTTCCTGCCGATGCACCTTCCTTAGCATAGGTGCAGTTGCCATCCGTTTGCATCGGAGCCCTATACGCAGCAGGGTTCACTGAACTGTCGTTTCGGACACACTTCCGGTAGTCCCCTGGTTCATTCGGCCAGTGAGATGATCCACTGTAACGTGTCGTTCGGCCCTCACGCGCTCCTTCGAAGCCGAGTTTCACCTCTCACATCAATGGCACGTGGTGGGTGCCCCGCAGTTTACACGTCACTTATTCGCAGTGGTGTCATATCTCCAATCACGATACACTTAAACCACAGCAGCGCGCGAAAAGGTCACAAACTGCGCTTTTTTAGAAATACTGCCGCCCTTAGCCGGAAGGCCGATAATCATCCTTTTTTGCAAAACTGATTAATCTCTGCTTTTATCCATGACAGCAACGAGTGATATGTTTGCAGATTGCCTACACCGCACCTTATATACCCTCCAAGCCAGCTCATGACACGGGCTTTCTTTCATTGGCTACGCGCTGTTGACGAAAAAGTAGGAAGTGGTCAAATGTAGGTGGTGGTCACAGTAATATAACTCGACTGTGTATTATAATAGCTCTAAAATCGCCTTTCAGGATTTTGACATTATTTTATTAAAAATATAAAAACTATATAAGTACCCAAGAACCACAGGTTGTACTACCGAGCAAAGCCTAAACAGTATGTGAACGCCGACAACACAACACTCCACGGAAATGCAGAACGAAAAACGAACCAGCGCAGAACGAATGAGTGTCGGATAGAAACTCAACAACAGAAAGAAGCTTTAAGGGTTGGCCTTGGAAAAATTCCGTTCAAAGCCAAACGTTCAGAGAGACTTCTTGCGAAGCTCTTCATCCCAACGACATGTTCTGAAAGGTCACGGAGGTTATGCACTTCAGCATATTGTTTTCTATGACTCCATTCAATGTTTTGGAAAATTCTCTTCACGCGTATGAGATGTTCAGACCTCATGGTACATGCTCCGTATCCTGGTTAACTGCATGAAATACTGTATGAGACTAACTACTGTCTTAAAAATGAATTACTGAAGGGAGTGACTTTCTTTTTTTAGTCACAACTTCCATTTTTTACATACCCAGAGTATGAATTTACGCCCTTGGAAAACAATGCTGGGAGGACGACCGCCTCCGCTGCGCGATAGCTACAGCCATGGTTTCCACCCACAGGAAGACCATTGATTACTGGCTTTGTTGTTTGTGCACCGTTCACTGAATACCCTCGATAAATGTGTTCTTGCAATGCCCAGAAGAAGGCTTGCCAATCCTGAGATGCTTGCAGCTACTCGTCTAACACTCACTAACATGCCTAATTCGCAGTGATTTAAATCAAGAGTCTTTCCCATATTGGCGTTATCTATTCTTCGTGCAACTCTTAATCTGTTCTAGTCAGCTGTTAGTGAAGCCATATCAAAGTCATGGTTGCGCACGTATGTGAGGATCGCACGTATGTAGTTGCAAAATAAAATAAAATTGCGTGTTCCTAACAAAATTATACTTTAGTGTATGAGGTGTAGCAATTTTATTTCCGGAATGCACTTGTAGGAAAAAAAATGTGTGTATACCGGTGCACTAGTGGGTAGTGTCACCTTCAAAGTAATCCCCTTCCGCAGCTATGCATTTAGTTAAACGCTGTTGCCTTTTCGGGAAACATACCTGGAACTCTGTTTCTGGAATACTCTTGAGTTCCTTTTTCACCTTGGAATTAATCCCCTTCCGCCGCTATGCATTTAGTTAAACGCTGTTGCATTGCCCGAAACATACCTGGAATCCTGTTTCTGGAATACTCTTGAGTTCCTTCTTCATCTTCGAAATAATCCCCTTCCGCATCTATGCATTTAGTTAGACGCTGTTGCCTTTGCTGGAAACATACCTGGAATCCTGTTTCTGGAATACTCTTGAGTTCCTTTTTTCACATTGGAAGTAATCCCCTTTTGCCGCCATGCATTTAGTTAGACACTGTTGCCCTTGCTGGAAACATGCCTTGAATCCTGTTTTTGGAATAGTCTTGAGTTCCTTGGTCACCTTCGAAGTAATCCCCTTCCGCAGTTATGCATTTAGTAAGACGCTGTTGCCATTGCTGGAAACATACCTGGAATTCTGTTTCTGGAATATTCTTGAGTTCGTTTGTCGCGTTAGGTTGGGTGTCAGAAATGTCTGAACATTTTCGTCCTTTCAAGGCAATTTTTCTAAAAGCCAGGAAGCACAAGGATCCAAGGCATGTGAATAGGATTACTGATCCGGTTTGGTAATTATTTTTTTAGCCAGAAAGTCTGAAACACTGAGTGCATCAGAGCTTGGGGCAATGTAAGTCCCCAGTTGTCAGGCAACAGTTCAACTCTTTTCCGTCGAACAGAATCCCGTAATTTTTTCGACACCTAAAAACAGTATTGTTGGTTGACCGTTTGTCGGTGTTCAATGAATTTGCGCTGAACTATCCATTTGTGATAAAAAAAACTAGACATGGTCTTGAACTTCGAGCCTGATATGATTGCTTTTTCCGCTCCTATGCACCTGAAAGACACTTGACTTTTCATAGCATCCTCACCAATGGACACTTTCAATAACTGAAACGTTTCAGTAGCACTTTTACCGATCTTCACACATAATTTCATATTGATACGCTGCCCTAATTTCTGTCACTCATTTTTATCAAATCTCACACACAGTTTTTGCATTGCTTTCGCTACTGCTCATTCAGAGATACTCTACTGATCCGCGGTTAACGAATGCACTACTGCAATCGTATCCAAACACGCATAGTCATTTAGTTTGCAGACATCGCCCCAAGTGTGACACCACGTAACCATTCCAGGAATTAAATTGTCACACCTGACATGTCAAACATGCTTGAAATATCACTTAATCAGTCCCTGTATAAAACATAGACATGTGAACTAGAATAATGTGACTAATCAAGTCGTACACATGCGGATGCCTAAATTTATGTTCAAGCAAAGATTTTACAGAATGACGTGAGTTGTTTGATCTCTCTTCCATTAAATAATCAAGCAAGAATTCACATCTAAAACACATTTATTTAAAAATCTTTGTTAGAATGAGTTAGTTAATAATATTACTTATCTGGGTATTGCCTTACATAGTGACTTAAAATGGAATCTGCATATAGAAATTTTAGCAAAAAAAAATATATCAAGAAAAATAGGAATAATTAGCCATATACTAACAAACTTATCTGTTAAAACACTAAAATTATTTTATAACACTTTAATACATCCACATCTTGATTATTGTTTACTATCCTAAGATCAAACAACGCTTACTAACATCAACCATTTACAAATCCGGCAAAATATGTACAAGGATGAGCCATCACTTTATGACCACCCCCAGTCTAGAGAAATGAGCGCGCCTTGGGGACCGAATGGTGGCACAGGTGTAGTTCACATAGCAGTATATATATACCACCCGAGGAATGGCTTTAAATGTGTATGCTAAATATTAATTCTATCCATTTCACTATGTATGACATGGCTAAAAGATACTATGAAAAAGCTAAGATTCATCCTAATCCTCTGGTCAGAGAGGCCATTATTTATACTGTCAATGAAACTGACAGATATAAAAGGCCAAAAGCTATCTTGAATAAAATTCCAGAAATGAACCCAATTCATAGCTACCCTAGCAAAAAAAGATAACAATAATTGGGACTCGTGTTCAGAAGGAATTCTTCACACATGTGAAGAATTTTTGATATAAAAAAAAAAGAAAAAAAAAAAAGAACGGCTCTTTTAAGGGCCAAACTCTGTTGTGCAAAAAGAAAAAACTTCCCACATGTGAAGAAATTTTGTTAAAAAAAAACCAAAAAAGAACGGCTTCTTTAAGGGCCAAACTCTTGTTTTGGAAAAAGGAATATTTCAGTCCACACATATGAGACTGGCCCAGAAACAAGGTACTATGTTCAAAAAAAAAAAGTACCAAACTCCCCTCCAACAAGTGGAAGAATATATATATATATATATATTCTCTGAGAATCCCATGAGAAGCGAGGCGAAAAAGCCGACTTCTACACGGGAACTGAGCAAACGACAACTGTGTGGTTTAAGGTGCCTTGCAACACCTGGTTTTGTGAGAAAACTGGGTGTTTATCTGACGGATTTTTCTTGTGTGGTTCTTTTCTTTTTTTTGGGCACCCCTTTTCCCTGTCATTTTCCCGATTCCCTGCGGCCTGGCGTTGACTGCGGGATGAATTGCTTTGATTGATTTGTTGCAGGTAATTATGTAGGGGTAGCTTACAACTTCAAAACTTAACGGGAAACCGTATACTCCTTTTGCTCTAATATTTCTGTACTTTTCTTTCATGCTGTTCTGTCAGGGAAATATGTTCCCAAATATCTTATCTTCTTCTTTTTCACCTGACAAGAGGCGCAGAGCGCTGTGGGTTCGGGTCTCTCAACCTCAGATAGGAAAAAAAATTATCGGCTTTCAATTTGTAGAGTTTTCGGAGTCAGAATGGAAAAAGCTTCCAATTTGTCGGAGTTTGATAAAAGACAAATTGTGATCGCACGGTGCCTTGCTACTACGATCTCGCAAACGGCGCGGCTTGTGGGTTGTTCACGTGCCGCTGTAGTGAGTACGTATCAAAAGTGGTGCAAACATGGCCAAACGACGAATCGTCGTCCGCAGCTCATTGATGCCAGAGGGGAGCGGAGACTGTCGCGCATTTTTCGTAGCAACCACAGGGCTACTGTGCAAAAAAATCACCCACAGCTACAACAGTGGTGCTCAGGGCAATGTCACAATCTTCTGTGCATTGGCATGCGTAGCCGAAGACCTAGCCAGGCCCCCAAGCTCATTGCACGTCATCGCCAACAACACATGAAATGGGCCCAAGATCGTCGAGATTGGCCCGCGGGCAATTGGAAAAAAGTGGCTTTGGTCTGACGAATCAAGATCGTGGTGCATCACGTAGACGGCCGAGCGTAAATGCGCCGATTACCAACGGAGGCTATGGCACCTTCGTGCTCTCTTGGCGGATACAGGCCGGCGGTGGCGATGGTTTCTTGGGACACGTTAGGCTCCCTTATTCCAGTAGCACAATCTCTGACGGCTGTCAAATATCTGAACATCGTTGCGGGCCAAATTCACCCATTCATGACAACTGTATTCCTTAGTGGCGATGACCATTACCAACAGAGTAATGCGCCATGCCACACTGCCAGAATGGTCATAGAGTGGTTCGAGGAACATGTTGGTGACTTTCTGTTAATACCCTGCCCTCCAAATTCCCCTGACGTGAACCCAGTCGAACATTTGTGGTTCGACTTGGAAAAGCGGGTTCGCGCTAAATTCCCGAAATGTACGGGAACTGGAGGACCTACTGTTGACATTATGGTACCAGATACCCCAGGACACCTATCGCCAACTTATCGAATAGATGCCTCGTCGAGTGGCCGCTTTTTTGCGGGCCAAAGGAGGTCCTACAGATTTTAAGTGTGACGTCATAATGTAATGATTCATCGGTGTAAATATTCTATTAATAGATCTTAAACAGAATTTAAATGGCAACAATTTACTAGGATAAAATATGTTTAGATTTTCCAGATTTAATCCGAACATACACTGGCGGAAAGTGAAAAAAGAACACCAAGAAGGAATTGGCGGACGATCACGAAATTTACATATGTTAATGGGGTTCGTTTACGTAGGTGTGATGTTAATTTCGGGACCAACCGGTGAGTACTTACGCCACAGCATGGCATAATGTGTAAATTATCGTCGGTGGTATTTAAGGAGTACGGCGAAGTGAATGTAATCAGTCGTCGGCGTACGGACACGTGCGAAGACCCTGAAGAAGCTGCAATGCGTGGACATGGAAGACGTGTACGATGTCAGCAGTTATCGGACTTTGAGCGAGGTCGTCTAGTCGGACTCCGCGAGGCCGGGTGGTCGTATCGTCGTATTGCGGAGCGAATTGGACGCGAAGTATCGGTGGTGGTACGATGGTGGCGTAGATGGTCCGCGGAACATTCCCACACGAGAAGACGTGGAACCGGGGGTCGCAGACGGACTGATGAGCGGACCGATCGACGCATACGAAGAGCGGCGTTGTCAAGCTGAACATCCACTGCGACTCAAATCCGAGCTGCCGTTGCACCTGAGGTGACTGTGCGAACAATTCACAACCGTGTACTGGATGCAGGACTACGTGCACGTGTGCCTCTTGCATGTGTACCTCTGACCCCAGTCCACCGTCAGGAACGGCTGCAGAGGTGTCGCCAACGTCTGCACTGGAGAACGCAATGGCGATCTGTCGTGTTCAGCGATGAAATCAGATTCTGCTTGGGAGCCTCCGATGGCCGTATGCGTGTTCGCAGACGCACAGGGGAGCGTCTCCACCCTTCTTGCATCCGCCAGCGACACACAGGGCCTACACCTTGGTCTCCTGGTGTGAAGAGCGATCAGCTATCACTCCCGTACACAACTAGTGTTTGTACCGAGTACGTTAAACAGCATCTCCTACATCAACAACATCATTCAGCCCGTTGTTGTGCCATTTGTAAGGTCGGTCCATCGTGGTGTTTTCCAGCAAGATAACGCGCGCCCACACACGGCACGTGCAACGCAACATGCACTTCAGGGTGTGAGACAATTTCCATGACCTGCACGTTCACCGGATTTGTCCCCCAATATAGCACGTGTGGGATTTTATGGGACAACGACTTATCCGGTCTCCACGGCCAGCCACGACCATCCCCGATTTACGCGTCCAGGTTGAGGATGCTTGGAACTCAATACCCCAAACTTACATCCAACATTTGTACGACAGACTCCATGCCAGAATTGCACAGAGTGACGCTGTTCATGGCGGTTCAACCTCGTACTAACCATGTTACATGGAAATGATATTTTTCAGTTTCCCAGCAAATATAGCTGTATTTTGCCATAATGTTTTGATCACGTTATCCTCTGTATTACGTTATTATGCTGTATAAATTTCATTGGTATCAGACGTCTCCTTCTTTGTGTTCTTTTTTCACTTACCGCCAGTGTATATAATACCCTAACAGTCAAGCAATTGTTTAATTTAGGCAAAATTATGTAAAATCGAATTAAAATGAACCTTTGGGCAGGAGTTCATAAAACTTTATACCGCTACGTACCTATATAATATTCGAAATCCAGCACTGCTGAGACTTACTACACCTAGAACACAAACTACTAAACAAAGTCTCAATTATTCTGGTTAAGAGTTTTGGAATTCATTTCCTGCAGAATTAACATCTATTAATAACTTTAATTTGTTCAAAAATTAAAACACTACTTACTTAGTAACTAATATTAACTCAATAATGCAGGATGGGTAATTGAAAGAGGATAATCGAAAGAGGGAAGGAGGCGGGGGATTTCGAGACCAGACGGGTATTCTGTGGATGATCAAAGGAGTGGCAATCTTTAACAATGGGGTTTGGGTATGGGGGGACGACTCAGCTTCTTAATACTTTAATGTTTTATTTATCTTAATATACTGTCTATTGAACATAACACTAGGTGTCTAACTTTGTTACCATGTTATATTTTAGATCTGTTAAAATCCTCCAAATACGTGGCGTCAGTGAAAAAACAAAGACGTCGCTCTTTCCACGTTTTGGCAACACATAGCTACCGAAAAATTGCCATTCGATTACCGCTAGGGATCCGAATCCCAGATCTCTCGATATATAGTCGAGTGCGTTAGCCTTACACCACGATGGCCACAATCCACGGCGCTATATGTGTGTTTTTCTGTCAGCTTCTGGCATCATAAATCCGCAAGAGCTACTGAGACGTCTCCATCTGGTGGGCATTATCGGCACTGCCACGTATTTATGTGTTGCTAAAAAACGTGGAAAGAGCGATGTCTTTGTTTATTCACTGACGCCACGTATTTGGAGGGTTTTCACTTTGGACCTCGTCCTTTGGATTTAACTGCTATAATTAAAGCCAGTGCCGTTAATGCCCACCAGATGGAGGCGTGTCAGTAGCTGAGCCTATCTTACGGATTTATGATGTCAGAAGCTGACATAAAAACACACATAGCGCCGTGGATTGTTGGACACCGTGGTGAAAAGCTAAAGCGCTCGGCTAGATATCGAGAGATCTGGAATTTGTATCCCCAGCAGTGACAGAATAACAATTTTTCGGTCGCTATGTGTTGCTAAAACGTGGAAAGCGCGATGTCTTTGTTTAGATCTGTTACTTTTTTTCTCTGTCTTGACCTTGCTACTGCTTTTATGTGAAAGCTCTTTGCTTGACTTATACTTAGGGCGATCGAGGCTAAGTCAGGTCTCTGCGAGGCCTTTTCCTTGATCTTCCCTGCTGCTTTTTTTTTTTTTTTTTTTTTTTTTTTTTTTGGCTTATATGTAACTGTTTTGAATTATTTCTTTACTACGCAACAGCAAGATCAATAAATGAATTGAATCGAAGAATTGAATTAAATATATTTCAGTTGCTTTAGAATTTCCGTGCTATAGCAGAAAATAGCAACCACAGAAATGCAATTTTGATATCTTCTTTTTATTTTCTAAACTCCTCTTGGATTTCGTGACCGTCGGGAAATTGTTTTTTCCTTACTCTAATATCCATAAAAAGATCCGTTGTGCTAAATTCCATGCCAGTAGAGTACGATTAAGGTGTCTCGAAGAGATAAAGATAGCACAACTTGCGGGTTGTCATGAAGTACGGTTTCTCTTTTCGCTCTCTGGCGAACTCTTCTATTGCACATGCTTCAATCAATCGCAAACTCCAGATGCGGTAGTCACACAATCGAACACCCATCGGTTGAGAGCAACTGTTGCCTTAATATGAGATAAGATCTTCCCCATCCCATCAGCTGTTCTTCCAGCAGACGTCTTAAAAAGGAGTCACCTAAACTGCTTATTTCATAAATTGGTAATGACTTTTGCCTGATGCGTGACGTTGAGCTGCTTTTGAATGCATCGTTTACCGAAAGAATACCGTTGGGGCCTGCTTTTCGAGGGGAACACTGTTACAAAACTGAAACAGTGAGAGAGAGAGAGAGAAAAGGGAAAACGTTTTCTTTACATCTTTGCAATTAGTTTTATATTCAAAGGAAATGGTGCTTTACACATAAAGCATTCTTTCGCAGTCATATTTTAAAGATCTGTTCAACTGCCGTTTGGTGTCATAAATACGCATCCATCCGTAAAGGCTCCATTATATTTTTTCAACGCTTGAGATATTATTGCTTTAGTTTACTTTTCTTGAGGATAATTTTTGAATTGTTTCATGCAGAACAATTCAAAAATTCATATCTCACAAAATGATAGACTTGAGTTTTTACAGGTGGAACTGGAACAAATTCTTTTGACATCTGCTGGTGCTAACTGTCGATTGTTAAGATGAGTTCTAGTTTTCCAGAAACACCAGCTTTCCACAAATGGAATTTGTAGATTTAATGCTCTTAGCTGTAGTTTTGCATGGCTAACGGATTAGCTAACTAACTGGATATTGTTCTTAAATAGCTTTTTTGCACATAAATCACACTTGGTAAACAAATAGCCTTCAGGACATAAAGATTTCATCCCGTTTAACCTTTCTGACTTGCATGGACATTAATTCCATAATAATTACATTTTTTATTGGGGGTTTAACGACAACCATGAGCAAATCAATGGGCTATAAGCAGTCGCCAGTCCGTAATTTACGGTCACTGACTCCAAGGAAGGGAGAGAGCCAGTACTGTAAGACAAACAACATCCATGCCTCACCGGGATGCGAACCCGTACCCATCTCTGACGTATGATCAGAAGCCGTCGTCGGTATCACTGCGCCCCCGGGCGGACATTTGTTCTTCGATCGTATACATCTCAACATATTTTTTTCACTATTTAACAATCTAATCTCCGCCAACTCTTTCTCTGTACCAACTCTCTTTCTCTCTCTCTCTCTCTCTCTGTGTCTGCCTGTGTGTCTCTACCTCTCTGTGTATCTTGTGAAATTACCAAATGTGTCCGTGACTAAATCGAAACCGCATCCCTCTGCCTCGGAACCGAATGCTTTTCCATTAAGCTAAACCGACGGAATTAATCGCTGAACGTTGTAGTCATAACACTTGCTTTACCGCTGTACTACGTCAAGTCATCTCCCTGGAAAAAATTTTTCGAAGCGAAGAAGGAATTCTCATTATTTCCAGACGATGTGTGGAATTAACACCACACATTTTTTGAAGAACCTAACGGCTAGTACACCCGTTTCCATAATCGAGCGCCAATGTGAAATTCAGAAATTTTTCCGTGATGGAGATCCAACTGGCATCCGTCTGCTTTACCATTAAGGTACTCCAACGGAATTCATCGCTGTAACTCTGTCGTCTTGACCTGTGATTTACCTCTGTAGTACCTCATAGTATATCGCTTTCTTTCTCTCTCTCTCTCTGTGTCTATCTCTCTGTACATGACTTTGTATGTGTGTCACTTTCTCCTTCTCTCACTCTGTATCTCTGTCTGTGTATCTCTTTATCTCTCTGTTCTCTGTCCCTCTCTGTATCTCTCTCTGTTTCTATCGGTCTTTCTGTATATCTCTTTCTCCCTGCATGTCTCTATCTGTCGTTGTGTCTCTCTTTCTGTATCTCTCTGTTCTCTGTCCCTCTCTGTATCTCTCTCTGTTTCTATCGGTCTTTCTGTATATCTCTTTCTCCCTGCATGTCTCTATTTGTCGTTGTGTCTCTCTTTCTGTATCTCTCTGTTCTTTGTCCCTCTCTGTATCTCTCTCTGTTTCTATCGGTCTTTCTGTATATCTCTTTCTCCCTGCATGTCTCTATCTGTCGTTGTGTCTCTCTTTCTGTATCTCTTTTTCCGATTTCAATATAGATATTTTAGATTTCTCTGGCTCACTTAAAGTTGGCAAATTGTAAAAGCTATTCGAGGAAGTAAGGTATCGGTCAATCAAAGACTTTTAACCAAGAAGAAACAAAATTTACATAGGAAAAATAAAAACCCAGAGGAAAGCTATTTAGCGGTATACGTCACGGGAAATAATAGTATTGTGGCATTTATCACTATGTCTGCGGTTCTGAAAACACAGTTTTTTAAACTTTCATTTTTATTTTATCCGATTCCTAGAGCCAACGCCGTAGATTTCCATACGCTTTGATTTCTCCAAACTTTATAGCTCGATAGTTCAAAATTTAAATTTATGCAATGTCATCATAAAGTGCACGGTTTGAAACGTATACAGAAATGTGATACTTTCATGGAAAAACGTGCTTTACCCACCTGAGTTTCGTATCGATCATTTGCGTGCAAATATGTTAGCAGTAGTTTAAATAATTCATCGACGTTTTAAAAAATTACCGTCATCGAGTCACTGTTCGATCATTATTTCCACTTTTTGTATAGTCACGGGAAATGGAGAAACCAGCTGATTATTTAAAAATGTTGCAGTATAGCTTTCTATGCTGCGGCTGAAGGTTTTATACATTGCAACTACTGTGTGTTGAAACCAGTACTTGTACACACAGCGCCGTAGCCAGAAAGGGGTTTTGAGTGTTTAAAGCCTCCACAAAATGTTTGAAATGTCTCAACATTAAAATATTTATGTTTTGAATGTTGTAAATTTTTGTAACCAGTGTAGCATATAAGTCAGCATTTGAAAAATGGGGAGTATTAAATAGAAAAATGCCTTGTGCAATAAAATGTCGCACAGAAGAAACTCCACGTACTGTATATATATATACACCGCCGAGACACATTACTGTGACCAACTCCTACTTTTAACGTGAACAGCGTCTAGTCATAGAAAGATGGCACGTGTCGTGAGCTGGCCTGGAGGGTATATAAGGTGTGCTGCAGGCATTCTGAAAACATATCACTCGTTGATGTCATGAGTAAAAAGGAGTGATTTATCAGATTTGCAAAAAGGGATGATTATCAAGGGTTGGAGTATTTCTGAAATAGCGCAGTTTGTGAACTGTTCGCGTGCTGCTGTGGTTAAAGTGTATCGTGATTGGAGAAATGACATCATTGCGAATAAACAACGTGGAAACTGCGGAGCACCACATCTATTGATGTGAGATGTGAACGTCGGCTTCGAACGTGCGTGCGGGCGATTGACACGCGCTACAGTGGAGCAACTCACTGGCCGAATGAACCAAGGGGCTAACGGAAGTGTGCCGAAAATGACAGTTCAGCGAACCCTGCAACGTATGGGGCTCCGATGCAGACGGATGGTCATTGCACTTATACTAACAGAGGTGCATCGGCAGAAAAGACTTACATTTGCACGGCAGTATAGGAACTGGACTGCCCCTGATTGGTAAAGGATTGCCTTCTCTGATGAGTCACGTTTCCCGCTTCATCGAACAAATGGGCGTTGGCGTATAACGCGAGAAACATCGGAGAACAAACACTCTTCAACCACTGCTGGAAGAACACAAGCTGATGGGGGCAGCGTTATGATCTAGGGAATGTTTTCGTGGCATTCTGTGGGTCCACTCATACCTGTTGAAGGCACTATGGACCAAATATAATATGAATCTATACTTGCAATACACGCATACCCATACATACTGATTGTCTTCCCTGAGGCGGATGGGATCTTCCAGAACGACAATGCGACGTGTCAGACAGCTACAAACTTCAGAGAGTGGTTGGATGGCCACGAAAACTCTCCAGACTTTAACCCAATTTATCTTCTGTGGGATAACCTCAGTCGTGTTGTTCGCTCTATGGATCCTCCACCATGCACCCTCCAGCAACTGTCAGATGGTTCCACATACCTGCGAACATCTGCCAGCATCTTAGTGAATCACTCCCAGCCCGTCTAGCAGCTGTCCGTGCTGCACACGGCGGTTACTCGGGATATTAGCTGTTGCTCACAAGAATGTGACTCGACCGTGTATTCAGTGAAAATTAAATTTCAAATTTAGAACAGTCCCTTCCCGAAATTTTTTCTATAAACGGTCCGGACAACACATACTGCTGAATTTCCACGGATTGTTTCGTTCGAAAGAAATTTGTACGTGATGTATGTTGATTGAGCCATGTGAGAAAAGCATTTTTCGGTGTGCCTTTTGAAAAGCAGGACACGCTTCTGTTATCGCATTGCGCGGCTGTCCATCTTGGGACATCTTATCTGTGTACACGTATCGAGTAGTTATAAAATATGTATCCGTATTCTCGGGGCTCCAGAAAAGCGAGCATTGGAGATACTGCGAAAATATTTGGTAGATAGCTTACTGAGAACTGGCTCAAACGATATGGGGGGAGAAATAGTTTAAAATTGGGCCACTAGGGAACACTGTCGCTACAGACGCAAGAACAGCACAGACACCTACGTGAATTGACTCGTAATTAATAGCATTAACGTTTCAGGACAAAATATGCTCAGTATGCTGGCGATCACAACAGATTACCTGTGATACACAGCAGAAACAAGAATTTGAAGGTCATTCACGTCACGCGGAAGATTTCGTACGCAAATGTTCACATGCAAATCTGGCATGCTTTGTCTGGAAGGCTAAAAGATACAATGCTCAGGCTGCCTGTAGTCAATATGGATCTTTCAAACAAGGAACACCCGCTACTGGTAGTTTTAATTTTTTTAATCAAAATCAGACTAATGCCGAATTGAAAATTCTAAAATACCGTCTATGCATGTAAAATTACTTAAAATAATACTAAATTTACCCGACACTTAAAATCTTTACTAAAATCCTAAAAATACGTAAGTACAGGTAAAGGTAAGAACTTTCGATAGCACTATGCCATCATCAGACAAAATGTGATGTTATGTCCTGCTATATATACACAGCAGCAAACGCAAGGTGACGTAAAACGACAATCAGGAGCATACTCCACATGTCCACCGGTGCACTCCCCATAGAGTCTCAAAGGAAGACGGGCGTTTAGTAAAGAAAATGGTGTATAGGAAAACTCACCTTTAGTGAGGTAACGACACTGTTGACATACTTGGGAATAAATCCCTCCATGGCTGTGGCACTTCGCATGGGAACGTTCATAGACCTACAACACCTAGGTCTATGAACGACGATACATAAGCTTTCTGCTAAATGCAATGAGGGTGTATCTTGATGGGTAGAAAGGACACGAGCCTAGTACCAAAGGGGTGGTGGGTACCACCAAGGGTTAGTCTGACTAATGACGTGTTCTGGGCCCGCATTTGCACTCCATATTTGTGTTCACAGAAGCGCGTCTGAAGAGACCGCTTGGTGGAACCTATGTAGAGTTTTGAAGCGTGTCAGCGTCCACAGATTGCACGGGAATCCAATAAACACCACGCCGTTTGATCTGTGCCACGGGATCTTTGTCTTTCTTGATTAGCGAAAGAATTATTAGTCAGAGTGTGGTTGAGGGCCCAGAACACGTCATTGACCAGACTAACCCTCAGTGGTACCCA
Organism: Macrothele yani; assembly: GCA_039090855.1. NCBI lineage: Eukaryota > Metazoa > Arthropoda > Arachnida > Araneae > Macrothelidae > Macrothele > Macrothele yani. Next base: position 19,925,839 of record CM077025.1, read on the forward strand.
ACTCCCCCTCTGGGACCAGGCTCGTTTCCTGTCTATAAATCAAAATACACCCTCATTGCATTTAGCCGAAAGCTTATTTATCTTCGTTCATAGACCTAGGTGTTGTAATGACTCGTACACATGCGAAGTGCCACAGCCATGGAGGGATTTATTCCCAAGTATATCAACAGTGTCGTTACCTCACTAAAGATGAGTTTTCCTATACACCATTTTCTGTTACTTGTCGCCCGGCGTCCTTTGAGACTCTGTGAGGGAGTGCACCGGTGGATACGTGGAGCATGCTCCTGATTGTCGCTTTACGTCACCTTGCTTTTACTGCTGTGTACACACTGAAGTGCCAGAAAAACTGGTGCAGACGAGCTTATTCAAAATGCATAGCAACGTCACCTATGCGCGTACTCGGTTGCGTTAGCCAGTACTTATATAAAGCGATAGACATCCTTGTCAGATGTCAGAGCTGTTTTCGGCATGAGAATGACAAGTAATAACGATTTAAGCAATTTTCAACGTGGTGTCATAGTTGGCGCTCGTGAGATGGGCCATAGTATTTCGGAGGTAGAAACGAAGTTCGGATTTTCACGGACGACCATTGCAAGGGTGTACCGTGACTACGAAAATTCCGGCAAAACCTCCAACCTACGATACCAGAATGGCCGTAAGAAGACATTGGGTGAACGTGACCATCGTCGGCTGTCAAGAATCATTTACCGCGATAGGCGTGCAACACTCTCGCAAGTATCATCGGAATTCAATGCTGGAGCCTCAACAAGCGTCAGCGTACGGACTGTTCAACGTACCCTGCACCATATGGGCTTTGGGAGCCGACGCCCAACTCGAGTCCCCTTGATGGGTGCACGACACAGAGCTATGCGCTTCGCCTGGGCACTGCAACACCGCCACTGGACACTTGGTGACTGGAAACAAGTAGCCTGGTCTGACAAGTCGCGTTTCCAACTGTATCGGGCAAATGGAAGGATTCATGTGTGGCGCAAACCCTATGAAGCCATGGATCCCGCCTGTTAACAGGGAACTGTACCGGCTGGTGAGTGGTGCGTAATGGTAAGGGGTGTGTTTTGCTGGACTTCACTGGGACCTCTGGTACGTCTACAAACGTCTGTGACCGGTCAAGGCTATATGCGCATTTTGTTTGACGAGGTACGCCCGTTCATGTCCTGCACTCATGCTGATCGGTTGAGCCTGTTCCAACAGGACAATGCACCTCCACAGAAATGTAGCGACGCCTCATTATGGTTGAGGTATCTGCACATCTATGCGAAACAAGTTCACCCATTCATGGCAACTATGCTCCCTGCTGGTAATGGCCATTACCCACAGGATAATGCGCAACGCTACACTGTAGAAATGTGTAGGAGTGGTTCGAGGAACGTGCAGGTGAGTTTCTGTGAATGCTCTGGCCTCTAAATTCACCTGACGTGAACCTTATCGAACATTTGTGGTTCAACTTGGAAAAACGGGTTCGTGCTAAATCACCACCACCCCGAAATGTAAAGGAACTGGAGGACCTGCTTTTGACATTATGGTACCAGATATCCCAGGAAACCTACCGCCACCTCATCGAATCGATGCTTCGCCGAGTGGACGCTGTTTTGCGGGCTACAGGGGGTACTACAGCTTATTACGTAGGTGGTTATAATGTAATGGATCATCGGTGTATATATATATATATATATATATAACCGAAATTCTAGACTGGATTCCAAGCGACAGGATTTCAGTTCTCTCTCTACATATATAGACTGGATTCCAAGGGACAGGAAAAGCCCGAGAAAAGACCACATGGCAGATGGGTGGATGAAGTTTGAATACATGGGGAAGTGAGATGGAGGAGACAGGCGCAAAATAGATCGCTGGAAAAGAAACTTGCGGAGGCTTTCATTCATCAGTGTATTGATAATGCTTGTTGAAGGTAATATATATATATATACACTCAAGGAGAATGAAATTTTCGCACCTAGAAGAAAACATGTTACAACCGCAAAACTTTGCAAATTGCTAGAGTGCGTGCTGGTATGCAAATGATCCACGTTTGGTGCGAGTGCGCATGACCGCATACCTTGTGGTGGTGCTACAAGCACCAATCAGCAGCCTCATAAACCGACATGTAGTCGATGCCCCATGAAAGCGAAAAGCACCGGCCGACTCAAGAAACAGTTCAGAGTGACAAGAATGCAGGGTCGACGCCAGAGACGTCGATTTACGCAACAGACTTTGAGAGAGGCCTGATCATCTAGCTGAAAACCGCATGGTGGTCGGCGCGCTGTTTAGCCCGCCACGTTTATCGTTCTGACTATACTGTCTGACTGTGGTGTGAGCAGTAAACACGTGACGGCACTGTCACACGACGGAGCGACTCCGTATGCACTAGGGGGATCACCGCGAAAGAGGATCAACGGATAATGCGCCAGGTACGAACGGATCCCACGCAGACCCGGTCCGCTATACAGGCAGATGTAGCGGCTCCTGTGTGCCCATGAACAATTTCCCGACGCCTCGCTCAAGCAAATCTGCGATTTCAGTGCCCCTTACGCATGCTGCCATTAACACCGAATATCGTTGGCTCCGTGTGCAGTGGTGCCAGGCCACATCGACGTGGAACGCCACAGACTGGTGACGTGTGGTGTTTAGCGATTAAGGCAGCTTCGTTTTGGGTCAGATGATCATCTTGTACTGGTGTGGAGGTCCTTGGGTCAACGGCCAATCCCAACCTCGCTATCGAGCGCACCACCTCTCCCACTGGAGGCATTTTGGTCTAAGAAGCCATTGTCTACGATTGCCGATCAGTTCTAGTAATGGTACGTGTATCGTTGACGGGCCAGCAGTATTTGTATGAGATCCTAGGGTCTCATGTGCTCCCGTTCCTGGCCGGAATTTCAGGTGTGCTATACCGTCACGATAATGCCCACCCACACACGGCTCGGGTTGCCCAGGACTGCCTACGTCATCTCCAGACGCTTTCATGACCTGCTCGCTCCCCGCACATGTCCCCTATTAAGCATGGATGGGAGGAGGTGAAACGCCAGCTGCTGCCATGCCACAATATCCAGGATTTGGAGCACACCGTCCAACACGTGGGGGCCAGTCTGCCGCAGCACAGCATCAGGCGTCTGTTCGCCTTCATGCCGAACCATATTGCAGCATTATCGTCACAGGAGGCAGTGCGACGCGCTGTTGAAGATGACCGGATTGCGTGCCAGAAATCCGTGTGTAATTGACCGGCAGCTCTGTTTTTGCTATCATGTGTAGACTATCATTAATCTGTATCATTACGTCCATAAAATTTCAATTCAATGCGATGCTTCCTTCTTGGTGCGCAAATTTTAATTGTCCGTGAGTGTATATGTCAGGTAATCCCAAAAATACTGTCGTTTTTTCAACGTGTGAAGAAAAGAAAGAAACACGTAACTGGAACAGATGTTTTAATCCATATAATAAGTGCCCGCGTTGTTACAACCTTCTCCCATCGATAGACAAGGTTTTGAATCCCGGACTTGTAGAATTCCACGGGGTTCGATGCAAAAAAGGCAGAAAGGGTTCGCCGCACCTCTTCCTCATTTCGAAGTGTAGTCCCAGCAAGATGGTTGTGCAGGCTCTGAAAGAGGTGGTAGTCAGATGGGGCGATGTGAGGGGAATATGCTGGATGCAGAAGTTTATCCCATCCGAAGTCCTGCTACGTGGCACTGATCATTTTCACTGTGTATGGTTTTGTGTTGTCCTTCTGCAGCAGCACGCTTTTACGATTGACGAGTGCTGGACGTTTTTCCTGCAAAGCAGTGCGCATATGCTGCAGCTGCTGACAGTAGACTTCCGCTGTAATGGTTTTGTTGGGTGGCAGCAGCTCTTAATAAATTATGCCTTGCATATCCCACCACGCCGACATCAAAACCTGTTGTGGGAAACGCCCTGGTTTCTCCAGTGCTGCAGGCACATTCCCTTTGGGAAGCCACTGCCGATTACGCTTAAGGTTGTGAAAAACAATCCATTTTTCATCGCCCGTGACAATTCTGTGCAGAAACGGTTCCCTTGTTTCACGTGAGAGTAAAGAAGTGCAAGTGTCCACACGATGTTGCAGCTGCTGTGGAGTGAGATCACTTATCCAGTTTCTACACATAACCGATGTCCTGCAAATGCCGGTGAACAGTAGAATGGGTTGAATGAACAAGTGTGGCCAATTCCTCGACTGTTGCCTGCGGATTTCCCTCAACAGCAGCTTTCAGCACGTCGTTATCCAGCTCAACAGGCCGTCCGGGTAGCTGCATATCCTTGAGGCTGATGGCCCCCCTGTCGAAATTTCTAAAACCAGCGTTGACATTTCCTGACCTCCAGGGTACCCGGTCCATATACGGCATTGATGTTTCGTGTTGCCACCGTCGCTGAATGTCGATGGTGGAACTCATACAACACAATGTACCTAATGTGGTCTTCTGACACTGCCATTTCCTATGCTGTTTAAGTACACAACGACTGCACCTAGAACTCCCGTTTGCGGTCTCAAGTGACTTGAAGGTCTGCTCGCGTGATCTCTCTTATACTCACCGTGGTCGATGTCATAGTCTGGGACCAGGGGGATCAATACTGTGTTGGGGTTGTGCAAAACGACATTACTTCTGGGATGACTTGATATATACATACATACATACAGTTTATATATATCATCATCACCATTGTCGGACTTTCATCCAGCAGTGAGTTGATAATTGTTGTGGATGATGATATACATAAATATTTCATCATCATTGTCAACCATTATCAATCCGTTGCTGGATGAAGGTCTCCCCAAATTTCTTCCACAACGGCATATCTTGAGTCAGTCTCTTCCATATCACTCCCGCATTCTTTCGAATTTCATCCACCCATGTGGTCTTCTAATGGATCTTTTTCTGTCAGTTGGAATCCTGTCCAAAATTTCGATTGTCCATCGGTGGTCCGTCCTTCTGGCAATATGTCCAGCCCATTGCCATTTCAAAGATTTTATTCTAATCGTGATGACTTCCACTCTTGTCATTTTCCTTATCCACGAGTTCCTCTCCTTATCTTTCCTGGTTACATCTAGCATACATCTTTTCGTGCTTCTTTCAGTCATCTTAAGTCTTTGGATGTATTATGTATATATATAACTATAATTATTGTAGTCACCCCTACATTACTAATTGCCACCCCTAGAGTTTACCATTACCTACGGTTCTGGATTTTATACTAAGTGGCACAGATGTTTTTATTTATTTTTTACTATTTTCTTTTAAACCTTCATTGAAAATTTCTTTTCATGTCTGATAGTATTCAAAAGATGTGGTCATTAGACAGGAGAATTCAGTGATATCTTTCTTACTTGCTTGTGTTTCCCATTGGTGTCCCTGACCTCTCTCTGCTGGAGTTCCGGTTGTTACATAAAAACCGAATACATTTGGGTATTGCTTGGTTGAAAAAGATAAACTTAAATATTATTTTACATTTTTGACGAAAGGACCGTTTTTAGTATTCAAATGCCTTAATGTGAGCAAGAATATTATTTCCCTGATAAAGGCATGTGTTGTAACAAAACGATGAAGACTTACAGAAATGAAGCTGTTCCCAAACAGCAAAAAGGAAGCAGCTAAGTTGATGTGACTGCGTTATAAGAAAAATGTCATACAAGTGAAGAATTTTAAGAGCAAAAAATTTTAAACGAAATTACAGGGAAAAAAATATTTACAAAAAATTGGTTCGAATTAAAGTAGGATTAACCATGCTGTATCAGGGATGCGGAAGACAAAAGAAAATAATGAGAATGAAAAGAAGAGGATGATAAAAAAATGACAAGGGCAAAGAAGGCAAAGAAGAAGAAAGACTAGGAAGGAGATGAAGGATCAAAATAACAATAAGGTCAACAAGAGAAGAGGACCAAAAAGAAGGACAAGATGAGGGAGAGGGATCTCAGCAAGATGATGAAGTAAAGCGAAGAGAAAACTGCAAAGACCATGAAAGCCAAGAACAAGAAGGAGAAGACGACAGAGAAGATGAAAGATAAGAAGAAGAGGAAAAAGAAGACGAAGGGGGAAAAGAACAAGATGGTAAAGAACGGTAAAACAAAGGACAAGAGTGAGAACGCGATGGAGTACGACAAGATAAAGACGAAGTCGAAGGTGGAGGAAGACGAAAATACGAAAAGGGGAAAATAGGATGACAAAATTAGAAAAGAAGAAGAAAGAATTTCTTTTAGAATGGCTGCAATTTTTACGCTGATTTTGTTTGCAGCAGTTATGTAAGCAATTGCACACCAGTAATAATTTTTGTTTGTTATTCCGTCACCTAAGTCAATCTTTGGAAAAATAATCTTTTAGTATGATATTTCAGAATTTAAACAAAAATCCACGGCTAAAGACGATCCAGCAGTCCTTCCTTTTTATTTGGTTTCATGAAACGCCATTTTCGTTTGCTGGTAACAAAAGTACACGAATTCTGGCAGACTGACGCAGGAAATCTGTTTCATAAACCTCTGGCAAATCATTAGGACCTTAGTGTTGTCTTTTGTCTTAATTACAAGCGCGACGAGGAGCTGAACCGACTCCAAAGATGACAGCATTCGTTCTGTTTGCAGAATGAAGATAGGTTGTTGTCTGTAAGGGTTGTGCTGGGTGAATCGTACTTTGCCACCGATTAGTGTCTGGAGGAGTGCCCTGCTCTTTGTCGAGCCTAAAATGGATAATTTATTACGATAGTCCGCGAGGATGCAGAGAATGACATTATGGGCTATCTGCACTTGACGACCAGTTTCTACTGCTAAGTTTAACGATTCTCAGGAATGCATTTTTCACCATTTTAGCTCATCTACGATAATACTGCTGCATGCCGTTTTTCATAATTTTGAAATATGTTCGTTCTTCTGTCAGCGTGGTTTTTCTCGAAATAATATTGAGCAATTTCTCAAGGGGGAAATATGTACCATTGATTCTTATTACTCCTCTCTGAGCAGCAGAAAGACCCACAGATCGAATCTTTTGTTTCCGTTTCTTGCTGACACAATGACATCATATCCTTTCCCCGTGTAACGCTTCTCATGAAATATGACTTATCTATTTCTCAATATCTAAAAGCAAATTGCTTTTCGTTCTTTTATTAATTCTCTTTCCGTTTGACTTTTGATGCACGTACATTTTTATTTCCGATTCTTCTTGGAAAGACCCTGAAATTTGCTTCATAGGACAGATGAAATGTTACCATCTTCCACTGTACATTATCGTAACAAAAGTTGTTCCAGCTTAGTGTTGAAGCTCCTCCGAAATAATATTAGGATAGCCAGATATTTATGTGGAGAGTTTAAATAGATTAGCTTCAGAGAATAAGTTCTTTAAGAATATATATGAGTTTTCCTAAAGACGTACCCCTATTTCTTATTGCATAAGAACTGTCAAACTTAGCGCTTTCAAGTGGCACTACTGAATAGCATTTATTGGCATGAAGGACTGGATCTGAAACTGCAATTTACGGATTAGTTTTTACCACGTCTTTTGAACAAAAAGCACGTGCTTATAGTATCATTGGTTTTTCCGCCTCGCCGTGAATCCGTCTGCGGTCGCGATATCTGTGCAGCTATTTGTCTGCTCAGAAAAATTATTTTGCATTTGGAAGCTTGAAATTTGAGAACGATGATCATTGCTTTTCCGGATTTTAAGATGCATAACCTCGCCGCTAGAGGGGGTAAATGCAGATGCTATCAATCCGAAATACATTTCATTCAACATATTTGATTCTAAATATCCGTTTGAAAGAAGTATTTCTTACCTTCGATGCCATTTATAAAGAAGACTATTTTGGATGCAGTTTCGTTTTCAAATAATGCATAGATTTTCGTTTAGGGCGTAAAAAGGAAATTGTGATTTCTCCGATATCAATGCTTCTAGAAGTCCGATTTGAAAAAATTCTTTGTGCATCGAATATAGCTCCTGATGGGAAATGTTCTACGTATAATTCATAATATTTGGTTGGTAGAGAAGAGTTTAGCCACCAGGTAGCGTAGATTTGCAGCACAATCTGCACTCCTGACATCATTATTTCGTGGACGATACCGCGCACCTCGGAAAATCATTTGTAAGGATTCCTTCTGCTTAAAGCAGTCTTTGAATGAGTGTTAGGGTTCATCTTTTGCGATAGATGGCGCAAAAAATCCCTCCTTGGGCGTGGCATTTACGTCTTGAGGGACTGTCTCAGAAGTTGGGTCAGCGAATCACTGCAGACCTCGCCATATTCAGAATGGAAGCGGTCTCTCGTTGGCTCCACAATGAAAATATAAAATACGCGTTGTTACGTTTTAACCAATAACGTCATTTGGGGGTGGAGCTTAGTGGGCAGGCGGAGTTTCTATAGCTGAAATTCAGGGGTTCTCTGCTAATGTGCACATATTCTCTTCGAAAAATCAACGTATGGTAGGATTTAAGATGATTTATCGGAGACAAGATTCCTGTCTCAATTTTGGCCCATTTAATTATTTCTATTTCGCTTAGATAATTAAAAAAAATCAGACAGAAATATGAGATTTCGTTTCTTCCAGACAGAAATACTGCTAATTTAACTTATCGCGCCACCTAGCTCCCAAATTGGATCCCTTTCCAGTCAGATAAATTGAATTAAAAAAAATCTAACGATTGTTTCGTTATAATAACTGTAGCACATATTAGCTATAGGTCATTTTTATTGGTGCTCAAAATTTCAAACGCTACAAAGTAAGTCTTTGAGAAAATGTGTACAAAGGAATTTACATTGCAGATATAGGACAGAATTTCTCTTAGACTCATTCAAAGACAGCCTTAAAAGACTACATAGTTTTTTTGACAGCGGACGTATAGGCATATCTTATTTTTGTCGTTATCTGTGCTTCTAAGAGTTCAGTTTGAAAAAATCTTACCGGAGAGCGTTTTCGGATCAAAATCCATGCATGCAATTTGAAATTTTTACTAGAGTTCCTAATTTCCCGTACCATTTACAGCATGTTTGCAAAAATATCTACGGGACTAAAAATACAGTTGAAAAGATTATTTCCGATTAGGTATTACTAATAATGAAAACCTTTTATGTGCATTTTCTTCCCTAAATAACACACGAGTCTCACGCTACGAGGATGCTCAAAAAGGTTCAATCTGTTTTTCTCGATGTCTCTAATCTGTTTATCTTGATAGGATTGTAATTGCGGAGTTCTTTTAAGGTTCACAGCTCTGTCAGTAGGTGGTGTTTGTGCACTTCTGTTTGCAGCTATATCTCGGCTTCTAAAAATTATATTGAAAATTTTTTCTTTTACTGTATGTCATTCTACAATACAGCTGGGGCACATTATCCTCTTTAACCCTTTAACGCCCGAAACTCTCTGTTGGTTCACTTTTTTGTGTGATAACAATAGTGACTGAGGGTGACCCTTGCTGATCCCTCATAGGTCGTGCAAATTTGAAGAAGTGATAAGGGTAGGAAATCTGATTCACTCTAGACAAGCGTTTCGGGCATCTATATTCGTTTGAATGTAAGGCGTTTTGGGTGTTATGGTCGTTAAAGGGTTAAATAATGCACAGCTTTCCCGCTTGGGGGCGTAACGGTCAAAACATTTTTCTTGCTATCTCTGTAAAAAAAAAAATATTTGCCGCCCCTGTGGCTCAGTGGTGTAGTGGATGGCTTATGGTGATTCGTCCGAGAAGGTTCTGGGTTCGAATCCCGGGAGGTATGGATGTTGTGTTTGTCTTACAACACTGGCTCTATCCCTTCCCTCGAATCAGTGACGCTAAGTTAGGGACGGGCGACTTTTAGTGACGCTAAGTTAGGGACGGGCGACTTTTAGTGACGCTAAGTTAAGGACGGGCGACTTTTAGTGACGCTAAGTTAGGGAGTTGCTCACGGTTGTCGTTAAACCTTCAATAAAATTTTTTTTTCCTTAGCATAGCTTTTTCCTTGAAAAATACTATTCGCATATTTTCAACCTTTCATCTATTCAACATTCTTCCAAGCAGCATAGAGTTATATAATGTTTCCTTCCATATTTCTTCTTTAAATATCTGATTTGAAATCTCTTTGTCTCTGATGTCTTCTTCCTTCTGCTATGAGAAACTTTTTATGCACCATTTGCTGATCTTCGCAACATGCTTTTTAGCAGATGCTGGGAGTAAGTAGCTGTTCCTATTTCTTGATGTTTATCGATTGTGTCATCTTTCTTGTTTTTATTTCTTGATGTTTTATCGATTGTACAAATCTGGTTGTTCTTTATTTCTAACCGGTTCCATTGACTATGAATAACTTTGAAAAGTGTTATTCGCGTCAGAAAGGTTTCAAAAGATGTGCTTATTACAACCGAATATTCGGTGTCATCTTTCTTGTTTTTACAGTTTTCATGTAATGCCAGATGTCTTTCCACTAGTCCAGCGCTCTAAAACGCGAAATTATTTCACACCTAGGCGATTCGTGAAAAAAAAACAAGACCCGAAACCAAGGACTAAGTGCTACCTCTCCTAGCTTTATACACAGACGTATCAGAATAATATGACCACCTACCTAATAACTGGAATAACCATCCTTGACCCGAATGACAGCGGCGAGACGGCGTGGCATGCACGTAATGAGGCAGTGGAAGATGTCCTGCCCATTCGGACTGCAGCAGAACACGGAGCTCACGGAAATGACGTGGTTGTGGATCTGCACGTCGAAGCTGTCTTTCCGAATAATCCCTCATGCACTCGACGGGATTCAGGTCGGGCGATTTCGCCGGCCAAGGAACAACAGAGACATCGCTGTGGTGTTCCTGGAACCAGTCACGCACCCCTTAGCGGCATGTCAGGGCGTATTGTCCCGTTGGTACACACCATCACCACTAGGGTAAACGTCCAACATGAAAGGATGCATGTGGTCAGCGAGGATGGGGACGTAGGGACTGGCGTTCAGGGACACATCCAGTGGTACCAGCGGTCCCATGTCATACCAGGAAAACATCCACCAGACACGTACACTCCCGCCACCTGTACTTGAGCGACAAGCGTGTCCGGGTGTTGCTTCTTGTGTGTCTGACGCCGTATTCGCCTCCGCGCGTCACTTCTGGGGAATAGAAACCTCGATTCGTCCGAGAAGGTCACCTTTTTCCACTCTTCCACTGTCCAATGACGGTAGTCCCATGGGAACTGTAGGCGTCTTTGCTGATGGACTTGGGTTAACGTGGGCACTTTGACGCAGCGTCAACTCCGGAGACCCATGCGCAATAAGCTTCGCTCTAGTGTTATCGGCGACACGTGCCTGGGTGCCGCAGCGTTGATTTTCTGGGACAGTTGCTACATTGTTGTGTATCAATTGCTCTTTAAAGATCGATGGAAGCGATGGTTCTCCTCCGGGGTCGATGGCCATTGGGGCTGCACAGTTATGACGCCATGAGGTACTCTCTGTGCCAGTGATTCATCCTTGGTACACCCTTACTGCAGAACCTCTCAAACAGCTCACGAAATCTGATGTTTCTGACGTGCTTCTACCCTTGACGCGGTAGCCAATGATCATTCCTTTTTGAACGTCCGTGAAACCATTACTTCTGCCCATTGTTCGCAGGTTACGAACTATGGCTCATTTGTCCTGGCCGGCCGCTTATATATCCGTATGGTTTACCTTGTCACGTGCACTCTAACGCGCCTGGGCGGGTACACTGTGATTCTGGGGGTGGTCATATTATTCTGATACCACCGTGTATGTTCTTTGTATACCCATAACGCACAGCATCGGTTTAAACACTGAAATAATTGCAATGCCCTGCTCTGTAAAGTTAGCCTGCACCATTTTATACGTTTCTCGATCTTTAATCGCTATTCCTTTGCAAACAGATGAGCCGAAAAATATACTGGGTAAGAGAATTGCATAATCTACAAGAATTGCAATGCTGTCTAATACGTAGCCTTAGCAATGTTTCATGCTAACGAATACGGAAGGCGTGGATGACATTAAATAACAAGAGCCTTCAATTCTGAGGATTACACGCAATTAAGTCTTATTCTTCGTGTGTCCGTCATTGTAAAGTGGAAAAATCTGCCTAAAGATGTGGATTTCACGTTTTGAGTTATTCGAATATTAATATTTCCATCAGTCTGAAAAGCGAGGTTGAATCTTTAAGCTTCGGATGATTTTGATGTTCCTTACGTTACGCTCTATGCGTGTGTGTCATCATTAAGACGATTCATTCTCCTTTAGTCCATTTTACTAATCTCTTGTAACTCCACTTGTGACACTTTTGATCTCTGTAATGAAAATGTAACCAACAGATAAAGCGGCGTTAAGAGATAAAATGGCATATAAATCTCTCACAAATGACGGTAAACAGCAGCATTTAAAGAAGTAAAAAATTTGTAAAATTACCGGAATTCCCGTTTAAAACATTTTGACAGCATTATCTCAAACAATTATCTCTTCAAAATCGGAGTAATAAATTAGGTCTTGTGACAAACGATTAAGATGAGGAAAAAAATCAAAACTGAAAGTTGTTGCGATAAGCTTTCCAGACGTAGCTCAACCGGAAGAGTGCTCGGCTCCGGAACAGAAAGACGTGGGTTCGAAACTCATTACCGGCAAAAAAAAAAAAAAAAAGAGCTTTTCTTCACAGAAATTCACAGACTTTGAAAGATGCTTTACTGTTTCTGAAAATTGCGACACCATGAAGAACTGCTAATATTGCCTTGAAACTTACAGAATATGTACCACAGGTTGGAACATACAAATGATTAAAATGTTAGTGAAAATGCGCGTGTGCTTTTGGAGCAGCGCCCTATTAGCTGTTTTTGTCTTGTGTATAAAGAGCGAACAGTTCAGATTTCCAACATCTCACTGATTCCAACATCTCAAAACGAGATGTTGGAATCAGTAAAAAGCCGGCGATGAGTCGAAAGCGGTCTCCTTCATTTCGTCGACAACTCATTTCATCAACGCCACTTCGTTCACAACTCATTTCATCAACGCCACTTCGTTCACAACTCATTTCGTCGACACTATACAGTATATGCAAACAGTCGATTCCTAAAAAAACCGAAAAAAAGTCCAGAACCACTAAATTTGGTATACTCTCTCATAGTAGACCGTACACGGTTTTTGGAAAGGGCTAGGGGTCAAGGGAGCGCCATACAAAATTTTCGTAAATTCTACAGTTTTCTTTTTCTTTTTTTTTTTTTTTTTTTTTTTTTTTGGAGGTTCAACGACCACCGTGAGCAACTCAATGGGCTATAAGCAGTCGCCCGTCCCTAATTTAGGGTCACTGGTTCCAGGGAAAGGAGAGAGCCAGTGCCGTAAGACAAACACAACATCCATTCCACACCGGGATTCGAACCCGGACCCCGTTCGGACGAATGATCAGAGGCCATCGCTTAGACCACTGCGCCGCTACAGTTTTAAATTTAGAACTACCAAATTTGGTATACTATCTCATGGTACTCTGACACCAACTTAGACCGTAGACGGAAGACGTCAGTGCCCGGGGTTAAGGGGACCCCATACAAAATTTTCGTAAAATCTACAGTTTTCAATTCAGGACCACCAAATTTAGTATACTATCTCATGGTACTCTGACACCAACTTAGACCGTAGACGGAAGACGTCAGGCCCCGGGGTCAAGGGGGCCCCATATAAAATTTTCGTAAAATCTACAGTTTTCAGTTCAGGACCACCAAATTTGGTATACTATCTCATGGTACTCTAACTTAGACCGCAGATAAGGTATTGAAGTGCAGAATTGTGTTGCAGTTCTTAATTAAAAAATGGAAAATTTTGAGAAAATTTTGTACGGGGCTCATTTTATCCTTGACCCCTTCCAAAACCCGTGTACGCTGTAAGTTAGAGTACCGTGAAGAGTACACTGGTGTGCAAAAATTAAGGACGAAGAGGAGAAATTAGCATACAGTGTAAAAAAATGACTGTAGATTTTACGGTTTTAAACCGTTTTCCAGGGTGCCAACACAAAACCGTAACAGTTTTATACAGTGTTGGAGCAAAGCTATAACATTTCACCAGAAAATTGGCCTTCGAGCAGCCCAGACCTCACCCATTGGGGTACAAGTTGTGGGCCACACTGGAGAACATGGGCCACAGAAAGACGCACCCCAGTATTGACAGTCTCAAACGATCATTTAGTGCGGGCAGTTGCAGCTTTCCCTGTGGAGACTATGCGTAAAGCAATTGATGAGTGGCATCAAAGATTGAAGGATTGTGTGAAGGCAAAAGACGCCATTTTGAAAAGTGATTGGTGCTATGTATTCACAAGTGTACTACTTACTGCATATCAAAGGTAGATTAAAATATCTTTGTATTTTTTTTTATTTCATTGAATACTGGTAAGACTAGGTAATCACGACTTTCAGTTGCAACGAAAAGTGAAGCTGTGTGAGTTGAAGCAAAACTAATTAATTAAGCCTTAAATGCAGGTTTACAGCGAAGCCAATTTAACACGGTAAGTTTAACCTTACGTGAGGTTAGCTGTCTACTGCTTTGCAGGAAAGTTAACATTAGAAAAGCAGTTACCGCAGGCAAAAACGTTCTTAAATTAACTGTTATTCTACACACTGCTTCCAGAAAAAGCAAAGAACCAATGTGATAGGACAAAAAGAGAGATCATTTATCATCAGAGGTTCGTACAACTTGATAGCTGCACCTTTGACCACTGGGTCAACCGATCAACCCTATCTACTTAACGCAGCTCTTTCCCAACGAGTTTGAACGAAAATAAAGAATCTTAATTACGAGACACATCCAAAATATTTCAGTTTTACATTATTAGACATTTTGGCAGCGTTGATCTGAATTATTTTTCTTACGCATATTGAAAGAAAAGTTAGGCCTACTTGCTTTAACCCCTATGACGTACTACTGAGGCACATGCCAAAAAGACAAATCTGTAGCGATACATTCCGTCCGTGTAACTTAGTTGGGAGAGCAACTTACTCCGGATTGAGGGGGCGCGAGTTCGATACGCGTCACGGACAAATTTGTGCTCTTACATTGGCGCCCGATTAAAAAGGATCTACTGGATGTTGGTTCTTCTAAAAATGTGTGATGTTTATTCCACACATCGACTGCAATTAATAAAAATTCCTTCTTTGCTTGAAAATAAAGAAAAATATATATAAGAGGGACGCGATGTGACTTACCACAGAGGCGAAGCACGTGTCAAGACGACAGATCTGCAGATTCATTCCGTTGGTGTAGTTTAGTCGGTTAGAACAACCAGCTCCATAGCGAGGAGGTGTGGTGTGTGATTTCACACACACCTTTCAAAGAAATTTAGAAATGTATCCAAAAGTTATTTAAAACCTGCTTTTTAACATACGATATGGCAATCACTTAATGACGCAGTGGGAACATCCTAATTCTGCGGAGGTCAGCTGATTCATGATCAATAAAATCAACAATTCATGTATTAGGTGTCCAAATAAGTTTAAAATAATTTTAAGACAACGCAACAGGAAATTTGAAAGAAAACAGCAATTCCTTTACGTATCAAAGTAGGCGAGGTCATTATCTATCACCTTCCGCCATCGGTCGGGCAGCTGACGGATTCCGGCCATGAAGAATACTTTTTCGTGCAACGCGATGATGTCGTCAACCCATTTTTGCATTTCGTCACATGTCCGGAACCGTACAGCAGACAAACCATGTTGCATCGATCGGAACAAATGATAGTATGAAGAGGATATGTCGGGACTATACGCCGGGTGCTCCAAAACTTCCCAGTCAAGCGTCAATAACGTTTCCTTGACCAATTTCGCGATTTGCGGTCTAGCGTTGTCGTGCAGTAATTTCACGGGACTCAATCCTTTTCATGTGAATGGACATTTCCGACAAATTTCCTGGTTCAATAGCAGCAGCTGTTGCTTGTAGCGATCAGCAGTAACAGTTTGACCCTGTTCCAATAGTCGATAATACAGCACACCCTTCATATCCCACCAGATGCACAGCAGACATTTCTTGGAGTGAATATTGCATTTCGGTGTCGAAGTCTTTTCTTCATCAAGGTCTACTCAGTTTCTTTTGCCTTTGGGATTGTCGTACTATATCCACTTTTCATCACCCGTAACGATTTTCCACAGGAAAGACTTTCTGTGTTGTTTATTCAACAGATTCAAACACTTCATGACACGCTCATCCTTGTTCCTCTGGCTCATGTCATGTGGCACCCATTTTCCTTCCTTCTGAATCTTTCCCATTGCGCGTAAACGATTGGAAATGGTTTGTTGAGTTATCTCCGGTTGTTCAGCTAGTTCCTTTTGCGTTTGAGAGGAATCTTCGTCCACTAATGCTCGCAGTTCCTCATCTGCAACCTTCTGCAAAGCGCCGCTACGTTCTCGATCGCTCACATCAAAGTCACCTGCTTTAAACTGTCTAAACCAAAACTCGCACGTGCTTTTCAATATAATATTCTCCCCAGAACAGAACAGATCGATACACATGCTTTTGCAGCACTTTTTCCTTGATGAAATTCGTAACGAATACAGTGTCGAATAAATGCAGCATCGCTTGCCATCTTTCACCTACCGATATGCTAGTGCATTTGACTGTTGGGCAAATTTCTGTGTCACATTTTATACTCTGGACCAACTAGTTACGGTCACATGACAACAATGCGTCGGAGATGTAAATTAGCGGTATACGTCACACGAAAAACGCTTTAAAACTTATTTGTGCACTTGATATCATAATTTATTTTAAGAAAAAGGTACAGCATTATTTTCTATGGAGAGTAATTTGCAAAATATTTTTCTTTCATGGCAGATAGTGAATAACTTATTATTTATTACTACAGAGGTGATGGTCCAGTGGATGAAAACTGAAAATTCAAATAACAAGTGCGACTGTTGAGTGGATTTCCTTAAAAAGGCAATTTTGTTCTTGTAATACAGAGTACACTGAACTCTCATGGGATGAGATAAATTCGCAGAACAATCTTGAGCGTGAAAATATTTTAGTTGTTGTTGAACTTTTACGTTCTGTTCTTAGCATAACAGAGCAGTGTGAAAGGAAGCTCAGAAATATAGAAGAAACAAAATATACTGGAGAAACCAACTGAACATTGAAACTGTTGCATACTTAACTAAACGTATTACACGATACATCTCAATTTACACTGCTGGCCACCCAAAATGCAACACCAAGAAGGAAGCATCCGATTGGCCTCAAATTCGCAGCATGAGTCGCCCGCGAGAAAACATACAAACGATCAGCATTGCAGGGCTTATGCAAATCATGTGCGCCCGGCACGCCATCGAGAAGCACTATAATAAGGGTGCACAGAAGGCGGGGTGTATGTAGTGGAAGTGTGTTGTGCTGCCGGACGTGTGCGTGGGAAGCTTCCTGATGACTCGTCTCAGAATTGGCAGTCATTCCAGCACGTTTCGGAGTTCGACACAGGACGAATAGTGGCTTATGTCGACAGCGGTTTATCGTACCGAGACATCGGCGCCCGTGAGGGACGACATCCAGCCACAGTGAGGCGAGTATGGATTCGTTGGATGCAGGAGGGACGGACGGACCGAAGTGAGCCATTGCCGCAGCCACAGCACAACACCGAACAAGAGGACCGGCATGTTGTTCGGCGGGCATTGACGGCTCGCATCGCCACATCACGAACGTTAGCGCAGGAATTACGGTGTGTTGCGCAACAACCTGTGTCAGCACGTACTGTTCGACGTCGTCTGCAGGAGCGGGGACTTGTCGCACGGCGTCCATTGCTCCGATTACCGTTGACGTTACACCACCGACGAGTGCGGCGGCAGTGGGCCGCTGAACGCCTCACCTGGACTACGGAATGGCAAGACATTGTCTTCTTCGACGAATCCCGCTTCTTCCCGCAACACCACAATGGTCGGATCCGTGTGTGGCGGCACCACGGTGAAAGACTGTATGACGCTTGCATTATGCATTGCAATAGCGGTCCATCGCCTGGCGTTATGGTTTGGGGAGTAATTGGATATGACACCCGCATCCCTCAGGTACGCATCACCGGTACACTCAACAGCCACCACTACATCTCCGACGTTTTGGAGCCTGTAGTCCTCCCTTACCTGCAGGACCTGCCAGCGGCCACGTTTCAACAGGACAATGCGCGCCCGCACGTGGCACGCATCGCGCAACAATTCTTCACGGCCCACCAGGTGTCAATGCTGCCGTGGCCCACGCGTTCTCCCGATATGCCGCCCATCGAACACGTCTGGTCGCTGATCGCCAACCGAGTGGCCCGGCAAGCACCACCCGCGGCTACGCCTGATGAACTGTCACAACGTGTGGAAGCAGCCTGCACCGACATACCCCAAGCTCACATCCGAAGCCTCTTTCGTTTGATGTCACGGCGTGTAGCGGCCGTTATTGCTAGCCATGGGGGCCACACGAACTATTGAAGACTGCGTGTTCCGCAAGTCGCACGGGCCTGTAAGCTCAATCGTTTCATCTTTGTATCTCTTGTTATGTGTACAGTAAATCTGACTTTGCTATCTCGTGTCCTTCTTGGTGTTGCAATTTGGGTGGCCAGCAGTGTGTGTTAGGCACACTCCGATCTAATCAGATATAGAAGAATTTGATCCATTTATGGTACGGGCACAATGATCCATACAGGTGAAAAACAAAACAAAAATTGATGCTGAACCTTACACTCATCATAATATCAACTAAAGGAAATCTATCTTACGTGCTCATTAGTTTGAATATATATTGTATTCATTGTGAAAATCTTGAATTAAAATTTTTACACTCACGGACAATGAAATTTGCGCACAAAGAAGGGAGCATCGGATTGAACTGAAATTTTCCATGGACGTAATGATACAGATGAATGATACACATGATGGCAAAAACAGAACTGCAGGGAAATTACAGAGGGATCTGTGGCATGCAATCCGGTGATCTTCAATAGCGCGTCGCACCGTCTTGTGCGGCGATACATGCTGCAATACGGCCCGTCCTGGAGGCGAACAGACGCCTGATGTTGTTTTGCGGCAGACTGGCCAACACGTATTGGACGGTGAGCTCCAAATCCTGGATAATGCAGCACGGCTGCAGCCGGCGTTTCAACTAGTCTAACACATGCTCGATAGCGCACATGTCCGTGGGAGCGGGCCGGCCATGGAACTGCCTGGACATGATATCTGGACGAATCGGAGCACATGGGGCCGTAGGATCTCATCCACATACCGCTGTCCCGTCAATGATCCACATACCACTACTAGAGCTGATCGACTGTCGTAAGCAATGGCACCCCAGACCATAATGTCTGTAGTGGGAGAGATGTGGTGCTCGATAGCAAAGTTGGGATTGCGACGTTTACCCGGATACCTCCACACCCGAACACGATGATCATCTGTCCCCAAAACGAAGAGGCACTCATCCCTAAACACCACACGTCGGCGTTGTTTCACACTGCACTGGCGTGGCACCACTGCACATTTAGCTGGCGGCATACGCAAAGGGCGCTGGGGTCGCAGATTCGCTTCCGCGAGGCGTCGGGAAATGATTCGTGGGTTCACAGGAGCCGCTACATCTGCCTGTATATTGGACCAGGTCGCCGTGGGATCCGTTCGTGCCTGGCGCACGATCCGTCGATCCTCTCTACCCGTGGTCCTCATGGTCCGCCCAGAACCGCTCCTTCGTGTAGCAGTGCCGTCACGTGTCCACTGCCCCCAACACAGTGGGACGGTATGGCCAGAACAATCCACTTAGCGGGGTATACGGCGCGCCGACCACTCTGCGGTTTTCAGCAGGGTGCTCCGGCCCGTCTCAAAATCTCTGGTGTCTACGCGGCATTCTTGTTACTCTGTACTCTTGCTTGCGTCGGCCGGTGCTTTTCGCTTTCATGGGGCATCGACCACACGCCGGTTCATATGGCTTCCGGTCCGTGCTTGCAGCGCCACCACATAGTGTGCGGTCATGCGCACTCGCAGCAAACGTGGATAATTTGCGTACCAATACCCACCCTAGCTACACTGACGGAAAAAAAAATCCCAACACCAAGAGGGGGTTGTGTTAGATAAACGACAGTTGTTAGGCGGTGAGAGTACATCTTTAAGATGACGTCTGTGCAAATTTTGCGCTCGGTGCATACGTGTGGCGCTAATAGCGCCTCTCCGAACAGGCTAAGTAGGTTTGCTGTAAATACGCGCTGTAACGTTCGTGAGCGTTAGTTATCGTTGAGATTCGACTTAGTGTGTTGATGTTAGTCAAGAATGCCTTTAAGAAGACGAAAAAGCCATTATCAACAGCTCACGGAGTTTGAACGAGGTCGTGTAATAGGGCCACGAGAAGGTGGATTTTCTTTCCGCAATATTGCAGAACGACTTGCCCGGAATGTAGCCACTGTGAATGATTGTTGGCAGCGGTGGTCAAGGAAAGGTACTGCCTCAAGAAGACCGGGTTCCGGCCGGCCACGTGGCACTACTGAGAGGGAAGACCGCCGTGTACTGCGTATGGCCGTGGCGCATCGTACCGCGTCTGCGGCAGCAATTCCAGCTGCAGTTGCCACCACAGTGACACAACAAACTGTTACAAATCGGTTACTTGAAGGACAGCTCCGAGCCAGACGCTCTGTAGCGTGCATTCCACTTACTCCAAACCACTGCCGTTTGCGACGTCAGTGGTGTCAAGCTAGAGCTCATTGGAGAACGGAGTGGAGATCTGTTGTGTTTTCTGATGAAAGCCGGTTCTGCCTCGGTGCCAGTGATGGTCGTGTGTTGGTTAGAAAGAGGCCATGTGAGCGCCTGCAACCAACCTGTCTGCGATCGAGACACACTGGACCTACACCTGGAGTTATGGTCTGGGGAGCAATTTCCTATGACAGCAGGAGCACTCTCGTGGTTATCCCACGCACCATGACGGCACAGTTGTACGTCGGTCTGGTGATTCAACCTGTTGTGCTGCCTTTCATGAACAGCATTCCAGGGGTGTTTTGCAACAGGATAACGCTCGTCCGCATACCGCTGTTGTAACCCAACATGCTCTACAGAGTGTCGACATGTTGCCGTGGCCTGCTAGATCACCAGATCTTTCACGAATCGAGCACGTATGGGACATCATTGGACGACAACTCCAGCGTCACCCCCAACCAGCATTAACCGTCCCTGTATTGACCGACCAAGTGCAACAGGCATGGAACTCCATCCCACAAACTGACATCCAGCACCTGTACGACACAATGCAGGAACGTTTGCGTGCTTGCATTCAACATTCTGGCGGTTACACCGGTTATTAATGTACCAGCATTTCACATTTAAAATGGCTCTTCTCGCGCTTACATCAAGCTGTGATCTTGAAACCTTAACCGATTAAATATGTTACCTATACAAATGTATTGTCGCCATTTGATTCCTCTACAACTATTTTTTCGTGGTGTTGGGATTTTTTTTCCTTAAGTGTATTTGCCAAATTTCGTGGTTGTAGCATGTTTTCTTCTAGATGTGCAAATTTCATTGTCCGCGAGTGTAATATTTTGTGGAACATTACCTGGTTTATTTGAAATTAGCTCAGAGAAGAACAATAAAACTAAACGCCATGTGTATATTAAAAGCATTAATATTTGGTTCATTTGCGGACCAGCAGTTTCTAGTATACACTGGTCCCCAACACCTCTGAAATTTGTTTCAAAATTCTATTGCTGCATAGTTGCCCGTCGCAATTTTTTTTACTTACCTCTTCAAATGATTAATCGTTCTGTCGACGTTATCGCCCCCTGATCATTTCGTTCGAGTCTTCTCCTCGAAGAAATAGTGAAGTATTTCAAACTTTCCCCTCAGAACAAGCATACTGCATGCCAGTTTTCTTGACAACACCTTTATTTTCTGGCTTTCGCAGGAGAAAAACGATTTTGCACTTAGTAAAAGTTAAGAATACTTTGTCGATAATGGAATAAAATCCCATTCTTTCCTCAGCCCCCTTGTAGCGACTCACAGGCATGGGAAATGAGATAAAAGTATAAAAGAGTCACATAATATATAGTTTGAAAGAGGGAAGAACAGTGCAGAGAAAAGGAGCGAGACAATCGACTTGAGTTCTTAATTTTGATCGGAATTATTCGGTCGTTAATATCTGTAGATTGGTGACATACGAGGGCTGTTTTGAAAGCTCCTGCCAAATCACTCAGAGCTTATTGATGCGTTTCGCCTTAATTACGAAGTCATTTCAGAGGACGATGCCAGTGAAGAACGGTCTTTCAGCTGATCGGATGTGGATGGGTCGTCGCCGGTGAGAGAGGATAGAACGGGGCCTACTTTGTCAGTGATCAGGTCTTGCAGGTACCGCTCTTTGGGATGCTTAATGCGTGACTCGACGCAATCGCCCGCGTATATTAAATAAATGGCGTTGTAGGCGTCCTCCTCCGGGTGATCAATTCCCGCAGCTAGGCTAATGATCCACAATAATGGCTGCGTCGCTTTTTGATTTCTTTTCAGCTGTTCGTAGCCATTTTCTTTTTCAGAACTCAGGAGATTTTCTTCAGTGGTCATTTTGTGCAACAATATTTTCGAAAAAAAAATGAAAGTAACTTATAACCAAAGAATAGCTTCACTAGTGTAAGACTCAATTCCAACTACGTGTATGTCACTCTGTCTATCTGTCTCTGTAATTGTCCATCCTTCAGAGTAAATACATTTCCCAGAATATTTGCTTACATAAAGTGGTAATGGGAATGGATAGACTGATATCCTTCTGGTATGTGATTGAGGCGAAACCTTACCATTTTGACGTTTAAGTTCAATCCCAAAAATCGTCAGAGTGAATTTGACGTTTAAATCTAATCTAAAAAATCGTACTTCTCAATTTTATGAAAATAGCTTACGACTATCAAGTTTTACATGTCATTTAATATTTGTTTCCATTTGTTGTTTTTTGAGTTTGGACGAATCACTACCAACATCCAGACCCGTAAAGAGACGTCAGTTTTTAATTAAGGGTCACTGTTTCCAGAGGTGAAATAAAACAAGCTTATCGACTATGCTAAATTCGAGAGTTGAATCCGGACTCAGCTGGGGGTATCAGCCAAACGCCACCGGGATCCGGCTGGTGCTATCAGAAAAAAGCCACTGGTACCCAGCTGGTCGTATCAGACAAAAGTCATCGGAACCCAGCTGGTTGTATCAGACAAAATCCATCGGTACCCAGCTGGTGTTATCACGCAAAAGTCACCGGTGCCCAGCTGGTTATATCAGACAAAAACCACCGGGATATATCTGATGGTATCAGAGAAAAGCCACCGAGACCCAGCTGGTGGTATCAGACAGAAGCCACGGATACCCAGCTGGTCGTATCAGACAAAATACACCAGGACCTTAGCCGCATATGGCTTAGTGGTTAGCGAGTCAGACTGTCAATGGAGGGTCCCCAGGTTCAATCCTGGGCTGATCTTCTAGATATGGTGTGATTTGCTAACAATCGCTGAATATCCGCCGTGCATCGGACGAGTACGTTAAATGACGGCCCTCTGAGTTGAACCCCCCGGTTGCGTTGGGTATCCATTCCTACTTCCCCCTGACTTTCACTCCTAAATGGGAAACATCGTACTTGTACGGTGGCGCCATCTACGGTGCTCTCTCTCTCTCACTTACAAACTGTTCTGTCAAAGTCGCTAGACTTGCTCTCACTCCTTCCGTTTCTGTGCCCTGCCCAAAAGACGGACCCGCTGTAGGTGGTTTGTCTCTGTGGACGGAAATTCTACATTAAAATGCCTGGCTGTCTCTGACAAGAAGCCATGGGACCCAGCTGGGGATATCAGACAAAAACCACTGGGACCCAGCTAGTGATATCAGACAAGAACCACTGGGACCCAGCTTGTGGTATCGGGCAAAAACCACGCGTTGGATCTTAGAATTTGAAGCCCCGCCACAGTCTGGGTAATTGGATTTGGGAAAACCCAAAATTGTAGTCTTGACTTTTGGAAGAATGTGTTCCAGCAAAATGGAAACCAGGCCCTCCAGAGCCAAGTGATCCAAGCACGGTAATTTGGCTAATCGTCAGCGTTGGACTTGCGCTGTAGTTTCCTTTGATTCATGATATTTATGGTGCTACATCCGTCCCTTTTCTAGAACCAGTAGACCAAATCAGAAAGGGGCATCACCTTATAGCGTTAGATGCTCATGGTGATAATTGAACACGAAACATGAAAAAAAAAATATGAAAAACTACGCTCCGGAACTTTGCACAGAAGAATATGCGAACGATCTGTGAAATTTAATAACGATGTTTTGAAGAAATATGTAGGGCATTTGTGATACGGGATTACAATTTTAGCCGCATATTCTAAATCGTAAAGAGTGTTCGTATAATCCAAGAGCATTCCTCGAGAGTTTGGAAACTGATCTTAAAACCATTATTACATATGCTTTAAGTGGTTATTTTATTTATTATCGTACCAGATAATGAAACTTTATGGAAATATTGCTCCGTCCGTTGGACATGCATCTTAACATTTAACGCGATCACGTGATAAATAATCTGTACCCTCATTCTTTGCCGATAATATTGCTAAAATTGACATCTTACACGTGCTTTATAGTATGCTGCATCATCGTTTCTACTCTATTTTAACTTTTTGCGAAAAATATCCAAGATATGTTCTGTAAAATTACAATGTGCTTCATTTTCGCAATTCAAGCATGAACGATCCACCTATCTAAAGAACTATTAACGGAAAAACAAATGACTAACGTGAGGGAACCGAAGGTGGAGTGATTAATGATGTGCGTTAATCTTGACAGTGCTTTACGTAAATCAACAGATTTTTTTTATTAAGAAACCTGGCAACAGACAGTATATTATTATATTTCAAATTTCTGAACTCAGATTCCTATAAAGAGCTTTCAGTTGTTGTTTTTTATCATTTTGTTGCATTTTCTGTGTCGTATACCTCTAATTTAACCTTTCTTTTTTGTTTTGGTTTTCGATTTTGTTTCATTTTCTGTGTCATATACCTCTAGTTTAACCTTTTTTTTTTGTTTTCTTTTTTCATTTTGTTTCATTTTCTGGGTCTTATAACTCTAATTTAACCTTTCTTTTGAGTCTCTGTGTCCTTGTGCAAATTGGGTTTCTTCTCCATTATTATTTTCTGATTTAGCGACACATTAGTTTGCCCGATGAGTTTTCTAAGTTGGAATAACTGGCAGTGAATCCGAACTGAATGAAGTATAATAACGAAATGTAAGGAGAGTGCAGAGACGGAAAGTTATACAAACACTCCAACGACAAGGTGTTTTCTGGCCAGTGAGCTCAACTTATTATCACCTTCCATAGCGTCTAACAAAACCAGGGAATGTAGCGTGTCAGTTTTTATTCATTTAGTATCCTTGGCCGTCTGAGTGTTTTCTCTTATTACAAGAATAAATACTATAACCACAAATCTTAGCTAAAATAACGTCGACATTTAAACACGTAATTCTTACAACTTGCAGTTAAAGCTGAAGTCTTAAATCTATTGTTGGGGTGAAACTAATTACTATCAACAGTTAAGCTTAAGCACAACCACTGCCATGAATGAATACATACAGTATAATAACAATTTTGAAGGTGACAATCCGGCTTTTTTAGTGTAATTATGACAAGGATGTTAAGTCAGGTAATATTCGAAAACTTGAAAATCCCCTCGTCCTGGAGCGGCAATCGAACCTGCGTCTCTCAGATAGCGCCTGGATATGCTAACCACTACACCACCCAGAACGACCAATTCTCAAGTTTCCGATTAATTTGAATAAAACCATCACATGATTCCCTAGTCCAAGCAACCGGCATTCATATTTTGCGAATCTGGAAGTTAAGAATCTTATCCGGTTCAAACTAATCGAAACTTGAGACCTGGTCGTTCTGGGTGGTGTAGTGGTTAGCACAGCAGGGCGATCTGGGAGACGCGGGTTTCTATTCCCGCTCCAGGACGATGAAATTTTTAAGTTTTCGGATATTATCTGACTTTCCATCATTGTCATAATTAAAGCAAAAAAGCGGATTGTCATCTTCAAAATTTGTATAATCACTGCCCTAATAACTTTAAATCATCGTAAGTAAATACACTGTTCACAAAATGTTAGGAGGAGTGACATTATTGGCCAGCGTCGGGGGCAGCCCGAACCATATTACATGCAAAACGTTATGGTGGTATCACAGTACATTTGGGGTATGTAACGTGGTTATCCAGACGTTACTGCACATCGTCTCAGATGCACAGAATATGATTAAGATAAGGAGACCTCTGAAGCAGCTTTAATGATTCAATCTTATTATTTTCCTGATCCTGAAGCACACTTCAGGCACAGTGGTTGGTTGAAGTTTTAATGAGAAAACGGAATGTATGTAGGATTGCAGCGTGAAATAGTGTCAATGGGTTTGAGCTTAGGAGACCTTAAAAGCAGCTTTAATGATTGAATCTCATGATTTTCCAGCTTCTGAAGCAAGCTCCCAAGCACATTGGCTGGTTGCATTGCCAATGAGAAAACGGAATGTATGTGCGATTGCAGCGTGAAACAGTGTCACAATGGGCACACCCATCTCGTTTCAGAACATTGATGCGTTCATGTTGCTCTTACCAATATACAAGGAAGTACGGCCATTGAAACTCTCTCCTGCCAGAGCAGAACTGACTGCCTCTGGTAAGAGTGGATGTAATGCACTTACGGTGGTTGCATTCGTGTATCGGATCTCCTCCGCACGCGTTCCTCGTGGAGTATCAGGATAAAGAGCGAAACGAAACCCAAACAAGTTAGTAAAATCATGCAATGCATTGATTATAATACGCTTTCAAACATACCAGAAATCATTACTCAAGTTATCACTCTTATGGGAATAATGGCTGTGGAATAAATCTCGGTCCTGTGCCCTGACCTTTGATTCCATTTCGATTATATTCAACAGAACAGGTTTGGTATACCTCCGAAATAACATGATAACGTTTTGTCGCAATCGAAGCATTTTTACGTAAGTTATGACGCATAATGGCGATGGAAGTGATTCCGCTTCTATGTCCTGACCTTTGACCCTATTTCGCCCATTTTCAATAAGGTTTGTCACCAGGTGGTCCCCTACCACATACTAAAATTTCATCGAAATCGAACCTTTTTTACGTTAGTTATGACACACAACAGCAGTGGAATTGATCCCGCTCCTATGTACTGAACTTTGACCCCATTTCGTTCACTTTAAAGAGGGTCCCTTCCCAGGTGATCCCCTACCAGATACTAAAATTTCATCGAAATCGAACGATTGTTACGCGAGTTATCGTGCGAACGGACACACGCGCACAACGCGTGACGTAATGAGGCAGATGAGAATCGCGACCATCTGCTCGCCGCAAGAGTATGACGTCATAAAACTTTAATAGGATCCACACACAACGCGTGACGTAATGAGACAGATGACGTGACCGCGCGCCAACATTCTTAAACGTCATAAGATTTCTAAGCATTGGTAACATTAATGGAACAACGCCATCACTAAAAACGTTATAGTTCAGTGTGGTTATTTAACCCACAAAACGAATTATCCTAAAGTCGAGATCAAGCTAAATCGATTTCTAGTACCAGAAAACGGTAGGTTAACGACTTTCATCAAAATTCTTAGAGCCGTTTTCGAAATAAAATGTATATACATACATACATACAAGAATTGCTACTTTAAGGTGGACGTCAAGTAATTTTTTTTTTTTTTAATTGGAGGTTTAACGACCGCCGTGAGCAACTCAATGGGCTATAAGCAGTCGCCCGTCCCTAATTTAGGGTACTGGTTCCAGGGAAGGGAGAGAGCCAGTGCCGTAAGACAAACACAACATCCATGCCTGACCGGGATTCGAACCCGGACCCCTTACGGACGAATGATCAGAGGCCAACGCCTTAGACCACTGCGCCACCGGGGCGGCTAAAGTAATTTTGCTTCCTATACTTCCAATGGAAAAACTTCTGTACACATTTTCTTCACAATTATTGCGTTCCCAAGGATGAAAATTTGAACATCGATTAAAATATCTTCATTTTATAACTTGCAATACTTAATATTTTCTAAAACATAACCATAATTATGCAATTGAACATTTGTTTGTCTAATGACGTCATGAAAACATAGGTCGCGCCATCTTTTTTTCTGGACAATTAATGCGTTCACAAGGATGAAAATTTGAACATTGATTAAAATAGCTTCGTTTCATAACTTGGAATACTTAATATTTTCTAAACCATAACCGTAATTATGCAATCCAACATTTTTTGTCCACTGACGTCATAAAAGTATAGGTCGCGCCATCTTTTTTCTGGTTTCAACACCCCCAAAGGAAAAGTTATTGATTTTTAATATAATTTGGTTATGTTTTAGAAAATATTAAGTTTTCCAAGTTATAATATGAAGTTATTTTAATCGATGTTCAAATTTTCATCCTTGGGAACACATTAATTGTGAAGGAAATGTGCACAAAAGTTTTTCCATTGGAAGCGTAGGAAGCAAAATTACTTGACGTTCACCTTAATAATATGGGATAAGAGCAATGGAATTGATCGCAATCCTATGTCCTGACCTTTGACCACATTTCGTCCATTTTCAATAGGGTTCGTCCCTAGGTGGTCCCCTACTACATACTGAAATGTCATCGAAATCGAACCATTTTTACGCACGTTTTGACGCAAAAGGGCAATGGAATGCATCCCGATCTTATGTTCTGACCTTTGAACCCACTTCACCCATTTTGAATAGGGTTCGTCCCCAGGTGGTCTCCTACTACATAGTAATTTTTCATTGAAATCGAATCATATTTACGCAAGTTATGACGCATAAGTGCACTGGAATGATCCCGCTTCTACGTCGTGACCTATGACCCCATTTGTCCCATTTTCAATAGGGTTCGTCCCTAGGTGGTCCCCTATCACATACTAAAATTTCATCGAAATCGAACCATTTTTACGCCAGTTATCGTGCGGACGGGTAAAGCTGGAGCATATACGCTTCTTCAACCTACGGTTGGAAAGCGTAAAAAAGACCGCTGAGATGTATAACATTGACATCACCTCACCGTTGTTAAAGATGTATCTGAGTCCCACAGTGCATGTCATGGACTGTTGGAATCAGATATATCTTTAACAACGGTGAGGTGATGTCAATGTTATACATCTCAGCGGCCTTCTTGCTCTTAGTCCGTACTCATGAAGACGGTTTCATACCGTTTGAGAGCTGTGACGTGCATGCCCCGCAGGACGCACACGACATAAAGGCAGATAGCAGCGAGAACGAACGTCTGCGTAGCTCAGTTGGTAGAGAGACTTGTTCCGGAATAAGTGGACTCGGGTTCGATCCCTGGCGTCAACCAAAAATGACGAAGAAATTTACTTCCTTATAGACCATACTGTGACACTAGAAGCAGCCCGAATTGATTCTCCGAGCCGGCTACTGGTCATACTAGGCCTTTTCCAAGCACTTACTTTCACGTAGCGATCATGCGTCCAGGTGGTTATTCTCGAGCGACTACTGCATTGTCGATCTGCAACATTTCCGTGCTGTAGAAATCTTGCGTGTAGCCAACATACTACACTTGAGGGCCGTAGCTAAGGGTAGGTCTAGGACGCGCGGCGTTAGACCTGTTTCCTTTTGCCCGTCCTAGCGACTAACACTACAGTCCAGTGCCCGACCTCTTTTATAGAGATTTACGTAGAGGATTTAAGTAAGGTAGTGTCTGACCCCAAGTCTTAAACAACCCTTAGAAGTAGAAAGCTAGGAGATTTGGTCTAAAGTGCCTGACAGGAAAGTCACACGGAAGCAAGGTAGAAAGGGAGGGAAAGACGCAATTATTTATAACCGTGTGTCCAGTACTCGGGGTCTGACGACTTCACGTGCCCATCCGATGCACGGCAGATATTTAGTGGTTCGAACCTTCCTGGGATCGATCCTGAGACTTTTCCGTGGCAGACACGAAAGTTGACCACGGGGTTATCATCAGGCCACCTATTTTATAATTTTTGCCCAACCTCTTTATATCCTTCCCCCGACCTAAATCATCAGCCGTCCCTACCAACTTCTCTGTCTGGCTACGGGCCTGCTACACTCTGCGAATCTCCTAAAAGAGCAGCTACATTGATATGCCGTACACCTTCCTGTAGCATGCCAAAAGCCCTACTATACTGTGCAAATTAATTGGGACAAAGTAAAAATCACTCTTTTTTCCAAAACTATGCCTTTATATCATTCTATGCCTTGGTATACATTGATAAATGCCTGTATTGGCATGAAGTATGTCCTCCTTTAGCAGAAATGACCACTTGAATTCGTTTTGGCATTGACTTCACTAATTGAGTGCACATATTTTTGACTTCATAATCGTAGAACCACACTTTTACAACATTCGTTATCATGCGTTTTTTGGTTGTACAGTCCATTTTACCTATACGTCTCTTCAAAATATTCCACAAGTTTTCTATGGGATTTAAGTCTGGTGAATTTCCAGGCCATTCAAGCAAATGAGTTTGATTTTCCAGCATGAAATTCTTGACTAATTTTAAATTGTGACATGGGGCCAAGTCATGTTGAAATGTCCTGTCAAAGGTTTGCAAGTATGAAACAATCCTACGTTGTAATATTTCTACGTACTTGGCTGAATTCATCATACCTTGAACAGGAACTAAGCTTCCAGTGCCATTTGATGTGAAAACCTCAAAACATCTGTTTCAGAGGGTGTTTTACAGTTTGTTTGACATGCTCAGGTCTTAAGGGTTCACAGTTGCTTCGTCTAACGACATTTGCTTGGTAACCCTGCACAAATAAATGAGTTTCATCACTGAAAATTACCTTTTTCCAGTCGTCAGCAGTCCATGATTTATATTTTTTGGCCCATGCTAAACGTTTTATCTTCATTTTCGCATTCAAATATTGTTTTTTCGTTGGTCTTCTTGCCTTCCGGCCAACTTCCAGAAGCCTACGGCGTACAGTTGAATCACTAACATCACAACCACTAGCCAATAAATCTCTTTGAAGGTCGGTGCTTGTTTTTTCTTATTCATTTTACTATTTCTAATGAGATATTTATCGGTCGGTTCGTGGAGTTGTTTTTCATTTTCTTCCACATTTACCTCTCATTTTTGGAAACCATGATCTAGATGCATTGTATCGCGTAAGGAGTCTTGATACACTTGATTTGCCTACACCAACTGCAGAAGCGACATCTCGCTCTGTCATAGAAGTGTGATCCTTTAGAGCAATAATTTTTGCACGCTTCCTTGGGGAAATATCCATTTTTGAATACACGAAAGCAACACGTACTCATAGAGAGCAAAAACCAACATCCACCTGTCACACACGAAAGCTCAATACTGAAGCTGATCTTCCTATTTCCTGTTTTAAAACCGGTCAAATCACATTCTTACTAACAAGTTTTAACAGTCACACCACCTCACAGCTGATAAAACCGGTTTACGTGGGTTTCCGACATCAACTGGCGATCACATTACAATTCTGAGAATAAAATAGATTGTCCCAATTAATTTGCACGGTATAGTATTTCTGTTGTCAATGCTTTAACGTCGTCTACACATCATCTCAAGTTAATCCCACTCTGTATAAGCAATACATTCACAATGTATTAAGGCAATACATTTAGCAAACTTCTAGATGAAGCGGTTAAAGGACGGGTTTCCCCACTTCTCCCAGGGTACTTTTGTCAGAGCTCGTACGACACGTTCTGTGTTGTCATGATGCTAATTTACATATGATGTAGCTGACGACGCTGACAACCGAGGGCGCATTGGTGGTCGCAAAAGAGCCCGGGATTCAAATGGGCTGGTGCAGTTGTAGTTCTGCGGTACATAAATTGTATCACAACTGAAAGTATTTTTTTTATTTAAGAAACAAAACAAAAAGTTCAGTTGCTCTGAAAACAGTGGCAAGCATAGTACTGGGGGGGTATAAAAAAAGTAAACCTGTCACCCTAAAATTGAAGTGCGTGTTGCGGAAACATTTTCATCGGCCCATGCCAAGATTTTACTGCAGACAAATTGTACTGCAATTCTTCTGTTGTGGACAATCACAGTTAGAAATTTCAAGATATTTAAATATCGTGGCATGCATGTGAACAAATTATCAGGAAAAACCAAAATGTTGATGCAAAAAAGAAGAGAGATGAGGACAACTAAAGAAGATGTGACTTCCAAAGTGGAATATATAGAGCTATGCAAGACAGTAAGAAAAAGTATCACTGAAGACGTAAGAAAATTCAACTGTGAACTAGTGAGGAAAGCAATTGAAAACAACCAAAGCCTAAAGATAGCAAAGGGACATCTCAGTAAGGGAAGAAAACAGATTATGGCACTGAGAAAAGAAGATGGTTCTGTAACAAGAAATAGAGGCGAAATTTTGACAAGAGTGAAAGATTTCTACTCCAAATTATATGAAAGGGATGATATATGCACTCCAGACATCATGAAAGATACCAGTACCAGAGTTCCTCCAGTCCTTCCAGCAGAAGTTGCACATGCAATCAAGAACATGAAGCGAGGAAAAGCTCCAGGAGAAGATGGAATTACTGTAGACATCATACAAGAAGCAAGTGGAGAAATCGAAACAGTACTCGCCCAAATTTTCACTCGATGCCTTAATGAAGGAAAGATTCCTGAGGATTGGAACACCGCTACAATGATCCTGCTACATAAGAAAGGTGACATTGAGGATCTCGGAAACTACAGACCTATCAGCCTCCTATCAGTAGTTTATAAAATCTTCACTAAAGTTCTTTCACACCGCTTGAAGGTAGCACTAGACATGGCTCAACCGAGAGAACAAGCTGGATTCAGGAGTGGCTACAGCACAATAGATCATATCCACGTGCTGAGAGAACTAATTGAAAGAGCAAGGGAATATGAACTTCCATTGTGCATGGCTTTTATCGATTATGAAAAAGCCTTTGATTCGGTGAAACCATCAGCAGTTACAATGGCTCTGAAAACCTGCGGTATTGAAGATGCATACATTAATATTATTAATAACATCTATGAAAATGCAAATGCAAAGATTAGGCTGTTTGAAAATACAACACACGTAAAAATTGGAAAGGGAGTGAGACAAGGTGACACCATATCTCCGAAGCTCTTTAATGCCACATTGGAGGGTGTTTTTCAGTCGCTGAGCTGGGAAAACAAGGGGATAAAGATTAATGGAGATTATCTAACCCACCTTCGTTTTGCTGATGACGTAGTCATTTTTGCAACTACCCCATCAGAGCTGCAGAGTATGATCCAGGAACTTGCTGACAAGAATAAAGAAGTGGGATTAAAAATGAACTTTCAGAAGACAAAAGTGATGTTCAATGCTTTTACAAGAAATGAAGATTTATCGATTGATGGAGAAAAGCTGGAGATGACAGACACGTACGTTTATCTTGGACAGCAGATATCAAGTGAGGGTCACATTGATGAAGAAATTAATCGGCGTACAAAACTTGCCTGGAGAGCTTTTTGGAAGAAACAGCATAATTTTCAAGAAATATGCCATTATGTCTTAAAAGAAAAGTGTTTGATCAATGCATCCTTCCAGTGCTTACGTATGGTGCAGAGACGTGGACCTTAACTAAAAGAGACATACAAAGGTTGCAGACAACTCAAAGAAGCATGGAGAGGTGCATGCTTGGTGTAACCAGGAGAGATAAGAAGAGGAACTCATGGATCCGAAAAATGACAAGAGTGGAAGACATCATGATCAGAGTTAAATCCCTGAAATGGCAATGGGCTGGACATACTGCCAGAAGGACAGATCATCGATGGACAGCCGAAATTTTAGATTGGATTCCAAGGGACAGGAAAAGACCCAGAAGAAGACCACATAGGAGATGGGTGGATGAAATTCGAAAGTATGCAGGGGTGACATGGAGGAGACTGGCACAAGACAGACCGTTGTGGAGGAAACTTGGGGAGACCTTCGTCCAGCAGTGGATTGATAATGGTTGACAATGATGATGACTCACTTAATCGACGTGGAAAAAGCAAATAACCAGGTTTAAATCGCTAGTTTAGTTAGTTATGTATATAATTGCGTTGGAGAAGCTTCTAATTTTGGACACACTCAATATTTATATTTGTTTGAAATTTTCTCTTCAGAACGCTGAAGTAAGAACATTAAAAATAAATAAAAATTGCTTATATAGCCTTTTCATGTTTGACAGATCGTAAAATAATCTTGATTTTCATACCTTTTAGTTTCCAGTTCTTAAATTTTCAACGAAGTGAGCTGCAATTCGAGCAAATATTTGAGACAGAGAGAGAACTACTACTACCAAAATTATGCTGCAGTTGTACCCAAAATCCTTTTGCATAAGACATGATTTTTTAATTTAAATAAATGAAAAAAAATACAGACCTTTTACACTGTAAAATTTTCTATTTGTACTGCAAGTTTTGTAAATTTTCTATTGTGGACAATCACAGTTAAAAATTTAAAGACTTTTAAATATCTTTGGGAACAGGTTTTTCATTTAGTGATCATATATTGTATGTGTTTCAATTACAAAACGTGTTTCTATGCTGCGGTTATGTATTGTAAAGGCACCTTACTAAATAACGTAAACAAAACGTTTTGCAACTGCACGTTAAAACGATATTTCCGTAAATGCCTTCATCTGCACAAGGAGCGTAGGTAGAACATTTCGGGGTGGGGATCTTATATGAACACCCCCGCAAATAATCTTACGGTTATTTTAAATAAGTTCTTGATATTATTAGCTTTCACTTTGAATTCTGTGTTGTCATATAGTGGATAATACATACCATAATGACCATTATCTAGCATTGTTCTGCAACTTTAACTAAAGTAGGAAAATGTTTTTAGCCCTGTTCAGCCCCTACCGCAATGCTGTTAACCTACGTAGATTGCTGTGCCTCCCGATTTTTCCTGATACCGGGCCCCTCGAAACATTTCAGGATGCAATGAATGGTCAAAGAAATTATAGAAATAGATAGACATCCCTTCCCCACTCCGCAGTTGAAAAAGACATCGGTTAATTGCACCGGGATGAAGGAGTGGAAAATTGAAAGACGCATTTTTTTTAATGCTTAACAGATTAATCACAGTTTTCGGGCTTGTTCGGGCCCGGGCTCTATCTTACAATATAAAATTCGGGCTCGGGCAGGCTAGGGTTGACATGCTACAGGCTCCTGCAGGCTAGGGTTGACATGCTACAGACTCGAGCAGGGTAGAGTTGACATGCTTCGGGGTCGGGCAGGCTTGGTTGACATGCTACAGGCTCGGGCAGGCTTGGGTTGACATGCTACAGGATCGGGCAGGGTAGAGTTGACATGCTTCGGGGTCAGGCAGGCTAGGGTTGACACGCTTCGGGCTCGGGCAGGTTAGGGTTGACATGATCGGGCTCGGGCAGGCTAGGGTTGACATGATCGGGCTCGGGCAGTCTAGAATTGACATGCTTCGGACTCGGGCAGGCTAGGGTTGACATGCTTCGGACTCGGGCAGGCTAGGGTTGACATGCTTCAGGCTCGGGCAGGCTAGGGTTGACATGCTTCGGGCTCGGGCAGGCTAGGGTTGACATGCTTCGGGCTCGGGAAGGCTAGAGTTGGCATGCTTCGGGCTCGGGCAGGCTAGGGTTGACATGCTTCGGGCTCGGGCAGGCTAGGGTTGACATGATTCGGGCTCGGGCAGGCTAGGGTCGACATGCTTCGGGCTCGAACTGGCTGGGGCTCTTAGACTTCAGCCCGAACTCAGCTCTTGTGAGCACAGCCCTAATACCTCCTACAACCAACGGGAGTAAAATCAACTACCCCCCCTTCCTTCGGGAATATATAGAACATCTTGTACACACCCCTGCCCTTCCACAACATACGGTACATAAATTTTAGTTCCTCACCTACTAAATAGATTGAGATGGCCCAGAAGTTCGCAAACACGCATGGCCCATCTATTATATTTGGGATTCCAGCAGTTGCCTGGTGAGGGATTTTTTTCCCTAATTCAAAATAGAAGTTGTTTTTTTCCCTGCTTGTTATAATTACATTATGTGTATTTCGTTTATAACAAAAAGTGTTGTGGTTCAGTTATGTGTTTAAAAGAACTGAACTGAAAACATTTTTAAGAAACTAAGAAAGAAAGAGACAAAATATACGGAAGGGGGCCCACCGGGAAACGTCCCGGTGTACCGGTGCGCCAATCCGCCCCTGCTGACAACCGATATCTAGTAATCTAAATGTTCATGTCACCACGTTTTTCCTTCAAAACCGAAATATCCCGAACTTTTTGTGACCAGTGTGCATTTCATCATAACTTAAATATCGAATTTATTCTCTAAAATCATATACTGTAGGTGCATGGACTTGAATTACTCGTACAATTACCATATGTGTTCACGATTGAATTTACAATTTTGAAGACCACTCTGAGATAATATTGATATCTGAGGAAGTCTTACCTGATTGATCGCTCAATTATATAATATATCATCCACCCTTTCATTTGCTTAAACAGACGATATTCCATTCGACATTTTTTAAGTTCGTGTTATTCCAAATGTCAGGAAGTATCTTCTTCTTTGTACGTAGCTTAGGTCGGAAGTAAGATTTATAACGATCTGCTTTCTCGTAACATTTCATTCGCGGTTTGATTTGAAAAGAAGAGACACGAGCTCAGGGACCCTGCGCAGGCTATTGCAACTGTTGGCACCAGAAGAATATTTTCTGGGAAGTAAAAGAATGGAAGAGATCCAATTCGTGGATCCCTGCCTGAGGATTTATTTGAAAATGCGAAGCAGCTTTGTAAAACAAAAAGGGCAGGAGAAGAAATAATCAGCACAGTTGGGAGAGAAGCTTCCACAAGGGCCTTGTTTTATTCAGTGACAATGATATCTCCATGCCTTGCTGATGGCTCGACGAAGAGGTATTACATACATATCTTATTCAAGTATTAGAAACTTCGAATACCATCATTATTCACTTTCCGGACATTCCATCTTGAATATCAACATTATTTTAGATTTCGTGTGGCATGCATAAAAGACAGAAGAAGAATGTTTTACAAATATTCGGAATGAGAACTGTACAATTCCAACCAACTGAATACAAAATAAAACAAATTATTTACTCCTGTAGGGTGAGATGATTATGCTAGTTAAATTTAGTTCAGACTTACTACAGTGCAGTTTTTTTCAGGAGAACAGTGAAACTGATACACTACGACGACGTGCTTTGTCCTTTTTTGAAAGTAGCACTCCATAATTAGAGTTGTAGTAATTAGAGTTGATGGCCAGTTAGGAGTCAAACTTATGAACTACCTATGTATTCACCTGAAGCTCAATGGTCATGCAATATTATCTTTATTCACTCACATTCAATTAAATTTGCGCACCTAGAAGAAAACACGCTACAACCGCTGAACTTTGCAATTAGCTAAAGTGGGTGCTGCTATGCAAATGATCCACGTTTAGTGTGAGTGCGCATGACAGTACACCCTTTGGTGGCGCTGGAAGCATGAACCGGCAGCCTTATAAACCGGCGTGTGGTCGATGCCACATGAATGCGAGAAGCACCGGCCAACGCAAGCAAGAGTAAAGAGTGACAAGAATGCCGGGTAGATGCCGGAGACATCGATTTACGCAACTTACGGACTTTGAGAGAGGCCTGATCATCGGGCTGCATTCTTCAGTGTAGTTGGCGCGTCGCATAGCCCGAAACGTGGATCGTTCTGACCATACCGTCCGACTGTGTTGGCAGCAGTTGACACGTGACGGCACTGCCACATAGTGGAGTGGTTCCGGATGGACCAGGAGGGTGGTCCTCCTGGTAGAGAGCATTGACGGATCGTGGGTCGTGCACCAACGGATCGCACGAGGACCTGGTCCGCTATACAGGCATATGTAGCGGTTACTGTGCGTCCACGAACCAATTCCCGACGCTTCACGGAAGCGAATCTGCAATCCCAGCGCCCCTTACGTGTATTGCCACTGACACCGGAACATCGCCAGCTCCGTGTGTAGTGGTGCCAAGCCAGAGCGACGTAAAACGCCACAGACAGGCGACATGTGGCGTTTAGCGATTAGTGCCGCTTCGTTTTGGGGACAGATTATTATCGAGTCCTGGTGTGGAGGTCCCCGGGTCAATGGCACATTTCCAACCTTGCTATCGAGCCCCACACCTCCCCCACTGCAAGCAGTATGGTCTAGAAAGTCATTGCCTACGATAACCGATCAGCTCTATTAGTGGTACGTGTATCATTAACGGGCCAACGGTATGTGGATAAGATCCTACGGCCCCATGTGCTCCCATTCCTGGCCGGGATTCCAGGTGCGCTAACCAGCAGGATAATGCTCGCCCGTACAATGATTGGGTTGCCCAAGACTGCCTACGTCATGTCCAGACACTTCCATGGCCTGCTCACTCCCACGGACATGTCACCTATTTAGCATGTATATCACCAGTTGAAACGCCAGCGGCTGCTGTGCCGCACAATCCGAGATTTGAAGCACACCGTCCAACACGTGTGGGTCAGTCTGCCGCAGGAGAACATCCGGCATCTGTTCGCCTCCATGCCGGACCGTATTGAGGCATGTATCGCCGCACGAGGTGGTGCGACGAGCTATTGAAAATGACCGGACTACATACCACATATCGCTCTGTATTTGACCTGCAGCTCTGTTTTTGACATCATGTGTATCATTCATCTGTATCATTAAGTCCATAAAATTTCGGTTCAATCCGATGCTTCCTTCTTGATGCGCAAATTTCATTGGCCGTGAATGTATAAAACGCTAAGTTGTATCTCTTGGAGCTGCTAGTAATTTTCTACTATCATATTTATTTGAAGAAATAAATAGGGCTGAGACCGAGACTTCGTAGGAATACTGGAGAGTGATAATTACTGGTTTTGATTCTGGGGTATGAAGGACATACCCCAGAATCAAAACTGTCTCGTAAGCCGAGTGGACAAAAGTATTGGATTTTGTCTAAATCGGACAGGGTTCGAATCACGAATTAAGCAAGGTTGGTATGTCTTACGCGTCTGGCTCTCTTCCTTCTCAAAAACCAGTGGCTTTCAGATAGAGACGGCTAACTATTAATATCATTTATAGTTACCCTGAAATCAAGACGTTCTGTCGAGAGACATCTACCTTTTTTGGTAGTCACAATACCTACCTACCCCACGTTGCGCAGTTTAAAAATATGTCGTTATGTCTGTGGTAGTGCGAGCAATGTTGATGACATACTGGTGCCCACGGAGTTAATAATGATTTGCCGTACAACAATATTTTCTCTTTCTTAAAGCAACTAAGATTTCTACCGAATTACATTAGACACACTGACACCATATCGTAAAAAAGATTCTTCCTTTGCGTTCTTTTACAGTGCGATTGTCCAGGGCAAGGTATAGGCAAACGCCATTCGCCTGCTTCTCAGCTGATTCACTCTCTCTGTGCGAAGTTCATTGTATGACTAACAGTTACTTTTCACATCGCATCTTTTACATTGAGCATTCATAGGTTTTCGATTGATGTGCTAACGTCCCGTTCCCATGACATGCCATGTCGAAATTAACTTCTTATTTGTTAAATGGATGGATTTAATATTAAGGAGGTTAAGAAAGGCGTCGAGGCCAACAAATACGTGCTTGTTGAAAACCACAAGGGGAAGAGTGAATGCTGGAAATTGTTTCATCTCATTAAGGAACCGGTGAATAGTTCTGTGTTGTTTGCTCTTGCTTGTTGTTCGAAATGTGGAAAGTGTATAATTACAAAGAAAGATGTCGACGGTGTAATAAAAGATTATGGAACCAAAAATCTAACGGACCATATGAAAGTACGCGCACCTCCATCAAAGCGTGGAAAGAGTGAACAATCTAAATACATTTAAAATAAATACATTTGTGTAATCGTAAATAATGATTCTCACTTGTAATAACCAAATCTAACGGAATATATGAAAGTACGCGCATCTCCATCAAAGCGTGGAAATAGTAAACAATCTAAATACATTTAGAAAATACATTTGTGTAATCGTAAATAATTATTCTCACTTGTAATAAGCTCCATGGTCACGGTCATAGTCAGTCATTACTTCTGGATTACGCAAAATAGTGGCACTAAAATTTAGCAAGTAACCAAATTTTATTATTAAAAAAGGATTTCAGTTATTAAATATCAAGCAGTTATTGGGATGAATAGGCCTATATGTATATATTACGTTTATATGTGTGTATATATATTTATATATAAAAAATCTTTTAAAGGTGTTCTACAATGGCACTAAAATTGTTGTATGTGAATTGTGAGAGTTTTAGTTTTAGTGTGCGTGTGTTATTTTAGTGGGATTCAGGGATTTCTACGGGAAGTACTAGGTTGAAGGTGTAGATAATTTTACTTATATACTCCACTAGTGGTTCTTGCTGCAGTGCGCAGTTCCCGGATGAGTAGGGCAACTTTGTAGTACAGGGGCCGGGGGAGTCTTTCCCTGATGAGTGGCTCCCGGTACGCGACCCCAAGTTTTTAAAATTATTATTTTTATTATTGTTGCATGTGAATTGTGAGAGTTTTAGTTTTAGTTTGCGTCTGTTATTTTTAAGGGATTCAGGGATTTCTACGGGAAGTTCTTGGTTGAAGGTGTAGAGAATTTGACTTACATATATATATATAATAGATTTGAAGTTCTGCGGTATTAAAGATGCATACATTAATATTATTAATAACATCAATGAAAATGCAAGTGCAACGATTCGGCTATTTGATAATACAGCACCCATAAAAATTGCAAAGGGAACGAGACAAGGTGACACTGCATTTCCCAAACTCTTTAATGCCACATTGGAAAATGTCTTTCAATCACCGAACTGGGAAAACAAAGGGATACAGATTCATGGATATTATCTAGTTCACCTTCGTTTTGCTGATGACGTAGTCAATTTTGCAACTACCCCATCAGAGCTGCAGGGTATGACCCAGGAACTTGCTGACAAGAGTAAAGAAGTGTGATTAAAAATGAACTTTCAGAAGACAAAAGTGATGTACAATGCTTTTACAAAAAATGAAGATTTATCGATTGATGGTGAAAAGCTGGAGTTAACCAATACCTACATTTATCTTGAATAGCAGATATCAAGTGAGGGTCACATTGATGAAGAAATTAATCGGCGTATAAAACTTGCCTGGAGAACCTTTGGAAGAAACATGATAAGCACATGAAAATACCACTATTTAAAAGACCTGTTTTTTTAAACATGCGATGTAAGAGGTAACGAAAAATAAAAAACGCAACGGAGAAAACTCCTGTGCTGTAAAAGTCAATGAAGAAATGATGATGAACAAAGGCGATAAATGTTAGTAAATAATAAAGCTGGCCTTACATGTAAGCAGAGGGAAAAAGTTAACTGTCTATATATACAATTGGTAATGAGCGGTAAAACAATGTGAGTTGAGAAAAATCTGTGACTGACAGATGAAGAAAAACGTTCAGTAATAAAGCTGAGGAGAAATGTTTTACTGATGAGGAGAAAGTATATGTGGAGAGTCGTAACACTCTGAAGAAGCAAAGTTTGTACACAAGCACCTAAAAATAAGAGAGTTCGTAAAAGACCTGTAACTAAGAGGCGATGAAAGATAGTTCACATATTAAGATGAAAGTCTGGAAGACGAACGACTGTTAAGCAGCAGATGACATGAACCACAAAAGTTCGGTGAGCGTACCCAGCAAAAACACAAGTGCTGGGAAACTGCTGTCCACCAGCTGGCAGTAATGGGTCACTGCTGGCTGAAATCTGCCGCTCACGGCCCGGTAGAGGTCCGTTGGTGGCAGCGCCATCAGTTGGCGAGCCGTTGATGGCCCTGCAGCATCGCCGTGAATTCTGGGCCTCCAAGCAAGTGCCACTAGTGGCCCGTTGCTGGCAACCAATGCAACCCACAACAGCAGGTGGAAGCAACGGGACTGCGCATGCGCAGAAGCAACACTTGCTGTGTCTCTCATGGTACCAGTTAGTTGAAGGCGACGCTATCGCCATCGTGTTATTTTAGTGGATGTTAAGAAAAAAATTCATATGTGAAGAGGCGAATTAATTTCCTAATGGAATTTTACGTCGACGAAGATATCAGATTAAGCTGTGAAATACTAGATTACAGCCATGAAATACACCCACTCCATTCCGATGAATAACAATTCATGGAATGGAGTGGATGAATAACAAGAAAAAATTTGAAACCGCTTGAAACACTTATCCTGGAAAACCATTAAAACTGCGTTTGTTGGAAGAAAAAAAGAATTATACGTGTACAAAATTTATTAATTATTTGAAAGAAAAAAAAAAGCACCCCTATGTGGTGTACTCATCCATGGGTTGAATACACAAGACTGGGAGGAATTCGCTTCTAAAAATAACGAGAAGTAAAATAAAATATCTTTTACTCTTTAAAACAAATGTAGCTTCGGACAACGGAAAGGAAAGACACAACGTTAAAAATGTAACAGAATGTGACATGAACCCGCGTAAATATATATTTATTCAACAATCTCTTTTCAAGACGGCAAGGACAGTACAAAACTTTGGAAAGCGACTCTAGGTAAGTACACGCCTTGAAAATGAGTGAAGTTCCTTTAAGGTAAAAAAAAAAAAAACTATCGCTACGTTGAAAAAATTAATTTATCAATTATATGAAACTGGCTTTTATGAAAAATACCTCGCAATATTGTAAAATGAAAGAAGGAAGCATTCGATTACAAATTGCATTCTAAACAGATAACTTCCAGCACATATCCGAACGTAGTGAATTAGTACCGGTCGGTAGCGAGCGCGGCTTCCACGCAAACGGCCTAGGATCAAATCTAGTCAGATGCAAACGAGCGTTTTTTCCGGTCTGTCCAGAAAATTTCCCCCGCGCAGTGCTTTAATTCACAAGCTTCGTAAGGGTAGAAAAAAATTGTAGCTTTAGGAACCTGCGAATATCCTTGCTTTTTTTGTATTATTATTATTATTATGGCTGCTACTGGGAAATTGGCGGACAACATTCGGCAAGCCACCAGGTACGTCACGTGGTTGCTGGCTACCACTAGCGGACCACATTAGGCTAGCCATCATTTCTGGCACGTGCTTGAAGGGCCACTTGTGGCAGCTACTGCCAGTGATGGACCACTGATGGCCCTGTTGTGGCATATGACAACTGATGAGGTGCCAACTATTGGCCAGCTGTTGGCCTGAACTGCTGGCCCTTCTGTTGGCCGCCCGGACATTTTATTGACGGTTCGGCAGTGGCAACATAGTGTTGGGCCATTGCTGGCAGTGCTGGCTGCCAGCAATGGACCAGTGCTGTCCCAACAAGACTGTTTTTGCTGGGTAGGAAAGAAAATGGTACGGCAACACACACGGAACAAAAAATCAGCGTGCATCAGTTGGTTAACAAAGTGTTGAGATGAAAAAGCTCCAAGTGGAA
Source organism: Macrothele yani (assembly GCA_039090855.1). Taxonomy (NCBI): domain Eukaryota; kingdom Metazoa; phylum Arthropoda; class Arachnida; order Araneae; family Macrothelidae; genus Macrothele; species Macrothele yani. Next base: position 19,969,196 of record CM077025.1, read on the forward strand.
GATGCAGTTCAATGATGAGATAGTTATCGTTGCTTTATGAGCGATGACATTGAAATAACTCTAAGTGAAAATTGTAGTTCAATTAAGAAGTTGACATTAACAGATACGGTTGAGGTTCGCCAAGTACTATCAAATTTGCTGAGTTGTGTGGAATTCCGGGTTCTTTTGTTGTTTTTTATTGGAGGTTTAACGACCTCCGTGAGCAACTCAATGGGCTATAAGCGGTCGCCCGTCCCTGATTTAGGGTCACTGGTTCCAGGAATTCCGGTTTGTAGAATATTTATGTTGAAGACAGGAAACGATTTGATTTCGGTATAAGCACGATATAAACAGCGTCGTGCTGCAGAGATTGATGGAAGGGGTGTTGTAGTGGCTGTTTCAAAAAAGAAATAAGTGAGCAACTCAATGGGCTATATGCAGTCTCCCGTCCCTAATTTAGGGCCACTGGCTACAGGGAAAGGAGAAAGCCAGTGCCGTAAGACAAACACAACATCCATGCCTCATTCAGCAGCACTCGAACTCAGATCGCCGCCCCGGTGGCGCAGTGGTCTAAGCGATGGCCTCTGATCATTCGTCCGAACGGGGTCCGGGTTCGAATCCCGGTGAGGCATGGATGTTGTGTTTGTCTTACGGCACTGGCTCTCTCCCTTCCCTGGAGCCAGTTACCCTAAGTTAGGGACGGGCGACTGCTTATAGCCCATTGAGTTGCTCACGGTGGTCGTTAAACCTCCAATCAAAAAAAAAAAAAAAAAAAAGAAAAGAACACAGATCCTGGTAAACGAACTATCATAAGCCAGCGCTGAGACCACTGCGCCACCGGGGCGGCATTTGGGAGTTTGGGAGAGTGCATTACTGTAGAACTAGGAAGCAATTATTTAACATGTGGAAAAGTGTCTTGAAGCAAGATATTTCAGTCGAGTTTTACAAATTTACTTTTTTTTTAGTGTTTTCTGACTGTAAACCAAGCAAGCATTCTTCAGTTGTCATTTAACCCATATCGCTATACGGTGTGGGAATAATACGAACAGGTGGAACAGTGATCAAAGCAATAGCTTCTGATCCTTCGCCCAAGGCAGGGGTCTGGGTTCGGATCACGCGCAAGCCGTGAATGTTTGTGTTTGTCTTTCGGCACTGGCTCTCTCTGTTATTTGCAACTCTGACATACTGTATCACATGTTCGATCTGTACATCGATGATTTCCATGTATTGCATAATATTCATACCCTGTGACCCGCAATAATGTGTTTGTCTGAATTCGAGATGTATGTCTTAACCACTACCAATTTTTTTTTTTTTGATTGGAGGTTTAACGACCGCCGTGAGTAACTCAGTGGACTATAAGCAGTCGCCCGTCCCTAATTTAGGGTCACTGGTTCCAGGAAAGGGAGAGAGCCAGTGCCGTAAGACAAACACAACATCCATGCCTCACCGGGATTCGAACCCGTACCCCTTTCGGACGAATGATCAGAAGCCATCGCTTAAAACACTGCACCACAGGGGCGGCCCACGACCAATGTATGAATTCAAGTTGAATGTGTTACCTGGGACCAATAAAGAATTAAAAAAACAAACAAACCCTCCAATCAAAAAAGAAATAAAAAAGGATACTACGAACAGAAGGCAGCGCAACACTTCCGCAGAGAACGACCTAAAAACGCTGGCAATTTGCCAATGATTCACACGGAGCTGGAGCGGAAGCTACCATGCATTGTTGACAGAAATATAGGAACCTGTCTGGCAAGCTGGACACGTACGACAGAGTAGGGAAACAGATCTATTCCTGTGCATTGTCCATAATTTTTAACAGAGAAAGCCTAGTCATCATATGCATGTATTAAAAAGCCGTTTCTTATCTACTTAAGAGTGGTTCTGCACGTTTCAGTACAAAAAGCAAGCCGAGAGTAAAGAAAACAAGGCGAGATTATGTATTTGATGAGCTCATTGAGAGCTTTCCAAGGCCGCCTCGGTGGCGCAGTGGTCTAAGGCGTTGGCCTCTGATCATTCGTCCGTAAGGGGTCCGGGTTCGAATCCCGGTCAGGCATGGATGTTGTGTTTGTCTTACGGCACTGGCTCTTTCCCTTCCCTGGAAGCAGTGACCCTAAATTAGGGACGGGCGACTACTTATAGCCCATTGAGTTGCTCACGGTGGTCGTTAAACCTCCAATCAAAAAAAAAAAAAAAAAAAAGAGCTTTCCAAGCAATCTGCGGACACATTATGGGATCAGAAATCATTTGTTGGAAATCTCTAGACCCTGCGGCGTGTAGCGTATGTGGCCTAAGTGATGAGTACTATCCTTGCATGATTGTGGATCATTTCCATCTATTCTGCTTATCATCTTTCACATTACCGTTGAACTGCATGTTTCGCCGAATGGCCAAAAGAATATTCTGGACATTTCCATTTAGTGTATTGATCTCCAGGCTAGTTGGGTTTGAATCTTACCGATCATCATTTGACTTGAAACAAACCATCAAGCGTTGTGAAACAACCAATGTCCACCGATACTTCATTATAGGGAGCTGTACAGATTGCTCTGAATGGGTTCCAGCACCTCACCGGCCCAAGGGTCATGAACGTCAAATTTATCCTATACGTTTCCAGGTGAGTGGGCATACTATATTTTTGCTGAGTTAATGATCTCATTTGGAAAGTCACAGTAATAGCTATCGGAGATTTAATTACGGGGATAGTAGGAACCAGAATTTTAAAGTAGTCTTTAATTTTTCTTTGCTACGAGTAATATGAACACAAAGGGTAATCATTTCAGAAAATGGGAACTTTTTCTTTCTCATAGCAGTGTTTATTTTTTTTTTCGGGGAAGTGTGAGACGTCCCTATCAATGATCAAATATTTATTTAGATATTTTGCTATACGAAAACAAGTGCAATGCTGAAAAAATCGATTAATACTACCACCCATTTAACAGGGTTCGTGAAGCAATGTGTTGACTGTCATGATGGAATATCTATGTTTGTATCATTCCCAGAAATCCCTTAATTTAAATATGCTCAGCAATTTAAATAGGAGTTTGATCATATCTCTTGTCTTCTACAGGAATTCTCTAGTTCGAAATTTAGTACTTGTTTACGGGTTAATGTTCGCCTAAACCTTAGTAGTTTCATGTATTTTTGTTTTCTTTTTGGGGGCTAAACAACACCATGGTCAACTTTCAGGGCTATAAGAAGTTGGCCACCCTTAATATGGGGGGCCACTGGTTCCAGGGAAACGAACGAACCAGCGCCGTAAGACAAACACAACTCATGCCTCATCCGAGATTCGAATCCGCACCCAACTTAGATAAGAAGCCAGTGTCTCTGAGTTCTCTCCATTTTGAGTTGCAAGTCAAAATTCCCGTGCTGCAAGATATAAAATACGACCAGCCGAGAGAATGCCTATATGACGCATAAATGCGAGAAATGCACATGCAAAAAAATGAAAATGATAGGCATTAGTTTAGGACACAATTGCATGAAATACATATTTGTGGTCTAATAAGCCGTTCCCTGTGCCGCAATGGTCTAAGCGATGGCTTCTGACCATTCGTCCGAGATGGGTCTGGGTTCGAATCCCGCTGAGCCATGGATGCTGGGTTTGCCTTACTACCAGGTTCTCTCCCTTCTTTTTAACCAGTGGCCCTAAATTAGGGATGGACGACTGCTTATAGACCATTGAGTTGCTCACGGTGGTCGTTAAACCCCCACTAAAAAAAGCCTCCCCGCTGGCGGCTTTTTTAGTTCCCCATATAGACATAGTGTCTATATTGCTTTTTTCAGATCATATTATTTCTGTAACCAGTAGTAGGTCTAAGACCTGGCTTATGATCTGGGTCCGGGTTCGAATCCAGAGTGAGTCATGGATGTTGGGTTTGCATTATGGTACCGACTCTCTCCCTTTCCTGAAAATAATGGCTCTAAATTAGGGACGTGCGACTGCTTAAAGCCTGTTTAATTGCTTTTTAGGGTCGTGAAATTCCCCAATAAAAAGTCCATAAATGCTGCCCAAATTTAGTACAACACTGGATGTGAAATATTTTTACTTATATTGCATTACAGTAAAATGCTCTCATTTAGAAACACTCTTGGGACATTTACTTTTGTTCGTAAGAGAATTTTGCATTACTTCTCAGTTACGTGACGTAGACGTAATGGAAAGCTCCCTCATGTTTCGCGTAGTGTTAAAACTTTACCCTCATTGGCCATATGTAAAAAGAATCTTGTACATAATTGCAAATTTCAAAGCAAACATATCCGCAATATATGAGGCCAACGTGAAACATTGGCTGTCGCGTAATCAGTGGCGCTGTTTCTGGCTAATCCTCTTAGCAAGACCTGAGTTGCAGCTGACGATGAGGGGTGAATGGCGTGCTTGTCTCACGCAGCTGGCTTTCTGGTGTTATTTCTGTAACCAGTAGGTCTAAATTAGGGTCGGGCGACTGCTTATAGCTTTAAGCTGCACATGCTGGTCGCCAACCCCGATGAAAAAAAAATGCTGGAGGCTCTTAGCAGGATCCAAGCCCAAAAGTTTGGGACAGTTTATCTCTCACAGGAGAGCGGATATTTTTTCAGATGGGCAAAGACGTAGCCATCGCACGGTAATCCCTTACGAAACCCTACTTATTCAAGCAAGTGAAGTCATAGGTATTACTAGAACCGTAACTAGAAATAAACATGGGGGCGGCGGCCTAAGGCGCAGTTCAAAAGAGGCTGCAAAAATTACTGCTTAAAATTTCATTAAAACTGGCATTGTACCTTCTGGAACAGTTTCTTTTACGTTATGCATAATGTGGTCATCAACGGAATTTACTTACGTGTTTCTCCAGTTTCGGTAGCCTTGGCAGCCCAAAATTCGCATTTCTCTTTCAAAATGTTCAGAGGATGTTAGGCGCTCGCATTCAGAAATGACGGCGCGGTTGTACTTGCAACGCAGGGTAAGGATGTCGGTCACAATTTCGAAGATTCTCTGCGGGGCTAGTCGATAATTACTGCGAGCCACAACAGGCAGCTGCTTTCGGTCAGATGGATGTGACACCGAAGGGTCGAACTCCGAAGTACGTTTTTTTTTTTTTTTTTTTTTTTTGTTATTAGAGTTATAACGACCACCGTGAACAACTCAATGGGTAATAAGCAGTCGCCCGTACCTAATTTATAGTCACTGGTTCCACGGAAGGGAGAGAGCCAGTGTAGTAAGACAAACACAACATTCATGCCTCATTCAGCAGCACTCGAACTCAGATCCTCGTGAACGAACTATCATAAGCCAGCGCTTAGACCACTGCGCCACCGGGGCGGCATTTGGGAGTTTGGGAGAGTGCATTACTGTAGAACTAGGAAGCAATTATTTAACATGTGGAAAAGTGTCTTGAAGCAAGATATTTCAGTCGAGTTTTACAAATTTACTTTTTTTTTTTTTAGTGTTTTCTGACTGTAAGCCAAGCAAGAATTCTTCAGTTGTCATTTAACCCATATCGCTATACGGTGTGGGAATAATACGAACAGGTGGAACAGTGATCAAAGCGATAGCTTCTGATCCTTCGCCCAACGCAGGGGTCTGGGTTCGGATCACGCGTAAGCCGTGAATGTTTGTGTTTGTCTTTCGGCACTGGCTCTCTCTGTTATTTGCAACTCTGACATACTGTATCACATGTTCGATCTGTACATCGATGATTTCCATGTATTGCATAATATTCATACCCTGTGACCCGCAATAATGTGTTTGTCTGAATTCGAGATGTATGTCTTAACCACTACCAATTTTTTTTTTTTTTTGATTGGAGTTTTAACGACCGCCGTGAGTAACTCAGTGGACTATAAGCAGTCGCCCGTCCCTAATTTAGGGTCACTGGTTCCAGGGAAGGGAGAGAGCCAGTCCAGTGCCGTAAGACAAACACAACATCCATGCCTCACCGGGATTCGAACCCGTACCCCTTTCGGACGAATGATCAGAAGCCATCGCTTAAAACACTGCACCACAGGGGCGGCCCACGACCAATGTATGAATTCAAGTTGCATGTGTTACCTGGGACCAATAAAGAATTAAAAAAACAAACAAACCCTCCAATCAAAAAAGAAATAAAAAAAGGATACTACGAACAGAAGGCAGCGCAACACTTCCGCAGAGAACGACCTAAAAACGCTGGCAATTTGCCAATGATTCACACGGAGCTGGAGCGGAAGCTACCATGCATTGTTGACAGAAATATAGGAACCTGTCTGGCAAGCTGGACACGTACGACAGAGTAGGGAAACAGATCGATTCCTGTGCATTGTCCATAATTTTTAACAGAGAAAGCCTAGTCATCATTTGCATGTATTAAAAAGCCGTTTCTTATCTACTTAAGAGTGGTTCTGCACGTTTCAGTACAAAAAGCAAGCCGAGAGTAAAGAAAACAAGGCGAGATTATGTATTTGATGAGCTCATTGAGAGCTTTCCAAGGCCGCCTCGGTGGCGCAGTGGTCTAAGGCGTTGGCCTCTGATCATTCGTCCGTAAGGGGTCCGGGTTCGAATCCCGGTCAGGCATGGATGTTGTGTTTGTCTTACGGCACTGGCTCTTTCCCTTCCCTGGAACCAGTAACCCTAAATTAGGGACGGGCGACTACTTATAGCCCATTGAGTTGCTCACGGTGGTCGTTAAACCTCCAATCAAAAAAAAAAAAAAAAAAAAAAAGGAGCTTTCCAAGCAATCTGCGGACACATTATGGGATCAGAAATCATTTGTTGGAAATCTCTAGACCCTGCGGCGTGTAGCGTATGTGGCCTAAGTGATGAGTACTATCCTTGCATGATTGTGGATCATTTCCATCTATTCCGCTCATCATCTTTCACATTACCGTTGAACTGCATGTTTCGCCGAATGGCCAAAAGAATATTCTGGACATTTCCATTTAGTGTATTGATCTCCAGGCTAGTTGGGTTGAATCTTACCGATCATCATTTGACTTGAAACAAACCATCAAGCGTTGTGAAACAACCAATGTCCACCGATACTTCATTATAGGGAGCTGTACAGATTGCTCTGAATGGGTTCCAGCACCTCACCGGTCCAAGGGTCATGAACGTCAAATTTATCCTATACGTTTCCAGGTGAGTGGGCATACTATATTTTTGCTGAGTTAATGATCTCATTTGGAAAGTCACAGTAATAGCTATCGGAGATTTAATTACGGGGGAGTAGGAACCAGAATTTTAAAGTAGTCTTTAATTTTTCTTTGCTACGAGTAATATGAACACAAAGGGTAATCATTTCAGAAAATGGGAACTTTTTCTTTCTCATAGCAGTGTTTATCTTTTTTTCGGGGAAGTGTGAGACGTCCCTATCAATGATGAAATATTTATTTAGATATTTTGCTATACGAAAACAAGTGCAATGCTGAAAAAATCGATTAATACTACCACCCATTTAACAGGGTTCGTGAAGCAATGTGTTGACTGTCATGATGGAATATCTATGTTTGTATCAATCCCAGAAATCCCTTAATTTAAATATGCTCAGCAATTTAAATAGGAGTTTGATCATATCTCTTGTCTTCTACAGGAATTCTCTAGTTCGAAATTTAGTACTTGTTTACGGGTTAATGTTCGCCGAAACCTTTGTAGTTTCATGTATTTTTGTTTTCTTTTTGGTTGCTAAACAACACCATGGTCAACTTTCAGGGCTATAAGAAGTTGGCCACCCTTAATATGGAGGGCCACTGGTTCCAGGGAAACGAACGAACCAGCGCCGTAAGACAAACACAACTCATGCCTCATCCGAGATTCGAATCCGCACCCAACTTAGATAAGAAGCCAGTGTCTCTGATTTCTCTCCATTTTGAGTTGCAAGTCAAAATTCCCGTGCTGCAAGATATAAAATACGACCAGCCGAGAGAATGCCTATATGACGCATAAATGCGAGAAATGCACATGCAAAAAAATGAAAATGATAGGCATTAGTTTAGGACACAATTGCATGAAATACATATTTGTGGTCTAATAAGCCGTTCCCTGTCCCGCAATGGTCTAAGCGATGGCTTCTGACCATTCGTCCGAGATGGGTCTGGGTTCGAATCCCGCTGAGCCATGGATGCTGGGTTTGCCTTACTACCAGGTTCTCTCCCTTCTTTTTAACCAGTGGCCCTGAATTAGGGATGGACGACTGCTTATAGACCATTGAGTTGCTCACGGTGGTCGTTAAACCCCCACTAAAAAAAGCCGCCCCGCTGGCGGCTTTTTTTAGTGGGGGTTTAACCCCCATATAGTTCCCCATATAGACATAGTGTCTATATTGCTTTTTTCAGATCATAAGCCAGGTCTAAGACCTGGCTTATGATCTGGGTCAAGTTCGAATCCAGAGTGAGTCATGGATGTTGGGTTTGCATTATGGTACCGACTCTCTCCCTTTCCTGAAAATAATGGCTCTAAATTAGAGACGTGCGACAGCTTAAAGCCTGTTTAATTGCTTTTTAGGGTCGTGGAATTCCCCAATAAAAAGTCCATAAATGCTGCTCAAATTTAGTACAACACTGGATGTGAATTTTTTACTTATATTGCATTACAGTAAAATGCTCTCATTTAGAAATACTCTTGGGACATTTACTTTTGTTCGTAAGAGAATTTTGCATTACTTCTCAGTTACGTGACGTAGACGTAATGGAAAGCTCCCTCATGTTTCGCGTAGTGTTAAAACTTTACCCTCATTGGCCATATGTAAAAAGAATCGTGTACATAATTGCAAATTTCAAAGCAAACATATCCGCAATATATGAGGATAACGTGAAACATTGGCAGTCGCGTAATCAGTGGCGCTGTTTCTGGCTAATCCTCTTAGCAAGACCTGAGTTGCAGCTGACGATGAGGGGTGAATGGCGTGCTTGTCTCACGCAGCTGGCTTTCTGGTGTTATTTCTGTAACCAGTAGGTCTAAATTAAGGTCGGGCGACTGCTTATAGCTTTAAGCTGCACATGCTGGTCGTCAACCCCGATGAAAAGAAAAATGCTGGAGGCTTTTAGCAGGATCCAAGCCCAAAAGTTTGGGACAGTTTATCTCTCACAGGAGAGCGGATATTTTTCAGATGGGCAAAGACGTAGCCATCGCACGGTAATCCCTTACGAAACCCTACTTATTCAAGCAAGTGAAGTCATAGGTATTACTAGAACCGTAACTAGAAAGAAACATGGGGGCGGCGGCCTAACGCGCAGTTCAAGAGAGGCTGCAAAAATTACTGCTTAAAATTTCATTAAAACTGGCATTGTACCTTCTGGTACAGTTTCTTTTACGTTATGCATAATGTGGTCATCAACAGAATTTACTTACGTGTTTCTCCAGTTTCGGTAGCCTTGGCAGCCCAAAATTCGCATTTCTCTTTCAAAATGTCCAGAGGAGGTTAGGCGCTCGCATTCACAAATGACTGCGCGGTTGTACTTGCAATGCAGGGTAAGGATGTCGGTCACAATTTCGAAGATTCTCTGCGGGGCTTGTCGATAATTACTGCGAGCCACAACAGGCAGCTGCTTTCGGTCAGATGGATGTGACACCGAAGGTTCGAACTCCGAAGTATGTTTTTTATTTGTTATTAGAGTTATAACGACCACCGTGAACAACTCAATGGGTAATAAGCAGTCGCCCGTCCCTAATTTATAGTCACTGGTTCCACGGAAAGGGAGAGAGCCAGTGTTGTAAGACAAACCCAACATTCATGTCTCACTGGGATTCGAACCCGGATCCTTTTCGGATGAATGATCAGAGGCCATCGCTTAGACCACTGTGCCACTGGGGCGGCCCGAAGCAGTTGGGGTTACATGTATAGTGAGACAGTTTGATTGTGCCACTCACACAGAAATAACATTTAACTTTCTGGTTTAACGTTCACTTTGTTTCGTAGAGCAGTGTATATTTGTGCGAGTAAATATATATATATATATATATATATATATATATATATATATATATATATTAATACACAAGAACAGAGCCAAAGACAAAATTTTACCTAAGAATTTAAAATTAAATTTGCAAAAAAACCTGAAGATCATGACGCGCAACGCAGCAGTTATGAATTTTCAGAATTCACATACTATTAAGAAGAGACAGATGCAAAAAAAATCTTTATCTGGTACTAAAACAACTAAGAAATACTCAAAACCCAACAGGTATGAGTAAGAAGGAATTAAGTAATAGCAACCTGAATGTAGAAAGTGTCGAGAATGGGTCTTTGTGGAAGTGAGAAAATGCAGAGTTTTGCTGGTCCTTGATAAAGCCAAGGCTCTGCATTCTCGACACTTTCTACATTCAGATTCCTATTACTTTAGGATGTAAGGTCAGGTGATGCGTAACATCACAGCCTCTCCTTGACAAATGTCAACCCCGCCTTCTCGTGGTGCATCCTGTTCCCACTAAAGGGGCTCTGACGACCGCCAATAGCGGTATAACTATACCATCGGGATCAGAGGAAATGCTATCCCACACTCACCAACCCGCTTGGCCAGCGTGGTGAGTTATGGCCAAACACCTCCAAAATGACTCTACAACTTAAATCTTGGCCCTCAGTCTCCGGCAGATGGAATGTACCTGGCCAAAGCAGCGGCCAGTGCGACATGAAGGCAGAGGGTGCTAAGAATCCCCGGAGGACCAGACTAGGCTGCCATTTGATGCTGACCTTGGCTACCTATAATGGACGCTCCCTATCTTCTGATTCAAGGCTTCTTGAATTGGAAGAGGAACTACAAAGGATCAAGTGGGACATCGTCGGGCTAAGTGAGGTAAGGAGAAAAGGAGAAGATCTCATTGAACTGAAAAGTGGACATCTCTTCTATTATCGTGGGACAAATACTGGCAGAACTAGTGGTGTTGGATTTATAATAAACAAGAAACTGAAGGATAAAGTGGTAGAAGTTGAAAGTTCCTCTGACAGAGCTGCACGACTCGTTATCCAACTATCGAGAAGATACCAGGCTCAGATTATTCAAACTTATGCACCTACCACAAGTCATCCTGAAGAAGAAATTGAAGAATTTTATGAGGAAATTCGTCATCTAAATAATAAAGGTAAGCAGCACTTAAAGATAATTATGGGAGATTTCAATGCAAAAATAGGGCACCGGCAACAGAATGAAACTTCAGTAGGTAAATTCGGTCACGGCAACAGAAACCAGCGTGGAAATACTCTCGTTGAGTTTGCAGAGGCAGAAGGATTTTTCATCTTGAACTCCTTTTTCAAGAAAAAGCCACACAGGAAATGGACATGGAGACATCCAATTGGGACGACAAGTGAAATTGATTTTATTATGTGTAACAAAAAATTCGTCATCCAAGACTGCAGTGTGCTGAACAAGTTCAACACAGGTAGTGACCATAGATTGGTGAGATGTAAGATGCACCTCAACACTAAACTGGAACGTGGCAAGCTCATAAGACAAACCAAATGTATTGACATAACCAACCTTAAAAAACACCATAATACTTTCAAGTTGGAACTGAAAAACAGATTCTCTGCTTTAGAAGGCCTAACATCGGAAGAAGTGGATATTTCGGAAGTTAACAGAAAAGTAACCAAAGCTCTTATGGAAACAGCAACAAAATTAGCTGGGTCTAAGAACAAGTTGCATGTGAACAAATTATCAGGAAAAACCAAAATGTTGATGCAAAAAGAAGAGAGATGAGGACAACTAAAGAAGATGTGACTTCCAAAGTGGAATATATAGAGCTATGCAAGACAGCACGAAAAAGTATCACTGAAGACGTAAGGAAATTCAACTGTGAGCTAGTGAGGAAAGCAATTGAAAACAACCAAAGCCTTAAGATAGCAAAGGAACATCTCAGTAAGGGAAGAAAACAGATTATGGCAATGAGAAAAGAAGATGGTTCTATAACAAGAAATAGAGGCGAAATTTTGACAAGAGTGAAAGATTTCTACTCCAAATTATATGAAAGGGATGATATATGCACTCCAGACATCATGAAAGGTACCAGAGTTCTTCCAGTCCTCCCAGCAGAAGTTGCTCATGCAATCAAGAACATGAAGCGGGTGAAAGCTCCAGGAGAAGATGGAATTACTATAGACATCATACAAGAAGCAAGTGGAGAAATTGAAACAGTACTCGCCCAAATTTTCACTCGATGCCTTAATGAAAGGAAGATTCCTGAGGATTGGAACAATGCTACAATGATCCTGCTACATAAAAAAGGTGATATTGAGGATCTCAGGAACTACAGACCTATCAGCCTCCTATCAGTGTTTTATAAAATCTTCACTAAAGTTCTTTCACACCGCTTGAAGGTAACACTGGACATGACACAACCGAGAGAACAAGCTGGATTCAGGAGTGGCTACAGCACAATAGATCATATCCACGTACTGAGAGAACTAATTGAAAGAGCGAGGGAATATGAACTTCCATTGTGCATGGCTTTTATCGATTATGAAAAAGCCTTTGATTCGGTGAAACCATCAGCAGTTACCACGGCTCTGAAATCCTGCGGTATTGAAGATGCATACATTAATATTATTAATAACATCTATGAAAATGCAAGTGCAAAGATTCGGCTGTTTGAAAATACAACACACATAAAAATTGGAAAGGGGGTGAGACAAGGTGACACCATATCTCCGAAGCTCTTTAATGCTACATTGAAAAATGTCTTTCAATCACTGAACTGGGAAAACAAAGGGATAAAGATTAATGGAGATTATCTAACCCACCTTCGTTTTGCTGATGACGTAGTCATTTTTGCAACTACCCCATCAGAGCTGCAGAGTATGATCCAGGAACTTGCTGACAAGAGTAAAGAAGTGGGATTAAAAATGAACTTTCAGAAGACAAAAGTGATGTTCAATGCTTTTACAAGAAATGAAGATTTATCGATTGATGGAGAAAAACTGGAGATAACAGATACGTATGTTTATCTTGGACAGCAGATATCAAGTGAGGGTCACATTGATGAAGAAATTAATCGGCGTACAAAACTTGCCTGGAGAGCTTTTGGAAGAAACAGCATAATTTTCAAGAGCAATATGCCATTATGTCTTAAAAGAAAAGTGTTTGATCAATGCATCCTTCCAGTGCTTACGTATGGTGCAGAGACGTGGACCTTAACTAAAAGAGACATACAAAGGCTGCAGACAACTCGAAGCAGCATGGAGAGGTGCATGCTTGGTGTAACCAGGAGAGATAAGAAGAGGAACTCGTGGATCCGAAAAATGACGAGAGTGGAAGACATCATGATCAGAGTTAAATCCCTGAAATGGCAATGGGCTGGACATACTGCCAGAAGAACGGACCATAGATGGACAGCCGAAATTTTAGATTGGATTCCAAGGGACAGGAAGAGACCCAGAAAAAGACCACATGGGAGATGGGTTGTTGAAATTCGTAAATATGCGGGAGTGACATGGAGGAGACTGGCACAAGACAGACCGTTGTGGAGGAAACTTGGGGAGACCTTCGTCCAGCAGTGGATTGATAATGGTTGACAATGATGATGATGATTACTTTATCTCCTTTTTACTCATACTTGTTGGTTTTTGAGTATTAGTTGTTTTAGTACCAGATAAAGATTTTTTTGCATCTGTCTCTTCTTAATAGTATATATATTTATAACTTTTTAAAAATTAAAATACGAGAGAATAATGATGACGAATAAAAACAGCCCGCCCCAGTGAGGCAGTGATCTAAGCGCTGGCTTATGACCATTCGTCCGAGAAGGGGTACGGGTTCTAATCCGGATCAGGCATGGCTGTTGTGTTGCCTTACGGCGCTGGCTCTCTCCCTTCCCTGGAACCAGTTACCCTAAATTACGGACGGGTGACTGCTTATAGTCCACTGAGTCGCTCATGATAGTCGTTATACCTTCAATCAAACAAAAATGAATAAAAACTTGAAAACAGACTGGAAACATGAATACGCATAAGCAGCAAACTCGTGAAGTGTCAAATTATCAGTTGTAATGATGTTTAAAACAAAACCCACACGAACGATAAAACACAATGAATATGAACCTCAAGAACACCAAATGACCCATCCCCATTATAAATGCAGAAAATCTGGGCTAAAACAAAGTACATGCAAAATACTACCAGACCAAACTGGGAAGTTCTAAATTTGTGCTGTTCTTATCTATCCCGCGTCCATACATAAGAGTCCGCAAAGAAAGGAACAATGTGCAGTAGAATGCATGCTGTTCCGCAAAAACCGTAGACAGTAGACGGAATCGGGTGGTGTCCGCATTTGAGGAGTGCCCATTAAGCAAAGTGCGGCACCATGGGTGGCGCAGTGGTCTAAAGCTGGCTTTTGACCATTCGTCCGAGATGAGCCGAGGTTCGAATCGCCGTGAGGCCCGAATGCTAGGTTTGCCTTAAAGAACTCGATTTCTCTCTTTCCTGGCCGCCTCGGTAACGCAGTGGTCTAGGCGATGGCTTCTTATCATTCGTCTGAGAAGAGTCCGGGTTCAAATCCCGGTGAGGAATGGATGTTGTGTTTGTCTTTCCTGGAATCAGTGACCCTAAATTCAGATCAGATCATATGTACAGGATTTTAGGAAGGAAGTGTCTGATCCCGGGTCTTAAACAACCCTTAGAAGTAGGAAGTTAGATTTGGGCTGGAGTGCCCGCCAGAAAAGTCACACGGAAGCAAGGTAGAAAGGGGGACGAAGACTGCCTTATTTATAACCGGGGGCCAGTACCCGGGGTCCTTACAACTTCATGTGCTCGTTCGGCACGCGGCTGTTATTTACTGGTTTGAGCGTTCGGACCTTCTAGGAACGAACCTGACATTTTCGTTGCAATCACGAACGTTGACCACTAGGCCATCCGCGCCCAAGTGACCCAAAATTAGGGACGGGCGACTGCTTTGTAGGCCATTGAGTTGCTCACGGTGGTCGTTAAACACCCAAATAAAAAAGAAATGAAAGTTTTACTGTGTTACTAAGTGGACATAAATATGTTTTAATGCAATGTCGGGAATCATTCTATAAACTCGCTTGAAATCAGTTCTTGTAGTGGGTGCACATAATAAAAATAAATTGCTACTTATGTATAAGAGACAGACATATTGCAATAATACGGGGAACAAATATGTGGATTTCATTTTATCTGAGAACATTTGAAAGGTGGAGAATGAAACTGGCCTCGTGTTGTACAAACAACCAGATCTAGCGGAAATACTTTATTCGCGCAAAATCTTACAAGGCTTCCAGAAGAAATTTCTAGCTTACCTAATTCGGTATCCAGAAAGTGGCCTACAGAACAACCGGTTACACGGAAAACATATCTCATTGGAGGAAGGGCCATTTTTGTAATTTTGGAGCTGTAGGTTTTTCCTTTGCATGATGGAGATTACGCGTCCTAGAGATTCCGAATGCCACGACTACACTATCATTGATGTTAATGAAACTCAAGTATGTGATCTTCTGGACACTGGGAACGAGTGTTCAGCTTGCGTACGCAGGGGGAGATGCAGGAGGTAAATCAACGCAGGTTTTAGTGGTTAATAGCTCTTAGATACGCATATAAGTATTAACGGAAATTCACATCGT
Organism: Macrothele yani; assembly: GCA_039090855.1. Taxonomy (NCBI): domain Eukaryota; kingdom Metazoa; phylum Arthropoda; class Arachnida; order Araneae; family Macrothelidae; genus Macrothele; species Macrothele yani. The sequence continues at coordinate 19,984,701 of CM077025.1, forward strand.
TTTATGGACTTTTTGAATTGTAAAGGATCTTTTCAAGAGACAAAGAATTTGGTTCCGGCGTGATTTAAAAGCTAACATCTGCATAGGTGACAAGTTCCCAATGCAGTAGACAAGGTAGCTGAAAGGTCCGTGTCATAGATTTCTGCCTGCCTGCCCTAAATGTACGTATGTTTGAGTCCAGCTGTGTTTATCTTACGGGGTAGGCTCTCTTCCTTCCCTGGAGCCCGCGACTGTAAATTAGGGACGGCTGACTGTTTACACTGCTTGTAATTACTCACGGTAGTCTTTAAACTCCCGAAAAATATAGTATATAGATGCCTCTTTTAATGGGGGAGCCCAGTTGTGATATATCTTCCGGAAGGTAAAAAAACATAATTTGAAACAGAAAACCTGGGAATTTAATTGATTGTGGTATCTTAGGGAAGCATTGACTTGGTAAGCCTAACATAGCAGCCAGTGCAATATTAAGCGATATGTGCGCATCCTTTCTGACGAGGTACACCCGTTCATGTCCTGCATTCATGCTGATGGGTTGGGCCTGTTTCAACAGGACAACACAAGTGTAGGGATGCCACATTATGGTTAGAGGAGCATTCATTTGAGTTTGGAGTGTTGCCATTCCCACCCAAGGCCCCAGATCTGAACGTGATAGAACACATTTGGGATGCCATGCAACGCGCTATCGAACACAGGAAAGCGAGACCTCGGAATACACCCGAATTGTGGAATGCTCTGCAGGAAGTATGGTGTGCATTGCCTACAGCATATTTCCAGAAGATAGTGGAGTCCATGCCCCGTCGTATTTCTGCAGTCCTGCGCTCCCGTGGGGGACCTACCAAGTATTAGACTGGTGTACTAGTTTTTCTGGCACTTCAGTGTACATACATCTTGAATAAAGAAAAGGAAACCCCTATTCATGTATTCCTGAAAGTAATTTCAGTAAGGGCCGGCTTCACGCAGTCTGCTGTAAAGGATAAAGCGAACCGACAATAAGGGCCGGCCAGGTGGAATCCCTGGAACACAACCCACTACATCACAGGAACGATTTGAGCACAAAGTTTTGCTACGTGTAGGCGGAAATGTGAGGTCCCGTTCTTTGGGAATGGGTTCCAGATGGCTGAGGTATTTAGGCGCAGCTGTACTGTATCCATTTTGAGCGGATGTATGCCGCTTTAAGCCGAAAGCATCCTGCTCTGGTGAACCTGCAAATGAGTTAAGTAATCCTCCAACAGGATAATTCTCCTGCTCATCGTGCTTTGCTGAACAAAGGAAGAAATACAGGAACTGGTGTGTTTTGAGCTTATGCCCAACTCTGCTTATAGTCCGAATCTTGCGCCTTCAGACTTCTACTTATATCGATCCATGGCACATTTTTCTACGTGGGATAATCTTCCGAAACATCCACGATGCTGAACTTGGAGCCTAAGACTTTTTCGCCTCGAAACCAAAGGAATGTTTGCCGCCCCGGTGGCGAAGTGGTCTAAGCGATGGCTTCTGTCCGAGATGGGTCCGGATTCGAATCCCGGTGAGGCATAGGTGTTGTGTTTGTCTTACGGCACTGGCTCTCTCACTTTCGTGGAACATGTGACCTTAAATTAGGGACGGGCGTCTGCTTATAGCCCACTGAGTGGCTCACGGTGGTAGTTAAACCCCCAAACAAAAACAAAAAAATTCCCGGTGAGGCATGTGTGTTCAAACAAAGGAATGTTTTCGCAGGAGGTTCAGGACATTGTGTCACGATGGTGTAATACCATCGAGAACGATGGATTATTTTTTAGATGATTAAAGTTTGTATGTTAATTTATTTATACATGTTTTTATCAGCTACCAGAAAACGGGGAATACTTTTAAATCATCCTGAAAAATGGAATCGTTAATTTACTTCCTCTTGGAATCGCCACACTATGAGATACTCGACGTGTTTATGAATCGTGTTAGAGAACTACACTCTGGAAAAATTGGTAAGATATAAAGAAAGAAAAAGCACGTTATAGTATCTTCATCGTTGAATGAAACGTAAAGCATCGCCCTTCCTTTTTTTAAGCTGTTTCTCACTCTCTCTCTCTCTCTTTTTTTTTTTTTTTCATCTCTGGAATAACATAATTTCAGTTTTCCAAAAGGTGGGTCTTATCAGAGATTAAGTTTAATCAATATTACCGAACGCGGTACGAAGAAAATCTCCTTGCCATCGTGCTTTAAAATATGCGCGACCGTATTTCCATCAGCGGCACAAATTCTTATCTTCATCCTTTAACTTGCAGCGCTTTCTCCACCGTGTTTTCTAAAGAAATCCGATGAATTCCGGTTAAACGCAGGAAAATGCGATGTTAACTTCCTCGCTTTTCTTTTCGCTGCGGTGATAATTTAAATAAGTTTGCCCGACTTTCGTTTATATCCCCGTGATGCCGAAGATGTCGCAACAAAATCGATGAAGAGACAAAAGCTGAAGAAAATGAATGAAAATCGAAGGAAAAAGTGATAACGTGAGTCGCGGGGATCTTTTAGTTCTTATTTAACCTCAAGCTATCTTATCTTCTTTTGCTCTTCGGTTTTCCAATACTTAAGTGCAAAATCGCGTCTTCGTAAATCGAGTGATAAGTATTTATATCTATTTTTATTTCTACTTTTCCCTTTTAAGTTACAGTTCAGAGAGGTGAATATACATACTATAAAAAATTTAATCTGAGATGAAGAAATACGTAAAAGCACACAAAAACTTTATACAATATATGTGATGAAAGGAAGGTTTGAGTGTAGGTATGTCAAAAGAAGTGATCCTTGCGCAATCGACGTTTTCGCTGCCAAAGCAGGAGTAACACATATTTTTTTCTGCATTCGCAAAAAAAAAAAAAATGCTTTATTAAACTGATATTTTGGGCGGCACTTTTCAGATAAATTAACAATGCCTACTTTAGCGTTGAAATACTACCATGGTTTTCGTGGTCCATTATAATATCATGGGCGAATTTTCACCCATGCATATTTTGCTTTACCAATACTTATTTTTATGAGTTTTAAATAAAACACAACTATTTATATATGATGTTTAATTAATATTTCCGCACATCATAATGTGAACAAAAAAATTTTTTACCAAAAAAAAAAAAAAAAAATGAAATCTAAGAAACGTTGACTCCGATCAAAAATATAATTTTCGAATATTCATTAGTTTCCTTTCGTAATACCTCCTTCACGTAAACGATCAGTTATTTTCCTAATGTATTAGGAAAATCAAAAGTTCCACAAAAGGAAAAAAAATATGCATACATAACATTTACGCGAATAGCATCCTGAATGAATTTATCACCCAAGCTGTAACAAGACTCTACCGCCACACTTTTCAAATTCTGTCTTGGGTGAAGTTTCCCCCATGGTATGGGTATATAAATAAGTTTTGAGGGATTTGAGATGAACAAAACACGTTGTTGGGGAACAGAAACAATATTTTAATATTCATCGAAGTATGCTCCCTCTGAAGCTACAACTGTACCCCATCTTTCGGGCAGTGAACGTATGCCCCGAAGGAAGAATTCCGGCTCCTTGGAAGAGAGATCTAGTTGTCCAAAGAGATGGAAGAGATCTAGTTGTCCAAAGAGATGGAAGAGATCTAGTTGTCCAAAGAGATGGAAGAGATCTAGTTGCCCAACCAATTTTTGATGTCTTCATAAGACCTAAACCGTTCTCCAGAAAGTGCTGACTGCATCGTCCGGAACAAATGGTAATCCGATGGCGCAATATCTGGTGAATATGGCGGAATGGGTAGAACTTCCCAGTCGGATCTTTCTAAGTACTTTTTCACAGGTCGAGAAACATGTGGTCTTGGGTTTTCATGCTGTAAGATGACTGTGTTGTGTCTATTCTCCCATTCCGGCCGTTTTTGCGTGAGAGCTTGTTTTAAACGCATTAATTGGGTTCGATACCGATCACCACTAGTAGTTTCTGATGGTTTCAGCAGTTCATACTGGATCACACCCTTCTGGTCCCACCAGATACACAGAATTACCTTTGAATAATGGATATTGAGTTTTGGCGTTGAAGGAACTGGTTCACCTGGCTTCACCCATGCTTTCTGCCGTTTAGGATTATCGTACCATATTCATTTCTCGTTGGCAGTAATAATACGATGAAAAAAAAAACTTTCTTTTTTGCCTTTGAAGCAGCAATTCGCAAATGGTTTTTCGACGTCCAAGGTCTCTTTCCCTCAAAGCATGTGGAACCCAATTCCTTTCTTTTTGCACCATTCCCGTGGCAGCTAAACGTTGTGAAATGCATGGTTGACTAACATTTAATGCTGCTGCTAGTTCTTTTTGGATCTGGCACGGATCCTCGTCGAGCAAAGCTTCCAATTCGACATCAGCAATTTTTTTGGTTGGTCCAGAACGTTCTTTTTCACTGACATCGAAATCGTTCCATTGGAATCGTGTAAACCAATACTCACATGTTTTTATGGATGGGGAATGTTCACCATAGATTTCTGACATTAAGCGATAGCTGCCGGCAGCACTTTTCTTGACAATAAAGTAATGCACTAATACTTCCCGCAAATGCTGTTTTGTTGGGACGAAAGTTGCCATTTTCCATCGAGTAAAACAAATACGTCTTTGTACCTCAATCTAACGTCGTATACTGACTCTGACAGCTAGCGTCTCGTACTTGGATATCGCAGTGTTGCCACCTTCAAATACATGCGAGCAGTAATAAGTACGACACCGAACGGAAATCCCTCAACTCTTATTTATATACCAATAATATTCCAGAGTTAAACGACCATAAGAACTAATTAATAAATATTTTTTTCCGAGCTTTTTTCTGAAAGTTGGTTACCTATGATATGTAACATTGGAGCGTCAGGAAAAAAAACTGGTGTTTTGGAATAGGACAGTTCCACCACGTAAATACACTGTGTATGTATATTTTATTCCCCGCAGTTTTCCTGGTTTGGGGACGAATAAAAGCGCGTATTATAGGGAATCAAACGATGTGTGAAACACATGACGCGATCCTTGTGACGAACCTGTACCTCGGGCAGTTGCAATGGCTACAAAGTTTGATACTTTGGTTCTATTGAGACATTACGGGAAACATGGATTTAAAGCTGCTAAAGCAGTCTGAAAAATTAACGAAGGCGAAGGACTATTAGTAACTATGACCGCACAAACATTGTTCATGAAATTAGTAGCTGGTGACTTGAACTTGAAAAGTAAGAAAGGTTTAAGTCGGACTGCACAAACATGGTTTATGAAATTAGTAGCTGGTGACTTGAATATGAAAAGTAAAAAAGGTTTGAGTCGGACCGCACAAACATAGTTCATGAAACAAGTTAGTAAATCCATGCAATGCATTGATAATGATACGCTTTCCAACATAACAGAAATCATTACTCAAGTTATGAGGATAATGGTTGTAGAATAAATCTCGCTCCTATGGCCTGATCTTTGACCCCATTTTGATGATATTAAACAGAATTAGTAAAATTATACTTCTAGAACAACATGAAGTTTTGCCTCAATCAAAGCATTTTTACATAAATTATAACGCATAAGGGCGATGGAATGGATCCCGCTCCTATGTCCTGACCTTTGACCCCATTTCACCCAAGGGTTCGTCCCCTACCACATACTAAAATTTCATCGAAATCGAACCATTTTTATGCGAGTTACCTTGCGGACGGACAGACGGACAAAGCTGGAGCATATACGCTTCATTCAGGAGGAGGATTGACACATATCCTTTGGGTATCTTTGCTAGCAAAAAGGGTTGCAACAATATCGATGAACGTAACAGAGATCTTTGAGTCATTTGTTTCTACAAAGTGTCGTGATGTCCGTGTCAAGGGAGCTAACCCTTCTCGATCATAGAGCAGATAATAACACTCTAAAAAGTAGCGGTTACTACTAGAGACAGATTTTTGGTCAGTAATGTTCAGATGACATTAAGAAAAAAATTGCTTCGCCCTGGCTTTCCTAACACCATGCCGCTATGTGACTAAAATTAGGAATGAGTGATTAACAACAGCCGATAGAAAAGCTCATAGTTGTCATAAAATCCCAAAAGAAAATTTATCGACCCCCCCCCCTCGAAATAAAAAACTGTTTATATGTTTCCTGCAAAGAAAACTAGCAGCAGATTTTTGAAGAACAAAGTGACCGATATCTTTTGGAGATAAATTTAATAAAAATAATATTCAATCCTTTCCGACACTAAAACACAATTCAAATTAGGTATTTAGAAGAAAACCTTTAGGGGAAAAGAGAACGTGTTTATGGTTCCTAGACGAAAACGTCTACTCTCGTGAATTAAAATGCGCAATCTCATCAACGTTTTCATAGTGTATCTACCCGATTACAAAAAAACAAACAACTAGAACAATCGACCGGGCATCGATACAATCGGCAAAACATCTGCAAACGGAAAATAGCTTCTTTCGGCTTGAAACGGCTGAAAAGTGTGTTGCGAAAACTTAGATTGTGCATTTCTCATAATGGAAGATATCCATGGAACCGGGAATTTTTCGACTCTTGTTCTAAGAAACTGTACCTTTTCAAGTAGATATCCAAGGGAGAGAGAGAATGTTTCAACTCTTGTTCAAAGAAATTATACCTTTTCAAGTAGGTATCCAAGGGAGAGTTTTCAACTCTTGTTGTAAGACACTAAGATACTGTTTCAAGTATGATACAAATAGAGAATTGAACACAGTCACTCTAGGGGCCAGACTGTGTGGTAAGCAAACCTTCAAATTTATGAATATTCTTCGCCCAAATGTAGCAAAAGTAATTTTTATCGGATTTTTAGAATCGGAATTTATTTTAGAGATTTACTCTAATCACCTCTAGCTAGAAAATTGAACATTTTGAGAAAAGTATTAATGCATGTAAATTTTTTGTAGTAAGTAATGTTAGACTCTTTTTTTTTTTTTTTTTTTTTTTTTTTCCAGTTAGCTTTTTAGAAACGATAATACGATTGCATACACTTCAGAAACAAATAGCTCGCACAGCCCCTAGTGGCAAAGCATTTTGTCCCCAAATTTGTAAAATGCAGGCAAAAAGCCACAGTGGCCTCAGTCTAACGCAAAAATTGAAATTCGCTGCTCAGAAACAGATTTCGGAAAAACTCCAATAAGTTCGTACCCCGTAGCGGTAATAATCTGCATTATTTCAAATTCAGACTGTATCTAAAAGGGTCTTCGTGGTAACAAGTGTAGGATGGCAAACAATTTTTTCGACCTGCTCTTCTCTAGCAATTGTTCAACGCAAAATATTTTTTAAATCTAGCAGCATGTGCATTTACTTTCCCTAGCAGCTAGGTTATGCATCAAAACAGGACCAAAATATTTGGATCGCCCTTTTCCACAGTTCCGGCTTTGGATTGCAAGAAAAATGTCTCAGATCGGACTAATAGTTGCAACAATACTGTGTCCACACGCGGACGGGAGAACGGACATAGTAATACTATAAGCAAGTACTTAAAAAAAAAACGTGCTTTTGTTACCATTACATCCGGCATTCTTTGGTTACCGAGTCATTTTCTTGTAAGACTTCCGTCCACAGGTAGTAGAGTTTAGGTCCCAGCCACCTACAGCGAGATCGCCTTTTGGGCAGGACACAGAAACGGAAGGAATGAGAGCAAGTCTACCGACTTTGACAGAACAGTTTGTAGTGAGATTATAGTACAGTAGATGACGCCACCGTACAAGTACGATATTGCACATAGAGGGGTGAGAGAATTTCAGGTGGGGTATAGGAAAGGATACCCATTTAACCAGTGGGTCCAGCCTGGGGGTCGTCACTTAACGTGCTCGTCCGATGCACGGCGGATATTCAGCGATTGTTAGTAAATCACACCATCTCTGAAAGATCAGCCGAGGCTTGAACCTGGGGACCCAGCATCGATAGTCTGAAACACTAACCACTAAGCCATCCGCGGCTCTACATCCGGCATTCTTTGGTTACCGAGTCTTTTATACCTATTCTTCCGATTTGGAAACTTTTCTGATTTTGGAAAAGCGAATGTGAGAACGGTCACCTTGCTTTTTGGTCTTTTACTGAAGCATCGCTATTGGGTGGTATAAATTGCTATTGAGTTCAAAATACCTTTTTATTCCATATAATTGCTTCTAAAAATCTGATGGAAAGAATTCGTTTCTTTCAGTATTATTTTCAACTAAGACCTTTTTTCGTACAGTATCGTCATCAAATACTTTTCTGCTAGACGGCATTAATGTTTCGAATCCCGGTACGGCAGTGATATTGTGTTTGTCTTACGGCACTGGCTGTCTCCCTTCCCAGGAAAGAAGTGGCCCTAAATGTGGGCAGGGTGATTACTAGTAGCCCACTGAGTTGCCCATGATGGTCGTTGAAAAACGAATGAAACCTCTTTTGCATAGTTTGTATATAGGAAATTTTTCGTGAAGCAATATTTTGACACTAGAGGGTTGCAGTTTATATTTATTACAGATAGATTCTCAGCAGTATCTGCGTTGCTAAGAAATCGACTGAAAAATTTCGTTTGGATCAGCTTGATAAAAAAATGTTAGAAACATTTCGTTTGGATCAGCCCATCTTTCCTGCTCAAAATAATAGCATTTCTTCAAAGAAGGGTGTCTACTTTTTCTCGATATTTCTACCTCTAACAGCCCTGTTTATTCTGTATGTAGAACCGCATTCATCGGGAGAAATAACTTTGAATATAATTTCCAATTTTTCTCAAGTATCGCAATATTTTTTTCCACTACAGGACATAAGCGCATTTTCTGTCTACAAATATTTTTACAGTCGTTTAAAAAATTTTATCGAAAAAATTCTTCTTCGTGTCAGATATTGCTTACCACAAATATAAGTGTTTCAATATTTCTTACACAATATAATCTACAATTTACCCAATTTGAGGTACGAACGAATGCTAGGATTTTCTAAATATCTCTTCTTCTAAAGGCAGATCTAATTTTTTTAAATTCTCTCCGTGTAGAATTTTGCATGTAATCGTGAATTTGTATAGAGCATATATTAGATACTAGGTGCTGTATGAAACTTTAACTTCGCATCTGTAAAAACCAGCTGGAAGATGTTTTTATTATATATGCCGTTCACTACGATAAAGATAGGTATGGTTTTCTACTTTGAATAATGCATAACTTTAACTAATAAATAAGCATAATGTTTGAAGATACGTATTTAAATCCAGTTTAATCTATGTAAAAAGAACTTTTGATGCTCACAGGTATCTTCAAGATCCTTACGGGTGGTATCTTCAAAACACGAATATATACACTGAAGAGCAATTGAATTAGAGACAGCTGGCGTTATGCAAATGTGGCGCTGTAGGCGGTCCTGTAAACGGAAACGACATGACGTATGCAGCGATCCGACAATATAAGGAGTGATGCGATGGAAATCAGTAAGAGTCGGACGCAGAATGGATAAGACCAATGGATCTAAGCGCATTTGATCGTGGGCAATATGTAGGGGCCCGACGAATAGGCCACTCCATCTTGGAAGTCGTGCAGGCACTGGGAGTTTCACGAGCCACTGTGTCACGGGTGCACCGAGAGTACATCGAATCCGGTAAAACCACCCCTGCAAGGACCAACTGCAGTTGACAACATCGTGTGGATGAGCGGGGTCTTCGTCGGCTAGCTCGCATTGTAACAGCGCATAGACGAGCCACAGTGCAAGAAATCACTCGGCAATTTAACGCTGGTGCACAAAAACTTGTAAGCAGCTACACCATCCAGAACCATCTCCTCGCTATGGGGTACAGAGGCCATCGTCCCACGAGGGTACCGCTGCTGACCGCACATCGCAGGGTGCAAAGATTAGCATGGGCACGGGCTAGACATGTGGAAAAATGTTGCCTGGACTGATGAGTCGAGATTCACGTTGGTACATGCGGATGGCAGGATACGAGTACGGCGCAAACCACATAAAGCGATGGTGGATCTTTCTTGCCAGCAGGGTACTCTTCAAGCTGGGGGGGGGGGGTGGCAATCTCATCTGGGAACTGTTTACGTGGACTGAAAGGGGACCCCTGGTATATGTGACATCGTCCCTCACAGGTCAAAGTTACCGGGATATCCTGGACGACCATTTGCTCCCGTTTGTGCATCTTCAACATTCCACTGGAGACTTCATCCTGAAGTAAGACAATGCACCGTGCCATCGCTCCCGAATTGTATCCGAATGGTTGGATGAACACTCCACCGACATGATCTCGCTTCCTTTGCCAGCTAGGTCACCTGACCACAATCCCATCAAGCACATCTGGAATGCCATCGAGAGATATGTTCCAGTCTCTGACGCCCCTCCATCAAATCTTCGTGAACCGTAGGAGCTTCTTCAGGGGTCGTGGATCCGTATGGCTTCCCAACGCTTCCGGTGTCTTGTCGAGTCCATGCCGAGACGAATCGCCGCCGTCATCAGGGCGAAAGGTGGTGCTGCACATTACTAGACAGGTATCTCTAATTCACTTGTTCTTCAGTGTAGACTAACCGCTAAATTCGTGAATGAAACAAATTAAAGTGAACGAGGACGTTCGTATAACACAAATTTAATATCATGAGGTACAGTTCCTCTTAACACAATTTAGATAATTTACATGAAATATGTGTTAAACATAACAGTCCGTGCACGTGGGGATATGTTTCAAAGGTAATTACTACACGTCTCCTGGTGAGAAATTATTTCAATATTTTCTGTTAATAACGTTCCTTAAGTTGAAGTATACGGTGCAATAGGCGCGAACTTATCCCATAGTGTGGTTTAAGATCTCGAGCCAGCCATACGATTTTTACATCATCCGATGATAAAACTATAGATGTAGTGATTAAAATTCTCCTTAATCTAGCAGTTTCTGCAGATTATGGGCGAAATCAAGTCAGCATAATTATTAAAAAAGCGCAAAAATTCAGGTATAAAACAGGTAACAGACCTATTGTCAAACTTGTGCCACGATATATTGAGTCTATCCCCTTTGAAAATCCGAAAGGAATTCCAACTATGACGTGACGTTCACAAAGACTCATTGCTGATTTTATCATCCACCGTGATCCTCTTCTGAATGGGCTCGGGTCCACTCCATCCCTTTAGTGTACGCCGGTGGATCCAGGAAGATCTGTATTATATATTGGCATGACCAAGAGGTCTTCTACTAGAATTAATGAGTATAAAAGGGACGTTAAGCATTGCAAGCCTACACAGCTTGGTCAATAGAAATTTCTTTCTGAGAAGCAGTCCCCCTCTGGGATTATACTTAGCGCCTATTGCATCGTATACTTCCGCTGAAGGAACGTTAATAACATACCATTGAAATACTTTCTCGATAACCAGGAAAAGTACAGTGATTACCTTTCGAACGAATAACGACGTGCATGAATTGTTTCACTTTATCCGGATTGAAGGTAAACTGCACCATCATTGTATCACTGGGAACTGTGTCTTGCTCTATTTCGTTTGTGTTTCCGAACATGCACATAGTTCACTTTAACAACTACTCTTTTATTTTGGATTTTCCAGATATATAGTCTGTTCATTGCTCGTGCTTTGAAAAATGTTCCGTATGCAATAGCTCGGCACTTATCTCTCCGTTTCCTATTATACCTATTAAACTAGACTAGACGTAACCCGTCGGAATCGATGGTAAGTTTTTTTTTTTTTTTGAAAATAAAAAAACTCATATGAAACAAGAAATGTAAACTTTATTTGATTGACAAATTAATTCAACCACTTCAGAGAAGACAATAGTCCAGCTTCGTGGTTTTTTTTTTTTTTTTGGTTTTTTTTTTTTGTGACTGAAGATTTAACGACCACCGTGAGCAACTCAATGGGCTATAAGCAGTCGCCCGTTCTTAATTTAGGGTCACTGGTTCCAGGGAAGGGAAAGAGCCAGTACCTTATAAGACAAACACAACATCCATGGCTCGCCGGGATTCGAACCAGGTAGACGGAAACACATCGGAATCGAGGAATAGTTTTTTCCCCGGTAGACAAAACCCGTCGACATCGACGATTAGTTTTTTTTTTCTTTTTTTTTTTTAAAGAATAAACTCATGGGAAACGTTTATTTACATCTCTACATAATGGGAAACTTCTTACCTACGTGAATAAACTGGATTGAATGAATGTTAAATTCTGTATACACATCACACAGTCCAATGGCACAACGCAATCAGGTTTTCGAGTGTTCGCTATTCCGATAAGAACTTTCAAACAAATTCCTGCTAGCGTTGTTTTGCACAATGTTTCGCTGAGAAGAGAGACTTCGGACTATCTGAATCGCTCCATACTTTCGCCTTGAGCAGCGCGTGAGTTAACCGCAGGCGATCGGATATTAACCATACGCTTCTCCCAATGACTTTACATAAGAATTTTGCCACCGCCACAACCGTTGCCCCATTCTCATTTTTCTCTTCGACTGGCACATCTACATGGTAAGCCCTTTATTTTGATACCTCAGCCATATATTTACGTTCAGCCGTTCTCTCACAACTGGTTTTACAGTAAAAAGCTTTATGGAATTAATATATAGATTTTAATATGTATCTTCAAGCTCTTATTTGACTTTGGTGTACCCTAAGTCTTATGATTCAATACATACTTTTTCATATAGTGGTATACATATACATGATCGTATCAGAATAATATGACCACCATTGGAATCACAGTGTACCCCCCCCCCCAGGCGCGTCAATTAGTGCACTTGAGAAGGTCAAACAAACTGAGACATAAGCGGCCTGCCAGGACAGATGAGCCACAGTGCGTAGCGTGAGCACAAAGGGCAGAAGTAGTGATCTGACGCACATTAAAAAAGGAATGATCATCGGTTACCGCGCCAAACGTGGAAGCATCTGAGAAACAGCAAACTTCATGGGCTGTTCGCGAGGTCATATAGTAAAGGTGTGCCAAGAATAGACCGCAGGCACACCGACTACCTCCTGACGTTATAACTGTGGAGTCCCAGAAGCCATTAACTCCAGAGGAGAACGTCGCCTTCGTCGACTGGTAAGTGTAATCGACGCGCAACAGTGCAGCAATTGCAAATGAACACTGGACAACCTGGTGCATGTTTTTGAGATGCTTCCAGTAGAGCGAACCCTGTTATGCATGGGTCTCCGAAGTCGACGCTGCGTGAAGGCGCCCATGTTAACCCAGGTCCATCGTCAACGACGACCGCAGTTCGCATGGGGTTACCGTAATTGGACGGTGGAAGAGCGGAAAAAAGGTTTCCTTCTCCAACGAATCGAGGTTTTTATTCCACAGAAGTAACTGGCGGTGGCGGATACGGCACCAGACACACAAGTACCAACAGCCGGAAACGCTTGTCGATCAAGTACGGCCGGCGGTGACAGTGTTTATGTCTGGGTGATGTTTTCCTGGTATGATGTCGGTATCACTGGATTGGTCCATGAACGCCAATGTCTTACCAGTCTATCCTGGCTTCCTTCATGTTCGACGTTTACCCTGGTGAAGGTGACTACCAACAGGACAACGCGCTCTGCCATGACGCCAAAGGGGTGCTTGACTGGTTCCAGAAACACGGCAGCGATATTCCCGTTCTCCCTTGTTCGGCGAAATCGCCCGACGTCAATCTCATAGAACACTTGAGGGATTATTAGGAGGTCCCGGAGATTACGTGGTTTTAAGTCTGCAGTTCAACGTGCTGACTAAGTGTTTTGTAAGTGTTTTGTCCATGTTCCAAAAAAAGCGTCAGAAGTTAGACAAAACAGGAATAAAAATGATATTTCTGGGTTGTGATGAAGAATAAAAAGCTTATCGTTGTTATCAGGAAGCTTCAAATAAGGTTGTCATCAGTCGAGATGTCAGATTTAGTGTACAGATACATCAGATCGAAAATGTCATCGGATATAGTCGAAGATAACGAAGAGATTGAGATTTTTGATCCAAGAGAAGCAAAAATTCAGGAGGAGCAAGTTCAAGACAACCAATCAGATGAGAATCAGTCAGATGACGATTTACAAATTCGTGTTTCACAAATGTCATCTAAAGGTATTCACCCAAAGCTTTTTATTGAAGAAATAAATGTTAGAAAGGAAGAAATCCCAGAACCCAAAACCTACAATGAAGCAATTTCTAGTAAGTTTAAAGAAAATTGGATTAAGGCAGTGAAGGAGGAGATTAAGTCATTGGAGAAAAATAATATTTGGGAGCTATGTAACCAACCTAAAGATCGAAAGGCAGTAGGAATCAAGTGGGTATTTAAGCTTAAGAAAAGTACAGATGGAGGAGTTCAGTTTAAAGCCCGTCTGGTAGCTCAAGGGTTCTCATAATATTATGGTGAAGAATATATTGAAACTTTTGCTCCAGTTGTATGACAAACAACTTTACGCGCTTTGTTATCAGTTGCAGCGGATAAAGGTTTATTAGTTCATCACTTTGATGTGGAAACTATGTTTCTCAATGGGGAACTTTATGAGACGATCTATATGAAGCAACCTTCACGTTTTATCAAAGGAGATTTATCAAAGGTGTGTTTATTGAAGAAAAGTATTTATGGCTTGAAACAAGCAGCTAGAGTCTGGAATGAAGTAGTACATAAAGTTATAATAAACGCAAATTCCAAGCAAGGTAAAACAGATCAATGTCTCTATTCCAAAAGAATGAATGGTAATTAGTGTTATATTTTAGCCTATGTAGATGACCTCATTATTGCTGGGAAAACATAAAATGATACACGTGAAGTTGAAAGTATTTTATTAAAACAATTTAGAATCAAAAATCATGGTTACATATAACAGTACCTCGAAATTGAGGTTACCAGGGATTTAGATGGAAACTTTGAACTCTGTCAATCAAATTACATCAACAAAATTGCCCCTGATTTTGGATTGCCAAATGCAAAAGAAGTAGGCACCAATGGAACAAAACTAAAAAGAGTCGGATTCTACAGATCTGTTAAAGGACAACACGAAATACCAAAAACTAATTGGGTGTTTATTATATATATCTGTAAATACAAGACCAGATATTTCTGCAAGTGTCAGCATTTTGGCACAAAATGTTTCAGCTCCAATTCAGGATGATTGGACTCGGTTAAAATGAGTTGTAAAATATCTCAGGTCTGCTGCAGGCAAGAAACTTAAGCTACGTGACATTACATCTCAAGAAAATGCTAGGCTTATTGGCTATGCTGATGCCAATCGGGCTGAAGACCGTAAGACTAGAGTCCAACCATGGATATGTGTTTTACTTAAATGGAGGTATCATCAGCTGGTGTTGTAGAAAACAAACATGTGTTTCACTATCCTCTACAGAAGCTGAATATATCGCCTCATCAGAAGCATGTCAGGAAGCACTTTGGTTGCGACGACTGTTGAAAGATTTACATCAAGATGTGAACAGTGCCACGACAATCTACGAGGATAATCACAGCTGTCTGTGTTTAATAAAAGTTGGTGAGTTCTCTAATCGCCCCAAGCATATAGACACAAGTGTCACTTTGTCAAAGACTGTGTCGTTTAACAGTTCATTGACTGTAAATATCGTCCTACTGATTTAATGAATAGCAGATCTATTGACCAAACCATTACCTACTAATAGACATGCATTAATCAGAGAAATATGTAAAGTTGTGTAAACGAGGAGTGTTGAGTTGAGTTGAGTTGACTTTATTTTATCGTTTCCACAACTAGTTTGTGTTTAACCGTATGGCAACAGTGTGTTCTTTCTTGGTTTACTTATGCGTCTAGCTTTCCTTTCAACTTTCCTACAGCATACACGTAGAGACGAGGTGCTGATCCGATGGAGGAAGCAACCTGTACAATGTGCAAATCGCTGTAATAACACCACTAAGCGTGCATAACCCGAAACCGTCCTCTCATGAAGACAGGAGATATTGTCACGTGATTTAACTTTCATTTAATGGATTCTTTTGAAGGCTAGAGATGGGATCAACGGTCCCGCTGCGTCTCTGATTGATGTGAATAACTGATTCTCGGATCGATGTGAATAATTAAAAATATAATCACCAGGGAAAGAGAAATGCTGAAGCACGTCGGGTCCTGTGCTTTCAGAGAATGTGTGCTTCACGGAGTTCTATTCAGTTGCCTTGATTTCTGTTACATGGAAGCGGAAAATTAGACAAAAAAGATTAAATTTGTCAGTCGTGCAAGGAATTCGTCTCCTATAAGCGCAAGGAAGGCGTGGAAATATTTTAATGGTTTTACAGCATTGCCTCTCAATGATGATAAAATAATTCTGATAAATACAAAAGTGTTTTTTTTCGTTTACTGAAGCAACATGCATTAGTAATGATTTCTAAAACTTTTGAGAAGTGAGGTCATTGTAAATGCCCTTCTGTGCTCTATTGGAGTGCTGACTTTGTCATAAATATCGTTGGTTATCAAGGAACTCTGCCGTTCTGTTAAAATATAAAGAAAACCCTTGTACATACCCATCATTATTTTTAATATATGATGTAAAACGTAGATTGTTTTTTGAGTAGCCACTTTTGTCAAAAGTTTGAATTGTGAAAACCATGTCTTGGGTCTAAAATAATGTAAAAATGACACCCGTATGAGCCCCACACGATTTTCCTTACTCTATGCCCGCAACTTTAAATTGTTTAAATACATTCATATTTCTCTGATATTTTGCAAATGAACTTCTTGATGCTTTCCGTATACTTTACGCTTTTGTTGAAGTTTAGAGTAGGTGTACCCAGGTTTTTGTACCAAAATCGTATCTTCACAGCAAATAAGGTACAATATTCATATTTACAGAACTTTTATATTAACCATTAAAATTCGCTATAGCGGAAAGCCTCCCCCAGCAAAATAAGTATCAGTATCGAATCGTAAATGTGTTCCCGTATTATCGTACAGAACGTAAATTATCATGTTCGGATTCTCTCAGTATTCCTTGCCAAAAAGCCACGGAGATGTTTGGACGGCAGTAGCGAACTCAGGACAACGCGAAGTTTAACCCTTTAACCAGTTCGAACGAATATACTAGGGTAAAAACCGTAGAAGCAATAGCTGTCAGAAGCACGATTCACAAACACTTTAGCCGAGTTAAACTGCAGAGATAAAAAGATTTTATTTACAACTAAAGTCAGCTAAAATACACAGGCAAGATCTTCAGGCCAAATCAGCAGCACTGGTCAATTGATCAATTTGATCGATTTGTCAGTTTCTTGTAGGACTTCCGTCCACAGTGAGTAGAGTTTAGGTCCCAGCCACCTACAGCAAGATCGCCTTTTGGACAGGACACAGAAACGGAAGGAAGGAGAGGAAGTCTAGCGACTTTGATAGAACAGTTTGTAGTGAGATTTGAGTACAGTAGATGGCGCCACCGTACAAGTACGATATTGCACATAGAGGGGTGAGAGAATTTCAGGGGGGGGGGCATAGGAAAGGATACCCATTTAACCAGTGGGTTCAGCCTGGGGGCCGTCATTTAACGTGCTCGTCCGATGCACGGCGGATATTCAGCGATTGTTAGTAAATCACACCATCTCCGAAAGATCAGCCCAGGCTTGAACCTGGGGACCTTGCATAGATAGTCTGAACTGCTAACCAGTAAGCCATCCGCGGCATCAGCAACACTGGTGTGCATGTACAGTATTATATAGTTATCTCCCCACAATTCCCACAATACATACCGTGCAAGTTCAGGTTGCCAGGTAACAGTATGATTAAAGGAGGTTTTTACAAAGGTAGTACATAATCGTTTAAATTTGTAACCGTGTGAGTAGTCCTTTCCAAATAGAGTTCACATTGATCGGTATTTCCTCATTGCAGCACACTTCCGAAATATACGTAATGTATAATGCCTCTGTAAATAGTAATGTCTGTTTATTACTAGCAGGTGTAAGAACTCTCGTGAACGGAACGTTTTATCCGGACTGGGATGGGGCTAGAATTCTTACATCTGCTAGTAATAAGCAGACATTATACATTACGTATTTTTCTGAAGAGTTGTTGGTTGAACATGGCTGACATTGAATTGTTCGCTGCATAACTAGTACCTGAGGTGTGGTTCGTTAACGTTTTATTTCGCAAGTAACTATTTAAGAATGTGCGAGTACTTCTTTTATTCCTTTTATACTGCATGTCTGCCTTTTCTGTTTAATTGTACTTTTACGTTAACATCTAACTTTACTTAAAGCTTAGTGAATTTACTTCACTTTGATATATCCGAATTATTCCGTTAACATCTAACTTTACTTAAAGCTTTGTGAATTCACTTTACTTTGATATATCCGGATTATTCCAACGTGTTCAGTGTAGCTGAAAACCTAATTAAGCATACAATTTCTAAGTAAGTACTTAAAAGATAACAGCCATAGGTTTCAAAGCGTTTATTTCTCAGAAGAGGGCGCAAATATTTACAAATACAGTATACAACAAACGATGCCAGCTTCAACAATGACATAAACAATCCAACCGATACCACAAAGTTTGTCCAAATCACCGGAACAGTTCGTTGCCTCGCTGACAAAAGCAGATTTAGTTGGTGATTACAATAATAAGTGATTAGGTGCAAAAACGGTTTAGAAATACGTGATACCCAATAATTACAATCGCACAATGCAAAAGCGGTTCAGAAAAACAAACATGTCCAGTTGTATTTATTACATAGTGCCGAAAGCGTAAAATAATCAATAGTTATAGTAACACCGTGCAAAAAACGTTTTAGAACTACATGGAATTGCCAATAGTTATAATAACAGTAAAAAACCTGTTCAAAAATATCTAAGATGCCCAACAGTTATAAAAACATAGTGCAAAAGCAGTTCAGAAATTATATAGAATACCTAGTCTTTATAATGACACAGTGCAAATGGGGTTCATGAAATACCAGAAAGTTGAAATAAAGTGTAGACACGGTTCGGGAATACATGGAAACTCAATGAATATACACGTTACGAGCATTATAGTAGTTCAACGCAATTAAGTTGAATCACGAGGCCAACGACCGACGGCCACAAGACGATAAAACAAAATTAATATTAAAGTATTTCGCCAAACTAATGTAGGCGTAAACCCAAAACTGATTCATTATTCAGCCTCCTTAAAATAAATAATACGATGCATAAGACAACACAATAAACATGCACGTTACAAGCTTTTAACAATTTACAGCACCTCAGAGTAAGTATGGCAGCTGATAAATAATGCACGTGAGCGCAGCGTGATCTTGGAGCAGCAAGATGCTATTGGCGCGCAGGGTGACCTGTACCAACAACAGTGGCAAATTGCTTCTTTTTTCATACAGCGGTTGTGAATCAGTGCGTGCTAATATGGCGTTGTGTGATAAGGACATGTGAACGAAATTCAAACAACGCGCAGTGATTGAATTTTTAAGTGCTGAAAATGTTAAATTTATCGCCGTGTGAAGGCTATGCTTGGTGAAAACATTGACAGAAGTACAGCAAATCATTCCGCCATTAAATTTCGTCAGTGTGAAGCAGGCCATTTCAGTCTTGTTGGTAAAAAGCGCGGTGGAAGACCAGTCTCGGTGACAGACGAAAATTACCGAAAAGCATTTGATGAATGTATCCAAAATGACCGCCATGTCACCCAGAAGTGGATCGCAGCAAGGCTCGGAATCTTAAAAGAAAAAGTGGGATATATTGCTGCTTTACATGGCTACCCAAAAATCTGTTCTCGATGGGTGCCACGTATGTTGATGCCAGAAAACAAACACTAGCGTCTTGAGTGTTATGAAAAAACGTTTGAAGCGTTATCGTGAAGAGGGCGATCAACTTCTGTTGAATATTGTTGCTGAGGATGAGTCCTGTCTGGATCCATCACTTGGACCCTCAAGAACAAATTAGTAAAATCATGCAATGCATTGATTATGATACACTTTCCAACATACCAGAAATCATTACTCAAGTGATGAGGATAATGGCTGTGGAACAAATCTCGCTCCTGTGCCCTGACCTTTGACCCCATTTCGATGATATTAAACAGAATTGGTTTAGTATACCTCCGGAACAATATACTAAGGTTTTGCCGCAATAGAGATATTTTTAGTCAAGTTATGAGGATATATATATTTTTTATTGATTGATTGGAGGTTTAACGACCACCGTGAGCAACTCAATGGGCTATAAGCAGTCGCCCGTCCCTAATTTAGGATCACTGGTTCCAGGGAAGGGAGAGAGCCAGTGCCGTAAGAAAAACACAACATCCATGCCTGACCGGGATTCGAACCCGGACCCCTTACGGACGAATGATCAGAGGCCAGCGCCTTAGACCACTGCGCCACCGGGGCGGCAGTTATGAGGATAATGGCTGTTGAATAAATCTCGCTCCTGTTGTTCAACAGAAATGGTTCAGTATAACTCCGAAACAACATTCTAAAGTTGTGTCGCAATAGAAACATTTTTACATACGTTATGACTCATAAGGGCGATGGAATGGATCCCCTCCTACGTCTTGACCTTTGACCCTATTTTGTTCATTTTGAATAGGGTTCGTCCCCAGATATGCTAAAATTTCATTGGAATCTAACAAATTTTACGCAAGTTATGACGCATAAGGGAAATGGAATGGATCCCGCTCCTATGTCCTAACCTTTGACCTAATTTCGTCCATTTTCAGTAAGGTTCGTCCTACCACGTACTAAAATTTCATTGAAATCAAACCATTTTTACGCATGTTATGATGCATAAGGGCAATGGAATGCATCCCGCTCCTATGTCGTCACCTTTGACCACATTTATCCCATTTTTCAACAGGGTTAGTTCTCGGGTGAGCCCCTACCACATACTAAAATTTCATCGAAAGCAAGCCATTTTTACGCGAGTTATCGTGCGGACGGACAGACGGACAAAGCTGGAGCATATACGCTTCTTCAACCTACGGTTGGAAAGCGCAAAAAACGACAGACCTTGGAATATCAACAAGCTTCCTGTCCTCCCCCAAAATTCAAAATCGTGCTGTCTGCCAGCAAAGTTTTTTTAACTGGTTTTTCGGGTCTCACTCAAAGTTTACCTAACTGAACTTTTGGAAGCTGGGAGTACTGTCTATTCAGCACGTTACATTGAAACAACAGAGAGCCTACGCCGGACGGTGTGTTGGGTTAGGAAGTGAACTACACCGATTTGGTTGCTGCATGACAACGCAAGACCGCACGCTTCTCGCGCAACACTTGATGCTCTCCAGAGGCTCAAATTAGTGCTTCTCTGCCATCCACCCTACAGCACGGACTTGGCGCTGAGCGACTTTTATTTCTATGAAAAAGGTATCTCAAGCGGTCTCATTTCACCTCAGATGACGAAGTGGAGCACGCTGTCACATCGTGGATCAGCCAAAGCAGCCCTGAATTCTGCATTAACGGCATACGTAAACTTGTTTTACGTTGCGAAAAATATATTAAGCGACCAGGCGATTGGGTAGAAAAAGTGGTACTCAATTTACACCTCCCATATTGTACTTTCATTTGTACAAATACAACTTTTCTTTTCCTGGATATTTGTCAGTGTGCCTTACTTATCAGCCAACCCTCGTGCTCCTCAGTTCACATAGAATACCAGAACTGACACACATTAAACACTGCAAAAGCACAACGGTAATAACCACTTATACCTTCCGAACCAAATCCAGTTCTATTTCGAAATTCAGCACATTCATTTCAAGACGATACAACTTCACAGATCAGTGACTTAAGGATAACTTAGCGACAACGCCATCGACATTTAGATCATGGCTGGCATAACATTGCTTTGTAGATAAATTTTGCAATATTTTTCTCAGGAAATATCGCTCTTTCCATCGGTCTCTCTTTATCTCAACTATGCCCATCGAGTTCTGATCTCAGGAGTCTTTATCTTGCTGCTTGCCCTTTGACCCACTATCTGGATTACCAACTTCAAATTAATCGCGTAAAAACTTTCTGGCGTTAAGTTTAGAAGACATTTAACAAACAGAAACCGTGATCCAAGCGCTGGCTTTTGACCATGCGTCCGAGATGAGTCGTTCGGGTTCGAATGAATCCCTGTGAGTCATGGATGCTATGTTTGTCTTACGACACTGGCTTCTACTTTGCTGGAAACAAGGCCATCCGGAAAGTATAAAGCCATGATATTAGAAAGATGAGTTCCCTCCATTTTATGACGCCACTGTCATGTTGCACAGCCTGATACGTCAGTGTCGTGCTTGACGTCATACACAATAGCGTTGGAAACCAATCAGAAGCTTTGGTTTTCGCGGGACGTCACTAAAAGAGGGAATTAATCTCTCGAACGGCATGGCCTTGTATTTTCTAGATGGTGTTGCCTGGAACCAGTTGCCATAATTAAGGACAGGCGAATGGTTATAGTGTCGCCCCGGTGGCGCAATGGTCCAAGCGATGGTTTAGGACCATTCACCCGAGTTGGGTCTGAGTCCGAATCCCAGTGAGGCATAGATGTTGTGTTTGTTACACGCCGCTGAGTCTTTTCCTTCCCTGGAACCAGTGACCCTAAATTAAGGACGGGCGACTGCTTTTAGATCATTGAGTTGCGTTAAACTTTCAATAAAAAAATGCTTATAGCACATCGAATTATTCACAATGGTCATTAAACCTCCAAACAAAAACAAAAAAAGACAAATTTTCATAAGAAGACAAACGTAAAAGGAAGGTTAAATTAGAATTATATGTTACACACCTATATCTCTTATTTAACCTTCTTTTGACTTTGTTTTCAATGCAAATCTGTTTACGTTTCCGTTAAAGATTTGCTCACTATACTGCACATTGCATACTCGAATAATTTCTACGGTTAGACAATGCTGAAGTGAGACAAAATAAAATAAAAAGCAAGGACGACATTGTTTAGCGTACATAATAAAAACTTTGTAAGGAATGGAGTTTGCAGTTATATTGTGGAAATGATTAGCGGTTATAATTGATGATTAAATGATTTTATAACGATTAGCGGTTTATGATTGTACATTTAAAGCTACGCAATGGTAAAACGTATTTGTGGAGACTACTTCATGTTCTTGAAGACCACAGTTTGAAGATCAAACCAGTCAATCACGTGATTGCCGATTCTTCCGTCACTGGCCACTTATTTAAATTAGATTTATTTGATTTACGCTACATGTGTACAAGTTTATCTAACAATAATAATTAGCCATACAACTGAAAAACAGTTAAGACACTAAAACAGATTATTCATCTTTGACAAGTCTTTGAGGAAGCTCCCTACTGACTTTGCGTAGAAATGCGCGATATGACGTACCTTTTCTGTAAATTCAATCGAGAAACAACCATCATACGTTTACATTTCTTTTACTTTAATACCTCAGTTTCAAGTTATCATAGCCGCCCCGGTGGCGCAGTGGTCTAAGGCGTTGGCCTCTGATCATTCGTCCGTAAGGGGTCCGGGTTCGAATCCCGGTCAGGCATGGATGTTGTGATTGTCTTACGGCACTGGTTCTCTCCCTTCCCTGGAACCAGTGACCCTAAATTAGGGACGGGCGACTGCTTATAGCCCATTGAGTTGCTCACGGCGGTCGTTAAACCTCCAATCAAAAAAAAAAAAAGTTATCATAATAGCCTAAGTTATTTTAGAAGTGCGAACATATAACTACATAAACATAAAATAATAAACTTACCAAATAAGGCATTGTACTGGTTTTTCTCCCGTACGAGTTCATAAAACACTTATATGCACGTATATGCTGTTTTCTTCCACGCCGAGATCAGTTCGAATATACACCGATGAACCATTACATTATCACTACCTACCTAATAAGCTGTAGGACCCCCCTTTAGCCCGCAAAATAGGGGCCACACGGCGAGTAATCGATTCAATATGGTGCCGATAGGTGTCCTGGGTATCTGGTACCATAATGACAACAGCAGATCCTCCAGTTCCCGTAAATATCGGGGTGTTGATGATTTAGTGCAAACCCGCTTTTCCAAGTCGTACCACAAATGTTCGATTGGGTTCACGTCAGGCGAATTTGATGGCCAGGGCAGTAACAAAAAGTCACCGGCATGTTCCTCGAACCATTAATTGCAGTCCCGGTGACGCAGTGGTCTAAGCGAAAGCTTCTTATTTTTCGTCCGACAGAGGTCCTGGTTCGAATCCCGGTGACGCATGGATATTGTGTTTGTCTTACGGCACTGGCCCTATCCCTTCCCTGGAACCTGTGACCCTAAATAAGGAACGTGTGATTGCTTATAGCCCAACGAGTTGCTCACGATGGTCGTTAAACTTTCAATAAAAAAAACAAAAACAAAAAAAGAACCACTCCTGAACGATTCTGGCAGTGTGGCATGGCGCATTATCCTGTTGGTAAAAGCCATCACCGGCAGGGGACAGTTGCCATGAATGGGTGAGCTTGAATAAAGGCCATCACCGGCAGGGGACAGTTGCCATGAATGGGTGAGCTTGAATAAAGGCCATCACCGGCAGGGGACAGTTGCCATGAATGGGTGAGCTTGAATAAAGGCCATCACCGGCAGGGGAGAGTTGCCATGAATGGGTGAGCTTGAATAAAGGCCATCACCGGTAGGGGACAGTTGCCATGAATGGGTGAGCTTGAATAAAGGCCATCACCGGCAGGGGACAGTTGCCATGAATGGGTGAGCTTGAATAAAGCTATCACCAGCAGGGGACAGTTGCCATGAATGGGGGAGCTTGAATAAAGGCCATCACCGGCAGGGGACAGTTGCCATGAATGGGTGAGCTTAAATAAAGGCCATCACCGGCAGGGGACAGTTGCCATGAATGGGTGAGCTTGAATAAAGGCCATCACCAGCAGGGGACAGTTGACATGAATGGGTGAGCTTCAATAAAGGCCATCACCAGCAGGGGACAATTGTCATGAATGGGTGAGCTTGGTTCTGAACGATGCTCATATACCTGGGCAGCTGCAAGAAAGTGTGCTATTGGAATAATGAGGACTAAAATTTCCCAAGAAAACATTGTCCACAGCATAACACCGTCGCCGCCGGCCTGTTTCCGCCCAACAGTGCATCCAGGTGCCATAACCTCTGTTGGTAATTGGCGTATCCGCGCTCGGCCTTCTACGTGAGGCACCAGGAATCTTAGTTCATCAGACCAGGCCACTTTCTTCCTATCATCCACGGTCCCGTCTCGATTATTTTGGGCCCACTTCATGCGTTGTTGGCGATGACGTGCAGTGAGCAAGGAGACCCGGCAGAGTCTTCGGCTACGCAGGCCCATGCATAGAAGGCTGAGATGAACTATGTGCTGTGACATATTGTCCTGATCACCATTGTTGTATCCGTGGGTGATTTGTCGCTGTGGTCAATGCGCGACAGTCTCCTCACCCCTCTGGCATCAATGAGCTACGGACCACCCACGGCTGGACGACTGTTCTTAGTTTGGGCATCAGTGTACCCACTTGACACCTACACACTACAGCGCCACGTGAACATCCCACAAGCCGCGCCGTTTCCAAGATCGTAGTTTCGAGGTGCCGCGCCTTCACAATTTGTCCTTCATCAAACTCCGATAAAGTGGCAGCTTTCTACATTCTGACTCCGTACACTCTAGTAACCAAAGCCGGTTCTCGGGTTGTATATATACTGCTCTGTGAACTTCACTAGCGCCACCGTTCGGTCTCCCGGCGCGCTCATTTCTCTAGGCAGGGGGTGGTCATAGCTCATCGGTGTACTGTACGTAGTAATGTTTTATGAATCTCTAAGCGCGAGAAAGCTAAGTGCATTAGCTTATTTGTTAAGAGTGTCTTGTGTCTGTATTGTTATAAAATATTTTTCTCGATATTTGCTTCAGTTTAATTTTTCTTGTTCAATTATCTTTCTTTTACGTTGTTTTTTTTTCCTTTATCTCCATTCCTGCGTGTGTCGTTACTATGGTATGTCGTACATGAGATTTCTTCTCTTTTTATCCTAATCTGTCTTTTTAGTGCCTTTCTGTGTACATTTTGATTGTTTTTGTTCTATTCCACTGTTTTTCGAAAGCATACAAGAAATTATAGTTTAAGTATCGAAAAATGCGTCGATCGTCCTTTGTTATGCTTTGCTTTCTTCGGATAATTTAAATAAGCCATTCGTTCTTTTCGTCTGCCTGTCGTCGTACGTTACCTTCTGTCACATAGGTGGTTAATGGAAATCGATAAGGAGAACAAAGACAGCGAAAACGTGAGGAAGCGTTGGGTAAAAAAGAAGGGAAATGAGTTGATCTGGTATTCAGCACGTTTTCACCTGTTCCCTTACGTCATTATTCTCCAAAAATTGGTGTGTTCAAGACAATAAATAAAATTCGCTGGTAAATGGTGTTTCTGCTCATTCATTCTTATTTACATTCATTTACACAACCCTCTTTTCCTAATCTCTAGAGAAACTGGAGGGACGTTCGCAGTCTTTTATAAATGTAATGATCACTAAAGGATCTATGTATTGGGTAGAACAGAAAAGTTCAAAATTTCTTGCTTGCTTTTCTTGAAGAAAATGACTTTACATGCTAAGAAATATGTATGTCTATGGTTAACATTATTTCATCAACTGGTACAAGTTAAATGTATTTACATGATAAAAAACGGCGTTGATATATCTGGATATAAGTAAATGCTTACAAGAGATAGCTGCACTTTTTGGTGTAAAATCTGCTTGAAGGAATGTAAATCCGGGAAGTGACTCGATGCGTTGTCTTGAAGGAAGAATGTGAATCTGGAAGGTGTGATCTGGTGCATTGCATTGTCTTGAAAGAGGAATGCAGCCCCCGTGGTGAAGTGGTCTAAGCGCTGGCTTCTGACTATTCGTCCGAGTTGAGGTCCGGGTCCGAATCCCGGTGAGTCATGGATGTTGCATTTGGATTACGGCACTGGCTCTCTCCCTTCCCTGGAACCAGTGGCCCTAAATTAGGGACAGGCGATTGCATATTGCGCATTGAGTTGCTCACGGTTGCAGTTAAATCCCCAAAGGAATGCAAATCATTGAGGTGCGATCTGGTGCATTGTAATGATGTAGGAATGTAAATATGGATGTAACTCGGTGCATTGTCATGAATGAGGAATGTAAATCTGGGAGGTGTGACTATGTGTATTGTCTTGAAGGGGAATGTAAATCTAGGTGTGGCCTAGTGCATTGTCTTGAAAATGGAATGTAATTCTGCTAGTGTGACTGCGCATTTTTTGAAGGAGGAATGCAAACCCGAGAAGTCTCGGTGCATTGTCTTGAATTAGGAATGTAAATCTGGGACGTCTCGGTGCATTGTCTTGAAGGAAGAATGTAAATCTAGGTGGATATGACTCCGCACTGTTTTGAAAAAAGAATGTAAATCTTGGTGATGTAATCTGGTGCATTGCTCGCCCATTTCGGAAACAGCGACACTTGTGCTTGCTCAGGGACCTTTTTGGTTACAATGTTCTAGGAGTGTTGCCAAAATCAATGAACAACCAACTTGCAACACAACTCTAAAAGGCGGTCAAATGTGTATTCTAGAGGGGAACGACTGATGCGTCATCTTAAACCGGGCTATTTACTTGGTACAGTTTTGCAGTTGAAGGCCCAGTGCAACATCGATCTTCCGGAAGTAATATGCCGCGCAACTATGCGTATTTTATCAACGTCAACATTTTTAGATTTAGTTTTCCCACCTAGAATTTTCGCCGCTCACTCTTGATGACTGTTTTTAGCTCCCTCCCACGCTGTATGAGCAATATACAAAACTTCTTTAAAAACAACTTGACTAATTGCATTTGGCGAAGGCTCATCCTTACACAGCTGTATTTGTTAAGTGAGTCCCGTTAAATATTTCCATGATTCCTTGATCACGCAAGAGCAGAATAAGGCTTGTGTTTGTTGGGAGATTCGGAACTTTTTTTGGGGCAGATGATACTGCTTAATTTCGTCCTTAGTGAGCCTGACGTTGACCAATGAAAGTATTAATAATACCTTACTCTTTTAAACAAATGTTTCTTAAATGAAAGGATGCTAATGAATGAAATTTGCCAACGTACCATCTTTTGAAAATAACTTTGGTCATTTAAACATTTTTGGAATTACCATAAATAACTGGAACGTTCTTTCTATTTGCAGTTTTTTTTTATCTTGGTTTGTGCTTTTTACCCCACAAGAAATAATTTTAATTTGAGTTCCAGTTTTGCTTGATGCAAAAAAGTAATGTGAATCCTTCCTTTCTTTGCTGTGATTTATAGTTTATTAGTTTAGTTTTATTGTTCTCGAAGTCTCGCGTATAATTAGGAAGGAGTTTCCACTGAACAGCAGTCTTATCGGTATTGTAGGATTGTTCATCTTAAAACCTTTCTTCAGTCAACCGATTTTTCAATTCGCTAGGAACACCTGCTGCATCATGATTAGCGGATACATAAGTTTTCTTATTTGAATTTGTTCCTGTGGAATGACGTGCCTCTTCTGGCATCGTCGAAAACCGTACATTTCTGATTTCAAGTTCTGTTTCTGCCAGGAGGTTTGACTTTTTTCGCTAAACGTTTTCTTCAACAAGTGGCGCTGCTAATAGTTTTTCCACCACCCATTGTTCGGAAAACAAAATACACAGTGCGTTATCTAATTCATCCTTGTTCGAAAATGTAATTTTTTTCCTTCTTAAACTTTGTTTTGTTGTTGTTTCCCATACATTTTGGTAGTTTTCCCTTGCCTTTGGTCAGTGCATGACAGTAGCTCCATTTCCTAATTTTTTTCAGTTGAGAAAGAAAGCTTCTGTATTTTTTTATCTAAATTAAGAAATGGAGCCGTTGTGCTTTCTTTCTTAACTTCCAATTTTAATTTTCTGAAGACACATTTTCTTTGACATTTTTTTGATGGTCTTACAATGCAGCTCACCGATCTTGCGTCGTCAGGATGCTGTTATTAGGCTTTAAGACAACTCCTTGCAGTTTTGGACTTCAAGGAATACGTGTGTTGTGCTGTGATTCGGAGGGCTAGTACCCAGATAGAAGCACGTGAAACTCACCACGTAACCATATGGTGTAACTCGGCTGATGCGTTTTTTTGCCCTCTGTATGTTTGAGGACGAAGATGGCATCCCTTTGAGACGAAAGTGTGAAAGCTTCTACTGTGAGAGAGACTTTACGTCTGTGCGTGTTTCTTTGGTTTTCTCCTGTAGGAGGGGCATGAACACGGTATCACAGCTTTTCTAATGGCACGTTTCAATTGAAATACACAACCTGCGCAGTGTTCTTCAAAGGAAATTGAAGAAGGTACAAAAATAAAAAATATCAACGTGGTTTCTATAATCGCCAAACATTCGTAATTTGGATAAGATATTTATGGACTTTAGCGGCAGAAACGTTCGATGCAAAAAATAGAATTTTACAAAGATGTGTTCCTCACAGCGATATACACAGTCGTGTCAGAATAATATGATCAACTACCTAATAACAGGAATAACCACCCTTGGCCCGGATGACAGCGGCGTGACGGCGTGGCATGGACGCAATCAGGCCCGGAAAGGTTGCCCGAGACACCCATGCCCATTCTGACTGAAGAAGAGCACGGAGGTCCCGGAGATGACGTGGTTGTTGGTCGGCAATTCGAACCTGCCAATCGAAATAATCCCACAAGTGCTCCATGGGATTGAGGTGATACGCTTTCGTCAGCCAAGGGAGAATGTAGAAGTCGCTGTCGTGTTCCTGGAACCAGAGACACACACCCTTAGCGACGTGGCACGGCATATTGTTCTGTTTGGTAGACACTATTACCACCAAGATAAACGTTCAACATGCAGACATGTATGTGGTCAGCGGAGATGGACAGGCAGCCATCGGTGTTCAGGGACTCATCGAGTGATACCAGCGGTCCTAGGTCATACCAGGAAAACATCCGACAGACATGCATATTGTCACCTCCGGCCTGTGGTTAACTATCAGCCTTACCCGGCTGTTGGTTATCGTGTGTCTGACGCCGTGTCCCCCACTGCCCGTCACACCTGCAGAGTACAAACCTTCATTCGTCGGAGAAGGCAACCTTTTTTCCACTCCTCTACTGTCCATTGACAGTAGTCTCATGCGAACTGCAGGCGTCGTTGTTGATGGACCTGGGTTAACATAGGCGCCTTGGCACAGCGTTGAGTCCGGGAACCCATGCCTAACAGGGTTCGTTCTACTGTTATCAGGGACACGTACGTGTGTATCCCAACTTTCTTTTTTTTTTTTTTTGATTGAAGGTTTAACGACCACCGTAAGCAACTCAATGGGCTATAAGCAGTCGCCCGTCCCTAATTTAGGGCCACTGGTTCCAGGGAAGTGAGAGAGCCAGTGCCGTAAGACAAACACAACATCCATGCCTCACCGGGATTCGAACCCGGACCCCTTTTGGACGAATGATCAGAGGCCATCGCTTAGACCACTGCGCCACCGGTGCGGCTGTCCCAACTTTCATTTGCGTGGTCAATTGCAGCACTGTCGCGCGTCAATTGCCATTTATCAGTCGACGGAGATGATGTTCTCCTCTGGGGTCGATAGCTTTTGGGGATCCACAGTTATGACGTCGAGATTTACTCGGTGTGCCAACAATCCATTCTTGCAAACAGCCTACGAAATCTGCTTTTTCTGAGATGTTTCCACCCTTGGAGCGGTAACCGTTGATCATTCCTTTTGGAACGTCCGTCAAATCACTACCTCTGCCCGTTATGCTCACTCCCGCACTATGGATCATCTGTCCTGGCCGGCCGCTTTTATCTCCGTGTGGTAGACTTTGTCACGTGCACTGTGTGACGCGACTGGTTGGGCATACTGTGATTCCAGGGGTGGTCATATTATTCTGATACGACCGTGTATATTCGATGCAAAATTTAATTTTTTTTTTCATTTGAATTACTTTACAAACACTGAAGATTCGGAAATTAATGAGGAAACTCCAAAACTAACCCATGCCGTCATGTAGTTTGGATTTCATGTCAAACAACTGCCACATAGAAAAGGAAATAAGCGGTGTATGAAGCTTAGTTTCAGATATTTTGCAGGAAACTGTGAAGTTTTCAACAACAATTAAATGTTGTCTCACATTTTTTTAATTAATGCATACTTCTAATTCATACTTATGCATCAGAGATATGGATCTTAACCACGAAATATATTAAGAAGCTACAACAATTCAAAGAAGAGAGGATAGATGCATCCTTGGCATTACCAGGAAAGAGAGGAAGAGTAATTCATAGACTGGATTAGGAATATTACTGCAGTTGATTGCACGATAATCCAAGTAAAGAACCTCAAGTGGCAATGGACTGTACATATTGCTAGAAAACTGACCACCGTTGGATGAATGAAATACTAGAATATATAATGAGCGACATCGTAAGATATGGGAGATGCGTGGATGAAATTCAAAGCATGCTGGAATGACATGGAAGAGACTGGCTAAAGATAGAAAGTTGTGGAAAAGGTTTGGGAGACGTTCATCCAGCATTGGATTGATTATGGTTCATGAAATTGATGATGCACAGAAAAGTACAACTTTACGTCCCTTAGGGGGAATCTGTGAGTTGTTGGAAGAATATAAGGCGGATAAATTTCCTTCATATGCCAGATTCGGTTTGATCAGTGGCCATCTTATTCCACCGGAAAAATTAGGGTTGTGAAATTTAGGATACGGCATTTTAACCCTGCGGACGAAGACCATCCCTTGGAAGACCTGTTTCAATCACCATTCCACAATATGTAGATGATGTCTACAACACGAATTTGGAAAACCGAAAAATCTTTGCAAAAAGAATATTGGATATTCTGGGGATGCCCCGTGAACGTTTATGATTATTGATCCACGAAGTGCTCTACATACAATTGGGTGCCAAAACGCTTGACTGCTAATCAGAAGTCATCCGGTTGCAGCAGCTAAGACAGTATTGCATCATTTTTAGCGGCATATGGACAGTTTCTTGGCTCGTTTGGTAATTAATGAAAAAATGTGGATTCCTCTGTGTGATCCAGAGTCAAAGGAACAATCTGAAGAATAGAAACAGAAGTTTGCTTTGCCCAAAAACGTTTCGAGCATAAAAGCATGAAAAAAGAAGAGGTGTCTGTGTTCTGAAAAAGCGAAAGGGTAGTGCTTGTAGATTAAGTGGTAGAGCCACTATCATAGCAGCGTGTTGCACATTCCTTCTGGACATACTGAAGCAGGAACTGAAGTAACAACTCAGAAGTGAACAGTCATGCATTTGCTGGACATTGCTTTGAACCATACTGTTGGTATCACGCAGGTAGAATTTCATAAAATTCACCTGCTTACTCACAGAATTTGGCACCATCTATGATTTATTCTCCAAATTAAAGAAACTGTTGAAAAAAATGGTATTCTAGTTCATTCCCAATGCAACATAAACTGTTCACAAGTGGTTTCGAGCACAATCATCACATTTTATTTTGGATTAAAGAAAATGGAGTATCAGTTCCACAAATGTGTTGAAGCGAATATGTGGAATAATGTATTAATACCATTCCCATGACTTTTCTTTCTATGAAAAACAAAGAAGTTTTGAGCATGTCGTCGTGAAATATTTCGTACTGCATTTTTTGGCAAAATGTGCAAAGATTATTCAAAACTCTTTACAGAAATTTAAATCTTCATTTTTGGCATTCCGTTTGTTACCTTTCCCGAGAGGTATTCTTTTTTTATTTTGTCATCACTTTGTTTACAAATATAACACATCTAAGCAAATCTTTTCCACTGAAACTGAAACTTTGTTTCATTTATGGAAATTTTCTCGTTATGATCTTTGTTTCATTGAGCAAATAGAATGTTCTTTGTTGGCCAAGTTTTCTTGCTAATCCAAACTTAATAATCTATGTTTGAAAGAGTCGAATTCCAAAAATAAAAACTCATGAATATGTATGCCTCCTTCAATTTAAATTCTTTCAGTCTCTCATTATTTCCTCAAGGTAAATATTAAAGATTATTAAGGATAGCATCCGCCCTGAATAAGAAAAAAAGTGTTTTCTCTCACATATTCATACTTTGTCATAAAGTTTACGCAACTTCTATTTTGTTTGCCGTTGTGTTTACTAATTGCTTGAAATTTATGAATTCCTAAAATATGCAAGTTTATTCTTATCTTTTGACTATGGCATGCTTTCTCGCAGAAGGTACAAAATGTCTATAATGAAAACTGTCTTATTCCTTTTTTCGTATGTTACTTAATAACACTTGACATATTTTGCTGATTTTCAGTTATTTAATAAGAGATATGATAGAAATTGAAAAACACGTCCGAGTTTTTCTAAGAATGCCACGTTTATAATTATCTAGATTATTTCGTTATTCTAGAACTTTCTTTTGAATTTTTATGTATTCTTTTTTCGTGTTTGGGGATATTGAAATCGAAACATTTCTCTTCCATTTTGTTCTTCGGTGTTTGTTTTAAATTAGCAAAACGACTCGATTCTTAAGAAGTAAGGTTTGTCGATTCTTAAGAAGTAAGGTTTGTCGAGTGGTAGAAGTGGTTGCTTCTGGCTAGTTTTCCAAGATGGTCCCGGGTGGTGTCTTTGTCTTACAGAAGTAGTTCTCTCCACTGGAACCAGCCAGTGGTTCCACATTTGAGGCGGACGTCTGGTTTATATCCCTTAGTCCCTCATGTAGTCGTTAAAACTCCAAATAAAAAAAATGCATGTTTTGAAGTGGTGACGACACAAGTGTCATGTCCCCACGTTCCGTAATGTGTTTAGTGTTGCGCAATTTTTTCTTCAGTTGTCTTTAAGCTCCAAATTGCAGTTTTTAGAACTGGCATTCAATCCTTAGTTTTCCTCCTGAAGTACAGAAAACAGTTCTCAAATGAGAGGAAACGTATATTCCCTTTTTAATTAAGGTTCAAACATAAAACTGATGCCGCAATGGTCACTCTAAGTAATCTGAGTTAAAAAAATTCTTTAACATATATGTCAAAACTGTAATGATTTCGCACATATATACATATTCGAGTCACATTATTGTGACCACCTCCTGCTTTTGACGTCAACAGCGCGTAGCCAATGAAGGAAGGCACATGTCGTGAGCTGGCTTGGAGGGTATATACGGTGTGTTGCAGGCATTATGAAAGCATATCAATTGTTGCTGTCGTGGATAAAAAGAGCGATTTAAAATATTTACAAAAGGGGAAAATTGACGGCTATCGGGGAAAGGGTGGTAGTATTTCTGAAATAGCGAAGTTTGTGAACTGTTCGCGTGCTGTTGTGGTTAAAGTTTATCGTGATTGGATAAATGGCACCATTGCGAATAAGCGACGTAGAAACTGAGTGAGAGGTAAGCGTTGGCTTCGAAGCAGCGTAAGGGCCGATCGGCACGCTACAGTGGAGCAACTAACTGGCCGAATGAACTAGGGAACTACCGGAATTGTGTCTAAAACGACAGTTCAGAGAACCCTGCTGCGTATGGCGCTCCGATAAAGACGGATGGCCATGCACCTATGCTAACGAAGGTGCATCGACAGAAAAGGCTTACATTTGCACGGCAGTATTTGAATTGGACATCTGCGGATTGTCAAAGGATTGCCTTTTCTGCTTAATTAAACGAATGGACGTTGGTGTATAAGACGAGAAACATCGGAGAACACTGTTCAACCATTGCTGGAAAAATGAAAACTGATGGGAGCAGCGCTATGGTCTGGAGAGTTTTCATGGCATTCCCTGGGTCCACTCATGCCTGTGGAAGGCACTATGGAGCGAATCCATTATGAATTCATTCTTGCAGACCACGTACACCCATACATGCTGATTGTCTTCCCTGGGGCGGATGGAATCTTCCGGTACTACAATGCGACGTGTCCGAGAGTGGTTGGAAGAGCACGATGAAGACTTCAAAGTACTTCCCTGGCCCCATAATTCCTAAAACGTAAACCCGATTGAGCATCTGTGGGACCACTTCTATCGTGTTTGTTCGCTTTATGGATCCTCCACCACGCGTCCTCCAGCAGCTGTCAGATGCACTGCAGTCAGCATGATTCCACAAACCTGTGAACACCTTCCAGTACCTTATTCGCTCACTCCAAGCCCGTCTAGCTGCGTTCCGCGCTGTACACGGCAGTTACTCTGGATGTTAGCTGGTGGTCACAATAATGTGACTCGACCGTGTATTTATACTGTATATATATATATATATATGGACATGGAGACATCCAAATGGGACGACAAGTGAAATTGATTTTATTATGTGTAACAAAAAATTCGTCATAGAAGACTGCAGTGTGCTAAACAAGTTCAACACAGGCAATGACCATAGATTGGTGAGATGTAAGATGCACCTCAACACTAAACTCGAACGTGGCAAGCTCATAAGACAAACAAAACGTATTGACATAACCAACCTTAAAAAACACCATACTACCTTCAAATTGGAACTGAAGAACAGATTCTCTGCTTTAGAAGGCCTAACATCGGAAGAAGTGGATATTTCTGAAGTTAACAGAAAAGTAACCAAAGCTCTTGTGGAAACAGCAACAAAATTAGCTGGGTCTAAGAACAAATTGCATGTGAACAAATTATCAGGGAAAACCAAAATGTTGATGCAAAAAAGAAGAGTGATGAGGACAACTAAAGAAGATGTGACTTCCAAAGTGGAATATATAGAGCTATGCAAGACAGTACGAAAAAGTATCACTGAAGACGTAAGGAAATTCAACTGTGAACTAGTAAGGAAAGCAATTGAAAACAACCAAAGCCTAAAGATAGCAAAGGGACATCTCAGTAAAGGAAAAAACAGATTATGGCACTGAGAAAAGAAGATGGTTCTGTAACAAGAAATAGAGGCGAAATTTTGACAAGAGTGAAAGATTTCTACTCCAAATTATATGAAAGGGATGATACATGTACTCCAGACATCATGAAAGGTACCAGTACCAGAGTTCTTCCAGCACATGCAATCAAGAACATGAAGCGGGGAAAAGCTCCAGGAGAAGATGGAATTACTGTAGACATCATACAAGAAGCAAATGGAGAAATCGAAACAGTACTCGCCCAAATTTTCACTCGATGCCTTAATGAAGGAAAGATTCCTGAGGATTGGAACAACGCTACAATGATCTTGCTACATAAAAAAGGTGACATTGAGGATCTCAGGAACTACAGACCTATCAGCCTCCTATCAGTGGCTTATAAAATCTTCACTAAAGTTCTTTCACACCGCTTGAAGGTGACACTGGACATGGCTCAACCGAGAGAACAAGCTGGATTCAGGAGTGGCTACAGCACAATAGATCATATCCACGTACTGAGAGAACTAATTGAAAGAGCGAGGAAATATGAACTTCCATTGTGCATGGCTTTTATCGATTATGAAAAAGCCTTTGATTCGGTGAAACCATCAGCAGTTGCAATGGCTCTGAAATCCTGCGGTATTGAAGATGCATACATTAATATTATTAATAACATCTATGAAAATGCAAGTGCAAAGATTCGGCTGTTTGAAAATACAACACACATAAAAATTGGAAAAGGAGTGAGACAAGGTGACACCATATCTCCGAAGCTCTTTAATGCCACATTGGAAAATGTCTTTCAATCACTGAACTGGGAAAACAAAGGGATAAAGATTAATGGAGATTATCTAACCCACCTTCGTTTTGCTGATGACATAGTCATTTTTGCAACTACCCCATCAGAGCTGCAGAGTATGATCCAGGAACTTGCTGACAAGAGTAAAGAAGTGGGATTAAAAATGAACTTTCAGAAGACAAAAGTGATGTACAATGCTTTTACAAGAAATGAAGATTTATCGATTGATGGAGAAAAGCTGGAGATAACAGACACGCACGTTTATCTTGGACAGCAGATATCAAGTGAGGGTCACATTGGTGAAGAAATTAATCGGCGTACAAAACTTGCCTGGAGAGCTTTTGGAAGAAACAGCATAATTTTCAAGAGCAATATGCCATTATGTCTTAAAAGAAAAGTGTTTGATCAATGCATCCTTCCAGTGCTTACGTATGGTGCAGAGACGTGGACCTTAGCTAAAAGAGACATACAAAGGCTACAGACAACTCAAAGTAGCATGGAGAGGTGCATGCTTGGTGTAACCAGGAGAGATAAGAAGAGGAACACGTGGATCCGAAAAATGACAAGAGTGGAAGACATCATGATCAGAGTTAAATCCCTGAAATGGCAATGGGCTGGACATACTGCCAGAAGAACAGACCATCGATGGACAGCCGAAATTTTAGATTGGATTCCAAGGGACAGGAAAAGACCCAGAAGAAGACCACATGGAAGATGGGTGGATGAAATTCGAAAGTATGCGGGAGTGACATGGAGGAGACTGGCACAAGACAGACCGTTGTGGAGGAAACTTGGGGAGACCTTCGTCCAGCAGTGGATTGATAATGGTTGACAATGATGATGATGATGATATATATATATATATATATATATATACATCAGAGCTGCAGAGTATGATCCAGGAACTTGCTGACAAGAGTAAAGAAGTGGGATTAAAAATGAACTTTCAGAAGACAAAAGTGATGTTCAATGCTTTTACAAGAAATGAAGATTTATCGATTGATGGAGAAAAGCTGGAGATAACAGACACGTACGTTTATCTTGGACAGCAGATATCAAGTGAGGGTCACATTGATAAAGAAAATAAGCGGCGTACAAAACTTGCCTGGAGAGCTTTTGGAAGAAACAGCATAATTTTCAAGAGCAATATGACATTATGTCTTAAAAGAAAAGTGTTTGATCAATGCATCCTTCCAGTGCTTACGTATGGTGCAGAGACGTGGAACTTGTCTAAAGGAGACATACAAAGGCTGCAGACAACTCGAAGCAGCATGGAGAGGTGTATGCGTGGTGTAACCAGGAGAGATAAGAAGAGGAACTCGTGGATCCGGAAAATGACAAGAGTGGAAGACATCATGATCAGAGTTAAATCCCTGAAATGGCAATGAGCTGGACATACTCCCAGAAGGACAGACGATCGATGGACAGCCGAAATTTTAGATTGGATTCCAAGGGACAGGAAAAGACCCAGAAGACCACATGGAAGATGGGTGGATGAAATTCGAAAGTATTGTGGAGTGACATGGAGGAGACTGGCACAAGGCAGACCGTTGTGGAGGAAACTTGGGGAGACCTTCGTCCAGCAGTGGATTGATAATGGTTGACGATGATGATGATAATATATATCACCGAGCCGAACTTCTGGCGCTGTGGCATCATCATTGCAATGTGAAAATGCATAGAGCCAACATCCCCTGTAACTGAAATCCTAACATATCATTATCACATCGTAAGTAGACTGAATGTTTGTTTTCTGTGCTCGTCAGTCAAAAACGATGTGAGGTTTCTGGTGTAATACAATTAGGTAGAGCAGCAGATGTTCAAACGCAGTAATTATGTTTTGTAGAAAAACTCAGGATTTTCATGATATAACACGACCACAGTCAGCGCTGAGATGTCCGTAGTTAAGACAATTATGATTTTTTCGCTAACTCAGTTTTGTGATGCGAAATACTATAAACTACCACTATGTGTAAATGTTTGCTCTTCCGTTTTTTTTTTTGATGTCTACTCTCGTTGAATGACTAACACGAGAAGCCAAGATGTGGTCCACCTATGATGACGTCATAAACAAGTTCTTAGGCTTTCAGTTAGAGGGGAGTTAGTAGACCATATCTCTGGATCTGTTATCTAAAAGGATTTATGGTTGTTGTTAAATCTAATCTTTTCTGAATTTGATTGCATCCATGTCTTATACATATGATTGCAAAATGTTGTGCATATTTGTCCTAGCTGAGATCGACTTCGGGTTGCAAATGTTGCGCAACCTGTCCTAGCTGAGATCGACTTCGGGTCTCGAATGCGGCGTGGATAATGAATGTATTTTGCGTCGTTCGTTCTGTCTACTGCCTGTAATTTGCGAAGGGCAATTCTTTCCAGAATTAAATGCCGAAGAGGATCGTTGGTAGTTACTTACATCACTTTGTTGCCACCGAAAATGGTTTTAAGTGTTTGATATTATATTTTTATTGCAATATTTCCAAAAGTTTTTTGCGCTTATTGGGATTTTAATATCAAAAGAAAAATATTTTTAATCGCTGTAACCCTTGAAGTGTCCGATGCATCTGAACCAAATGGTGACCGAAATTTTCTGCGACTCCCAAATAGAAATGTTCGTAAAGCGACCAATGTTTGCAAAATTTCCCCCTTCTCACCTCAGCGGTACCTCTTGTAAACTCTAGTTTATCTCGTAGCAAAACCGACTCGTTTTTAGACCATCCTCTGCTCGAAGACCCAAGTCATGATGGGAAGTATTAGTCGCTTTTCATGCAACTGGATAGAAACAAATTCATCAAGCATCTCTCCATTTCTAGCTTCGTCGCCATTGTTACAGTTGTTTTAAGAGGTAATCAGCCAGAAAGGGTTAATATTAATCATCTTCCTAAATTCTCACAAATAAAAAAAGCTAAGGGAAGGCCAAGCTTTCTGGTGCGCAGACTTACACATTCCAGCAATGTTCGGCCCACTTCTTAAACAACGAATATACACGGTCGAGTCACATTATTGTGAACACCAGCGGCGGTTGCTGTAGATATTAATCCAGAGTAACCACCGTGTGCAGCGCAACCAGCAGCAAGACTGGCTGGGAGTGACTCAATAAGGTCCTGGAAGGTGTTCACATATATGTGGAACCATGCTGACTGCAGTGCATCTGACAGCTGCTGAAGGGTGCGTGGTGGAGGATCCATAAAGCTAACAACACAAACGAGGTGGTCCCACAGATGCCCAATTGGATTTAAGTCTGGGTAATTAGGGGGCCAAGGAAGTATTTTGAAGTCTTCATTGTGTTCTTCTAACCATTCTCGGACATTTCTAGCTGTGTGACACGTCACATTGTCGTGCTGGAAGATCCCATCCGCCCAGGGAAGACAATCAGCACGTATGGGTGTACGTGGTCTGCAAGGATGGGTTCATAACGAATTGGTTCCATAGTGCCTTCTACAGGTATTAGTGTACCCAGGGAATGCAACGGAAACATTCTCCCGAATTCTTCCAGCAATGGTAAAAGAGTGTTTGTTCTCCGATGTTTCTCACCTTTTACGCCAACGTTCATCCGTTCGACGAAGCAGAAAACGTAACTCATCGGAAAAAGAAGTCCTTTGCCAATCAGCGCAGGTCCAATTCCGATACTGACGTTCAAATGTAAGCCTTTTCTGCCGATGCACCTTCCTTATAATAGGTGCAGTGATCATCAGTCTGAATCGGAGCTCCATACGCAACAGGGTTTGCTTAACTATCATTTTAGACACACCTCCAGTAGCCCCCTTGTTCATTTAGCCCGATAGTTGCTCCACTGCTGCGAGTCGATCGGCCTTCATGCACCTTCGCACCCGACATTCACCTCTCACATCAATGGCACCCGGTGCTCCGTAGTTTGCACGTCACCTATCCGCAATGGGGCCATTTCTCCAATCACCATATACTTTAACCACAGTAGCACGCGAACAGTTCACAAACTACGCTGTTTCAGAAATACTGTTACTCTTGTCCCGAAAGCCGGTAATCATCCCTTTTTGCAAATCTGATGAATCGCTCCTTTTATCCTTGACAGCAGCAACTGGTATGATTTTAGATTTGGTTCCACCACAGTATTTGTCATTTTCTTGTAGGACGTCCGTCTACAATGAGTAGAGTTTAGGTCCCAGCCACCTACAGCGAGATCGCCTTTTGGGCAGGACACAGAAACTGAAGGAATGAGAGAAAGTCTAGCGACTTTTGACAGAACAGTTTGTAGTGATATTAGAGTACAGTAGATGGCGCCACCGTACAAGTACGATGTTGCACATAGAGGGGTGAGATAATTTCAGGGGGGGGCATAGGAGAGGATACCCATTTAACCAGTGGGTTCAGCCTGGGGGCCGTCACTTAACGTGCTCGTCCGATGCACGGCGGATATTGAGCGATTGTTAGTAAATCACACCATATCTGAAAGATCAGCTCAGGTTCGAACCTGGGGACATTGCATTGATAGTCTGACTCGCTAACCACTAAGCCATCCGCGGCTCAATGATTTTAGATTGTCTGCAGCACATCTTATATACCTTCCAAGCCACCTCCACGACACGTGCCTTCTTTCATTGGCTATGCGCTGTTGACGTCAAAAGTAGGAGGTAGTCACAATATGACTCTACTGTGTATTTGTTCGAGCTGATTTCGACTCATTTTACTAATCAGGAGTTAATTCGTTTCAACTGGGTTGAAGGTTAAAACTGCTTTGCTGAAATACTTTTATCTGCATGACAAGGAGCTTGAGTTTCTCCATTTTCGATTATTTTCTTTGAATGCCATGAGATCGATATAGAAGGTAGACAAAATAAAAAGAAATACACTGAACACAAGGTGTTGGGGATATTGCGATTTCGAAGGGAAAACCATGTTGACACGAAAATTTAGCGACTACTGGAGGTAGGTTATCAGCACGGATAGCTACGTCATATGTCAATTACCATGACAACACAGAAAGTGGAGTGCGGGCTTCGATAAAAGTACCCTGCGAGAGGTGGGACACCCTTCATTTCACCACTTGATCTAGACGTTTGCTAAATGTATTGTTTTAGTGTTGGATTAACTTGAAATGATGTGTAGAAGGCGTTTAAACATTGACAACAGAAATAGCGCTGTTGGCATGCTGCAGCACAGCAAAAACAGTCTTGCTGGGCCAGCACTGGGCCAATGCTGGCTGCCAGTATTGCTAGCACAGGCCCAGCACTATGTTGCCGTTGCATGATCCGTCAATGAAATGTCCCGGCTGTCACCAGATAAACCAGCAGTTCAGGCCAACAGTTGCACCTCATCAATTGTCATATGTCAGAACAGGGCCATCAGTTATCCATTACAGGCTATGGCTGCCACAAGCGGCCCTTAAGAGGCATTGCAAGTACGTGCCATAAATGATGACTAGCCTAATGTGGTCCGCCAGTGTCAGCCGGTAATCACGTGATGTAATTGATGGCTTGCCGAGTCTTGTACGTCAATTTCCCAGTAGTAGTAAAAAAGAAAATAATCACAGTTCACCATAGGCACACACAACTACTTTTTTCCACAACGAAACTCCTACATGATGTCACGGCGATGAGGAAATTACCTCAAAAGGTCTGCAAATTACCCGATGGATCTGACTGGCATTGAACCAAGGACTGCTAGTTTGCAAAACGGATGTTCTAAGTACTACGCTAGTTTGTCACGCGTGACCCTCCGCTTGGAGGCGAGTCTCTCTCTTGCGCGATATGAAACAAAGGTTTCTCTTTTTAATTTTGCAATATTGAGAGTTCCTTTTCGTAAATGTACGTTTCATATAATTCATAAATTATTTTTATTTCAACGTAATGATTCTTTATTACTTACTTTAAGGGAACTTCACGCACTTTCAACGAGTGTACCAACTTAAAGAAGTTTTCCAAAGTTTTGTGCTCTCCTGGTGGTCTTGAAAAGCGATTGTTTAATTAATATATTTACAGATTCATGTCACATTCTGTTACATTTTAAGCACTGTATCTTTTTTTCCACGGCCCAAAGCTACATTTGTTCTAAATCGGAATGAAATTTTATTTTATTTCTGGTTATTTCTAGCAGCAAATCCCTCCAATCTTGTGCACTCAACGCATGGATGAATACATTATATTCGCATATCGTTGCTTTCTTTTTCAAATACTAGATAATTTTATAACGAAAATATCCATTTTGTACTCCTATAATTCTTATTTTTTTCCCAACGCAACGATGTTTTAACGTCTTTCCTGGACTTTTGTTTGAAGTGGTTTAGTGTAGGAAGATTGTACAGAAATTTTCTTGTTATTCATGGGAATGGAGTTTGTTCCGTGGGTGTTTGTATTCTCGATTCTTCGTGTGTTGGTGTAGATATTTTGCTACGAAATGAGTTTCTGTAAATACATGAGATTAACTGACTATTTCTTACAGTTCATTAATTATTTATATAATTTTCCTCCGATGTTAATCTTCGTCGACGCGGCATTTCATTAGGAAATTAATCAGTCTCTCTACATGTGGTTTTTTTTAACATCCACTAAAGCAACACGATGGCGAGGGCTTCGTCTTCAATTAACTGGTATTAGCGCATGCGCAGTCCCGCTGCTTCCACCTCCTGTTGGGGTTACTTTGGTTGCCAACTACGGATCAATAGTGGCACTTGTGTGGAGCTCCGTAGTTCACGGCGCTGCCACCAACGGATAGCTACCGTACCGTGAGTGACAGATTTCAGCC
The DNA here is from genome assembly GCA_039090855.1 of Macrothele yani. Taxonomy (NCBI): domain Eukaryota; kingdom Metazoa; phylum Arthropoda; class Arachnida; order Araneae; family Macrothelidae; genus Macrothele; species Macrothele yani. The sequence continues at coordinate 20,027,827 of CM077025.1, forward strand.
AGCAGCGACCCATCACTGCCAGCTGGTGGCCAGCAGTTTCCCAACACTTGTGTTTTTGTTGGGAGGCAGATGTACGGCAGATCGATGTGGCTGCTTCTTAAGGAGTTTAGCAAAGTTGTAGTATGTCGGCTACTTACAAGATTTCTACGGCATGGAAATGTTTCACATCCACCCAGGAATGGTCGCCAGAGGATAATCACCGGAAGGTAAGATATCTGCCTGACAGTAAGTACTTGAAGGCCTAGTATCATCATTAGCCTCTCCAGGAATTATTTAGAGCTGCTTCTGGTGTACCAAGGAGGCCGCTCGGATATATAAGGCAGGCATCATCTTACCACCATCAAAGATGTACCTGGGCCCAACAGTACATGTCACGGGACACAGGGCGGTACCAAGTAGTTTTCAGAAATAAAACCCGTTTCGCTCTTTATCATTATACTCGTCTGGGATATGTATGGAAGAGATCTGGCACACGAATGCACATTATGTGCAGTCTGTCCACCCTTACCAGAAGCGATCAGTTCTGGTTTGAACAGAAATGTTTTGCTGATTGTACTTCCTTGTATGTTTTTAAAGGTAAAACGAATACTTCAGTGTACCGAAGCGAGATGATTGCGCCCATTGCGACAGCGTTTCACGCTGCTATTGGACATGCATTCCGTTTTCGCGATGACAATGCAACCAATCACCGTGCCTCGAGCGTGTTTGAAGAGCTGGAAAATCATGGGACTGAATAGCTACAGCGACCTCCGAGGTCTCCTGACCTTATTCCAATTGAAGGTATTTGGGACGCTGTACAGCGACGTCTGGACATCCATTTTTCATATCCCAGTACACAGGCTGATCTCCGTTACGTGTTGCCTGTAATACGAGTCGCGCGGACCCAGACACTCATCAACAACATCATTGCAAATATGCGTTGTAGGTGTCAAAACGTTCTTCGACACAGATATGGTGATACTGGGAATTTAGATCCAGAGGTATGGACCTTCTCGATCTTGTCATTTTTTCTGAATTACAGCGCTACTTCGCAGTGCAAAGAAATTGCACTATAAATTGGTTTCGTAAGCGTACTGTTTAATTATTTGTGTTACGTAGCCTTACTGATGTTATTTCAGTGCCTGTTACTTGAGTCAGATACGAACATTTTTCATTTCATGCAATATCCCTGACTTTTTGTGACCAGTGTATATAAAACTTGAAAAGAGGAATATTTCCGTCGGTAAGTTTAAGGCTCCAACATCTGAATGTTATCAGTAATTAATACCCTGCTATGTCTTCATCATATCGAAATGAATGAAATGGAATAATTGTTTTCCTATAACTTCATAAATATTTTAATCAGCACTTTTATTTATGAGACGTTTTAGTTTTCTTTTATATTGCTATTCCAAAATATTTTTATCAACTCAAGAGTGATTTCGGTGTATGCTCCTCCAGTTTCGATTTTCTTCCGAGATTTTAACAGCCGCCAGATCGATCCACAAAATAAATTGAGAAACAAAAAAATTTAAAAACGAAAACATTTCCTTCTATATGCTTCAGTTCCTGTCTACAGAAAAACTGCTTGATCTCAGGACATTTCTAATTTCCTTCAAGAGTCGACGTTTCAGCCGTATTTTTTGATACAGTGCGCTTGTGGTTTTGCGCACTGTGGGAGCGAGGAGAGTTAAGAAAAGAAAAAGTGGTGGAATTTTCACCGTCCTGGTTGGAGGAAGGAGGTGGGAGACAGGGATACTTTCCATCCGATGCAGTGCGCCGATACTTAAACCTGAGCAACAGCTGAACGGTCTCCCATATCCCGATTCCAAGATGGTGGGCCGGCGATGGGGAGAACTGTGAGAAGATCAATAAAATAAGGTCGCCACTTGCGAACATCATGTGGCCGGATAAAGGGGAAGTGGTATTCTGAGGCGGTTTTCCGTACAGGGTGTCACCGCTTCCACGGAACTTGAAGCTCAGATTTAACGTACGACAAAGATCACTAGTCGTGTTTTGACGTGTGTTTGGGAAACGGAGACGGTGTTCCATTTCGCACGCAATGTGGAAATAAAAGTAAAGAAAAAGACAAAAAAAGATCTGGTTTCAAATCTTTTATTTATTTAAAGAGGAAGATATTTCTTCTCCAATGTGTGGCACTGGGAATGGGAAAAGTTTATCAATTAAATAGCAAAAGTTTTCAGATAAACGTGTCGATTTATAGCAACAGGAATCCGAGCATGTTATGTGTCAGTTGGCCTGGAAAGGCCACTGCGGAAATACCATAATCTAGAACTTTTTAAAGAATGTTTCTAGAATCTGTAGTTTCACAGCTTAGAGTTTCCTTTATTACATCTACAAAATAACTTGTAGATGGACATACTGAAGGTTTTCTTGTTGCACTAACTCAAAGACCCTGCAGGTTTCTATATAACATGGTGAACATTGCTATGCAGATCACGTAATTAAAAGAAGCTGTAGGTATATAATGTTAAGATTTATTACACCTACTAAATAACAAATAATGCACATATATAGCAAATAAATTATCGGTAAGCACCGTGGACATTTCTTGATTGCACGCACTATAGGATTTGTTGGTAAAGTCTGAGAAAGGTTTTTTTATTCCACATACTAAAGAAGTTGTGGTGGGTAAAAATGTCCAAGTTTCTTTATTTCACATAGTGCAGTGTTTGTCTGTAAACACAGCGGAAGTTTCCTTACGACACATGTGACGTACCTGCCAGCAGGACGCACACGACATAAAGGCAGATAGGAATCAGAATAAACGTCTGCGTAGCTCAGTTGGTAGAGCGACTTGTTCCGGAATAAGCGGCCTCGGGTTCGAATCCCGGCGTAGACCAAAAATGACGGAGAAATTTACTTCGTTATAATGGCGCCCGAACTATCCGGATGACCCGGCCGTTCAAAATCTTGCATTGGTGTGATGTTATTTCCACACCGCGAGACAGGAAAAATAAGAGAATTCCTTCTCCAGCGCTTCGAAAAATAAATGTGTGTGACGTTGCATTCCACACAGCAGATTGACTGGGAGTTCTCAAGTGCACGTTCTACAGTGGATGGCTGCCTGCAACGATTCATGGTCACGGCTGACCCGTGGGCCATGCCCCCGGCCCTCTTTCGGGGGGGAGATGTGACGTACCTGCCAGCAGGACGCACACGACATAAAGGCACATAGGAATCAGAATAAACGTCTGCGTAGCTCAGTTGGTAGAGCGACTTGTTCCGGAATAAGCGGCCTCGGCTTCGAATCCCGGCGTAGACCAAAAATGACGGAGAAATTTACTTCGTTATACACATACTTAAGTTGTGGGTAAAGACGTAGGAATTTTATTTCAAATACTAAACGTGTATTGGTAAGCACCATGCAAGTTCCTGTATCACCCGTACTAAAAGGGTTTGTGGGGAAGTCGTGTGGAAGTTCCTTTGCTGCTAAATACTAAAGTACCCCAAGGTAACACTGAGATTCCCCACTGCACATGTTAGAGGAATTGTGGTTGAGTATTATAAAAGTCTCATTATTGCACGTGCCAAAAGAACTGACGTTGAACTTTATAGAATTTACATTACTACACGTGCTAAAGGAATTGCGGTTGAACGTTCTACAAATTCCATTATTGCATGTACTATTGGATCTCATACTGTAGCTGTTGGAGGCTTCTTTTAGGACATGGTATGAGAGTTCTAGATAAACTTTCTGAAACTGCTTCGCAACTATTAAAAGGGATTTTACGCTCAAATCCTAAAGATTTTGTTATTGCAAGTACTAACAGTTCCTGAATATTTATTTAGCAAAACTTTCGCTCTGCTAGGTAAGTTAAAAAAATTATGCAAATATTTTACTGCAGAAATTATTTATATTTTGTTTTGTTTTCAATTTATCCATTACTGGACTTGATGCTTAATCGCAATTTATTCGCATGACCATTTTGACAAATAATAGTAATAATAATAATAATAAAACATAAAATAACCAAATTTTAATAAAAATAACAGTGACTGAGATGTTGCCAATGGCAAACAAGGATAATTTTCTCTACTTCGAGGGGAGTCTCATCTTTGTTATAAATATTATGTTCAATAAAAGCATTGCAAAACCAAAAAAATGAATGAAAAGCAAGACTAGTCCGAAACTGTGTGTTGTCAAATAATAAATTTGGCACTACTCCTTTTGTTTTTTTAATTCATTTCGCAATTTTATTTCATATTCGGCAGCACAATGGTATTTACCAACAAATCTCACAGAAAAGAGTAAAACAGATGCATATCGGATACGTCACTGGCGAGCTTCTCCGACGACCGGCTAATTCTACTGAATCAGCCTGAAGAACCCACAAATACGTTTTATTCAAAGAAAACGAAGGTAGGAATAGCCTGAGAATCCCACATGAATTTGTTTCAACAACCTTTGAAGGCTGTGACCAGTTCTGCTTGTTGTTCTCCATTGTTGAAAAATACACTGAACTGAGTTCAGAAAACGTCCGCCCTGCATGAATAAAAGCTGTTTAGGGTATATAGGCTGCAGCCCCATAGCACCAGCTAGCACTTCTAGAACACGTACTGTACAAGAAAATAAAAAAAAAAGAAGTCTGTGACCAATAAAATGAAATATAACATGTCTGGCAAACATTTGAGGCACAGGTATAGAACAATATTACCTAAATAAATGTAGAAACCAGATTCTGATCAGAGTCGTGACAGTACAATCAATCGTAAATGTGAATAAGCAACAAACCGTGAACCTATAATAGCAAAACTTATAGCCATCAATGGAAAATAATTCATTCGAATTCCGAAAGCTTTGAAATTGAGATACAGAGTGAATACAAATGTTCATGAATTCAAGTTGCAAGCGGGATCATGCTATCAAAACATATTGTCTACGGAGATCCCCTTGAGCTAAATGGATTGTTAGGTTGCAAATTGTGGACATCGATTTCGGTAATAAGAATTAATCGCTGTCTTTTACAGTAAAAAATTCACGTAAAAATCTAATACTTGGATGATATCTTGGACAGACGATGAAGAAATCAAATAGTGAGTGATGGAACACATAGAGAACGGAAAAGGATCCATATCGTCTTTTGCATCAGATTTCGTAAGCCTTACTTTAGAAAAGCGGGCAAAATGTCTGACGGGACTTCACAGAGGACACAGTGTGGTGACAATATGATGCCGAACCCATGTAGCCTAGTCTCTTATCCATGTTTGCCACGAAATAATCTCCACTATACTGCCTATTCCTTTGGAGTATTACAAGTAGAATGAACAGTGCTGCCTACTATCTGGGGAGAGGTCATAGGGACGAGCACAGGAATCGATGATGTAACATCTTTCAGCAGTAGAAGACGATAAATCTTGGCGGTGGGCTTTGCAGCTGATGAAATATCAGCTAGTTCGGAAAACAATGGCTGATTTTCTGAGGTACCGCACTCAACTCTCCCACAATGATTGCATACAACCCCGTTCGCAACGCAATTCGTAAGAGTTGAAGGGAGACTCAGTCACCACATACACGCCATAATCGGTTGAGCTGCAGTCTTTGTTACTCGTGTGAAACTGGTCAGTACAACATGTTAGGAAGGAGTGAGTTCCGGGTGATTCTGCTTCATGAATTCAAATTTGGTCGTGATTTTGCACAAACCTAGCGTAATGTGGTCGAGGAGGGGACCACTGAATGTACTGTTAGTCGGTGGTTTGCCTCGCGCCACAGCCCGAGAATTTTCAAAACAGTACAATGTATCTGTGTCAACCATTTCCGAACATCTCCACCAAATTCGTAAGGTCAAATGGCATGATACGTGCGGCCCACACGAACTGGGGAAGCAGCTGCCTCGCCAGTTCATGTGGGTCTATACAGATGTACAGTAACTTTCTGCTTCACACCGAAAAGGAGCCATTACGTGATCGCATTGTAACGTGTGATGAAACGTGGGTGCTATATTACAAACGTATGCGATCTGAATAGTGGATGAACCATGGTGTACCACCGCAACAACATCCTACACAAACATTGACGCCAAAAAAGGTTTGGTGGACTGTTCACGATTTCAGGTTTTTACACACATACATAACCCTAAGCTGTTCTCTGAGATTCAGAGGTTAGCTCTACAAAGAAATACAAACTACCAGATAATTCTTGCTTACTGTTGCGGTATTAAATTTCTCCATTTAAAGCGACCTTGACATACAGCCCCCGGCTGCACTGACATCCATAACACGCCGTACACAAGATCTTCTATACTTCATACTCATAATCTTTTTCTCATGCAGACACTCCTAAATCTGATCCTCCCATGACTTCCTTGGTCTTCCTGTGCGTTTCCTTCCTGCCACTTGGGCTAAAAAGATTTCCTTGGTACGCATTTAAGCATTTCATTAGTCAATCTTTCAACTTGGCCAAACCACCGAAGCATTTTAGTCTCCACTTAGCAAATAACATTTTGCTTCACATTATACAGCTGCAACACATTTTCATTCCTCACACAATCAGAACGTGTCTTGCCACAAACCTCCCGTAAGTAACGCATTTCTCCATCTTAAACGAATCCTGTATTTCTTCTGTAGTACCCAGATTTTACTGTCATACACCAGAGTAAGAACAAATACACTTTCATACACAGCTATGCGGGATTCTCTTGAGAACCTATCATTTCTGTGAAAACCTCCCAAAGCAGCCATGACTTTCAATGAAGAATTCACTTGCTCACTAATTTCACCATCCAACTTGTTCTCTCTGTCAAACATGCTTCCTAAATACACACACTAATTCACCTGGTCAATCACTGTGCCATTTAGATTTATATTACATTCATTACTACCAGTTCCTCTCTCAAAAATCATAACTCTCAAAACCATAGGTTTTCCTTTATTTATACTTAGTTTGAATTTGATGCAAACTTCGTACATCCGGGACAACATACTCTGCAACTCACTTTTTCTTTCTGCCAACAGCACAACAATCTGCACGCACGCATATATCCAAGACATAAATCAGTATTATATATTTTAGCATCACGCATGCACACATTCATAAATATATTAAACATCCATGGTGGCATTGCACAACATTGCCAGACTCATGCACCAATAAAAAACAGTTTTGATAAAACACCATTCACTCGTATACAGGCTCTACTATTTTAACATCTCGGCAGTTATGCTATCTACTGCCAGCATACATAGCTTTTTCACTGTTAAGTATATTTCCAGTAACACCATATTCATTCAATACCTTCAACAAAAGTGTCCTATTTACTCGGGCTTACACTTTCTCTACGTCAATGAAGGCAGCAAAAATTTTATAACCAACAGCCAGATACTCTTCAAACATCATGCCAAATGCAAAAATTTGGTTAGTGCAGCCTTTACAAGGCATAAACCTACTCTTAACATCCCACACTTTCTCTGAAGTAAGACCCTGTACTTTTTCAGTAACGACCTTACTAAACACTTTCCCTGGCACACTCAGTAGGTTAATACCACGATAGTTCTTGCAGTCCGTCTGATCACCTTTTCCCTTATACTAGAAAACAATAACAGCATGCTTCTAATCCCGAGGGACCTTTCCTAACTCCCAGCACAATTGGCAAATTTCAGTTAACCAGTCAATTACAGAGTCACCACCATATTTCAACATCTCGGCAGTTATGCCATGAACTCCCGGAGCCTTACCATTTTAAAGAGATTTTATAGCTTTACAGACCTCTTCTCTTTAGATTACTCCTGTGCTTCCATCCTTCTCTGTGACATCATCTGCTTCTGCCTCAGAATCACCTTTGCTTTCTTTATCTAAAAACGCACAAAAATATTCACCCCATCTGTCACTTAACTCATTAGGCTCCCATATCATTTTCCCGATTCTATTCTTCACACAACTTGCAACTTTGTTTCCCCTATTTTTCCTGGGCCTCGTGTACTTCCAGAAGGTCTTCCTATCTTTCCAGAAAGCCAATTTTTGTCCTTCCACCTTCTGCTTCCTATCTTTTGCATTACTGTGGCGAACCAGCTTAGCTGCTTCACGTTTCTTAGGGCGATATTCATACACAGAGACTCTACCTTGCAACATCTCCAAACAGGCTTCCTACTTTCTCTTTACTGCCGCTTCACAATCACTATTCCGCCATGTATCACCTCTATTGTTACCCACTATTGTGGTGCTGGTAAAAGCATTACCGCAGTGTTACATAATGTGAAGAAATTCCCCTAACGCACCAGAAGCTGTGGTAAAAACGGCCATCGTTGGTGAAAAGATTATCCTCCATGATAACGCAAGACCGCACGTGTCACAAATGACGAAACAAAACCTCTCACATCCAACCCACTCGCCCGACTTGGCACCTACCGATTTCCACCTGTTCATGCCTTTCAGCAATTACCCCAAGGACATGACCTTCAGAAAGCGAAAGGAGTCCCAAATTTGTATTCCGGGACTTTTTTGCATCGGGGAAGCCAGAATTTTTCCGGATTGACATTAAAGCACTTGTCACTCTCTGGCAGAGGTTTGTAGCTACTGAAGGCGCCTATTTTGAATAAAACAAGGTTGTGCGCGAGGAGTTATTTCTGTTTCAATTTTACCTTTCAAATTGGCCATTACTTTCCGAGCGACCTGGTATTTTGCGAAGTGGAAGCGTATTAGAAAATCGGTCTCACAGGTAGTGGCAGGATATGCTTATAACCTCACTGGTCCAGGAACGGTGGCGTGTTCACAGTCCGGAGCTGCTATGATTTTGATGTTCTCAAGTTTAAACAGAATTCCAGAGGGCAAAACATCAATAAATTTCCGCTGTCAATTTTCTTTAAGCATGTGGGATTCTTTCTTGAAACCAAGATTGAAAAGAAGTGGAATGCATTCTGAGGATGGATTCGAAAAAGAATCCCATCGAGTAATGCAACCGGGGATACTGTGGCGTCATGAAACAAAGAGTGCCGTCCCATGCAGTTGTCGCCCCCGATGAGAGAAAGGGATAATCCGCAGGCGTGTCGTATATTTTTGTGGGCTGTATATGCAGTAAGACTAACAGAGTACGTTTCTTGAAGCTGACTGTAGTAATGCTATTATAGTAAGAAAATTATCAGGGTGGATCTGTAGCAGTAGTCTCTGCAATGAAGTTATCCAAGATACTCAGATTTTCACATCGATAGAGACTAGGTTAAAGCTACTATGGGAAATGGTAGGCTGAGGGTGGAGGATTGTTCAAACAGTGATATTTCTTACACAAGGCCCACAGATAAACTTTAGACTTGAGAGACAAACCAGCCTGGTGAGCGGTAAATTTGGGAAATCTGCCATCAAACTGATGGCATAAAAGTGCTGCAAATGGCCACACGTGCTAAGGGATAACTGCCTATAAAAACAGAGCACTAGGGTTTAGTCTAGAATTTACTTTGTGATGAAGCATCAACCAGGTATGAGAGTGTACAATCGCCGGATCATAAAGGAAAGCGCCTAGGCACGTGTGGACATACTGCGACCGTATCGTTTCGTTAGGATTTCCTGCTCGTCCTTGTCATATACACCACCACAGTGCGGATCTTATATTCTGTCTGAGACATGCGCCAGAATAATAAAGATAAGTTAGGTTCAGTAACTCTAAAATCCCTTTTTTCCTCGACAAATATCAAAATATCATTCACAGAAGCACAGATAATTTTCCAGATGGGCTTTCCCGTATCGAGGCAGTTGTTTTTCTAGGTTTGTGAGCCAACCCTGCGTGTAATCCGATATCGTCTCTTAGTGTATCACCAAACGTGGTCATCAGTTCCTGGACATCAATGATACTTCATCTCTTGGGGACATGCTGAATGGAATTATGTAAGAGAACCTGCTGCCGCCCGATTGTCCGGGTGGTCAGAGGCGCTGATTTCTAGCAGTCAGTCCGAGATGAGTCAGATCTCGAATCACGAATGAGGGCAGGTGGTGTGCTTGCCTTATTGCGTTGGCTCTGTCTCTCATCAGCAACCAGTAGCACTATTATTTTTTTTATCTTTGCAGTTTAGGGACTACCACGAACAACTCCTAGAGCTACAGGTAGTCGCCCGTTCCTAATTTAGGACAAAGCAAGGGAGAGATACATTGCTGTAAGATGAAGAAACCACCATGCTTCAACCGGGACTCAAACTAGTGCCCAGCTCGTCCCCCTAGCAAACACTCAACTGCCCTACATTAGGGACACGCGACTACTCACTACCCTATCACTGCCATGGTGCTGAATAACTCTCACCTACAAACACTGACACGCGAAAAATAAGATTTTGAAGAAACCCTTATAGTCAAATTTAAATCAACAATCAACAGCTAAATATTTTTCTCAAATTTTATTCTGATATACACTGCTGGCCACTCAAAATGCAACACCAAGAAGAACACGAGAGAGCAAAGCCAGATTTACTGGAATAATAACAACAGATACAAAGATGAAACGATTGTGGTTACAGGCCCGTGCGACTTGCGGAACACGCAGACATCAATAGTTCGTGTGGCCCCCTTGGCTGGTAATAATGGCCGCTAAACGCCCGGCATCGAACGAAAGAGGCTTTGGATGTGGGCTCGGGGTATGTCGGTCCAGGCTGCTTCCACACGTTACACCAGTTCATCAGGCGTATCCGCGGGTGGTGCTTGTCAGGCCGCTCGGTTGCCGATCAGCGACGAGACGTGTCCGATGGGCGACATATCGGGAGAACAGGCGGAGCACGGCAGCAGTGATACCTGGTGGACCGTGAGGAACTGTTGCACGATGCGTGCCACATGCGGGCGCGCATTGTCCTGTTGAAACGTGGCCGCTGGCAGGTCCTGCAGGTAAGGGAGGTCTACAGGCTCCAAAACGTCAGAGATGTAGCAGTGGCTGTTCAGTGTACCGGCGATGCGTAGCAGAGGGGTGCGGGTGTCATATCCAATTGCTCCCCAAACCGTAACGCTAGGCGACGGACCGGTATGGCGATGCATAATGCAGGCGTCATACAGTCTCTCGTCGCGGTGCCACCACACGCGGATCCGACCATCGTGGTGTTGCAGGCAGAAACGGGATTCGTTGTAGAAGACAATGTCGTGCCATTCCGTAGTCCAGGTGCGGCGTTCATTGGCCCACTGCCGCCGCACTCACCGGTGGTGTAACGTCAATGGTAATTGGAGCAATGGGTGCCATGCGACAAGTCCCCGCTCCTGCAGACGACGTCGAACGGTACTTGCTGACAAAGGTTGTTGCGCAGCACACCCTAATTCCTGCGCTAGCGTTCGTGATGTGGCGATGCGAGCCGTCAATGCCCGCCGCTAAACATGCCCGTCCTTTTGTTTGGTAGTGCGTCGGGGCTGCGGCAATCGCTAACGTCGGTCCGTCCGTCCCTCCTTCACCCACCGCATCTATACTCGGCTCACTGTGGCTGGATGTCGTCCAACACGAGCGCCGATGTCTCGTTACGATAAATCGCTGTCGCGATAAGCCACTATTTGTCCTCTGTCGAACTCCGAAACGTGCTGGAATGACTGCCGTATTCTGAGACGAGTCATCAGGAAGCTTCCCACGCACAGGTACGGCAGCGCAACACACTTCCAGTCCTTACAACCCGCCTTCTGTGCACCCTTCTTATAGTGCTTCTCGGTGGCGTGCCGGGCGCACATGATTTGCAGATGCCCTGCAATGCTAATCGTTTGCATGTCCTCTCGCGGGCGACGCATGCTGCGAATTTCAGGCCAATCGGACGCTTCCTTCTTGGTGTTGCATTTTGGGTGGCCAGCAGTGTATATTGGGGAGTAAAGCTATTTTTGTTCACAGAAAAGTTGTTTGCCTCAGCGAAATCAACTAATACATTACCATTTGTTTCTGATGACCACCCACTGATTGGGAACGATTAATATTGCTTGTGTTTTATCTTAACTAGAATATCGTAACAAACGCAACGTATTCAGTAGTTTGAAAATGTATTATTTATTTCTATATTCTGAAAGCTATTGGTACATCAAATGACTTTGTACCATTGTAACTTGAAAATATGTGTGGAACTGTTTCTTATGTTTAATACTCGCTGTCTCATTTTGATAGTAAGATAGATCCGCGGGAGGCAAGTAAGCGGAATTTAACAAATATCGTTACTTTTGATTTGATTCCCGCATTTATTTTTTATCCAAAATATTTACGTGATTTTCATTCTTTCTGAAATAACTTCCGACTCATTCTTCTTATTTACTTTTGCGTTTTTCATGTCTTCAATTCTTAATAACCTATGTAACTAGCTTTCTTCATAGTGGTTATTTTTAGAGAAAAGCAAAACTGTCGATCCGTTTAAGGAGGATGATAACTTCTTAGAGTTCCTATCTCTCCTTGAAATTACTGAAGATCTCTAAAGAAAATAATTCGCCAGATGAGAAGAAACAATATAAGGTATTGCTGTAAAAAGGCAGAAACTCCGTTTTAAACTGCAGAAAATGTTTCTCGAAGAGAGCATCTGATTTTTGTCTCCAAAAGCGATTCTGTGTTTCGTAGTTTTCCCAAGAGATGTCAGAGGAAAATCGGCGACGTTCACGAGGTAGCTGCCGATTTCCCTCGAGGTTGTCTTCGTTAGAATGGGAGGGCGAGGAATAAAGGGGAGGGATTCTTCAGCAGCAAACCAATGAGAAGGAAGTTTACTGGAGAAACATGTCTGCAGCCGAAGTTCAGAAACAAAGGGCGCTAAGTTTCCCTTGGGTATACACATCGAACGGATATGACTTCCATTACCTTCAGTGCTAGCGAGGAAAGGCTCAAAGTTTTGGCCGCGGTCTCATAGAATTTCAATGGATAACATTCGAAATAAATCGATGCTGCACTTAAAAATCAGTTAATGTTTGTTCACGTTTGTGTGAATGTAAAGTATTTAATTAAACCCTTTGGAACCAACGTAATAAATCGACAAATGGACAAAATTAAAAGTATTATTTTATGAGGCATAATAATGTTGCTCATTAATTTTGGTAAGTATCAATAACTATCTTTAATATCTCAGAATTAAAAATCGTTTCCCTTTATCGTTTGTGATTTTAGGCAGGTTATCGGATGTCTCTTTACTATCTTTCCGCCAGTTGTTTATGAGAGAGGGGAGTGATTCAGACCCATTTGGATGTCCCTTTACTAGCTTTCCATTGTTTATGAGAGAGGGGAGTGATTCAAGGTATTTGGATGTCCTTTTACTAGCTTTCCGCCAGTTGTTTATGAGGGAGGGGAGTGATTCAGACCCATTTGGATGTCCCTTTACTAGCTTTCCATTGTTTATGAGGGAGGGGAGGGATTCAAGGTATTTGGATGTCCTTTTACTATCTTTCCGCCAGTTGTTTATGAGGGAGGGGAGTGATTCAGACCCATTTGGATGTCCCTTTACTAGCTTTCCATTGTTTATGAGGGAGTGGAGTGATTCAAGGTATTTGGATGTCCCTTTACTAGCTTTCCGCCAGTATTTTATGACGGAGGGGAGTGATTAGGCCCATCAAGTAAGCAAAGGGCAAGTCAGCCGATGCTTGAGGGCGTCACAAAATGTTTAAAGATGACTTAGTCTAGATCTGGTGCACGTGGCCGCAGGTGGCCTAGTGGTCAACGTTCGTCACTGCCACGGAGAAGACTTCGAGTTCGATCCCAGGCAGGTACGAACGCTCGAACCACTAAATATCCGCCGTTCATCGGATGGGCACGTTAAGCCGTCGGACCCCGGGTACTGGCCCCCGGTAATAAATAAGGGCGTCTTCCTCCCCCTTTCTACTTCGCTTCAGTGTCACTTTCCTATCGGGCACTCTAGCAAACATCTCCTAGCTATATGTTTCATTATCATTTGGTATGACATGTTAAGAATCATATACCCAGTAAGTAAGTAATTTACAATCCATAAACTTTGACATACAGGCTGTTGTTACGTCACTTTTGGGTGTATTGAAATTTTTAAAGATTATCTCAAGCATAGATTTGGCTAAAGTAAAGTTTGCAGCATGCGTGTTTTCAACTATCTTAGAAATAACTCCGGAATTTACTACAGAAGAAGTAGTTCGAGTGCTAGAGTAAAAGAGCAGCAATAAGCACACCAAGCAAAAAAAATCAATCACCCTTAGCAGAACTTACGTAATAGTGGTTGACGGCGCCTCTTTCCTTGATAACAACACGAATCCGAAGTGGTAGAGACACTACGAGGTTGTGGATGTACTAAAACATCTATTTGCAGCCACTTGTGCGTAAATTCGTCCCGAAGTTCCGTCAGAGTAGCTGGGTGTCTACTCCGGAGTTTCACCTTCTGTTCCAAATGATCCCACAAATTTTCAATAGGATTTACATCTGGGGATCTGGTGGGCCAGTAGAGGTGAGACATTGTTTCTGATTATTTGTCTAGCCACTCAGACACAGTATTAGTCCTGTGCACACGGCAGGTGTCGTCTTGGAAAATAGGGATGGCAGTGTGATGCTGCTCCTGGAGTTGCAGGGCAAAGGTCAATACTTCGTCATTTAAAATGAGGAGGTACGCAGGTTGGTTCACATTAATCGTCACTGCAACGACGGGCCCCACTTCGTGGTACGAAAAACATCCCCAAAACATCCCAGAACCCTTCCAGGTTGAACATCACATAACCCCCTCAAGGTAATCCTGAGTCCGACACCAGTACCTGAGCGTGGAACTCATGAATTAACAACTTTCTCTTTTTTTTACTGCTGATCCTGAGTGCATCCATTTGAATTTTGAATGTTGAATATGGATGATACATTTGAAATTCTATTCTATTACGCCACAAAATGGTGAAGCCAAGAAAAGACTCAGAGAATTATCTATTTTGAAATAGTGCATTTGTATGTGAGTCGTGAAATACGAAAATAAATTTCTTCTCAAACCGAAAGTAAACGTCATAACCTTTCACTGATAAGATGAATGCGTAATTTTGGCAGCACCGAGAAAGAACAAAACAACGCTGTCTCAATTCTCTCACAGCTTAGAACATACTGGATTACTTATAAAAGAATCAAAGAACCGTTCCTTTTTGATAATCTGAAATTCAAATTTTAACGTGTAATTTCAAAAAGTTAATAGATGAATTACGTATAACAGAGTTAAAGAAGTGAAAGAAACAACAGTAGAATACCGGGACTAACAAAGAATCACGTATAAAAGTGAAGAACTGGTTAGAGAGCAACGTATGACCGAGGTTCCACTGTATGTTAAAAACAGGAGCTACATTACCAGTGATATAGCTCCTGTTTTTAAGGAGCTACATACTATACCGTGCAAATTAATTGGAACAAGCTATTTTATTCTCAAAATTGTAATGTGATCGCCAGTTGATGTCGGAAACCCACGTAAACCGGTTTTATCAGCTGTGAGGGGGTGACTGTTAGAACTTGATAGTAAGAATGTGGTTTGACCGGTTTTAAACAGGAAATAGGCACTTAAGCTTCAGTAGTGAGCTTTCGTGTGTGACAGGTGGATGTTAGTTTTTGCTCTCTATGAGTACGTGTTGCTTTCGTGTATTCAAAAATTGATATTTCCCCAAGGAAGCGTGCAAAAATAACTGCTCTAAAGGATCACACTTCTATGACAATGAGAGATATCGCTTCTGCAGTTGGTGTAGGCAAATCCAGTTTATCAAGACTGCTTACGCGATACAATGCATCTGGATCATCGTCTCCAAAAAGGAGAGGTAAATGTGGAAGAAAACGAAAAACAACTCCACGAACCGATAAATATCTAATCAGAAATAGTAAAATGAATAAAAAAACAAGCACCGACCTTCAAAGAGATTTATTTGCTAGTGGTTGTGATGTTAGTGATTTAACTGTACGCCGTAGGCTTCTGGAAGTTGGCCGGAAGGCAAGAAGACCAACGAAAAAACAATATTTGAATGCGAAAATGAAGATGAAACGTTTAGCATGGGCCAAAAAATATAAATCACGGACTGCTGACGACTGGAAAAAGGTAATTTTCAATGATGAAACTCATTTATTTGAGCAGGGTTACCAAGCAAATGCCATTAGACGAAGCAACTGTGAACTCTTAAGACCTGAGCATGTAAAAACTGTAAAACAACCTCTGAAACAGATGTTTTGGGTTTTTTCACATCAAATGGCACTGGAAGCTTAGTTCCTGTCCAAGTTATGATTAATTCAGCCAAGTACGTAGAAATGTTACAACGTAGAATTGTTTCATTCTTACAAACTTTTGACGGGACATTTCAACATGACTTGGCCTCATGTCACATTTCGAAATTGGGCAAGAATTTCATGCTGGAAAATCAAATTCATTTGCTTGATTGGCCTGAAAATTCACCAGACTTAAATCCAATAGAAAACTTGTGGAATATTTTGGAGAGACGTTTAGGTAAAATGGACTGTACAACCAAAGAACGCATAATAACGAATGCTATAAAAGTTTGGTTCCACGATTATGAAGTCAAAAATATGTAGACTTATTTAGTGGAGTCAATGCCAAAACTAATTCAAGAGGTCATTTCTGCTAAAGGAGGACATACTCCATACTAATACAGGTATTTATCAGTGTATATCAAGGCATAGAATTATATAAAGGCATAGTTTTGGAAAAAAGAGTGATTTTTTACTTTGTCTCAATTAATTTGCACAGTATAGTAGCTGGTAGCTGCATCGCTTCTGATACATGAGCAAATACATCGCTGCTGATACAATAAGCAGGAGTAGTTCAATGTGTAAACTATAAAAAGAGTAACATAGAAGTCAGAACAACTTAACTTGTGATTTTCCCCATTCGCTACCTTTAATACAGAGCACCGTTGCAGAAAAGAGAATTCTCATTAAGTTATTTCTTTTCTCCAACGTGGAAAAATATATTTTAGCCTCCGGAACTGCTAATTTTTAGCACGTCTTTTGTAAAAAAAGATCGTGCTTATGTTACATGTTTGTCCGTCCGTCTGTACCCACGACATCTCTGCAACTATTAGTCCGATTTGAAAAATTCTTTTTGGATTGGGAAGCTGGAAATTTGCGAACGATTATCTTTTATTTCTTTTTTTCTTTATGATGTACAATTTCGCCGCTAGAGGGCGTAAATGCAGATGATGTCGAATTCAAAAATACGTTTTATTCCACATATTTGCTTCTAAACATCCGATTGAAAAAATTATTTTATATTTCGATTCCCTTTACCTCCAAGGTTATTTTAGATACAGTTACTTTTTCAAATTACGCATAGATTTTCCGCTAGGGAGCGTAAAAGTAAATTACATTTTTCCGATAACTCTTCTTCTAAAACTCCGATTTGAAAAACATTTCTTCAGCGGATACACCTCCTGATGGAAAATCTTTTGCATATAATTTTAAAATATTCGTAAAAAATACTTTGGCCACCAGGGGACGTAAGTGTTAATTTTTGCTTCGGATGTATTTGCCATAAAATCTGAGCTTTTAAAATATCGAGTGAAAAAGTTATTTTGTGGACTGATACCACTCACATCGATAAACCTTTTGGAATAGTTTCTTCTTAAAATATTCCACAGTTTCGCCGCCAGGGAGAGTAGATGCATATCTTATTTTTGTCAATATCTCTACTTCTAGGAGTCCGATTTGAAAATTTCCTTCTTTGTTGGATAGTGTTTTCAGTGTGACATGTTTTTCATATAATTTCCAAATTTTCAAGTAATTCATAGACTTTGCGCTAGGGGTGTAGGGGTAAATTACGTTTTTTGCGTTATAACTGCTTCTAAAACTCGGATTTGAAAAATTCTTCCTGTATCGCATACAAGACCTGATAGAAAATATTTTTCACAAAATTTCTAATGTTTTGTAAAGAATTGTTTCGCCACCAGGAGGCATAAGTGTTAATTGCTGCTTCTGATGCATTTGTAGCAAAATCTGGGATCCCGAAAACTCGACTAATTTTTTTTTCTTAGACCGATACCGTTCAAATGGAAAAACCTTTTGAGAATACTTTATTCCTAAGATAATGCATGGCTTTCCCACTAGGGTACGTAAAATCACATCTTATTTTTGTCGATATCTCTGTTTCTAAGAGTCCGATTTGAAATATTATTTCTGTGTTGGAGAGCTTTTCCGGTGCGAAATGTTTCTCACATAGATTCATGCTTTTCTTAACGCACAAGTCTGCAACCAGAGAGCGTAAACTCACAATTCAGTTTACAGCAATATCTGAGGGATTAAAAACCCGATTGAAAAACTTCTTTCTTCCGTCAGATATTATTGTTTTCGATACCGGTTCCATTGACGTTGAATAGCTTTGATAAATTTAATTTGCGTCAGAACGGATTGAAAAGACGTGCTTATTACACCAGAAAATACGGTGCAGTCTTCCTTGTTTCTTCTTTTTCGCTAGCAAAAAACTGACAATCCTAAGTTACATGGTACTGAAAGAAATCAGAATACAGCCCTGTTATATCTAAATTAATAAATTTCATGTTATATCTAAATTAATAAAATTCATACTATATCTACGAGGGTGGATCAAAAAGTAACGCACACAATTTTTTTGGCAACAGTTTAATATATAGGCAAAAGAAAACATATACACAGTGAAACTACATTTCTTAGCTATTTTTCAACATAAGAACCGAGACGATAGAGACATTTTCCTCAGCGTGGTACCAGTTTTAGTATACCTTGTTCATAAAAGTCCGTTTTCTGGGCGTATAGCCACCTGCGGACAACCGATTTGACTTCGTCCGCCGAAACGAAGCATTAACCGCTCAGTAATCTTTTCAAGGGACCAAGCAAATAAAAGTCCGAAGGAGCCAGGTCCGGACTGTATGGTGGGTGCTGGATCACCTCCCAGCCGAATTGCGCAATTTTGTCACGAACGTGTTATGCAACATCTGGGCGAGATTTGTCTTGGACACCCATCGCGCACTGACCTTGCGAAATTGCAATTTGTCATGCACAATATCGTACGATCTACCGTACGAAATGTTGGACTTCTATGCCAATGTGCTGGGATGGATCCACCGGTCACTCAGAATTGTCTGTTCAATGTCTCTCATAGTGGCAGGTGATGGCGCTGTTACAGGTCGACAGGAACGGGGCGAATTGATAAGGTTGTCACGCCCATCTGTAAAGAAACTGCACCATCTGGAGATGTTGCAGCGGTCCAGTCAATCACCACTACACACTTCGACCATTTCTTTCTGAATTTCTGTCGGAGTTTTCCGTTTAGACCACAAAAATCGGACTACACCGCGTTGATCTTCATTCATAGACGCCGCTAACAAACGCGACATCCTTGTGCCGTCGTTCACATTGTCTTCATCGCTTCGACACCTCATCCAGCTAAACTGGTCTGTAGCGTGATATTCAAACTCGTTGTCTGCCAAACTGCAACCTGCTACTTGCAACTGACAAAGAGAAAATTTTTTTGCTGTGATTTAATTTTCGATCCACCCTAATAAATTAATCAAGTTACATCTAAATTCCTAAACTTCATGTTATATATAAATTCCTAAACTTCATGTTATATCTAAATTCCTAAACTTCATGTTATATCTAAATTCCTAAACTTCATGTTATATCTAAATTCCTAAACTTCATGTTATATCTAAACTAATAAAAATTATAGTGATGGTGATGATCTACAAATGGAAATGTATGTTACTAGCAAAAGAACATAGCTCAAAGTTATCTTCTGCAAATGCAGTGGTTCCTAGGAACTTCTAGAAAAAAAGACTGAGAGAACTGGAAATTATTTCTTGCTACAGAGGTCACTTCATATGTAATCTACACATTTTTTTTGTAAATACTGGAAGTGACTTAAGAAATGTCTCTCCACAGCCTTTGCATGTAGTTTTCCTGCTTCTCACTGACGGCGTCCCAACGTTTTGGAAGGTCCACAAGTTCAGTCAGTTTTCTTCAGCTGTCGGACGCCCTGGGTAACTGCTGCAGAAATGTTCACACCTTTGATTGTCCATCAAAGCTGTGACCACCTATCCCAAGCGTGGTCTTGCATTGTCGTGCCAAACGTGAGACCCAGCTCTGAGTAAACCAGGTCTGTTGCTAGGCATTTTTCTGCACAACGCTTTGCAGGAAGTGTTGGTAATTGGCTGTGGTGACACGTGTTCCACATGACACTCCATCAGTCATTATGACGCCAAGATGATCATACACGAAAATCATCATTTGCTTGACCTTCGACTGTGCCCATCTGAATGTTTTGGCTCATTTGGAGCACGGACGTCTCCACTTATTAGGCATGATTTGAACTCGAGTTCGAAGTCCATAACCCATCTTTCATCAATAGCAACAATTTGTCAGAGGAGAGCGTCACCTTCAGCGGCAAATATTCTTTTCAACAATGTTGCATTGTCCACACGAGTCTGCTCCTTTGCGGCGGACAAGTCACGACGGACCCATCTGGCTGAAAAATGTTCTCAAATATTTCGTCCAAATACAGAATGCTGAAATTACTGATTTCCTCGAATATTTCTCGACGGTCTTGTTCAACATAAACCGCGACAGGTTTCACACTCCGCTCATCCGTTGCCGTTTTCGTTCTCCCGGACTTCGGGTCGTTGTTACGTCCTTCACGAAAGCGAGTAATCCAGGGGGAAGCTGTATTCCGGTCTACTGTTTCACCATCACAACCTCGCACACAGAAGCACTGTGAATATCTTTAGGATTTTTGCCACGTTAAGTTTCAATCTTGATGTACGACCGTTGATATTCACGCGTCACAGTACCTGAGTCGTCTGCATAAGCCATTTCTAACCCTCGTCAATCCACAACGTCACGAAATGCGAGGCCACGTGCCGCTTCCTCAAGTCCAACAGTACAGTTGACGCAAACATAGTTGCGATAGCATCATCCAGTACGCGTCATTGCCACTTTGTACATTTCATGTGAAATGACACCCGTATTGCATCTAATCAATGTGGTAGAAATTTCATACCCTGGTCTCATATGACTCGAAAAGAATTCTAAATGCACAGACGTGGGGTGAATTTCTCTGGCATTGGGGCGCTAGCTTTTACCGATAAAAGCTGGGGCTGATAAATGTGACAATGCATCTCGAAGAAATTCCCTGCAACCTATACTAATATATTGCGGACCGCCCCGATGGCGCAGTGGTCTAACTGATGGATCCTGATCATTCGTCCAAAAGGGGTCCGAGTTCGAATTCCGGTGAGGCATGGATGTTGTGTTTGTCTTACGGCACTGGCTCTCTCCCTTTCCTGGAACTAGTGGCCCTAAATAAGGGACGGGCGACTGCCCATAGCCCATTGAGTTGCTCATGGTGGTCGCTAAACCCCCAATAAAAAAAATGCCTTGCGGCGCTGCTTTTCTCCCTTCCCTAGAACCAATGCCCCTAAATTAGGGGTGAGCAACTTTTATAGCCTATAGTTGCTCATGATGGTCTCTAAACCCCAAACAAAGGTAATTTTAATTTTTGAGGTTTTGTCCTTGCACCATTTGAACATTTTTAACTTGCTGCTTCAAATAAAGTAGCCATTCAAAAATTCTTAAAACTTGACGATTTTCTTCAGGTGTTTTTTCTTGTGGAACAAGACAGAGTTTGAAACACTTAACCATTGTCAAAAAGAGGACATTGCGCACCTCTTTGTAGCGTGTAAGAAACTTAATGGTATAGCGTTCTGGCTTGTAAATTTATATTTAAACTGAGAACTGCCCACTTTTCTTTCTATGAGAAGGTTTAGAAATACTGAATGCGTGGTTAGAAAATGAGTTCATTTATACTTTAATATTTATTAAACTCATTTCTAACTGTGTACAGTGGATGAGACTGATCAGTAACAAACTTGACAGCTTTAATGTTTCGTTAGTGCATTGTGAAAATAATGTCCCATTTCTGTTGGTAGTTTGATTCAAATCCAAGACATCTTGCTCCGGAGCTGATTTTTTCTTGACTGAACTTCACCGACGAAGCTCAACACTGCAACTTTGCCGTCCTAACATGTGCGCCACTTCTGAGGTAAGTACGTTACATAATGTATATGTCCGCCTTTGAGAAAGGACTAGGACGAAATCGTAGGTTTTCGGTTTAGTTGGCAAACCATATTGAAATTGCTCGCTTGTAGAAGAAGGAAATATTTTTAATTTCAGACTATTGTGGAAGAAACATCATAAGTTTCTCTACCTTCACGGCCAGGAGACTCATTTTTACGTTAGTCCTCCAATGTGAAAATAAAGCCCCATTGCTGCCGATGGTGGGATTTGAACCCACATCTCCTTTCTTCGGAGCCGATTATTCTCCCGAATAAACCACGCCGACGATGCTCATCGCCATTAATTTGCCGCCTTAAAACGTGCGTTACTTCTGAGGTAGGCACGTCACAGCAACAGTAATTATTTCTTCCTAAAAAGCTCACAGAACATGTCGAATAGGAGAGTAATTCTCTAGTGCCTTCATTATAGAAATAAATTTCGGTATGTGATTCACCAGGGAGAATAACACATGTTTAAATTGCCTTTCGTGCAGGTTGTCTATCAAAGTGTCATTTAAGAACTACACTGGCGTGCAAAAATTAAGGACGAGACGGTTTTTCAAATGTAACGTCGTGCAGAAGTGCTCCACATCGACTCAAATCATATTGTAAGATCCGCAAGATGTAAGAATATGGAACAAGTGAGCAAAATCGTCCAAACAAGGAATCCAAAGGATACAAAGACACTTTATTGAAAAGGTAGCTTTGAGCACAACTGGACAGAAGACAGAAACGTCCACTGCCAAGAACAATCCAGTCTTTAGTAGGGGGTATGATCACTTCTGACTGCGTTGCAGGATTTACAACGTATGTCCATGCTGAGGACGAGGTTGTCAAGGAGCTGTCGAGGTATCGTGGCGCCAATCGCAGCTGCGGAATCGTTGCTGGCGGCTTGGAGCGCCAATCGCAGCTGCGGAATCGTTGCTGGCGGCTTGTAGCGCCAATCGCAGCTGCGGAATCGTTGCTGGCGGCTTGTAGCGCCAATCGCAGCTGCGGAATCGTTGCTGGCGGCTGGTGACGTGCTGCCAAGCGTCTCTCGAAAAGGTCCCACACGTGTTTGATTGGATTTAGGTCCGAGGACCTTACGGGCCAATCCATGCGTTGAATATCTTCAGTATCCAACAGCTCTGTGACAGCCACTGTACGATGAGGTGTAGCGTTGTTGTCCATGAAGAGGAACTGAGGACCCACAGCACCTCTAAACAGACGCATGTGAGGCAGGAGAATTTCGGTACAATAGCGGACACCAGGGACTGAACCTCCTTGGAAGATGTGAAGGTCAGTACGGCTACCAAGCATGATACCGCCCCAAACGAGAACTCCGCCACCTCTCTTCAGATGTGTATACGTCGTAAATCGCCCGTCAAACTAAATCTGCTCTCATCCGTAAAGAGAATTCGACCCCAGTGCTGATGTGTCCAGTTCTTGTGTTCTTGGCAATACAGAAACCGCCGTCTCCGATGAGCAGGCGTTAATGGCACACAACGTTCTGGTCGTCGTGCAAATATATCACCTTGTGCAGCCTCCTGGCCACGGTAAAACGCGATAACGGACGTCCAGTTGTCTGTTGCATGTGCCTTGCGATTTCTCCCGCTGGCTGCCGTCTGTCTCTTCTCGCCTGTAGGACAATATACCGGTTGTCCGCCGCCGTGGTTGCTCGTGGAAGACCACTGCTAAACTCTCGGACAGCTGTTCCTGTCGTTTGAAATGCTCTCCATGAAACGATGCTGTGAGTGATCCCGAACTCCTGGGTCACACTAGTCACACTTCGGCCTTCTTCCAACGCGACCTCCGGTAAAGCCATCCAGATGTCATCTACTGGATTGCCTGTTGGCAATATCACACGATGGCCGCAACTCGACGTCGTTCAAACCGATGTACACTGTGCAGTAGCTTTCACCGAATTGTTGAGCGTACATCGCCAGTGTGCTTTATACCCTTCCGATAATCCTCCCCCCTACGTCATGCTGCATATATGCGCATGCCTTACCGTACCGGACCCTAGTCTGTCTCCTGAGTGGTCTTTTGGTCCGTTCCGCCATTATGCTAATTTCTCCTCTTCGTCCTTACTTTTTGCACACCAGTGTATCTAAACACCTGCATAATGAATCCACCAAGACACTAACGGAGAAGGCGCTTTTGACTAAGAAACAACTGCTTACGGAAATTGGCAAGCAGACCACATTTCGTAAGCACAAACCACTTACAAACAATAACCATCAACATTGCATCGCGCATAATGGTATAGCACTTGTACGTTCATTAAATGCGCAGCTAATGTACTCTAGTAACGAAGTTATTTCAAAGGTAAAACGAGATTCGATTTCAAGCAGTATTACCCCTTACTTGCACATAGCATACCATTTTACACAGGGTATTTTCTATTAATTTTTGTGAACTGGTTGCCATGTGTTGCCCAGAAGTGTTAAGAAGCTTGAAGAATTTGGCGTACTGGCGAGAGTAAAATAAAACTGAGAAGTAACGTAAATTATAATAAAGAAACTCAAAATAGAAGATTGATTTAGAGATTACGTCAGATATGTTGAATTAAACAAATTAATAGTTTTTGAAAAAGTAGAGCTTATTTTATTTTACGGTTAACTACGGTTAAAATCAGAATCAGTCCGTTCTGTATGTACTGAATTTGTTTCACTTATTGGTAAAATTACATCAAAGACGATGAAACACTTGAAACATCTAATTTTGTTACACAAATGACTTTGCCGAAATGTTTCATGAATTCAAAGTAATACTATATTTTATACCACAGAAACCATATATGTTTAGAAAGCAGTTTCCCACAACAATTTAGGTCATGAAATAAAATCTTAAGGTTAATGTGAGGCCGCTTTAAGATTGTCTCAGAAGTTTCCGAGGTCTGATGTTATCTGAGGCCGCTTTGAGATTGTCTTAGAAGTTTTGTCTAAGCTTTTGAGATGAACAAGATTAGCCATTTTAGATAACAACATATTTTGTAGTTTTTGCCCTTTCTTAGACGAACTTAATGATTTCAGTATTTGCATGGCTAAAAAGCACACGATCCTTGAACAAAACAATATGGACTAAAATTCTGTGGCAGAACACATTAAAGTAATACCTATCAGAACAGATCAGATCATATGTAGAGGATTTTAGGGAGTGTGTGACACCCAGGTCTTGAACAACCCTTACAAATAGGAAGCTTGGAGATTTGGGCTAGAGTGGCCGGATAGGAAAGCGGCACGGAAGCAATGTAGAAAGGGGGAGAAATTATTTATTATCGAGGCGGCCAGTACCCGGGGTCCGACGGCTTAAAGTGCCCATCTGACGCTCGGCAGATATTTAGTGGTTCGAGCGCTCGTACCTGCTTTGGATCGAACCCGAGGTCTTCTCTGTGGCAGTCACGAACGTTGACCACTAGGCCACCCGCAGCCCATCTATCAGAACTCTATGGTGCTTTTCTTAAATACAAAAGGATTATACTATATTATTATAGTTTTGTCCACACATTTTTTGGTTATCAAAGGATTATACAGTATTATAGGTTTATACTGTTTTATCCACACGCATTACACAAAATGACCGTGACACAAAACTAAATGGAGCACAGTGATAATTATATTCTTGCAAAACATACTTTACAGAAAAAAATATAACTTACATTAAAAACACCCGGACATTCTCCAGGTGATTTGTGAAGTCTACACATTTTGCATAACGGATAATATTTTCCAGCATCAGTCCCGCAGAATGGCACCGCAAATACTTCACATTCTGTCCTTTGTAAACGAGGCACTCGGAAACGTAATAGGTTTACAATTTGAATTATCTCTCCATTGATGATACCGTACAGAAACTTAAGTTTTTTTCGTTTTTGTTTTTGTTTTTTTGATTGGAGGTTTAACGCCCACCGTGAGCAACTCAATGGGCTATAAGCAGTCGCCCGTCCCTAATTTAGGGTCACTGGTTCCAGGGAAGGGAGAGAGCCAGTGCCGTAAGACAAACACATCATCCATGCCTCTCGGGATTCGAACCCGGACCCCGTTCGGACGAATGATCAGAGGCCATCGCTTAGACCACTGCGCTACCGGGGCGGCAAACTTAAGTTGGAGCTTTCCTTTGATTGTAGGGGAGTCATCTTGAGAGAAAATCTCTCATCGGGATATCCGCGATATAAACACCAGCAAATTTGTGAAAAATGTGCCGTAGAAATCTTTTTGTACTCTCTCAATTTCGTTTGAGTGTTACAAGACTAGGACTCCAAATGATCGCGGATACTCTAGTAAAGAACTGACCATAGTCTCAAAAATGCGAATGAGTATTTGAGGATTGGAAAAATACTTAGAACGGCGCATGATGAATCAAAGATTTCTATACCCTGTACGCTCAGTTCTTTGGATATGACTTTTATTAAAGTACAAGTTGGAAACAAATGTGTCTCCAAAGTCCTGGACCTAGTTTGTCCTGCTAAGATATTAGTCGTCAGCTTTGTAGTAAAAAGGAATCGGGTCTCTTTACCTTGAAAAGGAAATGAATACCCTTCACGCATAAATATGAAGCCTCTGAACGTTGCTTTGCTAAACGGATTTTAAGAACGCGTTTGACGGTGTTGTATCCAAACAATTCTCTAACAATTCTCTAACCGTTTGTATCCAAACAATTCTCTAACGTTTTCTGGAATAGTGAAAGTTTTTCTGCAAATCCTGGTATTTCCGTTTGGTGCCATCAGAAAATGCATCTTGTTTTATATTTATTTTTTGTAAATTGTGTAATCTGTTCCGGTTCACTGAAATATTTCGTGCAAACATCACGTTTATTTTTACGCTTACTTGACAATAAATATGAAATGAGGTAGTGTGCAAAGGTGTTTTTCCAATGCGTGCGATAAACGCTGTATACAAAAGAACTATCCGGACGTAATTTCAGAATGAAGGTATTTTTGTTTTGTTCTTTGATAATGGCATCTAAAGGCTTAATGTGGTTGTACTGCCGTTTCAGTGAGCCCTGCCACGGATGCAGTCAATGCAAGATATATGTCCAGGCGTGGTTCATGCGGTAGAAGGTTTCGTGCATTATTTTTATGCGGATAATATTCTTTTAGGACCACGGAACTCCATCAGCTAAATGTAGGCCCGTCTGGAAAAGCAGGTAATGCTATACCTCTCTAGTTTTTATGAGGCGCTTATGGTTTAATGCACATTCTAGAAAACCTATAATCTGATGATCCTCTGGTTTCTGTATTGCCACTGGTGTCTCATGACTTACTTTGCTATCAAAAGCAAAATGAAGTCTCATAGATACATCACAAAAAGAAATAAAAGTGGCTTTCACGTACGTTATATAACTTTCGGAACATTTCAGTTTTTCCACGAAGCTACCGGCTATCGGTAAATATGTATATCAAGTGCAGAATGCATTTTTGGGGACAAGAGCGTGTCTAATTCAGAATACAGTAAAATAAAAGTTCTGATGTGCTGCATATTTGCGTTCAATGCATATTAAGAACATATTGTGATATATAGTCTTAAATTCACCTACAGGGACAGGTATATAGTCTTAAATTCACCTGATATATAGTCTTAAATTCACCTACAGGGACATCCACATACACGGAGTTAGCTCTGCATTAGGAACACCTCCCATTTTACATATTCGGAGCGATAACAAAGTACCACGTGATATCAAGGTCACCTGCGGCTACTATATTATGCAAACCTATCCTCTGCACGTAATCAGTAAACGTTTTTTTTTTTTTTTTTTTTTTTTTTTGATTGGAGGTTTAACGACCACCGTGAGCAACTCAATGGGCTATAAGCAGTCGCCCGTCCCTAATTTAGGGTCACTGGTTCCAGGGAAGGGAGAGAGCCAGTGCCGTAAGACAAACACAACATCCATGCCTCACCGGGATTCGAACCCGGACCCCTTACGGACGAATGATCAGAGGCCAGCGCCTTAGACCACTGCGCCACCGGGGCGGCAGTAAACGTTTGCCACTCTTTCGAAAACAGCTGCACTTGTTAGCCGTGCTGAAGGCATGTGTCGTGAACTGGCTCGAAGGGTATATAAGGTGTGCTTTAGGCACTCTGAAAACATATTACTCGTTGCTGTCATGAATTAAAGGAGCGATTTATAAGATTTGCAAAAAGGGATTATTATCGGTTTTCGGGCCACGGGTGGCAGTATTTCTGAAACAGCGCAGTTTGTTAACTGTTCGCGTGCTGCTGTGGTTAAAGTGTATCGTGATTGGAGAAATGGTTCCATTGCGAATAAACGACGTGGAAACTGTTCCATTCTTGTTAAAGGTGAACGTCGGCTGCGAAGGTGAATGAGGGCCGATCGACAAGCTGCAGTGGAGCAACTCACTGCCCGAATGAACCAGGGGGCTACGGGAAGTGTGTCTAAAATGATAGTTCAGCGACCTCTGCTGCGTATGGGGCTCCGATGCCCACAAAGGTCCATCGGCAGAGAAGGCTTTCATTTACACGGCAGTATGAGAATTGGACCTCCGCTGATTGGCAAAGGATTGCCTTCTCCGATGTATCACGTTTTCTGCTTCATTGAACGGATCGACGTTGGCGTATAAGGTGAGAAACATCGAAGAACAAAAACTCTTCAACCATTGGTGGAAGAACACAAGCTGGTGGGAGCAGCGTTACGACCTGGGGGAACGTTTTCGTGGCAATCTCTGGGTCCACTCATAATTGTGGAAGACACTATGGACCTAAATCGTTATGAATCCATCCTTGCAGCCCACGTACATCCATATATGCTGATTGTCTTCCCTGGGGCGGACGGGATCTTCCAGCACGAAAATGGGGCGTGTCACGCAGCTGGAAATATGTGGTTGGAAGCGCACGATGAAGAATTCAGTGTACTTCCCTGGCCCCTTAATTCCCCAGACTTAAACCCAATTCAGCATCTGTGGGACCACCTCGATCGTGTTGTTCGCTGTATGGATCATCCACCACGCACTCCCCAGCAGCTGTCAGATGCATGGGAATCAGCATGGCTCCACATACCTGTGAACACCTTGCAGCACCTTACTGAGTCCCTCCCAGCCCGCCTATCTGCTATATGCGCTGCACACGGCGGTTAATCTGGATATTAGCTGGTGGTCACAGTAATGTGATCAGATCGTGTACACACGCACACACACACACACACACACACACACACACACACACACTCCGGTTGGACAAAATAATGCGGACACCGAGGAAAACAACGTTTTCCCTAGCCAGGAGGACGTTGGAACACCTTTCACATTTTGTATTCAAAATCTCCTGCATCCTCTTTGGAATGGATACATATAAATCCTGGATGGTTATTAGTATGATGTCACACCATTCTCCATGCACAAACTGATCCAGGTCCTTGAGAAGTACAGGAGGTAGATAACGGTATCTTACCCAGTTTTCCGAAACACTGGCTCTATAATGTTTACGTTTGGTGATTGGGGAAGCCAAGGAAGAGTGTGAAAGTTCGTCCTTATGTTCCTCAAACCATAGTTGGACCTTCCGAGATGTATGAATTGGAGCGTTGTCACCTTGATAGATGACATCTCCTTCAGAAAACAATGTCATAACCGTGGGATGCACTTGTTCGGCCAATATGGTTTCATACGCGCTGCCAGTCATCCATCCTTTCAAGGTAATAAACGGACATGCTGTAAACCACGATATGACCGCCCAGAGCATTACAGAACCACCACCATACTGCACTGTTGGAAGCAGACTGTGTGGGTTGTGCGCTTCTGACAGTGTTCTCCACCCGTAAACACGTCCTTCCATGGGAAATAGTGTGAATTCATCCGACCACAGCACACGTTTTCATGAATTGGCAGTTCATGTTGTTTGCTCCTGGCACCACTGCCGTTGTCGTCGTGCATTCACTCGTATCACCAGAGGTTTTGCAATAGCAAGTTTGCCATGAAAATATTGTTTATACAGTTCTCTGTGCACCCTTTCCGTTGATATTGGGGTTTGCAGATGCAGATTGAGCTCCGCACTAATTTTCGGCACCGTGGTCTTCTTTTACGAGTACAAATCCTTATTAATGATCTCCTGTCTCTATCAGTTAGTGCCGTTTTCCTACCGCTCTTGTATTTCGCAGACCAGGTTTTGCAAAGAACAAGGTATGCTGTCATGACGCAAGACATAGTAGCTCTCGAAGCCCCCACTACCCAGGCAACTGTTGTCACGGAGGCACCAACTAGCCGGCCACCAATAATTAGCCCGCTTTGTGTGTCCATCATGTCGACATGGTGCCAGAAGAACGGGCCACCGATGGACAACCGAAATTCTAGATTGGGTTCAAAGTGACAGGAAAGGACCCAGAAGATGACCTCATGGGAAATCGGTGGATAGAATTCGAAAACATACAGGAGTGGCATGAAGGAGACTGGCGCAAGATAAACCTTTGTGGAAGAAACTTGGGGAGACCTGCATCCAACAGTGAATTGATAACGGTGGTTGTTGTTGATGTTATACACTGAAGTGATAGAAAAACTGGTACACCAGTTTTATGCTTGGTAGGTCCCCCACGAGAGCGCAAGACTGCAAGAATACGACGAAGCCAGGACTCTACTAGCTTCTGGAAATGTGCTGTAGGCAATGCACACCATACTTTCTGCCGAGCATTCCACAATTCGGGTGTATTCCGAGGTCTCGGATTCCTGTGTTCGATAGCGCGTTGCATGGCATCCCAAATGTGTTCTATCACGTTCAGATCTGGGGACTTGTGTGGGAATGGCAACACCCCAAACTCAGATGAATACTCCTCGAGCCATAATGTGGCGTCCCGACACCTGTGTGGAGGTGCATTGTCCTGTTGGAACAGGCCCAACCCATCAGCATGAACGCAGGACATGAACGGGTGTACCTCGTCAGAAAGGATGCGAACATAGCATTGGCCAGTCACAGACGTTTGTAGACATACCAGGGGTCCCAGTGAAGTCCAGCTAAACACACCCCGTACCATTACAGGACTCCCCACAAGCCGGTACAGTTCCCTGTTGACAGGCGGCATCCATGGCTTCAAGGGGTTTGCGCCACACACGAATCCTTCCATCTGCCCGATACAGTTAGAAACACGACTCGTCAAACCAGTCTACTTGCTTCCAGTCATCAAGTGTCCAGTGGCGGTGTTGCCTTGCCCAAACGAGGCACATAGCTCTGTGTCGTGCACCCATCAAGGGGACTCGAGTTGGGCGTAGGCTCCCAAAGCCCATATCGTGCAGGGTACGTTGCATAGTCCGGACGCTGATACTTGTTGAGGCTCCAGCATTGAATTCCGATTATACCTACGAGAGTGTTGCATGCCTATCGCGTGAAACGATTCTTGACAGCCGATGATGGTCACGTTCACCCAATGTCTTTTTACGGCCACACTGGTATGGAGGTTTTGCCGGAATTCTTGTAGTCACGGTACAACCCTTGCAATGGTGGTCCGAGAAAATCCGAACTTCGTTTCCACCTCCGAAATACTATGGCCCATCTCACGAGCGCCAACTATGACACCGCGTTGAAAATCGCTTAAATCGTTATTACTTGTCATTCTCATGCCGAAAACTGCTCAGACAGCTGGCAAGGATGTCTAGCGCTATATACACACACTGACAGACGCAACCGAGTAGGCGCATAGGTGACGTTGCTATGTATTTTGCATAAGGTCGTCTCCACCAGTTTTTCTGGCACTTCAGTGTATATATATAATATTAATAAATATTTTTATTCATTATGGAAGGTTCGGATATCGTTTTCGGTATACTGTATAAACCTCCGATATTTTTTTCATCTCCATTCTTCATATACTTTTCCCTGATTTCATTTACCTCTATATTCCCTTGTTAGAGGGATTTACAGTTGCTTGACCGCTCCGAGACATTCAATTACTTTGTAAGACTAATTCCAGATCTGGTCGCCGCAATCTGTTCTGCACTCAGCTTAGGAAGGAAAAGAGCCTGGGCAATCCTGTAACTATGGTGAGATTTTGTGTGCCTTACCGTTCCTTAAGCTAGTAATGACCAGTTGAGTAAGACGTCATGATGTGCAGCAAAAAAAATCGATTGAACAAAGGTTTTGATCTTTCGGGTCTTTCGGGAAAGCAATAACGCACTGTTTCTATTTCTTGAATTTCGCGGTATATTTTTTAATGATTTCTCCTTGGTTATAGTACTAGCTGATATCGTCAAAACTCACGGAAAAAATTAAAAGTGTAAAGTAAGAGTAATTGAAATGTCATACATTTGAATCATCCCCAACAGTATTTCTTGGAAATTAATGTCCAGCATCACGGGCGTGGAGTTCTTTGAAAGGGGGAATCAGGTCTTTTGCTTATTCCTAAGGAAAAAACGTGAAGGAAGACCAAAATATAATAACATATTACCTCTTCAGAGAACCTGAACGTAGATTGTACGTTTGAAAGAAAAATAAATATTAATTCAAAGTCTTTTCGAAAGATGTTACGTATAACTTTTCTTATTTTTGCTGTATCTGCATAAATTTAGTTTGGTCTTCTTAAGTATTTTCCATACTTAACGTTTACATTTTCTTGTTCGCCTGAATGTCTTTTGGAAACGACAAAAGAGGTTGGAAGTTGAGTGACGAAGGTGAAAAAAGCAGAACTAAGAACAACGTTCACGATGTACACCTATGAGCCATTGCATTATGACCATCCCCAGTCTAAGGAAATGAGCGCTCATGGAGTCCGAATGGTGGCACAGGTGAAGTTCACAGATCAATATACACTGAAGAGCATTTGAATTAGAGACAGTTGGCGTTATGCAAATGTGGCGCTGTGGGCGGCCCTGTAAACGGAAACGACATGACGTATTCAGTGATCCGACAATACAAGGAGTGATGCGACGGGAATCAGTAAGGGTAGGACGCAGTATGGTTAAGAAGAAGGATCTAAGCGCATTTGATCGCGGCCAAATTGTCGGGGCCCGACGAATGGGTCACTCCATTTCGGAAGTCGTGCAGGCACTGGGATTTTCACGAGCCACTGTGTCACGGGTGCACCATGAGTACATCGAATCCGGTAAAACCATCCCTGCAAGAGCCAACTGCCGTCGATAACAGCGTGTGGATGAGCGGGGTCCTCGTCGGCTAACTCGCATTGTAACAGCGGATAGACGGGCCACAGTGCGAGAAATCACTCGGCAATTTAACGCTGATGCACAAAAACGTGTAAGCAGCCACACCGTCCAGAACCATCTCCTCGCTATGAGGTACAGAAGCTATCGTCCCACGAGGGTACAGCTGCTGGCCGCACATCACAGGGTGCAAAGATTAGCATGGGCGCTGGAACATCGCCACTGGACCCTAGACATGTGGATAAATGTTACCTGGACTGATGAGTCGAGATTCACGTTGGTACATGAGGATGGCAGGATACGAGTACGGCGCAAACCACATGAAGCGGTAGATCCTTCTTGCCAGCAGGGTACTCTTTAAGCTAGTGGGGGTGGCATTCTCGTCTGGGACTGTTTACGTGGACTGTAATGGGACCCCTGGTACGTGTGACATCGTCCCTCACAGGTCAACGTTACCGGGATTTCATGGACGACCATTTGCGCGTCTTCAACATCCCACTGGGGACCGCATCCTGCAACAAGACAATGAACCGTGACCTCGCTCCCGAATTGTATCCGAATGGTTGGATGAAAACTCCAACGACGTGACCTCGCTTCCTTGGCCAGCTACGTCATCTGACCTCAATCCCATCGAGCACATCTGGGATGCCATCGAGAAAGATGTTCGAGGCTCTGACCCTCCTCCATTAAATCTTCGTGAACTGTGGGAGCTTGTTCAGGGGTCGTGGATCCGTATGGCTTCCCAACGCTTCCAGTGTCTTGTCGAGTCCATGCCGAGACGAATCTCCGCCGTCATCAGGGCGAAAGGTGGTGCTACACGTTACTAGATAGGTATCTCTAATTCAGTTGCTCTTCAGTGTATATACAATCCGAGGGCCGGCTTTCTGTCGACGAACCGTCGTCGAGTCGTGTGTCGTCCGCAGCTCGTTGATGCCAGAGGGGAGAGGAGACTGTCTTACATTGTTCACAACGTCCGCAGATCCACAGTGCGACAAATCACTCGCAGCTACAACAGTGGTAATTAGGGAAATGTGTCAAAACATACAGTTTATCGCAGCCTTTTGCGCATGGGCCTGGGTAGCCGAATATCCAGCTGGGCACCCATGCTCACTGCACGGCATCGACAACAACGCATGAAATGGGCCCAAGATCAACGAGATTGGACCATGGATTGATCGGAAGAAAGTGGCCTGATCTGACGAATCAAGATTCCTGGTGCATCACGTAGACGCCCGTGCGTAGATACGCCGATTACAAACTGAGGTTACGACACCTGCATGCAATGTTGGAAGGAAACAGGCCGAAGTCGGCGGTGTTATGCTGTGAGAGATAATTTCTTGGGACACATTAGGCCCCGTTATTACAATAGCGCAATCCCTGGCAGCTATGAAGTATCTGAACATCGTTGCGCAACAAGTTCACCCATTCATGGCAACTGTGTTCCCCGCTGGTGATGGCCATTACCAACAGGATTAATGCGCCATGCTACACTACCAGAACCGTCAAGGAGTAGTTCGAGGAATATGTTGCTGACTTTCTGTTAATGCCCTGGCTTCCAAATTCACCTGACATGAACCCAATCGAACATTTGTGGTTCGACTTGGAAAAGCGGGTTCTCGCTAAATCATCACCACCACGAAATGTACGGGAACTGGAGGACCTGCTGTTGAAATTATGGTACCAGATACCCCAGAATATCTATCGCCATTTCATCGAATTGACGCATCGCTGAGTGGCTTCTATTTTGCGGGGCTAAAAGGTGTCCTACAGCTTATTAGGTAGGTGGTCATAATGTAATAGCTCATCGGTGTATGATTGCGATGAATTTCGTTAGGCTGAATTACGAACTGATTTGGAGAGGTTGGTTTGACGTTGCTGTTTCGTTTGGATTATCACGTATGTTTAATATTCGAAGATCTAAGTTAATTTTAAGTTAATATGATTTGGAAGTTATTAGATGTTACGACCACTGCGTTTAGCTATTGAAAAGATTATCTACAGGAGCATATTTGTACTGATTCAATTGCATACTTAAGATGGAAGAAAATTATGAAATTGTAAATAATACATTGTGTTTCACTAAACTTCTAGTCATATTTTGGAAGTGACATTAACTGTGCTTTATTAAGGACTTTAAAGTGAAGCTTTCCCGGGTTTCAAATAAAACTAACCAGCTACGATAATTATTACAGCTGGTTAAATAATTATAATTAATCAAGCTTCGCGTAACGTGGTGTTCTATGTAGATTGAATTTCACGTATGAATTTTACTGCTTAAAGCCAAAGAGCACTACAAATACCACCTGCAGTAAGAACTGTTCTTATTTAGAACCATACATCTTACTAGCTAAACATACAGTGGTGGACAAAAGTATTGGTACACTCGGTATGCTTGAAAAATTGAGTGAAAAATAGTTAGAAAAGAACAATTTTTTCTCAAAACAAAAACGGTGTACACACGCAGTTAAGAAAAATATAAAATGTATCACAGCAATTTGAACAAAAGTTGCCAATGAATATATACTTAGAATGATTAAGTTTCCCCACATCAAGACAAAAGTAATGGCACATTGTAACATTATCCAACTAAAATATTACAATTAATATTTTGTAGTGAACCCCTGTTTCGTAATTACAGCTCTTAATCTCTTTGGGATTGAATGCATTATTTATTGCGTTGTTTCAGAGGATAGTTTTTCCCATTATTCAAAGGAGAAGTCTTTACAAATGATCCATGTTCAGTATATCATGTATTATCACTCTATCGCCAAGTTCTTTCCATAAATGTTCAATAGGATTCATATCAGGGGATCGAGAGGGAAGTTTTAGAGTTTGGAGAGTACAATAAAGTAGCCACTGACGGACAACACTCGAAGTACATTTAGGGTCATTGTCTTGCTGGAAATAAAAGCTACTACCCAATCAGTGTATCCGCTCTTTGCTGCAGACTATCCTGAAGAATATACATTATGTACAAATACACCATTTTGTCCATTGTGCCATCTATGAATGCAAGTTTCCCCACACCATCACCCCAGGACCCCCATGCTTTACTGTGGCTTGAACATTCTTTTCTTGTAGCTCTGTCTTGGGCATTTTCCAAACGAAGTTCTTTCCATTTTTGCTCATTCAGTGAATTTATTTTCGGTTGAACGAAAAAAGTCTTACCTTTATTTAAATGCTCATTTGCGAAGGCAAGCCTCTTCTTTCAATTAGTTTTGCTGATGTACGGCTTTCTTCTGGCTACTCTAGCTCTGAAATCAGCACGATGAAGAACTCAGCAGACATTTTTGGGATAAACCACTTTGTTCAAATCTTGCTTCAGCATTCTTGCAACTTCAGCTGAGAATATGTTTCAATTTTTCACGACGGAACAAACTACATTTCGCTCTTCTTTGGATTCAACCAATGGGTTTATTTTTCTGGGTTTATTTTCCAAGCTTCGAGTCGATTTAAAACGCATAATACTTTTCCGACCAAGAATCGACTATTTCGATCAGTGGGGTAGCCAGAAATCCCTTAAAATGGGTGGGGTCTATGGATTTGGGTCATTGCTGAAAGCCTGATATATACATGTATATCTCTTAAAATCCATACTTAATCTACCCTCAAGGGATGGGGGTGGACCTGAGGCCCTCCCCCTTGGCTACTCCTCTGTTTCAAATTATTTCCCCAATTTCTGAATTAAGATTATGTATAAATATCAAGATTTTTCTCTCCTCTGTTGTTGCTTCAGGGTCCTTTCTATCCATTTCGGTAATAACAGCAAATAGATTGAAATAAGAATTTTCACGCCTAATAAGGATTGAAGAGATTTCGAGTTTCATGTATCTACCGTATTGGGTGCGTGACATGACGTAAGCAAATTTTTTTTTCCATAAATATCACCGCTGTGGCAATACTTTTGTTCGTACGTATCTTATATCTGCAAATTCTTTCGAAGTTTTCAAAGGCTAAAATTATGTAAACACTACTTTTCTTCAGCATTATTATGAAACTATAAACATCTAATTATTATGCAACCAGTTCATTGGGCAGCAGTTGTTTTTACTTTTAATTTTATACAATGACTTTAGGCCTACCGGGTGGCGCAGTGGTCTAAGAGCTGGCTTATGACCATTCGTCCGAGAAGGGTCAGAGTTCGAATCCCGGTGAGGCAGGGATGTTGTGTTTGTATTACGGCACTGGCTATCTCCCTTCCCTGGAACCAGGACCCTAAATTTGGAACGGGCTACTGCATATAGCCTATTCAATTGCTCACGGTGGTCGCTAAAAAGGACTTTAGAAATCAATTGTGTACCAAAACTTTGACCACCACTGTACTTGTTCAAGATGTGAAAAATTAAAATGAAAAATTATTTTTTTTATCTACCACTGTACTCGCCCAAGATGTACAAAATTTAAGTTACTTAAAATTGACTCACAAGATGCGAACACAAGAGTGACAATTTTAAGTTATCGATAATTGAAATTCTAGACGTATGCCAGCTTACATGCAATGAACATGTGCAGAGTTGACGTCCGCGAATAGTACGCATGTGGAGCATCTGCAAATCGCCGCCCCGGTGGCGCAGTGGTCTAAGCGATGGCCTCTGATCATTCGTCCGTAATGGGTCTGGGTTCGAATCCCGGTGAGGCATGGATGTTTTGTTTGTCTTACGGCACTGGCTCTCTCCCTTCCCTACAACCAGTGACCCTAAATTAGGGACGGGCGACTGCTTATAGCCCATTGAGTTGCTCACGGTGGTCGTTAAACCTCAAATCAAAAAAAAAAAATCTGCAAATCCGTTTAAAAAAGGACAATCCATATGTTGTCCCATCAGACATCAGAGGCTTTCAATGTGATTCTGAGACAGACATTGAACATGTTATGTGTTACATTTATTTTATCACAAAGAGAATACCTTTGTACAATGAGAACACATTCTACATGTACAAGGTACAACGACAAATACCGAATTACACTAATGTGCATATCTCAGCGAAATATTCCTGTAAAGCCTTCGGGTAAATTTCTTTCCCTCAAATTCAGCGCAGTACATTTTTTTCAAATTGACTTTTTCCGTGGGGTGGGGGGGAGGCGTATAAATATTTAACTTTCGTGCTTTTCGGAAATAATTCATTCTGTGGGAGGGGGCGTGTAACTATCAGGTAATCCCAAAAAATACTGTCGTTTTTTCAATGTGTGAAGAAAAGAAAGAAATACGTACCTGGAACAGATGTTTTAATCCATATAATAAGTGTTCCGGTAGTCACAACCTTATCCCACCGATCAACAAGATTTTGAATCCCAGACTTGTAGAATTTCATGGGTTTCGATGCAAAAAATGGCAGAAAGGGTTCGTCGTACCTTCTCCACATTTCAAAGTGTAATCCCAGCAAGATGGTTTTGCAGGCTGCGAAAGAGGTGGTAGTCCGATGCGGCGATGTCAGGAGAATATGCTGGAGGCAGAAGTTTTTCCATCCGAAGTCCTGCAACGTGGCACTGGTCATTTTCGCCTTGTATGGTTTTGCGTTGTCCTTCTGCAGCAGCTCGCCTTTACGATTCACGAGTGCTGGACGTTTATCCTGCAAAGCAGTGCTTAGACGCTGCAGCTGCTGATGGTAGACTTTCCCCTGTAATGGCTTTGTTGGGTGGCAGCAGCTCGTAATGGATTATGCCTTGTACATCCCACCACACAGACATCAATACCTTTTGTGGGAAACGTGTTGGTTCCGCCACTGCTTCAGGCACATTCCGTTTGGGAAGCCACTGCCGTTTAGGTTTAATGTTGTGATAAACAATCCATTTTTCATCGCCCGTGACAATTATGTGCAAAAACAGCTCCCCTTTTTCAGGGGAGAGCAAAGTAGCACAAATGTCCACACGCTGCTGCAGCTGTTGTGGAGTGAGATCATGGGGTACCCACTTATCCAGTTTAGACACATAACCCACTTATCCAGTTTCGGCACATAACCGAGGTCCTGCAGATTGCCGGTGAACAGTGGAATGAATTGAATTAGCAGGTGTGTCAAATTCCTCGACTGTTGCCTGCGGATTTCCCTCAACAGAAGCTTTCAGCACGTCGTTATCCAGCTCAACAAACCGTCCGGGTCGCTGCATATCCTTGAGGCTGATGACCCTCCTTCGAAATTTCTGGAACCAGCGTTGACATTTCCTGACCTCCAGGGTACCCCGTCCATAAACGGCGTTGATGTTTCATGTTGCTACCGTCACTGAATGTCGATGGTGGAACTATACAGCCTAATGTGGTCTTCTGACACTGCCATTTCCTGTGTTGTTTAAGTACACAATGACTGCACCTAGAACTTCCGTTTGCGGA
The DNA here is from genome assembly GCA_039090855.1 of Macrothele yani. Taxonomy (NCBI): domain Eukaryota; kingdom Metazoa; phylum Arthropoda; class Arachnida; order Araneae; family Macrothelidae; genus Macrothele; species Macrothele yani. Next base: position 20,067,137 of record CM077025.1, read on the forward strand.
CTCAAGTGACTTGAAAATCTGCTCGCGTTATTCCTCCTATACTCACCGTGGTAGACGTCATAGTCTGAAAAACAGGGGAATCACTACTGTTGGGCTTGCGCAGAACGACATTACTTCTGGGATAACCTGATATCATAGCTGAATTGTCTTCTGTTTGCTTTCTTTTTTGCATTTTTCAGTTTACTGCTACGATCAACCCTTGCTTTCCTATTCCTTTCGGACGCAGATACCCTGTATATTTATAACATAACGTCTGAATAATGGTCACCTCTCGGACTGAGAAAAATAGTGACAGAGTGGTCGTTGTTCAGAGATTAATTCTGAATTAACGTTGTTTTTCAGTTGCGTTTCAACTAGACAAATTCTGCCATTCAAGGAGAAATTAAAGACGGATGTGGTCAGTGATTGTAGCAATGCGGATGTCAGAATGCAGACTGCACAATGTTAGCCAAAAGAAAACTGAACTTCGTTTAAAAGTGCAAATGTCCAGATTTGGAGCTGTAAACACAACTGATTGTTTTAAACTGAATATTTGGGCCAACAAGCATAACTCTAATAGTTTAAGTACCAGATTCTCTCGTCATCTCGACTTATTGCTCGCTAGAATTTCGAAGAGGTTGGAATCTTAAAAATGACAAGCTAGATTATGGTTAGCAAACACTATAGGAATTAAAAACAGATTGTGTATTTTCTTTTTCATGTGGCGGTTTAACGAACATCGTGAGAAACTAGATGGGGTAAAAAGTAGTTGCCCGTCCCTAATTTTGGGCCACCGGTTGCAGAGAAGGGAGAGAGCTAATGACCCGTAAGACAAAACATCCATGCCTCGACGGGTTTCGAATTCCGACGCATCTCGGAAAAATGGCCTGAAGCTCGGGATTACAACACTGCACAAAGACATTTTAGAGATAGCGAAGAGTGGCTGAACAGTTTGGGAGCCGCTTGCAGTAAAGCAAGGAGAAAACCCACAGGGACTAAACAAAAGAGACACCGCAGTATTCCACGCACCAACGCCCGCTTCCGCCGGCGTTAGTGTATGACTGAGATATACAAGAGAGCTTGGTCTCCCATCAGGTAACCACCATAAGACCTTTAACGCTTTCTTTTCACTTAAGAACGCGGCCGTGTCCGCCGTAATGCAATCCACCTTTCCCGACACACATTTTCTTTAGGAATATTCTTCGTCTCCATCTACTTACCTAAGTATATCCTAACGAACAAAATTACGTTAGATCTCCTTCTGGGCTGCCTAGGGTGTCAGTTGATCGCTGCTCAGATGTTCCTTTGTTCAGGGAATTCTACGAAATCTGTTCCGTACAAATCAAAAATTCCTGTTGTGTGTAGGTTACCGTTGTGCGTAGGTGTCCGTGAGTGCTGAGACGGGTAGAGCCCAGACTTGAACCGGGATCTCGCTGCGTAAAATTTACTACGGTTCGGGCCCTGAGAGAGAGGGAGAGAGAGATTGTGTTTGTTTGTTTTCTTTTTTTAACGCAATTTTATATTGTTTAGCAAACAAACTTTTCTTACACTTTCTAACTTATAAAGCTAATTTTTCAGCAACTGGGTCTGGGTGAGGAGTGGGGACTCGGAAGGGCTATTAATTACGGGCTTGGGTAACAAATGCCATAGCCTACGCATTAGTGGATTTCTGCGGGGAGAAAAGCTTCAACCGCTATAACTACTAGGCAGTATATATCAAGCCGACGAAATTTTGCCCTCCTACTTCTACGCATCAGCTTCTTGTTTTTTCTATTGAGCAAAATATGTAAATTGCAGCGCCTACTGATCTTGCGGGATATCCGGCCTCTCGGAACAGTTCAGGAAGGTACAAACTGTAATAAAAATCGTGCAACTAAACTATAGAAACAGATAGAGACCCATTACCCATTTGAGAAAAAACAGCGGTTAATCGCAGAGGAAAGAGAGTGGAAGTAAGGAAATGGAGTTTATTTTCATTCTGTATCAATCCCTAAATAGGTTTATCATAGTTTCCGGGCAGGTTCAGGCCCAGGCTATATCTTGCAGTTTAAAATTCGGGCTCTCAAATTGAGCCCGAATTCGACAGTGGTGCCGGTTAATAAAACTTTCACCGCAGGAGCAAGTAAAATGGAAATTGCTAGTCAGACAAGAATTAAAATACCGCGGGTGACCACTCCGATTCCGGTAGTTTTCGAGAGGACTGTCGTCGTCGGGGAGTGCAACTTGTAGAGTAAAGAAACCCTGCCCGATCTGACACTCTGGTTGCAATCGAAGAGTAATGTCATTACTTCTTAGACGGATGTTTACTCGTATTTAAGTCGGCTAGTTTGAGCGAGGTGGTCTAATGAAGCAGAAAATTCTTTGAGAAATGATCGCAAGAAGTTTAGTGAGGTTGGCAGCAACTGCGACGAGAAAGTGTCTCGCATTGACGCTCAGGATCCGGCCTTCCTCGAGTGATTGCGAATCGAGATAATAGGCAAATGCGCTGAATGGATGTCACTAATAGAAACCAACTGCTAGGTAGATACCAGTAAAAGTATGGGTAATAGCACAGTTCCGATATTTGTCAGTACCATTAACCTGCATATCACTCAGTCCAGCGTACAGGCATGCCAAATTTCGTTGATGCAATGAACAATCTCAGTGACAATATTTCACAACACGTCATGAACATCATGACGTGTGGTGAAATATCGTCTTCAGCGATGAGATATGCATCTGCGTATTGCCGAACAATGGACTCTTTCGCGTGTGTAGACATTGGCAATATCTTCTACGCTACGTACATTCCATAGCCATATAAAGCACACTTCTTAAATTTTGTTGTAGGGTGTCTTCTCGTGTGATAGCCTGCCATCTTTCAGTGTCGGTGAAAGTAATCTAGACGCTCAGGCGTACAGTATAAAGAATTTGTAGAACGCCGAGTGTAATACACAAAGAACAATAGTTGTAACGTATGAAAAATCCGTTAAGGTGGATGTTTAATGATTTTGCTTCCTATTCTTAAAATGGGCAAACTTCTGTACACATTTTCTTCACAATTAAGGCGTTCCTAAGGATGAAAATTTCAACATCGATTAAAATAACTCCATATTATAATTTGAAATGCTTAATATTTTCTAAAGCATAACCATAATTATATTAAAAATCAATACCTTTTCTTTGGTAGTGTTGAGACCAGAACAAAAATGGCGCAACTTGTACATTGATGACGTCAGTAGACAAATATTGGATTGCTTAATTATGGTTATGTTTCAGAAAATATTAAGTATTCCAAGTTATAATATGAAGTTATTTTAATCGATGTTCAAATGCTCATCCTGGGGAAGGCATTAATTGTGGAGAAAATCTGTACAGACGTTTGCCCGTTGGAAGTACAGGAAGCAAAATCACTAGACGTCCACCTTAATTAGCGCAAATATATAAGAACATAATGGAAGCTTTCGCACACCAGATGGGTGGCTTATCAGGCAGTCGCTGACTGAAATAAATGAGAAGCGATTCCAACTAAAAATTTAAAACTCAAACAATATAAAACTTGAGATATGCTTAGATTACACCTCGAGCAGTTATATCAATTCTAGATTTAAGAGCACGGAATACTCAGAAGCGCTTTCCATATAGCTGGAAGATCGGTGGAAGTGCCATCGTTGTAAACCTTCCGGGGTAGGTAGGAATTTCAACTGCTTCCTTATATGCCGTGGCTCTTGCGTTTTTATACGGAGCTATCTTCTTGATTTCACCACATTTAGGGATTGCAGTGTGGATCTTAATTTGTTGTGCTACGGGTAAAGCCGTGGTCAGCCTGCCTTGTTTCACATCGCTTGTTTTAAATTTTTAGTTAGAGCCTTTTGTTATTTACGTTAGAGTGAGCTACTTCCTGAAAGAACTGCATATCAAGTGTGCGAAAACGTGTATTGTGCTCTTACATATTTACGCCAATAAGTAGATTTTTCATGCGTTACAGCTCAGGGGTGTACTGAAGAGCATTCATCACCCTGTGATCTTACCACTCCTTCATAGCATGTCAACGCGTCATTCTTCGCCTCGGTGACAGAGTGGCCTGAGGCGCTGGCTTCTGACTATTCATGAGAGACGGGCCCGTGTTCGAGTCCCGGATGGGGCATAGGTGGTGTTTTCCAGATGGTTGCTCATACCTATTCTGTGGAACCAGTTATTCTAAATTAGAGAAAAGCGCCTATTTACAGTCCTTAGGATTGCACGTGATAGTCGTTTAACCCCCTTCCCCCCAAAAAAATCCGTCACATTTCAGCACTATACAATGTATAATTACAGAGGATACAGAATGCGTTACTCATTCGTGTCTGCAAGTTGTTCCTGTTCTACAATAAGGGCAGCCCCGTTGATTCATATCGGCAACAGAAATTACTATTTTCGAAGATTTTAGAACAAGATTCTTGTTTCTACGGTAGATTAACAAAAATTGTGAGGCATTGTTGCAGTTCGGCAACTGATATCTTAATTGTTTTTCTCGGTTTTCTTTCGTATTTATTTCAAAAATTTTAGCAAAACATTTAATTTATTGTTTGTCACCTTTCGGTGTTCAGCTATAACTTTGGCGATTGGTGGCGCCACATTACTAATCCCAGTAATACAACTTAATTTCAGACAAACGTGCCGGTTTTTTATATGTAATTATGGATATCACCTTCATTTTGCTGATGACGTAGTCATTTTTGAAACTACCCCATCAGAGCTGCAGAGTATGACCCAGGAACTTGCTGACAAGAGTAAAGACGTGGGATTAAAAATGAACTTTCAGAAAACAAAAGTGATGTACAATGCGTTTACAAAAAATGAACATTTATCGATTGATGGGGAAAAGCTGGAGATAACCAATACCTACATTTATCTTGGACAGCAGATATCAAGTGAGGGTTACATTGATGAAGAAATTAATCGGCATATAAAACTTGCCTGGAGAGCTTTTGGAAGAAACCGTATAATTTTCAAGAGCAATATGCCATTATGTCTTAAAAGAAAAGTGTTTGATCAATGCATCCTTCCAGTGCTTACGTATGGTGCAGAGACGTGGACCTTAACTAAAAGAGACATACAAAAGACTGCAGACAACTCAAAGTAGCATGGAGAGGTGCATGCTTGGTATAACCAGGATAGATAAGAAGAGGAACTCGTGGATCAGAAAAATGACAAGAGTGGAAGACATCATGATAAGAGTAAAATCCCTAAAATGGCAATGGGCTGGACATATTGCCCGAAGGACAGACCATCGATGGACAACCAAAATTTTAGACTGGATTCCAAGGGACAGGAAAAGACCCAGAAAAAGGCCACATGGGAGATGGGTGGATGAAATTCGAAAGTATGCGGGAGTAACATGGAGGAGACTGGCACAAAACAGACCGTTGTGGAAGAAACTTGGGGAGACCTTCGTACAGCAGTGGATTGATAATTGTTGACAATACTGATGATGATGCAAAAAAGTACTTTAGTGGTTAGTGCATTAATTTTTAATTTTCTGTGTCACGTATAAAAATGTGAATATGTTAATATTACCATTGGGAAATAAAAAGAAGCAAACGGTCTGAATGAACAGCCGTTAAATAAAATCGGTTCATGCATTTTTAAGCAGTTAGTAACAAAGAATTGGGTTAATTTTACTAAGGGCGGCCCTGATGATTTTCTGGGAAAGTATGATCTGAGTTCAATATCCAATGCTCTAATTAGTATGTGGTTATTCTACAGGCTTTTACACTTGGCATTTAAAGTCACTGATTAATCAGCCTTCGTACTTACGTAACTGCTTTTCAGCTCGTCGCTTTGTATCGTATACACGAGATTCCTTTTGGGAGGGGCAATTTGCTTCATGGAAATTGTATTTCGACACGGTCCAACGGCTTTTGTAGTCCCTCACATTTGTTTAGATTTGACCACACGCTACGTACTATCGTTTTCGCTGTGTTGCTGAAAGCTAACACGCTTATGACAGGTCGTCCTCTTTTTAAAGGAGCTTGTACTGCTTTTATTGAAGATATGGTATAATACTATATTCCCTTAGAACCACGTGTAACACGTTTCAAGCAACTGAGCATTCCGTTGTGAGACTGCGTGAGCTGCAAATTGATTAAGTTTTAATATGCATTAGGCCATAATTTCTCGGCTACGTAGACGCTGTGCTAAATAAATGACAGTTTTTAATGATTGATAGCACTTGCAGTGTTGGAATCATTTCCCTTAAGAGATATTTATTAAAGAAAGACAGCACATAGGGAATGGAGACTTCTCTTTGCGAAAGAGAACAATCGGAAAGTGAAAATAAATTTTCATTACAAATTTTGAAGATGACAATCCGATTTTTGGCGTAAATGTGACAAGGATGGTAAGTCAGATATTATCCGAAAACTTAAAAATTTTCATCGTCCTGGAGCGGAACTCGAACCCGCGTCTCCTAGATAGCTCCCGGGTATGCTAACCACTACACCACCCAGAACTACAAAGTTTTAAGTTTCCGATCAATTTGAATAAAACCATCACAGGATTCGCTAGTCGAAGCAACCGGCATTCATGTTTAGCGAGTTTGGAGGTTAAGAATCCTATCCCGTGATTGCCCGGAGAAGCAGATAAATCGTGAAATAAATACGGGATTTCGCCATATAATACAAATTTTGAAGATGACAATCCGATTTTTGGCGTAAATGTGACAAGTATTTCTTTCATGATTTATCTGATATATCCGAAAATATTTATTTCTTTCCCGATATATCCGAAAATATTGATTTCTTTCATGATATATCCGAAAATATTGGTTCTCATTTTTCCGTATCAGTATGACGAGAAATTACCGGTAATAGAAGTGATTGGTGAGAATACTTGGGGTTTGATTAACTTTTAGATTTCAATCGTCTGTCGAATTTTCAATTTCCTTAGAGACATTGGATTTTGTGGACAACATATCGCATGAATTTGTTTATTGTGGCACAGGTTATATCTTCTCTGGTCCCCTATTATTATTATACAGTATATTGTGGTACTGTAAGAAACAGAGTACTTAAATTATTGTACGGATGATTACAAGATGTCTATGTATCAGTGTTTGGATAACTTAAGGCAAAAGCTACTATACCTTTTAGACCCTATAGCTTTTTAGACCTGCTTTTAGACCAAGTTTTAACTGGTTGTGCAACATCTGCATATGGACAACCATGGATAAAGAAATGTTACCGGCATGTACGTACTTAGCATTTAGAGTGTAGAAATCAAAGTGCAATAATGTACATGAATGAGAGAATAAATTCAGATGTTTCACCTACGGAAGGAGTTATAATTGGAAGAATCGCGGCATGGTTGAGATTCATCAGTGTGTCCATAAAGAAATTAAATTAATACACCCACAATGTGTTTCATATCGGCTATGGTTTATAAGGTACGTGATAGTATTTAGGTCCAAATGCGAAGATAGCCGCCCCGGTGGCGCAGTGGTCTAAGCGATGGCCTCTGATCATTCGTCCGAAAGGGGTCCGGGTTCGAATCCCGGTGAGGCATGGATGTTGTGTTTGTCTTACGGCACTGGTTCTCTCCCTTCCCTGGAACCAGTGACCCTAAATTAGGGACGGGCGACTGCTTATAGCCCATTGAGTTGCTCACGGTGGTCGTTAAACCTCCAATAAAAAAAAATGTGAAGATAATTTTTCTACTATAGCTATGAGAGGAAATTTTATATTTATAAGTTTTTTTAAATAATAATATAAAATAATAATACATTGCACCTTTTTTAAAGATAACTGAGTCACTGTGAGTTTAAAAAACCCAAGTTGTGAAAAAAAAAATTGTTGCTTCGAAAAATCACGATGAAAAATGCTTAATTTGCGTAAAGTCCTCCTACAGAGAAACAAAATATTACAAACCTATTCAGAAAAATAAGCCCCAAAAAGAAAAAGAAAATGACTAAATCGCTTGCATTGATGACAAAAAAAAAAAAAAAAATTATCCTCGCGCAATTATTTTACGATGTACGAGGCGGAAGTTACCTGTTGAACCAACCGGAAACGACGGTTAGTTCAACAGGTAAAATTTCAGTTTAAATATGGAAAAACCTGAAATGGACTTTTCTGAAAGAAAACGGAATTTCTAGCTACGGAAAATTTGTGAAAACACGGAAGTTAAACAGGCACTTTTAAAACTTAAAAGGCGGAAGTTACCTGTTGAACCAACCGGAAACGACGGTTAGTTCAACAGGTAAAATTTCAGTTTAAATATGGAAAAACCTGAAATGGACTTTTCTGAAAGAAAACGGAATTTCTAGCTACGGAAAATTTAAAAAAAACACGGAAGTTAAACAGACACTTTTAAAACCTGAAATTTCTGAAAACGACTGACACCTGCCGGTTACTTAGCTGCATAATATTTCCAGAAATCTTCCGTGAATTCACACCACTTATTTTTTACAGTGTACTGAATCGAGTGGTACGACAAAATTGCTTGTTATTGGTTGCAACACTTAGCACCGAGTTCCAAAATACCTCTGAAGCACCTCCAGCATCAGAATTCTTCGTCGGTAGCTGAAGGAAATGGGGTTTCGGAGCCGCGCAGCTTTTGCTATACATGGGACTAGCATCAGCAAGATGAACGCCAAACGTCGGTGGCAGTTGTGTAAAGCTTAACGCCAGTAGACTCTAAAACAGAGTGAAACGAGTTCTTTGGAGTGACAGTCTGACTGTCGAGTCTGGGTGTGGAGGTTACCAGGTGAAACCTACCTTCCGGGCTAGGTTGTGTAAAATGTGAAGTTTGGTGGAGGAGACGTCATCCTCAGCGGGTGTTCAGCCTTCTAGCTCTATTGCCCGGGAATCTTACAGCTGAGACCAATAATACAGGGTATTCTCAGATTTTCTTTACAACTTTAACCTTCAATAAAACCTAAACGAAATAAAATAGCGAAGATATCAAGATGGAAACAAATTGAATCATTAATATAGACTTAAATCAAGCTGTTCTTTGCACGTAACATAACCACTGAAATTTTAACATAACCACTGAAATTTTATCTTCCTGGAACGGAAATCGAACCTGCACCTTACGATTTGCGCTCGAGTATACTAACCGTTACACCACCCAGGACAATGACATCCAAACAAATCAAATGAAATCAAAGTCTGACGTTTTAGATTAAATACCTGAGTTATTTGGATTTCATTGTCCTGGGTGGTGTAACGGTTAGCATACTCGAGCGCTAATCGGGCGGTTCGGGTTCGATTTCCGTTCCAGGAAAATCAAATTTCAGTGGTTATGTTACGTGGAAAGTACAGCTTGATTTACGTCTATATTAAGATAGCGAAGTTCTGTTTTTGTTCGTGTAAGAGCAACTCATAAAGTTTTAATGGTATGAAAAAGGTTTTCGTTTGCTTCCAGGTACAACCCTGAACTTGTGATGGCTAGTCCACAGGAAAAGTCCTAGTGTGTGGCATGGTTCATAGAGGTGAAGTCAGATACACAAGTCCAAAGGAAATTTCGTACCAAATACCTACTTAGTCCGCCATCGAAACCTTCAATAACCGAGCGGCACAAGAAGTTTATGATGACTGGTAGGGTGTTTCATAAAAAGGCGCTGACCGCCAAGGACAAGGAAAGAAGATGCGGAACGTGTTCGACAGAGTTTCCTTCAACGTCCAGAGAAACCCATCCGGTACGGCCTTCAGGCAGTTGAAGTTACCACCTACAATAGACAGGGTGCTGCAGAAATACTTGCATCTGACTGCCTACAACATGCTTTTGACAGAGGTACTGCACCTCGAGAGTAAACTGAAACGTTTCGATTTTGCTGTTGATATGCTACCCAGGATTAATAATAAGGAAGGCTTCTGTGACGTGCCTGCCCCGCAGGACCCACATTAGATAAAGGTAGATAGCAGCAGAGAACATACGTCTGCGTAGCTCAGTTGGGAGAGCGACTTATTCCGGAATAAGGGGTCCCGGGTTCGTTGCCCAGCGTGGAGAAATTTACTTCGTAATACTTTCTGAAACGTGTTTTATTCAGCGATGATGCAACCGTTCGTGTCTGTGGTGTTACCAAAAAGCATAACTGTCGAATTTGGGGGTCTAAAAACCTACAGGCCGTCCGTGTGATTGAGCGTGATAGACATAAGGTTAACGTCTGCTGCGGTCTCCGACACAACAGCGTCATCAGCCTATTCTTTTTTGCCAAAAAACAGTCACATCCAATGTTTATCTGGACATGCTAAGTGTGTTTACCCTCCAATGAGAGGCCCTGCAACCGGCTATCTTCTTCTTGCAGTACCGTACACCCCGGCACTGGGCACTGCGTGTTTTTGAGTTTCTTGAAACCTTTCCAGAGTGATGGATTGGACTGGATGGTCTAATTCTTTGGCCTCCACGTTCACCTGACCTTACCACCTCTAGACTTTTTCTGTGGGGCAATGTGAAGGATATTGTCTACAGCTCCTCAAAGGTGAAGCACAAGATTACATCTGCCATTACAACAGTTTCTTATCACATGCTCAGGAGAATATCGCAGGAGGTCGAATACAGTCTCGACGTTATTCGTGCAACCAGCAGTGCACATGTGGAACTCTACTAGCATCCCGACAAGCTTTGGAACGTGCTGTTAAATATGCAATAAACCGATTGTCATTCTCTTATTCCGTTTCTGTTTTATTGAGTGTTGTAAAAGTAGATTTGAATATTGGGTTGGAAGGAAAGTAATGTCTCCGAATGCTAGGCAACAGAAAAGTGCTAATTACCATATATACAAGTACAAATCAATACAAATTTTAAACTTGTGAATCCGTTTACAGGTGTAAATATAACATGAATGGTAAATCAGATAATATCCGAAAACTTGATCATTTCGTCGTCCTGCAGCGGGAATCGAACTTGCGTCTTCTGGCTAGCACAGATTATGCTAACCACTACACCAACCAGAACGACCAGGTTTCAAGTTTCCGATTAATTTGAATATAGCCATCACTGAATTCGCTAGTCGAAGCAACCGGCAATCATATATAGCGAATCTGGAAGATTAGAATTCTTTCCCGCGATTATCCGGAGGAGCAGAATATCAATGAGATTCTTTCCCGCGATTGCCCAGAGGAGCAGAATATCAATGATGGTTATATTAAACTTGAAACTTGGTCGTTCTGGGTGGTGTAGTGGTTAGCATACTCAGGCGCTATCCGGGAGACTCGGGTTCGATTCCCGCTCCAAGACGTCGAAATTTTCAAGTTCTCGGATATTATCTGACTTACAATTCATATCATATTCACACAATAAACGGATTCACAACTTCAAAATTTGTATTGTAAAATGATTTGTAATCCCGTATTTCATTCTTGAAGTAGACATCAACATAAAATATAGTCTCTCTATCAAAGTGAGTCCATCCATTCATCTGCCTTGGCTGGTAGATCTCGAGATAACTGTTGCGGACAAATGCACTTCCAAAACTGACATATGGTTAAATGGAAGTAAAACTCTCTAAAACGCCTTCCTCAATGGCGTTTCGAAAGAATTTTAAAAGTCCAACAATTTGAAACTGTGATATCGTTTCTGTAGAATCACGCACACAGACTTATAAATGGAGAGACTGATATCACTAGACTTGTACTCATGCTAGTCACTATTTTTATAGAAAGATTTCTTCTGCCTGATCATTAGACGTTAAGCTATCTTTTATGCTTTGCGACTGACGAAACGAATGAATCAGTAACTTTGTCTCTGTCTTTATCGCCCATTAAACGAATTTCTTTTATGTGGCCGTTAAAATCAAAAAGGCGATTTCGGTGGACTGTGGACTTCGAGCTACTGAAGTACAAAATCAGTAATGTCTGAATTTCTTTTAAATGGCTATTAAAATCGGAACCATAATTGCAGCACACGATCAGACAGGAGGACAAAAACAGTTATGTTTGAAATCTTACGCAGCTCTTTCTGGAAGTCCATATTTCGAGACAGAAATATCGTTCTTTCAGGATAGTGTTTAACATTTTCAAATTTCGTTTATATGTTTTTAGCACATCTTTTGTAAAAAGAGATCGTGCTTGTGTTACCAGTCTGTCCGTCTGTCCATACCTCTTCTCTGCAACCATTAGTCAGATTTAAAAAATTATTTTTTCATTGGAAAGCTCGAAATGTGCGACTGATGATCCTTTATTTCGTTTTTCTTTTGTTTTTTTTTACGATGCGCATTTTTGCCTGTAGAGGGCGTAAATGCAGATGATATCGAATCTAAAATGCACTTTATTCCATATATTTGCTTCTAAACATCCGATGAAAAAAATTGCTACCTTTCGAATCCATTTATGCCGAAGACTATTTTAGGTATAGTCACTGTTGCTGGTTATGCATAGATTTTCCGCTAGGGGATGAAAAAATAAATTGCCTTTTCCTCTACATCTCCGCTTCTAAAACTACGATTTGAAAAAAATTATTTCTGAAGCGGATATGGCTTCCAATCGGAAATATTTTACATACAATTTTTAATTTTTGGTGAAAAATGGTTTGGCCACCAGGGGATCTAAATGTCAATATGTGATTTTGATGTATTTGCAAAAAAATCTGAGCTTCTAAAATATCGACTAGAAAAAAAATTGGTTCTTGGACCGGTATTACTCACGTCGATAAACCTTTTCGAAATATTTTCTTCTTAACGTATTGCATGGTTTCTCCGCCAGGGGCGTAAATGTGTATCTTCTTTTTTGGTCAGGATCTCTGCTTCTAATGGTCCGATTTAAAAAATTCCTTCTTTGTTGGATAATTTCCGGTGCGACACTTTTTTCATATAATTTCAAAATTTCCAAGTAATTCAGACTTCCGCTAGGGGCGTTAATAAAAAAATGGCGTTTTTTCCGATATCTCTGCTTCTAAAACTCCGATTCGAAAAATTCTTTCTGCACCGGATAGAGCTGATGATTGCAAATGCTTTGCATATAATTTATAATATTTGGTTGGCCACTAGGGGGCGAAAGTGTTGATTTCCGCTTCTGATGTATTTGCATTAAAATCTGAGCTCCTTAAAAGCTCTATTGAAAAAAATTATTTCGTTAACTGATAACACTCAGATCGGAAAACCTTTTGAGAATACTTTCTTCTTAAAATAATGCATGGTTCTTCCGCCTGGGTGCGTAAATGCATATAATATTTTTGTCGATGTCTCTGCTCTTAACAGTCCTATTTCAAAAGTTATTTCTTCGTTGGGTAGTGTTTCCGTGGGGAAATGTTTCTCATATTTTAAGTTTTCTTAACGCACAAGCCTGCTACCAGAAGGGGCGGAATCACGTTTCCGTTTACAGGAATATGTTCGGCACTAAAAATCCGATTAAAAAAACCACTTTCTTCAGTCAGTTACTACTAACTATGCAAACCTTGTGTGCATATTTTCTTCCCACAATTATGCGCAATTTCGTCGCCGGGGGGAGGGAGCGGCGCAAATGTTTAATCTGTTTTTCTCAATATCTCTGCATCTACATGTGTGACTTAAAAAATTATTTTAACACCGGATGTCCTTAATCTTGTAGAATACTTTATGTTAGCGTATGATGAATTTTGTAGTTCACAGTTCTACTGGTTGGTGGTATTTTATGCACTTCAGTTTGTATTATATCACCGCTTTTAAAAACACTACTGGGAAAATTTTTTTACGCTTTCCAACCGTAAGTTGAAGACGCGTATATGCTCCAGCTTTTTCTGTCTGTCTGTCCGTCCGCACGATAACTCGCGTAAAAATGATTCTCCTGGGAACAAACCCTATTGAAAATAGACGACATGAGGTCAAATGTCACGACATAGGAGCGGGATCCATTCCATTGTCCTTATGCGTCATAACGTGCGTAAATATGTTTCGATTTCAATGAAATATTAGTATGTGTTAGGGGACCAACAGGGGACGAACCGTTTTGAATATCGGTGAAGTGGGGTCAAAGGTCACGACATACGAGCGGGATACATTCAATTGCACTTATACGTCATAACTTGCGTAAAAATGGTTCGATTTCGATGACATTTTAGTATGTGGTAAGGAACCACCTGGGAACAAACCCTATTGAAAAAGGGACAAATGGGGTCAACGGTCGCGACATAGGAGCGGGATCCATTCCATTGCCCTTATGCGTTATAACTTACGTAAATATGCTTCGATTGAGATAAAACTTTACCATGTTGTTCCGGAAGTATACATTACCGGTTCTGTTGATTATCATCGAAATGGGGTTGAGATTTATTCTACAGCCATTATCCTCATAACTTGAGTAATGATTTCTGGTATGTTGGAAAGCGTATCATAATCAATGCATTGCACGATTTTACTAACTGGTTTACGCTTTCCAATTGTAAGTTGAAGAAGCGTGTTTGCTCCAGCTCTTTTCGTCTGTCCATGCGCACGATAACTTGCGTAAAAATGGTTCGATTCGGATGAAATTTTAGTTTGTGGTAGGTGAATACCTGGGAACGAACGCTATTGAAAAAGGACGACATGGGGTTAAAGGTCACGACATAGGAGCGGGATCCACTCCATTGCCCTTGTGCATCATACCTTGCGTAAAAATGGTTCGATTTCGATGAAATTTTCATATGTGGTTCCAGAAATATACTGAACTGGTTCTGTTGAATAACATCGAAATGGGATCAAAAGTGAGGACACAGGAGCCAGATTTATTCCACAGCCATTACCCTCATAACTTGACTAAAAATGTTTCTATTGCGATAAAACTTTAGTATGTTTTTCCGGAGGTATATTGAACCAATTCTGTGTAATATATAATAGAAATGGGGTAAAAGGTCAGGACACAGGAGCGAGATTTATTCCACAGCCATTATCCTCATAACGGGAGTAATAATTTGAGTAAAGATTTCTGGTATGTTGGAAAGCGTATCATAATCAATGCATTGCATGATTTTACTAATTTGTTTATTTTATGTCATTCGCTGCAATAGTGATGAGAAGAATTATACTCTTTAAATAATGCGTAAAGGTCGATTCCTTTTTTTCTCGCTATCCATGATTCTGGGAGACGTATTTGAAAAGTTCTCTCCTTCTCATAGCTTTTTCCATGAAGAATAGTATTTTCCTCCCATTTTCATCTTTTCCATTATGCAAAATTATTCCGCTAGCAGACGTAGACTTATATCTTGTTTCTTTCTATATTTTTCTTTTAACCGTTCGATTGGAAAATATCTTTAACTGTGGTACCTTCCTTCTGCTGTGAGACATTCTTTTTGCGCCATTTGTTAATATCCGTAACATGATTTTTAGCCACCGGTGGAAGTAAGCAGCTGTTTATATTTCTGGATATTTTATTGATTGTAGAAACCGGTTTTTTTTTTCTAAATCGGTTTCATTGATTTTGAATAGTTTTGATAAATTTAATTCGCGTCACAACTGATTCAAAAGACGTGCTCATTACAACCCAAAATCCGGTGTCATCTTTCTTGTTTTTTTTTTATATTTATATGTCTCAGATTATCCCCTAGAATAACGTATAACAGAGGTTTCACTCTTATTTATAATGTGAGATGGTTAGAAGTCGACTTTTTTTCGACTTTCAGATACAGCGACGTCAATGTAGTCATTAGCTCAAAATGAAATTCTCGAAGGTTACACGATCCAATTCACAGTTGACCTGGTAGTCGAGTGTTTTCATAGGCATCGGGTTTCACCTAATCGTCTCAGGTGGATTCGGGAACCAGATGAGGGATGAATGTTCTCATTGTCCTATTTCTATGTGTCGTCCCTGTTACCAGTGGCCCTACATTTAAGGCGGGCTTCCCTTTCTTCTTCTTTTTTTTTATTTAGCCTTAAATATTCATCGGGGCATTTACCTCTTTACTGAAAAATTCCACTAAGGTGATACGTGTTTACCCTATAATTCAATTGACACACACCGTTTCTTCACAGCGCTTTAAAAAAAAAGTTTCATCCAGGCTTCAAAAGTAGAACGTGAAGGTTTTAAACA